>OY829477.1:0-2400000 GCA_963691745.1 Ditula angustiorana
TGTCCCTGAACTCGGCACTTATCCTGGGTGGGTTACTCCCTCTCGACCTCCGAATCCGAGAGGCGGCCTCACTTTATGAGGCCAAGAAGGGACTACCCCACCCAGTGCTGGGGGACAGGGAGATCGAGCGGATGGCACCGGCGCTTGAAGCCCCGCACCCCGCGGAACAGGTGAGCCTAGAGTTCGACCTGGTGGACACAGCACGTTATGAAGACTGCGCGCACTATGATGTACGCATCTTCACGGACGGCAGCAAGATTGAGGGCAAGGTCGGCGCGGCGCTATCCGTGTGGAATAGTGCAACCGAAACCAAGGCCCTCAAGCTTGCCCTGTCCCCCTACTGCACCGTCTACCAGGCGGAACTCTACGCTCTAAATCGCGCGGCGAGGGAGGTATACAAGAGCAAGCAGACCACCTTTGGGATCTTTAGCGACTCCATGGCGGCTCTTCAGTCGGCGGTGAACTCGAGCTCCCCTCACCCACTTGCAGTCGAATTTAGAGACACCATTCGCCGCTGTACAGTCCAGAACAAGAGTGTCTCCTTGTTCTGGATTAAAGCGCATGCAGGGCTTGAGGGGAATGAGAGAGCGGACCAACTCGCGAAGGAGGCCGCCCTGGGGTCGAAAAAGAAGCCCGATTACGACCTGTGCCCTGTCTCATTCGTCAAACGTCAAATCCGCTTGGAGACGATCGACGAGTGGGACAGGAGATACAGGTCAGAGGAAACTGCGGCGGGGACCAAACTGTTTCTGCCAAGTGCGAGTGCGGCGTACGGTATCGTGAGACGACTAGACCTTAACTACATCACGACGCAAATAATGACGGGGCACGGTGGGTTCTCCGCCTACTTGAACCGATTCAAGTTGAAGGAGAGCCCATCCTGTGCCTGCGACCCTGACAAAGACGAGACAGTGACACACCTGCTGACGGAGTGCCCCATATTCGGAAACGAGAGGTTCGATGTGGAGCAAAAGCTCAACATAAAAATATGCACTAAAAACCTACCAGAAATCATAAGTGGGAAAAACCAGAAAGAATTTTTAGAATATAGTACCAATATTGTTAAGATAGTAATAAGGAAAAATAAACAGTAAATAAAATATGTTAAAATAATATATTGAATATATTATACCTTAGCATATAAATAAATTGGATAAAAATGTTACTAGAAAGTACTCAAGTATGTTAATGTTTAAGAATGTATAGATTAAGTAAAAATACGAAATTAAGTTTAGTAATGTATAGCACTTAGTCTCTAATTAGTAAATAAAATTAAAGTAAGAAAAATTGTGAAAAATTCCACGAAAAATATAACTCACATGTGTTAAATCAATCATTGCCCACTCCACAATGTACTCCTCCCGGAAACCCTGCGAACAAAAATATGATAATATATATACGTAGATCTAGATAGATGCGAATCCCACGCATAAAAAGCACGCAAGATGATGAATGTAAGAAAGAATAGTATGATGAATGAAAGTACGAGAAGTAGCAAATGCGAGAACTGGTATGAATGGAAATAGTTAGTGAGCAAAGGCCTTGTCCATGACAGGGGTATAGTAAAAAAAAAAAAAAAAAAAAAAAAAAAAAAAAAAAAAAAAAAAAAAAAAAAAAAAAAAAAAAAAAAAAAAAAAAAAAAAAAAAAAAAAAAAAAAAAAAAAAAAAAAAAAAAAAAAAAAAAAAAAAAACCTAACCTAACCTAACCTAACCTAACCTAACCTAACCTAACCTAACCTAACCTAACCTAACCTAACCTAACCTAACCTAACCTAACCTAACCTAACCTAACCTAACCTAACCTAACCTAACCTAACCTAACCTAACCTAACCTAACCTAACCTAACCTAACCTAACCTAACCTAACCTAACCTAACCTAACCTAACCTAACCTAACCTAACCTAACCTAACCTAACCTAACCTAACCTAACCTAACCTAACCTAACCTAACCTAACCTAACCTAACCTAACCTAACCTAACCTAACCTAACCTAACCTAACCTAACCTAACCTAACCTAACCTAACCTAACCTAACCTAACCTAACCTAACCTAACCTAACCTAACCTAACCTAACCTAACCTAACCTAACCTAACCTAACCTAACCTAACCTAACCTAACCTAACCTAACCTAACCTAACCTAACCTAACCTAACCTAACCTAACCTAACCTAACCTAACCTAACCTAACCTAACCTAACCTAACCTAACCTAACCTAACCTTTTTTTTTTTTTTTTTTTTTTTTTTTTTTTTTTTTTTTGTTTACTAAGGAGGAAAAGCTTTATCGCTACCCCTGGCCTGGGGCGACCAGGGGTTATGTGGGACTCTCCCCCCAAATAGGGGGGCATACCCTAACTAAAAACCTCCTCGGCGTTACCCGCTCAACCGGTATTACGGGGCGTCGTGGGAACCAGAGACTCCATCCACAACGCCCACCGGGAGCGCCCCGGTTAGTTAATCCGGGGCTCCCTCGCGCCAAAGGAGGGGAAGGCCGGTAACGCCGAGCCTTCCCCCCAGACCTGTGAGGCTTAGCCTGCGGCGAGCAGGGGAGCACCCATCCCCTACCCGCAAGCCTCACCGGGGAGCCAGGCGAGCATAATTCGCTCTCCTAACTCCCCGTCGTCTACGCCGGAGCGGGAGCGCATCGACTGAGTCTTCGCGCTCCCTCTCCGCCGCTTCCTTTTGTGAGACCACCGTCTCACAGAAGGAAGCCACCGCATCCCAGGACCTGTCGCTGCCCAGCATAGCCGCCACTACGCTGTGCAGCGAGAGGTCCGTCCGTCCGATCGCCGACGTCATGTCGCGACGTTCGGCGTCCCACCGCACACACTCCTCCAGCGTGTGCTGGGCCGTGTCGTCACCGTCGCCGCACTCGTGACAGCGCGACGACGGTTCCCTCCCTATTCTCTGCAGGTAATGTCCGAAGCATCCGTGCCCGGACATTACCTGCGTTACCCTGTAAGAGAGCACCCCGTGCTCCCTCTCGACCCAGAGGTCGAATGACGGGAGGAGTGCCCCTATGGTGCGGGTTCCATAGGGGGAGTCCTCCAGGTCACTCTTCCACCTGTCCCGCATGCGTCTCTCGACCATTCGTCGGGCGTGAGTGACTTCCTCAGGGGCGGGGCGCTCTCCTCTGGCCCGGGCCTCCTTTCGCCGCTTGTAAACGTCCGCCTGGACTTCGGCGTCCAACTCCCACGGCGGCGTGCCAGCAAGAACGCACGCCGCCATGAATGAGACCGTCATATAGGCCCTGCATATGCGCAGGGCCACCACCCTCTGTGGTCTCCGCAGCATGGCCTTGTTCCTGGCGGACAGTTTGTCCGCCCAGATTGGGGCTCCGTAAAGGGCCATGCTGCGGAGGACCCCGGCGAAGAGCTTCCGGCACTTAATGGAGGGGCCACCCACATTCGGCAATAACCGTCCCAGTGCTGAGGCGGCGCCGACTATTCGGGGAGCTAACTGGACAAAATGCTCCCCGAAATTCCATTTTTGGTCCAGGATAAGCCCCAAGTATTTTATGTGGGGCTTCAGCTGGACCATTTCCCCTCCGATTTCAATCGCCGCCCCAACGGGTACCCTCCATTCGCCCCCCCCCTTTGCGAAGACGATGGCGTCTGTCTTCGACACCGCCACCTTTAGCCCTAGCGCCGAGATGCGGTCAACGACCAGTTGCGCCGCCACAGAGGCCCGGCGCAACGTCTCTGCCCTCTCTTTGCCCCGAACGGCCACCATCGTATCGTCCGCATAGCAGATGGTGGTCATCCGGGGCAACTGGGTCCCTCGAATGGCCCAATCGAATCCGAGGTTCCACAGGAGGGGCCCAAGTACGGACCCCTGTGGAACCCCGCATGCCATACTCCTGGCAAACCGCCTGCCCTCCCGTCCGTTGTAGAGCACTACCCTTTCCTCTAGGTAGTGCCCTACAATAGCCCTCAGGTATGGAGGCACTCCGTGGTACCGGAGTGCCTCTTTAATTACTCCATAGGGGAGGGAGCCGAAAGCGTTGGCGATATCAAGGGATATCGCCACAACCCCCTCCCCTCTTCCCTCAGCGTCCTCGACGAACCCCCTCAGGGCCCCCAACGCGTCTATCGTGGACCTTTCCTCGCGGAACCCGAACTGCCGGTCCGAGATGTTCGGACCGGCTTCCGCGAGGTGTCGGGAAATGCGGGAGGCGATTATGCGCTCCAGCATTTTCCCGACTTCGTCCAACAGGACAATGGGGCGATAGGCAGAGGGGGAGTCCGGCGGACGACCCTCCTTCCGAAGGAGGCAAAGCCGCCCCTCCTTCCAAACCCGGGGGAACCGCCCCTCCCTCAAGCAGTCCTCATAGAGGTTCCTGAGGCGTTCCCCTAGGTGTTTGAGGGCCCGCGGCAGCACCTTGCCCGGCACCCCGTCCGGCCCGGGCGCCTTCTTGCACCCTCTTAAGCGGTGGATGACCCTAATGAATTCTACATCTGTTATAGATGGAATATCATAGGGTCCTTCCTGCTCCTCCGTGGGGCCCGTCATTATTGGAGGGGTGACTTCCGGTGCAGGCGGGAAGAGGCCCTCCACCACTTTAGCCAGAAGCTCCGGCTCCAGGGAATCCATTGGGGGGGCGTGCTTCATCTTTTGCCGCACTAGACGATACGGCCTGCCCCAGGGATCCCTGTCCAGCGATTCCAAAAACTCCGCGTGAGCTTCGTCTTTAGCTTTGGCTATGGCTACTTTGAGGGCCTCTTTTGCCACTTTGAGGGCCTCATACAGGCTCTCCTCTTCCCCCGGTGCTTGTGTCCTCCTCCGTCGGCAGTGGCCAAAAGCACGTCGGGCGCGGTTACTGGCAGTGCGGAGGGCCGCGATCTCCTCCGACCACCAGTAAACGCTTTTCCTGGCCGGCAGCCTCCGTGCGCGGGGCATTGCCGCATCGCAGACGTCTGTCAACGCTTCGCGGAACCTGACTGCCTGCTCCTCAACCCCAATACTGGCCGGCGGGGGGTCACACCATGCCGCCACCATACCCGCCTCCTCCGCCATCTCGGCGTCGAGTTTGGACAGGACCCACCTCGGGAAATCGGCTCCTCTGGGGCCGCCCGGTCCCGGCGATGTGCCCGGTGGCTGTTGGGAGACCCTCATCCGGATGTAAAGGTGGTCGGAGAGGGTCTCGACCTCCTCCAGGACGCGCCAGTCCGTGATGCGTGCAGCGATAACAGGGGTCGCGAATGAAACATCCACGATAGACCCCCCCTGTTGCCGCACACACGTGTTGGCGTCGCCCCGGTTCAGGACCACCATCCCCGTCGCCGCCACCCAGTCCCTCAGGACAGCGCCCTTGGGGTCCGTAGTGGGGGATCCCCACGCCCCGCTTTTGGCGTTCAGGTCCCCCAATACTACAACCTGAGCCGGTGCCGCTCGCCTCACAGTTCCCCCCAGAACCCCCAAAAACTGCTCGAACTCGCGCAGTGGGCGGTTAGGGGAGAAATAAACCGCGATTGCAACGAAGTTCTCCCATTTCGCGGCAACGTAGCCCTCGCCACCTTCGACCCGCGTCAGGGGAGGGAAATTCCCCGACGTCGGGACCGTCATTGCCACCCGCCCATCTGTCGACCCGAGCCAGTTGGGCTGAGGAGGGACAAAATACGGCTCCGCCACGATCGCCAACCCGATACCCCACTCGGCTATGACCTGCATAAGCAGATCTTGGGCGCGAGCGGAGTGGTTGGCGTTCACCTGGAGGATGTCTAAATGCCGGTGTGCTGGCATTTAGACATCCATGGTTTGTCCCTCTGTGTCAGCCCTTGAGCCGGCGAGCTGCGGTTTGGGGGCCCCCGTGGTCTTGGCGGGGGTCGCCAGTCCTCTGGTGGATGGAGGGGAGCACGACTTTCCCCCCATCACGTGTCCTGCAGGGAGCTTGGCGTGGTGGCACACGGCACAGAAGCAAGCTGCCTCGCAGTCCTCCGCTCGGTGCCCCGGCTTGCTACACCGGAAGCAGAGATTTCCCCTCTCAACCGGTGACGGGCACAGGGCCCTGGTGTGCCCGATGCCCATGCATCGGAAGCACCTCATCGGTACCGGTTCCAGCGCCCTAACTTGGGCCGACGACCATCCAACCAAGAGCCGCCCTGTCCCTATGAGGGTGTTAACGGCCGTAACTGGGCACTGGACCAGAACCGATCCGGTGCCATTGGGCAGTGTCCTGATAAAGCCCACTTTGACCTGCCCCTCTGGGCACCCTCCCTTCGCTGCTACCGCTGCTCTGATTGCCTCAGGCGAAGCCGACTCGTCAAGGCCTGTGACGCTTATACCAGCCATTTTAACTGGCCGGTAGACCGTGGCCACATCACCGATTACACCTTCTATTTTTTGGGCCAGGTCATCGGCCATCCTCGCATTGTCGGCTCCCGGGACTTCTATGATACGTGCGCCCGTAGCTGTTTTGCGCACCCGCACATGTTCCAACCCCACCTCGGCCAATTTGACAGACGACATTGCCTTCGTCATGGCCGAGATGTAGTTGGTTTCGGTACCCTCTTTTAGGCACACCACTACTGCAGCGGTTTTGGGTGCCGCTATCTTTTTGGGTCCCTGCGCTGATTTGGCCGTCTGCGTTGTGGCAGGGGGGGAGGCTTTCTTTGCCTTCCCCTTTTTTACAACCTCTACCCAGGCTGATTGGCCGGTTGGTGCCGTCTTTTGAGCCGCGGCGCCACGTCGCTCTTCAGTCTGCTCTGACACCTGCTCAGACGCCTGCTTTGTGGGAGGCCTGGCTACCCGTGTCCTTGGAGCAGGGGCGGGGGCAGGGGCAGGAGCCGGCTTGACAACAGCTGCCGCACGCGGCTTGGTAGTCGGGCGTTGCGGCTGTGGAACCTCAGGCTGGGAAGCAGGGCGATTAACTGCCGCGGCTTTCTTTTTAGCCTGTTGTGCCGGCTGACTTGAGGATGCAAGCATTTTCCGATCTGCGGCCAAAGGGGGGCGGAGAATGGGCTCGGCGGGGAGTCTCTTCTCCATTTCCCCCAATCTGACATTTATCATGTCCCCCAGTGATATGAAGAGGTCCCTCTTGAGGTCCTCTAAGGCCTCCGTGATTCCCGCAGAGACGGGTTGGGAGGGGGCCACCGACGCCTGGTTTTTCCTCTCTGAGAAAGCCGTGCGGAGGGCCTTTGTTTCCGCTTGGAGGAGAGCAAGCTGTTCCCTCATCCTCTTATTATCCGCCTTCAGGGCCCGCAGCTCGCCCTCCTCCGGCTTCTCTTGTAGGGAGTCCATCGCCTCAAGAATCTCCCCACAAGCCCTCTTCATTCGGCCCCACACCTTCCCACTCAGATTCCCCGATTTCCCCGCTTCGGCAAGCACCACCTGGGCTGCCCTCCGAGTGACTTCAATGGGGCTTTCGGCCGCTGCAAGAACCGGGCTTCGGTCTCTACCCTCGTCCCCCGGGCTCACCTGGGATTTTTCGGCAGCTTTGAATTCCGCCCTCCGTGTCTGGGACCTCAGGACCGGGAATTCTAGCCGGTAAGCTGAGTCCGCCTCCGCCTCTGCCACAAAGGCGTCATCCTCGAGGCTCTTTAACTGAGCCTTGGCCCTAGATACCCCCGCATATGAGCCCTTGGCCCCAGGGACGCGGCCCGTGCCGGAACGGCGAGCCGTGTTTAATTTGGGCCCTCTGGCACCCTCATTTGCGGCGTCCTCCAGGTCACTTTCGTGCCCCCGTTTGCCCGGCTTTGAAACCATATCCAAATCGTCCCAGACATCCTGGAACTCCCCCTCAGAATCGGTAGTTGCCCGACTAGAGGCTGGTACCTCTGACGCTACCGACATAATTAGTATTTTTAAGACTGACTGATCCAGAATTTACCCCTTTGTGGGGCAGTTTACCTACAAAACTCAACCCAACTTGGTTGGAAGACGAAACAAAGACAAAACCCAACTCGCGAATTTCACGTTTGTTTCCCCCCCACAAAACCCCCGAAAACAGGCTTTCAGGAGGCGGGCGATAGCCCACTTTCCCTTCCAGGAACTTCCCGCGCAACTCTGGGATGTCCGGTTCCCGAGATATGAGACTTTGAAGTTCGGACCGGTCAAGCCCGAACTTTTTTAAGCGGGCCGGGACCCCAAAAACCGACCTTCAGTCTCGAATATCTCGCCAACCGTAATCCTCACAGAAGTGTGCAAGGTACCAAGAGGTAGCCCCTTAGCCCCCCTACACAACCCCAAAGTCCGATCGGACCCCCTCCCCACCCCTTCCCGGTGTTGAATTTTCAAACGAAAATTCCACCCCGGAAAAGGCAATTTACAGCGCCTGATGCACCCGATGAGCAATCTACTCGGGAATTAATATCTCCCGAACGGGATGTCCGGGAGACACCAATCCAAAGAGGATTGCTAGCGCAGCTAGACGCGCAAATTACCGTGCAAAGAAACCTCCGAAAAAGGAAGTCCAACTAATTTTTGAAAATTTTCTAAAAATTTCGGGCAAGTTGTGTTATTTGAAATTTCCGAGTGAAATTTCAACCGAACTTCAAAAATTCGGGCCTCCGAAACTAACGGTGCTAGAAGAGCACCGTTGAGGCAAGGAATTTAGAACAACAAACGAACCCCCCGAATGCGTTAAAAAATCTTCAAAAAGTTACTCCGCAAAAAAGTTATAAAAAATTTTCGGCAGGTTGCCGACAAGAGTTGAAGTACCGATTTGTATGGGATAAGTTACCAACTTATCCCTAAAAATCGGCACTTTTCCTCTTTCAACTGAGAGGTCCCTATGGGGTTTATAGAGGGGGCCGACGCGTCGTAAAACGCGTTTTCCGAGCCTCTATAAAACCGAAAAGAAAGAATGCAAAGTCCTTAAGGGACTTTGCAGACAAAAGACAAAAAACAAGAATTACCAACTTAAGGTTGGTAATTTTCTGCGCCTTAGCAAATGCGACGAGCAACTCACAAGTTTTTGGTAACTCCCGGACAGAAGGTCCGATCGTAACCAAACAAAAACTTGCGAGTAGTACTCGTCAGGCGCGGCTAGAAGAGCCCAAAAAATCAAAACTACGTTAAGGGGGGACAAAGATATTAAGGGGGGAAAAGCAAAAGTTTACTAAAAAAAGCAAAAGTTAACAAAAGTGAAAAATAATTTCCGAAAGTCGACCGCACTAAGTCGATGCAGACTTTCGAAAACTACTAACTATTAAACTACTGAAGTTACAAGGAAAGAGCAAAAGGACAATATTTAACGCAACGAAAAACAAACAAGAATCACTAAACCACAAATCTCTCAGATGCACCCTCACTTGAAAATCCGCGAAAAACCGAACGCTAGCACTCAATTTTCCACGAAATTTCACCTCAACCTAACCTAACCTAACCTAACCTAACCTAACCTAACCTAACCTAACCTAACCTAACCTAACCTAACCTAACCTAACCTAACCTAACCTAACCTAACCTAACCTAACCTAACCTAACCTAACCTAACCTAACCTAACCTAACCTAACCTAACCTAACCTAACCTAACCTAACCTAACCTAACCTAACCTAACCTAACCTAACCTAACCTAACCTAACCTAACCTAACCTAACCTAACCTAACCTAACCTAACCTAACCTAACCTAACCTAACCTAACCTAACCTAACCTAACCTAACCTAACCTAACCTAACCTAACCTAACCTAACCTAACCTAACCTAACCTAACCTAACCTAACCTAACCTAACCTAACCTAACCTAACCTAACCTAACCTAACCTAACCTAACCTAACCTAACCTAACCTTTTTTTTTTTTTTTTTTTTTTTTTTTTTTTTTTTTTTTTTTTTTTTTTTTTTTTTTTTGTTTACTAAGGAGGAAAAGCTTTATCGCTACCCCTGGCCTGGGGCGACCAGGGGTTATGTGGGACTCTCCCCCCAAATAGGGGGGCATACCCTAACTAAAAACCTCCTCGGCGTTACCCGCTCGACCGGTATTACGGGGCGTCGTGGGAACCAGAGACTCCATCCACGACGCCCACCGGGAGCGCCCCGGTTAGTTATCCGGGGCTCCCTCGCGCCAAAGGAGGGGAAGGCCGGTAACGCCGAGCCTTCCCCCCAGACATGTGAGGCTTAGCCTGCGGCGAGCAGGGGAGCACCCATCCCCTACCCGCAAGCCTCACCGGGGAGCCAGGCGAGCATAATTCGCTCTCCTAACTCCCCGTCGTCTACGCCGGAGCGGGAGCGCATCGACCGAGTCTTCGCGCTCCCTCTCCGCCGCTTCCTTTTGTGAGACCACCGTCTCACAGAAGGAAGCCACCGCATCCCAGGACCTGTCGCTGCCCAGCATAGCCGCCACTACGCTGTGCAGCGAGAGGTCCGTTCGTCCGATCGCCGACGTCATTTCACGACGTTCGGCGTCCCACCGCACACACTCCTCCAGCGTGTGCTGGGCCGTGTCGTCACCGTCGCCGCACTCGTAACAGCGCGACGACGGTTCCCTCCCTATTCGTTGCAGGTAATGTCCGAAGCACCCGTGTCCGGACATTACCTGCGTCAGCCTATAGGTCAGCACCCCGTGCTCCCTCTCGACCCAGAGGTCGAATGACGGGAGGAGCGCCCCTATGGTGCGGGTTCCATAGGGGGAGTCCTCCAGGTCATCCTTCCATCTGTCCCGCATGCGCCTCTCAGCCATTCGCCTAGCGTGGGTGACTTCTTCGGGGGCCGGGCGCTCTCCTCTGGCCCGCGCCTCCTTTCGCCGCTTGAAGGTATCTGCCTGGACTTCTGCGTCCAGTTCCCATGGCGGCGTGCCTGCGAGAACGCACGCCGCCATAAATGATACAGTTATGTAGGCTCTGCAGATACGCAGAGCCACAACCCTCTGTGGCCTCCTCAGCATGGCCTTATTTCTGGCGGACAGTTTGTCCGCCCAGATTGGGGCACCATAAAGGGCCATGCTGCGGAGGACCCCGGCGAAAAGTTTTCGGCACTTTACCGAGGGACCACCCACATTCGGCAGTAGCCGGCTCAGCGCTGAGGCGGCGCCGACTATTCGGGGGGCAAGTTGGGCAAAATGCTCCCCAAAATTCCACTTTTGGTCCAGTATGAGCCCCAAGTATTTTATATGGGGCTTCAACTGGACCATCTCCCCCCCGATTTCGATGGCGGTCCCGGCGGGGACTCGCCATTCTCCCCCTCCTTTGGCGAAGACGATGGCGTCCGTCTTCGACACCGCCACCTTCAGCCCCAGCGCCGAGATGCGGTCGACCACTAGCTGTGCTGCCACGGAGGCCCTGCGCAGCGTCTCCGCCCTCTCTTTGCCCCGAACGGCCACCATCGTGTCATCCGCATAACAGATGGTGGTCATACGGGGCAACTGTGTCCCTCGGATGGCCCAGTCAAAACCGAGGTTCCACAGGAGGGGCCCGAGTACGGACCCCTGTGGAACCCCGCACGCCATATTTCTGGCGAACCGTCTGCCCTCGTCCCCGTTGTAGAGCACCACCCGTTCCTCTAGGTAGTGCCCCACAATTGCCCTCAGGTATGGAGGCACTCCGTGGTATCGGAGTGCCTCTTTAATGACTCCGTAGGGGAGGGAGCCGAAAGCGTTGGCGATATCAAGTGATATCGCCACAACCCCCTCCCCTCTTCCCTCCGCGTCCTCAACGAACCCCCTCAGGGCCCCCAGTGCGTCCATCGTGGACCTTTCCTCGCGGAACCCGAACTGCCGATCCGAGATGTTCGGACCGGCCTCCGCGAGGTGTCGGGAAATGCGGGAGGCGATGATGCGCTCCAGCATCTTCCCGACTTCGTCCAGCAGGACTATGGGGCGGTAGGCAGAGGGGGAGTCCGACGGGCGACCCTCCTTCCGGAGGAGGCAAAGCCGCCCCTCCTTCCACACCCGAGGGAACCGACCCTCCCTCAGGCAGTCCTCGTAGAGGCCTTTGAGGCGCTCCCCCAGGTGCTTAAGGGCCCGCGGCAAGATCTTGCCCGGCACCCCGTCCGGCCCAGGTGCCTTCTTGCACCCCAACCTAACCTAACCTAACCTAACCTAACCTAACCTAACCTAACCTAACCTAACCTAACCTAACCTAACCTAACCTAACCTAACCTAACCTAACCTAACCTAACCTAACCTTTTTTTTTTTTTTTTTTTTTTTTTTTTTTTTTTTTTGACCAGGGAGGAAAGCTTTTAAAGCTTCACCCCGGCCTGGAGCGGCCGGAGGATATGTGGGAGTCTCCCCCCAGAGTGGGGGGCATACCCACTAAAACCTCCCTGGGCGTCTCCCTCTAACCAACCTAACCTAACCTAACCTAACCTAACCTAACCTAACCTAACCTAACCTAACCTAACCTAACCTAACCTAACCTAACCTAACCTAACCTAACCTAACCTTTTTTTTTTTTTTTTTTGTTTACTAAGGAGGAAAAGCTTTATCGCTACCCCTGGCCTGGGGCGACCAGGGGTTATGTGGGACTCTCCCCCCAAATAGGGGGGCATACCCTAACTAAAAACCTCCTCGGCGTTACCCGCTCAACCGGTATTACGGGGCGTCGTGGGAACCAGAGATTCCATCCACAACGCCCACCGGGAGCGCCCCGGTTAGTTATCCGGGGCTCCCTCGCGCCAAAGGAGGGGAAGGCCGGTAACGCCGAGCCTTCCCCCCAGACCTGTGAGGCTTAGCCTGCGGCGAGCAGGGGAGCACCCATCCCCTACCCGCAAGCCTCACCGGGGAGCCAGGCGAGCATAATTCGCTCTCCTAACTCCCCGTCGTCTACGCCGGAGCGGGAGCGCATCGACCGAGTCTTCGCGCTCCCTCTCCGCCGCTTCCTTTTGTGAGACCACCGTCTCACAGAAGGAAGCCACCGCATCCCAGGACCTGTCGCTGCCCAGCATAGCCGCCACTACGCTGTGCAGCGAGAGGTCCGTCCGTCCGATCGCCGACGTCATGTCGCGACGTTCGGCGTCCCACCGCACACACTCCTCCAGCGTGTGCTGGGCCGTGTCGTCACCGTCGCCGCACTCGTGACAGCGCGACGACGGTTCCCTCCCTATTCTCTGCAGGTAATGTCCGAAGCATCCGTGCCCGGACATTACCTGCGTTACCCTATAAGAGAGCACCCCGTGCTCCCTCTCTACCCAGAGGTCGAATGACGGGAGGAGTGCCCCTATGGTGCGGGTTCCATAGGGGGAGTCCTCCAGGTCACTCTTCCACCTGTCCCGCATGCGTCTCTCGACCATTCGTCGGGCGTGAGTGACCTCCTCAGGGGCGGGGCGCTCTCCTCTGGCCCGGGCCTCCTTTCGCCGCTTGTAAACGTCCGCCTGGACTTCGGCGTCCAACTCCCACGGCGGCGTGCTAGCAAGAACGCACGCCGCCATGAATGAGACCGTCATATAGGCCCTGCATATGCGCAGGGCCACCACCCTCTGTGGTCTCCGCAGCATGGCCTTGTTCCTGGCGGACAGTTTGTCCGCCCAGATTGGGGCTCCGTAAAGGGCCATGCTGCGGAGGACCCCGGCGAAGAGCTTTCGGCACTTAATGGAGGGGCCACCCACATTCGGCAATAACCGTCCCAGTGCTGAGGCGGCGCCGACTATTCGGGGAGCTAACTGGGCAAAATGCTCCCCGAAATTCCATTTTTGGTCCAGGATAAGCCCCAAGTATTTTATGTGGGGCTTCAGCTGGACCATTTCCCCTCCGATTTCAATCGCCGCCCCAGCGGGTACCCTCCATTCACCCCCCCCCTTTGCGAAGACGATGGCGTCTGTCTTCGACACCGCCACCTTTAGCCCTAGCGCCGAGATGCGGTCAACGACCAGTTGCGCCGCCACAGAGGCCCGGCGCAACGTCTCTGCCCTCTCTTTGCCCCGAACGGCCACCATCGTATCGTCCGCATAGCAGATGGTGGTCATCCGGGGCAACTGGGTCCCTCGAATGGCCCAATCGAATCCGAGGTTCCACAGGAGGGGCCCAAGTACGGACCCCTGTGGAACCCCACACGCCATGTTTCTAGCGAACCGCCTGCCCTCTCGCCCGTTGTAGAGCACTACCCTTTCCTCAAGGTAGTGCCCCACAATAGCCCTCAGGTAAGGAGGCACTCCGTGATACCGGAGTGCCTCCTTAATTACTCCGTAGGGGAGGGAGCCGAAAGCGTTGGCGATATCAAGGGATATCGCCACAACCCCCTCCCCTCTCCCCTCTGCGTCCTCGACGAACCCCCTCAAGGCCCCCAGCGCGTCTATCGTAGACCTTTCCTCGCGGAACCCAAACTGCCGATCCGAGATGTTCGGACCGGCTTCCGCGAGGTGTCGGGAAATGCGGGAGGCGATAATGCGCTCCAGCATCTTCCCGACTTCGTCCAACAGGACTATGGGGCGATAGGCAGAGGGGGAGTCCGGCGGACGACCGTCCTTCCGAAGGAGGCAAAGCCGCCCCTCCTTCCAAACCCGGGGGAACCGCCCCTCCCTCAGGCAGTCCTCATAGAGGTCCCTGAGGCGTTCCCCCAGGTGTTTTAAGGCCCGCGGCAGCACCTTACCCGGCACTCCATCCGGCCCAGGTGCCTTTTTACACCCCCTTAGGCGGTGGATGACCCTTATCAGCTCAACGTCCGTTATGGACGGAGCGTCAAAGGGTCCTTCCGGTTCCTCAATGGGGCCCACCATTACTGGAGGGGTGACGTCCGGGGCAGGCGGGAAGAGGCCCTCCACCACTCTGGCAAGCAGCTCCGGCTCCAAGGAATCCATTGGGGGGGCGTGCTTCATTTTCTGCCGCACCAGACGGTACGGCCTACCCCATGGATCCCTGTCCAGCGACTCAAGGAACTCCGCGTGAGCCTCATCCTTTGCCTTTGCTATCGCTAGCTTGAGGGCCTCTTTGGTTGCTTTGAGGGCCTCGTATAGGCTTTCCTCCTCCCCCTGCACTTGAGCTCTCCTCCGCCGGCATCGGCCGAAAGCGCGTCGGGCGCGGTTACTGGCAGTACGAAGGGCCGCAATCTCCTCCGACCACCAGTAAACGCTTTTCTTAGCCTGCAACCTCCTTGCACGGGGCATCGCCGCGTCACAGACGTCCGTCAGCACCTCGCGGAATCTTACGGCCCGCTCTTCGACCCCGATGCTGGCCGGCGGGGGATCGCACCAAGCCGCTACCATACCCGCCTCCTCCGCCATCTCGGCGTCCAGCTTGGAGAGGACCCACCTCGGGAATTCCGATCCTCTAGAGCCGCTTGGTCCCGACGACGTGGCCGGCAACTGATGGGAGACCCTCATCCGGATGTACAGGTGGTCGGAGAGGGTCTCAACGTCCTCCAGGACGTGCCAGTTCGTGATGCGCGCGGCGATAACAGGGGTCGCGAATGAGACATCCACAATAGACCCCCCCTGTTGCCGCACGCACGTGTTGGCGTCGCCCTGGTTTAGAACCACCAACCCCATCGCCGCCACCCAGTCCCTCAGGACAGCGCCCTTGGGGTCTGTGGTGGGGGATCCCCACGCCCCGCTTTTGGCGTTTAGATCCCCCAGAACCACCACCTGCGCCGGAGCCGCTCGCCTTACCGTTCCCCCCAGAACCCCCAGGAACTGCTCAAACTCACGCAGCGGGCGGTTTGGGGAGAAATAGACCGCGACTACAGCAGTACTTTCCCACTTGGCCGCAATGTAGCCTTCACCGCTTTCGACCCGCGTCAGGGGAGGGAAATTCCCTGACGACGGGACCGTCATAGCCACCCGCCCATCAGTCGACCCGAGCCAATTGGGCTGGGGAGGGACATAATACGGCTCCGCCACGATCGCCAACCCGATACTCCACTCGGCTATGACCTGCATAAGCAGGTCTTGGGCACGAGCGGAGTGGTTGGCGTTCACCTGTAGGATGTCTAAATGCCGGTGTACTGGCATTTAGACATCCATGATTTGTCCCTCTACACCAGCCCTTGGGCTGGGAATATGCGACTTAGGGGCCCCCGTGGTCTTAGCAGGGGTCGCCAGTCCTCTGGTGAATGGAGGGGAGCACGAGTTTCCCCCCATCACGTGTCCGGCAGGGAGCTTGGCGTGATGACACACGGCACAGAAGCAGGCTGCCTCGCAATCCTCCGCTCGGTGCCCCGGCTTGCTGCAGCGGAAGCATAAGTTTCCCCTCTCAATGGGTGATGGGCAAAGCGCCCTAGTGTGCCCCGTCCCCATGCACCTGAAGCATCTCATTGGTGTCGGCTCAAGGGTCACCACCCGAGCCGAGGACCACCCTACAATTAACCTGCCCTCCGCCTTGAGGGCGTTGGCAGCCGTGACGGGGCACTGCACCAGCACCGACCCCGTGCCATTGGGAAGTGACCGGATCATCCCGACTTTGATTTGCCCGTCCTGGCACTTTGTCCTCGTGGATATGGCCGTTTTGATGGCCTCCGGTGTGACGGACTCGTCGAAACCGGAGATCCGCACCCCCGCCATTTTTACCGGCCTACTAACTGAGGCTATTTCCCCCACAATGCCCTCCAATTTCTTGGCCAGCTCATCGGCAGCCCTGCCGCTGTCCGCTCCAGGAACCTCGATAATACGCGCCCCCGTTGCCGTTTTCCGCACTCTCACATGTTCGAGGCCAACCTCCGCTAGGCTGAGCGCCCCAATAGCCGTGGCCATCATCGCGGGGTACGTCGTCTTAGCTTCTGGTTTGAGCGCCAGGACTACCGCTGCGGTTTTGGGGTTCGAAAGTTTGGGCCCCGATTCCGGTCTGGTCGGCTTTTTAGGCTGGACTGGCGGAGTGGCAGCCTTTTTGGGCTTGCCTTTACCTCTTTTCACCACCTCAGTCCAGGTGTCTTGGGTAGGAGGTGATGCACTCTGAGAGGGGGCGCAGGGCCGTCCTTCCGCTTTACCCTCTTCCCTCCTTGGGAGGGGGACTGGGGTCGCAGTCCGCCTGCGCGGAGCAGCAGTCGGCTGGGATTGAACCTGGCGTGGCTGCTGCTGGGGGGCCTTCTTAGCGGCCTTCGGCTGGCTCACGGGAGCTGCACTGTTACCGCTTCCCGTCGGCTGGCTCGCGGAAACCGAGCCGCTGCCGCCTCCTTTTTTAGGAGCCGTCTTAGGCTTTGCGCCCTGCTCCTCTCTCTTGCGGTCTGCCGCAAGTGGCGGGCGCAGGATCGGCTCAGCTGGGAGCCGCTTGGCCATTTCCCCCAGGCGAACGTTGATCATGTCCCCTAAGGAGACGAATAGATCCCTCTTTAGTTCCGCAATTACCTCCGCTAGGTCCGCTGCGGTCGTCGTTTTAGAGGTTTCTTCTTGTGGCCCCCTTTCCGAGAAGGCCTTGCGGAGGGCCTTGGTCTCGGATTGTAATAGGGCCAACTGCTCCCTCATGCGTTTGTTATCCGCCTTTAGTATGCGCATTTCGTCCTCCTGCGGCTTCTCTTGTAGGGAGTCCATCGCCTCCAAGATCTCCCCACAAGCCCGTTTCATCCGACCCCACACCTTCCCGCTCAGGTTTCCCGACTTCCCCGCCTCAGCAAGCACTACCTGGGCTGCCCTACGGGCAACCTCAATAGGGCTGTCAGCCGATGAGGGAACCGGGCTTCGGTCCCTTTGCTCGTCTCCGGTGCTTTCCTGGGATTTACCAGCGACTTTGAACTCGTTCCTCCGGGTCTGAGACCTCAAGACCGGGAACTCTAGCCGATAGGAAGAGTCCGCCTCCGCCTCTGCCTCGAAGGCATTGTCCTCAAGGCTCTTTAAGTGGGCCTTGGCCTTAGAAACACCCGCATATGAGCCCTTGGCTCCCGGGACCCGACCTGAGCCGGATCGACGCGCCGTGTTCACTTTAGGACCTCTAACAGCCTCAGTATCGGTGTCCTCCTGGTCACTCTCGTGACCCCGCTTGCCCGGTTTTGACACCAGGTCCAGGTCGTCCCAGACGTCCTGGAATTCACCCTCTGAGTCCGTAGTGACCCGGCTGGAGCCCGGCACTTCCGACCTTACTGACATGGTCACTTCCTTGACCAGAATTCCTAATCGACAACCACCCCTTTATGGGGCAGTTTAAACAAGGACTTCAACCCAACTCGGTTGGAAAGCAAAAACAACCTCGAGTGAATCGAGTTTTGTTTTTTCCCCAAAAATCCCCGAAACAGCCTTTCAAGTGGCAGACGATGGCCAACTATCCCTCCTGGGAGTTTCCCCCACGTCTCTAGGACTTCTAGTTTTCGAGATATGAGACCCCAAAGTTCGGACCGGTCAAGCCCGAACTTTTTTAAGCGGGCCGGGACCCCCGAATTCGGCACTCAACCTCAAAAATCTCGAGAACCAATGCCCTCAGAGAAGTGCGCAGGGTACCAAAAGGTGGCCCTTTAGTTGCCCCACACACCCCCGTTGTCCAATCGGACCCCCTTCCCCCCCTTTCCCGATGTCGAATTTTCCAAGGAAAATTCCACCTCAGAAAAGGCAAATTGCAGCGCCTGATGTACCCTACGAGCAATCTACTTAAGAATTAATATCTCCCGAACGGAATGTCCGGGAAACTCAATTCTCAAGCGGATCGCTAGCACAACTAAGCGCCCAAATTACCAAACAAAGTAACTTTCAAAAAAGAAAGACCAACTAATTTTTGAAAATTTTTCAAAAATTTCGGGCAAGTTGTGTTATCTGGAATTCCAGAGTGGAATTCCAGCCGAATTTCAAAAATTCGGGCCTCCGAAATTAACGGTGCTAGAAGAGCACCGTTGAGGCAAAGAATTTAGAACGACAAACGAACCTCCCGAATACGTTGAAAAATCCTCAAAAAGTTACTCCACAAAAAAGTTATAACAAATTTTCGGCAGGTTGCCGACAAGAGTTGAAGTACCGATTTGTATGGGATAAGTTACCAACTTATCCCTAGAAAATCGGCACTTTTCCTCTTCCAACTGAGAGGTCCCTATGGGGTTTATAGAGGGGGCCGACGCGTCGTAAAACGCGTTTTCCGAGCCTCTATAAAACCGAAAAGAAAGAATGCAAAGTCCTTAAGGGACTTTGCAGACAAAAGACAAAAAACAGGAATTACCAACTTAAGGTTGGTAATTTTCTGCGCCTTAACAAATGCGACGAGCAACTCACAAGTTTTTGGTAACTCCCGGACAGAAGGTCCGATCGTAACCAAACAAAAACTTGCGAGTAGTACTCGTCAGACGCGGCTAGAAGAGCCCAAAAAATCAAAGCTACGTTAGGGGGGGACAAAGTTATTAAGGGGGGAAAAGCAAAAGTTTACTAAAAAAAGCAAAAGTTAACAAAAGTGAAAAATAATTTCCGAAAGTCGACCGCACTAAGTCGATGCAGACTTTCGAAAACTACTAACTACTAAACTACTGAAGTTACAGGGAAAGAGCAAAAGAACAATATTTAAAGCAACGAAAAACAAACAAGAATCACTAAACCACAAATCTCTCAGATGCACCCTCACTTGAAAATCCGCGAAAAACCGAACGCTAACACTCAATTTTCCACGAAATTTCACCTCAACCTAACCTAACCTAACCTAACCTAACCTAACCTAACCTAACCTAACCTAACCTAACCTAACCTAACCTAACCTAACCTAACCTAACCTAACCTAACCTAACCTAACCTAACCTAACCTAACCTAACCTAACCTAACCTAACCTAACCTAACCTAACCTAACCTAACCTAACCTAACCTAACCTTTTTTTTTTTTTTTTTTTTGTCCAGGGAGGAAAGCTTTTAAAGCTTCACCCCGGCCTGGAGCGGCCGGAGGATATGTGGGAGTCTCCCCCCAGAGTGGGGGGCATACCCACTAAAACCTCCCTGGGCGTCTCCCTCAAACCGGCTTTCTACCAGGCGCCGTGGGACCTCAGTCATGACCCACAACGACGCCTGACCGGCGCCCCAGCCTACGTGCCGGGGCAACCTAACCTAACCTAACCTAACCTAACCTAACCTAACCTAACCTAACCTAACCTAACCTAACCTAACCTAACCTAACCTAACCTAACCTAACCTAACCTAACCTAACCTAACCTAACCTAACCTAACCTAACCTAACCTAACCTAACCTAACCTAACCTAACCTAACCTTTTTTTTTTTTTTTTTTTTTTTTTTTTTTTGTCCAGGGAGGAAAGCTTTTAAAGCTTCACCCCGGCCTGGAGCGGCCGGAGGATATGTGGGAGTCTCCCCCCAGAGTGGGGGGCATACCCACTAAAACCTCCCTGGGCGTCTCCCTCAAACCGGCTTTCTACCAGGCGCCGTGGGACCTCAGTCATGACCCACAACGACGCCTGACCGGCGCCCCAGCCTACGTGCCGGGGCTAACCCGCGCCAAAGGAGAGGGAGGTCAGGGACGCTGAACCTCCCCCCCAGACTGTGAGGCCTAGCCTGCGGCGGGCAGGGGTGCTCCACCCCCATACCCGCAGGCCTCACTGGGGAAGTTGGCGGGCAGCGAACTGTCTCCGCCGCCTCCCCCATCGTCTGCGCCGGAGCGGGTGTGCGTCGACGGCCTCTTCGCGCACCCGCTCCGCGGCCTCTTTCTGTGACATGACGTCCTCACAGAAAGAGGCCACTCCCTCCCACGACCTGTCGCTGTCCAGCATGGCGGCTACCACGCTGGGCAGCGAGAGGTCGCCCCCGATTGCCGCCACCAGAGTGCGGCGCTGAGAATCCCAGGCGCTGCACACCGCGAGGGTGTGCTGCGCCGTGTCGTCCCCCGCGCCACACTCATGGCACGACGGGGTCGGCTCTCTCCTCGCGACTCTGTGCAGGTAATGACCGAAGCAGCCATGCCCGGTCAATACCTGCGTGAGTCGGAAGGAGAGAGTCCCGTGCCGTCTCTCGGACCAGTCGGAAAGCAGCGGGCGGACAGCCTCTATGGTGCGGATGCCATAAGAGGGGTCCGCCAGGCTGGCTTTCCACCGGTCCCTCATTCTCTCGGCGGCCTCGCGGCGCGCGTGGGCCACCTCCTCCGGGGCCAGGCGTTCTCCTCTCGCCCGGCCCTCGACCCTCCTGGCGTGCGCCTCCGCCCACACCCCCGCCTCGAGCTCCCAGGGGGGTGTCCCTGCGAGGACGCAGGCTGCCCCGAACGAGACCGTCACGTAGGCCCTGCAGATTCTGTTGGCGACCACCCTCTGTGGTCGCCGCAGCAGGGCCTTGGTCGACTCTTTTAACGAGTCGACCCATATCGGAGCCCCGTATAGCGCCATGCTTCTAACGACGCCCGCGAAGAGGCGTCTGCATGGCGCGCTGGGGCCCCCCACGTTCGGGAGCAACCTGCCAAGGGCCGCCGCCGCCTTTACCACTCTGGGAGCGAGGGCCTTGAAGTGGCCCTCGAAGCTCCACCGCCTGTCGAGGTGAAGGCCCAGATACTTGATCTGGGCCTTCACCTCGACGATTTCACCCCTCACGCGGATCCCCGCCCCCGCGGGGATCCTCCATTCCTGGCCCCTCCCCCCGAAGACGATTGCCTCCGTCTTCGGTAGGGCCACCCGCAGGCCCAGCATGCGGATGCGGTCCACCACCATTGTGGTGGCCACCGTCGCACGCCGGGCCGTCTCCTCGTAACTGTTTCCCCGGACGGCTACGAGGGTGTCGTCTGCGTAGCAGACGACTGCCATCCGGGGGAGGAGCGTGAGGCGGATCACCCAATCAAAGCCGACGTTCCACAGCAGGGGTCCCAACACGGACCCCTGTGGAACGCCGCAGGCCATCCGCCGCTCCTCGATGTCCCCACTCCTCGCCTGATAGGACACTACCCTGCCTTGTAGGTAGTGCCCTATCAGCCGCCTGAGATAGAGGGGCACTCCATGGTATCGGAGTGCCTCCTCTATCACGCCGTAGGGGAGGGTGCCGAAGGCGTTGGCGATGTCTAAAGACACCGCCATGACCCCCTCCCCTCTTCCCTCCGCGTATCCACAAAACTCCTTCAGGGCGGTGACTGCGTCTAGTGTCGACCGCCCCGCACGGAACCCGAATTGTTGGGTCGATAGGCCTGGCCCTACGTGGACGAGGTGGCTCTGGACGCGGGAGGCGATTATCCTCTCCAGCATCTTGCCCACCTCGTCCAGGAGTACAATGGGCCTGTAGGCCGAAGGAGAGTCGGCGGGTCGACCCTCCTTCGCCAACAGGCACAGCCTCCCCTCTTTCCACACCCGGGGGAACCGCCCAGCCGCCAGGCAGTCGTCGTACAACTGCCTGAGGCGGCTCCCCAAGTGCTTCAGCGCGGCAGGAAGGACCTTACCCGGGACCCCATCCGGCCCCGGTGCCTTCCTGCATCTGCGCAGCCGGTCCACGGCCCCCACCATTTCGTCATCTGTGACGGGTGGGGGGGCCTCCAGCTCTTCCTCTTCTGCCGCCAACGGCGGCGCCATCCTCGGGACCGACACGTTCGGCGGTCCCGGGAAGAGCCCGGCTACCACCCGCTGCAGCAGCTCCGGCTCTAGCGACTCAATGGGGGGGGCGGTCCGCATCTTATTGCGGACGATGCGGTACGGCCGCCCCCATGGGTCCCTGTCCAGGGTGGCCAAGAACTCCTCGTGCGCGGAGTCCTTGGCCCTGGCGATGGCCCCCTGGAGGGCAGCTTTTGCCTCTCGGAGGACCTGGTAATAGTGGTCCTCCTCAGCTTGGGTGTGGGCCCTCCTCCTGCGGCACCGCTGGTAGGCCCGCCTTGCACGAATACTGGTGGTACGGAGGTCCGCCAGCTCCTCCGACCACCAGTACACCCTCTTTTTGGCGGGCAGCCGCCGCGCCCGGGGCATCGAGGCGTCACACACCTCGGTGAGTGCCGCCCGGAATTCCCTCGCCCTCTCGTCGACGTCTCCGCCGGCGGGCGGGGACGACCACCTGGCCCGGATCATGGCAGCCTCCTCTGCCAATTCCGGGTCCAGTTTGGTCAGGGTCCACCTTGGGAAACCCTGACCGGCCCGAGGTTGCACCCCAGGGGACGAGGACGCGGAGACCCTACACCGGATGTACCGGTGGTCGGAGAGGGTCTCGGCATCCTCCAGGACGCGCCAATCCTGGATGCGTGCGGCGATGGCAGGGGTCGCAAACGTTAGGTCCACGATAGACCCCCCCTGCCGCCGCACGCATGTTTGCACTGTCCCCTGGTTAACGAGTGCGAGGCCGGCCATGGCCGCCCAGCCCTCTACCTCCGTCCCCCTGGCGTCGGTGATGGGGGAACCCCACGCGCCGCTTTTCGCGTTCAAGTCCCCCATCACCAAGACCGGCATTGGTGCCGCCCTCCCAATGACCAACCCCAGCTCCCTGAGGAAGGCCTCAAATGCCCTCAGGGGCCTGTTTGGGGAGAAATATACTCCTATGAGCAGTATTTCTCCCCACTTGGCCGCGACGAATCCTTGCCCCCTCTCCTTTATGGAGAGGCGGGGGGATTCGCCGAACGCCGGCACCACCACTGCCACCGAGCCGTCCACGTCCCCAGCCCAGTTAGATTGGGGGGAGACGAAGTACGGCTCGGCGACCACCGTCGCGTCGACGCCCCACTCCGCCATGGACTGCATAAGCAGATCCTGAGCGCGGGCGGAGTGGTTGGCGTTCGCCTGGAGGAGCTCAAGCGGACGTGCTGGCATTGGCGGTGTCCATGAGCCCCTCCGTCGCCGAACCTAACCTAACCTAACCTAACCTAACCTAACCTAACCTAACCTAACCTAACCTAACCTAACCTAACCTAACCTAACCTAACCTAACCTAACCTAACCTAACCTAACCTAACCTAACCTAACCTAACCTAACCTAACCTAACCTAACCTAACCTAACCTAACCTAACCTAACCTAACCTAACCTAACCTAACCTAACCTAACTGAGGCAGACTTAACAGAGGAAAACATAAATAAGGAAAATCTAACTGAAAGATAACCTAACTGGGGCAAACCTAACTGGGGCAAACCTAACTGAGGCTCAGTTAGGTTTGCCTCGGTTAGGTTTGCCTAAGCTAGGTTATCTATCTGTTAAGTTTTCCATAGTTAGGTTTTCCTTAGTTAGTTTTTCCACAGTTAGATTAACATCAGTTACGTTTTCTTCAGTTAGATTTTCCTCAGGTTTGCCTGAGTTAGGTTTTCTTCAGTTAGGTTTTTCTCAGTTAATATTGCCTCAGTTTGGTTTGCTTTAGTAACGTTTTCCTCAGTCAGGTTTGCCTCAATTAGATTTGCTTTTTTTTTTTTTTTTTTTTTTTTTTTTTTTGTCTAGTTTTGCCTCAGTTAGGTTATCTGTCAGTTAGATTTTTTTCAGTTAGGTTTCCTCAATTGGGTTTGCCTTAGTTAGGTGTGCCTCAGTTAGGTTTGCCTTAGTTAGGTTTGCCTCAGTTAGGTTATTTGTCAGTAAGGTTTTGTACAGTTAGGTTTGCCTCAGTTAGGTTTGCCTCGGTTAGGTTTGCCTCAGTTAGGTTTTCCCCAGTTAGGTTATCTGTCTGTTAGGTTTTTTTCAGTTAGGTTTGCCTCAGTTTAGCCTCTGCTAGGTTTGCTTCAGTTTGTTTTGCCTCAGGTTTGCATTAGTTAGGTTTGCCTCACTTGGGTTTGCCCCAGTTAGGTTTGCCCCAGTTAGGTTATCTTTCAGTTAGATTTTCCTCATTTATGTTTTTCTCTGTTAAGTCTGCCTCAGTTAGGTTTGTCTCATTTACGTTTGCCTCAGTTACGTTTTCCTCAGTTAGGTTTCCCTCGGTTAGGTTTGCCTCAGTTAGGTTTGCCTCAGTTTGGTTATCTGTCTGTTAGGTTTTCTTCAGTTAGGTTTTCCATAGTTAGGTTTGCCTGAGTTAGGTTTTCTTCAGTTAGGTTTTTCTCAGTTAATATTGCCTCAGTTTGGTTTGCTTTAGTAACGTTTTCCTCAGTTAGGTTTGCCTCAATTAGATTTGCCTAATTTTTGTCTAGTTTTGCCTCATGTTTGCCTCAGTTAGGTTATCTGTCAGTAAGATTTTCTTCAGTTAGGTTTCCTCAGTTGGGTTTGCCTTAGTTAGGTGTGCCTCAGTTAGGTTTGCCTTAGTTAGGTTTGCCTCAGTTAGGTTATTTGTCAGTAAGGTTTTGTACAGTTAGGTTTGCCTCAGTTAGGTTTGCCTCGGTTAGGTTTGCCTCAGTTAGGTTTTCCCCAGTTAGGTTATCTGTCTGTTAGGTTTTTTTTCAGTTAGGTTTGCCTCAGTTTAGCCTCTGCTAGGTTTGCTTCAGTTTGTTTTGCCTCAGGTTTGCATTAGTTAGGTTTGCCTCACTTGGGTTTGCCCCAGTTAGGTTTGCCCCAGTTAGGTTATCTTTCAGTTAGATTTTCCTCATTTATGTTTTTCTCTGTTAAGTCTGCCTCAGTTAGGTTTGTCTTATTTACGTTTGCCTCAGTTACGTTTTCCTCAGTTAGGTTTCCCTCGGTTAGGTTTGCCTCAGTTAGGTTTGCCTCAGTTTGGTTATCTGTCTGTTAGGTTTTCTTCAGTTAGGTTTTCCATAGTTAGGTTTGCCTGAGTTAGGTTTTCTTCAGTTAGGTTTTTCTCAGTTAATATTGCCTCAGTTTGGTTTGCTTTAGTAACGTTTTCCTCAGTTAGGTTTGCCTCAATTAGATTTGCCTAATTTTTGTCTAGTTTTGCCTCATGTTTGCCTCAGTTAGGTTATCTGTCAGTTAGATTTTCTTCAGTTAGGTTTCCTCAGTTGGGTTTGCCTTAGTTAGGTGTGCCTCAGTTAGGTTTGCCTTAGTTAGGTTTGCCTCAGTTAGGTTATTTGTCAGTAAGGTTTTGTACAGTTAGGTTTGCCTCGGTTAGGTTTGCCTCAGTTAGGTTTTCCCCAGTTAGGTTATCTGTCTGTTAGGTTTTTTTCAGTTAGGTTTGCCTCAGTTTAGCCTCTGCTAGGTTTGCTTCAGTTAGTTTTGCCTCAGGTTTGCCTTAGTTCGGTTTGCCTCACTTAGGTTTGCCCCAGTTAGGTTTGCCCCAGTTAGGTTATCTTTCAGTTAGATTTTCCTCATGTATGTTTTCCTCTGTTAAGTCTTCCTCAGTTAGGTTTGTCTCATTTACGTTTGCCTCAGTTACGTTTTCCTCAGTTAGGTTTCCCTCGGTTAGGTTTGCCTCAGTTTGGTTATCTGTCTGTTAGGTTTTCTTCAGTTAGGTTTTCCATAGTTAGGTTTGCCTTAGTTAGTTTTTCCACAGTTAGGTTAACCTCAGTTACGTTTTCTTCAATTAGATTTTCCTCAAGTTTGCCTGAGTTAGGTTTTCCCCAGTTAGGTCTTCCTCAGTTAGGTTTTCCTTAGTTAGGTTAGGTTAGGTTAGGTTAGGTTAGGTTAGGTTAGGTTAGCCACAGCTAGGTTTGCCTCAGTTAGGTTTGTCTCAGTTAGGTTATCTGTCAGTTACGTTAGCCTCAGTTTGGTTAGGTTAGGTTACATCACATTTTGTAAGGTTTTATTTTTGCAGTTATTTAGCTTCAGTTAGGTTGTCTTGCGTTAGGTTATCTATCAGTTAAGTTTGCCGTAGTTAGGGTATCTTCTGTTATGTTGTTTTGCAATTAGTGTTTCTGTTATTAATCACAGTACAGATAAAAAAAAAAAAAAAGTATGCATAAGGTTAGTTTTGTTATATGTTATTCGCTGCCATTTGTCATCTCCGTTAGTTTTATTCCTGTAACTTTTGTAGTTTTGCTTGTTTTAAAATTTTTTTTTCATAGTAACGGTAAAAATATCAGTTTTTATTGAATAACTCGGTCGATATCCATCCGATCTCACTCATTCTTATTGTGTTTACCTTGTATTCGTTGCCCGCTGCCGTTGGCGGCAAAAAATCGAGCCCCCCACTCCCACCCGTCAGTGGCAACCTTTGGTATATCACCTCGGACTGTAGGTATTTAAGCACTAGCTTTTAAAATATGCATCAATTTCAGTAGTTTTTTCTTTCATTTATAGGAGACTGCATGCCATAGTCAATTGGCACAGACCAGATTGCTCTGATACGCCTGTAATTTAAAATATCAGTTTTCATAGCATAAATTCCTCGAAAAACGGCCTAAAATCCGGATGAATCCAATTTTTGGCGACTTTTGTCAAGCGCGGCGGAATTGAAGGGTGCGTTATATCTGGGCACTTTTCTGACGCATCTTTTGCCATCTTAATTTTTTTTCTAGCGCCATCAGCTCAATTCAGGTAGCCTCTCAAAGCCCTTTAATTTCCTATATATTTAAGTTGTTCTATGTAATGTTTAGGGTTTCTGTAGAATGCCCCAATTCCGTACATTACCAGTTTTTGTACGTTCGTACGTTAAATAAGAAGACGTTATTTGTGTTCCTACTTTCCCTCCACACTTTTTGAAGTGCATGAAATTTTGTTATTGCATAAACAAGCAGCAGCTGGACCCGTGAGTATATTACCAGCTACGACGACGTCTGCTGCCGCTTTTGGCCCACTTTTTGGATCTTACCCTCACAAGAGTAGGGGGAGTTCGGCAACGCGTAACATCCCTCTCAGACATGTACATAAAAAAAAAAAAAAAAAAAAAAAAAACGCACCTATAACGTATGTACGATAATATTATTAATTGTATTGTTTATCGTATGGATTGCGTTTCCTTAATAATGTGGATAATACAGGATCAATCTACAGCGCCTGTTGTGTATTTCACCACTTTATTTCTCCTGCTCTCATAGACGCGACCACATCCACGAGGTTCCCCTCAACATCAGTAAGCTCTGGCCTTACGTAGCTCAGAGTTCTGTTCGCTGTGACTTGGGTTAGGTTAGGAAGTAGTTTTGCTCTTGCTTATTTAGATTAGGTTAGGTTACATTTATTTTATTTATTTTTTGCCAAAACAGTTTTAGTTAGGGTAGCCATAATTTTGTAGTTTTTCTGAGTCGCTTCTTCTGCCTCTCCGCAACGGATTCTGAAACGGATTTCACTCTCATTGAGGTGAGCTGTTGTTTGTTTCTTTGTAAGGAAAGGAAACCTAAAAATCCGAAAAAAAAAATCTTAAAACAAAGGCTAGAACTTTGTAAGAAATGAAAATCGCATAACGTTCATGGGGATCATTACGGTAGCTATTAATGTCTCCTCTCTTTGATCCACCACTTAACGGTCGCTATAATAGTATATTATTTAATGATTTTGGCGCCCCCTGAATCAGCCGGCCGGGCGTGCCTCGGTGTGCCCGCGAGAACCGGGCCTGCGCCTGAGCGTAGACGTCTCATGAGAAAACGCTTACTAAGGCACCCATTAAGGTTCAAGTAGTTCGTCCTTTACCCATAGCCTCGTCTATTCATGTTAGTTTTATTTAATGATTCATTGACTCCACTTGCCTATTTCCTTTACGTCTTCCATCGAGCGTGATTGTGAATCAAAGCATCCATTTGGTACTTATTAGTGATAGGTAAACTATTTCTGATAAACCCACGGCACAATCAAACATACAAACTAAAAAGCAAAACATAATCTGTTATACTTATTTTTTTTTTTTTTTGTATTTTATGGCCTGGTTGCGGAGACCTTTAAGCCACCTGTTATACTTACCTACCTACACAGGGTTGCCAACCGTACTTTATTATATAGTATTGTACTATATTTCGGCTCTCCGTACTATATACTGTTGAACTAATATATAGTACGCAAATATACTATATTTCAAGCACTTCTCATGTTATTAAAATCCCATCAAAAACATAAATGTGAAATGAGAGCCAAGTTCAATATTATTATGATATATGCCTTGGTTGTTGACTTCAACGACGGCGACGCTCTCGGACCTCTGTCCACGTTGGCAAGAGTCACAGAAGCTGCGGTGCGCACACTTGAAGAAGAAGTCAAACAACGATTCGATGAAAAAGTATCATTTTTATTTTATTAAAGCCCATAAATATAAACTTTGCAAATTTAATTCATAAAAAATGCCACAAAACATATTACGCCTTATGTACATAACAAATTGTATTGTTGTGATTATGACATCATAACTCAGTTTCATAACAGGAAATCATAAATATCTCAACATCTTAACATACTTAATTAACATTTCCATGAGAACTTAACCTTCCGAGTCGTCGGTCGCTCGGTTCAGCGGTAGCTACCACGAGCAGGAACAAGGCAATGATTGCGGGCACAGCGGATGTAACAGTTCAGACTACACGTGACGCGTGACAGCTGCCAGCGTGCCACGCGACGCGACGCCGGCCGGCTTGTGGTACCTACTTACTACCTATTTAATCCCGCAGGCCGCAGCTGACATTTCATTTTCCAGCTCTCGGCTTGACAATATTATGGCACTGGGTAAGCGTCGACAGCTAGGGGAAGGCTGCGATGATCGGACCGCTCGGCTCTACGTCCTTATAACTCATGAAGTTTCAATAATAGAATAAAACGCGTTTAGTATTTTTAACTCGCATGAAATAAACTTAACATGTATGAATACTAACATAATCATAAGCACATTATTATTACTAATAACTTTTATGCATCTATTCTGAATAAATGAATTTTACTTAAAAACAATCATATAATAACAAACAATTTATAAACATAACCTTGCACACCTTGATCGAGTTAGTAGTTTCCAAAATAAATCACAAAAAAAGATTTTTCGGCAGTCGTCTCTTTTGGACCACAGTCGCCTCGATTGAACCACTGAGTTGCCATCAACGGAATTCTAAGAATGAATACTAGTGGTCCGATCGAAGTATTTCTTCTTCGACATTCTGAAATTATTAACATAAATTGCCATGATTGGACCGGTCCGTCTTTTTGTATCGCCAACGTCCAGAACAAACTCGTGTACGCATTGCACAGGAGCGCGGCGCGACTGAAGTTCCGGTGGGGCCAGGCGGGTGACCCGAGGTCACTTCATGCCATATTGGTGCCTGTCTGTTATGAAATATTTAAATAAATAAAACAAAATATTTTTTATTTCAGAACACCATAACAAAACGTTTAGGTGGTCCAATCGAAGCGCCGGTCCAATGATCGCAACCTGCCCCTAGTTAATAAATAAACAATATGCTACTAGCTATTTAAGCTACCATAGCGGCACATGCACACTTGAAAGGTACGCTGGGAAGTTTTTAGATCGATTTCAGTATTAATACCTATTTTGACAGAAGTAATTAAATTGATCTATCGCTAGAACTCTGCCCAGCTATACCGGTCAGGACAATAGTAAAGGCGCGTCGAATCAAACTGTTATACAAACAAGTTCGATTGCGATCGCGCAATCGTGCACAATACTTAAATCGTGACACGCCTCTCGGCCTCTCGCACAATTATTCTCTAGCGGTGGCGGGTGACAGACGCTGGATATCATTCTAACATCGACGTGACACCGACGGACAATCCGTGCGCTAATAAATACATAATAATCTATCAGTGACGAGCGACGCCCGAATGCGCCGGCGACGGAGCCGTCGAGTCGAAACATGGCACTCGAGAACACCGCCTCCCGCCTTAGCCGGCGCGGCTCACGCCAGGCTCAGGAAGTAGAACGCCAGCAGCGCCAGCGAGTATAGCAGCGCGCTGCCGCCCAGCAGCGCCCGCACCGCCGCGCGTTGCGCCCGGCAGCTGCCGGCCGGGCCGCGCAGCAGCGGCGCGCGCGCCCCGTTGTTGTACCGCTCGGTGTTCAGCACCTTGCGCGGCAGCCGCGGCCCGCCCGCCTCGGCCGCGCTCGCGCCCGCCGGCCCGGCCGCGCTCGCCCGCGCCCGCGGCCCGGCCGGCGCCGGCGCCGCGTCCGGCAGCGCGAACTGCGGCCGCGGCGCCTCCAGGCTCGCGCGCGAGCCCAGCGACAGCGAGCGGCGCAGCCGCGACCACGCGCCGCCCGCCCGGGCGGCCGCCGCCAGCTCGGCCGCGCTCGGCGCCGCCGGGGCGCCGCGCGCGGACTGCCGGTGGCCCAGCGGCAGCTCGCGCGCCGGGTAGCCGTCCGTCGCGTCCGAGAACACGCGCGGCAGGTCGCGGCGCGCGCGCCGCGCGGGCGCCAGCCGCGCCGGCGGCGGCGGCGGCGCGCGCGGCACGGCCTGCAGCAGGCCGGCGCGCGGCGGCCGCGGCGCCGGCGGCAGCGGCACGAAGTGCGCCGGGCGCGGGCCGGGCGGCGGCGCGCGCGCGGCCGGCGCGGCGCGCAGCGGCAGGCCGTACCGGAAGTAGCGGTCGCTGTAGGCCACGGTGGCCAGCGCGCCGCGCGCGGCCGCCAGCCGGTTGTGCACGGCGGCGCCGGCGCCGGCCGGGCGCGCGCGGCGCCGGCGCAGCAGGCGGCGCACGGCCTGCAGGCGGCGCGGGCGCGGCGCGCACTCGCCGGGCTCGCAGTAGACGCGCTCGCGGCGCGCGGCGCGCGGCGCGTGGCGCAGGCGGCGCGGCCGGCGTCAGTCCTGCGGCAGCGGGCGCGCGCGCGCGGCCGCGTGCAGCTCGTGCAGCAGCTCCAGCAGCGCGGCGCCGCTCCAGGCCTGCGAGCGGCACGAGTCGCGGCAGGGCGCGCCGCCGGGCCCGGTCAGCTCGGGCAGGCCGCGCCAGGGCGAGTCGCGCAGCTCGGCGGCCGGCGCGGCCAGCGCGGCGGCCACGGCGGCCAGCGTGCGCGCCCAGCGGCCCGCGTCGTGCGCGAAGGCGAGGCGCGCGCGCAGGTAGAAGCCGAGCGGCCACACCCACTCGGGCCCCTGGTGGTAGTTGAAGCCGTGCGCCACGCTCGGGTCGTCGCTGTTGTTGGAGTTGTCGTACTCGGGGCGGTAGGCCCAGTCGGCGGGATCCAGCGTCTTGAGGCCGAGCGGGCCGAGCAGCAGGCGCTCGGTCTGGTCGAGCGCCTGCCAGGCGTGGCGCGGCTCGAACAGCGCGGGCGAGACGGCCATGGCCACGGCCGCGTTGCAGCGCAGCTGGTAGTCGGCCCAGGGCTGCGAGGCGCCGTGGCTGTCCTTGTAGATGCCGCGCCGGTGCACCAGGTCGGGCCGCAGGTCGGCGGCCGACGGCGCGGCGGGCACCCAGAAGTAGCGCTCGAAGTTGCGCTTGATCCGTTCCGCCCACTGCTGGTAGGTCCAGGACGTGAGCGCGCCGTCGGCGTGGCGCCGCGCCACGCCGGCGTGCGGGAAGCGGCCGGCGCGCGCCGCGGCCGCCAGCCAGCCGGTCACGGCGTGCGCCAGCGCCACGAGCTCCACGGCGCTGCCGTCGCGCGGCGTGGCGGGCCGGCCGCGCGTGCCGGCCGCCTCGGAGGAGCCCATCTTGTCCATCCAGGTGCCGCAGTTGGCGTCGTTGCCGCCGAACGGGAAGCCGGTCTCGGGGTCGACGCCGATCTGCACGTTGAACCCCCTGTCCGTCATGTGCGCGTCGATCTGCCGGCCGGCGTTGCGCTCGCGGAACACCAGGCCCTGCGGATGCGCGCATGTCAGAGCGGGCCGCGGGCCGCGGGGCGCGGGCCGCGGGCCGCGGGCGGGCTCACCTGGAAGTGCACCTCCAGCGCCTCCTGCATGACGTCGTGCAGCGGCTGGTCGGCGGTGCCGGGCGGCGCTGGCTCGGCCGCGTCGTGCGGGAACAGGCGCGCCACCGGCTCGGCCAGCAGCGCCGCGCCCGCCGGCGCCTCGTCCACGTACTGCAACAGGCGGGCCGTCAGGCGGGTCCGGGCGGGCCGGGGCCGGGCCGCGGGCCGCAGCCGCGCTCACCTGCGTGACGGCGTGCAGCCACCACCACACGGCGTCGCGGCAGTTGTAGCGCGCGTTGCGGCCGCCGTCCAGCAGGTTGGGGATGAGGCCGTGGCGCAGGCAGGCCGCGAAGCCGAGCAGGTGCGCGCGCGCGTCCGCGTAGCGGCCCGTCAGCAGGAACGTGCCGCGCAGCGCCACGAAGGTGTCGCGGCCCCAGCAGCGCATGTAGCCCGCGGCGAAGTGAGGCAGGCCGGCCGACAGCGTGACCGAGTCCGGCGCGTCCGGCGGCCGCGGCGGCGCCAGCGCGGGCGACGCGGGCGGCAGCGCCGCGCCCGGCACGGCGCCGGCCAGCTGCACGCTGCACAGCGCCAGCGCGCGCGGCAGCTCGCCCGCGCGGCACCAGGGCGCCAGGCGCGCCAGCGCGGCCTCCGCGACCGCGGCGTGCACGGCGCGCAGCAGCGCCTCGGCGTAGGCCGGCACCAGGTAGCGCGGCAGCTCGCCCAGCGGCGCCAGCAGCTCGCGCAGGCGCTCCCGCACGGCCTGCAGGCGCGGCGCGCGCAGCCGGCGCCACGTGTACTCCAGCAGCCAGTCCCCGGCGCGCAGGTTGTCGCACAGCGCGTGGCCCAGGTCGTCGCGCGCGCGCAGCTCGTCCAGCAGCGACATCACGCCCTGCACGCACACGCACACTCGCATCGACCGGCGCGCGACGCGGCTCCGCGGACCGGTCTCCGATCGGACCGCGTCGCGTTCGATAGACGCGGAGAAGCGTAGGAGCCGAAAGAACATTTAGATCTAATCGAAAACAGACAGATGCGGGCGCTCGCTCGCCACGATCGATCGTTCAAAACCGAGTCCGAAAGTCAGCGAGCGCGAGCCAGGAGAGCGCGCCTACCTGCAGGCCGGCGTACACCAGCGGGCCGTGGCCGGGCACGTCGTAAACGCCGCCGTCGTTGGCCGCGCGCTCCTCGGCGTCGCAGCGGTACAGCAGCGCGTTGAAGTCGGCCAGCTCCAGCGGCGCCAGCGCGGCGTCCAGGCGCAGCGCGGCGGGCGCGGCCAGCGCGGCGGCCACGCGCTCCAGCGCGGCGGCCTGCGCCGGGCGCGGCGCCACGCGCAGCGCCAGCACGGCGCCGGCCGGCAGCGCGCGCCACTCCAGCACGGTGCAGGCGCCGTCGCGCCGCGCGCCGGCCAGCAGGCGCGACGCGGCCAGCGGCACGCGGCGCCGCACCGCCGCCGTCCACTCGGGCAGCCCGTTGATGTACTCCGGGTCCCGCACGTACGGCCCGCCGCCCCTGCGCCGCACCGTCTCGTTAAGCTCGATGGCGACTTCGCATTCAGTATTTCCTACGATGGGGACGAGATGCCGCCCGGCGTGGACTAGATATGAGCGCCGATGGCCGATTCCAAGGCGGCGGTGTGGTCTCAAATTTTTTTCGGCGGCGGCGGCGCACGGCGGCGTGACCTTGTACTTTAGATTTTTATCAGGGATCGATTTCTTGTATTTTTATTTTATTGTTGTTGCCAAAGAAAGTTTTATATTCTTTAATAAAGAAATGGAAGACATAAACGATCGTAACTTTTAACCCCTAGTCAAAATTTACTTTTTTAATCGACTTCTTTAAAAGAGGTTCTCAATTTAACTGAATAAAATGTTGTTAGTTTTTAATTGCGTGTATGTTACGCAATATCTCCGCCAATTGTTAACAGATTTCAATGATTTTTTGAATTTTGAATGATAAATCGCTGTCTGCATATAAATTCGAGGAGGACAGCACATCGTGACGGCGCGGCGCGTGCCCCGCTCGGCGGCGGCGCGCCGTACGATCTCACGACGATATGGCGCGACGGCGCGGCGCTCATATCTAGCGTGGACTCGAAGGAATTCGAGTGAATTCGATGCGGCTTAGTGCCAAATGATATCGACTGGACTGAACTAAAATATTTACCGGTATTACCTATAACGCTTCGATTAGAGAAACTACTCTCGATTCGACACCGGCTAGGGCCCCTACGACGAGCACCTACTACTACCCCGGGCGCTGCCGCTGGTAAACGAGCATTTTCGATCAGGGAAGGTTGCGATGACTGGACGACATAACTTATATCTCACGAAGTTTCAATAATACAATAAAACAGGTTTATTATCTTTAACTGGCATGAACCTAATTATTGATAACCTTACACGGAAGGTAATAAAGTCAACAGTATCTAAAATAAATGACGAACGAGATTTTTCAGCAGTCGCCTCCTTTGGACCAAGGTCGCCTTGATTGAACCACTGAGTGAATCATGGACTGAAAATTTATGCTAGTGGTCCAATCAAGGTGTTTCTCCTTCGACATTCTTAAATTATTAATAAATGTGTCTATGCATGACAAGCGTTATCCCGAAAACATTCATAGCTAGCCAGATACACGGACTGACAGGTGGACATTACGAAATTATATCCTTTCTTGTTTGACTAACGGAACGCTACGATTTTTTTTAATGCATTTCCAACGTACATATTCTTGTATACTCGGCCGCAGTGGAACTGGGGGTGGATCGAACTAAGGTCAGAGGTAGGGGACCTAAATAGCTACCGAATTGACCCCCCCTTTATGTTTAGCGATTTTAATTTGTTTCAAAGTTATGAGCATCTTTGTAAAACTGTAAAACTCAAGAATTTGTGTACAGACGTTAAAATTTTGCACGAAATTTAAGAGGCATTATTTTTAATATTTCACATAAGTTTTTTTTTCTGCAAAAATATTTAAAAACAACCTTAGTTTATGAAAAATTTACCCTGTTAGGTAATTGTTTTCAGGTAGTCTCACGGCTTCACCATTAAATCAGTTTCGAAAGGGCTGAAGTAGTCAAGGAGTCAAATTAACTTCACTTCTTATATCTCCAAGTTTAACGTTGCATAAATCGAAGATTAATTATGAAATTATAGCAGTAGCCCTAACATGACTGGCCAAGGTTAGTTTATCTCTACCTGCATTCCTTTCTTATGACACTAGTTAGACAGAGACGCAGGGAGGGGTAAAACTGAACCTGGGCTGTCATGTCAGGGCCGCAGATGATGATAATGAATGATGCAGTGCAGTAGAACATTACAATAAACAAGTTTTTGTAAAAACATGAAAAAGCTGTTGTGGAAATCTTTAGGTGGTCCGATCAAAGCGCCGGTCCAATCAGCGCAGGTTGCGCTAATTGGAAAACTAGAAAAACAATAGGAACCGGAGATGAACATATGCAGACCGCTCGTAACCATGAAAAACTACGTCAGAGTTCCTTCCGGGAAGCCAGCGAACCGTCGACGGCGGGTCGCGTACCGGTGCTCCATCTCCATCTCGAACAGGATCTCCTCGAGCTCGCCCTCGAAGCGCAGCGGCGGCGGCGGCGCGCGCGCGGCCGGCGGCGCGAAGGCCGTGCTGGCCACCAGCAGCACCGAGCGGCGCGCGCGCGGCGCGTGGCGCGTCACGGCCACCGCGTGCTCGTCCAGCTGGTCCACGTACACCTCGTCGTAGCCGTGCGCCGCCAGCGCCGCGTGCAGCGCGTTCAGCTCGCGCCGCGCCGCCAGCAGGCCGCCCGGCGCGGCGGGCGCGGCGTACAGGCGCGCCTCGTCCACCACGTGCACGGCGTGCGGCACCAGCTCGTCCAGGCCGCGCGTGGAGCCGCTGGCGGCGCAGGCCATGGCCACGAGCGCGGCCGTGGGCAGCGCGTCGTGCAGGCTGCGGCGCGCCAGCGGGCTGGCGTTGTCGTGCGTGAGGTCCAGCAGCAGCGCGGGCGCCACGGCCGGCGCGGCGGCGGCGCGCGGCGCGGCCAGGAACGCGCCCACGGGCCGCCCGCCGAAGCGGTGCAGCAGCCGGCCCTGCTCGCGCGCGTCCCACGCCGCCTGCGCCTCTGCACGCACACACACGTACACGCGGGGCCGGGGGGGGGGCTATGATGGTTATTTTAGGGTTGCGTACCGCAAAAGGAACATGCTCACTTACGGATAATATCGCTATTTTTCGAACGTCGTCGTCGGCAATAAATAATTTTCTGGAAATTTGGATCCAACATTTTAAATAATTCCTTTCTTTTAAGATGCTATGTTACTTCAGAGGAATTATAATTTTTTGACCATTCTTTCGATTGGCATTATTAAAAGTAAGGCTTGTTTTTTTTTACTTATGAGTCGGTCCGATTCCCAAACGAAGCAAATAATTTTTAGAAAATCTAAGAATGCAATATTACTAACTAAAAATAAAATCTCCTTTCAGCAAAATATAATATGTACAATATTTTTAAATAAGGTACTCTCCCTCCATCTCGCATAGTTATGGGACGCCCAGTATAGTCGTAGTGTCTTGTGAAAAAAAAAAAAAACTCTAAATGACACCGAAGACCCGTTGAAAATCCGTTGCGAGGTCGAGAAGGAGTGAGTGGCCGAGATACTATTAGGACAGACAGAGGCGAATAGCGATTTCGTTTTATCGAATTTCAATCCTAGAGCGGGAAAAGATGCACAAAAGCATCTTGCAGCAAAAACCACGTGACCCTAACGTTCCTCTCGACCCTGACGAGCCGGCCGGAGACCCACCTCGGATGAGCGCGGAGATGCCGAGCCGGTTAACGAAGATGTTGTCCACGCTGTCCGAGTTGGTGAACAGCTCGGCCGCCACGAACAGCTCCGGCTTCACGTTGCGCGCGCAGTCCATCAGGTACTCGGCCACCTGCGGGCAGGCGGCGGTCAGAGCGGGCGGAGCGGGCGGAGCGGGTCGGAGCGGGCGCGGAAGCGGGCGGACACTCACGTGCAGCGGCGTCGAGTGGCAGTTGTCGAGGCGCAGCCCGTCGAACAGCTCGGCCGTCAGCTCCACGTACTCGCGCATGTGCGCCCACAGCCACGGGCTGTCCTCCGGCTTGTCGCCGTACCTGCGCAGACAGAGCGTCAGTGCGGCGCCGGCCGGACGGGCGGGGCGGGGGTGGGGGGGGCGGCACGCACCGGAGCTTAACGCTGTCGCCCCAGGCGATGAGCTCGCGGCGCAGGTACACGTGGCCGGCGGCCGCGAAGTCCTGCAGCGGGTCGGCGTGCATGACCCAGCCGTTGTGCGCCATCACGAAGCGGCCCGCCTCGCCCAGCACCAGCGCCTCGGCCTCGGCCGCCGAGCCCGCGTCGCCGCAGCCCGTGAAGTACCTGCGGCACCGCGTCAGTGTCAACCGAGCCGAGCGCCGGACGCCGAGCGCCGAGCGCCATTGCGGATGCTCACCGAGGCACCAGGGGATTCTTCGCGCTGACTTCCTCTATCTTAGGGCCGTCCGATTGCAGGCGGAAGTATCTGCAAGAGATCGAACTCGATTCGTATCAGATGCACGAGTGACTCCGGAAGCGAACGTGTCGATGGGCAGGCGGGGAGGAGGAGCGGTCGCACCTCATGCCGGCGATGCAGTTGTCGACGGCGGCGCGCAGGTGTCCGTCCAGCTCGTCGCGCGCGGCCGCGTTGAGCTGCTCGAGCCGGCGCCGCAGCTCCTCGCAGCACTGCTTCAGCCGCGCCTCCTCGTCGAAGCAGTCGGCCCTGCAACGCCACAGACGCTGTCAGCGGCGGCGAGACGCGGCGCGCCGCGCGGCGCGCGGCTCGCACGCTCACCTGTACACGTTGTACAGCCGCAGCGCGAGGTCCATGTCGACGGTGGCGCGCAGCCGGCGGTACTGCGGGTCCGGCTGCAGCACCAGCTCGGCCGCATCGGCGCCCGGCGCCTGCACCGGCGGCACCCTGCAACACGGCAGCGGCGGTCAGTCCGGCCGAGCGGCGCGCACCGCGCGGCCGGCCGAGGCGGGCACCCACTTGTTGCGCGCGACGCCGTAGAACTGCTGCAGCAGCTCGGCCACGTCGCAGGTGAACAGCTCGTGCAGGCGCAGCTCGGGCAGCACCGCCGTGGACAGGTAGTGCCGTATCGCCTGCAAACGAGGGCGAACGTTAGGCGCCGGCCGGCAGCGGCAGCCGGCCGGGCCGCGCTGGGACACTCGCCTCGAGGTGGTCGTGCGAGCAGACGCGCGCCGGAATGCCGCGCGGCAGCAGGTCGCCGCGCGCCGCGTCGCGCGTCAGCCGCGCCAGCGCCGCGTCCAGCAGCGCGGCGGGCCGCAGGCGCGGGCAGTTGGCGCAGTTGTACGTGGCCTCCGGGTGCTCGGCGAGCCACGGCGACTCGTTGGCCGTGTGGTTGAGCACCACGTCGCAGATGGAGGCGACGCGCCACTCGCTGCGCATCTTGCCGACCAGGTTCTCGACGTCGGCGAACGACGCGTCGGCGCCGTAGCGCGGGTCCAGGCGCAGCTGGTCGGCCAGGCTGTAGCTCGAGCCGGAGGCGCCCAGCACCTGCGGACGGGGCGCGGTCAGTGCGGGCCGGGCGGGCCGGGCGGGCGCGCGCGGCGGCGGCGGCGCTCACCTGGATGGGCGTGAAGTGGATCATGTTGTAGCCGGCCTCGCGGCTGACGCGCAGCGTGGCCTCCCAGCGCGCCAGCGGCCCGAGGCACTTGGCCAGCACGGTGTGGCAGGCCACGGCCGGCACGGCCAGCCGCTCGCAGCCGCCGGGGCCCACGCGCAGCGTCGGCGCCGCGTGCACGTAGCCCGAGCCCGCCGGCCCGGCCGGCGACTCCCTGCGCACGTCAGAGCTGAGCACTATCGACCCGCCGCACTCCGCGCTTCCACGGATAGAAGCGAGCGACACTCACGCGCTGTCGTACACGAAGTAGTAGTGGAAGGCGCCGGCGCGCGCCAGCCGCAGCTCGCAGCACGCGTCGGTGTCGGTGAGCAGCGCGCCGGCGCCGAGCGGGCGCGCGGCGTCCGGCGGGCCGGCGGCGCCGCCGCGCCACTCCAGCAGGTAGTACTGGCTGCGCACGAACTCCGACACTTCGGCCGCCTCGTCCGCTGCAACAGGCCCGCCGTCAGTCTCGCGCCGCGCGCCGCCGGGCGACCGCAACTGACACTCACGGCTGTCGGTGACCACGTAGTTGGTGTACACGAACACCTTGCGGCCGAGCAGGCTGGGCCCCGGGCAGAACTGCACGACGGTGCCCTTCTCGAACCTGCACACGGAGACGCGTGTGAGAGAAGGTCGCGGTGATCGGACCGCTCGAGCGGCGCGCCGTGCCGGCTGGGGCGCCGACTACGAGCAGCTACTCCGCGGACGCTGCCGCTGGTGAACTAACATTTTTGATTCGGGAAGGTTGCCGTGATTGGAACACTTAATAAATCTCATGAAGTTTCAATAATATAATAAAACGAGTTTTTTATTTTTTGCTCGCATCAACTTAATTATTCATAACCTTACACACACAGTTGATAAACTTAACAGTTTTCAAGATAAATCACGAGAAAGATTTTTTCGGTAGTCGCCTTCTTTGGACCACGGTCGCTTCGATTGAACAACGGAGTTGCCATTAACGGCCTTCATACTGGTGGTCCAATCGAGGTATTTCTCCTTCGACATTCTAAAATTATAAAAAAGCGTTGCCATAATTGGAACGGTCCAATGATGAGCACACTGATGTGGGACTTTTTGTATCGCCAACGTCCAGTTCAAACTCATGTACGTCACTCATTGCCGAGGAGCGTGGCTCGACTGAAGTCTCAGTGGGGCAGGCGGATGACCGAGGTCACTTTGTGCCGTATTGGTGTCTGCCTATCATGTATAGTTTTGAAATATTTAGGTGGTCCAATCAAAGCGCTGGCCCATAGCTGCTGGAGAGGTTCGGCGGCGGGACCGCGGGTCGCACCGGTAGAGCGTGGAGTCCTGGTGCTCGCCGTGGTTGAGCGTGATGACGCGCACGAGCGGCGCGCCGGGCGCCGGGCTGACGGGCGCCGCGCCGAGCAGCGGGCTGGGCGGCCGCCCGGCAGGCGCCGGCGTCGGCGCCACCTCCGCGGATGCGCCACGGTCGATCGCCATCTGCCTCTGCGCACACGGTTCGTTCGCTTAATTTTGGTAAAAAAATCACCTACGACGATATTTTGGAAAGAGTCGGGCGAGCGGTCGGTAGTACCCTCGTGATCGCGCCGCCCTGGCGCCCCGTCCGCGGTGACGGGACGGTGGTCACCGCCGCGTTCAGTTTTCTTTCGGGTTCAAGAACAGACACTATAATGTGCACCGCGGGGACGAAAGTATTTACGGTGAGCCGCCAGGCCGGCGCCTCGAGCCCCCACCTTGTCGAGCGGGCGCTCGCGCGCCGAGTCGCGGCGCAGCATGTCGGCGGAGTGCGGCGGCGCGGCGGCGCGCGGCCTATACCCGCGGCGCGCGCGGCCGCGCGTGGCGCCGGCTCGGGTGTCCGCGCCGCGCCGCCGCGCGCGCACAACGCCGCGCCCGCTGCGCTCTAGTGAAACGTCTTTGTTTCTATTTAACGAGTTCAACGCGCCGCTGCCGACGAGTCCGCGAGAAGATTTGCGGTATTGTCGCTTCTAAATGCCTTGCCTGGATTACATCTTCTCGTATTTCTAAACAGAAACTAAAATTGACGCAGAGTCGCATCCCTACCGGACATAAATATGAGTCTACGAATCTATGAGTAGTTTTCAAACTCAGGCTAAATTGGAAGGTTAAATGGACTATCCCGTTTTATATTGTGATAACGATAACGTAAGTACCTATGACTACTCACCTTGACAAGTTTCATTAACTTATCATATGGATATCATTATGCGGGCAGCACCTGTACTATAATAGGGTTGCCAACATTTTTTCGGTTGAGTATAGTATTTTTCGGAAAGATGAAAAAAATGCAATGGTGTAAGTTTGTTATTTATTAATCTATTTGAATAACGTGACGTACTCAAAATATAGTATATTTGCGTACTATATATGAGTTCAACAGTATATGTATAGTACGGAGAGCTGAAATATAGTAAAATACTATACATATAATATAGTACGGTTGGCAACCCTAACCTGAACACCCTGGATAGTTTGCCTACTGTAGGCAACGACCGATCTAAGAAGCTATTTATTGTCAGGGTTTCGAAAGAATTAAACTGGAGCTTAGAAGCATAATTTATTGTTATTACCTTGCACTTTACTCAGGAGTCCGACTCGCACTTGGCTGGATTTTTTTATTATAAGAACCTTTATTCAGACGAGTACAATAAAAAGTATTTGCTCCAGCTCAACCTAGATTTTGTTTAAATAACCCTGTTTGTTTGTCTCTTCACAAGGTTTTTTCAAATACGTAAATCAAAATTACTATGTTATTTTTTTACATTTTTAGTAATTAACAGTCAGTAGGATACACGATTTGGAGCCAGGCATCGCCAAACCAAGCCAGGATCATTTACAAACATCCCTGTCCAAGATATAGTCATTGATTATATAATGCGCCTGAGAAGAAAATGTTTTCCTGACAATAGTTGTGTGATGGTTCAGTAGCGCTGACCTGGGGGCCCCTTCGGCAGCAGAACATGGCCAGCACAGCTGGGCTGCGGACAGCACTCGCACTAACACTCACAACTTACAGGCAACAGGAGCGACTGGCAGACCCCGCCCATATCAGAGTCCCAATATCAACTGACATGCTCTACAGCTAATTCAATTATCGCTACATTAATTTCTCATTGTAAACTTGTAATGAAAAGGAAATACAAGAGTTAATGGTTGTGCCACCCCACTGGTCATGCGGTGCCATTGTACAATATCTTATCCATAAAGAATTGTTTTCACAACTGGCTGTACAATGCAACATGAGATTTATAATTCATAGCATTCAATCCATTACTTATACAAACCGTCCGTATTGTCCACTTACTACAGTAGGTAACAAATATATCAACACTACGAAAATTACAAGTGCTACACATTGACATAACTGTAAAGTTTTTCATACAATAATGTGACAAATATTCAAATATTCAATTGTAGCATTTGTACGTTTTGTGGTACCAGTCCCAGACAGCCGACTTCACTTGGATTCATCTCTGAAATTAACATGTTCATGGATAATTAGTCTTCGGGTTCCTTTGTAGCACCAGTAGCCAGAACATGACGGCCACAACTTTAGGTTATCCCTTATGGCATATAGTATGACACACCCGCACTATTTTGCCCTCTGTAGACAGAAGGCCACAACTGTAGTTGTTTTCCTGTGAAGATATGCCCTTTTGTCTAAGGCAGCTATACTCAAAGTGTGTTTCACGGAGCCCAGGGGCTCCGTGTAAATACTGGTTATAAAGTAAAAAAAAAATCTGAAACACACCCCTCCTCTCTGGACAATAGTTCAACACTGTTTTTTATTTCAAGGGTTCCATCAAATATTTTGCATTCCAAAAGGGTTGTTAAAAAAAAAAGTTTGAGAACCGCTGGTCTACGGAGAATATTGCAATACAACAGAGGCATCTGTATAATTATCAAACTAAGGTATTTTATGCAGGAAACCTTTTGGGCCCATGTTACTTTCCACTTTTAAGGCGTTAGGTTTAATCAAGACATGAAATGAAAGTGAAAAAAAATATTTTATACTTAATACAATAATATTGAAAAAATAAAAATAAATCAACTTTTAGTCCTAATTTTTTTTTTTTACTTATAGTATGGAAAATTTTGACCGCCTAGGTATATACCTGTCTATCTTGTTAGGGCCGCTGGTTAAACAACTGTGAGATGAAGGTTTTAATTTTATGATGTCAATGGGATTCTTACTGGAACAACCTTTCAGTAGACATGGCACCAATATAGCTGGAAAGTTATGTCATAATTCTCAAAATCATTCGTACACAGTTAGCTAAGTTGTTGTGGCTGATAATCGGCCTCCGCGCGAGTGCACTTACCGCGGTCAACGCTCGCGCATGGGCTGCCTGGTCGCTGCACACGCGGACCGTCAGTAGCACAACAAGTCAAGAGTGTTTAGCTAATTGAGCGCTTATGTGCGCCTTCGTAGCCGCGCTAGTTAGGGCACTCGGTGTTTTGTTATTATGAACTGGGCGATTGATAAAGTTTTGACAGTTGCGTCCTCTACGTGACCTTCAATCAACGACCGGCTGATCCTGGGCTGCCAGTATATTATTATTTTCGTTATTTAGCGTATTTGTAAAATTCACAAAGATTATAATTACTATAAAATTTACTTTCAGTATACAAACGGTGAATAAAAAATCCGAAAAAATACGACAATATTTGTTGTTTAAAACTAGCGTACGCTTGGCTGGTTTGTGGTCACTACAATCACAAAGTACAATGAGAAAAAGATGAAACGAGCGAGTAACGTAGCCGATAGGGGTTATTAGGTATTATTTGCCTTGTTACGATCTCTACGGAATGTTCATAAAACCAACACTAAAACTTAGAGAGCTGATTTTTTAGCTTGTAGCGACTTTAGCGCCATCTAGTGTTGAGTAGAGGAAACCAACTGACATGCGCTACTTCACGCTAATGGAGTTTTGAAACACGGACGCATATATACAACTTCCAACTTTCATCCTTCGGACTTCGGTCCCCAGGCATAACACCCGCCTGGACCCCAATTTTCGGTTCATGCGAGATGCATCTCACGTGCGAGATCCGTCAAAAAGTTACATTTCCAAGGGAATTGACAGTTGTTTTCGTGCGAGATGCATCTCGCATAAGCCGAGAATAGCCACGCTGGAGAGAGATCTCTCTTATGTGACCTACTTACCTCCAAAAGCTATCAGATTAAGCAAATTTGATTTTACTTTGTGAATGTCATATTTATTTATATCGAATCAACCAGTGTTGCCAGGTCCATTTTTGAAAAATCAGTAGATGTAACTAGAAAAAATCAGTAGATGTATGGGGAAAATTTTCAAAAAATCAGTAGATGCATTTTTGATTAAAAAAAAAACAGTTTGTATTATATTAGGTACAAATACGCAAAACTGAAATAGAGATGGTATTGCTTTCTCATCATAATTAAGTAATCATTTCGGCGTAGTGTGTTCAAACCAGTTTATTTCGCTGACTGCGGAGCAAGATTAACTATGTGTTCACCCCATTAAGTCCATTTTACGATGACAATTTTATAGTGCCAACCAAACTATGATAATTTTGTGTGTCATTTCACTCAGATTTTTATATTACATATCCTCTTTTAAAGATAAGCTAGCATTTGAAAAAATCAGTAGACTTTTAGTTAAAATCAGTAGATCAGTAGAATTATGGAAAAAACAGTGAATCCCCCGAAAAATCAGGAGATCTGGCAACACTGGAATCAACAGCCTAAAAAATAAGTTTCAAGCTTCTAGCTCTAAAAATGACGATACTTCCATACAACTTTTCATCCCCCCTTTCAACCCTTTTTTCGCATTAAAAAGTAGCCTACCTATGTCCTTTCTCAGGCTCTAGACTATCTGTGTACCAAATTTCATTCAGTTCGGCTCAGTAGTTTTGGCGTAAATGCGCGACAGACAGACAGACGAGAGCTACTTTCGCATTTATAATATTAGTAAGGATAAGGATAGTGTGGAAGTCAGGATAAGGATTTTATGTATACGAAACGTATTAATTTGTGTGTATCTTTATATCTATGTATGTATTATATGTTTTGTATGTATGTATATATGTATGTAGTAGCACCTGTCATTGTGTTTCTATTACTCGTTGTCTATCTGCACCGCCCACAACTTTTCTGATTATGCCCAAAGGTTGACTGGCAGAGAATGCTTTAAGGCATTAAGTCCGCCTTTTCCACGGAAATCAAAAAACAGGGGAAGTGCAATATACGCGTGATGCGCGTGCCAACATTACGTACTGTTGTACGTAACCTCCGCCACGGTGTTTTCACTGCCATACAGCCACATACGGCACATTGGATTTAAAAAAGTAAGTGATATTTGGCCGGGAACTGGTAGATGGCGCTGTACGAGCAAAATCAGCGAACAGAATTAGAATGGCAGAAAGGGTCCGAAAATGTTTTGACATTTTACGTTTCGTTTCATGCAGTTTCCTTTAGTTCACTACAACTTTATTGTATCTTGTACTCTCATATGTTAGAACGACAATTGCTTTAACTATGTTATAATAACAATGTTTACAAGATGTTATAATTTTAAATTAATTTGTATTTTTAGACGTCATAAGTTAGAATTTATAAATTGTTAAATTAAACTTTTAGAGTATAATGGAATACAAGTTTCTGACGTTTATTTCTCCATTCCATTATAAATTTGACATCTTCTTGCTTTCGTGGTAACTGATGGTGCATTTCCATGATTAACTCTGCTCTTACTGATTTTTTACGACAATTCGCTCCCCTTTCGGCTCCGATGACCCTGCAATCCCTGAAATCTCTTTCTATTAAAATGAGTTGAAAAGAGAATTACGATTGTATAACAAGTTATTATGAACAGTGGCCTGTTTAGTTGACTTATTGGATGTAACATTTTTATTACACTCGTCTGGAATAAGTATATTAAATTCATTCAGTATAATAAGTTCATAATATACATATTCCAAGACAAATGTAGTAAAAATGTTATATCTAGCAAAAATATTACAGCGGAGTGAGCGTATGACTTATAGGTATAACTATACATATATATGTTGTATGTTATGTTATTTATGTGTATACGTATATATTGAATGATATTACTTGGCCTAGTAACAATAGATTGCGCTTTAATCGAAAATCTTGACTGACAACTCTATTTCTTATAGTTTCATGTACTCTATGACCTCCGCTAAACCGCTCCCAGTCGTGTTCTGTCATCCCGTGGAGGTGTTAGTCTCGCGAAATACCTTATTTTTCCCTAGCCATGCCGTATTGTTCAGTTTTAGAGTGCAAGAACCATAGTAGGAGTATAAATCTTCAAAATGGGGTTGTTTCTACCACCGTTAGTATGATTTTAATGATATTCCATAAAAATCTTAGTTATTTTCATTGTACTAATAATTTAACAGAACATTTAGTCAAAATTCAACCGTACGTGGTTACAATAAAGTTCATTATTGATTGACTGCAATGACTATTTCACTCTGGAAGGTTCTGCGCTACAGTTGTGACATCTAGTGTTGAGTAGCGGAACTACGAAGCCAAGTTTTTCTTTTGACGTTTACAGATTAAAAAACATTAATTTCTCGGGTGTATTATAAAATCAATGACTAAATCTTGGACAAGGATGTTTGGAAATGATCCCGATTTGTATTGGCGATCCCTGGCTCCAAAGATTGTACACCAGGGGGCCTAGCACGCTAGCTTTTATCGATGACATAAAGCATTTACCCCGTTCTAACCAGTATACGTGTGCGAAAGGGACGAATGCTTTATGTCAGCGATAAACGCTAGTGTGCTAGAGGGGCTGCTGTGTTAAATTGTAATTATTTTTTTTAATATTTGAGATGTAAAATAACATTGTAATTTTGATTTATTTAAAAAATTACACCTCGTTGAGTTTCTTGCCGGTATCTTCTCATCAGAGGTTTTTCCGAACCGGTGGTAAATTTTTTGACATTCATAAGTGCTACCTGTAAGCCTAATCTGAATAAAACATTTTGACTTTGACTTTGACTTTGAAAATGTCGTATAATCAGTTAGACGTTAATAAAAAGTAAACCTTAGTATCACTACCATAAGATATATTTTCTTACAAAAACTTGTATACCATTTGTCTTATATCGTTTGACAATTTTAACCAATCAAGATTATGTTATTTGATTTTAGTAGTGTAGTATAAGATGATATCCACAATTGTGTGCGTGTGGCGACACCGGTACGGGTACAAATAATGCTTTAAAGCACTTCCCTTGTTTTCTGATTTCCGTGGCCTTTTCTACATTCTGTATTTTTTGTGCAATAAAGTTTAAATGTAAATAAATTGACCCGTTTTCCTTTTATGATTAACAAGTTTGGACATGATAATCTTTATGACAAGTAGGTACTATTATTAACCATGACATTATTAACTTTAAAACATTATGACATCAAACGGTATGACTAAGTTTTTTATGAATTTCGAAATATGAGTCTCGAAAATTGTTATTCCAGTTTATACTATTTAAATTATGACTGATCCTGATACAGATTATGACTAAAAAAATGTTATGGACTATAAAAATCTTAACTTAACTTTATGGCAGTCAATATAGACCCCCCCGTACACCAGTCAAGTGTTATTTACTAAAGGCCTAAGTATTCTTGATATTAATTTATGAAAATCAAGACATGCAAAAATACCTAAAAGTACATAAGTACCTGCTTACTCAAATGGTTACTGGAAATCAGTTTCATACTAAAGCTTGACTTCCGTGGGTCGCGGCCGATGCGTCAGTCGCGCGCGGCCGTCGCTCAGCGACGGCCGCGCGCGACTCACGCGCGCGGCTCTTGCGGAGGTTAGACTTTCGTGGGTCGCGGCCGATGCGACAGTCGCGCGCGGCCGCTAGCACGCCATATTGATGTTAGTGTCCGTCCAGTGCAGTTGTGTGTGATTTCTGATATCTGATGGCTTCTAAAAAATATATTTTGCTAGCAATGCTAGAAGAAGAAGGGGAAAACTATTTGCTATTGCTATATTTTTACAAGCAAAGGAGTTCAATTGATCCAATTTTCAGAAATAGAGTTGATGAAGGATTTTAACGTATTTAATAGAAATACGCTTAAAATCTGATGGAGAGAAATTCCGGAAGTTTTATCGATTGAATAAAAGGCAATTTAATTTTGTCTTGAAATGAAACCGAAGACATGTAGACAACCTGCGCAACCAAATTAATAAGAATGTCTTCTTCTTTCATAGATTAGAATAGATATTTTTATTTCTTATTGAAAATTGCATTACATTTTATGTCAAAATATATGGAATTCACCAAAAGATCGTCAAAATAATGAAAAGAACAATAACAATAATAATAAACTATAAACAAATTAGAAAAAAATAAAAATATAAAAGTAAAAGTCTCGAAATAAGCCTAGAGAATGTCAAGTACAGACGTCAAGATTAAATAATAACAAAAAAGATTGAAAATGCTACAATATTTGCCATTTTTTACCGCGCGTCACGCGTCAGTAGAAGACCAACCAAACACGGCCGCGCGCGGCTCGCGACTGTCGCAACTGACGCGAGCCGCGCGCGGCTCGAGCCGCTAGCCACGAATGGACCGCCATATAGTTTCATAGTAACTATTACTGACGCGAGGCCGGGCGACGGTCGCCGAGCGACGGCCGCGCGCGACTGACGCATCGGCCGCTAGCCACGAAAGTCTAGCTTAAACTGAAAAAATGGTTGCGGAAGAATGTTATTTAACTCTATGAAGAAATTTTTGGATAGGTAGTAATAGTAGTTGATAAATTGTATTGGCAATGGACATTAAGGATTATAAGCATGTTTTAGATTAAGGACTATTTTGTGCGCCAGAAACTGTGGTATGGGTGTATATTTTCGCAAAATATTTTATAACGCCTGTTTGTAACCCATGCAATACAAACAAATATCGATTCTGATACTTAACTAGCGCTAAACCTTCCTATACAGGTATTACCACTACCACCTCGTACATATTGGCACGCCAGAATTTTTTAAACTGCCATCAACATTGTTCCACCTACGTTCCACCAAAATTCATTTTGTGACCCCAATTATTATTTTTATTGAAAAACGTGTGTAGGGGTGCGGGGTTTACCGTGATGTTTATAGATAAGTAAAATAGTTTTGTTTATTAAAAAAAAAATGTTCGCAAAGGTTGCAAAGGAACTGTTGTATGCTAATTAATTAATGTTCATGATATTTCTGTCTCGGACGGAGCAGGCACCTGTAAATTGTTTAGTGACCATTTCCAGTCCGTTTTTGAAAAATGTGATCAGCCTCCTCTGCAAATAAATTATTTAACACCACCAGCAAATGCCGTATTTGATATTAGTTCTATAGAGATAAATCAGGAAATGGTTCTAAAATACCTGAAATCGGTCGATGTTAATAAGGGTACCGGCCCTGATAAAATTCACCCCTTATTTATCAATAAATGTGCCGCTACTCTGGTATCACCGATCACGATTATTTTTTTAAAATCTATTAGTGAGGGTCATTTCCCTAACATCTGGAAAAAAGCATGGATTACACCAATTCCTAAGGGCCCCATTAGTCATGATATTGAAAAATACCGGCCCATATCCAAGCTTTGTCAATTTGGAAAAATTTTGGAAAAAATTGTAACCGATCAACTATCATGTGCCGTCCGACGCCACATTAATCCTAACCAACATGGTTTTTATAAGGGGAGAAGTGTGGAGAGTAACCTTTTATTATTTGGTGAAGTGGTCCGAGATGCTATGGATAATAACTCGCAGGTAGACGTTGTATACACGGATTTTGCCAAAGCATTTGATAAAATCTCTTTTAATACTTTATTACTTAAGCTTTGGAGTCTCGGTGTTCATGGGGATCTTTTTCGCTGGATTAAGTCCTATGTTGAAAAACGGTCGCAGGCTGTTGTACTAGGTGGGCACTCATCTAGTTATAAAGAGGCTTACTCAGGGGTGCCACAAGGTTCCCATCTCGGACCATTATTGTTTATTCTTTATATAAATGACATTACCAATAATTTAGGTAACTCAGGCGCCTTACTTTATGCGGACGATACAAAAATATTCAGAGTTGTTAAAAACCTCTCTGATTGTGAGCTGTTGCAGACAGATTTAACCAACTTTGAGAGGTATTGTAGTCAGAATAGCTTGTTTCTGAATACTAAAAAGTGTTCAGTGATAACATTCACAAGGAAAAAGAACCCGATTATTCATGACTATAAACTATGTGGCAATAAATTACATAGGGTCCACGAAATACGTGATTTGGGGGTGATTATGGACTCCAAATTTACTTTTAATCCTCACATTGACCACATTGTGAAGAAAGCATATAGGCAGCTTGGTTTTATTCTCCGTGTAGGCAAGCCATTTAAGCAACCTGCCACGTATAGATTACTATTTAATAGTTACGTACGAAGCCGATTAGAGTTTGCATCAGTTGTGTGGAACTCTTATTATCAAGTACATAAAGATCGAATTGAAAAGGTTCAAAAAAAGTTCGTAAAGGCACTTGAATTTAGAACAGGGCGACAATATGTCGATTATATGTCATCAGTTAAGCACCACAACATCCAGCCTCTAACCATCAGACGCTCCTGTACCGATATATTTACGCTGTTTAAAATACTGAATAACCTAATAGATGCCCCTGAACTTCTAAATAATGTGAACATTCGCGTCCCCCGTAGAATTGAGCGCAATTGCCGCAACAAAGCGTTGTTCGGCGTTAGGAAATATAGAACCAGGCATGCGCAATTCTCGTACCTCAGACGTATGCAAACAATATAATGACAGCTGCATGAGTGCAGATTTGTTCAGCAGCTCGTTGGCAGAATTCAAAAAAGATATCAGAACTTTATTAAAGTAAAAAAGTCTTAAATTTAGTTGTAAATATGTATACACTTTTTCTTTTGTTTTGTTGAATTGTTCCAAAGCTTAAATAAATCCTTGACTGTGTAATGTTAACTGTACACTTAAAATACTCTTATAGGAAACTATAGGTCTATTTATATATAACTGATCACTAGCTTTAGCTAACATAACATATTATTATGTATGACTGTTTGTTTCTAAATAAAGTAAAAAAAAAAAATTACACCCGATCGCGTCGATCTCTAAAAATGCACTATAATCTAACGCACCGCGTATGACCGCGGGCGCTTGCCGACCCGTGTTTGGTGCAGTAGCACGAACAATGTGAACACAAAAACAGAAAACATGTGGTAAACAATTTAGTGAAGTCAGATATCTACCTAAGTACTGAAAATTATATCTTATTGCGACGCTTTCTGACCAACTATTATCCAAGACCAAGTGCCAAGACGCACATACATTATGCGTGGCGCAATAAGTCTCACTGCTTATGGGGTGGTAGGCACTGCACTAGTCAGCTTCACTCATTCCTTAACTTTATACCTAATACAATGATGTTTAACAGGTATATAGCTACTGCTATTAAACATGCTTATTTTAAAAGATATCGGTTAAGGATGTTGGTCATAAGATCAACCGTCACTCGGGGATCCGGCCGCCCAGGTCGTCGCGGATGTACTCTCGGATGAGATCGTCGAAGCTGGCGTCCTGCTGGAAGCCGAGCGCTAGCGCGCGGCGCGCGTCCAGGCGCGGCGGGAACGTGGCCACCATGGCCGCCAGTGCCGGCTCGGGCTCCCAGCGCACGCGCGTCGCCGCCGCCGCGCCCGCCACGCGGCGCAGCGCCGCCGCTATCTCGCCCGCCGACACCGTCAGCCCCGGCAGCGCCAGCACGCGCCGCGCGCGCCACGCCGCCGCCGGCAGCGCCGCGGCGTGCACCAGGTTGCGCACCACGCCCGCCGGCCCGGCCAGCCACAGCAGCTGCTCCGGCGGCACCGGCACCGACGCCTCGCGGCCCGCAAGCGGCTCGCGCACCATGCTGCTGGCGTATGACGTCACCGCTTGGTTGGCGCCGCCGCCGCGCACGCTCACCGTGGGCAGGCGCAGCACGCGCGTGTCCGCGAACCCGCGCCGCCCGTACTCGCTCGCCAGCAGCTCCGCCATGGCCTTGGCGCAGCCGTACGAGCTCTGCGGCGTCGGCGCCGCGCCCTCGTCCACCAGCGGCGGCAGCTCGCCGCCCAGCACGCCCACCGTGCTGGCCAGCACGAACACCAGCGCGGGCGCGCGGTGCCGCGCCGCCTCCAGCAGCGCGCGCGTGGCGTCCAGATTCACGCGCAGCCCCAGGTCGAAGTCCTTCTCCGCGTGGCCGCTCACTATCGCCGCCAGGTGGAAGAGCACGGCCGTATCGGGCTCCACGACCCGCGCGGCGGCGCCGTCGGCCGCCAGATCGAGGGCTAGCACGCGCACCCGCACGGCGCTGGTAGCGGCGGCGGCGGGCGGCGCGGGCGGCTGCGCGTCCACCAGCAGCAGCTCGCTGACGCCGCGCAGCTCGCAGTCGGGCGCCAGCAGCGCGGCCGCCAGCCGGGCGCCCAGGAACCCTGCGGCGCCTGTCACCACGACCTTCATTATCAAACGTTCGCTTCGCTCTTGGCAACGGTCGACGCGGATGGCTCCCAAATACCTATTTATATCTTTTGATGGGTTTGCCTTGTAGCTTGAAGGCCTTTGGCCGTGTACTGAGTCGTAATAGTTTTTTGGGCATTTATATATGAGAGCGGTGTGGTGTACCTATGTAAATAAATATATATAGAAGACGATGATATAATTGTGATGATAAACTTTGGCGCCATTATCTCTTAGATATACGCCCCTCCCCACCGACATCTTCTTAGGTAGGAATCGTTTGACCTTAGCTGTGTAAGATTCAGTATCACATCAAAGGAAGCCAAGTTCGTAAAAAAAAATGCAAAGTATTTATAAGCGAATCCGTTATCCAAGAGCCTGTTTTTGTTTCAAACTTGACTTTTTACATTTAGGTTTTTGGTGGGATTGATACTACAGACTGACCCAGTAGTGGTACTGGGTAAGTTAATGTGCCGCATTAATAGCTTTTTATTGTATTTCCTATACTAATGCACGTCACATAACCGCCTAAAGTCTAAACCTTCTTAAACCTAAGATCTTCCACGCCATTTTTTTATTTATTTCGTAAGCATTCGTAAGCAACGATATTATAGGTCAGTGTTCGTAAGGCACCTAGGGCAGCTTAGATGAGTGAGCGAGTTAGTGATAAAAATAGTTATTTTCGGACGTCGTTATTTGGTGAATAGAAGTTAATATGAGCGTTTATTGAAATTTGAAATGTGTAGTAATTTGAGGAGGTTTTTTCTATACAACAAAGTTTGCAAGTGTTTAGGCCAAGGAGATGTAAGTTTAAGTTATGTTATGGGGGGGATAGAGGCCCGGGATTGTTCGTGTGTAACTCACGGCCGGCGTACTCCACCCTTTTTGCTTTGAAATCTTGGCGGCCACACTGCCGAGTGTGTAGTAAGTAGAACGGTAAACAATTCTACTGTCGGCGCACGGAGAGGGGAGGGGGGGGGGACGCACGGAAAAGCAAATATAACGTTTATCGGCTAAAATAATACTTACGCTCTCTTATGATTCTTATAAATCACGAGAACTACTTTACATTTGGACGTTGAAAAAGGTTCCAATGCACACGCACGGTCGTGAATCGCGATGGTAGCCACAAATGCACTGCTGGCGGCAAGACGCGGGTGAAACACGACCCGTGTGATGTGTATCAACATTAGGTATTACAAGGCGGCAAGGACTACCCTGTAAAAACAAAGAGTCAATTACTGGTGCTTTGGGTGTCAAGAAAAGAAGTGTCTGTAATAGATAGATATCTGTCAGTCACTAATGCTTATTAGCCAGTTAAGCTAGACTTTCGTGGCTAGCGGCCGATGCGTCAGTCGCGCGCGGCCGTCGCTCGGCGACCGTCGCCCGGCCTCGCGTCAGTACGCCGTAGTAACGTCAGTTACTATGAAACTATATGGCGGCCCATTCGTGGCTAGCGGCTCGAGCCGCGCGCGGCTCGCGTCAGTTGCGACAGTCGCGAGCCGCGCGCGGCCGTGTTTGGTTGGTCTTCTACTGACGCGTGACGCGCGGTAAAAAATGGCAAATATTGTAGCATTTTCAATCTTTTTTGTTATTATTTAATCTTGACGTCTGTACTTGACATTCTCTAGGCTTATTTCGAGACTTTTACTTTTATATTTTTATTTTTTTCTAATTTGTTTATAGTTTATTATTATTGTTATTGTTCTTTTCATTATTTTGACGATCTTTTGGTGAATTCCATATATTTTGACATAAAATGTAATGCAATTTTCAATAAGAAATAAAAATATGTATTCTAATCTATGAAAGAAGAAGACATTCTTATTAATTTGGTTGCGCAGGTTGTCTACATGTCTTCGGTTTCATTTCAAGACAAAATTAAATTGCCTTTTATTCAATCGATAAAACTTCCGGAATTTCTCTCCATCAGATTTTAAGCGTATTTCTATTAAATACGTTAAAATCCTTCATCAACTCTATTTCTGAAAATTGGATCAATTGAACTCCTTTGCTTGTAAAAATATAGCAATAGCAAATAGTTTTCCTCTTCTTCTTCTAGCATTGCTAGCAAAATATCTTTTTTAGAAGCCATCAGATATCAGAAATCACACACAACTGCACTGGACGGACACTAACATCAATATGGCGTGCTAGCGACCGCGCGCGACTGTCGCATCGGCCGCGACCCACGAAAGTCTAACCTCCGCAAGAGCCGCGCGCGTGAGTCGCGCGCGGCCGTCGCTGAGCGACGGCCGCGCGCGACTGACGCATCGGCCGCGACCCACGGAAGTCAAGCTTTAAGCTTTACTACGTCTGATATGCAACGAAAATTATAACATGCGTGGGCATAAATTGCGCAAGTTGCGCAACGCAACAATTATTATGTCACTTTTAATGTTTCGAATTTATTAAATAACAAAGATAAAAAAGCAACTAAGTTCATCTTTATTTTCTCATGTGAGGGAGGATAGGTCCGTCAGTTAGGTACCTTTTGTGCCTCAGAGCGAAAACCAGGAGCCCCAAAAAGCTGGGCTCCGTCGACTTTCCACCGGGTCCCAGTGATCAGTCACACGGTCATATTATAGGTAGGTAGATACAGTCCGCTTAGCCTCATAATGATAACAAACAAACACAACATTATGTGACCCTTTGTACGTCTTTGATTAACAAGTTTCGACCTAATAATCTTTACGATTTTCGCAGTTTTTATTTAGCTTAAGTATGTCTTGTAGATTAAGTAGAGTATTAATTGCCCTTTCGATCTGTAATATAGTATAAAACAAGCCTTTGTTGTTTTGTCATATTCGACCAGCGGGTCAATGTTTGATTTTATTAACTTAAATTAAATAAATTATTGATTCTTGGCTACTGTAGAATAAAAATGACGAGTTAAATAGTCGCGTGGATAATCACAAGCAATAGTGGCATGCGACACTAGGGCGGCGAACGCCGATGGACGCGCGGCGCACGGGCCGGGGACCGCACGAGCCTCTACTACGAACAGTCCAGAGAGCGGGCGTCCGTCGCCGACCGACTGGACAGAGTCAGTTTCGAAAAGAAAATTACGATAACTAAGTAAATGAAACATTCGCAGGTACCGGACGATATCAATGTCACTGTATTCATATAATATAATAAAATCTAGAATGTCGAGGCGCACCGCACCAGCGTTCGCGCCGGTCAGAAGCGGAACAGGCTCTCCTCGATGCCGCGCTCCGAGTCCCACGCGGCGGCGGGCGGCGCCCGCTCGCGCTTCTTCTTCGTCTTCTTCTCCCGCCGCTCATCGGCGCCGGCGGCGCGGGCGCGGCGCGGCGCCGGCGCGGCCGCCAGCGCGCGCTCGTAGTCCGCGCCCAGCAGCGGGTGGCGGCGCCGCGCGGCCGGCAGCGGCAGCGCGCGCGGCGGCGACGCGGGCGCCGCGACCGGCGCGCGCGCGCGCGGCACGCGCTCCCGCAGCCGCATCGCGCCGCGCAGCGCCACGCCGCGCAGCCGCCAGCCCGCGCCGCGCGCCTGCAGCAGCGCGCCGCGCGCCGGCGCCGGCTCCGGCAGCGCCTCGTACCCGCGGCCCGCCGCCCGCAGCTTGCAGCGCGCGCCCAGCGTCAGCGCCGCGCCCGCCAGCTCCGGCGCCGCCAGCCCGCGCGGCGCGTGCAGCAGCCACACGTCGTCGTCGGGCCCCGGCGCGGCGGCGGCGGCGCGCGGCGCGGGCTCGGGCCGCAGCGCCGGGCGGCCGCGCAGGTAGCGCGCCAGCCGCCCGCCTCGCGCGCGGCCCGGCTCGGGCTCCCGCTCGGGCCCGGACTCCGGCCGCTCGTCCGACTCTTCCTCGAACGTGATCCGCTCCTTCGCGGACGGCGGCGCGGCGGGCGCGGGCCGGTCGTCGCCGGAGCTGTGGTCGTCGTCGACGAACTCCCGGCTGGTGTAGGGTTTGCCCCGCGCGTCGCCGGCGGGCCCGCGGGGCGGCGGCCGCGGCTCGACGCGCGCCTCCTCCGCCTCGAACTTATCCACGAGCACATGCTCTGTGTCGGACGTTTCCCTTTTCCTTTTCTTCTTTTTCTTCCTTGGGGGCGTGTCGGGCCGGTCGGCAGAGTCGCGGTCGGAAGGCGCGGGCGTCTCGGTGCTGCGCGGGCGCTTGCGGCGCTGGGCCCGCTCCCGCTCCTGATCCCGCTCCCGCTCCTGCTCCTGCTCCCGCTCCCGCTCCTGCTTGACGCGCAGCGCGAGATCCCGCTCGGCGGCGGCATGGCCGTTGGCGAGCGCGGCGGGAAGGGGGGAGCTGCTCGGTTCGCGCTTGATTTTCTTTCTCTTCTTTACGCGCGGCTCGTCCGATTCGAGGTCATTGTGATCGCCGTTCTGCTGGAACAACTCCTTTTGGAGCTTCCTTTTGTACCTCTTATCCGAATCAGATTCTTCTTTAAGCCTGAAAAGCAAAATTAAATAATATATATTTAGATTATATTACATAAAAATCCCATTACCCATCCTGTAAAAATCGACTTGTCGGTTGATAAAAGTAAATACACGCAGGCAGGGCCAGCAATGAATCAGCTATTTCTCTTGGACTAGCTGGTTTGCATGGGTGGTGGTGGTCGCTTCCCGTCAGGTGACTGTACCTCCCTGCTGGCAATACCTCTCAAGATTGAAGTGGTATTAGTTAGGCTATCCGCAGTGGTATCCACATAGCTTACAAATTGTTGTTTATTTGCCTACATTTTACGGTTTGTTTTGCTCTTTTTAGCTAAGTATTTACATATTTTTACCCTGTTGTGGTTTCTTGTCCAATGTTTGTAATTATAATTATAAATTTTTAATAGGTAGGATTCATGGCAGATCCTACGGAAATTCTCCGGGGCTTCGTGGGAATCGGAGATAGATCTTCGGATTTCGAGAACTAAAATCGTGTCTAGAACAGAGCTCTACTAACACCCTGTTTGGTGAATAAAGATTAAGTAACATTTGAATGCAACTTGTGGTAATCGTATAAAGTTTAATTGATGAATATGATGGAAAGGCAACGACAGAATAACATTTATATCGGCGAGAGTAGCCGAAACATAAAAACTGTAAAAAGCGTCTCACATAGCTCCGCTCTCAGACTTGTTGCTCGACGCGCTGGTCCAGGCGAAGCTGTCCTCGGAGGACGAATCCATTCACCATTTAACAATTAAGCGAGTAACTACAATTCTTATGAAATTATTCGTTATAAGTATTATAATCACAGGCATCGCTGCACCAAAACATAACCTAACCTGTCCTAACCTAAAAATCTTTTGTTTTTCTTTGGCACCGCACGACTTGTGTATTGCCATTCGTCAAGTTTTTCGTTACTTTTGTAGTTTTTTTTAAGTAAAAAATTAAAGAAACATATTCACGGGAAAATCAGGTTTAGGAGCGAGGTAATGAAAACAAGGAGGTTGATCTGTGAATGAAAACAAAGACCCGTAGAAAGAGAAAGCTATAGAATTATGGACGTCTTCCTTTTCATTTGCACAAGAATAAGATATAAATATGAATTTGCTTGTGAAAAAAAGAGACTGCAGTGTTTGAAGCATGTTTGAAGACGAACGCCTTCGACCAGATGATGAAAGTACTATTTAATTGAAATTGATTGATGTTCATGACGATGATTTCAATTCAATAGCTGGCTGACTAGTCGGTTAAGCCAATCATTGCTTTCAGCAATATTCGAGCGGTATCTGTAATGTTCGTCGTGCCTCGCATCTCTCGCACGTGCCGTATAGGCGGACATGAACGAACATTTTGGTTTTTCTTTGCATTTTGTTATGATATCGTCCACGTACGACTCGTCGCATTAAACAGTGTTTTTTTTTTTCTAAAGTTTAAACGTACATTTTATTTCAGTGTACTTATTTTTATTTCTACGCAAGTGGACTTTTACTTTAGGAAAAATATAGGAAAAATAGGGAAACTATTGGAAAACATATATTATATTTTTCTTTTCTTTTCTGAACGAAATTTTTCCTTTACTCGTCAGACTTGTGAGCGTGATTCGGTCCGAAAACGTTAGCGCTCTGTGCGATGAAGACTGATTCGGACCGTGGCCTCTACAGAGAGAGTTGTTCACCTCTGTGGATCCATGGATTGATGGATTCAATTTGACAGTTTCTTTCTGTCAAAAGTTTGTGTTGAACATGGTGAGTCGAGGCGATATCTTAGATTAAATCCATAAAAATCGTGGTTATTAACTATGTAAAATCCATCCGCTTCCATTCCTAAAACACACGTTGTATTCTAGGATCACACGGGGCCGCGTATTTCGATCGGCCCCTTCGCGTGACCCTTGTTATGTCTCAATCAAAATTGTGGGTTAAGTGTAACAGTGGGATAAAACATGAAATTATTGCATGGTCTCACGGCTGGTGAGCGACGTCGGAACGGTAGGAGATCGGTCGCCGACGGCGAGCCGCCACCATCGAGGATATCCTCCGGTGTTAACGGTTGTCGTGTTGTTTATCCGGGCAGGCTCGCGGCCCCAAGAAACACCTGAAGCGTCTGAACGCGCCGAAGGCATGGATGCTGGACAAGCTGGGCGGCGTGTACGCGCCGCGGCCTAGCGCGGGCCCGCACCGGCTGCGCGAGTGCCTGCCGCTGGTCGTGTTCCTGCGCAACCGGCTGAAGTACGCGCTGACCGGCGACGAGGCGCTGCGCATCGTCAAGCAGCGCCTCGTGCGCGTCGACCACCGCGTGCGCACCGACCCCACCTACCCCGCCGGCTTCATGGGTACGTAGGCCGACTCGTGCTGAACACGACTGCTACTCATGAAGTATCATAGACGGCATCATACATAGCGTCTCTGGATGAAGCAGTATAAAAAAAGGGCATGTTGAGAGAGAAACACATGATAATACTCTTTTAAAAATAGACTAGACAAACATTTAAATCAATAACACAAGTGGACAATGATGACTGCCTGTGCATTACAAATAATAACAATAGTAATAGTAGCGTAGCGCCCATCTCATTTATATTATATGGTACCAAAGACCTCTTCATGTTGGCCTTGGCCCCATAAATACCTTCCAAATTACTGGGTCCCCATGGGCCCGTGATAGAAACTACCAACAAAATAATAATAATAACTTTTGAGGATAAGAGTGACCGGAGATGGCTTGTGTGATTGATTAATTGCTTTCAAAAAATTCTGCCACTTATAGGAGGGCGACTTGATATTTCATGTGCTGAATATTATTCAGGCCCAGTAATAAGGATCTGCTACTACAGACCCTGATAAGCATAAAAGTTATTACACCTTTTAAAGCGTGTGTTGTGTGCCACCTATTCAATTTCAATTTCAAAGCCTTTTATTTACTAATATAGGAACAAAGTTGTACAAAATAAAGTTAAATTAAATAGTCTGGACTCCTAATTAGCGTGTCCCTCAGACACAAAGGCCTCCTCCAAGCTTCTATTGACTATTGACACTAGCCTGTTCTCTAATTATTGTACTAGATGTTAGCTCCAACATTTGACACATGTCAACACCCATATAACCTAAATGTGCATTATCCATTGAAGTTTTAAGTAAAATATTCAATAGTTTTTGAGCTTTACAGGGACCTAAAACTGTCCTTTAAGTTCCAAACTTAATGTGGCATAATATTTTTTTTTGTATATTTATGTACAGCACATGCAAGTGTTGCCGATGAGCTCTTACTTCTTCCATTCATATTGCAGCTAGCAGCTGGTCGCAGTGTGCCTCTAACACTGTGAATATATCACTGCCCTTGTCTCTTTTTCTTAAATGTTCATCTGGATTTTTAAAACAGTTCATTGATCATTTTCACATATCATATTTGTTACGTGAGGATATATTGTGTCATAGTGTGGATATTCCATGCGTGTGGTGTGTGGTTGCAGATGTGGTGTCCATAGAGAAGACCAACGAGCTGTTCCGTCTGATCTACGACGTGAAGGGCCGCTTCACCATCCACCGCATCACGCCCGAGGAGGCCAAGGTGAGGCGGCGCGCATCTAAATCGATCGAAGGCGTCCTATCACGCTTTTCTCGTATACCATATTTTTCCTACCACAAACAATTAATTTATTTTCTCAAATAATAGTAAACGAATCCCCAGTATTCCAGTATCAGTCCCGGCGGATCACTATCAAAACTATTTTATCGGATATAATTTGTCACTTTCGCTCGAGTTCATTCCCTCCGCGAGAGACCGGAGATTCCGGTTCGTGCGGCCATATCATATCCATGAACTCGATAGTCCGGGGCTGACGAGAGAGACCGAGCGTGTGTGGTCTAGTGATGTAACGAATGTCATTTTTTGAACATTCGCGGATGCGAATGCGAATGCAAATATCTGCTACCGACATTCGCGAATGCGAATGCGAATGCGAATATTCAGTTTTTGTTCAAATTTGGCGCCAATTGTCTATGGCTTGGGGGCAGTCTCGTTCGAAGGAGATGCGTTCCATTTGTATTTATAAGTTCCAATGAAAATGTAATTGTTAAGCTTCATTGCAAAAAAATCAAGTAAGTAAATAAATAATACCAAATGATAGAGTGAAAACTGATATTGTGATTACGAGGTTAGTTAATTTTTCTTGCATTAAAAAACATAAGAAATGAATGGATCGGAATGATGATGATGATGACTATTGTCTTCAAATTGGTTTTTTTCTGCTATTCATATTCGCAAAACATTCGCATAAATTTTGGCGAATGCGAATATTCGTTACATCACTAGTGTGGTGGTGGTGTTGCAGTACAAGCTGTGCAAGGTGCGGCGGGTGGGCACGGGCGCCAAGGCCGTGCCGCTGCTGGTGACGCACGACGGGCGCACGCTGCGCTACCCCGACCCGCTCATCAAGGTCAACGACTCCGTGCAGCTCGACATCGCCTCCGGCAAGATCATGGACTTCATCAAGTTCGAGTCCGGTCAGTGCCGCTCGCTCGCTCGGGGAGGCTGGGGTCTCGGTCCGTTCCTCTCTGTCCGCATGTCTCCGGCCGCCTTCTGAACCACGCGACGAATTTTGATACGATTCACTGTCATCTCGAGATTCTTTTACGGAAGGTTTTTTTATGTACGACTCGATTGTACCCGTCCGAAGTCGGGGCGGGTCGCTAGTCTACTCGAGGTCTGATACGACTAAAAATAAGAGCTAACAAGATAATAGACGATCGACACGGCAAAATCAAAGCACGCGATCGAGGTAAACTGCGAATCGGTACGAGGAATTAATGCTTCTGAGGTGAATGACTAATGAGGGCTCAGATATATAATATTCGGGCGCTTCTTACCGTATCGGACCGAGTCCTATCGGTCCGAGCTATACGAGCGGAATTATCGGAGCGCAGCACTGGCCGCGCGGATCGCGGGCCTCGAAGCCGCGATCGGTCGCGTCAGCCGTACCCTTGCCGGTCTATATTATAAAAAAAAGGAAGACCTTCTGTATTCTGAATCGACACTTTACTCATTTTGAGATCTAGTACATTTTTTATCAAGGCAAGCAGTAACCCCCACCGTAATCTTCTGACAAAAAAAAGAAAGTTCAGTGCGAGAATGATTATTACAATTGACGTGAATCGTTGTGACATTGCAGGCAACCTGTGCATGATCACCGGCGGCCGTAACTTGGGGCGCGTGGGCACCATCGTGTCCCGCGAGCGCCACCCCGGCTCCTTCGACATCGTGCACGTCAAGGACACCACGGGACACACGTTCGCCACCAGGTGCGCCCGAGCAGTCGGCGTGGCTCACTGCTGCGATCGAATCTGACTACACAAGATTCGATGGCTTCAGTGAGCATCCGTCCCGAATGATTGAAACGTGTAGTGTTATGTGCTGTCTCTGGGTAGATCACTGATGAGATTGTTTTTCATGGCGCGTGCCTGTCTCTCTTCCGGACACCTAAATGAAAATTTATTTTCTTCAGTTATCTATTGGATTGATGCCGATGAGGCCTCTTCCGCGCCACGCCGCCGCTCACATTTATTACTACAGTTCTGGGCGCCATACGGCATGTGACTTGCGCTTCCTTAATGCTGTAACTGTGGCTTGTCAGTCTGTCTAGTCGTCCAGCGGACCTCTGTATATCTTTATACCCTCGTCACGAGCAGAAGTCCCTAATGATACCTGTTCGATAGCTCTCTGACTGATGAACATTTTTGTGACAACTTTCCTTATGAGCAGCCATGACCGCCCCATATACCGACACATGCACGACATTTCGTTCGACAGTGTGACGCTTTAGCTTCTAGCATGCAGATAAACAAATGCGGAAATGCAATAGGATCTACAACTTTCCTAATCCTATAATGTATACGCCCACCAAGAAATTTCTTGACCACTTTTCGACCATATTGCAAGGGGATAAAAGTAGTCAAGCAGTTACTCGGTCGACTATACACCTAAATCGAAACCAAGGAGATGGTGTCATGTTATTATTGACAGTTCATGTATGTCTTCTCTGAGGAGAAGAAATAGAACATCTCATCGTCTTTCGGTCACACGCTAACCGAGTAGCTTCCGTGACGCAGGAGAGCAGCGGCCGCTCGCTGGTATTGAATCGTCCCCGACGCTGGCAGCTCGGCTCGCCTCGAGCCTCCGAGGCACCGACGCTGTGTATAAGAATCCGAGCCACGGGCGAGCGGCCGCTTCTCACGCGCTACGGGAAGCAAAGTATTCGTCGAGGCCGTGCATGACGCGCGTGTGTGTTGCAGGCTGAACAACGTGTTCATCATCGGCAAGGGCACGAAGGCGTACATCTCGCTGCCGCGCGCGCGCGGCGTGCGGCTCACCATCGCCGAGGAGCGCGACAAGCGGCTCGCCGCCAAGCAGCAGGCCAGCTAATACCGTCGTCGTTAAGTTAATAAACTATACTAAAACCACCACCGGCTTTTTATTGACACAGACGAACTTAGCAGGTTAAGTCGGGTTAGCCCTCTTCCGGCCCAAAAATATACAGTTAGTTTTGTTACGTTTTGGCCAATAATTATCAAGGAAGTAACATTTTTAATGAGTATATTCCGATTTGTATCATATCGTGTGGACCGTGAGGTTGAAATTTTAAATAATAAACTACTCCAAATAAAATAGTTGATTGATCTTTCTCGGTAAAATTCGAACAAAAGAATTTCTACTAATACATATTTGAAAGTAGGGTTTTATTTTACTGATTTCATGTAAACTACTCTAAACAAAATAGAGCCCACTGCTTTTTTTCTGTAAAATTTAAATATGAAAATAAGAATGTGTTTCTCACACTGCACGTTTTGAAAGAAGGGGTGTTATTTCATTAGTGAGTAAACAAGTAATAAACCCCTACTACATACATAAGTATGTTTTGGATCATAAAATATTTTAATATTTTTGTTTTACTGAGAAAAGTCGAGTGGGCCCTATTTTACGATGGCGGTTTGAGAAGTAACTTGTTTCGCATAGGGGCCGTTCAAGTATTACGTAAGCAGTATAGGGGGGCGGGGGGGTCTTTGCTGTGCTTATTTTTGATGACATGGGGGGTGGAGGGGTCTAGATGGTGATTACGTCAACAGTAGTTATTTACTTTTTTACACATATGGAACTGATGTGCATTATTCAAAATTTAGAGCACCAAGATGTTGAATGGTTCGATGAGATGAGAACGACGTAGGCATTCCTAAATCGGATAAAAGTGAGCAGACATACAACATTGAGGAGATTTTTTTAAAAAGAAAAATGCATATACCTATGTTTACGTAAGCATGGGGGGGAGGGGTAAGAGCTTTGATTACTTTTGCTGACAAGGGGGAGGGGGGGGGGGGTAAATAATTGTAGTACTATACGGATAGATGGCGTTAGTGTCATCTCTGTACTTATTGATAGTTTAATAACTCAAGACAACTTATCTCGCCCATCCATATTAAAAATGTCAGATCTGCAAATCAGCAACTTTACAGGAGAGCGATTCAAAGTGTTTTTTTGCTTACAACTTTTTACTTATTTTGAGACTGGTGATGAAACTCTGCAGTATTGCTGTACAAGTTATTTGTATGCAATACAACATTTAAAATAGCCGGTATTTTATTTGTAAATATGCGAAAATTCAGTTGTGATCTTTTTGTCGGAGAAGGTTGATGACTGTTTTGTCGGAACTACCAGATCTGACATTGTTACTTGTATGAATCTGGTGAATACTTGTCGCAAGTGCCACTTACCCTGTTGTTACTTGTATGAAATCAAAAACACCTTGTCTCAAGTCTCACTAACGACATTGTTAAATGCATATTTAAAAGATATACATGTAGTATTTTAATTTTTACCTTAAATTAAATACCAAAATTATAACTTTTTTAATATCAAACCACGTTTTATGTGGCTTGACTGACGCGCCGTTCGATTCCTAGCTGTTAGGCTGTATAGTACTAGTACCTACAAAGGTGAATGATGGTTAGAGGCACGTACATGAAACTCTTCTCTTATGTTCGGAAACTGGGCCGTAACATAGGTGACGATTTCTATATTGTCCAAAAATTTTTTCAATCATGAGGGATCATGCGGCTAGTTTTTTCTATTGTAGTGATTTTTTTTAAAGGACAATTAAAATTATTAGACCGACTCAGAAGATTCGTTGGAAGATGATTACACGGTTGGGTCTTGAGTGTCAGGAGGCTGTATTTGTTACGTGTAACTTTATTCATGCACAAGCAGGTTAGGAATTCGGCGACATACACGGATTTGTTGAAGAGGAGGATCTTTAAAGTCCCTAAACCACCAGTAAAAAATAAATTTGCTAAGCAGTTTAAAACATTTCTATTTCCTCATGTTTACAGTGAAATTGTCAGAGCGTGTGATATTAGGTATTGCCGAGTTTTTGAAGCCGGGAAACGTGTTCTGGGTCTGCTGCTTTCCTGGGACTACGACAAGACGGAGAGAATACTAAATGTTATAAGCTGAATGTAGTGGACGACAGCTACGGCTGTTCTCCGATCCCAAGAGGTTATCACTTGTAGGGCTACGTTCCGATTGTTTGCATTACCTGCTAATTCACCAATTACTCAATCACACACACACAAACATACACATACACACACACACACTTTTACACAACATGCACGAATATTTTATAGCTTTTTAGTCTTTGGGTAGCTATTTTTAGCTGCTCATTAATTAACTAATTAATATATCAACAACTTTTCCTGTATTACATTGTTAAGTTACAGACCGTAATCTTTTGGTACATACATGTTCTCATTGGTTTTTGGCATCCACGATACAGGCTTAGCCTAGTGTGGAGTCACTGTATTTCTTTAATATGTACCTACTGTACTTCTTATGGTTAATAAATATTTACTTTACTTTACTTTACTTTACATCATTATCAATATCACAGTTGGAATCTTGAATAACTTCGTCGAAAATAGACGGTACGCTACGATACGCTTTCCCTTTCAGACTACAGAGGGTAACGGGATCTGTCTGCCTGCCAGGCAGAATCACAAGCATTTATTTTAATTGCTCCATCCTTTAATCTGTACATTAGTTTGTTATTTATTTACTTACTCGCATAAAATGGTATCAGGCAATTGAAAATTAGAACATAATAAATACACCCAGAGTTCTTAAATATAATTTATATCACAGTCAAGACTTAGTGAACTAAGCAGAGCACAGAATAGATACCTAATAGTAGACACGGCAGAGCACTCATTCCCACTCGGGTCGAACAGCTTCGGCTCACGTTCGTAGGTCGTAGAGTTCACTCGCACAGGGCTGCCGCGGCCGCTCGCGGCGCGTCGAGGCTCCGCGGCGCCGCGCGGGCGGCGTGGCGCGCGCGCATGTGGCGCTCCAGGTCGCGGCGCCGCGCCAGCGCCTTGCCGCACAGCGCGCAGCCGTGCGCGCCGGCCGCGCCGCCCGCGCCCGCGCCCGCGTGCAGCTTCACGTGCTTGTTGAGGTTGCTGGGGTCGCCGAAGGCGCGGCGGCAGTGCGGGCAGCGCAGCGGCTTGTAGCCCGTGTGCGTGCGCAGGTGGATCTTGAGGCCGTAGCGCCGCGAGTACAGCCGGCCGCAGTACACGCACGCGTGGCCCGCCGCGCCGCCCGCGCCGCGCCCCCAGGCCGTGGCCAGCGCCTCGAGCGCCGCCGGCTCCGGCGCGCCCTCGGCCGCGGGCGGCGCGCCCAGGCAGGTGTAGGGGCGGAACGCGGAGCGCGGGTCGGGCGCGAGCGCCAGGCGGCGCAGCAGCGTGGCCCAGAACAGCAGCGCGCCCGCCGGCCGACACGCCAGGAACAGGTGCACGCGCAGCGCGTGTGGCGCCGGCGCGCGCGCGCCGCAGCGGTGGCACGCGTACTCGCCTGACTCTGCGACACCGACGAACAGGCAGGAACGTGAGCACGAAAAGATAAGGTATTTAGGATAAGATTTGGTGGCGAGATGGATCATCGTCGCAGTTCACCGAATCGTTTAACATTTCTTAATGAAAATATCATTGCACTACCTAGTTGGTTACCTAAGTACCTAAAGCTGCCCGCAGAGATAAGTATTATGATGAGCCGTTAACACGGTTGACACACGAGTAAATTCTCTACATAGTATAAAATGAAGCCGCTATCCGTCCCTCTCTGTCCTCATAATGTTCATGGACCTTCTTACCATCTAACGATTTTTAGGTTACTTCCCCCACGCGTGAACGAGAGGGTGTGTTTTTCGTTGTCTACCCCATGGTGTGAGGTATCGTTAGATAGGTCTTTCACAATTATTGTGGGTTTGCGAGAACCATTCTAGGATTTAGAGATCTGTGCACCCAGTACAAATCTTCTCGACACGCTATCGCTACATAACTCAGCGCGTCTCTCTCCTACTGAGCTAGTTACATAGAGACGCACTGAGTTACATAGCGAGTTAACACTTATCGAGAAGATTTGGGCTGGGTGCACCGTTTGTGAAATATTAAGCTTTAAAGTACTAAGAAAACTATGACGGCAAGTTAGGCTTTACAAGTTGACGAGTAATCAGACAACTACGGTACCTACCCTACACTGCGCGTCTCCGACTCGCACTTGGCGGGGTATTTTTTATATGCTGTTGTTATTTTAACGCTTCATTGTTTATAAGAAACTCTTAAAACGCAAATAATGTCAAATCCGTGGATAATAATGAAAAAATCGAAGCACAAACCTAGTTCTAAGTCACAACAAAAACATACTAAAAATTACGGCCACAGTTTAATACAAGGATCAGACGGACTCATTAAAACAAGCAGCGAGTGACGGCAACTGACCGAGTTTGTTGTCGGCGGTGAGATGCGGCATGCCGGCGCGCGCGAGCAGGTCGGCGCGCGGCCACAGCAGCAGCTCGGCGTGCGGCGCGAGCGGCGCGCGCACCGCCACGCGCCAGCCCGCGCCCGCCGGCTCCAGCGCCGCCGAGCGCGCGCCCGGCGCCGGCGCCAGCCGCGCGCGCGCCGCCAGCGCCGCGCCGCCGCCGCCGCCGCCGCCCGTCGGCACCAGGTAGCCTTCCGCGTCCACGTCCACGTAAATCTGGGACATTAAAGCGCTCAATAGTATCGGAGAGATGAAGATCGGGTGATGTTCTAAGGGCCTATTACACTATGCGGTACTCGGACAGTCTCACTAAGATTTAGCAGAGCGTAATAAGAGCTAGCCTGTCTAATCGGACCGACCGAATGGGTACGGCCGTGCTCGCTTGCTCACCGAGACTGTCTGAATACCGCGTAGTGTGATAAGCCCTTTACCGGCGGAGTCGTCCGACTCATCGCCAGTGGCTACTGACCGGGCGCCGGTCGGCGTCGGCCTGCGCGGCGGCGGCCAGCAGCTCGGCGGCGCCCACGGCGCGCGAGGCGCGCCCGGGCGCCAGGCCGCGCAGCGCCACGGCGCCCGCGCCGCCGCCGCCCAGCATGCGCGCGGAGCCCCCGGCGAGCGCGCGGAGCCACACCACCGCTTCTGCGATCCTCACGAGTTATCCGTTTCACAACACCGCCTTAAACTGTTTGTCGCGGATGATGACAGAAATCGATGGATTGTATGAAGACTGTATGCAGTCCTTTTGAGTGTCGGTGTCGGTTTTATCGATTTTGATTGTGATGCTTTTCTGGACAGTTAATAAGAATTCCCGGGCTCTTGTCGGGAGTCGGGTGCGCCCGGCGCCGGCTGGCAGAGTGGCGCGGCGCGGCCGCCGCTCTACATAAATACCGGCTCACCCTCGGAGGGCGGAGGGCGGTCCGCCGGCCCTCGCCTCCGCCACTCGCCGCCGGCGCTAATCGAACTGTGATCAAACCATTGTGCGGTGCCCGCGCAGCGCGTGACAAGTGACGTATGTGCGATGTCTGAACGACAAAATGGTTTAATTTTCTGACCCTTATATGTTTACTTCATAGCAATTACAACATATGTACAACAATGCTCCAAACCAATAGGTATGTTATTACTATCCAATCTGAGTACTTTTGGGCGAGCATATACCTACTTATATTAGTTTGCGGAAAGGGCAACGTTTTGATGTCCAAGTTGAATCTGTTACATTAATGACGACATCGATATCGATAGATAGCCAGCAACAGCAACAGCTAGCGAGGTAGCAACAGGCTGAATCAAACTACATGTAATTAATTACATAAAGAATTTTATTCTAAAATAATTATAACAAGTCAACCACGCGAGTCTGCAATAAAACTACAAATCTACACAATAATAAAACTAAAATAATAAAAACTTATATGTACACTCGACCAATAAATTGCTGGGTCACTTTTACATTCGTATTACAATTACAAAGCGATAAGTTTCAAAAGTGATAAGGCAAATTACTCGGTCGACTATACCATGGTACGTATAAATATATCCGTAGTAGTGGTCATTCATCATTATGAACCGTTGAGGCGTTCTCGGCGCCTGAGTGGTGGTGCCATGTAACGACTTGTCATGAAAAACAACTGATTTTGGTACTTATCTTGACCTTGAAATAGTCAATTAACTGTTAATTGACTTTATGTAAATCAATCTGATTTAGACTTAAAGGGACCGTGCTACATAAATCGCGCTACTCACTGCAGCAATGTGTCTTTTCAGCGCCTAACTTGACGGCCCAAGTTTAATTATCCCTCCCTGCGTCACTGTCTAACTAGCGTCAAAAGAAAGAGACGCACTAATCTTGGCCGGTCATGTTAGCCTGTCTGCTGCTTGTAATACTTTGCGGCCTCTGCAGTTAATATTAGTAGCAACAGGTAGACGCCATATTATGTCGAATCCAAATCATATTTCCTGATGTATAACAATATAACTACATGTAGTAATTTCAATATAACGAAATAATGCCTACAGAATAATGTATCATTGCTTCAACCTGCACATATTGGACAAGTTTTCAGCAACCTATGTCTATATTTAGTCACAATCGATAGTTAGCTATATACATTTGCACCCCGCTTGTACTCCAGCGACCGGCACCAGCCTTAACCGTGAGCGACGTACTCAAGTCTCAAGACGAGTTGCTCAATGACCCTCGTGTTCGGTGCTAGGGCTCCACGGCGCGGCTCAGTTGTTGCGCCGCCGGTTCGCGCCCTAACTCCTCGGTAGAGCCCGCGGACTCGGCGCCGCAGTGCCGACCAAAGAGATCGTTCGTTTAATTAAGTAACCTCGACTGTCGTCCTGTACCCAACGGCGTGGGTTCTGCTCAGGGCTCTCGCGCGGAGCCAGTGATCGTCTCAACGACGTCTCTTTAAAAAAACCCGTTAGACTTATGTTTCTCTCTGGATATTCCACAATTTCACATGACGTCACAGCCTGTTTACCCCCTCAAGGATTGTATCGGTGTCTAGAGGTGTAACTTGTGTGAATGTGAACAAGAGCGCGGGTGCAGCATGCCGGTGAAGGCGTCCGGAGAGTTTAGAGCTGGCGCGTGGACGGGGCTGCCGGCGGCTGGTCCGGGCTGCGCGGTTATTCCACTTCTGCAACAAAGACTACGTTTCACTTAAAGCCACAAAGGTTACTAAATAATACTATACCAGCCCACTTATAGGTAGTTTTTGACACCACAATTTTGTTCATAGGAAACCTAGCGTGTTTTGATGTCAATTGACTACGCAGAAATGAAAAGAAATATTTTTCCACACCAACAGGTGTGTCTAAATATTGCTAACCTTTAAGGAACTACTTACATACCTACGTCAAGTTATAGCGCGCTAATAGACTTGAGCAAACACTCGTAACGTAACATCATGCCGTCGCCGTTTTTTTACCCCTGCACGCTATTAAATAAGTTCCATTAGTACCACTTAATGAAAATAAATAATTTTTCATTTTCATTTTTCGTTAGTGTAGGCCGTGCGTCTACGCTACGCGTCCACGCTACACATCCACGTTACGCGCCTACGCTGCGCCTGCGCCGTAGCCAGTTCTACGGAGCAGTCGTAGCGCTTTCCTAACAGGTTAGAGATAATATTTTTCTATTTTTTATTTACATTGATAATTACGGAAACTTTTAATCTATTCACAGAATATGCGTGCGATGTAAAAAAAGAAAGGATGAAAAAGCAGTTATTTTAATTTCAGCGTCGAATTATTTATCACCACCGAGTCGTCGTGTACATTTCAAAATCAAAAGTTATTATAAAACCATTTAAAAACTACACTAAAAAAACATCCACCCCATTAAATGAAATCACCGCAAATGCGACACGTATTGTGCGTTCATTAAGTGCTCCAAATTGTAACATTTAAGCTCCTTACATTATTATTGCATTGTCCGGAGGTGCGGGCCGGTGTTTGCGCAGCTGCGCGAGCGCCGCGCGCGCTGTATTCGTCTCTAACTACAGCGCCGTAACGCTCAAAGCGGTCAAGCTGGTTGCTCATAGGAGAGAGCTCGCGGTCCATTTCAAATTGCACTTGCAGTTTCCCGGACGGCGTGCGCCGCGTGCGCAACTATGCGGTCTAAGTAACGGGCGATAGATACAAAAATGGTACGACACGAGTGTCGCCGGCGCGGCTGTTTGGGCAAGTGCCGCGCCGGCGCAGGAGAGCTGCGATAATATTGACTGGCGGCGGAGCTCGGGGCCGGCAGGTGGCAGCGCCGCGGCTCGTGCGCGAAACAATAACACTGTCTTTGCCGGCCGCTCTTCCTATCTACGCGTGCTGTGTGTGACACTATAGAACCGCACTTACTAACCGCGGATGCAAAATAAACAGAGTTATGTACGTTAATGACTCGCCTTTATATAAATTTTTTTTAAAGGTTACTTGGTCTACCCCTGCCTTTTTAAATCTTAAATTTATTTATGAACTCTACAGAGTTCCTTTAAAAAGAAAACTCTAATAGACTGAATAAAAATACAAAATCAAAAAAATTACTAGGTCTCGCTGTCTCGAAAATATATCATCTTAGAAATCGATAAAGTAATTCTGTTTACCCGCGGATAAGAACCCGTCCAAAAGTACCCGCTTTCAAATAAAACGCTTCTTTATAGTGCAGCATACTCCCATTTTCTTGATATTTATCGACAAATACTATAAAGCGAGAGTGAGTGAACTAATAATTAGACAGATTCAAGATGGCGAGAAGATTGCCGAAAGACACCAAGGAAGTAGTCTGTAAGCCCATGCATTTGCCTTATTAAAGAAAACAGGTGTCAAACCAATAAAACTGTTGGGTTTCTGAGAAGGCTTAGCCAAAACAACATCTACATTCCCTATCTGCGCGATCAGGTTGCAGGCGTGGTGCTGGGCTGCACCTGCATCGCCGCAATGGCAGTTCATTTACATTACGAATAATCTCCCGACTGTTTATATCAATCGGCTAATGCGCGCCGGTCAAGGGTGTGATTGCATTACGCAGCGATCTGGACTCCATCACTGATAGCTGATAGCGCTATCGGCCGCATCTACCTCCCCCCCCCCCGCCCGCGCCGTCCCGCGCCCGCGCACGTGCGAGATACCATCGCACTCGCGGTAATCACTTCAACAATACATTTTAATTGTTTGCTGCACCACACCACACTGCTGATTGCGTTATTCAATTTACACGCAATGTTTTTGCTACTCTGTAGCTTTATTATTATTTCATTTATTTCACTTTTCCGATGTTTATATAAAAAAATTAAAAAAATTAAAAATTGCTTTATTCAGTAAACCATAAGTTTTACAAAAAGTTAGTGGTTGGAGTCTCTTTTTAGGTAAGAAATATACCTGTGATAAGAGGCTCCGCTCTTCCTTAAAGGTAAGTACTTCCTTATAGTTATCGATTCTGATAATTAAATAATAAGATCTAGACTTAATTTATTATTTAAATTTAAATTTAGCCAGATTGAATTAAGAATTTTGATCTAATGAATGTATATAATTTTACGTTACATTACCATATTAAATTTATAACAATATTACAATATGTGATGTTATATAGTCGGTAATGCTCATGTTAAACGCAAAGTAATATAACCCTACTAAACGATATGGTTTTTAATTAATTTCATTTGAATTGTAAAGTTGCAAATGAACTGTCGAAACAATGAACAATATATTTGCTGCTAGATTTTATTTACAGGATTCAAAAAGCGTTTATTCTTGGACCCAGGACAGTACAAGTAGCGGAAGTCGCCACACTATGCACGGGGAGGTTTTTGCTACAGCTAGCGATGACTGCGCGCAAGGTGCCGCGTCAAGTGGCGGCACGCGCGGCGCACGCGCCGGCAGCATGCTGCGCCGGAGTACAGTGCACCTAGCACGATATTCTCGACACGCGTTTACTCGCTACATACCTCGGTGCGTCTCGTTCTAACTAGCCCATTAGGAGCGAGATGCACTAAGTTACGTTGCTTGCGAACTATCGCGCATCGAGAAGATTCGTGGTAGGTGCACAGTACGTGGCCGCGCGGAGGTCAGCATAGTAGAGCGACTAATACTTTGCTGACGGGCGGATTCGCGATCGCAAGGTTCCAAGTTCGATCCCCAGGGGCCACCAGCATGTACCCAATGAGCTTTTTTACATTACCTCTGTAAGACGTTAGTGCATTTGAAAGCAATTTTTTGCTGTGAGTGAAAATTTCGTGAGGAAAGCTTGCTTTACATGCATGTAAATGGATAGGCATGTAACCAGGTCCCAGTAGGTCTGGTTTCCCGGTTACAAGCGTTCCGTGGATCCGATGGCAGTCACACCAACGCAATAACGTGATTTGCCAGATCTATGGGATAATGGTTAAACGCCTACCTCAAATGATGGTGAAAAAAAGCTCTAGGAAGATGATAATATCTTAAGTATATAATAAGTGAACCACTACGGTAATTTTTTGCCAACGGCGCCAGAAAGGATGGTTATGTTACGTTTTATTTAGACCCAAGCATGCTCAGAATTAGGTTTGATTTAATTATCACTTTACCAAGTCCTTACTGGACAGAGAGACGTCATGGTAAGTATTTAATATTGTTATCTGAGCCGAAGCCCTAAAATGTGAACAGCAGCACTATTATTACAATGCATTTTAAATCCCTCCAAGTATAAAAAATTAAAAGTTCTTTAACACTTTGTAGTGTAATAGTGAATGCCGCTAAGCGTCGGAGTGCATTAAGTTATTAGCGCGTGAGTGGCGCGACAAGTGCTGCACGTGCGGCGGCTGCGCCCGCGCCGGCCGCGCGACGCCGTCCGGCGTCGCACCGTGACGCGCTTAATTGCGCGCGACCGCGACCGCGCGCATTACCGCCACCCTCAGATGCGCTCCTGCCCCATCCCGAGTCCCGACAGCCGAGGGTCGCGAGTGCAACTTTGGCAGGATTTAGATAAACCAGTTTTGCGACTCGATATTAGTTTGGCGGCGGTGTAGTTAATGCGAATGGGATGGTGCAGTAATGAGGGTATTCATGGAGCGGCGGGGTGCGCGCGCGCACGTGCGGCGTCGCGAATCGCGCCGCACCCGGCGGCGGCGACAGGTTGCGGTGACGGCGCCCACATATTGCAACAAGTGACCGCTCGTATTAAATTAATATCATATACGATGCGCGTTGAATCACTAACGAATTCCACGGTCGATGCAACGCGCTCGTATGTATAAGTAAGCAATTTTATTATAATATTTGATAGAATAGTGCCTATTACTGTAGGGGAGGCTGGATTTTAATATAATGTACACGATGGATGATGCTTGCAAGTAGGTAGCGAGTAGCGAGCTATGCGGGACCTGCGCGAGGTTGGCACGTGTAATAGTGTGTGTGTGTGTGAGCCCCGCACCTTGCTCCTCCTCCCCGCCCAGCTCGGAGAGCGGCGAGGGCGGCTCCTCGGGCTCGACGCGCTCGCGCTCCGCCGCGCCGCGGTACAGCTCGCCGCGCGCCTCCACCACGTCGCGCACCACCTCTGCCGACACACAGACAGCTTCACGCATCGCTTGTAGCAATTCACCCTTTGAGTGCCACGGACGTTTAAAGGCGTCATCAGCTGCTTTGATCGCCACGCCACCGACCCGGGGCTAGCCGTCTGTACTGAGGGGACTTCGACCAGTAAAGTTTATTTTAAAATAATGTTTCTATTTTTATTGGCCTTCGTGTTAGGTATGTTAATTAATGGCGCTTGGCGTATTACTGGTCGATCACTTGTTTCAAATTCAAATACGACGTTTAAAAGGTGAAGTACAGTCCGTAAAAGTAAACAGTCGTTTGGGTTACAACTGTAAATTGCTTTATGAATTGACAGACTGGTGTAGCAATAGTCTGATAGTCTGCCTGCCAATGGGAAAAATACAGTTCGAATACAGTTATACTTCTATTGTCATACAATTGCGGTAAAACAACACAATAGTTCTCAAACTGTATTAAGCCTGGGATGCTACGTTGAGAAGCAGACCGCCGCGATTCGTCCCAACTAGCGGGTGTCGCGTCGCCGTGCAGCCGCGGCTCACCCGTCAGCACGTCCCGGCTGGTGATGATGGACTCCAGCTCCTGCGACACGGCGCTCACCAGCCACGGCATGAACTCCTCGTCCACCCCTGCGTGCACAATAGTGTTGCAGTGTGGGTTTTAGGAAACAAAAGAAAAAGGGCGAAATATTTTCAAACATTTCATTTACATGTAAGTAGTTCCACAGAATGCAGAATGTGCACTTCTGATGTTACCGATTAAAATAAATTATTGTTGCGCAAATTAAAACATATCTTTCTTTGATAATTTATGTACAATCGCTATCAAATATTACATAACCAAAAATTGGCTCACACCATCGAAGCATCGAAATAAATCAGTCGCGATCACAGAGTCCAAATTTCTTTGATTTGTTGAAATATTTACTTAAGTGGAAACAAGTGCAGAGAACATTTCTGCTTTGTTTTGAAAAGAGGTGTTCATGTCTCGATGGGTTTAAAAAAAATCGTTTGCGATTGGAGTACTGAGTACGATCGTGGTGGTGACCTCTGTGCACGCGCTCGAGCAGGTAGCCGTGGTCGCGCAGGCCGGCCAGCACGGAGGGCAGCAGCTCGGCCACGTAGCCCTGCACCAGCGTGGCCGCGGCCGCGCGCTCGCGCGCCTCCGTCGCCGCCGCGCGCGCCACGCGCGCCTCCGCCACGCGCCGCTCCTGCAACACGCACCGCGCCGGCCGTCACAACACGCTCCCGGTCGACGACTCGCCGAGTAACAGAGTTAACCCGTAACACGAGGAAAAAAAGCGTGCGGGTCACCTGATGGAAAGTGATCGCCGCTGTATAGGCCCAGCAACTCCAAGAGAGTCGACGATTTGCTGCCGTTCTTTAGATGCGCCTACTCTTAGGCCTATGGATCTCGACACTCAACGTATGAAATACGCAGAGTAGCAATAAGGTATTACCTTACGCCGGTATTCTGTGAGTGTTTCTACCCCGGTATTAAGTTGCCTCATCCGTAGTACAGCCAGTCTGGCTCTGTGGCCAGGCAGGCAAGCGCGCAATCAGCCTCTGGTGAAGTCGTTATTTGGGCCACAGAAACTTTATTTAGCATACTTCGAGTATTCCACTCTGACCCTCCACGTACCGGAATTAATTTTATTTAGTTTCTCGTTTATGAGACAAGCTAACAACTAACGCTGCCCCTTAAACTTCGACGGTGAGCACCCGCAACCCGCAATTAGTTAGGAAGCGTTCACCTTCTCCTGGTTGAGGCGGCAGTCCTGCGCGGCGAGCCGCTGCCGCTCGGCGCGCTCGGCGTCGCGCAGCTCGACGAAGCGGCGCTGCTGCTCGCGCAGCGCGGCCAGCTCCTCCTCCTGCGCCACCTCGGCCAGCGCCTGCTCCGCCGACTTGCCCACCAGCACCTCCAGGATCGGCTGCACCTCCACGTCGAAGTCGAACAGCTGCACGACAGACAACAGAGCACCACGATCAGCGTTAAATTCAGAGTAAAGCAATCAAATGTGGAGCTTAGTTGTTGCCACCTAAAGTTTTTTTTATGGAAACGGGAGGCAAACGAGCATGTAGACCAACTGATGGAAATCAGAGAATGAGAATCAGAGACTAGCTGATACGTTGCCAGCGGTTAGGTCCTGCCCCTGCTGACCCCAGAGGGGCTCTACCACCATTAAAATATTTTGATAAAAACAAAATATGTACAGTTACAGTTTGTTAACTACACCCTACAGTTTCATTTTGCATTTAATTCTGCACCAAACTACCCTCATACATTTCGCGTTCTACGAATATGCGTGCGTAAAGTATGTACATGTTTCTGTTTGCCCATTCGGGGCTCCAACAAATTGTAAGTGAGTTGTCCAATCGCAAGCGGACCTCAACTCGAGGTGTCAATAGATATGATGTTGTCAAGTGCGGCGGGCACTCACGTCGCCGGGGTAGATCTGCGTGGCGGCGTCGGCGCCGGTCTTGGCGGGCACGTAGAGCGGCGTGGCGGGCCGGTCCGCGAACAGGTCCGTCTGCACGCCCACCTCCATCTCCACGCCCTTGTCGAACAGCTGCGCACGCGCCGGACAGTGGAAAGGTTTTATTTAGTAGAGCAAACTATATAGAAACGTTCTATAGTCGGAAATGGAACGTTGCAACGGGATACTTGCATTTGCCGGAAGCTCTAATATCTAAATTAAAAAAAAAGAAAGTTTTACGAAAATCAGTAACTATTAGAGTTTCAGTTTAAGTAAGAGCAACCATTCTTACTTAATCCGAACTAAAAAGAGTAAAATAAAAAAGTAAATTTAAAAAATCTAAAACCCAACTGCGTAAACTGCATAAACTGGTTTTTTGAATTTTTAAATTTTCTATTTGAAATTTGACGTATGTATAGCTTATAGTTTATAGGTGAGCGAGGCGGTACCTCCTCGAGGTAGTACTCGGTCTGTATGGGGTGGTGGCGGCGGCCGGGCGCGGGCGGCGGCGTGCCGGGCCGCAGCCGCGCCGCCGCCGCGCGCCGCGCCAGCGCCCGCCGCCGCGTGCGCGCCGCGCGCGCCGCCGCGCTCTCCACGCCGTCGCCCTGCAACCACACAATACACCATCTAATATACTCAGTCGTTCTTAGCACTGGGTCCGGCCCGCAGTCTACGGGTTACACGTACATGTTCTTGAGGCTAACAGTTAGCTGGGCAGTTAGCTAGCCAGTTTAAAATTAAATGAGTCCACCAAAAAAATTAACATACTTAATACTGGCGACTTTTCGAAATCTCCGGGTAGGTATAATGTAAACATTGGTATCATCAAAATTAAGGTTAGGCCTCAACGTTCCAGAGGGAACACAGTGAGATTTAATTACTAAAGCATCAACTGCACTGTTTCTTAAAAAAGGTACTGCCTGCATTCACGAGTCAGCTATTTATTAGCTTCTTCAAAAAATAATGACAAAACGATGAATGAATTTACGTTGTAATTATTTTCGCCGAACCTACGACATTGAACTGTCATGGTAGTTGAAACTTTTATTAGTGGTGATCCATTGAGGCGAACAATATTCGTAAAAGCGAAGCAAAAGTTGCAAGTGTGAATCGCAGTCCACCCGCCGGTAACGCCGCGTGGCGGTAACGGACGTGCTGCGGTCGCCGGCGGAGCGCGGGTCGCGAGGGCCGCGAGGTTTACTTGCTGCGCCAGATTACATTCCAGAAGCGTCAGGAAGTTCCTGTATTTACTTACTTAGACCTAACTCGCATCTCACTCTGCACCTCAATAGTGCACCTAGCACGAGCTTTCTCGATACATCCAACTTGCTACGCAACTCAGTGCATCTTTCTCCTACAGGGCTAGTTAGAAAGAGACGCACTATAGGTTTCGTAGCGGGTTACGGCGTATCGAAAAGGTTCGTGCTAGGTGCAGGGCTGAAATGATGTGTCAGTTGTCATTATTTGCTGATCCAACATGAAAACTTAGTAGGTAAAATAAGGAATAGGGAAACTGAATAAGTGGTGAAATAAAGATATATTTTTATCACCCACGTAAATTTTTCCCTATCGCTACATTTTACGCTATACCTACGAAACCGCTAAGTAAAGGTTTTCTTTGCGAATTTCGGTTGTTTAAAAAAAAGTTAAATATCTACCGGTGTAAATTATCTGTTGAGCAATTTTTTCCGGTATCGTAACCTAACGTTTTAACAGCTTTTATTAAGTATCGCTGACAAGCGGTGGCTAAGTATAATTTATAACTTTGTAACGTCGAGCTGTTAATTGAAATGACGTTAGCAAATAGTGAAACTGTGTCCGTGGCGTCAGGTTAATTGGTTTATATTAGAAAAACTTCGCAGACGCAATTATAATGTAAATGAAGCCCAGCGGAACCCGGCGCGGCGGTCGGCGAGAGATCGCGTGCCGCGGCCCTTGCCCCGCCGCCGCCGCCGCCGAATACTGCCCAGCGGTGGATTACATTAATAAATCTGAGAGTTTCTAAGCACCTATTTTGTGAAGTGAAAAACCCGCACCAAGTTTAAACAAGAGAAAATTAGGATTTGTCAAAAGTTTTCCAACAGAAAAAACTAGCGTGGCTGCCCCCAAAATCTACATGATAAGAATTGTATACATACATGGACTTTGTAAACTACTTACTCAATGATGGAAACAGACAGAAAGACCGTTAAATTATTAAAACGTTCCATGTTTCGATTTTAACCATGCGAAAAGTCACCAGTTGACCATTGAATTATGTACAAATAAGTACATATAAACGAAACGTTGCGGATATTCGACTAAGTGGGTAAAACAGACTTGAACTGATTTAGTTAGCTAGCAAATGTTTTTTTACTACACTGGAACTTTTATTTTTTTCTATTCCCGAGTTGTTAGTCTCGCCCGCGGCTGTCGTAGATAATGTATGTAGAAGGAATGGCCAAGTGCCGAGCGGAGGCGCCGCGGCGACCATTGCCCCTTGCCGCATGCGCCATTTCGGCCACCACGAAATTGTCACTTTTGTTTCAATGCCTACAAGGGTCACATTTGGGTCACGAAAACACCACCTGGTCATTTGCAGCAATTTGTCCGCGAGCGTTGACTCAACTATGCTAATGCCGTTGTGTTCCTTACTAATGATTCAACTGTATGTGTAGTAATTGCAAATGTGTATGTACTTGATTGTCGGCGCTTCGACCTTAACGACGCGGCTGGAGGGTCCGGAGTCATGTAGCTTGAAGCAAGGGGAAGATGAGTGGCCCCATTCATACATATTTCAGTTAGAGAAGCGTTGCATTGCTGACGTATCGTGCCGCGTTCGGTCACTTTGTAATGATAGAGCAATCACGTAAATGCGAGTGGTGAGCCAGTGGTAACGCGGCGCGACATTAACCTTGCCTACGAGTAATTGACACCTATGAGTGTGACAACTTGTTGATGCACTACTGTTACGGCTCACGTGGAATAGAGTAGTAATTGGCTGCAGTTTGCTGCAGACGCCGGCACACGCGCAGGCCAATTATTGCGTCAAGTCCGCTACGGCTACATTGACGGGTTTAAGTTGATCGTATGGACGCGCCGGTCCGGTGTAGTTGCAACGCGCTCACTGATTACTTTGGCCAATAGTACTATTTACTTGACTTGACACGTCTCATATCTTTACTTATTGAAATTCATGAACCTTTATATATTATTAAAATGCTCGCGTGGACAAACGAATAGGCGTGGATCGAAATAGAAATGTACCTGTACCTGCAGATACAGCACATCCATTTGATTACGATATTATATCGAGTTCCAGTTTTATATCTATTAAATTAAGTACCTACCTATCATTGAGTTATATTTCAGTGTCTTAAAGTGTCGCATGGCTTAATACTGGGTGTTCAAATGTAATGTAATGTAGTGTTGTGCCGAATCATCAATTGTCCTAATTTCTCTAAATGAAAGGTTAGATGTACCTACTTTATTTACCTATATGTATACATAAACAATTTATGCAAAACGAGCTTTTTGCAAAACTTATATTAGGACAACCGATATGTGGCATACATATTTATCTGAGTTCTAGTAATTTGATGCATTTGTATGTGACAGTGAGTGCGGCTGCAGTGTACCCAGCACGGAAGAGACCAGTACTGAGTTACGTAGCGATTTGGGGCATGTCGAGAAGGTTCGTAGCAGGTGCACAGGTGGCCGCCTGGCGGCTGCGCGGCGCGCGGTAGGTACTCACGGCGGCGTGCGGGTGCGCGGCGAACGTGCTCCCGCGCACCACGCGCTTGTCGTGCATCAGGTTGGCCGCGCCTCCGCCCACGCTGCCGCTGCAACAACACGGAAACCTGTCAGCTACACGTCTTGCAACAACACGGGGCAGTGGGGAAAATATCTGCATATTCTTGTAAATGAATATGTAATGTAACCATGATCCTCTCGGTCTGGTTTCCCTGTAACAGGGGTAACGGAGGTCAGATGGCAGTCGCTCCAATGTAATAACTTGACCAGCCAGATCTGGGATCATATTCAAAGAACTCATACCTAGAAAAGAAAAGGGAAAAAGCGCAAGGAAGATGATGTCGTCCATTTTGAGAGACAACGCCGGTACGCTTAACGATTACAGCAGAAACTTATTTAGAAACCAGGTTAAAGACTGCGTGTCCCGCGGCCATTGACGAGCGCCGGACCGGATCGCAGCCCCGAAATTATTTCCATTTCCGAATGTTAAAAACTGCAATAAAAGGCGTCGCAGGGTGAGATAAGAATAGATAAGAACTACAAATGAGAGCGGCGCGGCGCCTGACCCCGATAGCGCGTGGATCGTTGCCGACCTCGACCGCTGACCGGCCGGCGCCGGCCGACAGCGTCGCACCGGCTGCACCGATGGCAGTACGATTTCATTCAAATTGCACGATTTCGAGTCGTCCAACAACGGTCGCACTGACGTGCGGCGCCGCCGTGAACCTCCACACCGTTCGCAAAGCACATTCTATTGAATGTGGGTGAAGGCTGACAACATCGCCACTTAGCCATATAGATTTAAAAGTCACATTAAAATGGAATGCTAGGAGAACGCAATTGATTATAAGAAACGAAGTGATCTCAGTCAGCATAGCGACGTACGTGTTTTCTTCGACCATGTGGCGTAAGCCGGCCACGCCAGCCACCAAGGCGCGAACGCTGCCGAAGACGCTCGCGACGTGCGGGCGCTTAGCACCTGTCGCGTCGCCGCTGGGCTCCGCGCGCTCGGGGCCGGGGCGCTTGCTGCGCGGCGCTACGGCCTTGGGCCGGCTGGCGTACGAGTAGACCACGCGCTCGCTGGGCGCCGGCGCCGGCGCCGGGTACAGCGAGTCCAGCCCCAGCAGCTCCGCCAGCTGCGGCGGCGGCGGCAGGAACTGGCCCACCTTGACGGTGGTCACGAACCGCGGCCGCGCCGCGTCGCCCGGGCTGGCGTGGCGGCGCGCGCGGCCGCGGCTGCCGCGCCCGGGCGACGGCGACGCGTCCGCGCCGGGCGGGGAGCCGCGCTCGCCGTCGGGCGCGAGCACGTCGATGCGCGGCTGCGAGCGGCTCATGGCGCCGTCCAGCGTCGCATCGCGTCCACCGAGGCAGGGGTTGGAGGCGGCGAGCGGCGCGGCGCGGGCGCGGCGCGTGGGCCGGCGCAGGTTGGCCTGCAGGATCTCCTTCTCCTTGAGCCGGCGCAGCTTGAAGTCGAGCGCGCGCGAGAACTTGGGGTCCAGTAGCGAATGCGGGGGCGCGGGCGCGACTCGCGGCAGCGGCCGGACCACGTTGACTCGCGCGGGGGCCTGCGGCGCGGGCGCGGGCGGCAGCACGGTGAAGGCGCTGGCCTCCTCGCCGGACACGTCCGTGGGCGGCATGGTCACATGGCGCGCGCTCGCGGCGGCGGCTAACGATCACTGCCGCTGCCCGCTGGCCGGCCGCCGGTCAGCCGCGTGCCGCGCCGCGCACGCGCGCCGCTCTCGCCGCCGCATGTCAAGGAACATTCCTTAGCGTGTTGTTGTACAAACGATTACATGCAGTCGTTTGTTCTAAGCACTCGAACTCATGTCACCGTTTTGTTCATTTCATTGCAAACATACACGTGCAACCAGAGTTTGTTCGTTGGTCCTTCCTCGCCTTACAAAAGTCGTGGGATTCCAATTGAAGGTTCACATGACAGAAATAGATTTTAGTTCGTCCTCGTTTGTAGAGGGTGGTCGGAAGTAGGGCGGCGACCGCCGGCCGCGGTGGGAACCGGCGCGTGCTTGTCGCTGCCGGAGCCTATATTCCACGCAGTGTGACATCACCATTCGGTTCCCTGGCTCAGCGTGTCCAGTCCAACCTTAACCATAATCTCAATTTAATCACGAATAATGTGTTCGTAGAAAGATATATTTAAAAATGTGTGACTCGGTGACTTATACAACGACTAACTTGCCATTGTTCGTCTAATTGAGCCTGTGTATTATAAAGCATGAGGAGGCTATAAAAGTGAAAGCTTTCATAAAACGTTTGCGGTTCTAGTGGAACTGCGATAAGGGTGGCTCGCGCTGTAATGACAGGGTCTGGCGACCTTCGCCGCAGGAAGTGCGTCAGGCCGCGTGGGGTCCGCGCCCGGCGCGTTACACACCGCTGTGCGTTGCCGGCTCGGGCCGCGACACTTCATTATTCGATTAAATTATTATCAATCGAACAAACTATTATCTTATCCTTATCAACCTTTATTCCAGGAATGTTCCAGGTATAATAAACTATATTGTAAATTTTATTGGAATTGTTAGAGCCGTTTTCGAGAACGCGGTCACAAACAAGTACCTATATAAATACGAGTTGTTACCCGCGGCTTCGCCCTCGTGAAATTATTTCCTCGATTGCATTTTACGGGATAAACATATCTTAATGTTTCCATTCCGTGCTGAACTATTTTTCGGCCAAATTCCATCTTAATGTATCCTGCGGTTAAAGCGTGATTAAGGAACAAACATCCAAACATTTACTAACGCGTTTATAATATTAGTACAAAGTAAGATAAGATATTGGTCGTGTAATAGTTTAGGACATGTTCAGGACTAACAGTCAACACCATACGAGCGCTTTTTTCGGGATGCGCTTTGACCAGGATCCCAGATTTGGCGCGTCGCGTCAGGCTATTGTATTGGAGCGACTGGCTATCTGACCTCCGTAACCCATGTGACAGGAAACCAGATCGATAGCAGCATATTTACATATTCATTTACATGAATATTAAGTTTTCTTACGACGTTTTCAGTATAAACTGTAAACATTATTGTATAATTATTTACTTTCTTTGGTTATAGTTCTCTAACATAACATGGCGGCTTTTGATCAGCTGTGATTACCTACATTATTCATCGTCTCTAATCAATATTAGTGTAACATTTTATAGAACATTGGTATGGACGAGCTCGAAGCCGACGGCACAGAGGAAGAAATGTGACGTAATGGGTATAATAAATGTATGGAATACTGGTAAACCCTAATGGATTGCACTTAACCGCCTGCTGAATCATTCGGCAAAGGTCACCTCCGAACATAACACATTGCGTTATAGCCTAGACAAAGGCTTTGGCGAACAAAGCTAGTGTCGCGGCTTTAAATAAACAAGCTTTGTGAAAGATGTATCGTCAGCACCGCGGCCTCGTGGGAATAGCCGCCGAACTTATCAGGTTGTAAGCTCGTAAGCTTCAAGCTGGTAATTTTTGGCAGCGCCTCGCGCGTGCGGGGAGGTCCCAGCGACCTTTGAATCTCCCCGGCGGCCAGCGACGGTGAGGGTGCTGCCATGGTAGGTCGAGTGGACACCGACCGAGCGATAACAGTCGTCATAGACACATACAATCACACTTTTCCGGAGGGGTAGCCAGATCACGAATTCTATTAGCTACGATCCTGACTACATCCTTTGATTTAATAACTCTTATAACATTCTTCATGGACGCTCTTCGGTTTAGACTACGACCTGGCCTTTTTCCGGAAGGTCTCCGATTTGATAATTTAATAACGATAGAATAGATATCAATTTAAAATCTTTTGCGTGATAGACACGGTATCTGGTCTGGTTTACATCGGTCAATAATTTGCCAAGAAGCCATAGGTATATTCATATTTTGGTATATTTCAGATAATTTGAGGTGTAAAAGTCCAGACTTTAGATTCTAAGCAAAGATAGTGTTCACAATGTAATTAAAATTAGCTAGCGAGTTGTCACGCTAGGTTTTGGAGACCGAGTGGTAAATGCGAGATAAGCGGGTGCGGGCGGGGTCGCGCAAGGTTAAGGGCGTTGCTCTCGGCGGCCACCGCTGTAGCGAGCAGTGGCCACCACCCGCCACCACCCGCCACCACCCGCCACCACACGCCACCACACGCCACATCGCAAGACTACGGTCCGCCTGATGGATGGCTGCAGTCCGTCCGGAGAAAGAGCATCCGATTATCTAGATAAGTAGCACTACTAAGCGGATTTATTTAAATTGAACGTAGCATAATCGATACATTTGGTAATTGACTAAGTGCGGCCCTAAACTCAAATAAGTTTAAGCTATCCTTTAACGAATACCATTGTTAAGACATAGCTAAGATACAGCTGCACTGAGAGCTGCTACCATGCCTCTTCCATGGACGAGCAGCGTGCACTATGCGTTACCCGTTATCTACGTCCTCAGCGCAAAATAAACCCCCAGGAAGCGGCCGATGGCACGAGCCGCCTCGCGGGCACGTGTGGACGCGACTCGCGTGCCCGCGCCGCATTACAGCCCGAGTCTTACGGTACACATCGCTTACTGATTTATGACACGATCCGTACACCAGCTCAGCTTTTAAGCCTATTCGCGTGTTGCAGTCCAAGTCGCTCAATTTATAAAAAAATAAAAGGCAAGAGTAATTATAAAGTAGTCAATTTTGTTACAAAACTGTATTGAAAATTACTTATACATACAAAACAAATACAGGTAAGGCCCATCGTCCATTTGACGGTACGACATCTACGCAGCATGACCACTTCTCCGTCCATTGATTGTAAAATTGGAACGGATTTGTATCGCAGACAGTTGAAGTCGTTGCTGCTTTGTTGAACAATGGGCAGTGTTGCTAGAAAGTCAGCCGAGGCCGAGCCGCAGGCCGAGGCCGCCGAGCGCTTCGCCGAGACCGCTGAGACTGTCGCCGAGCGACAAGCCGGAGTCAGCCCCCTGTTGGGGCGGAGCGACCTGTTGTTGGGGTTGGACGAGCCCGTCGTTGTACGAGGGCACGGGCTCTGCATACTCGTACACAGGCGGCACGTGCTGCACGCGCTGCACGCGCGTCATGGGGTAGCGCGGCGCGCGCGCCGGCGCCGGCATCTGCGGCGCCGCCTGCGACGAGCACACCAGCGCCAAGAGGAACGCGAGCTGCAACATTGCAACCACAGACTGGCAAACATAATCGACAAGGCAAACTGTAGGTCTGATTCTCTAGCACACTATTATTATAGTGGATATTAACCCTTCGAGTAAGTTCATTAGTTCATTACTGTCACATGGCTTAAGGAGTCGTTGCTTAGACATTTCAACTGTCTTGCGACGAATGGGCTTACAACTAGCATCAGCTTCTAACAAATATAGAATCTGTATCAGGAATTGTGTCGTCTTTCATTTTAAGTTAACATTACCCGCAGATAACAACTAAGTGCTAAAGAATTGGCCTTAATATGTCCGTGATAAAAGTACTAAGGAGGAGGAGTGTAAGGAGTTTCATGTGTACTTAACTCACCAGTAGCATTAGGAGGTCGGGCGAGGAGTGCCGCGCCAGGCGGCCCGGACGCTATATGCGCGCGCGCTGCGGTAACGCGCCGCGACCCGCGGTCACGCCTGGCGACCGTCATTAACCATGAAGTCAGTAACGCTGCGCTTTTGTTAATTACTATCTTGAGTAATTGATTTCATGATAAAAACAAGATGCAGCTCTACCAGACCTCACCACGAATCTGTCGTGCGTGAGATATTTCAGAAGGAACATGACACTATTGCACAACGTGATAATATTCGAGGCTTTTGCAGGATAATTTCAGAACGCGTACATTTAGTAATTATTACTGTATTAGAGCGTGTTAATAGTAATAAAATAGCGATTGGACGCAGTCATTACTCATGGAAGCGATGCGTAGTAACGAGCGGCCGCGACAAATCGCAGCCGACTGCGCTGTGTAGGTACACTTACTGTTCACAGTTTGTTTGTTTGTTTCAGTGTTTCAGAGCCGACGGCGCAGGCGGCGGGCTGGTGCGAGTGCTGCATGATAGGCACTGCTAGCACTATTATAGTACTTTGTTTAAGATAACATAACACAAAACATTTAAGCTTTTTTGTATGTTTTAAAGCATCCCCCGTATGCCATTAACCAGTAATACTTACTACATAAAATATACACACACGCTCTCTCTTCTTCAACCCTCATCTATCCACTGCTGCAATGAGTATAGGTCTCTTCCAATTTCCTCCACGTAAAACACACAAACGTAGACACAAAAGACTAACGTCCAAAAAATTTCAATTATCCGTCCGTCAAAAACAAACCGAAGAAACTTAAGAATATGTTTAATTGAGCAGACCACCATCTTTAACTACATAAACCACAATTAGAATAGGCCCATTTTAAGACGCATGAAAACTTTTATCTTTCGCGTTCTCGGAATAAGAGATTTTCTCTTTCAGTTTATATTAACCCTTCATCTTAGCCCTTCATGATAAATTCAAATTTCAATTCCAATATTCATCGCCACTGAATAGTCTTTATTGCTCTATTTTACAAAATCTAGCATCTTAGATTGATTATGTATTTATTATAAAAGCAACATAATGCTGTTTGCGTGAACTCAGTGGGCTTTGATAAAAAATGTTATTGAAAATCCAACGACAAGATTACCCAGACACATTTATGTTGGTTGGTTGGAGATCTCCCGCTCTCATGTTATCTCCAGCAGCTTGTCGTTTTCCTCATGGCCTGCCACGGTCTACACGCTTGAAGTTGTTCAGGTGTCCCGTAGCTGCCGTGCCGGGGTGGCGCAGGAGCCGCGGGCAACCTTGGGCGGTTCGTTGGCTGCGGGAGCGGCGCGGCTCACGCGAGCCGCGGGCGAGTGCGGTTCAAGGTCCACAGGATCCTAATCTTAAGGTATTGCGACGTCTGTGATCGAGTGTTATATGCTGTGTATTACGTGTTTTATTAATAAATGGCTCTGTGAAATATGTGAGTCCAGTGGAGTTAACGCATTTACCGCGTAATGCGCGCTTTCTGTACTTTTTTTTATACAACATAGGAAGGCAAACAAACAAGTGGGTCACCTGATGGTAAGTGATCACCATCGCCTATAGACACCTGCAACAACAAAGAGAGTGCAGATGCGTTGCCAACCCAGAGGGCTAAGATGGAATACCTCTTGTGCCAGTAATTACACCGGCTGTCTTGCTCTCCACGCCGGAACACAACAGTGCAAGCACTGCTGCTTAGCGGCAGGATTAGCGAGCAGGATAGTGGTAGCAATCCGGACGGACCTTGCACAAGGTCCTACCACCCGCGAATTTTTACCCCTCGCCGGCGTCACACTGTTAATCATTTGAACACACACATGCGTTTGCCGCACTTAAAAAGCCTTATAATTGATGATTGGTAAGAGCAAAGCACGGAACTACAAGAACGCAGGGGCATTCGTGCCACAAGATTTTTCGTGATTTTGTCATTGCATCATTTCATGAGCCTCAAAAAGCGCTTTCCATGAAAAGGCGGTAACGTTTCCACTCTCTAAACCTTAACCTATTGGTACTCATGATTATTTGTATGCTGTTGTTTTGTCTTAGAATTAGATTTGTTTGTTTTCTTTTTTTGCATCAAAGATTCGTATGGAGAGGCGTTAAGACATTGTGTACCTACACAATGTCTTAAAGCCTAGTCCAAGGATTTCAGTATAGTATTTTTTCAAAAATGCTTTGGTATCTACAGTTGATAAACGTATCGCTGAAAACAACAACATTGGACTTTGAAATTTGAGACGCAATAGCACCCTCGACACGAAAAATTTTACTACACGAACATTTGGCAACGTACGTCGGCAGAATAAGCAGCATTGTAGCGGATACTCACCACGACGGTTCCTTCTTGAGTCTCGCATTGTTGTAGAGCGCCCGGGGGGTGCTAGCATACGTGTAGGGCCCCTTGGGCTTGGGCTGGGGCCCCTCCACCAGCACGGAGCGCACCGCCGACACGCTCATGTCCGCGCGCCGCCAGCCGCGCCGCCAGCAGCCAGCACTCCTCGCAGCACGTCAGCAGCAAGCAGCACATCCACTGGGCGGTCGCTCGACCACACACGCGCCGCTACTGACACTGACAACGGCCTGACAGGGGCGTCATCGCGATCCGACCACGCAACATTCTAAGTTCAAAACACGAAAACAATCGATCATGGCCGCGACAATCACGTACAATCACCCTCGTCCAATATTCATTAACGACGTGTTGTGATCGCCGCTATCTGCCGTCTCCGGGCGACGCGTCAACAGCGTCGCGCGGCAACGCTCGGCAACCGCCCTTGACCGCTGATGCTGTCGGCTCCGGTGTCTTGAACTTGCTGGCACTTGACTCTTGATTGTAGTACTTTAGTACTAATTATTATTTTACGACGGAAAAGTCGCAGCTGTTAGTTCAATAAAACACTGTAACAGTGATTAAATTTAAATTTATTATAGAAAGTGGTTGACCGTACCTTCCCACCACCTACCGATCTCTTATCTACCTTCATACAGAAATAGTTAAAACCATCGATTAGGTAATTGTGTCTTGCATGCAGTTAGTTAACCTCGAAAGAAAAATAGGGTTCAGGCTGTCTGTCTGTCTACAGACCGGAGGAGGGAATGAAATGAAAAATTCATACAATTATTTATCTTTTTCAAAGCCGTCACTTGGCGCCTAGTTTTGTAACGTTTGGTTAAAATCGCTTTGGCCGTTTTCAGTATATTTTACATCCTTTGACTTCGACCATGAATCGATTGAATCAGTCAAGCGTTGACCGGTTCGGGAAAAACCTCCAGAAAAAAGATGAAAAGATACCGACAAGAAACTCAACTCAACGAGGTTTTTAATTTCTACGAGAGTGGTGCGATTTTTTTGGTGAAAAGTATATTTACATTATATTCAAACTACGTGTCTTCTGGTAAGTACACTGTTGAACCATTTCACAATAAATGTCATAATGACTTTCATAGAAAGTCTCTTTAACATTACAGCGATTACTCATTGCGACGAGGTTCTACAATGGTCTAGAATTCAGTTTGGTTGACTTGTACGTTGGTTGGTTACGTTTATGTAATGTATTAGCTTTGTTATATTGTGGCAGACTATCCTCCTAGAACACAAAAAGTTTTCCAAACTTTTTTTGAATACCTACAATATGTTTTGTTCCTTTTTTGAAGTTAATTGGAAACCAAACGCCACAATGACAAACAAATATGATATAGACGATATAGATATGATCAAGATATGATACTTATGAAACTTATGAATAAGGGGCTAAGGGCTAATGGATCTCGGTTAGGTTAGACTAAGCCGTGCCCCGAATGCTGGAACGACAAAGTGCTAGGAAATTGATAAATTAGTTTTGTGTTGGTTGATTGTGAAATTAATTTAATTTTAATAACGTTTTATTTTCTGAGAATGACCACCTACATACTACGTGATACTACCAAGCCAATGCAATCTGTATTTTTTACCCGACTACGGCAAAGCCAAAAGGAAGGGTTATGTTTTTTAGCAGCCTATGTTTTAACGTTTTAACTCACTGTTTCACGACAAACAGCCCTGCCGCACGCCATCTAGCGATTTCTGTTTTCATTGCCTAGTGTTGGTGCGGACTAGGGTTCGAGGCTTTTGGCTTGCAACCAGCGAGGGCGGCGGCGTGCGCCGTCTGGTTTCTGACAGCGCTAGCGGCAGTCGTAGTTCCGAGGCTCGCCGTTAGGTGGCAGCTTTATTAATAGTAAGAATTTGTAGAATTTTAGCATGCAATGTATATTTCAAGAATGCGAAATATGAATCTCATAGAGATTCGGACCCTTTAGTGAGCTTTATTCACCTGGTGAGATCTAAAAATTGCAGACCTATGATCCAAGACCAAATAATAATTAAATTAATATTAAATTTAAATGATTTATAATAGATTAAACATACATTGTCATTGTTGTTATATGGAACCACAAAGAAAAATTGTCATAATTGATAGTCATTGTATCATTTAATTTTAATAATTATAATATGTACCTAATCAGAAAGTAAAGTGGTCATAATTGATAGTCATTGCGTGTCATTTAATTTTAATAATTAGAATGTTCGGCATTAAAAACTTAAAAATTAAAAAAAAATTCGGGTACAAAAAAATCGAAACAAATTATTTATATCAAAAACAGTCCATTTCCATGGGCGATGGTCTGTAACAGGGATGCTTACATAAAATGTTAGTAGAAGAAATATACAAAAACAAATATTTTGCTTCTTAACCAAGTTACAACCAAGTCTATTACACCGGCAATTTTTTAAATTGAATAAGACTTCGAATTCACGCAAAAAGGACAGGTTTCCCTGTTTGAGGCGAGAAAACATGACGCAGTTCGTGCTGTCGGCGTTTTTTCATTAATAAGCAGGTTTCCTCACAATGTATTCCCTCCCGTATAGCGTTCATACCTTACCCATAGGCGACTGTGCTCTGCTTAGCACAGATGTAATAAATTGAAAAATCAAACACCCGACTGCGTAAAAAGTGAACTTTAAACAAAGAATCAAAAACCTGACTGCTTAAAAAGTATACTTACTTTAAAGTTTAAACAAAAATATAAAACCAAACTGCCTAAAGAATTTACTTAAAATAAAAACTGAAAAGAAAAAGCAAGTCTAGTAGAATTTTGTTACGTAGGTAATCTTGAATTACTACAACATTGAAATATAGCTACATGAGATAAGCATTAAACAAATAATAAAATCTAATACGAAACATAGCAACTTTAACAGTGTAGGCAACGCAATTTTTATTTTCATTGTCTTTACATTTTTATTAGATTCACCTATTTTTGAAAAAAAAATCTATATTAAAGGGAAGAATTGAGCCATTCTAAATTTTGTTGGCTCTTAAATTTGAAATTTAGTTATAATTTATCTTTGAGTGTCTCCTGTTTGAAAATGGGGATTTTTATTTGTTGTTTAGTACTCATAAACAATAAACACCTCATAAAGTTGGAACACAAGTTTTTTTATCGTGATATTATCTTAAACAGCAAAATATATTATGAGACCCCCCAACATTGCTATACCGTGTCTTTTCTTTTATAGGTGTTGATTATTTGGTAAGAACACAAATTATACATATATTATTTTTTGGTGTTCACGAATATTTATTTATTCAAACATGGTTGCACAAACACTTGTAGTGTAGTTAAATAAAATAAGCATTTAATGAGGGAGAAGTGATTTGCAGCAATAAACGGCGCCCGCGCGATGAAGACGTCATAAAATAATGACGGAGCCGCGCGGCCGCTCTTCCGTGTCACAACCCTCGCCGGCGACGGCTCTCCGCCGCGTCACCAGCCAGCGTAGATTAGACGCTAACGCTGAACGGTAAAGTCGCTATTAGGGTGCGCTGTGCGCCGGGGGGGCGGCCTGCGCGGACCCCGCGGCCGGACAGGGTTGTCAAAGCGTGCAGTAATAAATATAGTTGTGCTTTCACTTAGTAGAGGAGAATGCGGTTTAATGATCTATGCGTAATGCCCCTGAAACATAACTTCCGCAGAGTTTTGTCGTAAAAAGTGTCCCCCGCCGGCCGCGGGACGGGAGCGCTGCCTTCCGCCGGAGACCTTAATGTGTGCGTTCGTTTTTTAGGGCTCGCCATGGGAAACTTAGGAAATACAAAAGCATAAAATTTTTATAGGACCTAAACTCGGTCTTGACATTTCGCCAAATATTTCAATAAGCAATAATAATGATAATTTATTTTTAAGACGCATGTTTCTCTTCGATTTACGATTACGAACAGTCAACAACATATATTTAAACAGTCGAAGAGTCAAAAATATCGATACACGACTTGGATCTTTTTGAGATTTTCGAATACTCAGCAGCTACTTCCGTTGCTGAAAGTACTTAAGTTTTTTTCACTTAGTACTAACCAAGATCTATGGTAAGAGAAAATGTCATGAACGAACTTGCAATATATGTAGCTGATTAAAGTCTTAGGCCTAGGTCTTCTATTAAAAGCTGACGTCGACGTCAGCGTAAATCACTATAGTGGTCTTTTTCACACGCTATATTGGCTGCAAGAGTCCACTATAGTGATTTACACTGACGTCGACGTCAGCTTTTAATAGAAGACCTAGGCCTTACGAGGGTCAGGTGGCAGTCGCTTTCCGGATTAACCTGATCTGTCAAATCTTGGATTATGATATTCAAGGGAAAAGGCGCTCACAGTACAACTGCGAACATACAATTGCGAGTGTAGTGGACGATTACATATTCATCTGTTACACATAAATTCGAGTTGCTTGTTTCATATTGATTCATTCGGCAGGATTCTTTGCGGTTTGTCTTTAGTGATCTGTTAGACTGTAACAAATAGGGGATGGTTGCTTTCTATAACAGTTCGATAAAGCAACGACCCCCTCTATCTTGAGCAATCGTCTCGAAGCGTGACGAAAGGCAAAGTCAAAGTCACACGACATCAATCAATTAAGTACTCGCAACTAACGCCAGCGAGGGCGGCGCGGTTATGTCGTTACGCTCATCTCGTCATGCAAACACCAATGCGAGTAGGAAAAATTATAAATGGAGAAATTAGAAATAATATTAGGCTTTAAGGAAAACGAATTTGGGAAAACGATTTAACTTATCGGTCCATACGGGTTGAGGTGATCGCATTTCCCACCTGCGGCCCTAACGTGACCGGCTTAGGTTTTGTCTCTGTCAAACTAGAGTCTTAAGAAAGGCATGCACATAGAGATAAACTAAACTTGGCCGGTCATGTTAAAGCCATGGGCTACACGCAGGCTCGTTTGCTTCCCTGCAATAAGCCTTATGATTTTTTAAAGTGTTTGTTACTTTAATAAAATAATTGCAGATGCCTTCGTCGTCTGCAGTGGCTTCCGCTATGTACAACCAAGGCCAAAGTGGCCAAATATATTGGACAAATCTGTATTGTTTGGGGAAATAGTCGTGTTATAGTGTATTTGACTACTTTGGCTGGTCCTATCTGTTTGATGCTGCCTCTACAAGAGGGTAGAACAACAACTCGAGTACGTAGCAGGCTCCGAAACGGATCCGCACTTATCAACTCTACCGTTCCTTAGATACTAAGGGGACGCATTGTAATTGGAATTGTCTTGTTTTTTAAACCGGTTCATGCAACCTCCGCAACGCACCTTGTGGCACTCTTGCTTACCCGTCCGAGTCTATACGGTAGAAATGGCCTGCCCAGTTCCATTTTGGATCACCGTTAAATAGCATTTTATTAATGAATGAGCAATAAATTGTATTCTGTTCATGAAATTTAAGTGTGCCGACCAAAAAAAACACTATAAACGTGTTTATTTTAAAAATAGAGCACTAGCTCCGATATTTGCGCCCGCGCACCATTAGTCGCGCTCGAATTTGCGCGTTTTATAATTCATCATCGACTATCATTGTCCGCGCCGCTCCGCCACGGGAGCGCCTAATGACTCATTTGCTTCCGCCGACTGATTTATTTGCCGAAGGGATGACTTAACCCTCGCGAAAAAGAGGGTCCTCTGTCCTCGCACGCGCATCACAGAACGTATAAAAAACATTCTCAAGCTCAATGCATTCAAAATATTTCGTTAACAAAACTAGTCCATTCATAATCCATCAAAACAAAGTGGGTTATGGGAATGCGTCCGGAATGCGCGGCGCGCAGGTGCGCTCGGCCCTGGCTCCGCTAATGACCTGTTTGATTAGTTTTGTTTAAAAGAGATGATAAATATGAACATTCATCCCTTTATATTAGTACCACTGCGGGTGAACAGCGATGGAGTTGATCCAACTACTTAAATAACTGGTAAAAGCTTTAGCTTTCGATTACCAATGGTCCCCACAACGTGTTGGGTTTTTCCCTACACTTTTACCTAAAATTGGACAAAGAGCAGAAGGCTGCTGCACCAAAACAGTGTTGTGCAGAGTTGAGTCAATAGATACTTTTGTGGGTGGTAGGACCATGTGCAAGGTTCCTCCGGATAGCTACCACCATCTTGCTTGTTAATCCTGCCGCTAAGCAGCAGTGCTTGCACTGTTGTGTTCCGGTGTGGAGAGCAAGAGTAGACAGGCGGTATAATTACTGGTACATGAGATATTCCATCTTAGCCCTTTACTTAGGTAGGCAACGCATCTACAATCTGGTGTTACGGGTGTCTATAAGCGGTGGTGATCACGTACCAACAGGTGACCTAATTGCTTGTTTGCCTTCCTATTTTATAAAAAAAAAAACTTAATGCAACAATGAGTATATAGGTATGCGACATATTAAAGAGGCAAATAAAAATATAAACCCTTTATTGTAGCACCTTAGGAAAGACAGTACACAGCACAGATATACATATAGACAGACAGTAAGCTGCAATCGGCTGATGATGATAATCATTTTAAACAGAAGCTAAAAGTAAAAGTAGCGTAAGGAAATACTTAGTAACTGCTTGCATATTTTTCAATCACTTCGACTCACGAAAGCTTTTCTTACGGGGCTGGTAATGAATAGGCGTCGCCGCACCGCGCCGGACGACGCTGCGCTATTCATTGGACAATTAAAGTGCGGCCGCCGCGTCTGTTGGACGCACGCCATTCAATTACTCCAGCCTCAGGTAGCTCGCGCTCGGAAAACAACCAATTTATTAGAGAGCCCATCCATATGCATCGCGACCCCCGCGCGCCGCGGCCGGCCGCGCTGAAAAACTACTGCTAATGAAATCAATTGAATTATACATTAGAAGCGGCCATTTTAGGAATTGCTTCGCGGGGAAAAAACTCCGGGTTCGGCAGACGATGGAGAGATACGGGACGATCCCGAGACGATATCGGAGATAATGCACTGGATGTGCATTCCGCTGCATCGCGGCTAGGCCGCCGCTAGACGGGATGAATGGCGAGCGTCGCGGGGCAACATGTACTTAAATAGGCAACCTTCAATTAAAAAAACTGAACGGAAATGTTAATACAATGGCTCGTGCGATATCAATCTCCTGTCTAGTTGTGAATACTCTTATTAACGAAAACAGCGAAATGAGTATGTTCATTCAAGAGGATCGATAATGTCCAACTGCATGAGTGTACATACTGATTCAGATAATCGCGAGCAATTGGTAAATCAAAAATCCTTATCATCAACCAATATCTGTCTCAAGCCACTGAACGCAATAATTTCTACATACTAGCATTATTTGTTAAGAAATAGAAATAGATATAGTTTATTAAGAGAAAGCAGATTTACAAACATAGCTTAACCGATGGCCTCACACTAGGCAATGCCTTTGTAATAGGACTACAATTACAAACACTTATGGATTTATCTGCAATAAACGGTTTTTAATATAACAATAACGCTAGTATGCAAAAAAGTAGAGGCGGTTCAATCCCCGTCAATGCCGCGGCGGTTACCAATGCCACAGCATAAACAATGGCATTGCGTTTTGAACTCGCTGCGGCAAAAAAGCTACATGATCTTCGCTGTAGCCCCGCTTCTTGCGCGGCCGATTGGAAAATTAATGACTTTTGTAGGGCTATCGCAAAAACATGAACGATCATAACCATAGCAAGAGGAATATTCCATCGCCTACTTTTTGTAGTGGTTTATTAAGTTATCTTCTAAAACATAATATCAAATAAGTAATTCACACCACTTTAGTAGGGCTACTAGTCTTCGCAACAAAAGGAGAATGGGCAAATTGTCCCAAGTGCTGTATACAGTTGTGCTATATCTTATTTAAAAGCTCTCTACAAGAGCTTAATTTTTTTATATGACAGCAAAACCGAAATGTTTGCAGGGAAAAAGTTACAGCACATTTTATACCTCACTTTGTACTAGCAGTTGTATGAAAAGTATGCGTAAAATCATGTTCTAGATATAGCCAAAAGATTTTAACCAGGCATTCCTGTGACCACTAGGAGTAAAAAACGTAATGTGAGCATAGGTCTAATTAGCTGTTTTATTTTTCGATTTTTTCATACAAAACAATTATTAATTACAACTCTTAAGGTAAACCACAGTCGATCAGTGCTTTAGGACGAGCTGGCAACGTATTACTTTAACTTTTGACACGTAGGTCGGAATGTTTTGGCGCGCATTGATGTTGTGATTAGTTGTCCCTTTCCTATCGATAATGTTATTACAGAGAAGAAATATCTTCTTAGGAAAGAGATGAAACTATACTCGCACACATACATAGTAAACGAGAAAAGTACTTAAATCATAGACAATTAAATACTGAAACAGATGCGTTTTTATTACGGGTGTCGTATAAAAAAAGGATTTATGCTCGATACTAGTAATTAAATACTAAAAATCATTGTAAGTTATTTTAACTTATAATCCACCAATGTCTTAGCAAAAAAAAAAATAGGTTATAACGCCTGGTTGGTTTAAGAGGAGGTTGAGTGTGACTGTCATTTACAGGGATTCTCTTTACAAGTAGGTGTAGGCTTATTATTTACAATGTTTCCTAGCGACCCACCCCATCTTCGTACGGGTAATGGACACAAAGAATCGTCCTTTGAAAATCTCTAAATAAAGAAGAAAACCGTATCAAAATCCGCTGCGTGGTTTAGAAGTAGTCAGCGACTGAAAATACGATGAGGACAGACAGGAACGGATAGCGACTTTTTATAGGTTCCCGAGTCAACAACAACAAACCCTTATTGTTTCGCCATGCCCGTCTGTCCATCCATCTGTCCGCAGCTTAGCTTAGAAACTCAGTATACTGGAGAGCTGTATTTTTGTATGATTATAAACATATATTAGCTACGCCGAGAAAATAGTAAAATAATATCTTGAAAAGATATTTTTAGGGTACCTCTCCTGCATGTAAAATAGGGATGATTTTTTTAAGCCATTTTGATCCAGTCATACGTACAAGGAACAATACGCTCTACTTTATAAAGGGAACAGTAAATTCACAAGTTCACTGTAAATAAAACATTGCAGGTACTTTATAATTCATACGTTAATTGTCCCAAAATGATTATTAATTTATTTATAAGTTTGATCGAGTGCTCCTTTCCTCAGAACCACTAAGATCGTTTTTTATAATAATGACTAATTATTGTAGTAAAAATCAGCTCACAAGGCAGAAGAGACATGGATTTTTTAAATGAACACCTTTAACGATAAGCGCGTTCATAGTCGTAGCTTTCTTACTTTTAGACATCGCAGTCACAAAACCAACTCATTAACTTGTCGACAAATTACATTTCGCTTTAGTTACACTTGGGTAAAACTTAGAAAGTCCTTGCCAATCTATTGCATCCAATAATAATAACACTAACTTGCTAGAACTTGGATCAAGGGTCAGATTCAGAAGGCGGTACTCCTGGACACAGCACGAATAGTCAGGAGATTCCTCACTCTGCGGCCCTAACTACCGGTAGCTTGAGCCCTGCCCCGCTGCCGGCGGCACTTAGGTTTTTATAATGTTTGTATATTTTGTATTAATATTGTTTTATTACTTTTATAGAAATATTGTAACAACTTAACCTAAGATTTCAAAGAAATATACAAATAAGAATAATAACTGCAAAAATAATTAAAAGATTCGATCGCTAAGAGTTTGCAACAATATGAAACAACCATTGCTTAGAGAATAATCTCCATTGCAATAATAAAGGAGCATTTTATGAGTCCAGTTTATAGAAATAATAATGAACACTAAGCTGTTTTGAGACTGGTAACGCCATCTAGTGACAAAAAAATAAAATACTCCTTCCATTAAAACATTTCTTGTCGGCTGCATGAGGTTAGAAGACATGAAAATAGCAATGGGATAGCAACTCGGTAATTATTATTGTAGAGTAAACCGGTTTTTGGTAATAAACTGAGTTTATCTATTGTAAATACCCACCCTAAATTACGAGAAATTCAGTTCACATAAAACACTAAAACGACCCACAGTCTAAGTTTAGTTAAAACAAGCCGCGTTTTTGTAGTGATTCTATCATTGGATTTATTCTAAGTTAATAAAAAAAAACGATTTAGCGTAAGACTACCAGCAACCTATTCCTATAAAAGTAATTTTCTGTGGACGCCGTTTAAAAATCACGGTTAAACATCTACTTCTAATTACATTTGATGGTAAAAAAACCAGTAAGCATTAAATTGGGCATCCAAGGTGGCATGCTATCGGGCATATAAGATGGCTTGCATTCAGACATGCAAGTAAGCATGCAAGACGGCATGCAAGCAAGTATGCAATCTTTAAGTTGATCGATTGAGGCGTGTAGTAGTAGACACGTTGTAACTTAACGGATTATAACTATTCATTAAGAATCTGAATATTAAACAATATCCCCTGGGACCTAGGCAACTACTTGTTCGGTCGGGATAACAGTAGCCTACGATATCCTTCTCCAACCTTTAAACTATCCCTATGCAAAAAACAAAAAACTCACTTTTGTTTTTATATGATATTACTGTATGGATAGTATAAATAGACAGACCGATACACAGGTACACATCACGTCTTTTAACTTGTGATATATGTAACCCCGTTTTATATTAATCATCATCATCATATCGGGTCGTGTGCCACTTGCTCCCGATATGGTTTCCCCGACCCTCACCAGACCGTCGGTCTGTCTTATACCAATAATTTGTCTCCTTTTAGCCCCAACTGACATTGTTCCGATAGCTTTAAGGTTGACTTTTTGGTTTTTTGAATAAAACAGAATGACGACGTGTGGTCCTTGCGACAATTTATTTGCAACTAACTAACACATACAAAATTAATTCTTACATTTAAGCTATGCCTGTGTGAATGGCTTCTACGTCATAAAAACTAATACCCACACAACCTTAGGGCCTGGCGGGCAGATATTATTATAGGTTTACTTATACATATACTAATATAGGCCGGTATCTTCAATTATTAGCATGCCTGTATGTATGTCTGTCGGTCCATGTAAGTGTTTATGATTGAATTGATGGTTGTTTTATAGGAAGATCGAAAAGATATTTTGTATGAAACTGTAGGTAACATACATATATTGCTTAAATCCGAACAGACATTGGTAAGTCTTTTTTTATGTACCAAGTCGGCGAAAAACCATGGGGCTCGCCTGATAGTGAGCAATTACCGCTATGGACGCTTGGGACTCCAGGGGCATAAGGCGCACGTTGCCGACTATTTACAAGAACCTATTGATGCCCCTTTTAAAAACACCTCCACCTTATACCACGCTGGAAAAACCTCTCGTACTACGCAATGGGAGCAATGTGCCGCTCCCACTGCTATTATTTACCATTTGTAGAGCAAGTTTATTTCTCCAGTAGATGTCATTCTCGATTTGATCACGCACAGAAACTCGGAGCCATAGCTTTTTCCATCGACATTTGGGTAGCTCTACTGTAAGGCTTCCTATGGGGCCCATTTAAATTAATCACTGAAGAAAGCACTGAACGACTAGCAGGAAAATAGACACGCGTGCTGATAGCCGTTCAGGTATAGGTAATAAACTTCGAGTGTAGGGTCTGCAACTTTTAGGTCACTTTTAGACGCATTGTACCTGAGCCCATGGGCGCCCGCATATGCCTCGCAAAGGCGTAACAATTTTATTAGGTCCCCCGTCGAGGGACTCAGCAGCACCATGTCGTCAGCATAGCTTATATTGTGGACACTAATGTCCCCTATGTGACACCCGACATTAAAACTGCTGAACCCCTCGACTAGTCGGTTCATAAAAAGATTGAACAATTTGGGCGAGCTCAATCCTCCCTGCCTGATCACGCACTGCATTATATATGTGTCTGAGAATGCACCTGCCCATTTCACACTGCCCATAAATGACCTGCCGAAAACCTAATTTACTTAAAAAAGACAATAAATAAAATATAAAAGATAGATAACAGTTTTATTAAAGTACCATTTAATCTGAAATCTTTACATAGAATAAAGTACAGTCGCTATCCGTTCCTGTCTGTCCTAAATCCCTATCGTGTATGTGCGGCCACTTTCGCCTTCTAAACCACTCATCGGATTTTGATACCGTTTTCACTGTCGTTTATAAATCTTTTTACACAAGTTTTAATGTACATTACACCCTGATTGTGCGCGTGCGATGCTGGGGCGAGTTGCTAGTACTTATCAGTACGTTTTCTTTAATGTGGTTTTAATACACAATCACAATTTTTGTCTTCTCATTCAGCCTTCGTTGCAGACGGTTCATGATATTGGCTAATAGGTTGGTTGGCTTCTTGAGATGTTTACATGATCACGATTTGAGTTTCTTCATATTTTTACGAATACTTTGCCCATGGTCTTACTATGGTTTTTGGTGAAGATCGCCATTTCTTCTCGTTTTTTACTCTCTTTCATGCTTTTATGCTAGGCGTTTAGAATGCCTATAATTATTATTACGTATTAATTAGAAAGGCCGCAGAAAAATTATAGCTACAAACTAGCACAACCGAATGTATATTTTTAGATTTACGTATTAAAATGTGAATTATTTATTTTTGATCACGTTGATGACTTAAATGACAAAGGCTTATTTCAGTTTGACGTGACACATTCGTTATGACTTTTCGGTCAACAGAATGGCAACGTCGCATACATTAGGGTGTGTTACACTTAAGCTTTATTGAAAAAATATTTTTTTATTTTTGCGTCCCACGTCGCCCCTGCAGACACCTGGTCTTCGAAACATGGCCTATTATGATCCTTACACCGAGTACTACACGTCCATACTACTCACTAGTGTATACAAGGGTTGGGACAGCGCCCATACAAAAATGCCCATTCTCCTTTAGAATCTAAATCTAATCTCGTCTCATTTGAAATTAAAATGTTAGACATTGAATTATTGTGCAGTTTTTTTATTGTCTACTAGCGACTGTCTGTCTGCGACTTAATACACGTGAAATTTGGAAGTAGGTAATCTATATATATTTTTTGTTTTTTTTACGTTTTAATGCTTTGTCAATTTAATATCAACCTGGAGCACGTCACTAATTACATTTTTTCCATAATAATGCTTGTTCGAATTATCTTTTATTTAAAGGAATGAATGAAATTTTCTTAATCTTTCTTGTTAATAATAATTCGGCTTCTAGGCGCTGTATCACGAGGAAACAAGCACCAGATTTGAAGTTAAATCTCGAGCAATAGAACTTAAATCGCACTCGATTTCGTGTGATATATGGTTCCTGCGTGACACGCGTACAAACATGAAGCTAAAACAAAAAATATAAAAATAATAGTTTTGACTTTTATTGTAAACACCCCTTATAATATTTGTTTCTTAATTATCTGTTATGTACAGACATCGGCCAATTACAATTTTCTTGTGGGTATATGTATAGATTTTCTTTTTAGTTATTTTGAAGGCTGAGCAGCCGTCCCTAAACAATTTTTATTGAATGAATGTCTCCGTTATCTGTTTATAAGGAGTTCTACGATACCTTCATAAATTCCATCCTCAATCCCTACTCATGAAATTATTTATTCCCCTTCAACTAAATAGCAAGACCAAGGCTCCATGTCACACCTCTGTGCTACTGACCGTTGAACAGTTCTAGTACCCAGCGCTGGCTGGTCTCATCATCAGTTCCGCTTCACCAAATTTTGCTGACGTAAAATAAATGCCTCGGTTATCACAAAAACCGGCCGAGTGAGAGTAGGACTCGCACACGAGGGGTTCCGTAGAAAACACCGAATAAACATGTTCTTTGTTAATATTTACTTTTTTATTTCTTGTTACAACGGTCCTAGTAATACACATCCTTTAGAGATTCCAAGCGTGTTCGATTATGGTTTAAAAGATACATCCCTGTGACAAACGGACAAACAGACAGCGGAGCCATAATAATAGGGTCCCAATGGGGCACCGGTTGGTTATGAAACATCATTATTTCTAATGTGTAATTATAGTAAGAAATGCTTATTACGATAAGCAATTTTTACTTTTTAACAATATTTATACCTATTAACGAAATGTTATCATTTGAACATGTTTTTAAAGTCAGACTCCTTCCCCCTTATTCATAAAAACTTAACAATCTTTTTAAGCTAACAAATGTTTTGTCCCTTTCATTTGAAGGCAAACGTCACAATGACAGATAAAGACAAAAAATGTTAACTAACAAACGTTTACGAAGCGTTTATGAAAAATGGGGTTAGGCCTCAGCAAACAACAGCCTTATATTTGTGCTTATATCATAGAGTTCTCTCGAAGTCTCGAAGGCGAAGGCACCTCCCGTCAGCTGTCAGTCACTCAAGTCTAATGCATGGTAATAGCACGCGCGGCGCCACGTGACTCCTGCGCAGCGATGACGCGGGCGACTGATACATATGCAGCGGGAGCTAATGGTATTCATCTTTTGGATCAAAACAACAAATAAGGTAAGCTTTTCTGAAATATACGTTGACAATCGGAGTCCAGTCCATCCAGTGAACTCAAGGTGGTATCTGAATAGAGGATAACCCATAAATATAGGATACAAAGCTTTATGGGATGCCCGATGAGTACATGTACACAATACCTACATTGTGTACATTTACTCATCTCTCTCTCTCATTGTGTACGTCTAAAATGATATACATCTCTGGCCAGATAAGGTGCTTAAAAGTATTAGGATATTAAATTTTTGTAACCGAAATTTCTTTCGTTTTTAAATTTTAAATGTTTTACCATTCAAATTATTCAATTACAACAACAATTATATTACGCAAGGCACGGAATGCTGATGTTGCAGGTTCGAGTCCTGCCACTACCCTTATTTTTCTTTGTGTTGTCATCACGTAGCATTTTAATTTATTAGAATATTGTTTGGTGTAGATTTCTAAACTCGGTTTAAAAACTGAATTGATGTAATTAAAAGCAAATACTCCTAACTTTCTATTTTTGGTCATTTTATTATTTCTTAAGGTGGCCACCGTAATCTACACTTCTACAGGGTGTCTCATTTAAATCGGTCAGTATGGGAAAGTCTGAAACTATAAGACAAACGGAGATCTATTCTTGGGAACCATGTCACCGATTTTAATAAGAAGAAAAACTGCATTCAGATAAATGGAAAATGGACGGTGTAGGTTTAGTGATAGAGTTCCGTTTAGGTCAATTGGATATAGAACACTAAAAAGCGATGCGAAGTATATTTTTGCGTTTAAGTATTACGCGATGGTTTAAAAAGGTAGGTGCTAATTAGTGCCGGTTTTACAATGTTTTTAAGATCGTTTTTGACTTATGTATGTATGTACGTAAAATTTTTATTGTACATAAATGACAAAAAGAGATAAAGTGATGTACAAAGGATGTATATTTATAAATTTAAGTCAAAAACGATCTTTTGTCACTAAACCCGAAGTTAATTCTTGAAATCAAATAAAAGCATTGCACTGTTAGCAAACTATTGTAGAACCGGCAAAATGTTCTGTGTTTAGTAAAAGCTAGCACAGCACCCAGCAAGGTGGGCTGTGCGCGGGCGCATGACGAGCGCATTCCGGCGCCCACATATGGAGTTTACTTAAACGCAAATCGAAATAGAAAGGTTATTGTTATTTATTGAGTTTGCATAAACAAAACAATGGTGTAGTGTAAGTGGTCGGGAACAATCGCCGCCCCCCGCGCCCGCGCTGCGCCCGCGCCGATGCGCGATATGCAAATGTCGGCTCCCGTATTGACCGCACTATTGTTCCGTGCACCTTTTATTTGCACTAACTAAACGAAGCCGCTCATACGCGTGTAACTTATGGCTCCCGCGCTCACTGCCCCCCCCCCCCCCCGCCCCCGCCGCACCTTTCTCCGCTACTGAGACCTTACCGCTCTCTCCAGAAACATCAGCCTCATCATTTTAGATTTACCGCTGTGAACGAGTTGCTAAGCGAGGTACCTTCTGCCTTTTATCATCGTCATATGTTTGTCTGCGTCTCTTAGATTCCGGTTGTTGGATGCACAGATACACGTTAAATCCTTGATTTCACTTGATTTTGTAATGTGTCTATGCATTTTCCAAGTCAAGCCTTGGGTTGGAACGCACAGTACAGGTGTGAGTGATCGCAGAAGCGAAGGTTGGACTCATTTGGAGCCAATCAAAGCGCGCTGCTAAATGAACCTAGAGCCGGTTATGTTAGGGCCACCGTTTATCCGGCGGCCCCAGTGCAGAGGTGCACCTAACTACTTGTAGCTTCACGAAGTGACGTTCACCAGTGTTTGGTTCTGGGTGACTGTAAATAACCGCGCAGAGTGTGCCGGAGCGCAGGGTGTGTGCTGGCGGCGCCGGCGCAGGCGGCGCGGCGTTCCCGTGGCGCGCTTCAGAGCTTCCGCGCGCGGCTATTGTCGATTGTTCCCCCCCCTCCTGGATCATCGCCAGATATTCGACTCACAGCTCAGCGGGCATTGTCCGGGCATAAACACAGCGGCATCGGTTCGCCGTTAACGCGACTCTTTATTTGGGTATTCACGCAGTCGCAGCTCTCTCGGTGTCCTGGGGACACGACTTCTAAGTAAATAACGTCTTGGTCTACTTGCGACAGCTTTGCTAAAAGTGTTTTCTCAGAAACGGGACCAGGACTTCCTTGAGTTGTTGGTCCGTTGTCAGTATACGGAAGGCAGTAGTAAGCACTATTTTACGCCGGCATTAGTAGATAATTTATCTTTTTAAGTAGTCACCTGTACTACCCTGGTCGAGGGGCTCATGTTCAGTAATAAAATAAGAAACTGGCTACATAGGCTTTACCATTATAAATAGTCTCATTGATAGTGGTCGGCAGTCAAATGATGGACAACTAACATGACGAGGCGTTTGTCGTTAAAGGTGTCGGTTGTTTCCTGTTTAGTTACAGAGGGTTATGTATAGCTACAAAGTGGTTCGCGGATAGTTTTGTTAATATGCTAGCCAGGCTTCTTCTAACAAGAAGATATTTCATCCTCAATCTATCGGTACTCATTTATTGTAGCTAAGATATTTAATGTCATTATTTCATCTAAGCAAAAATAATGTAATAAATAATGTGTACAAATTCTATAATACTGTACTAGTAATCTAAAACAATGATAATGTAGTGATGTATGTATGTATGTAATGTTGTGTTTACCAAGAAAATTCTGTATTTGTTATAATACTGTCTCTAGCGTTCTTAGCAACAACAGTGCGCAAAGCACTAACTTTCTCGATAGGCGTTAACTCGCTACGTAACTCAGCGCATCTCTCTCCTACTAGCCTAGTTAGAACGAGATGCACTGAGTTACGTAGCGAGTTAACGCGTGTTGAGAAGGTTCATCCTAGGTGCACTGAATTATGGTGACACATCACCCTGCAGCAGACGGTATTGCATTCAGATGGAAGATAAAACTGCGATGATAAACGTCTGTGATGCGGCTGGTGCCGGCCGTAGCGCGTAGCGCGTAGCACGCCGCGCGTAGACGCGCCGTCGCCGCTCGTAGACACTCGCTCTAGCCATTAAAGCGTATCCATCCCTCATTGTTTTAAGTGGTAAACTACATTCTAGCCAAGAATTCCAGTTTTTACCATCAAACTACTGTTTATGGTGCTAATAAAACATTCTAAACCAACAAATTATCAATCACCTCTTCTATTTACAGCCTCGATTTGCTTTATTTAGGCGATAGACGATTTTAGGCAAAAAGTGAAATTTATGGTTAGAATTTTGTTTACATGATAGGATGAGTATCGATGACCGGACTTTAGAATAATTATTCATAATCATTAAGAATTAGTGATTTGAAAACCTTCATAAGAAATTACTGAGAATATTGTCGAGAACATTTGAGGAAATGATAATGTTCTTTATCCATAAAAAATAATATTCTTAGAAGTTACTTCGAACAGAAAAGTTTAGCAATTTGAGAAGTTAGCTCTTGGTATCATCGTCGAAACGAAACCCTGACCCCTCATTGAAATATGAATTTGAATTGAATCGTAAGAAGTTGTTACTATGGTCGGTCAGCGTTTCATTTTGTTCATTGTATGCTCCTAAACGCAGCAGAGTTAAATTGATGAATCCTTGTTGCAATCAATGAATGTACCAAGTATTTGTGACACTGTGACGTTGCGTTCAGCCATCGTTATCAGTGGTTGTGTCGTGATGTGTGGCGCTCGAGATGGCGGTCGGTGTTATCTTATCTTCATACGTCTGATGCGTCCCGCGCCGCCGGACACAGCGCGCCGCTGGCACCTGACCTATTGTTTCAATTACAAGACTGCAGGTCTTAGGACCTTGTGCAAGGTCCGTCCGGAACGCTACCACCATATTGCTTGCTAATCCAGCCGCCAAGTAGCAGTGCTTGCCCCTGCATAAGCAACGCACCTGCAATCTTCTTGGTGTTGCGGGTGTCTATGGTTAGTAGTGATCGCTCACTATTAATTATTAATTTGTTGTTTTGACTACAATACTGCGCGGTGCATAGTTTTCTCTACTGTTACTTTTAGTTAACCTGACCCTTGTTTTCTTGTTTGATAAGTTATCTATTTAAAACTGAAGAGAGATGTTTTTGTTGGTTTTTTGAAAGGCTGGTTGTGTGGAATGGCGATGAGTGAAAACAATTAATTAGCGATTTGAAACTTGCGTAAGTAGTTGTGATATCCAATAAACTTAAATCTATCACTTAATGTCCAATACAAATGCGCAATATCGGAACCTATTTCGTATACTTTAGATAAATCTGTTAAGTCTCCTAAGTTCAAAATACTGCTGTATTTTTTGGAAAATTTTGGTCAGCTACTATATTTATTATACTAGCAATACTTTTTTAAGCTACAATACTTAAATTACCAACATAAACAAATTCCGTTGCATACAAGCCTCGACGCATCTTCCGAGGCAATATCGCGCGAGCAACAAATTAAAAGCGATACGATCGCGAAGAGAAACAACAGTTATTGTTATAAACAATAAAAACAATCGCTCGATCTGATAGCGACAGGTAGCGGGCGCTTTTTGTGCGCGCGGGTTTTTGCTGCGCCCGCGCCGCGCCGAGCTTCCCCGAACGGCTCGGGGTGGTGCTGCCTGCTGACGACGTGGTGATTTGTATAACGGTCACTTTGTAAGGTGCCCACCAAAAAAATGAAACTGGAATTTACTCAGTAGCGGACTGTTTCAACACCCGACGGAATTATAAAGATGATTTTAAGTTAAAAAACGTCACCTATGTTATGCGTAGCATCTTTTAGATTTAAATCTGTTTAGTGTTTTTCAAGGTAAAATACCTTGAAAAACGTAATTTTTTTAGTATCGAGAAGTAATTGTGTGCAATGTATTTATTGGTTGCAATATTGCACAAAAGAATCAAGTATTATATTTATTTACCTGTCCTTGTTGGCCGAACTAAAATACATATTAGTTTTTTACTGAGACAACACTTTCCCCCTTCTGCTTTCTATGTGATCTAAAATGTTGTGATTAGATTTAGGTAACAATAGTGCCTATGCTGACAACAGCAAGCAGCAAGTGTACAATTCTCATCGATCTATTTATAGTTACTAATCCATCACTAGCCTCGAAGACCAAAGCTTCCAATTTAAGCCATCGTATCCCACTGCGACCATTCGTGGGTCTACGTTGAGTTATTAAACTTTTCTAATACAGTTCAATCCCGCGTCAGTGTCGATGCGCAATAAACCGGTAAGCCGGGGTCCCGCGGCGGCGCTGTCGCGACTAACGCCGCGCTTTAATTTGCCCGGCAGCGGCTTAGCCGGGCTACGGGCTAAATGACGGATGTCGCGCAAATTGCACGCGGTACGGCAGCCGGGCCGGTCGGTGACGGCCGGGACCGGACATGAACATACCCTGGACTAATTCCAAAGAAATTAAACTCATTTGTTACGTGTGGTTTGATAAGAATTGGAGCTTTTATGCCAGCACAATAACACACTGTCTTAATTTATTTATAAGACGTCCGCTATTAAGTTTCTATCAAACTTAGGGTGTGCATTTAATCACCTTAGTGTTTACGAAGCGTTACTCCCAGAAACTATTCGGAATTCCTAATAACGCACTAACGTTAAACGTTACATGGTCTTAATGTATTTGTTTGTCCTAATCATCCTTTTTACTAAAAGATTGTTTGTGAACACCGTAATATTGCAAGGATTTTTAAAAACATTATCACATAGAGCTCATTGGGTTAGGTTTGCCTAATAATATTTCTAAAAAGTTTTCGGTTCCAACATAATGATGCAAAATATATAGCAAAATTGTGGTTAGGACAAACTGTTTTAAGGATTCCGATATGGACCTGTTCCTCCCATCTACCATTTAAGGGTAGTAGATTTAATAATCGTGTAGTTACGCAATCAGTGTTGTAATTAAAGCGCAGCGAGGCGGCGGCGAGAGCGCTCCACGTCGCGCGCACGCGCCACGCGCCGCCGAGCAAACAAACAAACAAACAAACACGCCGCCGCTCATTGTTTACGCGCGCGATTCTTATTGCGCAAAGCGGCGGAAAATCGCAGCCGTCACCGGGACGCCCCCGGGGCTGTTTGTGTACACTTAGCACTGCAAAACGTGTTTATTGCATGTTATTACAAACGTATGCGCCAGTTGAAGGATCGGACGGAGGGATGGAAATGGGCGATGCTAGCAGTCGCAATCATGTCCACTTTGTCTTTAACCTTTCTGTCAAAAGTCACCACAATATTCCACAAAAATGATAGCAGGCTATTCTAGAACATTTTATTTCCCTCAGGCCTCTATTTGGCATGGCCTAAGTAAGCGGTCTAGAAGTTGAATTAAAACCTGCGATTTGTATTACTAAGTTTAGTATTGCTGGTGTAAATAAGTGATTGATGTAATATGAGTGGTTTATTGAATTCTACATCGGAAATTAACAATAAAAAAGCCTCATTGTTTCGATGGCGTTCAGTCTTTTCGTAGTAGTAAAGTAAAAATGGCGAAAAACTACTCTCAGCAGATACAGTGTTGCCAGTGTCGCCATTAGTGTTTGTGCTAAATCGTTAACAGTTAGTGCAAGCTCATATTTACTAACTTAGGAGCTTTATACAGAATAGTGACGTCAATTATCTTATTTCTCTAATCATGGAAAACGAGCAAATGGAAGCAAGTGCAGAACGTCATTCTCAAGAACTCTGCAAAAGTTGTCACACCCGCCAGCAACGCCCGAGCCAACCGCGCGGGCAGCGACGTGTTAATGGTTCGCATCGTATCTGTCTTCCACACAGACGTTTTTATCGCTCCACCTGTGCGTTTTTGTCACGTTTCTTCGAACCCTTAAATCATACAGCACCGAGGAAGGATTGTGCCCGATTCGGCACGCCGGCCGCGCATTCTCCGCGCCGCACGATTTATGTGGGAACAGACGAATAATGGGATTAACATAATGATCCGAAATGTATCGGCTTCTACGGTGATCTACGCCACGCCACGCCACGCTGCACGTTCCTTAACAATAAACAAAAGAATGCTGCTGACGAGTGACAGCTTTTCTCGCTCCAAAATGTTTGGTCCTATTCATTGTAAATCGTTTTGGGTTAGGTTGTTATGATAGTTTAATATACAACTAGTAGGAACACAATTTTGCATTTATAACATCAGGAAGTATATTAAAAGCGAAAATTATAAATGAAAAAAAAAAATTTAACAATTTAAGTAGGCCATATTATTATTATGATAAGCTTTTGTACGTGCCTGAGTCTACCAGATTTTGCTGCGAAAAAGCGCCGCAAGAAACTCGGGAGTTTATTCCTTTTTTTCGTCTCTATTCAAAACAAGACTACAGAGCAATATATTTGATTGAGTCTCAGGATTGAGTGTTTGTATTTTTTACTATTTTTGTCAGTCTGTCCATAAACATGAGACCTGAAAATATCTCGAAACGTCGGGAACTAGATTTTTTGTAAAATACGCGATATAAATAGTTTTAATTCAATGTTAACAAGTCGCGAAAACAAAGGAAAATATTAGTTTCTGTAAATTTGAATGAATGAAAAAAACAGTTTAAGGAAGTTTTTTTTACATGCAAGTAAGTAACAGTATTTTATTACAATAAAGCCCCGATTTGTGATTCAAAGTAACGTTTCGTAAGAGCCGTCACTAAATAAATCTTCCTGTTTACATTTTATGTAAATCACTTAACACGTGTCGAGGCGATTGATGTCCGCTTTCAATATTTATTGGAGTCCTTCTTAGGGTTCCGTGGTCAAATACCGGAAAACGGAATCCTTATAATTTAGTCCTGTCCATCTGTCTGTCTATCCGTCCGTCTGTCCGAAAGTTACAATTCATTTACATGAAGACTATTGGATCTATAACATGATGAATTTCAGAATGTAGGTGTGTTCTGTGCACCGCTATACAATGGAGTATTAGTTAAAATAACAAAAGAATAATTAGGTGGCACTGTTTAAAATGTTCCTGAAGACTAGAGTAAAATGTATGCGCTTGTATATATTATAATGACTTATAAAGTTTAAAATTCAGTAAAGATTCAAGGCAATAAGAAAGTATAAGCTTAGAAACTAAACTAAATATTTTAAACAAAATCAGTTTATGAGTCTAATAGATATTCTGAATTTCTCAAATGAATGCGTTTATGTCATCAATCATCATCAATACCTACTTTAAAAGCTGAAAATCAGTATTCTACGGAATTCTGAGGTTATGTGGCTGGTTTTTATCGATTTTTTAGACGTGCTGGCGACTGTAATGTGATACGGCAACGGAAAAACACCGCGCCGCAGACACACAGGCTGCGCCGCCAGCGTTGCCCGTGGTTGGGCTAACTTCCCAGAGATCGTTCTGATTCGAGAGAGAGAAATGTGGGTGATCTAAGAGAGGAATGTGTGAGGAGGAAGCGAGGGAAGTATGCCGGGATCGGCGAAATGGCGTACTGTGGTCTCTGCTTACCACAACAGGAAATAATAATATAAAATAACAAAAATCATAGTATTTATTCATAAAACAATACAGGTATTGCGTTAAAAGAAAAAACTTAAAATTAAACAAAAAAATATTTAAAAAGAGAAAATGGAGTATGAGGGCCACCTAATGGAACATGAGCACCGCTGCCATGAAATCATCATAGTTGGACTTTAAAAAAAAAAAAAACTTTATTTGCGAAACTTCGAAACTCACACTCACCGCTGCTGCTCTACTTCATGCCGGTATTATTAGAGTGTTGGTACTGCCCGGTAGAGCCGCCCCATTCGTGCCATCCAGCAACTGGCTACAGTGTCACTCTACCTCCAATAGGCCTGTATTATTTGCGTGATTTGGACTTTTTGTGCCACTTTCGATATATGCGCTGGCGGCTTGTAACAGTAAATACAGTCAGTCAGTCAGTCAGTCAGTAAGTAGTTATCTACTTACTTATGTGGCATGGTTTCGGTAGTGGAACGTGTGCAGACCATCGCACCGACCAGAGCTCATCAATATTTGATCGCATTACAGTTGCAGATACCCTCACCCCACAGCTCATTCTTATTCCTGTATTTGTAATCGAGCGTTAGAAGTCAAATCTGTTATAAGTGGTCGCTCGAGAAAGTTCTGCATTGTTAAGGAGAATTACTGCTGTCATGCTGTTCTAAGTGTTATGATATTGCTTCCACTTGGTTCTAGTTCGTTTACAGTTGTAGCGTCCTCGGTGCTCGCCTGGGTGTCCCCCGGGTGTTCACGATAATGCTCGTCAAAATGTTCGGCGCTCTGTGCTTCTAGCAGGAATCTTCTCTATAAGTGTTAATTCGCTACGTAACTAAGTGCATCTCTATCGAATCAGCCCAGTAGAAGAAAGACGCACTGAGTTACGTAGCGAGTTAACGCGTGTCGAGAAGATTCGTGCTAGGTGCAATGTTCACTGGTCGCCTTATTGTACTAAGTATTCAGTGGCTCTTACATGACCAGCTCAGTTTAGTTTATCTAGGTTTATGTATGCGTCACGTTCTTACAAGTGTATATGTAACTTAAGCCAGTCATGTTAGGGGCACAAATGTATTAGCTCCTCAAACTCAAACCAAGACTCTAAGGCCTGTAACAAAGCAAGCACGTTCTCAAGTGCGGCAGGGTACCCAAAATCGCATTCAACATTTCGTTTCCATAGGACTGAAACGTCAAAAGCGATCTTGAGTACGACCAGCGATCTATACCTTCGACCCTTAATGAATGACGTATTGTTAATAGTACCTAACGCCAATAATTCCCGCGGTCCAAAACAAACGATATTTGATCGTAAATATTGTACTAATATCCGCGTAACGACGAGGGTCCGACAATGCGACCGCGCCCCCCGCGGCGGCATTCTGCCGTTGTTTGCGTATCGGCGCACAATTCATTAGTTCGACACGCGGCCTGATTGATCGACACCTCATTACGACTCGCGCGCAACGCACAATGATCGGTTCTCAAGGTTTCACCGACGCAGGCGCCGCTGATTGACGCGCTGACAATGCGCTTCCGTGGGTAAGGTCTAGGTTCCACGTGTCAGCTGTCGTCGAGTCAATTGATTTAATTATTACGAGTAATATCATTCCTAATAAATAACTTATTTCTAGACACGATAGCTCTTAACTTATTTATCAGTCTGCTGGAGCCATAGAATATTCGTAGCAAGCGGGTACTGAGTAACTCATTTCAATGACTCATTAGTGGGCAGTTGTTCTGACGACACATATGTACTAATCTATACTAATATTATTCAGATGTAAAGTTTGTATGTAGAAGGTAATCTTTCAAACTATACTCATCCTCTTTCAACAATTCTTTTATCAATATTTAGAATGGGCATTCTAGGGACATAGGCCATATTTTTCACGTAAAGCTTCGGGCATAGCTAGTGATTAGGTCATTTCAGGCAGAAGGCAGTAGGTGCTCTACCATATGCTATGCATTAGGGACCCTGTTCTCTTACGGATGATAATAACAATCTGTACAACTTATTATACCTTAGTTCCAACTTTGAAACGCACTTAACTATTACAAAGAATGTCAAGCCTCAAGCCACAGCTTTTCAGTGGTCGCAAGGTGCCGAAGTAACCTACAGGTGTGTATGCTTTCCTTTTTCAACCTGATATGACTGAATATTTAAATAACTAATATTTTGTACTGGTCAACGTGTTCAATTAAGCCAAAGTTATTGATAATTTCAGTTAAAACAAACTATCCATTTGAGGATAAAAATAATATGGAATTCATTTCAATCAATCCGTGTGGAGGTGAATGCTAGTGACACATAAGCAATCGTACTTAGTAAATTGATTTCAATATTTTTTGTTTTATTATTTGGGAATTAAATCAGTGTTGGCAGAGACTACGGCTCGGGCTCTCGAGCGGCGCGCGCCCCGCGCCCGACGCCATTAGCATCACAAAAGTAAGTGTTTTACCGAATTAATGGCCACTCCAGCCTAAGCAAAGCTCTGGAGAGGGCCGAGGGAATCAGGTTTGTAAGATCTCAGAAGCTGAGTATTTTCAAATGTTTCAGCTTCTGTTTGTTGAGAGCGTTAATGGTATGAAAGTCGCTTGGTTCTCAGTAAGATTGGTTTAGAAAACACAAGCATGAAATTAGAATGAGATGAGAATTAGACAATCATAGTTCCCATGGGCGCCGGCAATCACTTCCCATCAGTTTAAGTATAGTGGTAGAGCAACACTGTAGCCAGTTGCTTGTTGCGGTACAAATGGGTCGGCTCTACCGAGGAAGCCCCACGCTCTTTTAGAATAGCTTGCTACTGTGCTTCGTACGCTAAGTGAGAGATCCAGAAGTCCACGGGGTGAGGGAACCTATAGGACGGCAACAGATCAGCGATTCCCTTAGGATCGGTGGTGACCACTTCCCATCAGGGTACCCAGTTGCTCATCTGCCTCGTATTGCATAAAAAAAGATGCCCCGCTTGCTCGTTCCCCTTTTCTATAATGAAAAAAACATTATTGTAAAAAAATTTTCATACATATATGACATATGACACCATTAGCTTCCGCATAGCGCGCATCACGTCCCCGCGGACGCGTCTATTCAAATTAAATTAGTGAGTGTTCGAGTTAATTACAAAAGAGGATCCGCAGCGCGGGAGTGCGCGGACAAACAGACAATTACACGGGCAGGTGTCGAGGGCCACATACGAATTGCAAAGCGGGCCGTCGGGGGCCGCGCGGCGCTCGAGGACTCTCGCCGATATTCAGTTTGTTTTGACTCGGCGTGATTTAAATGCGAAAGACTCGAGGGTTGTTTTTATTTGCTCGTAGATATAACTAAGCAACACGTTTAAATTCAGCCCCTTGAAGGTCTAATTGCTTCCCGAACACGGAGCGATACTTGTAGAACCGTTTCAACTCTTTTGATTCCGTAATTTGGGGTAGGCGTGATTCTGTCGTGTAACGAGACTGTGAAGACAATAATTTATTTGGAGTTGGCGTGACAAAGGGAATCTGTGGAGGGTAGTCTGAATGGTTGTTGCAGAATCGTTTCGGCGCCGACCCGCCTCGTTGAGACTGAGGGATTGGCGGACGGTGTTTTGGTTCGATTCAGCACTGCAACAAAACAGTTAATATACTGCGTTCCGTAAAATTACTTTCTAGTTTAACATACGAATAAAAGGAGTGCGGTGTTAGATGTTAACTTCTATTTTAATTTTGTTTTGTTTTATGATTATTATTTTACTAACTAAATATGGATGACTATATCGTCGTGTTAAATGTACTTATTTCTAATGTGTTTATATGAACGTAATTCCTGAGAAAGATCGGTACAGGTGTTCACGGCAGACATCGGCAATTCATGTCTCAAGGATGGACGTGCTGAGTCCACATCCATCACTAAATGATATAGTTATGTGTGTTCTCATAAGCGATCGCGATCGATCCGCACCGCGGCTGGCTGCTCGCGCTCCCACGGCGGGGACTCCCGCGCAGCGCGTAATGGCCGATTCGTGCGCCCGCGCCGCCGCCTCGCGCACGACGCGCCTTGGGAACCGCGGAGGACACTATCCTTCCTGTCCGTCAGAGCATGCTTATAATGTGTATTTCGACAAAAACTACTATCAAATTTAATGTACTTATAGACTGCACACGTCGACTCGTGTCGCAGTTGAAGCGATAAAAGGGACTTCCAAAATACTGAACTTGCTCCACAAGATCAAACAACTTAGTTCGAGTATTTAAATGTTAGTTTTTGAACATCTTGTTCGCGCAAATACCTATATAGTTCTAGCTATAGTTGTCAAGTAGCTATGGGGAAACAACAATTGGTATTTTACTCTGACAGAAAATGGAAAGAGAGGAGGAGGTGGCAAGGGTTGATATTGCCCACCCTGGACACCTCTTTGTCCACCCTAGAAAAATTGATCCCTCATTAAATGACAGTGGTCAGTTCAGCTGAACGGCTGCCTGCCCCCCTAGACAAAATACACAGCTACACCAGTAGCTGTTTATTGCTGTAACTGTAGCTGTAGGTATACATGCTTTACTGAAAGCTGACTTCAAATTGCCCATATCTAATTTTCTAATTGTATTTGTGGCTTTTGCGGTCGAGACCCTGGGACCGTGGAGCCCAAACGCCCACCAACTTTTCGGCCTTTTACAAAAAAAAAAATATTCCGCCACTGGGGACCCTAGAGCTGGCTCGTTTCTTGCTCAACAGATTGGCATATCAATCCAAAGGGGAAACGCAGCCAGCATCATGGGGACCTTACCGCAGGGATCAGACCTGGGGGACCTCACCTAGTTTTAGTTTCCCTAGTTTTAGTTTAAGTTTCTAATTTTCGAATGTAGGTACAATTATTTTCAAAGATCAACCAATTGCTAATGATTTCGCTTGTATAATTAAATGGGACATATGACTTTATTCAAACAGCGGCTAGAAAGTTTGCCACCGCCTCCCTGCTGAGTGCGTATCCGCTAGGAAATAGCAAAGGACGCACAAAGCGATAAAGCGAGTCGCGGGCAATTATGCCAGCTAGCCAGATGTCACGCGCGATACCCGCAGTTTAGGACAGCTCGGCATCTGGCACACGTTACGGCGGCTATCTAATCTCACTCCGATCTCAGTTCATTCACAAAAGGGCCAGCGGCGTCTCGTTTGTGGACGAGCGGTTGTGGCGTGAATCTGTGATGCGCTGTGGCTTGAAACAGCACTCATGTTACCCGCAGTCCACATACGAACATCCGCATAGGGTACCGTACTAGTGGAAATAAGTTGATTGAGGGTTTTCGTTTTTGGATCTCCATTTCTAAGAACGCGTGCGTTATAACAATGTTGTGGCTTTTATACATTAATTTTCATACTTAATTTACTACAGATGAAAATAAAAACGATAAAAATATAGCGTAGGAATGTAGTTTTAAACAATGCATGCACTTTAATGTTGTCAGACGAAGTGACTAGTGTAAATGTAGGGGTGAAGTGGGATGAAAGTGCCAGTTTACTAAATGGAGAAAAAAAATACAGTTCCTATTAAAAAAGTACGGAGATTTGTTTTCTAAATCATTATTAATTGATTCTAGGATGTTTTTTCATAATTGAAAACCAAAAAAACAGTCAAATAATTAGTGAAATATCTATTTAAAAAAAATGTGTCTTTTGGCTCTATCATAACCATAACGTATTGAAAGAGCCACTAACAGTTATGAAAGAGCCAGTCAGAATTACTTTACGTTTAAGTGTAAATTATGCTAAATAGCAATTATGTTAATGTCTAAAAAAATTAATAATGAATGCAAGTGCAGTTTTCGGTGACTGTTTCTTCAATAGACAATGTTTCGGTCTTTTCGTTTTTTTTTGGATCAGGCTTATTCGTAACGCAATTTCTAAACTAAATAATTCAATTTAATATGAAATAGCATATATTGGATATTATTATATTTTATTTTTACTGTTTCATTACAGAGTTATGGGAGAACCAATTTTGAAAAAGCCGACTCTTTCAAGGCCCGTTTACCCGGCTATTTCATAACTTATTCTTAAAATTTTAATCTTCAAAATAACAGCAAAATCAAAACTTTTTCAGCTCAGTTATGGCGTAGACGCAAGGCTAAATACATACACAAACCCATCCCACAACCCACGTACATAATAATATATTTGTTTGTAATAAAATGCCAAAAAACAAATGAATAGAAGCAAACTACTTTATTTACTTTGTGGTGCCGAAAACTTTGACTTGATGCACCGGCGCCCGTTGGTGTCATGGAACTGCCCAATGTTTGTGAGTCACGGCAAACTAGTGTCCCCACTTACAAATAAAAACTCTTACTACATTCGTTCCGAAACTACCGAAATAATGCAAGTGGCTCTTTCAAAATCAGGCTCACTCATGCCACTTCTCTCTATATTTCCTAAAAATGAGAGATTGTGATTTGTTATTTGCTTTGTAAAAGTTTACTTAGTGGTTTAGGTTAAATTTATTTCGTCAGTAGGTACAGGTAATCTTTGTTAAAAAAAAAACTTTCAACGAATCAAGGAAACGATGGATTGGTACTCTACATATCGAAGGCAAGCTCGTTTAGGAACTGGTTTGTAAGTTATCTAACACGCTCTGTTGTTAATAGCAGCAATAAACATCAATAATCTTTGCAGAGTTGCCATTTTGCAATTTTGCACTCAAATTGCAATCTTGCACTCGTCTGTATCGCTGCGACATCGCACTCATCGCGAGTAATTGCGGCTATCGGCGCGCGCGCAGCGAGATGCGCGGGATTGATAGCGCGACGCTGATGCCCGGACGTATAAGGCAGTGTAATAACCGCAGTTGATGGTTGGGATGGTAAAATATGTGATTAGCAAGAGTACAGTTGTTTAATTGAGAATGCAGTATCGATTATTTCAGAGCAGAGCGGAGGTATCTCAAGGCTTTTAGAGACGTTTAAGGCTTTCATTTGATTGCTTAACTTTTTCTATTAAGATCCAGATCAACTACGAAAAAAATGGTGCAAATGCAGCTAAATTTCAAATCTTATTCCTGAAATGGTAAATCTAAAAAAACAGAATCTATTTGAGTTCCATTGAGAAGCGCTTCTGCGTTTTGAAATTAGTTTCTGGCGCGTTGTCGTATTCCGCGCTGCGCCGCGCTCGGGCAGATCCCGCTATCGCAGATCAGCGGGCGATGGAATCTCGCGCGTTACATTACAGCGTTTGTTTTGAAAATTCCAAAAACAAACACTCAAACAGAGAATCGTATCGCGAAAAGGCGCAGAGAATTTGCGAGCGGCCCGCCCCCGCGCGCTCGGCCAATCGCGGCGCCGCGCGCGCGCCATTGGTCGCCGCGCGCCGCCGAAATGCAAGGAAAAAACGCGCGACGGGAAAAACAATGGCACTCACTTGCACGGCTAGCACTTGAGTTTGCTCATTGTCCGGCCAGCGCGGCTGGAGCCGCGGCGCCGGCGGCCGCGAGGCGCGGCGGAGCTCCTGGCAGCCTGGTCGCTCTGTACGTGGCTGGCTGCGTGTAGCTGTAGTTGCAAGTCGGTGTGACGTGACGCAGCGCACGTAGTTCCGGTGCCGGACGACAGGCGGCGCTGGAGTGGCCGCCTGCGTCGATCACTGATAATATATTATTTCATTACATAAGTATACTTATATACAAATAAATTCTAAATGAGTTGATGATACGCAACCATCGTCTTCTGATAGGAATGATTGCTTAGCTGATAACGTTCTCCTGATTTTCGGGAAATATACAGAATCTTCTGAATAAGTTTAACTTTACCGTCGGGCGCCAACAATACCAACTACAAGATTACCAAAGTTTATCAGCGTTACGTCTCATTGTTTTGGTACATAATACTGCTGGTCTGTAAATTTGACCTGTCTGCTCGTTTGCCCCTCTACTATAAAAAAAGTCTACAACAACAACAAATATCCTTTATTGTTAAACCACACAAGAAAACAAACAAGGGAAATACAAAGAGGTAAAAATTAACAAAGATAAACAGCAGACTGTCTTGGAACTCTACCTAGTAAAATGTACATATGAATAAACTGAATCAAATTGTTGTAATTGCAACCTCTTCCTAAATCCTAATTAGATTGACTAGAATGTGAATAGTGTAATAATAATTAGACATGTTTCACTAGTGACAACTGCAGTCGGCGACGATGCGCCGGCGTCGTGCCAGCTAACATCGGCCTCGCACCTGGAGTGCGATTTTTGAATCTCACCGGTGACTAAAGCTCGCCAAAATGGCCGTTTTTCTTAAAAAATGCGGCCATTTTGGTGAGCTTTAGTCACCTGGTGAGATTCAAAAATTGCATTTAAATCTCACCAGGTAACTAAAGCTCACCAAAATAGCCGTTTTTCATAGAGCTTTGGCCATTTTGGTGAGCTCTAGTCACCTGGTGAGATTCAAAAATTTCACCCCTGTTGTGTGCGAGCGGCGCGGGAGTCGAGCCGCGCCGTCCACTGTCGACATTACGCTTTTTTAATGCGCTTTCACAACACAAAGGCCAAGGGATAATTAGTAGCAGATAATTGAAGCAGACAAGAAATACATGAATATTGGACTCATTTTCATATTGCCGTATCCCGGTTTAATAAAGTTGTTTATCACGTGTTATATTTGCCCTCTGGGGGAAGAAGTGATATTATTTTTATATCTAGCGGTTAAAGTAAAATAGTTTCTGATGATTAAGTTAGCTATTGTTGTCCATAATTCATAATTACACTCAGTTAAAACCGGTTTTAATAAGTGTTATTCTTCTAAGTCTTAACAACTTCATTAGAACTTGTCTAAGGTGCAGTCATTCAGCTATAAAAGAGGAAGTATCTAACCCTAAAGCTACCCAGGCTCCCATTTCTCCAACCTAGCATAATATGTCAGTGACAACGACAGTTCAGAGTACAGAACGCATAGATGTACCGAATTGTCGTTATCACATGTCACCTAGCTTGGTAAAAATTCAAAATGTATTTTGCAAGTAGGCCATACCTACTAGGCATAGTAGGGCAAATAGGCTCTTTTACATATCTGAATCTACTAGCGCTTCGGAAAATGGAAGAATCTGCTGAGAAGAAACGCCGCAAGAAACTCGGCTGCTTATCTTTTTGTCTGCTCTTTTCAAAATAAGAGAACTGAGCAATATACACAATTATCACAATAGTAAGTACTTAACATAGAGAATTGTAAAAAAAAGATAACAATAAATAGGGCCTCCATATTATTCAAAAACACTTAAACAAGTTATGACATTGAAACAAGTATTTTTCAAAACCTGTCACAGTTGCAAGCAACGAATAAATATTGTCCCTATTTATCATTCCCGGTATTGGGTTCATATTAATGCTTAATTATGCAAATGTTAATTAGTTAATTAGTAGCTATACGTTCGCCGACGGCCATCAATCTCAGCGGCGCAGGCGCAGGCGTGGCGGTGGCGTGCCGCCGCCGCATTAACACCTCTCGCTGCTTACTCGCGCCAATACTTCATCTTGTCGTCACCTATCTATCAAATCAGACGAGAGTATTTCCTAATGGGGACTGTAATTTATTTATCGATGTGCAGCGCGAGTCATCAACTACCAACATCAACATAACTGGTAGGCGGAGGACTTGAAATCATCAAGAGATCGATAAAAAGATCCACTACTAGAAGCACCTCCGTCTGGCTGACGGTTCATAAAAGAACTCAGAATTTGAATTTCAATTGAATGCACTTTGTCAATAAAAACTATTATGACAAGATTTTTTTTTAAAGGAATGAAAAAATAGAAAATTGTTTATTCGGCGCCCAGAAAAATATCCGATGAGCTAAAAACTAAAATAAAGACTGAACGTGACATATTATCAATTTTTTAAATCATGAAGAACAAAGTTCAACAGTCCTAACGGTTTTTTATTTTGTACATTGACGATTTCATTCTCGAAGTAAAAAAAATAAATCGGTGTGCTGTTATTTTAAGTTTCGGACTGAGCTGTCCGAAGGTATATATTTTAGAGGAAAGTCAAAGAGGGACTTGTTAGCTAGCGGAGTTTGAGTATTATTATAAAGCTAAAGCAAAATAAAATGTTGAAGTAAATTAATGATTATGGCCATTCCTAACGTAACTATTATAAATTCATCCAATTCATTTATTCAGACATTAACATCCAATTTGTTACTAGCCAATCACGTTTGACTTATCACCTATTGTTAGTAAAATTTAAATTATAACAACACCAACAAATCACAAAATTAATAGTAAATATTCAAAATTGCCGTCGGTATGGAGGAACAGGTGTGTCAACCATGAATGAGTGACATACAAAAGGGCCTCCCAGTGGCGACCACCTCTAAAGTAATGTATTTTCTGCGTTTATACCAACTGATAATTTTACTTACCAACAGTGACATATTTTTTATGAGAAACGATCTTTATATTCAATCTTTAAAAGTTGAAAACGACTATTAATGAACAAGTATTTTAATACAAAAGTTTTTATTATGTGTAGATTACATTTAGTGGTTAAGTATAGTAGGTAAGTAAAATTTCAACAACTATCAATTCATAAATTATGTTAATATAAAGCTTTACAACGCACCTAATGCCTAATTGTATAAAAATTTCAACTAATACATACTAGCAGTATATTCTTTATTGCATGAAGTAATGCAGAAGTACACAGATAACATTTTCATTGTAAAGCTAAGCGCCTTTGTTTTGTTTTAATAAGGTAGAAATTGAAACTAGTACGGCCATTGTTTGAACAATTGAAAAAGTAAAGCAATATCGCGTAAAGATATCTTATAAAAATACTTGAATACATGTGAAAATCGTGAAGTAAAGCAGAATAAATGCTTTATTTGTACTACTATAAATACAAATCTGGGGATAATTTACGCCAACATACCTCTAGAGTCAAACTAAGCAAAGCACGAAAACCCTCCCTTGGCAGTGGGGTAAAAACTTTGATATTATCGTTTAATACAGTTCTTAACAGAATAAATGAGTTTTTACAGAACACCTATAGATGCATTCTGATTCTGCAACATTGTGGTGTCAGAGGGAACAAAAACGATGTGTTACGTACAATGAGAAGCAGCTCGCTGCGGACTGGTGTTCGCAATTAGTAACTTAGTGGCGGTGGCCAATGATATAAATATACTAAGCTCTTAATGGTTTAATAAACATTTTATATCTAGTCAACGCACCTCCGCCGCTAGAGCAGATGAAGAACCTCTTGGAGACGCTGACAAGGAGCTGCCTTAACAACCGCTGTAATAGCGTTGTCATTGTATTGAATACGAACTAATTTCTTTTGAACGGATTGTCTTTTCTAAGCCTAATGTAGTTATTGTCTTATTAAAGCTGCTAAAGTTAAGAAGCCTTATTCATTTGGAGTCACAATCATAGAAACCACAACTTTATTAACTTCGCAAACAAAGCGAAAAGAATAGCAGTTCCAAATATAACAAGTTTGTCTGATAATTCACTGTTCCCGTATTTTCCTTATCAAAACCTCTATAGAATCCGCAATGCGTAAGATTTACCACATAAATCACTTTATTCTTCAACTTTTAACGGAAAAGAAGATCCTTAGAATTTCTAAAACCACAACATGACCGGCCAAGTTTAGCTTATCTCTATGTGCGTTCCTTTCTTATGATACAAGTTTGACTGAGACCCAGGGAGGGATAAACTAAACCTGGGCCCAGTCACCAGCCACTGATCGACTGAGAGCTCACCGAGAGTCATAAAGTAACAGTCAACCAGATTTATTAAGTTTACATTCTTATTTTTGTTACAGTTCAATTGTTTTAAACTTTCATGATTTTCTCACGTACAGTACCCGGCCAAAAAGATTGCACATCGGTCTTTGAAAAGAGACTCGGCTAATTTCGGTTTCATAGAGCGTTGTCACACACTACCTATGTGACGTTCATCAGTCGTTGTACAGATCCAGTAGGGTACGGACGCATTAAGTTGAATATATATAATATAGAGTTGTTGAAACCCCTCAACTTTAAATCGTGCGATGACATCATTAAAAGAAAAGGGGAAAACCTTTAGGAATACGCAATAATTAACAATGTTTATAATTATTTTGCAACCGAAGCCGACAGATTTAAAAAAATGAGGATGACAATGTAAGTTATTATTTTAAGAAGTTTCAAGGGCGATTTGCAAATGCTACTATAATTTCCAGAATAACTGTAAACAAAATATTAAACGAAGTCAGGACTGAGACATATTCCACTTCAGTTAAGTTCACCTTCCGAAAAAAGCAATTTAGATATGACCGATTTTGATTATGATGTTGTTACACTGATAGACTAGTAATAAATAAATACGGTTAATAGTGACAATGAGATTGACCTTATTGAGAGCACAAATAATGAAATGGGAGGAATTGTTTTTTTTTGAAATTTTTAAATTTACAATACTAATTGAAAAAATTTGGTCTATTTTATTTTATTTCAAAATAATACACAATTATTCTACCCTTTTTCTAGTAGTTGCAATAACTCTCTATAGATATACAAAGTTTACATGTCATCGATTTGACGTAAACTAATTAAGTCCATAAAGTGCAGTATTTATTTGGTATGAAACCACACTTAATTAATAAGATGACTGATGGACGGTCGCTAGTGTTCGGAAATCTTCGTAAACAGTCAAATGTCTCTTTCTAAAGACCGATGTGCAATCTTTTTGGCCGGGTACTGTACTGATTTTTTAAAAATGAAATAGGAAGGAAAACACACAAGTGGGTCACCTGAAGGTAAGTGATCACCACCGCCTAAGACACCCGCAACACCAAGAAGATTGCAGATGCGTTGCCGACCCAGAGAGCTAAGATGGAATACCTCTTGTGCCTGTAATTACACCGGCTGACATGCTCTCCACGCCGGAACACAACAGTGCAAGCACTGCTGCTTAGCGGCGGGATTAGCAAGCAAGATGGTGGTAGCGATCCGGACGGACCTTGCACAAGGTCCTACCACCCGATTATTACGTTTGTCGGGACTATATCGAAAGTATATTATCGCGTTAATGTCCTAGCAAACATAATAAGTATTTGTTACAGTTAACAGTTACATAAAATCAATTTAAACGGTTCAGAGCGCGAATATTGTAACGAAGAGTACGAAGACGTTTCGAGCCTCTGCAACGTGTCACGTTCACGGGCAGGCTGACAAAAACATGAACATGAGAACCATCCATCCATTGCCCTAATTTTTCTTTGTGTTGTCATTACAATTTTAACATGAACATGAGATAGGGGAGACCGAGGGGTTTTGAAACAGAGGAGAGTTGAAACAACGTGAAATTCACGAAATCTATAACCGTTATTGAAGTGACAACAACGCTGTTTAGTCGTGCCCCACCACCCCGAGCCCCTCAGAATGCGTCATTGCCTCAAGGCGCGCGGTAGCGGAGTTCTAGCATCCATGTCCAAAAAAACACTAAAAGTAAGTTTTGATCGGTTTTTTTAGCTACCTCTAATTTGATAATGTGTTGGTGTTTTGGTTTGAGCTATGTATGTTTCGAAAGCTCATTAACTAAGGATTGAATTAATAGTGATGGTGCAAGTCATTACTTTGCAGTTTGCTTTTAGGTTTTAATTTTATACCGGATGGGAGGATTTTTGCTACTGAGGAGATTTGAAACTGATCGTTTCAACTCACCTCGGTTCTATTTTGTATGACTGATTTGTAATATGTTGAAGTTTTTTTTTTGTTTTGCTTCTTTTTTGTTTTAGCATGCCTACTAAGTACCAAAAAAAAACAGACAGGTATGGCGAGACAAGAAATATATGAACATGCGGCCAAAGATTTTATGTTTCGTGAAAGTCTTCGGGATGCTGCCTCCAGCTATAGATTTATTATAATAAATTATTGCATAAGACTTATTAAATTTAAATTCTATGCAATGACAACACAAAGAAAAATTAGAGTAATGAGAGGACTCGAACCTGCAACCTCAACCTAACTGAACCTAATTTTTCTTTGTGTTGTCATTGCATAAAATTTAAATTTAATAATTTTAATGTTTAGCATTAAAAAATTAAAATCGAACGAAATTTCGGTTATAAAAATTTAAGACTTATTATGACGAAATATAGAGTTATTTAAGTCAAAGTCAAAATACGTTTATTCAGATTAGGCTTTAAGGAAGCACTTATGAATGTCATTCATAAAATTTACCGCCGGTTCGAAAAAACCTCTGATACCTAAGAGGAGATACCGGCAAGAAACTCAACGAGGTGTAATTTTTTTAAATAAATCAAAATTACAATGTTATTTTTATATCTTAAATATTTAACGCAGTATGTACATACCTACACTATTTGGAGTCAGTGATCGCCAATGCAGTTTGGGATCATTTGCAAACATCCCTGTCCTAGATATAGTCATTGATTTTATTTACAACATATGTCTCTAAGATATACATTCCAAGTTATGTGATTGTTTTGTTTTAAACCTTCATGTTTCCTTTAATATTACGTTTGTTAATTCTGATTTCACGTAACATATAGTACATAATTTGTTAAAATTTGTAGACATTTTTATGGTTACGTTAAAGTAGGGTGTTTTTCGTTTAAATCGAATAGAAAATATTAATAAATATGAATGTAATTTCTTTAAATGAAAACCCTTTAAATTACAGTTTTTCTTTCTAATATAAAAACCTAGTTCTCCAAAATCAAGAACTGTTTCAATTCCCCTCGACCCCTGTTTCAACTTACCTCGGTATTAGGGGAGTTGAAACAGAATGACTTGTCACGTTTAAGTTAATTTTTCACGCTAGCATTCATACTTACACTTTTGTTATTGCTCTCATATAAAAGTGGAACAAATGAGCTATCGATTGGTACTAATCTCGTACAATTCTAACTAATAGATTTTTGTGTACAACAAATAATGTCAAAATTTTTTCAACTCCCCTCGGTCTCCCCTATAAAAAGAGCTCGACACGTCAGACTTTAGATTCGTTACAATACACGCGATATAAACCGTTTTAATTGTTTTATTTCAATGTCTAGTCGCGAAAACATTTAACATTAATCTGGTTACTATTTTTCTACCGCATTCAAAGTGTTGCTTGGTTGTAACATACTATCAACTATTATATAAAAACATTATTTTAATGAAACTAGATGCTTATTAAGGAGATCGCTTCGTTTGAAGTGGAAATTAAAAGCCCAATAATTAATTTATCGTGGCTAAATAATATCACACAATTTACCAATGTTTTGCGACATAAAGGACTGTTTCTTACGCGACTTAATTTTAATTTTGAAAGATCGAGTTTCACGCATTTAATGGATTGTTGAGCAGCTTGAACTTCCCAAAAAAAGACAGAGTACCATCAGAAACAATGTTTTAATATGACAAAACTACTCGAATTGATAAAAAGTGACACCATTTAGCCACTGCAAATAAAAAACTGCGAAAATGACAGAATTACCGCCTCATACAGAGCAACCCACGTATCGTAGATAACAATCTACTAAGGATTCCGCTTTCTTCTCAATACAAGGTAAGGTGCGGATGCGGATGCGGATATACCTAATGTAGTTAATATTTCCTTGACCAATTTATAAGAATTGAAGTGGTGGTGACAGCGCCATCCGTCAGCGTGATGGCTGCGACACAGCATGTCGACCGGACGTTTGTCGACGATAGTCATTCTGACTAACAAACTACAGGTTGTGAGTTCGATTCTCACAGGAGTAAAATATTTGTACGGTGAATATGAATGTTCGTAATTAATTCATGGATGTAAAATATATTTAAGTACGTATGTATCTATGCATATGTACGTTTATCTGTTGTCTAGGACGTATAATGAAGCGTTGCTTAGTTTGGGAATAGATTAATTGGTGTAAATGTCCCAATACATATACTTATGTTTTATTAATTATTTTACATTATGTGTTCTGGTTTCATTAATTTATTTTAGCCGCCATAATAGGCAAAAAGAAAGTAGTAGTATACTAAAACCATTATGTCAACTCGTTGCATCAAGACAAAACTATTTTCTAACTTTTATTCTTTTATCGGTCACTGTAAACATATATTCGTTTTCTTTTATCTTTCTTAATACAGTACAGTTATGCTAGTTTAGTTTTCAGTTGTTTAGTTAAGATAAGATAAGATAATTTATTCATAAAAACTTTAAATTACATGAAAACATAATTAATACAGAAACTTACTTACAATCTATGTAACACGTTTGCCTGAACTAGGAGATCCTGTTTTTCAGGCTAGAAGAGCTAACAAAAACATACAAGTTGTGTAGTTGTGTACATACTGTGTTGTTATACCTTTCTTACATAATAAATAAAATGTTATGCAATAAAAATGTTTTTATTCTACAAATACGCAACGGATTGTAATACGGTTTTCGTTGTCATTTAAAGCAATTTACAGAACGGTTTTATGTACAAATACACCCTAATTGTATCTCCGCGAAGCGGAGGCAGTTGCTAGTTTTGATATAAAATAATCTAGCTATTTATTGTACACTAAACTTAGTTGTACAGGTATAATAAGTAAGCCATTGTTCTGCAGCGCGGGCGCGAGCGCGCGCGCAGGTACGGTCGGTAGAAAAACGCGGCTGAGTGACATAAATATTGTATAGACGAGCGCGGAATGCCTGATGAGGAGTGTTTTTGTCTCCGCAGCTACGCGCGGGCAGCGCCTTCCAAACTTCAGCGACTGTCGTGGACTAAGTTTCAAAATACTCAGTTTGGATTTTATGACTCTACAACAACAATAAATACTCCTTATTGGTTCACACAAGTAAACATAAATACAAAATACACACAAGGAAATTTTACAGGGCATTCTACTGACTGTCTGATCGCTTAGCAGCGATCTCTTCCATATAAATTTTGGAAAAAGGTACGACTCTACCTATCTGTTTAAAGGGGGATAAGCTAGAGATATTTTTTAGGGAAAAATCTGTGACTTAATTATACTTCTTCTTGACTTCGAAGTCTTGACTCCAACTGCTGCTGCGCCGGGACATCCCCGCGGGACACGGTCACTTTACGATCACAGCACACAATCACTTCACGCAATACCCTAAGATGCAGCCAGTGGCTGGTTGCAGTAAAAGTGGACCTGCTCGACTCAGGTAATGCCACAAATAGTGTGGCATTACCTGTAATAACAGAATACCGGCGAGAAATAGTAGCTTTTACTGCGCTTCGTACGGTAAGTGAGCGATGCGGAGGGGGGGGGGGGGGGGGCTACTTATAGGGCGGCAACGGATCAGCGATTCGATTGGGGTCGCTGGTTCCTATGGGCAGCGGTGATCATTTTCCATCAGGGGACCCGCAGGCTCGTTTTCAAAATGGCTGCTACTCAGTAATTTTATTCAGGAATCAATTCGGCAGGAAGTCATTGTTAAAAATACCAAACAGAGTTTCTGGACAGATGATCATTTTGTTAATGCGTTAAAACAAAGTTATGTAAGAGTAATGTATTTTTTTAATGTGTATAGTTTGGGAGGCGGCGGCAGTGCGCGGCGGCGACGCAAGCGCATGTGGCCGGCCGCGCGACACAATGGCAACTGAACTCAGTCCTCAGCAGCTACGCATGACACGGCACTTTCAAAATCAATAAAATATCTTATTGTTGGTGAACTACAAAACAATAAATACAAATACTTCCTAACGAAAACTACACAAATACCAAAACTTAAATTACATTGAAATAGCAATAAATGAACTACATAAAAGTAAAAGGCAGCTACCACTTACAGCCGATGGAGTTGAGCTATAAAATACGAAAAGGTAATGTAGTCAGCATCTTCAGTACCAAGGCGGCCTTTTTTATATATATTTTTTTGAAATATTTTTGTTCATAATGTTCAGTTTATATATATAGGTTAAATATGTGTTATAAATTATGTGGAAATTGTCAAATGATAGTCATAATTGCGATATGTCATTGGTTGCTTGATGAACAGAGACATCCTGACTATACTGCAGCCGGATGCGCCGGAGTCCAGCTAGCCACTACGCGTCATAGCAATCACGTCACGCGACAGCCTTCCGTCCGCCAAACCATCCAACGTGGCACCCGCCGTTGCGAAAAAAACATTCTCCCTCATAACTGATGAACTAATCAACACTAAAACCTCTTAAAAGGACGATATATACAATTAACTGTCATTCCAAGCGCGCTTCTCTCGGAAAATGAATGGCTCGCGGCTGCGCAGGAGTGTTCGGGTTTGGTAATTATGCCAGCAGCCACGCGGAGTGTGGACCCTAACGACGCGAGAATAAGGTCTCAGATGTGGGTGTGACATTCCACACGCCGGTGCAGGTCGCAAAGTTGGGGTTCGAGAGATATCAAGTTGTTCCGGTGCACAGATGCGTTAGATCGATGCGTCAAGTGGTTTTATCAATATTTGAGCCTCAACTGGAATAAAAAGTTTGCGCTTGCAGTAGATTATTAAGTGCGTTGCTGTGTACTTTCCCTCGTTCAAGACAACGAAGCTGATGCGTGCATTTTACATAAAAGTTTTTGTTTTAGCTGATGAGTATGGTTTTCTGACTCATCTGGTTCGTGGCAGGATATTGTTTGGTCTGTTTGCGGCGCGGGCGACGGGGCGGGGCGGGGGACACAGGATCACATTCCCGGTTGCGCGGGCGCAGCTCGTTGGTATGCGCGCCGCGTCGCGCGCAAAAACGCGCGCCATTCTCTACGTCCCTAAACGTTTCATCAACGATTGATTCTCGGCCGGAGAACGGACGCGAACAGAACTGTTTTTGAAGGATTTTGTCGTTCACCATGTCCCGCTATTTTTTAGAGAATGTATAATGAATGAGTCTGTTCAGCGCGGTGGGAACGCTAGGCTTAGGGCCCGGTTCGACATGGCGGGCAAGAAAGCGACAGAATGGCGACTGATATACATTTTTGGCAAGAAAGGGGATTTGATCGTGGTCCGGAATGCGGGGTGCATTTTGGTGGATGTCAACGATATCGCGACATCAGTATGCGGCCGCACCGTCACTCTCGCCGCGAGCCGCAATAGCACATCGTATAATTCCCTCGTTCGAATTGATAGTGTTTCTTGCGCCAACTACACGCCGAGTATCGGGGCGAGCGAGGCTTCATTGTTGACAGAGAATTGTTCACAGTGAGCCTTTACTTAAGGAGTTCACAGAATGTAGACACATTTTTTAAGTGATTGTCTTTTGTGGCGTGGCACTACTGAGAGCGGAGTTTGTATTCAATGCTACACCAAATGCAGTGCGTTATAAAAATAACACGATGCAAGAATACCAATCAGGTGGAGCACAATAATGGCCATCGTAAGCCTCAAGCCAGATGCAATTGTGCTGTGTTATTTTGCGCCATAATAGTTCTGTTTATAGATTGATTGGATTTGTATGACATTTCTCTAAAAATATAGTTGAAGGCTTCGATAGAGACAAATAGAAGAACATAGCTCTATCTCTTCAGGCAGCTATTTTACCAAGCTGACAGGCAACTTAAATGACAGCAGCAACTAGGAACATGACTGACTCGAAGAGATTCGTATTGGCGGGCTTAAATTGTGTACTCTGAATTGTCGCTTTTGCTTGACATAAGTCAGTTTGGTACATTAGGGGTTTCGTGTTGTCCGTCGCTGCTAGTAGGCCGATGGCGGTGGAGCGAGATTAATCAGTTCTTGGCGGGTCGTACTGTGAACCTCCTCGACACGCGTTAAATCGCTATGTAACGCAGTGTGTCTCTCTCCTACTGGGCTAATTAGAAAGAGTCGCACTGAGTTACGTAGCGAGGTACCACGTGTTTCGAAGGCCCGTGCTGGGTGCACCGGTCGCCGCGGCGGCTGTTTGCGGCGGCCGCTTTGTCGCGCCTCGGTCAACACGCTGACAAAACACACCAGCTATTATTACACTACGCCGTCATTCTTTTCGGTAGACTGTGATGTTTATAGATGTTTGTATATTAGCTTCCTTGGTAACCGTTTGTAACACGAAATGACGGGCGTCGGCTATGAAAGGATGATAAGTGGCAACGACAACAATAAGAGCTTCGAAGATCAATGTTGTCCATTGTTTAACATGTAGAGAAATGTATCTAGAAAGACTGATATTATAAAACGGCTCTTCAATTTTTGATTATTGAATACCAACAGGTGTTTTGCTGCCAGATGTGCTGATGACATCTAAGGAAATGTAGTGAGGGTCGTCGTTGCTGCACTAAAAGTTAGAGCTTGTATGCCCAGCAGTAGGCATCACAAGAGTCAAGCATCACAATATTAGATTCAAAAGTAGTGACTAAGTAGAAAAAAATATGCCTTTAATACGGCCTAGGCATTTGAACTTGCTTTGGCTCGTGTGTGTTGACTCGTAGCTGCCAGATATTTTGGGTAATTTGTCTCGTCGTGACAGTTAGGCCGCAGCTCCCTGGGTCCGGCACGCCGCAGCCATAATGCGCGGCGGTCACGCGCGGCGCCGCACCGTTACCGCTGCGCAGAAATTTGGCGCCGGCGAGCTGCGCGCGCGCCCGCGCAGACAGCAGCGAGCAACTAGGGTAATAGGTTTAGGATGATTGAATATTGTTGAGGCAATTAGTAAATACCTACTAGATTATAGAAGTATTCTCATACCTACCTCTACAGTATAGCTGCTGCCAATAGTCTGCTCGAGATTATGGCATTACCACAGTATGACGTCGAGATAAAAGTTAATATTATATTCACTGGGTTCAAGTGGTTTTAACAGCTGGCATTTTAAAAAAATTTGAGATAGGGCCCCTATTCTTAAAAGCTTAATTAACCTATATTGTATCGCCTATGTTAAGATATGACATTTGATTTCGAATGAAAGGAACACGAAAGAAACAAAACTTGTGTTAGTTAAAAGAGGTTGGTAAACTTTTACGAATAAGGCCAATATTCTCCTGTAACTAGAGTAATCGCCATATGTTCCTCAGTTTTCTGCTCTGAGGAGGTCCAATATTTACTATTATATTGAGTAATATGGCTTCCAGAATGATGAATTGAAACCTCATATCGCTTGCTCTCAAACCAAGTTTCCAGCCTTTTACCAAATGCTTTCGCGCATCGAAAAATTCACCATGTGTAACTGATCTAATTACGTGCGCAAGATCACGATAGTCGGATATTTGCAAGGGTTGATCGTGTGATTAGTGGCGGCGTCCACCACCGGTGTTACCCGCTTTGTGCGCGCGCGCCGCGACGGACGCGGCCGTGACCTGCGTGATGAGGCGGCGAGTGCGCTAGCGCAGCTGATGCGGTGATAGGGATGATAATGATATGCACATTCTCAAGATTGTTGGTACGTGGTTCCTATATTCGCAGATTTTTATCACCAGTTTTTTTTATGTAAATAAATGTGAAGAGTAAACAGCTTTACTGTTACTATTCGTGAGCCGAACGCAATCCTTATTTCATCAAGCCGACAGGTGAAAATGGTTATTCATACATCGCTAACTCGAAGAGTATTTCTATAGCCGGCTGATATATTCTCAACTGAGGAGTGGCCTTAACATGACCGGCAAGCTTTCATTTATCCCTCCCTGCGTCTCTGTCAAAATGGTGTCATAAGAAAGGGACGCACATAGATATAAACTCAGATTAACTCATCTAGGTCGGTTATTTTCGGGTCACAGAGGTGATAGCACACGAGATTAACATACTGCAGCGATCTCGAATGACTGAGACAGAGTAAAACGGTACAAGACTAGACTTGACCTTCCTAAGCTAGACACAGCAGCGCCGCTCCGAGGGTCGCTCTAGTGAACAGACGGGGTCATAAATATGGATACACTTTTACACTCTATTAAAATGAAAGTAAAGTGTAGTGGCGGTACATTTCTGACCTACGCTGATGGGGTTTGCAGAATACTTACATTGAAGATTCGCTCACGTCTGCACTAGTGGTTTGTCATCATCATCATATCAGCCGAAACATATTAGGCCTCCCGCAAAGACCGTAACAACGCCCGGTTTTGCAGTTCGCATCCAGAGGGTCCCCGCAACCATCACCAGGTCGGCGGTCCACCTCGTGATGGTTGCTGTCTGCCCACGTTGCGGCTTCCGGTACGTGGTCGCCACTCGCATCTGGTTTGTACTCTACTATAAATACTATTTTTAAATAAAAAGCTTACTTTATCCATTTTGTTTATGTATACCCCCTTTAAATAGGGGGTATACATGAACAAAACCAACTATTTATTTATAGATCGCTATATGTACTATACACATTTGAGCAGTTCCTTCCATTCCTTATAGACTCCATCATAGAAACTGGATTTTGATAATAGTACATTATCCTTATTATAAGTAAGCAACTTGAGCTGCTTGTGTTATGGGTACTAGACAACAGACATAAATACATGCTTATATAGATAATTGTATACCTTAATACGTGTAACATCCACGACTCAGGTACAAACATTCGTATTCATTATACAAACCAGGGAATCGAACCCGGAACCACAGCTTTGTAGTCATGGCCACTAACCACTAGGCTATCTGGTATTTGTACCCTTTAAAAAAAAATGCAAATCTGTTTATAAACGACAGTTCTGAGCTAACAAAAAAAGCGAATTCTGAATGTCCTCCTTTTTTGACGTCAATGTTAATAGTTGGGGAATGAGATTTATCCTTCAAAATCCTCTGGGTTAGTACCGCACCAGCAATCACCTCGGTGATTACTTACCATCAGATGACACAGTTGCTTGTTTGCCTTACTTTTTTATATAAATGAAAATAAAAAAATTAACGCATTGCGAAAAGCCAACAGCCACTTTGACAGGGACCTTCCTCTCGTTTCCAGTAATTGACGTTACCACTTTGTTTAAAACTTTTAGGTAGACGTTTTGGTCGTTGGTTTTAGATTGTTATCATGATTGAGCTAATGTACCTAGCTCACAATAACAACCCGGCAGCCTCGGCCGCGTCACCGGCGGCGCGGGTTCCCACTGGCGCGGCGTGCGCTATCGCGCCGCATCGCCTGCGCGTGCGCACTTGTCCTCGCCAGCTCACAATGCACTATTTAAGCACGAGTAGGCACTGTGGCGAACATTGTACTTTAAGCTGGGGTAGGAGATAGCTTAGCACGGTTTGTCATGACGGCGAATGGTGGTTGGGTAATTATAAGAAATACCTACCTCTCCAGATTTCTATAAAGGCCAACAGAAAGGTCAGGTCAGATACTTAATTGATTTTGTTGGTTCAATTTATTTATTTCCATCCATTTCCAAATACCATATAACCAATGGGCGGCGGTGATTCTCCCTTCTATGCCTTCCTTTTAAACCAAATCAAATCTTTCCATTAAAACAAAAACCAATAGGAGCTTGCGAAAAAATAAACATATTGAAATCATACAATGCAATACAAAACATTATGCTTTATTGAATACCACATTACAATTTGACAGAATTTAACTGTGCATGAATAATGCTTCTTTATTGAAATTCAACACTAAATGATTGAAATTGAAATATAATTGAAATCATTATATCTCTTTCGGTGGGCCGATGCCACAGGCTGGTATTATATAGGACAGACAAGCAGACAAATACATTAAACACCCCTGAAGATATTTTATATTTATGCATATACCATATATGTTTTGAAATACGTTTTGACGACTTGAAGTCATACGTGCAGGTATTTCGGTGCCAAGTCGTCGAGTCACTCGATTGGCGAAATTCTGTGTCAACACTCCACAGTAGCAGTGGCTGTCACGCGGAGGACGCGCCGCGCATGTGTCGTGCACATCAGCGCGTTCTCACCGGCGCGTGAGGAGCTGCGCGGTGACCGTTAATCAATCGCGGAGCGTGGGAGCGCGGCAGCAGCGGCGCGACGACGCCCCCGCGACCAGCGCCCCTTTCGTCCTCGTGCTGCGTATGACGGCTATGCGCTCGTTGCGATGGCATTACAAAGTGCGAGGATTCCATTTATCTTCATGAGCCTCGCACGTCAAACCCCTACGTGATGTCTCGTCAGCGCTGACCGATGGTCGCCGCGGAACAATACGCAAGCGGGTCTGCGCAGCCGCAACGGCAGCTCCGTCGCTATTTATAGGTTGACGCGCTCGTATCGTTTTGACGGACATTTCACGAATGAAAATAAAACCCGCGCTCGGCTGGCGCGCAGGCGCGAAATACGAAACAATGGTGGTTTAAAATACAATGAGTGCGCGCTGAAATACATAACATCAGCGACATTCCCGTCACGAGCGCGCACCTTTTTCGACTATTTGTGAGAGACCGCGGCGGCCGAACGCGACCTCTCTCCTTATTAATAACGTGGCTTGAATTGGAAATTTTCAAAATAGTCCGCGGGCCCACGCGCTACCCACGCGGGGTTTCCGCGGCGCCCTCTTCCGAGCTTTTTCTTCCGCGTTAGCATGCACCACATGCGTCCGGAGCGTATGCATGCGGTCGTGATTAAATAAACAAGCGGTAACGCGGCGCTGCTGCTAATTGCTGATCGCTTGCGGCGTGACGCGCCGGGGCGGCGGGCGGCCGCGGCCGCTCCTGCCCTAATTGCTGCGGTCGTTCTGCTTACCATACATTACAATGGGAATCAACCCGGACCTCGGCGTCTTAGTGTAAGCTACCAAGACTCCACTAAACGCTCGCGCGACTATCCCTCCTACGCCGGTGCGACAGGGGCTAGAGCTGCGCAGCCGCGGTGGCGGCGCTTGGGCCGTTGCAGGGGCGTCGAGGTGACAAATTTCTGCAAGCATACGCAAATTGTCTAATTAGTGTGGTGGCCGAAGCCGGAGTCGTGTTTTAATACGAACCCAATGCAAATGGCCGCTCCGCGCTGCGCCGATCAGCCGCTCTGTATGTGCCGCGCGTCGAGGATGGATGGAGCTCCGTTTTATGGCCATTTACGAACTGCGACATACATTTTTTGTGCGTGCGCCCGCAGCTGCTTTGTTGCGTCCAGCACAGCAACGATCGTTAAACGTCTCAAGGAACATAAGATAGGTATATCAAAATGTATATATATAATCAGATACATTAGTATGCGTTAAATGTTCGTAATCGAATTTGAACTCTACATAATAAAATAATTTCTGAAGTTTATAGATATTGTAATAAAACAATTAAAACGGTTTATCTAGCGTGTATTGTAACGAATATAATTTCCGACTTTTCAATTGGGTAGTTTTGTATTTTTAACCTTTTTTGTTAGTCTGCCCTGAACGTGTGACCTAAAATGGCTGAAAACGTCGGGCATTACATTCGTAACAATACACGCAATAAGTGTTTTATTGATTTAAGTAACTTGAAATTAAGTGAACTTGATTCATTGTAATGTAAGAGGCCTAAAGAAGGATAAATAGTTATTTATATAAGTTATCTTTTAGGGGATATCAAGAAGGAAAATAAAGGAGAATGGGCAAATTGTCCCAAGTGCCGTATACAGTTGTGCTATATCTTATTTGAAAGCTCTCTATAAGAGCTTAATTTTTTTATATGACAGCAAAACCGAGATGTTTGCAGGGAAAAAGCTACAGCCTATTTTATACCTCACTTTGTACTAGCAGTTGTATGAAAAGTATCTGTAAAATCGTGTTCGAGATATAGCCGAAAAATTTTAACCACGCATTACTGAGGCCACTAGAAGTAAAAAACGTAATGTGAGCATAGGTCTTATTAGATGTTTTATTTTTCTCTTTTTTCATACAAAACAATTATTAATTACAATTCTTAAGGTAAACCAACAACAGAATGGCAACGTTGCATACATTAGGGTGTGTTACACTTAAGTTTTATTGAAAAAATATTTTTTTATTTTTGCGTCCCACGTCACCCCTGCAGACACCTGGTCTTCGACACATGGCCTATGATGATCCTTACACCGAGTGCTACACGTCCATACTACTCACTAGTGTATACAAGGGTTGGGACAGCGCCCATACAAAAATGCCCATTCTCCTTTAGAAGATTATTGGTTCTGCAAAATTCTTGTAAACATAGTTCTACATAGTGAGTTGCGTCCACCCTTGTATCTTCTCGCGTCATTATCGCTAGTATACCTATGCACCCTAAGATTCAGGCAAACTTGGCGTTCACACAGGCGGTCACGATACGGGTGGGATCGCGACGGAAATACGACACAGCGTGACGATACAGTGTGGACGCGGCTTAAAAGGCACTTAATATCCAATTAAGTGCTGAACTTTAACAATGTCAGTACATAATTATGTTACATTGTATGTGACATCGGTACCTGGAATCTTTCCTAGAATGAATTCTAGTAATGCAGACTCAGGAGACATCTTTCAATATTATAGTTAAGGTTCATCATCACCAACATGTATGTAGCTATATCAGTCGAAAGACGTTCACTGCTGGACATAGGCCTCCCCCAAAGATACATACTCGTACAACCGATGTGCTGTTCGCATTTATAATACAGGAAGGCAAACGTACAAGTGGTCACGTGATGGTAAGTGACCACCCATAGACACGTCTAACAACATTGAGACTGTAAATGCGTTGCTAACCCATAAGGTTAAATGGAATATCTCTTATGTCAGTAATTTTACCGGCAGACTTGCTCTTCACGCCGGAACACAACAGTGCAAACACTGCTACTTAGCGGCGGGATTAGCGATCCGAAATAGAAGGTGCTACCATTTACATCCAGCGGGTTCCTGCAACTAAAATTAGATGGGCTGTCGTATTTAAGGTCGTGTTAAGGCAGAGATATGTCGGTGGAGGTGGTGCGCGGAGACTGACGGCGCGGGGAGGAAGTCGTCGGGGCGCGGCGCGCGCGCAGCCGGAAGCGCGTAGACGTGGGCTGCGCGCACGTCCCGGCTCTACGACGGTCTGCCTGTTTTTATACTTCCTGCTCACGAACTGTGATCGTAAAACTTACGTTTTCTCACCTGTATAAAAGAAGCATGTTTGCTTTTGTTTTCACAGCCAGTCACAATTTTTTCTTCGGTGCGTCTTGGTAAACAAAATTAAAAAAAACTGAAATGTTGCAACTATTACAATTTTTTTAGAACACAAGTGGGCAAATGTATGTTGTATGCAAATATTTTATTGTACATAAATTAAAATAACTCAGTTAAATACAAACAGCTTACAGTACTAAGTTAAACTTATTCCTTAACGGGATCTGAAGAAACGTTGTTTTTCGGCATTTTTTGTATGGAACACTTTGTCTGCGAATCACACTTGGTTTTTACCCGACTACGGCAAAGCCAAAAGGAAGGGTTATGTTTTTAGCAGCCTATGTATGTATGTTTGTATTTACGTATGTTCCACTGTAGTGCCTAAACGACTGAGCCGATTTTGATGAATGAGGTATCAATCGGTTCGTAATTGTAGTCTGGGTGACATAGGCTATATTTTTTCGTTACGATTTGTTACTACATGAGTGGAAGACATAGTTTTGTGTCTTTAAATAGTATAAAGCAAAGTCGCTATCCGTTGCTGTCTGTCTCCATATCTTCGGCCGCTTACTCCTTCTAAATCACGCAACAAAATTTTGATATGGTTTTCGCTGCATTTCTTTCTAATTGTACCCGTCCAAGGCCAGGGCGGGACGCGAGTACAAAATAAAAGCTGTGACGTATGTAAGATAATTAAAAAAAATATATTTCGGACAACAGAGATCCAAATGAGTTAGTAAAAGCTTAAAAACGTTAGTTATTTATTATTAAAAGGGATAAAAATTTTAAGATCATGTTGCCGATCAGTGGACAATCCCCACTGTCGGCAATCGCCTTGAGCACGCTGTTGCTGCTGCTGCGCACTCTGTACAGTAGTGACGCGGCCTTTTTGCGCATGACAGCTTCGAAGCTATCCACGTCTCATCATCATCATCATATCAGTCGGAACACGCCCACTGCTGGGCATAGGCCTTCCCCTAAGATCTCCACGACGGTCGGTCTTGTGCTGCTCGCATCCACCGGTTTCCAGCGATCTTCACCTGATCGTCGGTCCACCTTGTGGGAGGCCTACCAACACCTCGTCTTCCGGTACGTGGTCTCTACTCGAGAACCATCCACGTATCCACTCCTGCCAGCGCAAAAAAAATTAAAAGCGCAGTCTTATGGAGAGGCTGTTAAGCTGTTGAAGATATAATAGAACATAAACAATATTTTGTATTCGTGTGGTAGAAGCGTGTGAAGCAGCGGGCTGCGCGGGCGCACGTCCCGCGACGTGCTTCCTGTGGGACGTCTGCTATAAACCCTCAGGACTGAATGACATGCGCATGCGGTTTAACACGCTATAGTTTTTTCTCACTTTATCTTTATTCAAAATCAGTACCTGAAGCCTCAGCTGTTTCTGGAGTTTAAATTAATTTAGAATCGGAAGAAGTGTTTTTGGCTCTACGTACTTTTTATTAATTCCACGTCTAAGTTCCATTGACATAGAGATTACACTGAACTCAACCCTGACTACAGCGTCGAAACGGTGCGAGTCAAGTGGTCGGTAGTATTTTACCGTTGTTCTTGCAAGTCTATGCCAAGCGGGAGGACGTTTCATATTAACAGAAACATTAAATTTCGACAGTAGTATGTTCAATGAATTCAAGCACACATCATAGTACAGTGTAACTATCACGAAGCTTTTCGATACGCGTTAACTCGCTACGTAACTCAATGCATCTCTTTCTAACTGGACTTGTTAAAAAGAGATGCACTGAGCTACGTATTAAGAAGATTCATAGCTGATAACTAGGTGCACAGTTACCGGGATTAACGAAATCTTTTAATATATAAAACTAGGTTTTATCTCCACTTGTAGGCGCTACAAGCAGCGCGTTTCGTTACACTTACTAACTAACAGGTAGTACAAGCGTTTAACATTAGTCTATCTATATTAACAAAGCAACTGCATATCTGTGGTACATGAGAGATCAAATGAAACCTCCCAACGAATCAACAAGATGAATATTTGCATGCATGATACCTACGCGGAGTGACGGCGCATTATGCGGGTGTGTTTGTTGACCGGCCACCTGGCCGTGGTATTAGCATGGCTTCCGCGGCTCTACGGCGCTGGAAGAGGTCGCAATAATCTCAATAGTGGTACATTAAGGTTCGATCAAACCGCTGCTTAAAATACGGAGATGGTACGGAATTGCAACTGACGCATCGCATCCGTACCGTTTTTATCGCATGCCTCCACACCGCTGCTCAAAATACGCTGACGGTACGGAATCATATCGCCGGTTGCGGTCACAGTATTACAGTATGCATGGGTCGGCTCGAGCGGACTTGTTTCATACTCTCACTAAATACCGGCGTGAAGTAGAGGATGGTCTAACGCGGCTCACTTCGTGAAGCTGACTATAAGAACATCACCAAGCCTCAGTATTGCGGCCGTCGCAATTAAGTAGCCGCACGTGCTAGTTATACGATAAAGGAAGAGGCGTATGATAAACAAAAAACGATGATAAGCTAAATGATAACTATTTGTATTGATTAATATGTCAAAAGAATTGAATACCAGCGTGAAGTTGAGATGTGAATTGTCACTCTGCGAAGTAAAATATCTGCGAAAGAGTCAGTCAGTAAGTCTTTGTTACAATAAACCCAACAAACGCGTCAGAGTTAACTTCTCAATTACTATGGAAGCAAAGACAGCGCGTATTTGCAACAAAATGTTTGTATACAACTTCGAGAGGTTTTTATTTGACAGAAAACTTAAACTGAGGGCCCTGCTAATCGGTATTACAGGCATACTACGTCTACCGAGTTGCTAACTCATAAACCGCCGCCATTACAGCACGAGTGCGGTCGTAGTAGGTGCCCGATGAATTATTTACCACATGCATTTAATCTCGTTCTGGATTGTTACAAATTATGGTAAAGCAGCGTTTTTGTGGCCGCATCGGCAGTGCACGCTCGTTGAATTCATTGGCACACATTCCTTCTTGTAATGACAAATGGTATTGTATTTATGTATTTAATGTTTGTTTAAACTAACAAAATGTTGATACGGTACGCTTCTACACTCAGTCAGGTAAGTATTCATTAATACAATGGCGATGCTGCTGTAAAGTATAAATCAATAGAAATAGCCAACGTAGAGCAATGAAAACAGCAGTTATTTTGAATCTGAATCCTGTACACTTACTGCCTAAATTATTGTGAAACAATAAATGACTACTACAGTATGATAAGAGTGTGTGTAACAAAGGATGAATAATCCTGCTAATATTATAATGGCGAGAGTATGGTGATGGGATATGTGGATGTTTGTTCCTCAATGACGCTTTAACGGCTGGACAGATTTAGATTAAATTTGGCAGATAGATAGATCTTGTCCTGCATTAAATCATAAGATGCTTTTTGTCTCGTAAAATGTATAAAAACAATATACGCGGATGAAGCCGTGGGTAAAAACTCGTATACTATAAATACTGTTTTCATTGCGTTTCATGGCATTCCATCATTTCTGCATTTGGATGTATACTGCAAAGCTCTGTAATTATTCCATCGTTTAACAATTTAGTGTTCCTGTGGGTTACTTGTACCTACTGTTTTTGTCAGTTTAACAAATGTTTACTTGTGGCCACAGTGTCAGTCATTTTCTCATAGGCTGGATATTTTGAAAAGTGGAATCCCAGCCCTAATGTTAAGCTATACTTTACGCAAAAAAACATTGTCTCGTTCTCCATTTTTTATCGCAGTCCACATATTCTGTTTCCGTATTTTTTCACTTTTCTTCCAACACCTATTATGCAGGCACGATCTAGCACATTATAAACAGTGTTACAATTTTTTGTCACGAGTCTTTTTTGGTGACAAAAAATTAAATGTTTCCAGTAGAATCACCAATTGTGATTGTGTTTTTCAATAAATCGCCATAAATTTCAATACATACACGCGGACGACGTTTACGTCATTTGTCTCATTGCTATGGATCTATTTAGCATCATTTTAAGTTTCCATAAAAAGTCGGAGACGTCAGTTGCTTTGCTGGCGCTGGCGGGCTTAAGGGGCCGGGGTTAAGGTTCGGTTCGCCGGCGGCAGGACCCGCTGCGCCGGCGCGGGCCGCGTGATGGACGCGGCCCCGGCATAATGCGGCGTCACCGCTATGAATTACAAATGGCCGCTACCCGCCATACATCAACATCGGCCAGCGATTACTCTTATCAACTTCATACTCACCTCCATTGCTTTTCGATTTGCATTGTTTATTTCTGTCTGCGAAATGATAAATCCGACCAATCCGATGGTTTTCTATACCTGGGCTTAACAAATCTAAGCAATGGCCGTTGTGGCGGGAAGATTCTGGGATCCAGTGCACCCAGCACGCGTACTTGAAGACGAAGTGTTAGTAGGGCCACAAAGTGCACTTAATAGCTAATGAGTAATGAGGGTTGCAGGAAACAGTTGGATGCGAGAATCACAAGATCAACCGTCGTGGAGACCTTTTGGGAAGGCCTAGGCCCAGCTGACCATATATGACGATGATGGAATAAGTCTTAACGCTAAATGGTGCATACTTAATTAGCTACGATAACATGGTGTTGCCGGATGACAAGCTTATACTGGGTATTTTTATAGAATGAATATCAGGTATAAACTGCAGTTTAGATAGACACATAAGATCGCTATTGATGGTACATGCCAAGCTAATAGCTTGCGACCAGCACTCGTCTGTGGAGACAGTCCTTACCACCTAATCAATTTATTAGAAACGTGCTTAACGACGAGATAAGGCTCGTATAATTTGATCGCAGTTCCATTGCGTGGCGACTCCTCAACGACCGCGGTGTTCCTCGAACCGGGCACAATACCGTCGCGTTCGCCGGCGAAGGCTACCATTGTCACCACTACCGCGTATCTCTCGCACCTACTCCACATGCAATTGCCTAATTCGAGCTGCTCCTCCCTCTCTAACCCTCTGAGCGTGGTGAGAGGCCGCATGTGTCTGGTTGCGCTGGTTGGCGCGCTGCTTGGGATTCCGGCGGTGCGCGTGCGACGAGTTACGACCGCCGCAGCAATTGCCATGCGAGCGGCGCCCGCGCAGCCGTGCCCGATGTATGAGAACACCTCGGTTGTACTGCCCGAGGTATTACAATAGGTATGAATAATATTTGACACACAATTAAATAGCAGTTCTTGCTACAGTTATGATTAATAACCCAGGCTAACTGCATAAAGGACGAGTGTTTTTGGAATCAGATCTACTTTTTTTTGTACAAAAAAAGAGGCAAACGAGCATGCGGTTCACCTGTTGGGAAGTGCTCACCGCTGCTTTAAGAACCAGCGCTACCCAGAGAATCACTCATCAGTTGTCGTCCCATAGGTCCCCATCCACCAAGGGCCTCCGGAACGCTCACTCGTACGATACGCAATAGCAAACAATACTCGTATTTATTTGCGGATGTTAGATTTTATTTGGCGGCGAGGTATTTTTGAATTAAGCTATACAGTATATAACATAGAGCCTATATTATGGCCTATTGGCAGAATAAATTGTTCATTTTCATTGTCACACCGACCCGCTCCGGTTTCGCAGGGGTACAATTAGGTATTTTTAGTATCACATGAACTGTAAACGGCAGTTCGGCCTCTTGAATAGCGAATTCTAAACTGTTAGACCACTGGCATCGGTCCCTACACGCATAGGTAATATGAGGTTCCGGGTTCGATTCCCGGGAGGAGCAAATGTTTGTATAATGACGACGAATGTTTGTACCTGAGTCTTGGATGTTATATGTATTTAAATATATATTTATACAAGTATGTATATCTGTTATCTAGTACCCATAACACAAACAGCTTTAGTTGCTTACTTTGGGACTAGATCAATTGGAGTGAATTGTCCCAAAATGTTTATTTTTATTTATTTTTAAACAAAACAATACAAATGTCACAAAATTCGAACGAAACTCACCGGTACAACATGACATGCAGTAATGTGCGTGACCCCAACTCCCGTTGCGTTACGTGTGCCAGAGCGTCAGTCCGTCAGTTTGTGTGTCGCCTCGCTGACACTGATCAGTGATCACTGATACTGTGGAAATCTCCGACATCGATCTCTTCGGGTGGGGTCCGGGAATCCAATGGTCCCCATACTAATGACCTGGAATAGAATTAACTCAGATTTCGGTTGGACACACAACTTGTGTGTCCAACCGAAATCACCAGATGCTTAAAATTGTTTCATGTAGCAGTGTTTTTATGAAATTTAAATGGTGCGCACAAAATAAATAACAAGTGGTGCCATTTTTCGTCACTAGAGGTCACTGTATAATAACCCATCGGAATGAGTAACTTTAAAACAAAAGTCACAGATGGCAGGGAGGACAGTAGCACCTTAAATTCAAGAATGCAATAACCGTTAAAACAAAATTGGGCATTGGGATCTGCGGTTTCATTGTTAGAGCGTAGTACAGAATGTGGAGGTTGCAGGTTCGAGTCCTGTCAGACGTCAAAGATTTTTATTTGCTTAGTGACATAAGGATTTAGGACAGACAGGAATGGATAGCGACTTTACTTTTATACTGTACTAGCGGACGCGTGCGAGTTCGTTCGCGTAAATTTAGCAGCCTATGTCCGTCAGGGGTAGTGTAGCTTTCTATCTGTGAAAGAAATTTTGCAATCGGTTTAGTAGTTCCAGAGATTACCCGCTACATACAAAAAACAAACAAACTTTACTTTATAGTATTAGTGTAGATAGATGTAGATAATAAAGAAAAGAAGATGTAGAGATAAGGATATCAATATCAGCAAATAGTTCATATCATTGTAAGGAACTCTGCTCACGTAATATGCGCCGAGTGAAGAGAGATCCCAGATTAGTGGTAATTGTCGTGATCATTTTAGGATAATATATCGCAGGAACCGAGTGCTACCGACACGACACCCTGTAGGTTGCCTCATTATAATAATGTATCATGCACTCTTACATGTACAATCAAGGGCAAAATATGTATGCAGTTTGTCACCCTAATGCAATGGAGTAAGATAAAAAAGTGTACTTATATACAATACATACTTATGACATTGACTGTACACTAGCGACCCGCTTTGGCAGACGCTACGCATAGGTACAAATAGGATGTGTCGTACAATGAAAAACTTCAGTAAAAAATCTCTAAATTATAGTAAAAACGGTTTAAAAATCCGTTGCGTGGTTCAGAAAGAGTAAGCGGCCGAAAATTTGCGAACCGGAACGGATAGCAACTCACTATGTAAAGAAGACAAAGAAAAGAAGATAAATGAGATAAAGAAGAAGAAAAAAAAAGATTATTGGGTACAAAATTAAGAAGGAAACTTACCAAACAGTAAAAAAGACAGAAGAAAATGAAAGATATAGAAGAAAAAGAAAGAACTCAATATAGAAGAAAATGCAGAGTAAAACCAAATAGAAGAACAAATGCTAGTGATGATTAGAGATGCAAAGAGCCTAAAGCGATGGAAGTTAGATTAGTTAGTTCTATGTTATGGGCAAGTTACAAATATGTTGAATTCAATACATTTGGTAACTTGTCTAGTCAATAACCGTGCCCCAATTGATGACGAGATGATATGGATACACACAACTAAAAACCAGAGACAGTGATGTCAACTATTGGTAAAAACAATCCCTGACATGTGTCAAGTACTGGTACTTTTCAGTAGTAGTAGGGACTTTACAAAGTTTGTATTCCTAATAAATGAATCGAGAATTCTGCTAAATGGTCACGTAATTATTTTTTGGACTCTTCAGTAGGTAAATATACATATTTCATAAAAAATAAATTAAAGTTTTATTCTTAGTTATATATTTTTATGCATGTTAGTTTGTAAGGTATTTGTCTTTGTAGCCTGAGAATAAGTGTTTTTTTTAAATATATATTTACTTCTCCTCATTCAGGTCCTCGGCACTTAAATATATTCTATCTACTACTTACTTACATACAATTTCGTAAACCCACTAGAATTTTTCTTTAAGTCAAAGTCAAAGTCAAAGTCAAAATATTTTATTGCATAAGAGCACATGTCAAAAATAAAATAATACATTTAAATTTATACAATTATTAATTTTAACATGTCAATTTAATACTATTCCTATAACCTACTTATGCCTAATCAAATATTTAATGTCAATAATAATTAATTTTAATAAATATTCATGTTTCTTATTATAATGTCAACAATTTTCATATTACCTATTCACTATAAAATTCCTTAACGCTATAAAATGCTTTTTCTAATAAGTATTTCTTTAACCTGGAGACATATAAGTTAAAAGAAGGAGCGTCTTTGACCTCTCTGCTCAGTTTATTATAAATGCGTAATTTAATCAGGCATATTGGAGCTACTCTGTAAAAGAAGACGCAATAAAGCGTACCTAATTGAAAAGAAACAGGTTCCTCGGTACACTATCAAGTAAACAAATTTGGCAAAGGTACGGCCGGCTTGACGCAGCGCAGGGTCGCGGCGCTCGCGCAGGTTATCGGCCATCGCCGGCGCCGGCGCCGCCGCACGTAGCTGCGCCTAGGCAATTGCCGGGAGTTGTGATGTGAATAGAGTAAGCTCGGCGTGGACTCATGTGTGGAGTTTGGATTTAGTACAACATATATCACACTATATTTTATGCCAGCACCTGCACGGCAAGAGCGAGTGATGATTTTCACGCTTGTCGCTCAGTGTATAATTATTTCTTCTATTGTAAGCTATAGGTATTGGTACTTAACATAGAAAGGGAAGGTCTGTGCGACAAAGCGAGTCGCAATTAGTCGTGCTGGCTATTAAGACTAGCTTTCGCCTGTGCCTCCTACTGCGCAGAAATAGATCTGTGATGGTACTTTTTTCCACTTAGGCGTAGAGTTTACAAAAATAATGAATCTTATTTTTTAAAGACGTGACATGTTATGAATTTAATTGGCGTATCAACCTTTTTGAAAGAAATGTCGAGGAAATGTCCATATAAGATGTCAATGTCTACTTTCGAAGTAATTATTACATTGGTTGTAAAAAGGTTCCACGGCGGTACGCCATCAAACTTCTTCGACTGCAAGATTCATCGTCGAAACATCGTTGAGCTGAGTTTTCAAGAAAAGTGTGACATTATTACGAATTGTTTACACATGTAGATCAACATCTGTATACAAATGGTAATATTTAGAGACGGGCTTTTTGCTGAATGTATACTTTAATAGATATTGCATCGTCATTGGAACAACGGTTGATAAGACTACCAAGCAGATAATTTCAAGCAGATTTTACGACTAAAAGTGTATCAAAATCTACTTGTACTATTTCTTGTAACAATCGAGTTGAAACATTTGTTATATTTATACGAAGTGAAGTATGTAGCCTTCAAATAAAAATATTTTTGCAGGACGCAATGTTGGTTTCAGTTTTATCCGGTCCCATTTACCAGGCTTCTAGGATCAGCAGACAATAACAATCGCAGCAAAGCAGAGCGAACCAGCCACGAGATATACTACCAACATTAGCATACGTCTCGCAGATGTGATCAGCCTGTCCCAGCTAACGACCGCGACGCGTATCGCTTCATGCAAAAACAATTTCATAAACAATAAATTCACATACGGCGGGCGTTCTCAGTGATCCCCGTAGATTAACGGTCGATGCTCGAATTAAATTATTCCGCTGGTGAATTGAGAAGGGCTTATGGGAAGCGGTGGGCTTCACCGGTGAGGTACTCCGGGCCCGGCTCGGGTGCGCGGCGGCTCGATAGCATCGCGTATAATGCGCGCTCGTTTTGTCCGAGTCGGTACCCAACAACTGTTGTCCGGAGGTTAGGGAATTAGCTCGTCGAGCCTGTAATTTGCCGAACCAGGCTCCTTGTAAGCAGCTTCGAGTTTGGATGGGGCTACCTATGATCATTAAAGTATATAGTTAAGTGACTTTGTAACCAAAATTTCTTCCAATTTTTTGATTACAGTTTGGATATCCATATTATTATGAGATGCTATGACAACACAAACTTCTTTACATTGACATAATACTTGTTTATACAGTACAATTATTTCAAGATTTACTTTGGCTGTCATCGGTAATGCGATAGAGATAGAGAATTAAAACTGAGCGAAGTACATTGCTGCCTTTAGGTAGAAGATAAAGTATCAAGTAATGGTTCAAAGAGGCAATGTAAGTCAAAAACTATCTTTGTCGAGTAATGCCGGGAGGCTAACTTATAGTAATCGTACTGTAATAGTTTATCAGTTCCTCAATGCTGCTACTACTCGTACACCACGACCGTTGTTGCACATTTTCGTTACACTAGAAGGTAAAATTATTTTGTGACTCCACTAATTAAGATCATAAATCAAAAATAAAACAACATGGTCGTCCGCAAAACAAAGACTTTTGAATTATTATTTTTGTAATAACGTAATTACCGCAGCGGCCGCCGCGGGCGCCGCCGCCTGCTGCACGGGGCCTGCCTTAAGGGCGCTTTTAGAGTTCCTTGCACAAATCAAAGTCAAACAAAGTCACAGTAGCTTTATTAAATGTAGGTTCGTGAAGCACTTTCGAAGGTTTTTGCTAAGCGAAAGATTATGGCCTTTGAATAAATAAAATAGGAAGATAAACAACCAAATGTGTCACTTGATGGTCAGTGATAAACACTGCCGATCATCCGCCACATTAAGGAGAGTGCAGATGCTTTGCCAACCCACAGTGCTAAGATGGAATATAATTAGAATTATTTAAATGTTTGTGCAACAAAGCACAGGTGGGTTACATACTGATTTTATTCCTCCTAATACCTCTTGTGTCAGTAATTTCTCCGGCTGTCTTGCCCTCCACGCCGGAACACAACAGTGCAAGCACTGCTGCTTAGCGTTTGGATTAGCAAGCATGATGGTGTTAGTGATTTTGCAAAAAGTCTTACTACCCACAAAACCCAGCGGGTTTCCAGCACACAATAAAGTTTTCTAAATTAAAACGTTATTTTAAGATTACCAAGCTTGCCAGTGTATGTCGGGTCGGCTTATACTATGTGGTTTGGTTACACTATTATTTTATATTCCAGTAAGCCTGCTGGCGTCTGCCGGTGTTAGGGTCTCCTGCGCACAATGACACGGCACAGGTATTTAAGTGTTATTTTGCAAACAATACCATTTCTTCTCTATCTGTTTTTCCAGATCTTCGCTGAGCCTTATTTTATTCTCTTACAATTTGTAGGAAATGGGTTGTCCGAATTAACTTCAGGTGGGAAACTATCGAATACAATTTATTGCACGGCTCTGCATGCGTACAAGTCAGGCTAATAAACCAATTAATGATTAAATAATTTAGAGAGCGATATTTATGAGGTCGCAAAGTCAACTGTGTTAGCTTTTATAAACACTTTATTCGTTCGACGATAACTTTACTATAGTTTAATCAATCTTGATGAAATTTGGCAAACAAGTAAGTAGTTAAGGCAAAAAAATAAACTTTTAAATTCGAATATGAATAAAATATTTAAAAAACGGTTATAAATAAAGAATTCACATTTTAAGAGGCGATTGAATACTATAATGTTGGTATGCATAAGACGGGGAGGAGGTGGGGGTTGGGTGGAATGAAATGAAGTAGAACATAGTTTATTAATTTTCTCAAGTTACAGTAGAAATTAAGTATTAAGCGGACCATAGCATTGTGGTCCTTTTAGCCGGATGCTAAACTAATTAGAGATTTTAAACACCGCTCTTCTCACTACAGTCTGACCCTTGATTACGAGCGTCGTGAGTTGCGCAAGAGCATCGCTTCCTCGTCAGGACGAAACCGTCCGCCACACCTCGGCGCAAAAACACGCGTTGCCTCAGCTGGGTGTGTGGAGGGTAACAGAGCGGAATGTTTTTTGTGCTGTTACGTCGCAATCAGAAGTGTTTCGACGATTTGAATTATTGCTTATAATCACTAATTTGCGTTTGGTTACAATCTTGGAGTGTGGCGCGTGACGCGCTCGGCGGTGCGGATTGATGGATTGTTGTTATGTGCTGTTGCGACGAAATTACTGGCACAAGAGGTATTAATAAAACGGATCACTCACGTATTTTTGCATCGGGAAATGCTCGACATGTTAAAAAAGGCACAAGAGGTATTCTATTTTAGCCTTTTGGGTAAGCAACACATCTGCAACCTTTTTGGTGTTGCGGGTGTCTAATAACCGGTGGTGATTTTTTTACCATCAGGTGATCAAGTTGCTGGTTTGTCTTCCTATTTTACAATAAAAAACCTTTTTCGTATGTAGACAATACAGTTACGTCATTATAGTTCAATGTGTCATCGGCTACATGTTCTTTGGCTTTTTTAGGTCGTTGTGGTTGTTATTAGTAAAAAAAAAATCTTAGTAAAGTAACACATGAATTACTATCGATGTCTATTCGATATCCTAACTAATTTCCAAGGTTGAATATCGATAGCGGGATTATTGACAGTTTGGCATCACTAGTGGAAGTACTCCAAATGGATGATCACGTTTGGACAGCTTGAAGCCTTCAGTTGCGATCTTAAAAAGTATGAATTGTAATTTAAAACGGTTTTTTTTTCAATTCATTTAGGTGCAGTTCTCCACCTTCAAGTTCTCCAATATACAAAGTTGAGTTATAATGTTAAAGAATATCGTTGCAAAATTACAGTTACCATTAAAAAATAATACTTAATACATAATAAAAGTGAATTTGGTAAAAACAGCTGAACATCGTTCGCTTATTATTTTAATTCGGGCTAATGCCGCGGCGCGCGCGCAGCTATTACGGCGCATATTTTTATAGCGTGCTTATGTGGTGCCAAGCGGGCCGGCCTGCGATACACTGGTACATTTAAATATTTCAATTATTGCATTTTACAATAAGATATATTCAGGATACGAGTAATGTATTTGTATTTCGTTTGCTAAAAGACAAGTTTGATATATACTTATTGCGATTTTTCTCAAAGCCTGCTAATTTTATAGGATTTGTAAGGTCTGTAGTTACAGATTGTTCTCAACTACAGAAGCGTCATAATCGCATTTGACATTTTGTTTGTAATGGAATTATTGTGATCTAATTGATTTCGGTAAGGTATCATTTTTGATCATTTGAAATGACACATTAAAGGCTGACAATGCTCATGCAATATTGCGATACAAAGACCGCAAGCCCTAGTTGATAAGAGTCTGTAATTTCTCACGAAAATGAATAGGTAGAGTCCGCGCCCACACTGCAGCGGCTGCGCCTGCATTAGCGCCGCAAACGAGCCCCCGTGCTGCGCGCGCGCATTCCGCCGCCATTTTTATAATTCCTATCAATTTCCGACGCAAATAGCCGATCATGTAATAGGGACCGATTGGGAGCTGGTACGGACAACAGGCAAATCAGAATCGATTATTATAATCCATTTTTGTGATGTGCTCAATATAATTAATAGATTCAGGCGTTACTTTGCGGAGGTCCATATCAACAAACTGGAACAAATTACCTTGCTACTCCGCGAAACCAGTGCTGGGCTCGTGCAAAATAGCTGCGTCTGTGCGAGCTGAGGAGGGTGGGTTTTTGCATGAACATATATGTGTCGCACAGACGCAGCTATTTTGCACGAGCCCGGCACTGGTTTCGCGGAGTAGCAAGGTAATTTGTTCCAGTTTGTTTTTAGTGTTCATGATGTCAATACTTCGGAAAGAATCTTCACAGACTGACAACAAGCCTCAAGAAACTCAGTGTCTCGGCAGAGTGTTGCTGTTGACGCTACACGGTATTAATACCGTCCATGTAAGGCAGCCCCTCCCGCCTGCGCCCGCGCCGCGACAGCGCCGCGTGTTCTCATTTCGCAACGCTGATTGCCTGCAGCGCGTCGGGAAACTCCACTATTTGACAAATCGACATTTAAAGGCCGAGACATGTGGGTGCGACTTAAGTTTTCCACCACCTCTTACGCCAATAACTCGGCCAGGAAGATAACTGGCCAAGTGTTGGCCAATTTAGAGTGGACCTGGCGACCGAGCTGCCCTCCTGATAGGTATAAACTTAAGACGAATTTTCCCAGAAATAAGATCTAGCTAGATCAATTTTTAACACCCGTAAATTCCTATATTGTTAATTTCATACAAAATTATTCCAAAATTCCAGAACACGATTAGAGCATGGGATATTGATTATAGTACTAGAGAGCAGACCCTTCAAATATGTATTTGTAGAATGAAAATGAATGAATAATCTTAATCTTCTGTCATGTAACATTTCCAAGTCAACGGTTAATTCATTCATTCACTTCTTTGTTCTAATAATTAGTTCGTTATTTAATTTAAAAAAATTCAAACGCCCGTTATTTTTAGCCTGCTGAGCTGCTAAGAAATAACAGTATCTTAAGCTAGAACGGGTCTAGCTTAAAGATCCTGTTATTTCTTGTATTTATTGTGCTCAATTTGAATGTGAGCTAAACGCTATCATCGCGACGACTACCGCCCACGAGCTTAATATCCTCAAATGATAGTGCGAGTAAGACGGGAGCTGCGCCGGCGCAGCGCGGCTCCGGCCGCGGATAAGTATGATTAGAGCATGGGCTTGCGCGGGCGCCTGCTCGTGGGGATTTATACTGTGACACTGGCTGGGAGAAAAGTATATTAGCATGTAAAAATAAGTATAAAAAAAACGCCTAACGTTTTTTTGGTTGTAAAAGACTCTTAAAGTACTTTATTTTGATATCCCAAAATCCCAAGTCACAAAAAATAAATTTTCTTCATCCTAGGTATAATTTGCTTAATAAAAATAACTGATTACGTCACGAATAGTCAGGAGATTCCTCACTAGCCCTGACCACCGGTAGCTTGAGCCCTGCCCCGCTGCCGGCGGCATTCTAGGTTAGGTTTTTATAATGTTTCTATATTTTGTATTGATATTTTTTTAATACTTTTTATAGAAATGTTGTAAACACTTAACCTAAGATTTAAAATAAATATACATAATAATAACTGAATTTTTTGTTGTTACTATGTTTGTTGTAAGAAAACAGGTCAAACTCAAATTCGTTTTGTCAAAAATATGTCCCAGATTAGTAGCTGCGTCATACTTAACCGATATGCAATGATAATTTTATAATCCACGTACTTCCGAGTGACGATGGTTTTGAGAACGAAACATACTAAGCAGCTGTTTGGTATGTAAACTAAATCCATTGCTGAAATGATTGACCTTAAGACGAGGCTCCCTAAAACTCCAAAAATAGTTTTTGAGTTTTCTTCAATCTCGATCTCTTTCAACAATGAATGTGTTTGTTAATTTAACATTTTATTTTGACTATTTACCTAAGTTAAATATACTGGTACGATCAGCAAATGACATTACTTTACTTTAAAGACATTAATAGCATTCGAGCCCTTCAAATAAATTACGAAGAATGCACCATTCGCACAACAAGCGCATTTGTTTTAATATCCGCCATAAAATGCGCGCGCGCCGGCATCGATTTATTTCGGCGCGGGAGCCGGGAGCACCAACTATTTGATTGAACTCCTCCCACTAATTATATTCTTATGGAATAAACTCTACCTTTAACATGTTCTGACTCAGACAAGAAACGGCGTAGGATTCTGTATACTCCACGCCACTTTAAACTTTAGTACATTCTCTTAAAACTTGTTCGTCATTGATGTGAACGTAAAGGTGATGCGCAGGAGATGATACAGTAGCCGCTGCAGGAATGTGGGCGAAATGTCCGGGGGATAATCGCCTGTAATGCCGGACCTGTCCCGCCGGTAATGACGGCCCCAGTTAGATTCTAGACGATTATTGCCGTCCGCGGTAAGTTCCCAGCTTCGGCTATTAAGCTATCAAAATTAGGAATTCGAGCACGCATCCAGTGGCCGTTTCCAGCGAAATTTTACAGGTCGATAAAATCTCGTGAGACGCTACTGGTATTTTAATTTAGTTTTCCTTTTTTAAATCGATTCTTGTGTCTAATTATTTTAATAGCGTTGGTCTCAGAAAGTTATGCTGGGCTGGCCAGTGGACTTATATCATTCATGGTCAGATAAAGTCTGATAAGATAGAAGATCCCAATCCAAAACGATTAGATTTAGACGAAAAAATTAGCATGATTCAAAATATAGTCATTACTTGCGTCCTATAGAAAATCACCTTTCATTTCCTTCAGTAAGGAATGAAGGCGGACTGTACTCACCTGAGACGACCTTGTTGTGTAACAGGGTACCTGGTATTAAGCACCCATAACATGTACAGTCGGCCTCAGAAGTAGATAAACATTTAAAAATCTTGTCGTTGTAACGCATGTAATGAGAGTTGCTTGAATTTGTCACATTACTGACAGCGACAAGGTACTAAAATATACAGCTACTTCCGAGGCTGACCGTACATAATAGTCTAGCTCCGATCAGCGAGAGAGCACTATAAGCTTTTGCTACGACAGATGTGATGTGTTAAACAAATAAAAAAACATTTATTCGTAAGAATTTAAGTTACAAAATGTGATGACACAAAAAAACAATTCTATCTTTTACCGGCGTGCAAATTTAGCACGCTGCATGCACACACAGCGCACAGGTGGGTTAGGTACATAATATTGAACACTAATAAGTAATAATAGGTGTTGCATTACGTAATACATTCTTAACGGAATTGAATTAGTACTCGTAAACAATTATGTTAACATTGAATAATAAAAAAATAAAACAAAAATACTAACAAGACAATGAGATTGCAATGCATTAAACGAATTTTATGCGCTAGAATCTACATACCAATTCAGTTTTTAGGCAAGTAGTTCCTACTTAAGGAAATATTAACCCATATAAGTTTATCTTTCTTGTAGATCCTTTATCAACAAGTGCAGCTTTATTAAATACTTAATATACATAAAAAGTAGACTTAAGTTAGTAATAAAATGCGAGCAAAAGGATTAGGCTTCTGCGCTGACAGTGCGCGATGGCCTCCATCAGTCTGCGCGCGCGCCGGCCGTCAATATGCGTAAGCATCATCTGATACCGGCTGCACTTGCACCGTGTCGTTATTAATAGCTACATGCGTATTATTTCGGAGACGGACTTTTTAGGTATGCCCTATACCATTAAAGTTGGAATAAACTGGACGTCCTAAGTGTGCAAGTGAGAAAGTAATTCATTATGACATTTGCAGAAGGAAGAAAGAGAAAACAAACAATGAATGACATCGTAACTAGAGAATGCAAACCCGGTTATTTTCTCTAATTTAACCAGGTTTTCATTCCCTAATTGTAACCTTATTTGCTGGACAGGTAAGCCCAAGTAAGTGCGTGTTAGTATGAACATTCCTTCTTCATTGTGAGCCTACTTATACTGTATACATACAATAATCATTTCAATTGTTAAGCAATCGTTGCCGCCTGTGCCTTGATAATGAATAAATTGAGTTGTAGGTTCGACTGTCAGATAGCTATCCGCACTAAGTTCCGTGGCTAGTGACCATGACTATGTTTTAGGCTGTTGATTCGATTCCCACAAGGGGCAAATGTTCGTATGATGAATATGAAAGTTTGTACCTGAGTCTGGGATGTTATATTTATTCAAGTACCTATATATTTATCTATGTAAGTAAGTTTATCCGTTATATAGTACCTATAGTACAAGCTTTGCTTCGTTTGGCTTCGATTGTCCTAAGATATTTTTAGATTATTTATTTATTTTTAGGTGATTCATTTCCATTTCGCCGGTGGATCATGACCATGATTAAACTGGTTCGACAGTATTTTATTTTATTCGCAAATTCCCGGTCGCCCGCGACGACTCGCGATCGCCGCTAATCGTTGCCAGCAACGCGATGTCGCTGCCGCGGTCACTACAGAAGTAATCGTTGATCGTTCGCGATAACGATCATTCGTCATCGCAACGGTTGGAGTGAGACAAATTATTTTCCTGATGTTCGATATTATATCTACAAGTATCTATACATACATATGTATAAAATATTTTTGTTGTTTATTGACTAAATGACTGACGGATGCACCGCATAAATCAGTGAAGATAGAAACAATGAAAACAATTTGTTTTTACTGGGGTAGAGATGCACTAAGAAAGGATCTTTGGAAATATCAACATTTTTTTATAAACGGTATATAATTAATTATTATATTTGGAAAATTTATAACAAAATGTGCTTAATTGACCAACGCGAGTTATAGATAAGATAAGATAATTTATTCATACAAATTTGAAATTACATGAAAACATAATTAATACAGAAACTTACTTACAATCTATGTAACACGTTTGCCTGAACTAGGAGATCCTGTGTTTCAGGCTAGAAGAGCTAACAAAAAACGTACAAAATCTTATAAATACACATTCCATACTGGTGGCGCATCAGTAAACATTTTGGTTTTTTAAATTTAAATAACTAAGATCATCAATGTATAAAAACTTATAATAAAATACAACTATTAATTACTTTAACATAACAAGCAAATTTTCTGTATCTTCATAGGTCATAGTTTGGAGAGCTTGTTGAAGAGTTTTCTTACAATTACTATAGTTTAGAGGATAGATATTTGCCATTGCATTTAGCTTATTGTATAAGAGCATTAAGGGGGAGGAGGTTGAAAGGGGGTGGAAATTAGAAGGTTGTGATGCAAATTTTATGCGAACGAAGTTGCGGGCAGAAGCTGGTTAGTATAGCGTAATATGACGTCATATTCCTTTACTGAATAGGATGCGCTTTGACGATACCCATACTGTGTTTGGTCTGCCTTTAGAACCAACGACACCAAGAGAATCACTGATCTGTTGCCAGCCTTTAGCTCCCTCCACGATCACCGTACGAAAGACAGTAACATGACTTAACACCGGTTTTTTCCTGAGTGTAGTTACTATCCCAGTCGAGCCCACCCATTTGTATAGTCGACCAAGTAACTGCTTGACCACGTGAACCTTATTTCTTTGTAATACAGTCGAAAAGTGGTCAAGCAATTTCTTGGTCAACTATACAACCACCAGTAAATGGTTACATTTGTTGCTCTACCACTATGAATATAGTTATTTAAGAAGCTGTAGTTTGTTTTAATTACAATTAATTAGTACATTATTTTTACAAGAACAATGGCCGAGCTACGAGTATGTGAAATGTTTATTGGCAAGTATTGTATCATTTATCCGACATATAAGTTTTACTTGTGTATTCGTCTGTATGTTGAATGTAACTCATAAGTCACTGGACGGATTTAGATATGGTTTTCTTCATTGTGTTTTTCCTAGGTGGTGCGAGCAAGTACTGAAGTGGGCGGAGCGCCGGCCCCTGCGCGCGCGCCGCCATCACGATCACGACACACGCACACATTGACACTTGTCATTGTTGAGAGGAAAGCGAGCCTTGATCGACATGAAATGAAAACTGTGAGCCAATCGTATTTTGAAAAACGGATAATGAGCGCAATCGCATATAAAAAAAATCCACATCAAAAGCAAATTGTTCTACGTATTCTTTTTTTTTATTCGAAATGCTCAAGTTTTTTATTCGCTTGCAAATAAGACTTATCCTTTGCTGAGTGATTATGTATTACGTAAAATCTTTGGAAAATATCAGACATTAATTAAATACGTTTTGATAATGTCTTATCAATTGTAACGCTGGACTTTATTGGATGACATAAACGTTGTGACATTTTAAATTCAATGCTATTTCCAATAATAGATGAACAAAAAAAAAAGTTACAGCAGGTCTGTGCATTATTTAACTCGAGAACGCGTTTGCGCGGGCGCAGCCGCTGGCGATGCGGGGCTCCGAATTGATTTCCCGTGATGACCCACCTCCGACCTACAGATAACCCGGTAGGTCCCGTGACCCTGGTACCTGCTGACATCTGCAAGCTTTCATACTCATCTTTATTAACTAGTTTTTGCCTGCGACTTCGTCCGCGTACATTTTGGATTATACCATAACTTTCACACCTCTTTGAAACCTTTTGATGGTAGATTTTTGAAAACTCCTTACTCAGCGCACCTCCTAGAGATTAAAATATCTTCCAAATTTCATGCTTCTAGCTTCATCGGTGCATTGTCTGTTAGTCCGTCAGCAACAGAACCGCCCGGTCAGCCCGAATCGCTACCAGCATCTTGCTCGCTAAGCGGCAGTGCTTGCTTTGTTGTGTTCCGGCGTGAAGAGCAAGACAGCCGGTGCAATTACAGGCACAAGAGGTATTCCATCTTAGCCCTCTGGGTTGGAAACACGTCTGCAATCCCTTTGGTGTTGCGGGTGACTATGGGCGGTGGTGATTACTTTACCATCAGGTGACCCAGTTGCTCGTTTGCCTTCCTACGTTGTACAAAAAAAGAACATTTTATAATGATCAATAAAATTATAAAAGTGTTTTTGTCACAATTTGATGGCAACCTCTTTGGCAGAGAGAAAGTTTCACTCAGGGAGTGAGAGATCTACTAATACAAATCAGTATTTATGTTGATTCTATCGTTTACTTTGATATGAACTGACTAACAGTACATAAAATATTTACTAATATGTATTAGGTAATAATATGTGACAAAAAAGAATTATATTTCATAATGCTATGGGGTATTTAAAACTTACGACTGGAATTTGTAATAAGCCCATTGAATTCCTGAAGGATATTATACCTTTGGATCCCTTCCGTGAATATATGTAGTTAATACAAAAAAAAATTTGGTCAACTTTGTGCCTATTCACGTTAAAATATAATATTCGTTCGTAGACGAATTAAATTATGAAAAAAATAAATACGTAGAAGACAAGTTACTTGTTCCGTCGAAGACTAGACAAGTAAAAACATTTAGCTCTTTTTTATAAAACCATCACGCTCACCTACTCAAATGCAACACAAGCTAATGTAAAATGGGAAATGAAATGCTTTGTAGGTTATTACAACTTCACAGAAATTTTCTTTTCCGAGTTTCAACTAACAGTCACAGTTGCAAGGGAATGTGGAAAAATTCACAGAAATAGGTTCAACAGCCAAATCATGAACGCAGTTGTTAATTCAATAACACTTCCTAGTTGCGGGGAAGTCAGTTTCAAGTTGGGTGCATAAACGTTGTATCGTGATTATCACTGACTAGCATTTTGCTTGCGGTTTCACTCGGAGTATTTTTAGGGTTCACTACCAATTTTTTTTAAAAACGCTTGCCCATAGAGTAAATGCGAATCAAAATAAACCGGTCACTTTGCTGTCCGTCTGTATGGCTGTCAAGATTATTTTTTTCAGGCACGGCATTTAATATTACGAGCTACAATTTAGTAAAATAATTAAGTAGAACTAAAATGTATTCGACCAAAACAAAAAAATATGTAAATTAAAATACAAAAAAGTTTTTGCCCATCGTATGATTTCTTATTGGTAAGATCTAAACCTAATTAAATTCATAAAGATGCAGAAGTTTAGCCGTAAACAGACAGAAAGGCAGACACTATCGCGTTTATGTAATTAGTGGGGATTATGCGCACCGGATTAATAAATATTCTTACGTTTTCACGGTTCATTTTCCGCTCTGTACTAGCTTCGAACAACACCCGATGCATCCATAAACATGTGTGTTTTTTACAAAAAGCATAATACGGAATACTACTTTCTGGCCAGACACCAATTAACGGCGGGCGTTCACTTTAAAGTGATTAGCAAAACATGATCTGGTGAAGAAAGGGGCACAAAAAGGAGGTGTTTTTGTTTGAACACTTTGAGATACAGCATGGATCACCGGCCACAGTTAGGGTTGGTGCGCTTGCGCAGCCTGCGCGCCGCCAGACTGACCCACTGCTTTTTAGCAATGCTATCGTTTGTACTTCCATTATTGAGTAGATGCATTATGGAGTCGGTGGCTTTTTAGCTTCCTTGTATGGACTGCAATGGCTAATTAGCTATCCTCCAAGTGCAGATTAGTTTTTGCCAAGTTTAGTCAGTAAGCAGAACTGGTAATATTTTGGCTTGCAAGTAGCAACAATTAAAACCTGTACGCTTGGTTTTTCAAATGCCTGAGGTTAGTTTAATGAGTGTTTTTAATCGACTTATAAAGGGATTGAATGTATTATTTAATTAAGTGTATCGAAGTTGGTGGTTCGTCAAAATAATAACACCGTATTAGGTAACATACCAGTCTACATTTATCCACACCAATATAATAAGGAACCTTTCTTTTTTGGTTGTTTGTATGTAGGTTAGGTACTGAACCGATTCCAAAAATTCTTTCACTAATAGAAAGCTGTATGTATTATGCAGAACGGACATAGGGCCAATAAGGTACTACTGATAGACACACCACGAAACCTAAAACCACGAAACGGTCTTATCGTTTGAACTGTTGTCAAAATATTGTCTTATGTTTCTGACATATTTAAGTTAAAAAAACCCAAAACTACGTATGCTGACATAACAGTTTTTTTGCCCAAAATTAAATATCTAGTTAACACTAACCTTTTAATTGACAAGAAACAAAACTTATGATCAAGTGTTTACTATAAATATCTAAATACTATTGTACTTTCGATAACCCGTAGTAAAACGGTCGAAAAATGGTCAAACAATTTCTTGGTCGAGGAGAGATGACGCCAATTTCTTGGTCGCTTGTACATAATATATAAAACTGAACAGAGGACAACACAGGAGGTATAGTTAACCAATTGTATTCATAGGTCACTTTAGAAACTTTTCACAATAAACGTCATAATGACTTGTAAGTAAATGTTATATAGTTTAGCGGTGACACATACGACAATGTTCTATAGTGGCCTATGAATCAAATTGATTGATTGTACAAAGGTAAACTTATCCCATTAAACGATATTTTTCACTTAACATTCTCTCTCTATTCTCAAGAGAGTATAGAGTTCTGTGACCTCTTAGAGTGTTTAGCTACTTCTGTTGCCTGTGCAGCTATCTCATACGAGTGTTTGTTGTATAATAATAATTTCAATAACACTGCGTCCGCGCACCGCCGGCGGAACAGATGCGCGCGCGCTGCGGCGAATTTTTGATTATACCCTGCTGACCAGGCTCGCGGGACTGTGCCGACATACTGCATTATCCTCTTGAGTCGAAGCCAAAAGCCTATACGACAGCCTACAGTTGCTCTGTCCGTTATTTTGTCACGCCACTCTAAACAACGCTGACAAATACGAGTACATTAAAAAAACAAATAGTCTTACAAAGTAATACGATATTTGTTAGCTAAAATTAGTAATTAATTTCATGTATAGTCGACCGAGTTGTTGGATTTTCACCAATTTTTTTTTTTTTGACATGAATATTTTTATTCTTATATTCTTTTGACATTCGGAGACTATACATCTCCAAGTAATATTGTACAATTTGACCGTGGAGGCGTTTTACACCTCTGCTAAGCATAGATTAAGGTAATTAATTTGTTTTGACCCTTAGAGACTATACATCTCTAAGTTATTTAGACTAAGTATTTGATCAGGGACCACATACATCCCGATTCTAATTTCTTTGACCTGGGGACCCTATACATCTCTTGGTCAATCTGTACTAGTGCCAGTTCGTTCAATATGCTTAAAGCTTGCTGTGCTATTTATTATCTTTTTTTTTTTCACACTTTATGTGAACTATTGTTATGATTGTGTATATTGCTCTGTAATCTTGTTTTCAAAAGAGAAGAAAAAAAAAGATAAACTGCTGAGTTTCTTGCGGCGTTTCTTCTCAGCAGATTCTTCCATTTTCCGAAGCGCTAGTAGATTCAGACATGTAAAAGAGCCTATATGGCCTACTTGCAAAATAAATTTTTCATTTTCATTTTCATTTTCATTTTCATTTTCAAGAAAGTGCTTGACCACTTTTCGATCTTAATACAAAGGGATAAAGTTCAAAAGCGGGCAACCAATTACTTGGTCGACTATACATACTTAAATTTACAGTAAATATTGCATACACACAAGTTAACTTTGGAGCAGCAACAACATTATAAAGACTTAACTTTAAACCAATTTTAATTTAGTAAAATTCTGATATGTTTTATATTCAACTGCCAACAAGCTGTCAAGCAAATCTGGCAACAACTATCTTTATAGCATACAAGTCTGAACTGCGCATGCGCGGTACTGTTTTATTACTATACTAGCGTCCCGCCCCGACTTTACACAGGTACAATTAGAACGGAATACACATAAAAACCTTTTGCAAAGTCTCTAAACGACAGTGAAAACAGTATCAAAATCCGTGCCGCGGTTTAGAAGGAGTGAGCGGCCGAAGATGTGTGGACAGACAGGAGCAGACAGCGAGTTTAATTCATACTGTGTAAAGATTCATTCAAAAATGATCTGGCAACAGTAGGTTCCAAATGTGGAAATCCACCGTGAATTTGGCAGACAAAATAAAATATAAAAAATAAAAAGACGTTTATTGCCACAACATAGATATCAGCAGGTAGTTGGAAAGAGAAATAATGATAATTAAAATAAAAGAAAGTGAGAAAGAAACAATACAGCTGTTTGGCTATGGGTCCCAATCTCAGCATGTGCGAGGTGGAAATACCCCGCGCTGATTTTCAGATTGGCCCCTTTTACAGTGGTTAGTCGTAACTCCTGACAAGCAGCCTATTTAATTTGATCAAGATCTAGGGAGACCGTAGGGTAGAAACTTCAGCAATGTCATACGACTATAGTCATGCAAGAGTCGTATAAGCGAGCTTATCACTCTATAAAGCTACTATAAGGCTACAAGGGCTAACCCCTCCGTCCCTCGGTTTACTTACGTTAAGTATATCGATACCTAATTAACACTTGAGTATTGTGACGTCAAGGTTCAGTACCTTTCTGGCTGTAGTGTTTCACAAGGCTTGCATCTCGGAACTATTCTATTTTTTTAATACAAAATAGGAAGGTCAACGAGCAAGTGGATATTCGCAATATCAAAGTGACTGTAGATGCGTTGCTAACCCGGAGGGTTAAGATGGAATGCCTTTATGCCAGTAATTTCACCGGCTGTCTTGCTCTCCAGGCCGGAACACTACAGTGCAAGCACTGCTGCTTTGTGGCTGGATTAGCGAGAAAGATAGCAGTAGCGACCTGGACGAACATCCCACAAGATCCTACTACCCGCGAAATATTTATGATTTTTAATTATTAAGTAACAAGGCGACTAAGCTGTGCTCAGTAAAAATACCGAAACAGAAAATTATATAGAAACTAAATCTAGCTAAATTGATTCTTTGCCCCCTACTAGCCCCTCCCCTATATTGCCAATTAATAAAATTAAATTTAAAGTTGTTTTCGAGAACGCGATTAGATACATACAAATAAATAAACAAATAAAACTATAGGGGAATGCCAAAACAATGAAATGTATTTCTGTTTGACTTGCAATAACCACTAAATATTTTTTTTGTTCCGTTTGTTTTGAAGCTTGAATTCGAAAGCGATTACATTCTAATAAGAATATTTTCTTGTTGGAAAATTAGGATCAGTAGGAAAGTATTTTATGCACACATCCTGAATATTGTTTAACTCATAATTCATCAGTGTATTGGCTTATACCTAGAAGTATTTAGTCCGTCTAAAATAATGTTGCTTTACATAATAATATTATAGTTATTTTCTTGTGTCAAATCCAATGATATTATAATGCATGGATGTACAGTGTCATACTAAATGACAGCAGAAAAACGGCTCGACATGAGAATACAGGTTGAAGCCAATGTTACAAATGCAAATTATTAGTTCACCATTTAAAGTTATTCGATTTACAACTTTACGTCTAAAACAATAATTTATTAAGTTTCGTTGCAAATAGGTTTTATTTGCGAAATAATAGTATTGACAGCAGCACCGTCGGTCCGGGAGACTGGCAGCGCGAGCGATTGTCAATTTTTAAACGCTTACTAGAAGTCCATTACTTATAGGTCAGTGGTCAAATCCAATTAATTGATCATTCAGTGACAGTAAGAAAATGAGATATTAATGTCATCTGACACAGATTGTCTTCGGTAATTAACCCTCCCTTCTGACTGCAGTCGAATAAAATGAGAAAACTTTTAGAATGACTTATTGGACGAATGTAGTAATTATTTGTTACTTCAAAATAATTTAGGTAGTGTACTAAGCTTGCCTACTTTCTCGTTTGCCTTCCAATAAAAAAACACAAAAACAAAAGATAGCGATAACAGAAATAAATGCTGTTTCTAGCGCTCTAGGCATTTCATTGATTTATACTTATGTTAAACACTGGCATAACTGAAACTGAAAAAAATGTAAATACAAAGTAGAGCCTAAATTCAATAACGATCTAGACATAAGTACCAACTTAACAGTTATAACAATGTTTTTTTTCCTCCTACCACCCGCTATGTGCTGTTCCAAAGAAAAAACCCCATAGGTAGTAGTATATTGCAAGTATAACAATTGGCTATAGGAATTATAGAGACCTATTAAAGCTCTACCTACCAAGTTGTGAGCACTATTAAAATATGAAACGGCGACTATTAAACAGAAACCAACCAAACCTACCAAACATTACAATCAAAGGAATGTTATTGTCAACACTCGCCGAGTGTTATTAACAACTAACTATGACGTTCACAGAAGAGAACTTACAACTTTTCCATAGAGCAGCACCTTGTTCCGCGGTAAGTAGTTTATTTTTAAGGAAAATAAATAGTTGTCCCGCAGCGGAGCTCCCTGTATCATGCCGCTACTTGCTACCCTCACTGAGCGCACCCTCTGTTCGCTACCCTGCAGGGCGCGTAGTTCCGCTACCCCTCCACAGATGGCGACGTACTATAAAAAGCAAACATTAGGTACCTACGTAATCGAAAGCGGTGGTTTCTTTTTATTATCAACTACTTAGTTTTTTATCAATTAATTTAAAATTAAAAACTTTTATGACAATAAAGAAGCAAATATTTTAACTTGGCCGAAAAGTTACGTTTAGTTTAGATCTAACAAAATATATTTCAACTAAAGTATGATGTATAGTAACGTGTAACATTGATAGATTTTCTTTTATTAAAATGAGTTACTCAAAAAAACCATAGTTGAGATAGTTGCGAATTTATAAAGCAGAGCGCTTACAACTTGGTACGTGAAGTTCATCTACCCGACAACAGATGGCGCCAGTGGTATCCATCGGCTGTGACATTCCAACGCTTTTACAACAGAGTTCCGCTGTACGGGCACGAAATGAATGAATGATAAAATAATATTAGGTTTCTTGGAAATTTTTACACTTTCGTTCGCAATGTTTTAAAGTTAATATCTGTAAACGAAAAATTCACGTAGAATTTTATACGGAAGATGCGTGAGAAAAATGAAGTATCGAATTTTTTTCCAAAACTACAAAACAAATGTGAAGCATTATATTTCATTCTGAAAGCATAATAATTAGGTACTACCTACAATCACCTAAAGTTCGAGTTTAGTTCGTTTCGAATACGTTTGGTAAATAATTATTTACTACGTTAGTAAAGTAAAAAAATTATAACATTCTTAAAGTATTATGTGGCACCAGGCAGTACGTAATAAACGTATTTAGGTGATATTTTGCTTAACATAAAATGTACCTACTGTTTTAATTATTATTTCCTAATAGCTGTGTGTTTATTTTACAAACACATTTTTTTACTAAAATTTTGTGAAGTTATTAAGTTAGGTTAACAGTTATTGTCCTTACATGTCTAGGTTTGATAGTATTTTAAACATAAACATAGCAACAAATATACAGCAAAGTTTATGGATTATTTTATTTAGTTTATGGATAGGTACCTACTATTAAAACAAGTAATCAAAGAAACCGAAATGCAAGATAAACTAATATAACCCGATATTCAGCGGTGATGATGTGTGTCTAATTTATCACGGAGGCACAAAATGATGTTCGTCATAAAGTTGAATGTTATTTGCTATTAATTAACGGACAGAATATGCGGAATTACAGATTAGAACGGTGCCTCTCGTATTATTATCATAATTAGGAACCAAATGTCTCCGATATCATCTGACCGAGGTCTTGGTGGCATTAATTAATATTCCACTCTGTATTTATTGGACTTTATTACACATTAAAATATTTCATTTCAAGCAAACTCCAAAGGATGATTGCACGATTGAGAACCATTTTTGTGTAAACGTAAGTAAAGAAAAGAAAATGTTAGCGGAAAACTGCATGTTGGTGAATTAGTGCAGGTATAGCATGGTCGCGCGCCGACGGCCGCGAGCGACGGCCGCCGAGACGCGTCGCGAGGGTTCCCGAGCACCGCCGAGCGCGGCCGAGCGCGGCCGAGCGGCGCGGCGCGGGGCGCGGGGGGCGCGCGCGGGCGGGGCGGGGCGCGGTAATTACATCGTCATTAGGCGCCGGGCGGCGCTGGGCGGGGCCGCCCCTCTCCGAGCCGCGGGCGCGCGCAGCGGCGCGGCGCCCCACAGTCCGCTCCGTGCCGCCGCCGCGCACGCACGCGCATGTCGCTCGTATTCAGTGTCGGTGATGTGAGGTGGCCCCCGCCGCTGCCGCAGCGCCGCGCGTTTAACGCGCTAGTTTCGCGAGTCCGAGCGCCAGTTGAAGGCTCGAGAGCCTTCGAGCCGGCAAGACGCCGTCCACCGTGGATCTGAGGTACGGCGCCATGGCGGCGACCACGTACATGCCGGGCGAGCTGGACCTGGGCACGCTGGGCGGGTACCACGCCGCGTCGCCGCGCAGCGCCGAGCCCGCCGACATGAAGTACCAGCACCACCTGCAGGCGGGCGGCTCGCCGTCGCCGGGCGCGCCCGTGCTCAACCCCTGGGCGTCGCTGCCGCCCGCCGACCCGTGGGCCGTGCACCAGCACCACGCGCACGCGCACCAGCCGGACGTCAAGCCGCCCGCCGGGCACGACGCGCGCCACCTGCCGCACCACGCGCACCACGCGCACCACGCGCACGGCTGGCACGCGCCCGTCGTGTCGGCGCACTACGGCGCCGCGTCGCCCGTGCCGCTGCACGCCGGCTACCCCATGCCCATGCACCAGCACCACATGCTGCGCGACATGCAGCCCAGCCCGCACCTGCACCACCACGCGCTGGACCGCGACGCGCCCGAGGAGGACACGCCCACCAGCGACGACCTCGAGGCCTTCGCCAAGCAGTTCAAGCAGCGCCGCATCAAGCTCGGCTTCACGCAGGCGGACGTGGGGCTCGCGCTCGGCACGCTCTACGGCAACGTGTTCTCGCAGACCACCATCTGCCGCTTCGAGGCGCTGCAGCTCAGTTTCAAGAACATGTGCAAGCTGAAGCCGCTGCTGCAGAAGTGGCTCGAGGAGGCCGACTCCACCACCGGCAGCCCCACCAGCATCGACAAGATCGCGGCGCAGGGCCGCAAGCGCAAGAAGCGCACCAGCATCGAGGTGTCAGTGAAAGGCGCGCTGGAGCAGCACTTCCACAAGCAGCCCAAGCCCTCGGCGCAGGAGATCACCTCGCTGGCGGACAGCCTGCAGCTGGAGAAGGAGGTGGTGCGCGTGTGGTTCTGCAACCGGCGGCAGAAGGAGAAGCGCATGACGCCGCCCAACACGCTGGGCGGCGAGCTGCTGGACGGCATGGGCCACGCGCACTACGCGCACGACGCGCTGCACGGCTCGCCGCTGCCGCACGCGCACTCGCCCGGCATGTCGCCGCAGCACGCGCCGCAGCACGCGCACGCGCACCACGTGCCGCAGGGCGCGCACACGCTGGCCGCGCACTAACAGTTCGCCCCGTGGGCGCCGCCGCGACCCTACTACGCGGAGCCGCACTAGCGCCCGCGGGATGAGTGCGCGCCGGGGGCATGTACATAGCCCGGCCCCCGGCGCTGTGGACTGTGGACCCAATCGAACACAAACTTTCAGTTGTTCATTATAGTTTCGTCGCGCGACCGCGAGCTCTCAGTGAAGTCATTAATTAATTATGTGAGTAATGTTAAGATCGAAGCCAGTAATCGTTTATACTTCGTCTCGCGCCGAGGTTCGTCCGGGTGACGACAGTGATCACAGATATTGTTTAGCTAGATAGTCTAATTGATACTAAGAGCTTACCGCGAGGAGCCCGGCGCGCGGGCGCGGCGCGCGGCGGCCGGACGACCGGACTGCGGTAAGTACGGCTCGCGCCTCGCCGCCGGACGGCTCTCCGGCCGCCGGCCGCGCGGCCAAAGCGCCTAGCGCCATTCATTTTTGTAAAGGACGATTTCATCGAATTTATTTATAGATATTATAAATTAACGATGTTCATACATGCCTACCTGTCAGTAGGGAGTCATTGTGGTGTGGATTAAATTTAAATTGTTGCTATTACTGTAAATTTATGATTAGTGATGAGGACGAAAGTAAAAAATACGAATCGGGTCGAAGCTTCGTTTTGTAAAGGAATACGAGTGAGTCAATAGGTGCAATTTTTGTTTAGTGTTAAATGAAACGGAGCGGCTCGCCGCCAGGCCTAGGTCCCACGCATAATTTATTAACAAAATATTATTAAAAAGATGCAGACACGATGCCAAAATGGTTTTATTCCTGTTTTTTACTTGTTTTGTTGTTTTTTTCGTTTGTATGTATTTGTGGCCAATCTTGGTACTTAATACTTGTAAAAATAGGTATTTTTTCTATATAAAATAATGTACCTACGACGTATATGATGATATATATTAAAAAAGTTCTTTATAGAAATCGAAAGATGGAAATGACTTTTATTGCACTCGCCCTATCTGGCGCCCGCGCATGCTAGCGCGGCGCCCGCTCGCCGCCAGTCGGACAGTCCTCGTATGTAGTTGATAATTAACGAACAAAACTAGTAATAAAAATGTTTTATAATTATCTAAGTATTTAAATAAAACAGAGTAATATTTTAAAACAGAGTATTTTTTACACCTCCCGGTGTTCCCGGTCAATAGGTCACGTCGCAGAGCATAAAGGCCTCTGTCGCCGGCGCAGGTAGGCGATCACAAAACGGATCGCTGGTGGAAAAAAACGATATAAACTCGACTGACACATTTGTTGTTTCGCGTCGGGACTCCGAAAAAGGTTCTGTAGGGTCACTGACGTTTTTTATTTCGAAAGAGTAACAATCCCGAGAACCGCGCTGACGTTCGTTTAAGTATTGTTATTAATTGAGATTTGTTTATCGTTTAACCATGTTTCTTGTTAATCGTTGGTAACTCTATTTTGAAGTTATGAGCCTCGACGTTAGGCGCTCGCTTTAGAGACTTTCTTAACAAGTGTTAGAGCAACCTAACTTTAACAATTAAACTGTTTTAAACTTGAGTCGAAACCAAACTGTCGTAGATGGATTAGTCGACCTTATTTCGTCATTTCTCATAACAATTCTGGTATTTCTGAAATTATTCATCTAAGCACTTACGAGAATTTACTTTTTGTGTTCTTTCACAGCTTATTCGTTACACTAGGTACGTCATTTTTGAAAATATCATGCATGACCCGCTTTGAAATGAATAAGGTGTTTTGGAATGATCACTTCTATACTAAGAGAAATATTTTTGTTTTATTTACAATAACTTTTTCTGTTTAATTTAGTTACGTTTAGGTAGTTACTTTGTACACGTAAATTTTTGGACTTTTTACATTTAATTCAAAACATAATTATAATTTTATTCAGTTTTTTGAAGTGGATGTCACTCGTTTGCTTTACAATTATACTTAAGTTTTTTTGATAAAGTTTTTCATCTATTTCACAGTGCATTCGATTCGGAACCTTTTATTTGTATGTTTGAGACTTTTAGATTGTCCATGCCAGTACTAAATATTTCTAAAAAACTAATAAAACTATTCTTAACTACTCTGTACAAAGTTTTTTTCGTAATGTTGTGACTGGTAGCTTGCCTTTTGTATTTATTCTGCACTCAGGAGAAACAGAAAATATTAATTGAAAATTCTACGCGTAAGCTACTAAAAAAGGTCCTGCCATTACCCTAATTTTTCATTCTGTTGTCATTACATAGCATTTAAATTTACTTAAAAAAGGTTAGGTTTTTAATAATTTTCTCAAAAGTTTATGTGTTACGTATGTAATTTATATATGGACAGGGAAAATTTCAAATGTAGTAAGGGACACTAAAGCACATGTCCCTTACGACATTTGAGAGATATATGTATCGATATGTTTCAAACCCTTATTCTCGAATTGATAGTTTAGTTTATTCAGCCAATATAAAGTTACATTATAAATTGCAACGAACGATATAAACGAGAAATGACAATGTAAAACTGTTTATTTCCATACAATTTTACAGAAAACTTACAACTAAGGACCCTAAAGCAATTTGCGAGTATTTAAGAGTTAAGATAAAGCCATGATAAAGCAAATTATCATGTACTCATTTGATTCTGTTTTGAGTTTTGCGGAAGCAACTTTTTCTATACTTGCCATCTATGTGGACGATCTAATGTTGAACATGTTCGAATGAACCTTGTTTAAGTTATACAATTAAGTTATGCATTGATATACTTGGCTGTAGGATCAAAAATGAGGCTTAAAGTTAATTTTTATTGTACTGAGCGTCTCGACCCGTCGGCCTGTAATCCTATATATACTATAAAGATGAAATAAACTATTTTTGATTACACAATTTAATATAATATACGCCAATAGGTCATGTTTATAAGTAACAATAATATTCAACACAAATGTAGTAACAAAAAACATGTGTGCGAATTTTGATTGTTCGTTTACGTCGCCATAAATTATGGTAAAATAAAAGCATAAATTAGACTTTGAAATAAAACAGGTGCTATTGTATATTTGATACCATCTGTCAAATTATTAAGCTTCTTATCAATTGTTGTATTAATTAACGCCCACTGACATTTCCTTAAATTTAGAAAAAAAACTGCCTATATTTGCATGTTTTTGTAACAAGGAAAACCACGTGGATACTGGAGGTATACAGAGTATAAATAAGCATTGGGTATAATTGAAACATCAAACAAAGTTAGACGACTACATTTTCAATTAGGTGGGGACATAGCTCGTGAAGTCAAAACCTTAAATACATAAGCCGTTATATTTGAATTATTTACGTTTACACTATGTATGCATTACAGAAAAAATAAGAATGTTAAGTACTTGTCCTTAAAACACGATGACGTTCGATTTATTATCACCAGTTAAGTGTTTCATTCTTTGATCTTGAGACTATTTCACATAAAATGGTCTTAAAACTGTATTTATGGGAATTTATTTCTGTTAGCACTTGTTTTTATAAGAAGCCCACCTTTGCGGTCAACCGTCGGCTGCTTGAGGAATTCTGCTTGCATTATAACCAACATAAAACGTCTACTAAACTGATTATTGCATCCAATTGTTTATTCATTTGTTAGCTAAAACACAGTCAATTAGCTCGTGTCTTTCATTGTTGGGTATGTTTATGTATGTTTCAAAGTATATACCTACATACATAGTAACTCATCTTCAGACGCATGCGCGTCTGTTTGTGGAGATAAACGCAGACTTCCTATCCTTGAGCAAATCACCAATTCCGTCAATCGCATTATTAACTTACCATTATAATTATGCATATATGTATGTACATATATGTACATATTTCTTGTATCTCACTCTTTGCAGTCATGCTGATAGTGTAACGCGACTCTGTCACGCAAAATATTTTATTTACTTCGTTTTGGCTGTATCACAAGACTCGTGTTCGCAAATAAGCTTCGAGAGTATCCCTGTTATTTAGGGTTTGTTTGTAAAACATATTTTGCCGGATAAACCCTTTTTAAATTTGAATGTAATTTGGCAATTTTTAAAGCAACTCTCTATAAGTATTCAAACTCTTTACGACCGTGATTTTCGGCGTGACCGTTGATGAATCTAGATTCGTTGATGTAGTGTTACAAAAACAAACAAAAAGTACAAATCTCGTGTATTTCACGTAGTCGTTGAGCCAGTGGCGCGGCTCGGACTGCTCAATCATTTAACAGCTTTCTCCTGTCAATAGCTCGCCATTAAAAAAAATGTAAGGAGTTAGTTTTTCGCGTCCAACGCAGCCACAGCATGTATGCGTACGCGCAAAAAGTTGCCGTGTCGGCGCGGGACCAAATGACATTCCTCCCCGCTAATGAAGCGGCGCCAGTGAAACCTCTTTGAAAATTGACATTACGGCCTTCTTTGTGGCAGTCATCGTTTCTACCACTGTTAGAAAACAAAGGCAATGTAAGAAAGTACACTGTACACTTCATCGCTTTGCTTTGATCGTTCGTTAAAAAAGTTAGGCTACCCAATTTTAGTTCTCGGCCACTTCAAAACCATATCGCAATATATTTGATTACGAATCATAAGAATAAGAGAATAAGAATATATTTATTGCAACAGTTCATTCTCATTAATGCGGTATATATATTTTTTACATTAGTTTGTAACTCTAACGCTGTCCCAGATTTCTTGCACAGCTTAACCCGTGTCACCTCCACTTAGGCTAGGCCTGTCCCGCAGAGTGACACTATGTTATTTGCCTAAATGAAGATTTACAAGCGTTAAAGAATACTATTGTAGTAAAAATTAAAAATTATAATGAACAGCTGATAATCATAGTAAATATCATACAAGTCGATCACCTATTGCGATAAAGTCCTACAGGAACATGGAATTTAAATCGGTGACTGTCAACATTTATGACAGAATGCGCTGACACTTCAGTTCAAGCCTAATGCATAAATAATAATGTTAATTTAATTCATAATAGTTACAACGTAAACTTCAAAATACGATACTACAACTTTTAATTAAAAATTAAAGATAATTCATTCGCCGTTTTGCTTCTTATTAATAACAATGAAGTTTTTGCTTCGTTCAATATTTATGAAGAATACAACCGTTTGTCACTAATGTCACTAGGTATACTAATATTAGATTCTGGCGTGACCTTTCATTTTAATTCCGACATCATCGCGGTAGTCCATGTATTATTAATGTGGTGGCAATCAACCCCGACGAAATGAAAAGTTTTACAGCGATTATACATCATTTATGTGCAATCATTCCAACACACTAAATACTCACTCCCACCCCGCCGGCAGGCTCGACGGCAATAGTTTTCCGCTACTACGGTAGGTACTCGGTTGCATCCTAGTGTCGTTATGAAATAGGACAAAAAATGGTGAGTTTCGTGAAATCGTTGGACAAATGTTTCTATGTAGTGATTTGCATGACACTGGCCGGTCAGACAATGCCGTCGGCGCGCCGTCGTCCAGCCAGTGGATGTAGCTGGCACGTCACTTATTTTAACTCTAAAAAACTGTCTGCAATAAAGTAATAACAGCTTTTGATATTTATTAAGTTTAAATTGCATTTGACACTTTCAAACATAGAATAAAATAATCGTTTTGAAACATGCGCTCTCAGTTTAAACAGTGTAGATGTATTTTAAACGTCCTTCTGTTGCTACTCGTAACAGGAAATGATTTGGGGGCGACGAGTATTCGATATTTGAAAAATTCTCAAAACTCTTGGTTAGGTACTGTTGTTAAGCGTCGCAATTAGTCAAAGAAGTTTTTTTTTATCGGAAACGTTCGGTGTCATCGATGGCATAGGTACGTGGTGCGTCCGTGTGTGTTCAAGGCTCGACACGTCTACGTAGGTACGCCTGTACGTGTGTACAGCCGCCATTGTTCTGCGAAACCTTCGGCGATAACCGCCGTTTCCCAAATGTACTCAATACCTATATGTACTATCGGTAGCTGTTTTCCAAATGTAGACAATACCATTGTGTATGTATAGGCAGGCTAGATAACAATGTATCGTTGACAAAAGGAAATTGAGCCGTTATGTTCTTAAGGAAAGTTTTACCTGTGCATATAGGAAAGTGGCTTGTTCAAAGTACCACACGAGGATAGTGGAATAACCTCGCATTTGACGATTCAATGTCTTTGAACTTTAGTATAATTATTTAAAACCTAAGTGCAAGAGTAAAATATGTTTATTTTTTATGCTAAAGACCCTGAGAAACAATTTTTTAGTGCGTAGCGCGATCGGTTGCACATATTTCCTATGTCGAATTTTGTTATTTTTTTTTAATGTTAACTTACTTTCATATTAGATCTGTCCTTAATATGATATACCTACTCCTTTTATCCACTCAAACGTTAACCAGAAGAGATCCCTTGAAAGGATAAGTTCGTATATACATCACCGTACCTCTTGTTATGATTTGCGTTTTCTGTACTATACATAATTTACATAGGTAACTACATACTACCTACATTAGTCGTGTTTCAGTTTGAATAAAAATAATTTAATACTCTTAAAAATTGTAGCATTAACTTGGAGTTTTTTTAAACCTGTTGTGTGATTCCATAAAATAATTAAACAGTTTGGTGGAGTGATTGATCATCGGGAAGGGAATGGTCCAGAGCGTCCGCCGGCAGGAGACGCGAGCCTTCATCACGAAACATCAGGAAACTAATTAAAACGAGCCGCGCGCGGACAGACGTATTCACTTTCCTTAATTGTTTATTTATTCAAACTGTGAAATATCTTTCCTATAAAATATCGAAATGCGATAATAACTTAAAACCGCTTTACATAACACTCACTTTCATACATAAATTCGGATCGACGAACGCTAACGGCGGCGCGGGGTCTAGAAATGTGTTAAAAGTGTGAAATATCTGCCAATTAACATGAGTTTATATTCAATTTGATTCACCGTGGAAACGTTGTTTTGATATGTTCCGATTAGTGGCTAGAACGGGAAAGTCAGAATTAAGAAGTGCGTAGGAATCGAGCCGTGAGTTAATTATGAGTGACGGGCGCGCACTTGTTGAAATAATTAATTGGCGATTGTCAATTAGAGCGTATTGACGGCCGGCGCAGCTGCCGCGCCGCGCCGCGCCGGGCGCCGCGCCGGTCCGGCGTGTAGGTTACTCGCCTGTCAGTTTTTCTGCGGTTCGCCGTAAAATATGTTTAAAAAAGCCGGCCTCGCGGCAGGTGCGGTGCCGCGGTGGTGCCTTTATCAGCGTGCATGTTTTATTAAATTTATAGGTTGTACGGTTTTGGTAGCGCCCCGAGCGGTCCCCGCCCGCGCCCGCGCCCGCGCCCCGCGCCGCGCACTATCGTGCCCTTTTCTGTGACATTCGTTTTTTTCCTCCGCACCTGATGTAGCGGAGAAAAAACTTAGATCGATTGCCGTTTCTAATGCGTGCGGACGATTAAGTTTGTTTGTAGAATTCGCCGAAAAATACGGTTTTTTGGTGTAGGCAGTTTGTCACGGCCGTGACAGAGATGTTAGCCGCGGTTGTAAATTAACTACCTGACGCGTTGTCGATTAAAATAAATAAGCAGGGAATGTCCTCGACGAGAGCTTATGAGCGGAAACATTCTTTACATTTCGCGGCGGTCTAGACACAACACACTTACTCTAATAAGTTACTCATTTTTAAATACCTACGTACCTATTATGATTTGATTTTATCGAGACATATATAAAAAGTTTTATAAATATGAAGTTTTTTTTACCTGGCTTGACTCAGGACTGTTTTTTTGTGAATAGAGCTTTCCGTTATATTAAGCATGTCTATTTTACCTCTTAGTTCAAACGTCGGTGGAATGCCACTGCGAAGTCCAACAATTTTCATACATGTAGCATGTAAGGAGCTAGCACTATATTATTACATAGCAAACTTTTTCGCAGTTTTTTCGTAATGAAGTAGGTATAGGATTGAGGGTACGGATTGGTCAAAATGTGTTTCATCTTTACATCGACTCGATAAGTGGTATGTCGATAATGTCATTGTGACGTTTGCCTTTGAAAGAATAAAACAAATCATTTTTAACTAAATTGTAAGTATAAAGTATAAGGGAGCGAATCAGCGGACCCGTTTTCAAGGTACTTACATAAATTTTCAGACAGACTGACGCGTATTTTTGCTCTACAAATTGATAAAGTGTCCTCACGTTCTGATTAACTTCTTTATTATACTACAGTTAATTAATTTGAAGTTTGCGGTCATACGCAGCTCATTTGATTAATAAGTTATTTAACATTATTTATATTTAAATCATTCAAGCTTACAGTATACCACCAAAATTCTTATAGATAAAAAGAAGAGATATTAAGACATTAAGTTACTATTATTATTTTGATTGTAATATTGAATGATAAATATAGTGAAAAATATTTAAAAATGAGCACAAAGCTAATACTAAATAGAATTGTATAGACCTTTTGTAAAGTTTTGTATCTTCATATAAATAAGAACCGCAAAGCGAAACCTTCTTTACGTTAAAGGAAAACAAAAATCTTTAGTAACCCTGTAGCAAGTGCAGTGGTGACAACGTACAAAGTTATTCATCGTTTATTGACATGACGTTTTACGATGCAGATTTTGTTTTTACTGTCTTGCTGACTAAATCTGCTTGTTAAAAATAACTCTGTGATGTCGCGATCAATGTCAACACGTACGGTGTTTGAAAACAATTCCTTTTGAGTACCTACCTAACGTGTCATGATTTGATATCTAACTTTGACCTAAAGTGACACTTCGAATAACATCTTGGGACCTCTTAGTACCTTTTTTATCCGACTGCGCGACGCAAAGGAGGGTAATTAGTTAAGGAGTTGGTTCTCAATTTGACTGAATAATCATTATAAAACAGGAAGGCAAATAAGCAAATGGGATACTGTTATATTACTATGCAATTGGCAATACCAAGGAAATTGCCAATGTTGCCAACCCAGAGGGCTGAGATGAAATACTCTTAATGCCAGTAATTGCACCGGCTGTCTTACTCTCCACGCCAGAAAACAATAGTGCAAGCACTGCTGCTTAGCGGCTGGATTAGCGAGCAAGATGGTGGTAGCGATTTGGACGGACCTCGCACGAGGTCCTACCACTCGCGAAACTATCACATTTCGCAGGTGGTGTGGTTTTCTACAGGGACCTACATAAGACTGTTTTTTTTTTTAATGGTATGGGGAGGTAAACGAGCATGCGGTTTACCAGATGGGAAGTGGGAACCAGATACCCTACGCAACGATTTATGTACCCCTTCCTAGTAGGGTTCCTTATCTCCAATACACGGAATTAAACGCAGTACAGTACTACTTCATGTTGGTATTCTGTAGAAGTGTGGCAATACCCCGGTCGAGCCGGCCAGTTCATATTGCAAACAGGAACAGTACCCTTACCATGAGTACAGTGTACCTAGCCGTCACCATACTCGCTAGCGACAGCGTAAAACGATTCGTATGGGAAATTGCACAGCGCCTCTAGCGCTCACTTAGATAACTAAAGATCGCTAGTATGAATCCAACGGTAAATTACCTATCGAAATCTGAACGTCAGTGTCTAACGTTTTGTAGCTGTTGCCTTAGAATATGGGTACCATGAGTCACAAACTTGACACATGTCATCGAAAAATACCGTATCGACTATGGTTAACTCTTTCACTGACAAATGGGAGCGTATTTAACCGCTATCGACTGTAGTAACGTAATACGAATTTTCGATAGAAACTCATGGCAATGGTACTGGTCACAGGCTCTACGTCTATATATAAACCACATTTGTTGGTTGTTTGCATTTGCTGTGTGAAGGTCTTTGAACTAACACGATATTGCATCTTGGAATAACAAGTCCGATACTCTATAATGTAAAAAGTGTTTTGTTTGCTTTGATGTTTTGTTATATTGTCATTTCATAGCCACAGCCGATTTAATACAGCCAATAGGGCTATATCAACGCTATTAAATCTCCAAAGAGCAATAACATTGGAGTGATCTGAAGTCAAAATATCTTTATTCAGATTAGGTTTACAGGAAGCACTTATTAATATCATGAAATTTACCACCGGTTCGGAAAAAACTTCTGATGAGAAAACACCGGCAAGAAAATCAATGTGGTGTATTTTTTTTTTAAATATCAATGTTATTTTTACATCTTAAATACTTAAAAATTTAACACAGTAGGTGTACAATATTTGGAGCCAGGGATCGCCAATACAAGTCGAGATCATTTCCAAACATCCCTGCCTACAATATAGACATTAATTTTATAATACGCCTGAGAAATTAATGTCTTCTGATATTAAGGAAGAGTGTAATTTAAAACAAGATGAGTTAGTTGGTTTCCTTAAACGTGTGTATTGCCTTCTGATAGTTGAAGGACTTCCAACATAGCGCAACGAATCCTTCCGCGTCCGCGTAGTGAAAACAGCTCTGTGCGAACAGAAATTATGCTTTTATTCTCTGTATTAGTTACTAGTACGATTTAAGCTAAAATCTACCACTCTCTGATAAATTCCCCCGATATTATGTCTAACAGATATTGGTGATTCATACAATAAACTGAGAAGGCATTACAGATATAATACTTATGGTGGATATCGAGGTAATACTAGAAAGTTATGACAGGGTAGGAGAGTGGTGACATATGCCCTTAGTGTAGCAAAGTAGTTAAAATTTTAGAGGAGTGCAGAGGTACTTAAAAATAAAGTACTTAAATAAATAAATATCTTTTAACAATTAACACCTTGTCCCAAACGAAGCAAAGGTTGTACGGACAATAGACAAACGGATACTACTTAAGAACTTTTTACTTACGGATAATACTTTGTACTTTTCTAGACTCAAGTACAAACATTCATATTTATCGTACAAACATTTGCTCCTCATGGGAATTGAACCCGGTACCTCTAATTTCGTAGGATCATGAATAGATGTTCGAATATCAATTTAAGAGCTAGGCTCTTTTTTATATATAAGAGAGAGAGAGAGGGAGAAAAACGAGCCGGCGGGTCACCTGATATGAAGTGATCACTGCAGCCGATGGGCACCAGCAAACCCGTTAGAGTCACCGATCCGTCGCCGGCCGTTTAAGGGAATTGTAAAGCCTTTTTTGAAGGCCCCAATATCAAACTCTCTCTGTCACTTGTCGGAATTTCAATCGCCATTCCGTTCGTTTTTCATCCAATGGTTTTATCTCTTAATGTTTTGTTGAGTTTATTTATTTAATCAATGTTAAGTTACATTATCCATTTCAAATATGTCAATTTACATGAAAATGTGACATTACGTTAAGCTTCCGTTATTATTTTTTAAATTTATTTATTGTTGATATGTTCTAGAATTACGCGTCTTGAATTATTAAATATGTCTTTATGTTTAAAAAAATTTAGACCTAGTGGTCAATCAGAAACATTGTACCGTTGCTAAAATAAGGTAACCGTATCAAAGGTTGACACGCGTAAGATATAAGTTTTTATCAGTGGTTGACAGAACTGTCTCTCGTTGTTACTCGTAAGTTTCCGTATCTTCTCGCCAATTACTGGGTCACTGTCAACGACTGGGACCGTTACCTTAATCAATATCAGTTCTGTAACGGGTTTGTAAAGATTTATATCAGTTTAGTAACCATTTCATTACTAAACTGATATTCATCGTTACAACACTGATATTAATATTTTAGCGACGGTACAATGTTTTTGGCATAAAATTAAGCAAGAATTGCAGTAAATTAGAATATTAGTACGCCATTCGTTCAAGTAGCGAACGGTCATACGATTAGATCCGGATGATGCCTCGTACAGAGGTGAAACGCGCGTCGATCGTGTTGTTTTAGTGTTTAGTGGTGGTGGTGTTTAGTTGAGTCTGTGTGATATACATATGTTGTTTCGTGTGGAAGCGGAGGAGGGTGGCTTTTTGCATGAATATTTATATGTTGCACAGACGCAGCTATTTTGCACCAGCCCGGCACTGGTTTCGCGGAGTAGCAAGGTAATTTGTTCCAGTTTCTTTATTGTTTCGTTAGCAATACTTTATTCCTAATGTTACACAATCGAAGTATCTGTTGCCAAATAAAATGGATCAATGTCCCATTAATAAGCCGGGTCGTCGGTTCGATTCCCGCCGCGGCGCGTGCGGTCAATTGCCAATTGTGATATGGGTCGGGTCGGGGTCCGCGCTCTTGACCCTAACGTGGACCCTTAATTGCACTAGACAAATGTGACAATGTCACAAATCTGTGACAGTAGCCGCTGCTATCAGTGGCCAATTAATGGGGCTCAGTTTAATGGCTTCATTTAACATTGAATGGCACAGAAATTACAACAAATTACGTTGTTACTATGTTTAATTTACTTTATTTATTTAGTCAACAAAAAAATTACAAATTGCAGAGAATGTCAAATTACAAGTTTTGACATTGGATCGTCGAAATTACATAAAAAGTTTGAAACAATAAAACTATAGCAAATATAATATTGGAATGTCAGCATAATAAAAAAAATAAAAATATGCAAAACAAAAAATTTGAAAATAAAATCATCATCATCCTTGTTTGTCTTAAGTACGAAACAATATTCTTACCAAAATTTTCAGTTTTTGCCATCAGAATATTGTTTATTGTACAAGTAAAGTATTTAAAACAAGAAGTTATAAATCATCAGTTCTGTATCGGTACAGCTTTGATTTGTTTTATTTAGGCAATAAACGATGTTTTGGGACAGAGAATGGGCAAATTGTCCCAAGTGATGTATACAGTTGTGCTATATCTTATTAGAAAGCTCTCAATAAGAGCTTAATTTTTTTATATGACAGCAAAACCGAGATGTTTGCAGGGAAAAAGCTACAGCCCATTTTATACCTCACTTTGTACTAGCAGTTGTATGAAAAGTATCTGTAAAATCATTTTCGAGATATAGCCGAAAGATTTTAACCACGCATTACTGAGGCCACTAGAAGTAAAAAACGTAATGTGAGCATAGGTCTAATTTGGTGTTTTTTTTTTTTTTTCATACAAAACAATGATTAATGCTGCAGACACCTGGTCTTCGAAACATGGCCTATGATGATCCTTACACCGAGTACTACACGTCCATACTACTCACTATTGTATACAAGGGTTGGGACAACGCCCATACAAAAATGCCCATTCACCTTTTAGGTTAGATTTTTATTTACATGATAAACCAAATGTGAATGAGTGGACTTTAGACAGAGTGTTTTATTTATTTACTCAGATAAATTATTTCTTCAAGAAATAGTACGTTAACTTGTAGCTTTTGATTGAATGACAGTGATGGGTAATTTTCCGAAATTTTCCAAATCATGGCGAATTCTCAGTTTATTTTTCAGAAAAATAAATAAATGGAAAAATAATGGAAAAAATGTTGTTTAGTGTAAAATTGTGACAAGAAAAAATACATTTCACCAAATACTACACAAAAATGACAAGAGTAGTATTTTCTTCCAATGTGATAATATACTTGAGTAGTTAAAAAATATATGAAGGATTTATTTCAGTGTGAATATGTTTATTATTAACAATTTTGGGAAAACGTGAATGTTCTAAGCAATATAACGCATATGAAAAAAAAGCAAGTCGTTGGCCTCTATAATATTAACCATTGAGAGGTAGGTAACGGTTGAATTTGTTATAAATTTACAATCAATAATTTGTCTTAAAATTGACATTTCACAACTGTTTTTGTTGCTTGTATCAAAAAGGGCACAGGTTACAAAGTTCCAATTTTTCAAATTAGGAAATTTTCATTTAATTCAATTTCATGATTTCAACATTCGTTTACGTGTATGATTTTCTCGCAATTATAAATGTCTCGAGAACACAATATTAAGTGAAGCAGTAAATTTAATAGCATTTTTTTGTAACGGGAGGTAAACCAGCTTGTGGCTTACCTGATGGTACGAGATCACCGTCGCCCATGGGGTGAAGCAACTAAAAAAAGTTGCTGACCCGTTGCCAGCCTTTAGGTCCCCCCGCAGGGTCAGGGGCCTAGTTTTATAATTTATTATATTAATTTATTTATTGAAAAATCAATTACAGAGAAGAATCAAAAAAGTGCAGAAAAGTAATTATATTACAGATATGAAGTTAATAGCTTTTCCCAACCTATATCAAGTTTTTGAAGTAGGTAGGACTATGTATGATGCCAGTTTAATGTTCAATATATTTTGCTGTTAACAAAACAGCCGTAAACAGCGTCTTTAAAAATTATACCTTAAATTATTTTTTCTTAGTTACTTCTAGAAGATACAACACAATAACTATATATACTGATCACCACAAAGCGACATAAAAAGTAGAATATTATACATATCGACGGTGGAAATCTCAAATGTCGTAAGGGACATGTATCTTAATGTCCCTTACGACATTTGAGATTTCCACCGTCGATATGTATGGAGAAAATACACAGGGCTCGAAACAGACGGCTACCATATTCATTTTTATCCATTATCCATATTCATAGATAAAGACAAAATGTTTGGCAAAAACGGCTTTTCCATGTTTTTTTACAAATTTTTATTTAGCTTCATTTGTATGAAACAATGTATGTTTTATCTTTTTTTTTTTTTACGACATAGGAAGGCAAACAAGCATGTGGGTCACCTGATGGTAAGTGATCACCACCGCCTATAGACACCTGCAACACCAAAGAGAGTGCAGATGCGTTGCCAACCCAGAGGGCTAAGATGGAATACCTCTTGTTTGTATGTAAACAAAACGAAGGAATCGATTTTGACCTTCTACTTGCTATTCGATTGGCGCGAAATTTAGCTTGCGATGCGATACTGGATGAGTATGCAATAGTAAACTACAATCAATAAAGAAGTTTGTCCCAAAAAAATATATTAATAACTTAATTCCATAATTAATAGATTCAGACAGAACGAGTGTTTAGAATTAACGTTGCAAGAATATAGGGAGATTTTTAAAACAAACGTTATATTGCATGATTTTACCAGTATTGGCTTTGCAGGAGCACAGCAAGGTTATTTTTTCCAATTATATCAATAAGCAGGCATTAATTTTAGTTTTTTATAAATGTTTAGGTTTTTGTCTTGTCCGGGCTTTTTAAAACATACTGCTGCAAATTCAAATTTCAACTCAATACCGTTTTAGAGAAAAACAGATTGACAACAAAGGATTTCTTCTAGTAAACACTTTTTTTAAAGTAACAGAATACTTTTACATGGAACCCATAGATAAAGTTAGTTTATAATTACATTATTTATCATCTTATTGCGAAGCTTCTTCGTCTCGCACTTTATTTTTCGGCAATACCTGTGCATAATAGGTTCAGGCGTTACTTTGCGGAGGTCCATATAAAAAACTGGAACAACCTTGCTACTCCGCGAAACCTTTGATTCTTTGTTTCGCGAAGTAACAAAGTAATTAGCTCCATTTTTTAAATAAAATTGGAAGGAAAACAAGCAAGTGGGTCACCTGATTGTAAGTGATCACCACCGCCTATAGACACCCGCAACACTAAGGAGATTACAAATGCGTTACCAACCTAGTGGGCTAAGATGGAATACCTTTTGTGCCAGTAATTGCACCGGCTGTTTAGCTCTCCACGCCCGAACACAACCGTGCAAGCACTGCAGCTTAGCTGCAGGATTAGCGAGCAAGATGGCTGTAGCTATCCGGATGGACCTTGCACAAGGTCCTACCACCCTCAAAAATTGTTAATAATCTGTGCAATATCGTTCTTACCAGCCCTCAGATCTCAGCTGATTTTGAAACAGTTATTAAAATATTAAAACGTATAGCATGTATTGAAATTAAATGATTTAAGGAGGTTAAGTTCCGATTCACTATAACCGTCAGTTTTCTTATTTTGTAATTATGTAAGCTATTAAATTGTCTGTTGATTTGTTGAATTGCGGTTTCCCGCGGTTCTTATTTGATTTGATTTGATTTGATTTGATTTATTTTATTTCAAAATATAAATTACAATATACATTACATTAGATGTCAAAATATATGCAATTCACATTAAGATCGTCATAACAATTTAAATTATACAAGAAAAAACTACAATGTCAATCTATAAATGTCCAATTCTACATAATTATAATGTCACCGTTACCATTAATTCATTAATCCATCAGTAAAAAATGTAAAAATAATAAAATACAATATAGGTAAAAATAATTCAAAGTAATACAAATGTCAAAATCTAATAATCTAAAATGTAATGTCCATAAATTCTTTGAATGAGTATATAGGATTTTTTAATAAAAGATTTCTCAGTTGGCGCGTGAATGATTCATCAGAGGTCTCAAATTTAAGATCAGCAGGCAAATGCTCGTATAAAGGCTATTACGGCTATTATCGCGCCTTAATGCAGATAATGAGCTAAATCATTCATAGATTCAGCTAATAAGTCCATTAATCGATCACTTCTACCAGGGCTCCTAACATGACCGGCTACGTTTAGTTTTCAATTTGAGTTTAGCTCTATAGCCCTTTCTTATGCTACTAGTTTGACAGAGACAAAGAAATCTAGGCCGGGCATATTAGGGCCTCAATGCCCATATTACCAGTAGGGACGTTTTTGGAAACCACTGATGCGTTTTGTGTCCGTCTGAGTCTTGCTGTAAACAAACAAACGGGACCAAACCTGCTTTCAAATTAAAAAGTCGCATTTAAATCAGTTCTCTCGATTAGCAGCTAACAGGCCACATAATTTCTTTAATGGAAAATAATATAATATAATAGAATCATTTTATTTCAGGCTGCATAGGCCCATAAGATAAATTAACTTAGATACTAACATAAATATTTATTATAGTTAATTAACAACGTAATTACTAGCACGTGAAGTCTGACGTGAGTACTTTCGCAAGCGAATGGTAAACGAGCATGCGGGTCAACTGTTGGGAAGTGATCAGCGCCGCCTATGGGAAGCAGCGACACCAAGAGAGCCGCTGATTCTTTGGCGGCCTTTATTTACTTACAATAATTTGAGTAACGTATAAGTGTTCATTTGTTTTAGTTATAATTTCAATTTTCAATTAAGTAAAAGAATTCTTGTGCTTGGTTTTAAAACAGTAGCTAACGTTTAATGCGGATGCATATAAAAAGGCAGCCATAGTTTAGTGTTAGTAGGTAAAAAATATACCGATTATTAAAAAAATATATATATTAAATCTGAATTCGAAATGGATGAAGTTCTAATACCTTATAATATAATGACATTGGTTAAACGAGCGTCAGTAAACATTTAGATTGTGATCTGAATGAACTAGTTTTCAAGGTTAAAGATCGCTTGCAGAACTATCGACAGTTTGGCATCACTAGTGGAAGGACTCCAAATGGACACATCGACGTTTGAAGGCGGCCATATCATTTGGACTGCTGCCCCCTGTGCCACAAAAATTATAAAGTGACACAATTTGATATAATTGTGAAGTTTTTCATACAAAGATGTGACAAATATGTCAAATTGAAGCGCTTTTAAGTTTTGTGGTACTGACATAGGCTCCTGGACGCGGCGCTATATGACCGGCTGTAGCTATGAGACCTAGAGTTGCCTTCTCGACAAAAAAATACCGCCGACTAATCTCAAGTCTAGACCACTGTGGAGTCTAGTTGCAGTAAGTAACTTTTGTCTACTTATGGTTAAGACGTCTATTGTCGTAAGTCATCTTCGCTCTTTTACTCATTGCGACAAGGTTCTATTGTAGGCCAGAATTGAGATTGGTGGCCTGTACATAGCGTGTCTCGCACGTAATGTTTCGTGACACCGTTGTGGGACACCTTGACCGGCGTGGGAACCTTCGTCTATTGGCCGTCTGTACCGCTGCTGGTGGTGTGAGGTAACAACAGGTAAGGTATTCTTGAATACAGTCAGTTCAAGAATGGACCTCAGCTGTCATCGGTAATGCTATAGTCAATAAAAGGATAATTAAATAAAAAAAAAATGGAAACTGCTGAGTTTGCTTGTACGGTCACAATCATTAATATATATATACGTTACCAAGACGTCAACAATATATATACAGCTTTATGCCACTAAACATAAGGTCGATGTGTACATATTTCGACGCTATAGCTGTTATATATATTTTACAGCTGGCTGTACATGACAAAAAAGGATTCAGTGTTGTACAAAGCGAACTTATCCCCTAAAGGGATTGTCGTGCTGCCACCCAAGGTCTGTCAAGGGATAATATTATTACATTATGTAATACTAGCGACCCGCCGCGGTTTCGCATGGATACAATTAGTACGTAATCTACATTTACACTAACATCATAAAGAGGTAAGCTTTGTTTGTTTGTTTGTACATATGTAGGGGGTAATCTCTGGAACTACTAAACCGATTTCAAAAATTCGTTCACAGATAGAAAGCTACACTATTCCTGACGGACAAAGGCTACTAATTTCACGAGAAAGAAGTCGCGCGCGTCCGCTAGTACTATATAAAGATAAAATTAAATCAAATTAAAAATATAAAAAATGCACAACATACACACCATGGGAGACTTTTACTATTTTACTTATTAAGTATGGGAATTTGACACATCTATAATAACAATATAAATAAATACGGGGACACTTTACTTCAACAGTACTTATTGTCTTATACCCACCCAAGGTCTGGCAAGAAATAATATCTTTAATTATGTAACATACCTAATATAAAGTATATGAAAAAAAAAAAAAAAACAAAAAAATATTTTGCTTGTAATCCATATAGGCTCTTTTAGTTGTCTGAATCTACTAGCGCTTCGGAAAATGGAAGATACTACTGAGAAGAAACGCCGCAAGAAACTCAGTAGTTAATTTTTTTTCTTCCCTTTTCAAAACAGATTACAGTGCAATATACATAATTTTGACAATAATACATGACATACACAGGTTACATAAAAAAAAGATAACAATAAACATACATGTTTTATATAACGGTGGATAATAAGCACACGGCTCGCAGCATTCATGCTCATCATATCAGCCTGAAGATGCCCACTGCTGGGCACAGCCCCAAGGGTCTCCACGACGGTCGGTGTAATGCTGCTTGCGTCTACCAGCGGCTGGCCTGATGGTGAGCAATTACTGCGCTTGTAACACCAAAGTATCACTCGTGTGTTCCCAACTCAGACGACTACCAATCTTTTCGCTACGTAACTCAGAGCGTCTTTCTTCTAATGGGCTAGTTGAAAAGAGAAGCACTGAGTTACGTAGCGAGTTAACACATGTCAAGTAGTTTCGTGCTAGAAGCACAAACCGACGTTAAATAATCTACGTTCATACTAAATCAATGCAAGTTTTCATAATTTTTATGCAAGTTCCTGACTAGGTGCTCGTTGCTGTATAGGTCCCGAATTATAACATTTTGTACAAGCGATAAGTGTTCCAATAAATACAATAACTTACACAAAAACTTTTTCTTTTTTAATTTGTCACGATTTCCTACTTTTTTCATTATTTCTTTTTTGCCAAATTAATTTCTTACGCATGTTCCCCATTATTTCTAACGAGCCCTTCCTCAACTGTTGGATAGTTTTTCCTGTATTTGTAATTGTATTTTCAGTGTTAATTGTGTGTGGTGTTTTAATACTTAAAAAAAATATTTTTATTGTTATATGGTTATCTTGTAAAATAAAACATTATAGAAAAATTTGACAGGAGTTTAACGTATGTTTAGAATACCGTGCCGGTGGGAACCAGGCATGTGACCAGCCACAAGCAATACCGCCGCCTTGCTATCTTCTCACCATAGAGGAACGACGAGCACGTTGCGATCCCTGCAACCTTCAAGCCGATCTTCGCCAGAAAAACCTCAGCAAGGATCTCTTAACCCAATTGTTCTCGGGAGGAAACATTTTCTGAACTGAACAGCAAGTTACCATAAACATGAATCATCGTGGCATGTTAGAAAGTCAATGCGAATTGATTGTATTTTTTTGCATATACGTTACTCTACGCATAAGCGACTCGTTTCGAGCTAGTACAGCAGTCAAATCTGCTGCCTATCTAGTAAACTTGACAAGTGCTACAAGTTGACACAGTTGTCACATTTGAATATGGGAAAGTTTAGGGGGCCTGATTACACTTCCAATAATCTAGTCATAATAGTCTAGTCAAATTCGCAGGGTATGGCAGCGGTAATGTAGCGAAACTGGCAAACGCAAGGCACGGAATGCTGATGTTGCAGGTTCAATTCCTGCCATTACCCTAATTTTTCTTTGTGTTGTCATTACATAGCATTTTAATCTAGTCATAATCAAGGCGCTTGGGGCTAGGAGACAAAGCCTTAAGTATGAACTAGGGCTGGCAGCATAAATCCTAGATAACTAGAACAATGCTAATTGTGATTCGCTGTTTATGTTACCAGCTGCTTGATTTACATCGTTACGTCATAAATGACTGGCAGTTTGATTGTACGCCGAGCCTGGCTGTGTTTATTGGTGTTTATACTTTTTAATACTAAGTGGACTAACTGTATTATTTGTATATATATCCTGCGATAATTTTGTATCTTGTATCTAAAAGAAGCCTGTGAAATCATCGCCCTGCCTTATTAAGATTCTTTGTTGCTTTTTTATGAAATAGGAAGGCAAACAAGCAAGGGTCACCTGATGGTTAGTGTTCACCACGGCCTATAGACACCCGCAACACCAAAGACATTGCAGATGCGTTGCCAACGCAGAGGGCTAAGATGAAATACCTCTTGTGCCAGTAATTACGCCGGCTGTCTTGCTCTCCACGCCGGAACACAACAGTGCAAGCACTGCTGCTTAGCGGAAGGATTAGCGAGCAAGATGGTGGTAGCGATCCGGACGGACCTTGCACAAGGTCCTACCACCCGCAAAATTTCCAACTTCTGCTTGCAACTTCTTCCGTCAAAATAATTCAGCAGTTTAGCATATTACATGTCAAGTTACACTATCCACGCTCTTGGGGGTACATCAAAACGAAAACATGGCCGTCCGGGTGTGAAACTAATCTCGTACTAAATTTCATCCAAATCGGTTCAGCCGTGGAAGAGTGAAAGCCTTTCGCATTTAAAATATTAGTTTGAATGTTTTCTGTTATACTGTGTAATACTGAGTTTTTTTTTGTGGAAAACAGGATGCCGGTATGGCATTTATTGTGAAACGGTTCTATTGGGGGTTATATCCTATCAGAAGTCCGAAACTTCATTACCCAACTTCATCGTTTTTCTAATGTTTTATTTCACCGAATATTTTTTTTGCTAAAACCGTAAAGTTCAGGAATTTCTACAAAAGTTCATCGCATAGAACCCAGTAGGTTAACAACAATAAGAACAAATACTTTTTTTTGATTCACACAAGTGAACAAAAATAAAGGAACACATACAGGGATATTTTATATGGGATACAACAGGCGGTCAAAATAATTAATACGGTTAATTAGGTTAGGTTAAGTTTGTTTTGTAACATAACTGAAAAGTTTACAATTTCAGCAAAATAATCATTCAGTCTAATAAAACTGTTGGCAAACGATAACGTTGGGAAATGTAGTTTCGGACTAATTAATTAATTAGTGCAAAAAAACTGTGGCTTCAAAACGGGAAAGTAACAAAACCAGCAACTAAACCAGTTATTTAAAACATGAAGTCGTATAATTTCTATTAATTAGTATATGGGTACTGACCTATAAGTAATAGACTTCCAGTCAGCGCTTATGGCCGCATCAAAAGTCGAACAAAAGTACAACAAATCAACAATCGCTCGCGCTGTCAGTCTGTCGGACCGACAGTCAATACTATTATTTTGTAAAAAAAACCTATTTGCAACGAGACTTACTAAATTATTATTTTATGCAGTTAGACGTGAAGTTGTAAATCCAATGACTATAAATGGTAAACTAATAATTGGCATTTGTAACATTGGCGTCAACCTGTATTCTTATGTTGGTCCGTTTTTCTGCTGTCATTTAGTATGACACCGCATGTACAGTCAGCGTCAAATTTACCAGAGCGGGCAAGGTGGTCAAAAATATCTGAACTCGACTCTGTTGTCAAATACGCTCGGGCGAGTTCAGATATTTTTGACCATCTTGCCCGCTCTGGTATATTTGGCGCTGACTTTACATCCATGTACGAGTATTATAATATCATTGGTATGTGGGTGATAAATTAATTGAATGCCTTTACCTACTAATTGTAACCCTCTTGGCAATGATTTAGGCGTAGGCACAGCCAGTCAAACTATGTACATGCTGGACCATTGTAGAAGTTTGTCGCAATAATCGTGGCACTATTAAGACATTTTCTATGAAAAATAATTATGACGTTCATAATAATTAATAGATTCAGGCGTTACATTGCGGTCCATATCAATAAGCAAGCAAGCAAGGCAAGCAATGCAAGTTGTTGTTTTTTTATGATATAGGAAGGAAAACAAGCAAGTTGTTCACCTGATGGTAAGTGATCACCACCGCCTATAGACACCCGCAACACTAAAGATATTGCAGATGCGTTGCCAAACCAGAGGACTAAGATGGAATACCTCTTGTGCCAGTGATTGGACCGGCTGTCTTGCTCGCCACGCCGGAACTCAACAGTGCAAGCGCTGCTGCTTAGCGGCAGGATTAGCGAGCAAGATGGTGGTAGCTATCCGGACGGACCTTGCACAAGGTCCTACCACCCGCAAAACCCGCAGTTGTGTAGCAAGGTAAGTTATTCCAGTTTGTTGCTAGGAAATTTATTGTGTAAAGGTTTTACAGTGGCCCAGAATTCAGCTTGGTTGACTGTACATGGTTTATTGCGCGTCTAGCCACTAGAACTATAATGAACATGATATTATCCTTTTGGAGCCCATCAAACGCTCCCTTGCCTCAATCACTAGGCTTGTCCTAACGTTCGGAACAATCTAAATTGCAGAGTTGATATTCAATTGAATTCGTTGCATCGGCTTCCTGCAATTTGGCGGGTCTAGACAGTCTGGCCTATGGACCAATTTTATTGTCTGCGGCCAGTCTGCGGTCTGATGAAGCTTATTAGGACTGTCTTATTCAATGATCGCTGCATGTAGGTCGGGACTGATTCTTGTGGTCCTAACATGACCGGCCCAAGTTTAATTCATCCCTCTTTGTTCCTCTGTTCAACTTGTGTCATAAGAAAGGGACGCACAGATAAACTACACTTGGCCACTGGTACTGTTACCTTATCTTACAAAAACTTATATTTTTACAAGGATTACTTGTTATAAGTTTTTCACGGCGGCGTGTTGACTCACGACGCCTCATAGATACAGTTTCATGACGTCAACACAAGACCTTCTGACGTACACACTAACGAAGAATGTGCCGTCGAATTACACGAATAGCAAAAGCCGCGGCCGAATATTATGTATCAATTTGCGTATTAGCATAACTGTCTGCGTTAAGTTTTTCTCCAGTTTCTGGCTAATGAACGCGGCCCCAGCAACATATAATTACTAACGCGTGCACAATAAATAATAACACCTTGATATCCGTAGCACCGAATTATCATATAAACAGCTACCGGCCGTTCATTACGCGATCCCATTTTAATATTCAACATAACTAAATCGATCACCGTGATCTACAGAGTAATTAACTGATCATACGTCGATCTCGGACCACTCTCGATCTCGATGGATTGAGTCGTGACTGCATTTACATAATGACATTGTTAGTAGATGCAAATAAACGAGTTATTTCACTGCGACAGGGTTCCATTCAGCCGCGCTTCAAAACGCTCGTAGCACCTTGTTCCCCGATGTAACGGGATCATTCCCTGGGGATTATTTTTTGGTTTCCAAAAATATGGTAATGTGAATATAAATTGATGAGTTTGTGTGTTTGTGGTAATCTCGTTTATTGACCGGTTGTGGGGTTTAGTGGTCATTTGTGGTGCATTATGGGATGAGGGGAGGTGGCCGATATGAAGAGTTATAGCGTTGGGGCGAGCCGTAGGAAATGACAGTTGTAATGCATCTAAATAATTAATGATACATATCTCTGCGACTTATTTGTTTCTTAAGGAATGAGTTTGTTTAGTAGGAACGACATTTTCCTTGATGATAATGAAACGTATTAACACATTCTCAATGTTAAATGTATGTATGTATGTAAGTGCCGACAGGTTGCACGCGGAAAGCCCTGGGCCGGTTTGTTAATTGACTCCTACGCACTTCTAGAAGTACCTTAACAAACAAACGGTTGGCATAACTTGCTGACTTTAGTATGTCGCACTTTGATCACATTTTGTAGTACTATAGTCTACTAGATATGCTAATTAAGTTAGACTGCAACTAACAAAGCCTGTAAGTTTGCTTTAGTTAGATATAATAAGTCGAGTGACAGCGTTTGATTTTATTAAAATCAAATTTCTCAAATTATTGGGTATGAACAAAATTTTCGTGCAGATGAATTAGTATTTTTTCCCGACTGCCGCCAGACGGCATAGTAGCATAATACACAGTAGTTTACGTAGTACCTAATAGAATAGTATGTTGTTTATTAAATAAATATTTAAGTAGGGTATATTGCGGGTGGTAGGACCTTGTGCAAGGTCCGTCCGGATCGCTACCACCATCTTGCTCGCTAATCCTGCCGCTAAGCAGCAGTGCTTGCACTGTTGTGTTCCGGCGTGGAGAGCAAGACAGCCGGTGTAATTACTGGCACAAGAGGTATTCCATCTTAGCCCTCTGGGTTGGCAACGCATCTGCACTCTCTTTGTTGTTGCAGGTGTCTATAGGCGGTGGTGATCACTTACCATCAGGTGACCCCCCTGCTTGTTTGCCTTCCTATGTTGTATAAAAAAAAAAGTAAATGAGTTTGGGGTGATTTAAAACTAAACAACAGGCTAATGCTAGCAATCAATTAAGACAAAATTAAGTTACCAAGGTAATATTAAGCATGACTAAACAAAATAAAAGTTTTTGAAAAGATAATTGATTATTCTTTCTATAAACTCTAGGTATGGCGGCCGCGTATTGGCAAGCGCAGCGTAGGACGACCAGCCACAAGATGGTCCGATGACCTTATACAGATGGCAGGAAGGCGCTGGTTGCATGCTGCTTCCAACCGGTCACTTTGGAAATCCATGGAGGACGCCTATGTCCAACTGTGGACTTCTTGTGGCTGAGATGATGATGATGATGATATACTCTAGGTAGGTAGAGCCTTAAAGATGTTTCAATATTAAATGTATCAAGATTTAATGCCGTTTGGAAAAAAATAATCTAACTCATATAAAAATACAAAACAAATACACAAACGGTTGACTTAATGCTTAGCTCTACTAGTAAACTTTAGGAAGGCCGTTTTTATAATAAGTACAGAAAGAAACCGGAAAAATAAGCCTGATAATGGTAAGTAACCACCGCCGCCTATAGACACCTGCAGCGTGGAAGGAATCACAGGGGCGCTGCCGGCTTCCAGGAAAGAAAAGGGGGGGGGGGGGAGATATGCTACTTTACGAGGGCGTTTGTGATTGCGGGTGGTGTACCCCCGTGAACTCTAATTCTCCTGTAATTGTTGTTGCGTACTTCCAACAAAATAAAAGAATATTCTTGGATATTTTAGTAGGTGACAGCGCAAACTGCCTTCTAGCCGTTGTAGCTGAAACAGCGAATGTGCATATCGCACGCCTAGTATTAAAGTGACTCAATTCTGAATTTGATATTTCCCAAAATTAAACTCTATGTCTTTTTATTAAGGTGATATTTTGGGACGTGTATTATTCAGAAATGGGTCACTTTAATTCTAAGCGTGCGATATTATTGCGCATCGGATACGAATGCACGAGAACTCTTCTTTCAATGCTTAAAAATTTGCAGGTACCTTCTTTTTCTTTTATACTATTCGCCCTGGCTTCGCTGGGGTACAATTAGGTTATAAGGTACAGTCAACCTCGGAAGTACTTATAAGAACTTTGTCGTAGTACCGTACGAAATGAGAGTTGCTCAAATTTGTCCCATCACTGACAGCGATAAGGTACCTACTAAAATGTTCAGCTACTTCTGAGGCCGACCGTACATACAAACATTCTGAAAAAAAAACTCAAAATTACAGTGAAAACTCTATCAAAATCTGTTGTGATGTTTAGATTGAGTAGGCGGCTGAGATATGAAGACAGATTGAGCCGGACAGCTACTTTATTTTTTAGCCGACTACGGCAAAGCCAAAAGGAAGGGTTGTGTTTTTAGCAGTCTATGTATGTTTGTTTGTATTTACGTACTCGAATGTTCCATTGTAGTGCCTAAACGACAGCTGATTTTTTACTATGTAAAAATAAAGAAGCAGACGATATGCAATTACTTACATCGGTTTAAGTCTGATAATTGTTATTACTAACTCTATGTGGATGTAATTATTTGATTCGAAATGATTATTATATTAATAATAAACAAATATTAGTATGAACATTATTACCATGCTAAGTACCTATGAATATCTACTTTCTATTACTTAACCGATTCTAAAATTTTAATGTAGAGGCAAATACGTTTATCTTCCTCAATCTAAGTTAACCGGTAGAAAAACACACAGTCGAATAAAAATAAACAGTTTACAGCGCCAGTTAGTTAATACGGCACTCTATGCAAATGAGCCATCCGCACTTAACGCCACATTCTACTTTATTTTATATCTAACGCGCAATTAAACCAGAAAACTTCGCACGAAAACTAACAATTCAACGAATAATTTGCTGTCATGACAAATGTATACAAACGTCCACCAAAACTCGTGTACATACTCCTTTAGTCAAGATTAACCACAGAGTAAATAATTGTAGAAACACAGAAGTTTAACTTCGAATAAAAACGGCGAGTAGGTATAAGACGCGGCCTACTGTATGCCTATCTGTCCACCGTATAACTCGAATTCTTTCGCACGCGCGGCAACTCGATTACGCCGGCCTCAGTGCAGTGGTTCTCTTATATTCTTGTAGCTCCACAAACTGAGTCGCGCTTGATTTTTTTATGCAACTTAGGTAAGCAAACGAGCAGGTGGGACGACTGATGGTAAGTGATCACCACCGCCCATAAACAGCCGCGACACCAAGGAGACTTGTGTACGAAACGTCAATGTGATTTTGAGAACGCGGTCGTCCCGCAGATTTGCGTACCTTGACAGATCAAAAATGGTTACACGCCAACGAGCTCTTCGTTCAGCTATTATGTGCAGTACCATTACTTACAGTTTGCATTCCAACATAGATCGTTTTTGATTTACTTACATTGCTTCTTTAGATCGTTACATGATATTTGAACTTCTACGTAAAGGCAGTAATATACTTCGTTCAATTACAGCCTTTCCGATGAAACCCGAAGTAGCGTAAGTTTATGGCTAAAATGACTAACTTATTTTAAGGGGTCAACGAAATCCGACCGAGATTTTAGTCGGCCACTGATGTCAAAAGGTTACGCGTGAATTTCTTTTGTTTGACGCAAACAGGAGTAGCGTGTGTATAAATTACAGTTTCGTCCAAATACCTAAACCGTGAGACAAAGGAAGCGCTGTGCAAAGACAAACTTTGGTAAAAACATTTTTTTAATACAATGACGCGTCAGAACTGGCATTGGCTGTGACTTTGCACAGCACTAACTACAATACTTGAGCTGTACTCTGGGAAACCCGCAGTTGTGACGTCATCTTATATTCATGGGGTAATTGGGTCGTATTAGTATTACATATTGCCGCGATAAGACGCGAATTAGCGCCGACGGTGATTAATCGTGGCGTTTTTCAGCGCCATGACTTACGAAGCGCGGGACGGAGGCGACACGACGCGACTCTAGGTCTACACGAGGTGACATTTTTAGCGATAACTCTACTAAAAACGACGTCGATGGACTTGACGTCAAGTAGTTAAAGTAAACGTCAAAATTACGTGATAATTATCAATGTCAACACCATACTTACTGTAGTTTCCACTAGAGCGGCGCTAACAGAATGGTACTTTATCTAGACACCATGGACGGCTAGCCAATGTGGCCATTTCTCGGTTGTTGGCTAGCCCCTGCGATGCCATAGCCGATGACTCAGCCTAGAATGTCAGATCGGTAGCCCAACATCCTGAAGTGGATATGAAACTCTATATACGCCTGTTGCGGTCTTAACTAAAGCTGTAAAAAAAACATTTTAATTCATTGAGTTTCTTGCCGGTCTTTTTTTCTTTTCTTCAGAGGTTTTTTTTAACGGGAAGTAAATTTTCTATCATTCAAAAGAACTTTCGATAAGCCTAATCTGAATGAAGATATTTCGACTTAGACCTTAAACAGCGAGCTCTTTCAGACAACCTTAGGGTCTACCAATACAAGTGGCTGCGCAAAAGTCGTGTCGTCGACCACTGAAAAGTTGTTTTCAGAATCGTGTCATGTAGTCGTCCCCGGCGAGTCATTTGCGTATATTTACATGAGCGGCACACGTCGTGATTAGCTCACGTGACCACTGCTGGTCCACAGTCCACCGCGGGACCCTGACTTATGACCTGCGCAAATACCGCTGCTTTAGTTAACTTACTTACTTTATAATTTAATGGATCGTAAAGTTTTATTTTTATGGAAAATTTGTGACAGTACGACGGTCGGATAGCCTAGTGAATGCCTTGACTACAAAGCTGAAGTTTCGTGTTCGAAGCCCGATTGGGGCAAACATTTGTATTACGAACATTAATGTGAGGTCCGGTTTTCCCTTTTTTCAGTGAAACCGTGAACTTGAATGCTTTTAAAAAGGTCTCAAAGAACCCATTGGTTTATGTCAGGTTTGTTTTATAGCATTCCTGAATAGTTTACGGTTTGGAAAAAGGCCATATTTGAACAAAAAATATATTGAAAATATATTCTTCAGTATTAATTTTGACGAGATGAAGTCACGTACTCTCCAGCATGTCTCGTTTTAATTTTGAAACTTTTGTTTTGTTTTTTATATATCACTGTGTCGTGTGTAATCTCAACGCTCATTGCGTTACCTATGCCACCAATTCGTACTGGAGTTAATTTCTTAGCCAAGTCTATTACAGCATCTTATTAAATTTCCATACTTTAAATAACAATCCATTCACAAAGGATCTCCGCAGACAGGTTGGCCACTGTAGCTAATTGCGGCGTATCACAATACATCGTACAGTTACCATCACGCAAGCATAACGTTTAAGACATTCAAAAACATAAGCTCTATTCCTAGAGACGTAAGAGTGTATATACATTATTGAGCTATAGGCCTGCTGCAATATGTGTTGGGTATTGTATCGAGTAGCGTTGCCACAAAGCGCTATTGACTCAAGTGGTAGTATGAGAATAGCTGTAGTCTCATCATTGTGACAATATCGATCTCCATTTTTATTAATGTTATAATTTATTAATTACGTTACATAAATTAAAACAGAATATGCTTTCCCTTTTTTTAACGTCATAGTGAAAGTCAAAATATCTTTAGATTAGGCTTATAGGCATTTGTGAACGTCAGAAAATTGACCCCCGGTTCGGAAAAAACCTCATATTAAAAGACACCGGCAGGAAACTCAAGGAGGTGGATTTTTTTAAATAAATCAAAATTACATATAATTACAATGTTTAAATACCTATTTAAGACAGTAGGTGTATACTATTTTAACCCCATTAGCCTTAATATGACCGGCCAAGTTTAGTTTATCCGAGTTTATCTCTATGTGGGTCCCTTTCCGATGACACTAGTGCGACAGAGACGCAGGGCGGGATAAACTAAACCTGGGACGGTCATGTTAGGGCAGAGGGTAACTTTTATCACATTGCACTAATACATTCAAAATTTACGACAAACGAGCTAGCGGTTCTTGAGTTATTGAATATAATTTGCATGGGTTGAATCAAAGTTTTCACTTTATGTAGTTATTTTTTAATTGCACTTAACTTGTATGCCATCGACAAAAAAATGGCGTAAAACAGCAATTTTACAAGTATTTAAATTGACGTAACATCCAGCTTTCTACATTCTAATACTGAGGTACGATCGCCTTATGATCCACTGTCCCCACGCGGTCCTAATTCTAAAGGATAAGATTAACCTATCATTATATTTTCATCATATTACTGATTATTATCAACTGGAACAAATTACCTTGTTGTTCCACCATATCCTTCGTTCAAGTAGCGAACGGTCGTACTATTTGAGATCCAGAAGATGCCTCGTTTAGAGGCGAAACGCGCATAGATAGTATAAGTGTTTAGAATTGTGTGCGATGTATGATGTTTCATGTGTAAGCAGGGTGGGGTTTTGCATCAAAAATATAGATGTTGCACAGATGCAGCTGTTTTGCACGTGCCCTGTGCACGTTTTGCGGAGTAGCAAACTAGTTTGTTCCAGTTTGTGGATATGGACCTCTGGAAAGTAACGCCTGAATCTGAATTATAATGATTATTCTTTAGTTAGGTACCTCAAACGATTTTTTTATCAGTGATCCTAACATGACCGGCCTGGTCCGGGTTTAACTTATCTCCACTGCGTTCCTCTCAAACAAGTGTCATAAGACAGAGACGTATATAGATAAACTGAACTTGGCCGGTCCTGTTAGAGCCGCAGTGTCACTTTCCTTTAACCACGACAATCTTCCAGATGCGTGCGACGCCAGCGCCCGCGCAGGTGAGATCAAGATAGCGCCGTGACCCTTGCGACCCCCGCGACCGCCTGCGACGCCCCGCGGACCGCCGATCGGCGTGACGGAGGGGCGTCACGCGTGGAGGGACGCGTGTTATTAAATTAAGGTTTTATTTTAAGTTCATTGATTTATTGGAGCTTAGGGCTACACTGGACTTCCAGCTAGTTTGATAAAAGGCTTTGTAAAAGGTATTTAGCAGCCTAGTACTAGCACGAATCTTCTCTACGCTACGCAACTCAGTGCATCTCATTCTAACTAGACCAGTATGAGAGAGACGCACTGAGTTACGTAGCGAATTAACGCGTATTGAGAAGTTTCGTGCTAGGTGTATAGAACAGAACATATAGCACTTTGAACCATCTCGACATGCGTTTACTCGCTACCTAACTCAGTGCATCTTGTTTTAACTATTCTAGTCGGAGAGGGACGCACTGAGTTACGTAGAGAGTTAACGCGTGCCAAGAAGGTTTGTGTTAGGTGCACAGGCTCGTATTTCACCAAACTAACATATGTCAGATGACAATGACAATTCAGAGTACGTTACGTTGCCCGACTATACAAAAGGCCTTCGAGTTAGCCATATATATGTCGCAATTGTCATTGTCTTATATCATCTGTCAGTTGGTGAAATAGGGGCTAGATGGTAACGGGGACACTTAGGAAGTTCCAGTGTTAGAAAGATTTGCTAGAGATCGTATAAACTCCATAAAGTCATAAAGTAATGCTCAAATAAAAGAATATTATAAAAGGCTAATTTTAAAGTAACGTTTCTTTTGCTAAGCTACCACCACCTCTGTACCAATCTACTTGCATTGCACTGACCATATTGAAGAAAAGTTCGAATACCTCCTATCTGAAACTTGGTGAAATTGAGTGTTCAATGCCTAACTTACTAACTCTGTAATCTATTACACCTATTTCTATGCCAAATTCAATTATATCTTATCTAATTAAATCTTTTCTGTAAATGAATTCCTACAAGATTCCCACGAGGTGGATTGAAGATCTGGTGAGGATCGTGGGACACCGATGGATGCGAGCAGCGCAAGAGCGACCGCTGTGGAGATCCTTGGGGAAAACCTATGGGGTCACCCGACTCATGAACAGAACTTAATAAAAAAAACATTTTTGTATCCTGAAATGTGGATATTTACAGATAAGCGGTTTTCGAACATCTTTGTCGATTTGAACACTTTTTGTATCACATGGGTATAGTTAGTTGGGTTCTATGTATTTCCTACTGAAAATATAATATTAGAGTCAACAATTATTATTTTATGAGTCGAAAGCACTTGCAATTTTATAAGTATTTATAACATATTCCCCTTAGATATACAAGGTTTTAAAAACGAACATAACTTACAAGTGCGCATGCAACAGTGGTGTCAGTTGCGGCGCGGTACGTAAATCATGCGCCGCTGTGCGTGCGCCGGCTTCGGACGCAGACTTCCGGACCAGAGATCTATATCGACAATAAAATGGCAGTTGTTCTTAAAGATTGTCGCTGGGGTGGGTGCTTCCGATTCGATTTTTTTCGTCGTTTGGAAATTATTCCAAGGATATATTGTGTTATGCAGGTATTAGTTAAAGATTGTATTTGAGTTTTCCAAATTGTTATTACTTTCTTACCTACCTACACTCAATTGCGCGAAAATCACATCAAATCAAAACAACTCAAATAGGTAAACTGAGTGTTATAAATTGTTTAGTAATTTATATGGACTATTTATTAGTTTTTTGGGTTCCTGATTCGGAAATGTTTACCTTACACATTTTGAGAAGCCAAACATGATGAGGTGATCTAGACTAGAATGTATAAGAATGCGTCATTGTTATTGATATAACTTGTTGTTTTTTGTATTTTGAATATACAAGGGTATACTCAAGATTGTTGTCGAGCGGCGCACCATGTTTACAATAATTCTAACGTTAACCCGTTCGCTGCCGGCACTGGTAAACAATTCCACGGCCTGCGCCGAATTCGCGTAATTTGAGGGCTGGACGCCGCGGGCGCAGTCGGTGCGTTCTGCCTTGCGTGTGCGACGGGCTACAACACGGGCTATCCTATCATTTCAAAACATTGATTTTCAAAAAAATAACTTAAATAAACCGTTTTTAATAAACCGTTTTTTTAAAGGAGATTATTTTGAATGCCTATGTAAAATATTAGGTTAAGTTTGGTTTCATTTATCACAATCCAAAAAAAATGGTTAGTTAATGGTTTCAGGAGAAAATTAGTTGCTGAAAAAACGGCTGAACGTTATTTCTGGTGGTTTTGAATTCGGCAGGACTACAAGTACTCAAGTAAGTTTGAGGTCAAACGGTGGTATTTGATTGAAGACATGAAAATTTTACATTAGAGAAAGAATGTTTCCTTTTGCTAAATGTCCCATGGATACCCAAAATACTTCATTTTTATGATTAAAAATATAAATAAAACTAAAACCAGCAGATAAAACTTTTGTTCCAATGTTTATAATTTGACTTAATTGTGTAACTGATTATTATTTCACTATTTGCTTTTAATTCTTAAAGGGTTTTGTTTATTGAATAATTCTTATTTTTATATCCCAACACAGATTTACTGTTTATTTGCAAAAATAATGAATGAAATTGTCACGTAATCAAATGATTGTTTATAAATGATTTTTCTCATTTAATTGTATGTAAATAAGTTGAGTTTCTATGTAATTAGAATTTAACTATTAATTAAGTGAAATATACAATGATTGAATTTATTTGGTGCTTGTTTTATTAATAAATCCTAATACAACTACATACATACCAATTAGCATGTACTTAGGACATACGCGTATATTCATATATGAGGATTAACACAAAAGAATAGTTCTTATTGGCACTATTTTTCCATAATTAAATGAAATTAAATCGTCTTTGCATTCCGCCATGAGGGTTGATTTTCCAAAAAATCTCTCTAATTCGTGACATTACATCTAAAGCTACTTGTTATCGTGGAAAAGGGTGGAAAACGACCATGCGGGCCACATGCTGAGAAGTTATCACCGTTGCCTGTGGGGATCAGCGACCCCAAGAGAATCGCTGATCCCCCAACAGACCTCCGAATCATTCACTTCACTTTCATCATCATCACTTACTGTACGATAAGCCCGTAGCGCACTAATACTTCACGCTTGTATTCTGCGAGTGTACGGTACTACCCCGGTCTGTACTATTCGAACTGCAACCTGCAACTGATTACATTGTAAATAGTTCTGCCACTAACAATACCACTTGCCTCAATAAATAATTGACAAATCAGAAAATATCTAACATTTTAGACAAGTTTGACTTACGGTCCTCTTTTTCACTATAGTAACTTATGTCAGATAACAATGAAAATTCAGGGTATAGTCGACCAAGAATTTCCTTGACCACTTGTCGACCGTATTACAAAGGGATAAGGTTCGAAAGTGGTCAAGCAATTACTTGGTTGACATCCATGACGTACATATCCACTCTCTAGCCCAACAATTCAAAAATTCTTCGCGTTAGCCATGTATGCCGAATTGTCATCGTCACATGTCACCTGTCAACTTGATGGGATAGGTTAGGGTCCATTTGTAGGGACCATTTGCAGCTTGCTTCATTCATTACGTTACCTGACACCTGTATACGTGGACCTCCAAAAACAAACTGTACTAAAACACACTTGTCACACTCGCTACCTACAACACAATAATTATTTATCTTTGAATGTTATCCAAGTATCAAATTACAAGAAGGCCTTTTAAATCAAAAGCGTGGCGAGTAAATATGTGAGTGAGTGAGTGAGCGCCGCAGGTTGGTCACCTGCGCCGGCGCAGCTGCCGCGCGCCCAAACACCGTCCGAATGACAATCTGGAAGAAAACAAGTAAATAACATTAGCTACCAAAAAAAAAAGTTAATTTGTACTGGTGACTGATTTCTGTGCAACACCCGTTCTCATCTGATGGTAATTGGAAACGAAGTCTTAGGTGGAGGCGGTTGACCATGTTCATCCCATAAAGTTAGTATAGCGTATAGATAGACGAAGCTACAGCTATTACTACGTATCGCAATTTATACGAGTACATAAGTATTTTGTTACCACCATCTTGCTCGCTAATCTTGCCGCTACACTGAAAAAACAGTTTTGTTACACGTAACCAAAATTTTGTTTACCTATCACACAAAAAAAGGGACTACCGAACTATTCATTACACCTTACCTAACTCTTGATTTGTAAATAAATCATTAAATATTTATCAGAAGCAAATAGTTTTTGCTAATTTAAACGAACTTTACTAACCACGTAACCAAACTAGTTCGGTTGTCAATTTTTCCCAGTGTAAAAAGCAGTGCTTGCACTGTTGTGTCCCGGCGTGGAGAGCTAGACAGCCACGTAACCACGGCCGTTGAACCATGGCCGAAACGTCGAGGTAAATAAACAATGTTTTTGTTGCGTTATAAATAGCCAATGAAATTACTGGCACAAGAGGTATTCCAGCCATCTGGGTTGGCAACACATCAACAGTCTCCTTGGTGTTGCGGCTGTCTATGGCCGGTGGTGATCACTTACCATCAGATGGACCACATAAACAACTTTTTTTCTCTAATAAACTTTACTAAGTAGCTGCAAGGTTCTTTTAGAGAATGAATCATAATTAACGACTCTTAAAAAAATAAAAATGTAGGATTAAAAGTGAAATTTTCATACAAACTGATTTTAAATGCACTGACGAGTAGTAAATAAAGCTTCATAAGTGCACACGATATGTTTGTGCTTGTATTTACCAAATACCATCAACAAATTAGTCTTATTTTCGGTATTTAGCCAAACAACCTTTTTGTTTAAAAATACAATTCACCGAAAAAGAACAACAAGCCCTACATATATTATCTAAATAAACTTTGTCTGCGTAATATTATATAGAAAACATAGAAGGTATTGCAGGCGGATACAAACAATAATGACAAAATATATTTGACCACAACCAAACATAATATTATTATGTTGGTTATTGTTTTTTTATTAATTTTTAAGTTAAGAATATTTTCGATGCGCAATAAAAATATACATAAGATAGAAGTGAGAGAATCTAACAGAAGTAATACCCCCTTCCCTCTCTGGCAGTGCGCGGGCGCAGCCCACGGCCGCGGGGCAAGGCCGCCAACTCGAATACTTGCGATAGATCTTAGATGACTGTTTCGAGGAAGTCATGTTAGCTAATTAAACTAAACAAAATCAAGGAACAAAATCATATCAGTATAGTAGAGGCCACATGTTACTCGCTTCGGGCATGTGAGACAGTGTTACTTGACCAGTCTGCTACAAGATTTAGACGCAACTATAGTGTAATGATCACAATCATCATCATTCTTCTGACGCTTTTTCCCGTTTCTTCAGGGTACGTTTTGACTATGATCCCAGTTTTGGATCTGACCTCCGTAACCCTTGTTATAGAGAAATAAGACCGATAGGATCATGCTTAGAGGCTGGCATAGTCACACAAGTGCTCTAAAGCCTCAATAAAATTTTAGAAAAAAAAACATGCTTAGGTACAATCTTATTAACACGAATGTGCAGGCTTCTTCACGATGTTTTCTTCGCTATAAGAGCGCCGGTTAAATATTACCGTGCCTAGGTAATGTGCACATACACATAAGTTAGAAAATTTTATTGGCACATTATCACGAGTCCATCCCGCTAGCCTCTAGGCCTCCAATCTCAAATGATCACAATCATAACACGTCAAAACTAGATGGACAGCTAATGGGACGCTGCGAGAAAAAACAAAAACCACCGCCAAACAAGAAACGAAATTAATTTCCGAATCAGTTGGAGCGCCACACGAACAAACAAACGCCGGGGATGCGTCGCACCAGCAGGTGTTCCCGGACCGGCGATGATAAATACGCGCCATCTATCCACCCTGCTCGATATCGGCCGTAATTGTGGTCACGGTGCGCCGCCATTAGACGCCGATCACAAGCCGGACCCCAACCTCTTCACCACTCGTGAGCTCGCGCGGCCAACGACGTCGAAAATTGATAAAAACGGCAACTTAACGGTAGACCACGCTAAGATTGAAAAATTAGGCGTAATCCCATCGAACAACTCCAAAAGCATACTTTATAGCAAATAAATACCGTCGCGCGGAGCCGCGCTATCTTAATAGCGCATCGAGAAAGGTAAGCTACTCATTAAGTGAAAGGTCGCTCGGAAAAATCTCAAATATGTAATAATCCTGAGTTACTAGACAGTTATGCGTGCGATCTCGAATTTAATTCCGAATTAAGTTGTAGATACCGTTAGTGTCGATATAAAATGTGAAGTGTACGATTATTCGCGCAGCCGCTGACGCCGGGCTAATTCAGAACTCGTCCCGGCGCGGAGTTCGTATATTGAAACGCATTATTTGCGAACGGGGTCCGATTAGAGAATTAATATTTGTAATTATATGTCTTGAAAAAAAGTTGATTCGAATCCGAATTCAATCGTGACGCATACGCGACGAGATTAGAGGTGATCGCGATCATTAATAAGAGAAATGTATGCGAACAACTCCATTAGCGCCGCACGGAGCGATGCGCGAGCGCGACAATCGCTCAAACTCATAAGCTTTTAAGTTGTACAAATTATCGAAGACAGAGCGAAGGGTGTTTCACACAGTCCGCGACCGGCGCGGCGGCGCGCGGTCATATTTTATGTCAGCGAGGTTCTTAATCCGCGGCTATAAACTGACAGTCTAAATAAATTCAGCAGATAAGGTGAAACGTCGTATGTGCAGGTGCTCTACGGTCCCACGCGCCGCTCGCGCCAAACTGGTAACGCGGCTCTTGCGCAACTCGGACACTACACTTGGTTTCCAATTTTATGTTGACCGGTTCCAAAGTTGTCTTAGCCTTCTAATTTCGGCTCGTTTAGATTGGAAAATACCGCTCTCACCCGCCGCGACGCGAGGTATTACCGTGAATCAGCCGACCGAGGGACATTAATTAAAGCGCTAGCTCATCGGTAAGGCACAGCGTTGATTTGTGCCGGGACGCACAATTCGGACTTTGACTAATTAATAATTATGGCTAGCTTTAAGTTTATTATTCGCATTCCGACCGGCACACGACCAGTATTGCCTTTTACAGCAGTGATAGGCCATAACGGGGACCATGTTCTCGCGAGTGTCAGGTAAACGCAGCTTTGAATTCAAATAAACGCATTTTGAAACTAACATTAGCCAGGAAACCCAGTTAGACCATTACACCTTATGCGCGACTGCTAACGTCAAATTTAGTCAAGGCTTGCAAAGGTAGACCAAGCATGAACTCCATCTGACATGAGTTTACAAATCCGATGGCGAAGCACCGGCGCAGTGGCATCGCCGACGCCGTATCGGCGCAGGAGCGTCGGTGCGCGTGTCCGGCCCACGCGCTGTACAAATACCGCGGGAGTCCGCGCACAAATCAGCGGCCGAAGGCGCGGCGGGGGCTCCCAGGGCTGGGCTCAACCCTGGGGACTCGGTAATATTCCAAAACTTATACTCGTACAGGTTTTAACGGAGACCGATAGGCTAGCGAACATTTTTTCCCTAAGCGCATCATATAGCTGAACTTGCATTTAACTCAGAAATTTGTGAGAGCATCAAAAGCCATAGCTACTCTGTACCGTAAAAAACCGTCATTTGGCTAAATAAGACATTGTGCTAAATGTGAACTCGTCGTAATGTATAACCAGGTCTTTAACAAATTATTGGGATCAAGAAGACTGTAGATGAAGAGAAATAATTATGTTTATCTTGAAATGAGTACCTAAGCGCTATAAGCATTGCAAGACCGACGGGTGTAAGCAACACTTAAGCTTCATAGTTACGCTCACAAGGTTCAGCGCTGCGCTGCCGGTTAGAACTTTACGTCCCCAGGTCGCCTTTGCTTTATTTTCATGCATTTTTAAGTAATGTCAACATCTTTATAATGTGGTGTAAAAACAAATGACGTTACAATTACGATGGAGTTCGGAATGCGGCGCCGCAGCCCTGGCGCCCCGCGGCGCCCGCGCCGGCATCTCTCACCTCCGCCCGTAATGAACAATATCAATATGTCGCTAGAGCCTCTCACCACGACGACTAACGACCGCCGACCCGTTGAGATCAAGATCATCGTAGTTCAGTCAGGACCGCTTGCCAAGCTGGGAGAACAAATTCAAGAGTTCTTGCCATATTCGATGCCATGAATTCCGAAGAAAACTTCACTACTCCAACATGTCAGTTCCGGCCAAACACTTAAGCCTGTTAGACCCGATTTAGAAGAAGGAGGTTGCAATACTAAGCAGTGTATTTTCTAATCATATACCCATCACACGCGTACGTTGGTGGTAGCTTATGAGTCATGTTGCGACTAAGTAATGGTGAAGTTGGATGTTTAGTTTAGATAAGTAAGTGTTCGTGCCATCAATTATTTCCTGTAACAGATAGAGAAGAGTTACAATGTTTAATGGGAGCGGCATCGCATAGCATCTCGCGATATTGCGATGCGTCTCGGCAATTAACGTTTTTGTACAACCGCCGCAGGATCCGCTCGACCAGCCGGACCAGTCGCAGCGCACCACCAGCTCACACTTCCGCTATTAACCTTAACTACCAAAACAATATTCAAATTAATCCACCCGGCAATCAAGCAATAAACGGCCATAAAACAACGACAAAAATAAACTATCCATTCTTTAAACGACTGCTAAATTTCATCGCCTATTATACCCACGAAAATTGTCCTTTTTAAAACTTTTTCCGAGAGCTAAAGGGCTGTGACAGGACCTATTATATTATTAGGACCGTTTTCGGTAATGATAGGGCCGGGGTACGCGACCTCAGATCGCCGGGAGGGACTAATCGCGCCGCACAAAAACTTTGGGCACTTCATTATAGCTATACGCCCGCTTTATTACTTACCACCGGCCGGCGCGGGCAGCGCCACGACAGATGATTTTGCATTCCTTTATGGTGAGTGAAGTCGCGGGACGCGCTTAACCAGTGAGCTGGGCCAATTAGCTGACCAGTTTCATATCAAATATGAACCGAGGCACCAGGAAGGACGAGGAAGGGCGAGGCTAAACGAAACTGCGCCGGGCACGAGTCCACAGCGACAACAATAGTCGTGGCAAAAAGCGCCGACGCAGCCGGAGGAATTTGGAAACGAAATTCGTGGATCGCATATCGCGAATGCTCTCGCGTGTTGCTGCATTATTATTTAAGCTGGATCTTTTAAAAATGGTTCGGATGGCGAGGTGGTTGTTTTTTTGGAGGCGCGTGCGCAGGGCATAATTGGCGCGCCGGACGCGCAGTCGCAGCGCTTTTTGCGCGAGATTCGCGTTGCGTTTGATAGCCCTCGTTGTGTAACATACTCTCACTTTGGACTAGGACGACATACTTTCCAAACGATAAATAATCGCTATTATTATTCAATGAAAATTTGATAAAGTCCGTTGGTCCTTCCAAAATGATAATAACACATTAATTTTATAATAGGGAATGAGAGACATCCGATGCAGGTAAGAAAAGGGGTCCATCGCGAGCGCTCTGCGGGCGAACGTGGCTCGGAGCGATGCTTGACCGCGCGTTCCTTTTTCATCGCACAAAAAGCAATTTAGACGACGATGACGGGATACAATATGATAACAGGACCCGTTGCGTAGCCCGGGGTGCTGCGCCGAATCCGCTCACCTTGAGCGGGAATAAAGATGGTATCGGGTTTTTGTCGCCGCTAACGAATCTGCGCCGCGCGCGTCGCGTCGCCAGCGGCTCGTCCGTCAAATGTCATTCCGATCGAACACAATGGAATAGACTCTGCAAAAATGGTACTCGTGTGGCGACCGCGACAGACTCAACAATGGATCGAAAAAACAAACAATCGAATAGAAATCGAAAACAAAATTTCTTTCGAATGCGTCGCAACGGGATTTTGGAAATCCGGTTTTGTATTTGTTGGGCCTGTGTCCCCCGGCATTGGCAGGGCGCGACACGGCAGCCGCTGCTCCCCGAAAAAATCTGATTCGCGTTTTAATAAAATAAACGAACGCTAATGGATCCGACCCACGTAAACTGCGGTTCAGCCGCGTGATGATAAATCGCCCTTTACTCGGTGCACAAAAAAGGTAAACCGACCGTCGATGATTACAAGCCAGGATTCCCTTTCAAACAAAAGATGGTTTAGTCTGATATTAGTCACTGCTGGTAAATAATTGTGCAACGCGCGTTGTGCGGTGCGCGGGCGCAGGTCGCGGGGTGAAGGCGCGGCCCCGCGTTTGTCGCGACAACAAACCTATTGTTGCCTATTGCCCCGACACACTTTTGTTCACTGCTTCGCAAAAAATAACTGTTCATCCCAAAAAACTTTCCAAAGATTACTAGTTACAAATAATGTTTATTTTGGACGCAAAACTATGAGCTTTATAATAATTAAGAGCAAGAGCATCGAGAAGATCAGTTATAATGGGAAACCCAGCAATCTAATTCCAGATTAAAATTATTCGGTTGTCAAAGAGTCGTATATCATTTAGCTCGGCGTCGGGATTACGACCGCGCACCGTTAGACTTACTTTAGGTTAAACAGTTTATGGTCAAGATGAGGATCTCTCCGATACAATAAATAACAAATCGGAGGCGGAAATGCTCAGCGAAAAAACTATATTATTTTATTAAGCTGTTACAAAACATTCATTGAGTGAGTACTTACGCGTTTATGAACTCAGTGGCAAGTACGACTGAGTTATAGGTAACAATCGTGAGTACTTAGTGTTCAGTTGTTAGTAATTTGAGAAGGTGTGACGAGCCAATAGCGCAGCGTGCGGGCGGCGGCGGGCGCGGCCGCAAAAACCAGCGCCCGCGCAGCGTCGCCCTCCACTTGTAGAATAGTGAACACGCACTTCGCTTCGGTTGCACAATCATTTTCACACCAGTAACACAAGTAAAAGACCCAACCAAAAAAACGCTGAAAAAAAAACTAAAACGGTAGAAAAAGTCTTTGCAGGAAGGTGAGAAAATCTGCTAATTATCAGGTCTGCGACGCCCCGCCGGCGGATTGTTCCTGTCGCCATTGTCGCACATGAAAGCATAATTAGCTTTTGTTCAGGTGTATTATTTTTTAGCAAAGTCCCCGTATTCGCCATTCAGTTGCAAAGCAGGGAAGCCATGTTTACGTCCCGTTGAACAGTAATTATCGAATTCACTCTGCGGCTGCATCGTCACCCTCGAGTGTGAAAATATAGTCATGATCTGCAATTATGGTTTTTTCGTTTAAAACCGTTATGTTTTTGCACATATAGAAAAAACTACAAAGCTGCGGAATGCAGAACTCGGTGAAATGTAAATTACGTTGCCTATAGAGGCAAAAAATTTGCAGACTGTTTAGTTGTCCCTTAGCAGGCGCGTGCCCTGCGCTGCTGTAATGGTTGTATAATTAATTCGTGAGAGTGACAACTCGGTACCTGCGCCGGCGCCGCTTCTATCGCAAACAACCGGCATGCGCCGCTCAGGTGCATAATCTTTATTTGTACTTTTTTTGCTTCTACTTCCCCTTTGCATAAATTATAATTTTTGCGACAGTTGCGGTGAAAGGATTTAGGTGCGGATGCACCCGCTTCATAATGGCAGTCATTTATTCTGCCTGTTTAAGCCCAGTTGCATTTGCATGTTTAACAGTTCGTAACAAATCCTCATTGCCCATGTTAACGTTAAACATACTCAACAAACTTTTGGCGGCAATGCTCCTAGAAACAAGCTCCAATTCTCTTGTTTGTCGAACTAGTTACAGATCACTGAGCACTTTATCTGCTGTATTGATCATAACAACTTACACTTTTCAATCCAAAGCACTCCTTACATCTTCAATTTTAGGTTCGAATTCACTTTTGTTATAATTGTCTTTGGTGGCATCATCTTCCTGGGCGAGTGTTACTTTATTTTCAAGCCTATCTGTTTGATGTTTGGGCTGGTTATAGCTCGGTGCGTGTCGGGGATGGCTCACCTGGTGGATGCGGCAGCTGCGTCTTTGTCTGGCCTCACTTGACTCCGCGAAAGGGATGATGGGCCTGGGAGCCGGGATGCTCCTGCGCAGATAATAGTCGTCGTTCGCGGGACAATAGTAACGTGATACCATTCCTGTATTTTTGAAAGGAGAATAATTATTAGCTCTGTACTAGCTAGTTTTTAGGACAACTGAGTTTAGTTCTGTGTGTTAGTGGAGTGAGAAAGTTTACCTTTTTAACTAAACTTGAAATATTAATGTATGTTTTATTGTTAAACGAGTTCAAATTCATGATTATGTTTATTTTTAGGTATAACGCTAACGCAATAGGTTTCATAATATTTTTATAGCAGGTTTAAAAAATTGAATTTGTAATTTTGATGAAATTAGCTGAAATATTTGAATGTGGTTTATGTATAATTTTCGACTATACATTTTGCTAACATTTTAATGATGACGTAGCCTGTGAAATATGATGATAGGATGAGCACGTTATCACAAGCATTAATGAAACAGCTCTTAATCTAGCTCAGGGTTTCCGTTATAAAATAGAGTGGACAATTTTGTTCGAAATGAAATTATAATAAAAAAGCGATATGTTGCGCTCACGGGTATCCATTTCGTGGACGTTGCCGATTTTCTAATAGATCACAGCATTAATATGCGCGGAACAGGTTCTCGCGAGATCCGTTAGTGGTTTATGTAAATTATTTGGTTTATAGCAGCTCCTAGTTTACATTCGAACGCTCTACCCGCCCGTAGGTACCCGCGGGCCGAACTCGCGTTATTTATTGGTTTTAAAAATATAGAAAGCCGACGCTAAATAAATCACGGATTATGTAAAAATCAGCAGTAAAACTGCACGCTCATTGCAGTTAATTTTTAACGGCCAATTTTAATTACGATAATAGAAAGTAGCTGTTCCCAGGAATGCGACGACGAGGCGGGCAGGTCGCGGCAGATGTCCCGGAGACTCTTTCTTATCGAGCTTGTTACCGTTACTTGTAAGTGACCGTTCAATAGATAGGTGACATGAAAAGAATTCGATTACTATGCACCTCCCGGCTAGATCCCGCGATCCCGCGCGGCTAGGGAATCGGCGCCCAAAACTAGTTTGTCCAAACGGCCGCTCTCATAGAGCGCATTGTCGAGATTAATGCACAGAACCGGATGCTGCCTCTCCCGGCCATCGATAAAACGGTCACAAACACTATAAAACCTGCCCTGGAACATCTTTTTGTGATCTCTAGCGCTGACCGCCCTTCGGCCGCGGCGCCATTCATCACGCGAGATGAAAGGAATGTGTATAATCAGCTGATAGCGACGACTAACGGTTAGTTTTTGATCAATTATCCGATCGCCGCGCCCCGCACCCTCCGGGATCTAACGCATTTCGGCCGCTCGCATAGAAATGGAAAGCTAACCTGTTTATATTTCAATAACGTATGCGCGGGATGCGCGGTAACGACCGCGTTTACAATCCGGCGATGTAACCGGAGATACAATAGGTCGCAGCCGTTGAGACGTCGAAGGATGCTGATGCTGAGGGCCTCGATAATATTGTGTTTCGTGAACTCCGATGTCTAATTTCCAATACAATGGGTGCTGTAAAAAACCGGGATGAAAATAAATGTGTCACAGTGCCACCCTCACCGGGACCGCGCAGACAATGGACAAAGGAGTCCTCGAGAGCTGGCGCGACAATGCTGCGCCCACGCTTTGTGCGGAGATCGATCGCGCGCCACGTGTGCGACCCGCCCGGGACATGTAAATCGCCTCATCTAGAGGTGAAAGTTGAAGACGAAAAGTAAAAGTATACGGAGCGGTGTCGCATCTGCCGGCGCGTGGTGGAGCCGGCGGGGGCGGCGCAGGGTTCCGCGATCGTGCCCTTATCGTGTTCCACGCACAATGCTCCACGGATTGTGTTCCTCACAAAGAGTCAAGATGTAAAAAGTGAATCGTTGAATACATTCATTTGGATTCGTTTATATTTACAAAATCTACTACAAATCGGCCAATCTCCAGTCCCACAAAGCGGTATTGTGGTCGTCTCGCATTGTCATTCTTTATTATTTGTTTGACATCTTTTTTTCTGGCGGATTGTTTGGATCTCTTTAATGATTTATGTTTTCAAACTTGATTGTGTAAGAGTTCTATCGAGACTTTTGTGGCAGTAGGTAGGTATTCTATGAAGTGGGACAACAATGTCAACCGGCGCTTTGTCTGTTTTAACCAAATTCGTTCATGATTAATAGTCAATTCAATATCGTTTAAGGCATTAGAGTAAAAAACACGCCAAGTGCGAGACGGAATCAGACACACTATAATTATGTTTGTGTTATGTTCTTACCACGGCAGTCTGTGAACGAATATAAACCGCAAAACTAAGTTCTTTTTTGTCTTTATTTTATAATTATCATACAATAAGTTTGGGTAACTGATAACATACATAGTTGCTAAAATATGCCACTGTAATGTAACAGACAGGCGGATGAATCGCGTAGCATCATAAGGGTTCCTTTTTTGCAATTTTCATACAGAACCCTAACAAGTATGAAGAGACGTTTAACACACAGTAGCAATGCCACTGTATTCAATGAAAAAGCACCAAGACAAAGTATATAATACCGACGACCGGATAGCCTAGTGGTTAGTGACCCTGACTACAAAGCTTGAGGTTCCGGGTTCGATTCCCGGGTGGGGCAAATGTTTGTATGATTAATACGATTGTTTGTACCTGAGTCTTGGATGTTATATGTATTTAAGTATATATTTATCTATATAAGTATGTATATCCGTTGTCCGGTACCCATAACACAAGCAGCTTAAGTTGCTTACTTTGGGACTAGGTCAATTGGTGTTAATTGTCCCAAAAATATTTATTTATTTATTATACTACACTACCACCGGCAAACATTCGTGGTGACATGCACCAAGAATAGATACTTCATCCAGCAATCATTCTTATATTTTTCATTAGGGACGCGGTCCGAATTACTTTTGTACCGAATCAAGCTCACATCACTGACAAGACAGACCGTGACGTCATGGATTTGGCTTACATCAATAACACTGCCAGGCGTAACACTGTGAACGTTTACTTAGCAGCATTATGAGTCGCTTTTCGTCGTTTTCGCGGACGGTTGCTGGACACCCCGAAACTAGGTCACACGTCGCCGAAGTAACGTGCTAATTTTTATGTTCTAATGTTTTTGTTTTGTTTTTGTTTTATAAATATGTATGTTAGTCTTTAAGGTATTTTTTCTATGGGCCCATGCAGCCTGAAATAAATGGTTCTATTCTATTCTATTTTATTCTATTAGCTATGGAAGCCAAATCGATGACGTCATCAATGACGTGACGGTATATCTTGTGAGCGTGATTCGGTCCGACCGTCTGAGCATCACGGCCTAGGCCGTGTGTGACTGACGAGGCTACCTCGCATCGCACAGCTTCCTTCCTCACTGATATACGGCGCACTAAATCCTTTATAATTATGTTTTTGATTGAACCGCGCGATAATGATCTTCGGTTAGCGCCATTTGTCCGTAATGGATTGGACAGTTTGTCCGCCGATGGCAATCTCTTAAACGCTAATTTGTCGGGGTAGCGCCATATGTCGCGCGTAATGCTGCGCTGTGGGGGAACCCACGAGACCGCATGCGATTTAATTGTCCGTGCTCCGTGGTTTTGGATTTTAATTTCAAGTATTTGTACTGTGTTTAGTACGGTGAGAGAGGAATACTGGATCTAAAGGTATGCAACGGATCAGCTATTCTCTTAGAGTTGCGTTCCTATAAAAGGCGGTGATGATTTCTCATCAGACAACACTCATGTTCATTTTCTTTTCTATATGAAAAAAGTGGATTCCTGTAATCTTTGGTTTCGGAATTTTAGTAAAGTCTACAATTCAATTCAATACGTTTAAGTACTTCAGATTGTTAATATTATACAATAGGCGATAATAAGAGTTTTTTTAATACATAACAGGAAGGCAAACAAGCAAGTGGGTCACCCGATGGTAAGTGATCACCACCGCCATATAGCGTCTATTAGCGTCAGAAATAAGAAGAGACATTCCGTTCGGACTCTATTAAACTTTAATGACAGAGACACTAATGTAAAGTCAAGTAAATTGAAACACGAAGAGATATACGCATGATATTTGTATGACATAGCCGACCGTTTAACGCGGTAAATTGCGATAGGGTTCTAAGGTGGTACGTGAATATATTTCCCCTAATGTACTTAAATGAGCTAGAATACTAGCTTGTGCTAAGAGAGATGTGATCATGGGTTCCCTCTGCAATCAAAACTTATTTTATTTTAGCGATCCCGAACAACAATCGTTTAGGAGACATTTTATTACTAGAAAAGGGATGAAGACAAGCATGCGGGTTACCTAATGGAAAGTGATCACCGTCGCTAATAGAAGGCAGTGATGCTAAGAGAACCGCTGATCCGCTGCCGCCCTAAAGCTCTGACCCTCTCATGGACATCTCTAACTCACGGTACTAAATGCAGTAGCAAGCTACTACTATACGCCGGTATTCTATAAGAATGTGGTACTGCAGTCAGTAATAAGCGCATTTAATGTGCTAAATAGTGTTTGTATGGTTATATTACATTTAAAAGTAACACTCGGATTCAACCCCAAGTTTTTGATTGAGTTCCGCGAGGTCAGTCCCAATGTCCCAAAGAGGCATACAGTATATGACTATACATATATGGCTGTAAGGGTACTGGATAATATGGCTAGGTTTCGGGCCAGTTTACAACGGCAATCCGATCCGCGAAACTTCCCGCGCGTCCGCACGCGAGCGTCATAAACCGCGAGAATTCGCCGCGTTGTTGCTCCCAACCTCTATAAAGGCAGATGTGACCACACATCAAAACAAAACAAACTAAAAGACCAAAGTGACACGTACAATATAAGCAAAAACGAACCCTATGACCTTGCGACTCGAGTAAGTATTCCAATGAGAGCGAAGGTGTGTTGTCGTTTTGGAATTTTGTACATATCTTACCTAAGGCCTAACGTCACTGTGGGTAGTTTCACCAAACAAACTGTTGGAGTTTAATAAAAGTCATATTAAAGGCGAGGATGCTGCTGACAACCGGAACGCGGGTGTAGAATTAATTGTGAAATGGGTCTCTATTATTTTAGAAAAAACTACCTGTTTTAGTACGTCAAAACCTGTTGTTTTACTGTCAAAATAAAAAAAATCACTTGATTAGTTATCAGTTAAGTATTTAAATAAATAAAGTCGTCATATGTTTTACAACAACAACAACAAATATTCTTTATTGTACCTACACCACATAAAAAATACAAAAAAAAGAAATGAATTAATTATTAGGCGGTCTTATCGCTTGAGAGCGATATCTTCCTTTTTTTCTCTCTTTCTTTTTAGCGAGGGACGTACGGTTTACCTACGAGCCTACGAGTGACTACGGAGTATGGGTTCAATTACATTTTTGTGTTTTCATTTTTTAATGTGCATTATTAAGTATCAAATTGACTTTTATTGTACTTGACAGTAATAGCAAATTGGGTAGGTATAACATAACCAATACGGTCAGCCTCAGATGTAACTGAACAGTTTAGTACCTTGTCACAGTCAGTGATGTGACAAATTCGAGCAACTCTCATTTAATACGTCACTACGAGAAGGTTCTTAAAATCGTACAAACAGAGATTTAGCAACGTCGCCTATAACTGCCAAATATTTAGCTGTTTTCATTGATTTATCAAAATTAATGAGTTAAAATACGGAATATAGCAACGGTATGTATTAGAACTTGTGTTCTTACATTTGTTGGTAAGTAGTAAACCTTATATACTTATACCGAAATGTACACATTTATAAATGGAAAGTTTCCAAACGCTTGTTTTGCACTTAATTATAACTATTTAGTATAACTGTATTAACTATTGCAATGCATTATCAATATTTTAGTACATACCGTTGCTATATTCCGTATTTTAATTCATTATTTTTTAATAAATGAAACATCTAAATATTTGGCAGCCATAGGCGACGTTGCCAAATCTCTGTTTGCACGCTCTTAAGTGTTTAGCTACTTCTGAGGCCGACTGTACCACCGAAGACTTGGTTAGGTAATGTAGTGTAAGCCAGTGTTTTTTCAATAATCTAAATTATTAAATTATTATAATTGTATGCAAAACGAAACACGGAAATAATTAATGTGCAGTATGGTCAGAATGCTGGACGGACATATTTAAAATGCGATCTTTTTCATAATTTGGTCGTAATTTTTGGAAATCTGTCGCAACATTTAAATAAAACACATAAAACGAATTAAAATGTGAAATATTTACATGAACAAGTTTTTTACTACAAAGTCAAACGGGGCTTTAAATTAGTTAAAAAAATAGTCTGTTAGTTTTATGGACTTTCTGAATTTCACATCCAACAGTAAAATCAAGATTTATATATCTAAATCCAAACATCCTACTAACTTATCAACTAGCCGTTGCCCGCAACTTTGTCCGCGTAGAATGCGAAGGTCTCTCTACTCTAAGCGAACATAATATATCTCACCCGGAATTGTCTGCCATGCAAGTAAAATTACTAATACGCACCGAAATACCTTTCTACAACCTAGACCCAAACCTAATTTCGGTTTCTGCTTCAGTTTCGACCGAAACCAAAACTTAATTTGAGGGCAATTCTGGTGTAGTACCTACATTTGTTTAACTTTTGTTCGTTTTAGCTCTAACCTCCAAATCGAAACTCCAATTAAACGCCAAAACACACCGAAACCGAAACAAAAATTCGGACACTAAAAATTACGCAAATACTTACTGTACATACGTAAAAAATAATAATATACTTTTATCTACACATATATTACAAATGCTCTATAATGCGTCCAGAAACCGTAGGCAATGACCAGCATTATAACAACTAATATTATTATGAGATTTATTCTAATTTGTTTCTATATTTGTTCAAATTCATTTTTTATTACATTATTTTAATGTGTACAGTCTATAGATATTTAATAGGTACCTAGCACTGGTAGCTAGTAGCAATGCAGGTCATTGCCCTATGGCTTCTGAACCCATCATAGAGTACTTATCATATGTGTGTAGATAAAGTAATGTATGCAACTGTACATAATTAGGTCTTAAAACATTCGTACTTTAAGTACTCGTATTTTAAGACCCCTCATTATGCAACAGTTGCATAAAATACTATTATCGCGGTGAAGTCCCGATAACGTTATAAATATGTGATACATACGTAGTCAGCCTCGGAAGTTGCTAAACCCTTAAGAACCTCGTCGTAGTTATGTATGAAATGAGAGTTGCTCCAATTTGTTACACTACTGACAGCGACAAGGTACTGAAATGTTCTGCTACTTCTGATGTTGATTGTATATTATAAGAGTTCAGTTGGGTGGAAGGACGCAGATTCACTGCAGCGGTCGGCCGGCGCTCGCGGGGTACGCTGTCATCACAGAATAGGCCATAACGCCTGACAGTAATTATGACAAACGTCATTGATTCAGATTTATCATGTCATCATCGATCACTGTGACGCTATATATACATTTTGATCAGTCATCTGGTCATTTGCGGGTGGTGGGACCTTGTACATGGTCCGTACGGATCGTTACCACCATCTTGCTCGCTAATCTGCCGCTGCAGCAGTGCTTGCACTGTTGTGTTCCGGCGTGGAGAGCGAGACAGCCAGTGTAATTACTGGCACAAGAGGTATTCCATCTTAGCCCTCTGGGTTGGCAGCGCATCTGCAATCTCTTGTGGGTGTCTATAGGCGGTGGTGTACACTTACCATCAGGTGACCCACTTGCTTGTTTTCCCATCCTAATTCATAAAAAAAACACACAACTAAAGCGACGAATAAGACGGAAATTGTATGCTAAATCTATTTGTAGTTTAGTGGTAACTTTCAGTAAGTATTAAGAGCAGAGCATTCAGGCCGCGCTATTCATGATATAACTATATTTAATCTACATGAATAAATTGTTTTATTTGTATGTAGAGAGTAATCTTTGAAACAAAACAAAAATCTTTCACTAATAGAAAGTTACACTATCCCTGGACGTAGGCTACTGATTCTACGCGAACGAAGTCGCGAGCATTTGCTAGTAATTTATACAATTAATAACTAACTGACATAGGAAACAACAAAATTGTTTATCTACACATATATCATAAATGCTTTATAATGCGTTCAGAAACCGTAGGCAATGACCAGCATTATAACAACCAATACTATTATGAGAATTTGTCTAATTTGTTTCTATATTTGTTTAAATTCATTTTTTATTACATTATTTTAATGTGTACAGTCTATAGATATTTAATAGGTACCTAGCACTAGTAGCTAGTAGCAATGCAGGTCATTGCCCTATGGCTTCTCATAGACCCGTCATAGAGTACTTATGAGATGTGTGTAGATGAAGTAATGTATGCAACTGTACATAATTAGGTCTTAAAACACTCGTGTGATCCTTTATGAAACTCGCTAACGCTCGTTTCATAAAACCACACTCGTGTTTTAAGACCCCTCATTATGCAACAGTTGCATAAAATACTATTAAGTCGTAAGTTTATAACTCTATGATATTGTTTTGTTGAATAGACATGAGCATTTTATTTCAAAATTCGAATAAGACCGTTTTCACAATAGAAACGACAGATGTAGAAATCTGTTTGCGGAGGGCAAAAAAAACATTAATTTTAGCACATTTGAGCAGAAGAATGATAGACCGCACTAAACGGTGCTCAGCGGCGTGGAAGCATTGATTCAATCAATTAATTAAACTCTGCCTACCCCGCCGCCGGCCGAGGGGTGAAGATAAACCGCCAAATTGATAGACACTTGTGTGTTTTATTGTAACTAAAGGGACAGATTGGGAAATTTAATTTTGTACCAAATCACATTACATTGATTTCGGTTTTGTTTATTTAAATGAATAGAAGTCATTGAATGCGGTTGGGATTTCGGTGAGTTCAAGAGTTAAAGAGGGAATTGATTCTTGTGACGTAGGCTGATTTCACTCTGGGCAGAACAGGGAGGCAGTAGAGTGAACTGCCCAGTAGGTACTAGTATAATTCGCTATGGATGAACTCCAAAGTGTTTGGATATTTTTTCATCACAAAGTAATTAGCTTCCTAAGTAAACCCAAATAATATCAGATTTTTTAGTTGTGTCATACAATTGTAAAAAATAAAATCATTTTATGACAGCTAGGATGGTTTAAATACTGAATACCTTAGTCCATCACATATTAAAAAAGAACTATGACAGATATGCTGGTAAAGTAGGATTCAGCTTTGTACGGGAAATGCTAAATTGCTGAACTAAAAAAGTTTAAAGTTCCCCCAAAAAACCAATACAGTAAACAATTAATTTGAAACTTTAATTTTATGAAAGACAATATATACCAATAAGACAATATATTAACAGACGATATAGCGTGTTCAGTGGCTAGTCAGTAGGTAAAGAGGCAACGAGAACAAACACACAGAAAAACAGTCGTGCTCTGTTAGAAATTAGCAATCAGCCGTAGAGAATGTGGCTTGAAACGGAATCTTTGTCGCAGCAGAAATTGTACGATTTGTGTTTCCTTTCGACTAAATTCTTAGCTACATAAATTCTATTGGGTTTAAATACTTAAATCCTCAAAAATATTCATTAACTTTGCATTACAAACAAACAACACCCGTTTAATTCGCTATGAATATCTAAAGAGATTCTTAATGATTAAATACATATAACAGAATATTAAACTTGTTTTTTCCATAAAAGCCAGTGGCTCTACATTATAAAAATAAGGTTAATACGACGACTTGAATAAGAGGGGGAAACAAGCATGTGGACTACCTGATGGGAAGTAATCTCCGCCGAATATGGGAGCCAGCGGTTCTATAAGAGAATGAGCCGTTGCCGGTCTTTAGGGTCACCGCTAAGTCGCGCGGGCGCACGGAGCGAGTGCACGGCTATAGAAAAATAGTATGAGAGCGTCCGCTAACTCACGCGGGTGCGGGTGCGGGCCCATACTATTTGTTCCATAGGCGTGCACCCGCTCCATGCAACCGCGCTACATAGCGGACGCTCTTAGCCGCCTTTCCCGGCGGGTCAAGGGATCTCACAATCAATTCCGGCCGGTATTCTGTGAGAAGGTACTATCCTGGACCGAATTTGATAAATAAAAGTGCTACAAGACAAAATGGTAACATTTTAGTATCGAAAAGCTTACATTTTTGTCAAATTGTAGCGCATGTAACGTTTAATAAACAGGAGCCTGTGCACCTAGCACGAATCTTCTCGATAAGCGTTAACTCGCTTCGTAACTCAGTGCGTCTCTCTCCTACTGGGCTGGTTAGAACGAGACGCACTGAGTTACGTAGCAAGTTAACGCGTGTCGAGAAGATTCGTGCTAGGTGCACTGGTCGAGCCAGCCTATTCGTGCAACCAGCAACTAGCAGCAACTACAGTAGATATGACTCTACCTACAGCTTTATTGTGCATTGTCATTTCTCAACTTAAGCACAGAATAAATAATAGTACTAACGTACAGAAACTTCTCTTTTTCGACCACCATTAAACGAATTCCAACTTTATGATCAGGCACAAAAAGTTCGTATTACTTTATAAACATTCGCCAGGCGGCATGCGTCAAAAGGAAAGCCCCGCCCGCGCCCGCCTTCCACCCGCAATGCCCTGGCGCACCGCTAGGGTTGGGCTGCTTACTATATACTATCACAAGCGCGACACTGAGTGAGCGGGCGCGCGCGCGGCAAGCCGGCAACCTACTGCGATTAACCTATACCATAGGTAATGCGGCGAGCGCACCTACAGTGCGGAGTGGAACCCCTCTGACTTAAGTATTAAACATGCCTACTTTGCGTTATTTGAATAAATCATAATTCACCCTTACTTGTTTTAAATAATAAACAACAGTCTAAACTAAAATTGTTTTTGCCATCAAAAGATTGTTTAACAAAAACATTCTAAACCAACAAATGATAAATCACCTCTTTTGTCTACCGCTTTGATTTATTTTATTTTGTCGAAAAACGGTAACAAAACGGTTAGGTTAGGATTTTGTTAACATGCTAAGACAAGTATGCATTCATTTATATTGAGCTGCAAAGGATGCACATACTTAAGGAACCCCAGAAATTCGAGCAAATGAAATTACAAGTAACGTGATTATTCCCCCGCGGGCCGGCGCCTGCGACCGCCGCCTGCCGACCCTTTCTTCTTGGTGAGGGCGCGCAGTGCAGTGTGGACTGCAGCTCTCGACAAGGGGACTTGTCATTAATTAATGCTTCAGGTATAATTTAATTTATTTACTTCAGACAACAATTGATATAGTTTTGTTAGTAACAAAAATACAAATGATTACCATCTTAAAACTATGTTAGGACTTAATCTCAGGCTGAAAGCGGCTATTGCTCTCAGTCATGAGACAAAAATGCTTCATATACAGATTGTGATCAGAAATTCCCGAAATGGTCTTTAAAGGGTTGGAGATGGCCATAACCTGCGGGTATAAACAATCTATGTAAAAATTTCCAATTCCAATATAATTAGTTGCTTTACAAAAATATGGTGTATAAGCTTTTTTACCGAATACAAAACATGATGGTATAAATGGTGAACTTAAAGTCATAAGGCACTTTTAAACAGTCAACCATATTAAAGGATTCAGTCCGTACTTTGCAGAGGTTGATATTGGAACCAAATTGGAACAACTCTGCTAAACAAAGGCGTGAAAATCCGTTCCGTAAACACGTAATTAAATTTGCTTCGTAATTATTGGCGACTTAATGTAAAAGTAAATACAGCTACGTCGTCAACAGCATCGTTCAAGCTGAAAGTCAGCCACTGCTGGACATAGGCTTTCCTCAAAGTTCGTCACAACGGCAGGTCCTGCGCAGCTCGCATCCAGGGAGTTCCCTTAGCCATCACCAGGTCTTCGGTCCACCTTGCGGAGGGTCTGCCCGCGCTACGTCTTCCGGTATGCGGTAGGTTCAGATCTATAAATAAAATGTACGTTACATAAAATCAATAAAATATTTTTTCTTTTCATTGCTAGATTTTTTTGCGGATAAGTGCTTCTAATTAAACGATATAAGATAGGTGATATGAGTATCGTTTTGCACGTATCAGTCACGAGATCGCGAAAGATGTGGAGGAATGATGCGCACACGCAGCCACCACCGCGTTACGCGCCACTATCAGATGAGGTTGATTCTGTTTTTGTATGGAATAGGGAGAAAAACTGGCAAGTGGGTCACTTGATGGGAAGTAATCACCGCCGCCCATAGGAATCAGCGATACCAAGAGAAATCAATTAAAATAGTATTAACTTTTTAATTTAGATTGTAATTTTATTTATGACTTTTGAATTAAAATGTTTGTGTTATTTATTTTTATGGTCATGCTTAATATTTTTAATAAATTTGTAGTAAATTTTGCGGGTGGTAGGACCTTGTGCAAGGTCCGTCCGGATCGCTACCACCATCTTGCTCGCTAATCCTGCCGCTAAGCAACAGTGCTTGCACTGTTGTGTTCCGGCGTGGAGCGCAAGACAGCCGCTGTAATTACTGGCACAAGAGATATTCCATCTTAGCCCTCTGGGTTGGCAACGCATCTGCACTCTCTTTGTTGTTGCAGGTGTCTATAGGCGGTGGTAATCACTTACCATCAGGTGACCCACTTGCTTGTTTGCCGTCCTATGTTGTATAGAAAAAAAAATGTAATAATTTTAATGGTTCACTAATATAATTTACAAAATTATTGTAACTAACAAATTAAGAGCTCTGTTGCGGCAATAAATAAAAGGTTTTATTTTATTTACTATGTATAGTCGACCAATAATTGCTTGATCACTTTTGAACTTTATCCCTTTGTAATGCGGTCGAAAAGTGGTCAAGCAACTTCCTGTCGACTATACATCGTATCAAATAAAAGGTAAGTTGTTATATATTTTTCAATGGTACCTACTTACTAACGAAAGTGCAATATGTACACAAGGTATTAATATGTATTGTGGAAGTATCCAGTGGATAAAGTAAGCAATTTTGTCCTCAACATTACAGTTTATTCACATAAAATGTAAATAAAGTGTTACCTAGGTACTTGAATATTTAAACATTCACGAAGTCATCACTCTTATGGAGTTCATTTACATTAATAAATACGAAACATTTCGTTTTCTCAATTGAAACTTAACGTTCCTGTCCCTTTCGGCCGTTACGGAAAACAGTGAGAAAGTTATACGTTTAAGGTAAAGTTTGAGGCAAGCGCGTACGCACTTTCGATTACCATGCAGTTGTGCAAATGTCTGTCAGTTGTCACGTTTGCTGTGACGCGCCGCCAGTGTGAGCGAGGTGAACTGTTGACTACTGGATGAAATGACGCATGCTGGAAATAGCCTCAGTACATGTCAAGGGTACCCAAACAAAACTGTCAAAATGGTTACCTTTTGTGTGCGTCAAGGTAGTAAAACCTGCAGATTAATAAGAAAAACGTAGATTACACTACCTTAATGTTCACCAAAGGTAACCATTTTGTTTATTTCTGTGTGTTCAGGATGTCAATTAAAGAGGAGGTTTAGAGTACGTAGTCGTATCTTTTTGGCACATTGTAATGCCATTGAAAGTAAAGAGATCAGCTAATAAAATATCGCTCTCAATTTTATTACTCTATTTTGACTATTTCTATGGTTGACTATACTGCCACCTCGTATGTCTTCTGCTAAAGAAACGTTTCTTCAGCAGAAGACATACATTTAATTCCAAAGATTTTAAAAAGCGTCCAAAATTTGCAGACGCTCTTGCACATCGCACATCTAACTGATTATGCGAATGTAGGACCTTGTGCAAGGTACGTCCGGAGCGCTACCACCATCTTGCTCGCTAATCCTGCCGCTAAGCAGCAGGACTGCACTGTTGTGTTCCGGCGTGGAAAGCAAGACGGCCGATGCCTTTACTGGCACAAGAGGTATTCCACCTTAGTCCTCTGGGTTGGCAACGCATCTGAAATTTCCTTGATGTTGAGGGTTGTCACTTAGCATCAGGTGACCCACTTGCTTGTTTGCCTTCCTATTTCATAAAAAAATAAATGTAGAAAGTCGAGTGTTATTGATAAGATCCATATTTTACATGTCGGCGATGATAATAGAGTCATCTCTTTGGGAAAACTTATCGGCAGGGTCATTATTCATTTACAATTCTATTTGGCACACGTGGTGTAAGAATACTTCTTAATTCAATACCGCTTTTTAAATGTTGGGAATCGGTTTTGTTGCCGTGAAAGGCTGTTAAAATTCAGAAATCTACGAGTATGAATAGTATACAAATACTAGTTCTATCTCTAAATTGTACCTTGTTGATGTTTTGTTGTGATTGTATTGTATATTAAGTCTGTAGTTCAATGTATAGAAACTAATATTATGACTTATATCAAAAAAGTACTTAAACAAAAATACGCCAAGGATTTATTTTAGCAAAATGAAATTTATTTATTTTGAATTAAAAATAGAGTCGCAGAATAAATAATTGGTAGTAAAAGTAGAAGTGTCTCTTATAACGGAAACGGTGTTTAGGTATGAAACTGTTCTACTATATGCTTCTCTGTTCATCGTATAGCTCGTATTCATTCGCACACGCGGCAACTCAGTTGCAGCGGCCCCAGTGCAGGGGTGTGAAGGAGGCGTAGCTTTGCGAAGTGCGCCACGCCTGGCCTAGTTTTTTTCGTTTATTGTGAGTTGTTGTACTAGTAACTACACTATCGATTCATAATTGGCAGCTGATATTTACAAGTCAATAACGTTACGAGCACGATCTACATAATGAGACAAACAACACCGCATTCCTCACAATTATGTCATACGAACAAAGCGGACAATAAAATGAAAAATTACAAATTCAAATGCCCTAGCGCCATCTAGGAGCGGTCGTTGAACTGCAACAATGCGTAATAAAATTATAATAGTTATTTGTTTATCAATAAACGATTAGCATGTGCTGAGTGCAGGCGCGAGCGGATTACCATTTCAATACGAGACGCGGAAAAAACGGCCGGATTCGCGGCGAGCGCGATTAGATGCCGATAGCTTAAACAAGTTATTATAACAAAAAAAAATCCGTTCTAGAATTCTTTTTGGTCTATGGGCAAAGTTGCTGTGTAGTTGCTAAATGGCTACATATGAAGCAAGGGCCGATCCTGCCTTCGAGTCAGGACCCTGTGACCCCGTGACTCTATCCTGACTGAACTTTGACTACGTGACCCCTGTAGTCGAAGTTGAGTCAGTACAAAGTCATCAAAAAATTACCATTGGTCGACTTGGACCAGGGCTAGAGGGGGAGGGGGTCATGACCCCTTTTGGTTTCAAGGTATTGTTTGAAATGATACATACCACTTTCATTAGATCGTTTACGATCTCTGTCTTTTACATTAAGGACAAATTGTACCACAGAAATGGCTGTATAGCTGTATATTTGTAATTTTTTTTTATGGTATAGGAAGGCAAACAAGCAAGTGGGTCACCTGATGGTATGTGATCACCACCGCCTATAGACATCCGCAACCCCAAAGAGATTGCAGATGTTTTGCCAACCCAGAGGGCTATGATGGAATACCTCTTGTGCCAGTGATTACACCGGCTGTCTTGCCGGTGCAGGTGTTATTTGTTTTATAACACCTGCTTCTAATCCATGCAATACAAATAAATATTCATTTTGATTCTGATTTTGACTCTAATTAAGCCCTTGGAAGAAATAGTAGCGTAATTACTGATTTTGTTAAATTAATCCTTTGTTTTATGATTTTTTTGGATTAATTATGCATTTTTCATAGTGGTAGAACTACATAGCCGATTTCTTGTTGCAGTGTAAATGGACTGGTTTGACCGGAATAGTACCACATTCTCATGTAGTAGCTTGCGTACAATGATAAAAGATCCAGAGGCCACGGCGAGAGAGCTAAGGCCCGGCAACAGATCAGCATTTTGGGGTCACTGGTTACCATCTAGTGACCCGCATATATATAAGTTTGCTTTCGTTGTCCATAAAAAATAAAAGAATACAAAAATAACGATATTTGTTTTTAAGTATTCTTTAAATATTGAGAAATAATTTAAATATTTATTACATCCATTTTTTAATGCTGATTTTGATTAATTCCAAATCTGATTTTCGAAACAGTATTATTAAATGCAAAAAACAGTTTTACATAATCGTAAAATATAATTTATTTCACATTTTTACACATTCTAAGAGTAGGTGACATAAAATATTCTAGTGTTTCAGGTTTGTCGACGGGGGGTCCTCTGCTGACCTTTGCGTTTTGTGATATATATGGTTCCTCACACATAACTCACGACACGTGACACCATACGTGAGGTAATGTTTACATTATTTTAACTTTAAATCATAAATAGTCTTTAAATACTTTGTACGTTGACGACATTTTGTTATTATGTCAAAAACATTGCGCCGAAAACAATGGATTGTTTCGCAGAAAGAAAGGTCAGTTCTTTTCTTACATTATTGGCGGGTGACAATGTGACCATCTACATTACTCGCTTTACACAATACAGAAAAGACAATAAAGGCGGGGGTTAAAGACGGGCAACGGATTAGCGATTCTCTTGAGGCCGCTGATTCCGATGAGCGGCGGTGACTTCCCGTCTGGTTACTTGTATGTTCGTTCTCCTCCCTATTGTATAACAAAAATATATTCTTGACGGCATTTTGTAGTTATATCAGAAACTACACACAAATAAATAGTTTTAAACTGTCGCGATTTTCACACATACTAAGTTAAAATCGCGCGACTAAACAGCAGTGACACCCTCCACTTCAGTCTGCTCGTGACCACGGCCGTTGCAATGCGGCTGAAACGTCGAGGTAAATTAGTAAACAGTATATTATCGCGTTAAAGTTCCGTCTAACGAAATAAGTATAAACAGAAATAACTTTTGAAGTCTTTGGCATATTTCACCAGACTGCTATGAGTAAATGAAGGAAAATACCTACTTGTAAGTAGAATAACATATTGTAAAATATACTATTATTAAAAGTATTAATTAAGGCTCCAGAGTTCTTCATTAGGTCACAAGACATTTCCCGCTGGCAGTAGGTCGTCAGGATGCGATCAATTTGGACACACCTGCGGCGGCGCGTGCGCAGCTCGCGTTGCTCTTTTACTCGCCCGTTTCCGCTCCAAACCTTTACTAATAATTAAGTTTTTGTGCAGGTAAATTGTTTTGCTGATAATTTATGTGCTGTTTGTCCGTAAAAGAAGAAAAATACTTCGACGCACAATTATAGAGTTCATTTTAAATGACCTGTGAACGATCATTTCATACAGAAAATTTAACAATAATTTTAAACCCTACTCTACTTACTTCAGTTTTGCCATGTTTTTGTACGCATAAGAGCGAAACTACGATTGCTATAATTGTTTCGATGGATTTTTTTTGTCAAACCGTTAGTTTTTTAAACTTTATTAAATCGTCATTTTTTAACATAAAATATTATTAGGTTAAGTTTATTTTATAAACCTTTTTAAAAGGTTAAAAAAAACTTTCAGTTCAAACTTTAATTAGGGCACAGTTTTCACTCAACAAATAACATAATTACGGACTCGTGGTATGTAACTACTCCCACTCCTACTCCTCGCCTCGCTGAGTTTCTTGCCGGTATCTTCTCATCAGAGGTTTTTCCGAACCGGTGGTAATAATATGAATAAAATATTTTGACTTTGACTTTGACATGCTGAGCCAATCAGCATTTACAAACACTTTATCTGTATTCTTCAAATCTTAAAGACCGCGAGCAAACCCGCAGCTCCCGCGAGTCCGAAAGCGATTAATTATGCATTCGCTAATACGGCGCCAAGGCCGATTTTTGCATACGTCCGTAACGGCGCGTTTACGACCCGGCCGTATTGTTTATCCTTCCTCATTATATCTTCACTAGTTTCGATCTCTAGCTTTGCTTATTACATTACCCGAATAGCACATTAAGTGCTGTACAGGGTGTTAGGTAACGAGTGGATCCGTGATGTGCTGATAGGCACTTCGTCATCATCATATCAGCAGGAAAACGCCCACTGCTGGGCATAAGCCTTCCCAAGGATCTCCACGACGGTTGGTCTTGTGCTGTTTGAATCCACCGGTTTCCAGCAATGAGAGATGAGATCTAGATTAAAACCATCAGTGAGAAATTGTAGCGTGTCTGGTAGTAAGATACGCTCAAGTAAGTGGGGTTGGTTTAATTGCAGATCTTACAAACACTACTTACACCCATTGTGGTGAAAAGTTGGTTGACTTATTTGTGGTGTTACAACGAACAAACCAACTCTGCTTAGTTGCTATGCAGGTGGATAAAATACTAAGCAACGTTGATTCGTCGTTTACATTAACGCTAGTGGAGTGAGTTTTTAACTGAATTAAGCGCTTACTAATAAATTGTGGAAACCTGTAGTTTTTATTGATAGTAAATCTGCCATTTGATTTTTAATGTTTTATTTTTGTAGCAGATTATCTGTTTCGCTAAAAAGCTAGGTATTAGTTAATGACTGCCGATAGCGTGTTTGGATCTTTTTATTAGTTTTTTTATTGGTTTTCCGTAAATTATTAATCTCGTCTGTTTAAGAATTCAATTGTTTTATGCGTAAATATTTTTGACAGGAGTTAAGTAGGCGCAAAAACTTCATTCCAAAGTAAAAAATACCTACACAGTGTTTCTTTACGAATACTCTTTAGATTTTAACAACAAAAAATATTCAGTCAAATTGAGAGCCTCCTCTTTTTTTTAAGTTGGTTAAAATGGGTTTGCGTTACTTTTTAAACGAATGCGGGAAAGGGAAGATTTAAATTACTAACATTTACTAATTAGTATTTTAATGAATTATGACTAATGCAGTGTTTGTTTAATGTAATGAAATTCTTATTTTTATAATTTGTAAAGGAATTTTTAATCTCAATTATATTGTATTACTAAGTATATGGGTGTAACATCCGAAATAAATGTTTAAATAAAAAAGGGTTTTCTGTTTCATAATGAGTGTCATCCCCACGGATCGCGCCGGGTGCATATTATGCGCCCGCGCCGATCTGCGCACCCCATACAAACAGGTTTCAGTACACTGATTTACATAAATTCCCACAGCGCAAGTGAATCCGATTTGCTCCTAGATCTGGAAATCTCGTATAAGTAAGTGACAGTAAACGGGTTTCTACCCTACGATAAAAGTTTTTGGGACTATGGATGCTGATTCCCATGTCGTCTGCATGACAATATAAGAGACAATGTTGCTACCTAAATCGACATTTTACTTGTGACGATGATGACATACATACATTTTTGTAAAAATATAACCCTCCCGTCTCGCGGTAGTCAGGTAAGAAACGCATGTTTTACGGAACGCCATTTGCCATACCTCTGAAAAAATGGGACAACCGAACTAGTTGGGTACTCGTGAGTTTGGTTAATGGTAATCAAAGTTCGCTTAAATTAGCAAAAATATTTGCTACTGATAAACATTTGATATGTTATTTACAAATCAAGAGTTAGGTAAAGTGTAACAAATAGTTCGGTAGTCACTTTTTGATGTAATAGGTAACAAAACTATGGTTATGTGTAACAAAACTATTTTTTTCAGTGTTATTTAGTTTCCTCTATACACATTACTCTCTTCATACAAGCTCGACGATTCTAGGTATCCTAAATTTGGCTTTTCTTTATTGTTTTTAAAACAAATTAAAATTGGCAATCCAAGTACTATTTAGTATTATAGGACCAATCGTGAGTGAGGCAGATAAATAATATCACACTGAAAATCATAGTTAGTTTAAATTAGCAAAAATATTTGCTACTGATATACATTTGATGATATTTTGACAAATCATGAGTTAGGTAAGGTGTAACAAATAGTTCGGTAGGCACTTTTTTGTGTAATATGTCAACAAATCTGTGGTTACGTGTAACAAAACTGTTTTTTCAGTGGAATTGGTAGTGTAAGACACTGAGTGCTTATAACAATTTATTGAAAGATGATTGCTCCATTGTCTCTCATTAAAAAAGTCGTTCAACCAAACGGTTGATAAAGTCTAAAATAGGGAAACCAATCTTTCAACCAACACTACCCTAGATTTTATGTCATGTCTTTTTTATGTTTTAAAAATACTAAACTTGTAGTACAATATTATGCAAATATCGCAATAGAATTAAATAGGTGGTAGAGTTGGGGCTGACTGTACAGTGTGGCGGTGACCGTCGACAGGGGTGGCTTTCACTGACAAAGAATAATACCAGCGGTGATGGTCCGTTGTTAGTGCTATTTTTACCGGTTTTTTACAAGTAGATAGTTGGTACTTTTGAATGCAAGATGGTGATATTACTGTTATAAAAATATTTATAAAATACATATTTCGAAACCGGATTTTTGATAAGTTTGCATTCCGGTCTTTATAATTATCCTTTGGACTGATAAAAAAAAGTGTTAGCATGGTGCCCTGAGCATGAGGTTTGAAAAGGGCTTCTAAATTAAAATGGTATGTAATGACAACGCATAGAAAAATTAGGGTAATGGCAGGACTCGAACCTGCAACATCAGCATTCCGTGCCTTGCGTTCTAACTTTCTAACTTTTTTTCTTTCTTCTTTCTTTTTCTTTTTAACTTTTTCTTTTTTTCCCGTTCTTTTTTTAAGGGCTTCTAACTTTGGGAATAAGATTTGTTGCAATATACGCGGTTAAAACAGTTTATACTGTTTTATTTTAGTATTTGTAAGTCGCAACAACAAAATAAATTAATACTGTTTCAATATAAACTGTCTCAAAATTTTGCAATGTTTACTACAGCGATAATTAATGTTGTCTCCAAATATGAATACTGAACTATTCAGATGCATTATTTATAATTAATGTATATTAATGAGTGAGTATGTCATACATAAGGAGGCTACTTCTAATGAATAATGAAACTAATACATACAGCTTTGAAAACCTTGACCAAAAATATTTGAATTTCCATTTATTTTTGTGACCAAGGATTACTTGGTTTTGTCAAAAAAATATTTTGATTTATTAAATCATTTTAATTATTTAACTACTTATTTTTAAAAATATTCTGAGCATGCATATGAATGCGTTTCTTGATTTATTATTTCAATTTTATAATGTCATTATGTTTATTTTATATTTCTATTGTAATACTTACGTTTCACAACACGCAAGATATCGCATACGCATCACAAGTTTATAGTCCCGTCATATAGCGCCATTCTGTCACTTTTTTCTCAGTTTACTTTTTTCGCTCATCGTGTCAGAGAATCGTGCGCGTGCGTTATAAAGCTAGCGTCCCACCCTGGTGACACGGCGATTATCCGATGCTAGGAATTGGGCTGCACTGCGTGCCAACTCGCCCTTGACCCGTTGCATGCAGCGTGCAGCCTGCACGCCACCGCTACACAGGTAAGAAATAGCACTTCGCTGCACCAGAACCGAGTACCTAGTAATTACGACCAGAAGTTTGGCATTAAACGAATATCTATTGGCTCTCAAGTTCCTGGTCAGTTGTAAACTTGTAAGGCTGTCGGGGATGAAAGCATTGACGTGAACATAGCGGCGTTGCGCCAATAAAGCAACTTCATTCATGTCTATGGATGAAAGCTATTCTTGTTAACAATAAATAAGCTAATCTGATGGAAATCAACGATGCCAAGTGTACTGTGTGTATTTTGTTTTTGTAATTATTTTTGGATTTGTCCTCGTACAAAGCTATAGGTTACTTTTAATGTAGGACTCATACACTAATTATTTGCTTCCTACACAAATAACTGCAGAAAACGAACTTACCTACTTACACCCCTTGTCAGTAGTGGGACGTTAATGAGGTCTGTATTTATATGTGATTTCCGAAGAAGCCGAATAAATCTCATTGAATCGCTTCCCCAATACTTAGCGAACAACGCAGACGCCACCACGATCACCGTAAAATTGCACGTCATCGCCAGTGAAAAATGACTTAAATGACTATAAACCAAAATCGCTCAAAATCCACAAAGACACGGCGCGTTACCCGGCTTTGTCTGCTTGTCGGACGGTTTGATTTATCGCCGCGGCAGCCGAGCACCATGCAAAATGTTGCGTCACGTGTCCTGCACACAGCGACTACCGGCATCCTCTCATACGCCACAGTTTAAAAACATCAGATGATATTTATTGTGATACTGCAAGTTGTAGGTGGTTTTCAATTTCATCTGTTTTTAGCTGCGGTTGTTGGAAGCCGATAGTATGTACGAGCTGTATATCGGACGAATGAGACGTCATTCTGATTCGATACGTATAGGCTGGGGGACGGTTGATGCATCATTGATTAAGTATACCTATTTAGCTTGACTTTGGATTATAATTCGTGCGGTCAGGGATAGACGGGACTTAGGAGTTCAAATATAAGTAACGGTTGATTAATGAGGAAGATAAATTGCGTTTCGGACAAAAGTGTTTTTATAAAAGTTCGGATCCTCCTTGATGCGCGCCCGCAGCGTCTGTGAAAGTATTTTAGTGCAGATAGTTTCCTAATAAAGCTGTCAAAACTTAAGTAGTTTATGTCGCTCGTAATTTACGGTCGACCTTTGGTGAAAATAGTACTGTTCCGACTTTCTACTGGTATAAAAAATCTATTCCAACTTCAAGTCGTAATGCCTTTAAATTATAATAGGCTGGTAGACAGTTTCCATTTTTTTTTATTTGAAATAGCGTTTGCAGATTTTCGAATACCTTAATCAAATGTGATCGCTATAAATAGACACTTGTGAAAACAACATACGTGAAAACGTCTCTGCCAACCATTTAAATATTAAAATAAATAAATATGCATTTTTAGGTTTTTAACTGGCCTAACTGATTTCCTAAAAAAAGCAAATATATTGTGCTATCTTCATTACTTTTACGTAGCATAAACATTTTAGTCGCTTAGAACTCAAAAACCAATGAAACTTACTAGATTACAGGTTTCCTTTAACTTGGTTATGTATTCTTTTATCTAAGCTATTTTAAATAAATCATCATCATCATCATCATCATCTCAGCCACAAGAAGTCCACTGTTGGACATAGGCCTCCTCCTCTTTTAAATAAATACTTATTTTTAATTGCTGCACGAGTGGACACAGAACCCTCACGAAAAGGACACCTGCGGTACCTCAAATCTAAAAAAAAAACAACTTCATCCCCGAATGTTTCTCACATTGCAGACAGTTGAAGAACAGCGACTTATAAAAGGCAAAAAAGGATCCGCTTCCAAGCCTCAGCTCTGAAGGCGTCAGCCGCAGAACCAACGCGCGCTCATAGGTAACTGAACCAGGGCCACAATGCCGCGGCGCCGTGTCTAATGCGGACTGATGCTACCCGCGCCCCACAAAGCGGCGGACAGACAAAAACGTGCGCGAGGTGTGGCTCCAGCATTACACGAGACAAGGACCAGGAGTGCAATTTTTTAATCTCACCGGGTGACTAAAGCTCACCAAAATGGCCGTTTTCAATAGAGATGCTTCTGTTTTGGTGAGCTTTAGCCACCTGGTGAGATCCAAAAAATGCACCTCAGACCAGAACATTGTCAAGTCTTAGGAGTTTCACTATTCCAGGCGTCGAAAGTGGTGCAATGCGTAAAAATCCCAGAAAATTGGAAGACAGAATTTGACGTTTCATGACCAAGATTAGTTCGTGGCGTTTTAGAGGATTATGGCTTGCAGTACGCAAATAATGATACACGACCTCGTTCGCGTGGAGTTAGTACCAGAACAGTTGTTTCTAAAAGCTCATGTACTAGTTCCATCTACGAAAAGTAATAGATACTTATCACTAGGGCCTTTTTCATCGCGTCCCGTCTGATTATGGACACTCGACCACTCTGTCTGTAAGCTATTCGGCTCACACGCCAGGCGCGGCGCGGGCGCAGGGTAATGAATACAAATACACGGCTATTTAACTTCCTTCGCGCGACAAGATGAAGTGAATAATAATACACTTTTGGACGCTGTTTCAAGGGTAAGGGATTAAGGGAGGGCTCATATGGACGGGAATCAGGAGCCAGCAAGAACCGGGAGAGCAGTTGGAAAATAGGCTCATTGGAATTTAATAGTTCCTAAACATAATTTCAGCAACAGTTTCGGTTATTAATTGTAAAATAGAATAATTTGAGAAAAACAGATTTTTGTGACACTGATCAATCGATATCATAGTATGAATTGAATAAAGTGGAGTGAAGAGTCTATGACTGCACAGCCTAATTTAGGTTTTGTGATACTGCGTAACGTCTCGGTAACCATTTTTTTAAAGTTAGTATCGTAAGCTAATTTTCTTTTTAGGCGTCCCATTATTTAAATGGGACTTCTACGATCAACTTTACCATTTACCTTCTTGGCCTAATTTGTGTTTTGATACATTCATGATACATTCAATACATTCAACCAAAACAGACTTTGAATTTTAGAAACTATCTAATAGGTTTAACAAACTTATTTTTTTTCGTGTGTTTCCAATTTATATCTTTATGTTTTGGTAACATGTAACTTTTGTATAAACCTACAGGAAAAAAACGCTGTGCCAAACAGCCGCCAATAGGGAAAGTGCCCAGAAAGCTGGCAGCATTGGATGGAAATGCATATTCGTTGAGCGGAGTATTGGCCATTCTTCTGATCACGCGAGGCCATATAAGGCGCGCCATTAGGTCTTTATACAGATCGTGTGATTAAAATTAAACTAAATTAAAGTTCAGTATGTCTAGTCCCATGTGACTGTGATAGTTCAGGCCCCCCGCACGCGGCTACCTCGCGGCGACGCGGCGTCGCGTCGGCGCGTGACGCGCATGAGAAGAAAGCTGCGAGAACCACGCATTGTGCCATGCTTTGTACCCACCACCACATTGTACCATGCTTTAGACCCGCGCCAGGAGTATCGCTTTGTTTGTTTACGGACAGACAATTGGCTGTCAGCGCCGATGTCCTTTCGTGCTTAATTGTCGATCTCATTTTAGTTTCGGTAAGCGTAACGAGAATGGTAATATTGGTAAAGGCTATAAAATATTAGTAAGTGGTTTTTGCGGGTGGTAGGACCTTGTGCAAGGTTCGTCTGGATTGCTTCCATCTTGTAGCAGTGCTTGCACTGTTGTGTTCCGGCGTGGAGAGCAAGACAGCCGGTCAAATTACTAGGTCGACAAGGCATCTGAAGAATTCCTTGGTGTTGCAGGTGTTTATAGGCGGTTATCATCACTGATCACTTACCACCAGGTGACCCACTTGCTGGCTTTCTATTTTATAAAAAACATAGCTTTTCAAAAGAGTCCTGCCAAATCTCCTTAATTTTTCTGTGTCGTCATTACATTTTAAATGGCGCAAATAAAATAATTCTGTCTCTAACTGCGAAATAAACACCAACAGTTCAATCATAAGCAGCTTATAGGTCGAACAATATTACCTAGAGTTCTCTTGGGAACTAAGCAGCGATAAACACCTCGATAATCACTATAGCATTACACAGATCGATGATAATTGTCTCCCAGCCCAATCGTAATCGCGTAATTGGCGACACCAACGATTAACAGCGATTACGAACAATGTCACCAGGCGACGGTACTGAACACTCGGACGGGACGTGTCACCGTGAGATATAGTGCTGTAGACGAGACAGTGCTCTGACTTAAAGGATTGGTAACAAGCTGGTGGTTCTTTAAACGTTATTCAGCGTCAAATAGAGCATAGAGCGATACCTCGACGGTGATTTCGTCGCCGATGTGTTTAGAGAACAACGGGGCAAAATGAATATTTATCTCACTTTCTCGTTTCAAGAAGTCTAATTTAGCTGTAGGTTAATTGTAATTTGCAATCAGGAACTGTGTAAATTTGTAAGTGTTATAAATAAACGAAACAGGCACTTTTGAGTACGCCGGCTCTAACATGACCAGTTTAGTTTAGTTAATCTGAGTTTATCTCTATGTGCGTTCCTTTTTTATGACACTAGATTGACAGAGACGCTGAGAGGGATAAATTAAACCTGCGCCGGTCATACTGGGACTATTGGAATAGCTAAACATTCAAGATTTTTTTATAAAAGCCCCTTAGAAGCCTACGATTATTCGATTTACTTCAAATGATAATTCTCGATTATGTATTAAAAGGTATCAACCGGCTCCGTTAAGTTACCAGCGACTGGAACATGACTGAGAGAAAAATACTTCAACCCTAAGTGTGTTTCTTCTAACTAATGTCATACGAAAGAAATCAACTGAGGGATAGCGAAGCTTGTATCAGCTCAGAGCTGAGGCAACTAGGCAACAATACCTGTCAGACTGTCCACTCTACGATATTATTTGTAAACTCTGCTTCATGCACAACGGTGTCTCACGGTAGCGGCGTCACGCGACCGGCTCAAGTGTTAGCCGCGGCCCTCCTGACGCGATCATGTCCAAATGCCTCCGCTGTTTTAGTTCGCTATGATAAATGGCGTAGGATTTCAGGTCAGATGGTTAAAATAGGGTATTTTAGACTGTACGGAAGCGTTGAGGGTTTTAGAAGCTAGCGTAAGATTTTTTTTAATACAAGGAAAAATCATTAGGACTGATACGTCTAGTGACCAATCATTTTTAAAAACGTTTCACATATTAATTTATTCCACAAACTGAGCACTTGGCAAAATGGATCGTGAGCTGTGAACTATTCAAGATTTATTTCAGGACCATCTTGTAGACTCCGATAGGTTTGGTTGGTTTTATAAAAAACCTGAAACATTTACAGTTTTGGATAAAATAATGCCCAAAAAAAGGCTTCAAAATGGTAAATTAGTCGTTGTCATGTCCTTTTTTTACCGTAGTTAGAAAACAAATCACGAAAGCCAGAACACAAAGATTTATGTAAATGTTTCCAATGCGCAGTGCCCTCTAGTGACGTCAATTCTTTTAACCTGTGTCTGACCAACAGTGTTTTTTAGGCAATCTTAGCAACTAATGTTTAACACATTTTAAGTGTTTATATTTCACTGGAAGTTCCTGTGCATTTCTTTTTTTTTTCACCACGGCAAGTAACAGATGCCTACTTGATAAGTCCCAGAATAGACAGTAAACCTCTACAAATTCAGACTATTTTAACAATCAAAATATTTCTAGTGGTCATGCTCCCTTGCTCATAGTCCAAATGTTTTCGCCATTCTCCACACCGTGCTCACACATAGACCAAGTATCGCATGTGTGAGTGTAATGAGCTTGTATACAGCAATATGTGGATGTAGTTGTGCGGTCATTACCCGAATTCGGCGGGCACAGAACAGTGAGACAAAGAAAGTGCATTTTCCTACGTCGTACGTAATCGTATATTATTTGGAGCGCGATACATTATTCATGAGCGCATGATACGAGGAGTAAGGTTCACGAGTACGGTACGCAAACAACGGGAGATCGCGAAATAAATCCATTTGGCTACCGCTGCCTGCACGGTTCGCTACGGCTTTACTTCTAAAATGATTTGGCTATTCTGTGGCATTGTTTGGGCTCATTTTTAGCACACCAATTTTTTTAAGTACAACATATACGCATTGGACAAGCAAGTCACATGATGGTAAACAATTACCACACTATGAACAAACGTTTTTACCACCAAAATAATAAATATATCAGTCATTGACTGAGTATATTTACTGTCTATATAACCCAATGAGCTCATTGCACCTACCAGCACGAACCATTTCTGGACGTCATAGTTCAGTGTGCCTCCCTTCTACTGCGCCAGTTAGAAAGAGACGCCTGCGCTACTTATCCAGTTACGTAGCATCGTACAGACACAGAATAAATAATAGTACTAAACGTACAGAAACTTCTCTTTTACGACCGCGATTAAACGAAATCCAACTTTATTTAACATACCCAAAAAGTTCGTATTACTTTATACACCATGCGACAGGCGGCAAAAAGAACGCGCCGCCCGCGTCCGCCTTCCCCCCGCAGCTCCCGGCGACACGTTAGGGTTGCGCGGCATTCGTTTTCAATTACACTGATACGGCGGGGCGAGCGAGCGACAGCCTACTGCGATTTGCCTATGCCATAGGCAAGGCGGTCGAGCGTACATACAGTACGGAGAGGAACCCCCCTGGTGCAGATTCGCGCTAGGTGCTCAGAAGGCCTTATATCACCAGGAACACACCATTCCCAAAGCAAAGTTATGAATGCCTCATACATTTTAGGCAATTTTTTTTAAACGACTGCCGAAAGAAAGAGGGTTATTTTAAGATAACATGAGATCAATTTCTCATATATAGCACTGTCGGTAGTTATCCTTTGAAAATGAATACTGTAATAACCGTGAAAACGAAGCACATTTACTGGTATGTCTTCTGTAGCATAATTGGCAAAAGCGTGGCAAGAGGTTACAGGTTTGATTCCTACTTAGATGACCTAGTTTTTTCTCTTGTCATTGCTATCAATTAAAGAAAACTCAATCAACTTCCCTTTTGATCGGATAAATATTTTTGTGACTATTATTATCTTTCATATCGATGAAAAACTTGGCCACAGTACTTTCAGCGCAAAACAAACATACCATTTTTGATAAGTGATCCTAGAAATCAGCCACCGAGCCACGACGGTTTTTTGCGAGTTCTCTATTAAAGGCATGGAACTAAAGAGTTCTGTGGAAGCAAGCGTAGCGTGTCGTCTTGGTAATTATAAAGGTATGAGTGATTAGTGGTGTAAGTTACGGTGGTGCCGTGGTGGTACCACACCACCTCATCTTGGCGCGAGGCACTATGTCTGCAACTTGTAAAGATATACTTTTGATTTGTATATTACTTCGATGATGGATGCCGCGTCACTGCCTGACAAATCTGCACGATTACAGGCTCACGCGGGTATAGTGCCGTGCGCTAAGATGAGTTGAAGTGTTCATAGTAGGGTTTAAGAGCATGTGTATGTGTGATGTATGCTGCATGTTTGCAACAAAGCTAGAGTGTAAGGGTTTCTTAGAGATAGAACTAAGTGATACTGAGAGACTTTCCATGCACCAAGCCCTGACTCTGTCATAATTACTTACTTCTTAGCATGGCAACAAAATTGAAGACATTAACTACTGGTATTGTTGCAGACTCAGAGGTAAGTTATTTTACCCAAAAATCAATTGTGTTTGTTAAGAAGGTGAACCCGCTGGCTGAGAGTAGCATAGGACTGGGTGATGTGGTGATCTTTGGGGGTGGCCTACGTCCAGCAATGGATGTCTGATATGATGATGATGAAAGTAAAAGGAAATGATCGCAGACTGTTGATTCTTATTCATTTTGGAAACATTATTATAAGCTAAAGTTTTGTGAATGCTAGAGATTTCGAAGTAAATCACGAATGAGTGCAGTTTTTGTGCAGTCGCTACCGCGGCATCTAGCCGTCGAGGTTTGAGCACTTATCGCGTTTATTGTAGCTAAGTGTTTATTTAAATATTGGCCTCCGCTACCTCTTTCACCTCTTCCGCTGCACTATCTGCATCTCGCTATTTTATAATTTAAATATCTATTTGCGTTGTTCCTTGCGCTTTGTTAGCAGATAGCTCATCTCGTTCTCGCTGAACTTCGCCATTGGTATTATTATGTTAAACGTTGTTATTGTTTGCTTTTTCTAATGTTGGCAGTTTAGCGGATGTAGTTTGAACAATGTGACATTTAAGCCTGTCATTCGTTACATAAGAAGTGTGACATATTTTGCATCGACGTGAGTTAATTGTCATTTTCGGAATTCCTCTAATCTGCGAGAAGGAAATTGTGCTACATCTATGTTGATGTCCTAGTATTTTGTATACGAAGAGCATAACTGATCTGACTTAGTACTAAACACATCACATCGCACTGTTTTTCTAGAAAAATTGGTTCGAGCAAGATATAGGTTACCAGTTACGGATTTTGTTTCCGTATTAAATATTAAAATACATTTCTAGAAACGAAGTCCAGAACGAATTCCGTGATGAATATGTTTTTGTGAAAAACTCTTAAAGCAACTTGCATCATAAAGTCAATACTAGTTTAGGCTTTTAAACCTGGTTTACCCAAACTATTAAAACAGGTATCTATAAGTGCTAAATCGAGATAAAAAAAATTGCAAGCAGGCCTTAGCTGATTTTACAATATTTCATAGATAAAATATGAGGAAATACATGCAATAAATACTCGATTTAATTTATTATCTTTAGATCGCTATCGTTTTAATCTTTGAGAATCCACCTCTGACGTATTCAAAGATATAAATACGTTTGCTGAATACCATTCCTCGTAAAATAGGTCACCATAAGTCTATTGAAACCAAGAAGACTACTGGTAGCCTTCTGCGTTAGTTAAACTCTTGGTATTAAGAAAGCTTTCAACCCTAATGCAGTACGTTTATGTTATTTGCACGGGCCATGTTATTTGGTTGAGAACGCTGCAATTTTCTGCTGCAGGTTTCCTCGACACTATATTTCAGGCACAAGGATGACTTACTGCTGCTTTCAGCAGAATTTCAGTACAATTTGAAACTCTATTACGTCAGTGTATTACTCCTACATTGTTATGTTTAGTATAGCCACTGTAGGAACGTTTACGCGACTCCAGTTCTTAAAGGATAATAATAAAATGTAGCCTATCATAACAAACTTAACGCTAGAGTTATTGTCGACACAAAATTAACAAATTAAAAAGTAGAAACGTAACGCTAAAAAAACCTGGCGTCGTTATTTAGAAACGCAATAAAAATAAAAACAAAAGTTTGGGAGGGCTGTAAAAATTATAAAATTAATAATTCTCGCGCGGTGGCGTGCGCGTTGCGTTTATTAAATTTCCCCAAAAGAAAATTTAATTAAGAGCGTTTTTCTTTTTATTTCACACCCCAGATTTCATTATTGGCGGCGCGAAAGGGTTTAGTGGGCAGCCCTGAGAGTGGGACAGACCTGGCAGTTTAGATATTACGAGCATGGAACACTGTTTCACTGCGAAAAGGTAACAAAAGGCGGTTAACTGTGTTGAAAATCTTTGATAACAAAAGTAGGAATAACCAAAAATAGTTAAAAGCTGGCATAGTTACACAAGTTCACAAATAATCAATATTATTTAAAAAGAAAAAGTTCACTACGACGAAATTGGCTTGACTGCTAAGCAAATTCGAACAAAATTAATATCTTATTGGGTCCATTTCATATGTGGTCAGAGGCAGACCAAAAAGGAAACAGTGGTACAATCAAGAAAAGTGTAAGTTGGATTAGCAGGAGCGTCGACTGAAAGAGAAGGGGCCCGGCGTTTAGCACTTCTCAAGCAGCATTAGGCTATTCAAAAAAAAATCCAGCTGGAGCGCAGTAACCCCGTTTACAAGATTTTATTTGCCTTCACATGTCCCGGTGTCTGTAAAGAAAATTTATATGGTGAAATTTAACCACATCCGAAGTCGGAAATGTATGTCTAACGGTTACAAAATTACTAATTACTGTCAATAAAGAAGCTTTTGTTATTGAAAATAAAAATTTAAAAAAAAAACTTGTATGTACATAGTCAAGGTTACTTATCGGTTAACGAACTACAGTTTAAGATACTACCAAAATGTTAAAGCTTAAGTAAAATGAGCCGTTTGGTTATTTGCAGAGTTTGTTGGATATTTTCTTCAAAATTAAAGGTTTTTCGAAAAAATTAGAGCTGCGTGTCTAACATTTCCTAGCCCGGGGCGGCAGCACGGCCGGTGTGTAAAAACCGGGAAGTGAAAATATAAAAGTTCCGACTGCCCGGTCGGTTCGGATCGGCGCAGATTTACGACACTCTTAATAAGCACCGCCTTATGAGTCTACACTTAACCCTTTGGAAGACGATAGTGACATTTGTTTGTAAAAACTTTAAATAAGAAAAAAAAACTCATCGCTGGAAAAATATTCCATTGTAGTGTGTGTTGTAGAGAAACTCTTGGAATAGTATGTAGTTCTTTATTGTACAAAAGCATAAATTAAAAAAAAAAATACAGTGATGTAAAGAGGCGAATTTATCCCTTTAACGGATCTCTTCCAGCTAAATAGTTCAATAGCCAAGAGTTCTTGCCATGGCACATTAAGTAAACTGAGCTTGTTCAAAAGCTTTGGAGCTACCGAACCTAGAGCGAACACTATGGCTTGGTCACATAACCTGCGCCGAACCAATGATAGTTGGAGCTGAAGAATGCTGTAGTGGAGAAAAGCACCAGGAGCGTGTTATTCAGCAGAAGGAAGAGGGGGGAGGACATTTTTTTTTTATAGTATAGGGGGCAAACGAGCAGACGGGTCACGTGATGGTAAGCAATCACCGCCGCCCATGGACACCTGCAATATCAAGAGAATCGCAAGCGCGTTGCCGGCCTTTAAGAAAAGAATAGGCTCGTTTCTTGAAGGTCCCCAAGTCGTATCCATTTGGAAACACCGAAGCCGAAAGTTGATTCCACAGAGCTGACGTACGTATATATCAAGACTTGTAGGAAAAAGTTGAAAAAAGGTGAAAAAAATAAATAAAAGAACCGTCAAGTAGCCGTAAATAGGTGATAGGTGAAACTGCAGGCTCATTCAACTTGCATTCAACCAACCTGGATCTCTCTGTTATATATTGGTCAGAGGGTTGACAATGCAACTGTTTGGGTTTGGTCATTTCTGTTGTTTCTATTTTAGTATTTTTATAGAGTATACTAATTATTAACACTAAATGTAAAGTATTGTAATTTGGTACAAACACTACATTGATTCCGTCGTAGTCCGTAAAACAATTTTTATTTATTTAGTTATCTATGACCTGTTTCTAAACAATGCTCAGCACAATAACCGATTATCAATTACATAACAATTTCGACGTTTTTGCCAGCGATTGAGGATTAACCTGCTGAAGCTAAAATGAACAGTTAGTGGCTGCGCACGCGACGATTGAACTATAATTGTGCGCACCACTATTAATGGCAGATACCCGTCTCTTCGTTCGTCGAAACCATTACCGTGTCTGCCCGAACCATCGTGACCGCTATTGCTTTTATTATTACCACGCTAGGCAACTCTAGTACAAACAATCAAGTTTGACGATCGGATAGCCTAGTCTAGTGGTTAGTTACCTTGACTACAAACCTTGAGGTTCCGGGTTCGATTCCCGGGAGGGGCAAATGTTTGTATGATGAATATGAATGTTTATACTCAAGTCTTGGATGTTATAGGTATTTAAGTATATTTTTTTCTACATAAGTATGTATATCCGTTAGCGAGTACTCATAGCACAAACAGCATTAGTAACTTACTCGTAATTTAAGACTAACTTGGTCGATTGGTGTTAAAATTGTCCCAAAAATGATCATTATTTATTTTATAAGTTTTTTTATATAAATTAGGAAGTTAGTCACCACCGCCCTTAGACAACCGCAACGCCAAGAAGATTGCAGATGAGTTCCCAACCCAAAGGGGTAAACTAAATAAGTAAAAATGGAGGCAAAGGAGCATGCGGCTTATCTGGTGAGACACCCCCGACACCCGTGGGAGCCAGAGATTCCAAGAGATTCTTTGATTCTTTGACCGCCTGAAGGGGGACCTTGGGCCTCAGTGGGCCTCCGAATCTCTCACCGTATGAAATGCAGTAGCAAGCTATTACTTCATACCGGTATTGAGAGTGTGGTGCTACTCCGGTCGAGATGGCTCATTAGGACTGCAACCAGCAACTGACTACAATGTGGCTACCACTACCACATTACTTATATTTGTGCTCGCAAGCTTTTTAGTCTTAACCTTAGTTAATTCTTCTTTTTTCTTCTTTTTTTTATATTGTACCCATTACTGGGAAGATTTGATCCTGTCTACATTTTTAATGGGTCCCGACTGTTGCAGTTCATGAAACAATTGCAATGGTGTAGGTATTTAATATTACTTAAAAGAACTTCAGACTACTGGTCTTGTTTTAGTCTTTTCGGTTTTTGTTTACTTTTTTCGCAGTTGGGTTTTTTGATTTTTTAAATTTACTTTTTATGGCTATGTACACTTGACGATTACTGAGGCTATATCCATGCTTGAGTCCTTCATCCAAGAGCTTGTCCCTGTTGCGCTAGAAACTCACACTAGCTTTTATCGATGACATAAAGCATTTATCCCGTTCTAACCAGTATGCGTGTGCGAGAGGGACCAAAGCGTTTATGTGCGCGATAAATGCTAGCGTGCTACTATGGCTGGTCGCGTGAGTTGACTTACTCATTGGTAATTAGCGGCGATATATCAAGTCGTTATTGTATGTTACTGTTGCGATATTTGCATACAAGTTAATAAAACGGTGGCTTATGTGCGGAGACTTTGAAAAAGGTTGTTTCAGAGTTGATTAAATATTTTCGACATGCTGTGGCCTATTTTTTTTGGAATAGAAAAGCAAACTTGCAAACGGGTCACCTATGGTAATAGATTGCAGATGTGTTGTTAACCCAGAGGGCCAAGATGGAATACCAGTAATTGCACCGGCTGTCATGTTCTCCATGCCGGAACATAACAGTGCAAGCACTGCTGCTTAGCGGCTAGATTAGCGAGCAAAATTGAGGTAGCGATCCGGGTGGACCTTGCACCTTGCACAAGGTCCTACCCCCCACATATTTTATAATAATGCTACTATGCTATTTGCATTAGAGTTTGGATCATTGCGTCTCATGTGAAAAATGAATTACTGCTTCTATTCCTTCACACGAATATTTCGCTAAATAAGGCGAAGTGTAGAGCTACTTTGACACAACCGCCATACAGAAGCTTTTAATTCGGATAATATTGCGGAATGGGACATAATTTTTGCGTAATTGAAGTAACCCACTACCATGATTTTAGTGTATGCTCTAACACTTTCACTGGTTAATCGTTTAATTTGACATTTGGGCCTTGGTTTTAATTTGTAATTAAAGATAATTTACAAATAAATATTTTGGGACAATTAATCAATGGACTAAGTCCAATCCTGAGCAGAGTTTGTGCTGTGAGCTTGTACAGTCAGCGTCAGAAGTAGCTGAACATTTTAGTACCTTTTCGCTGTCAGTAATGTGACAAATTTGAGCAACTCTCATTTCACACGTTACACCGACAAGGTTCATAAGCGTGAGGCTGACTTTATCATCCAATATTCCTAGTATCTAGTCACATCTATGACGAAGATACAAACGTTTGTCTTTCGAGAATCAAACTCACAATTTTTAATAAAAAGTATGCTATGTTTTAATCTCGGATATGATTTGTCTCTCTACCAAATTTCATCTAAATCCGTACCCTTAATACGTGATTGAGAAACAACCTTCCAAACTTCTGAATGTCCAAATGTCATTACTTTCGCATTTAGTACGATTAGTAGCATTAGTAGTACGCAATTAGTAGGATTAGTAGGATTCTTTAGTCTTTGGTTCACTCGATACGCGATGCATCGTTTTGTTGTTTTATAAAAAAGTACACAATCAGCCATAAACATCGCCTAACCTGACAGTCAGCCAATGTTGCCAGGAGTCTTTGTCTACAAATCACACAATTTTTGCACTTAAGTCGCCTAAATCTCGACTTTTCATACGTTAGACCGTGTCAAGTCGCCAAATGGGCAATTTGATGTCGCTCAAATGACGATTTTGTATGAATGTTGTGTTTTTTTCAAGTCGCCCCAAAGATCTGTTTTTTGAATACAACATAGGAAGGAAAACGAGCAAGTGGTTTAACTGATGGTGAGTGATCACCACCGCCCATAGACACCCGCAACACCAAAGGGATTGCAGATGCGTTGCCAACCCAGAGGGCTAAGATAAAATACCTCTTGTGCCAGTAATTACCGGCTGTCTTGATCTTCACGCCGAAACAAAACAGAGCAAGCACTGCTGCTTAGCGACTGGATTAGCGAGCAAGATGGTGTTAGCGATTTGGACGGACTTTGCACGGGGTCCTACCACCCGCGAAATGTGATTTTATACCGGGACGTACACGAGACTGTTTCTTAATGGGACCTATAGAGAGTAAAACGAGCATGCGGTTTACTTGATGAGAAGTGGGATCCAGATACCCTACGCAACAATTTAGGTACCCCCTCCTTGCTTAGCGGCAGCATTAGCGAGCAAGATGGTGGTAGCGATCCGGACGCACCTTGCACAAGGTCCTACCACCCGCCTGATATAGCTTAAAAGGCGAAAAATTTTCGTATCTGGCAACACCGCAGTCAACATCGATTTGCACATCTCATCAAAAATAGAGCGTTACTTCTCCCGCGAGGGAAGTAACGCGGCTCACCGCCACTCATAAACTATGAATTTGCCCAATCGCAGGCAGGTGCTATGCGCGATTTATTATCTATGGCATTTCTCGAGTTTTATGGCCGTTGATGTTATTGAATTATTGAGCTGTATTGATTTGGGGGAATGTTTTGTTTTTTGGTTTATTCCTGTTCGTTGCTGCGAGGAAAACGTTGACGGAAACAACTTGAGTATCATTATGGTTTTTTTATGGTCGTGACTATAAAGTCACTATAATTATTAAGCGTCAGATTACGACCCAGTCTTTGACAGTGTCCCAATAATTGGCGAGAAGATACGGTAAGGTGGTTCGAGAAATAATGATGTCAGCTACTGGTAAAAACTATATGTTACACGTGTCAAGCACTATGGCTACGTGAGATCAATTTTGTGTCCCGTAGACAAACTGAATTCTGGGCTACTGTAGGACTTTTTCACAATAAATGATACAGTGAATATTCATAGTAAATATCTTAAATTATAGTGATTACTCATTGCGACGCGGTTCTAGAGTAGCTCAGAGTTTCGTTTGACGGTACAGGGGCCTGTATCATAAATCTGACTTATCATAATCTTTCTTATTTGTGACATTTTTGTTTGAAAAACTCTACAATTATGGCAAATGGTAGCAGTTGTAAGTTTTCTGGTATAGCTGGCACATATAAGCAGCTGTATGGCTGTTGATCTAATAAGTGTCTAGGTAATAATTTCGTACGAGTTCGCGAATTTTAAATATAGGAATAAAACAATCCGAATTGACATAATAGGTTGTTGTATTTCTTGCAATTTCTTGCTGGTAATTTTGTGGCTAAAAAAGGTTTGATGCTGAATTTCTTGCGTTATATTCTTGCAGCAAGCACTTGTAGAGTCAGGACCCCAATTCTCGGTTCATGCGGGATGCATATCCGTGCTTGATACGTTGGTGCTTCTTACCGGTATCTTCTCATCAGAGGTTTTTCCGAACCGGTGGTAAATTTTATAACATTTATAAGTGCTTCCTATACGTGCCTCATCTGAATAAAAGTATTTTGACTTTGACTTTGAAAACTGACAGATTTCCAAGAGAGTTGACAGTTGTTTTTGTGCGAGATGAATCTCGCATAAAGTGAGAATTGCCCCGCAGGAGTCTAACAATATCATTGCAATTTTATTTTGTCTTTCTAACTCGTGCAATTGGCATAGTAGTATATTACTTTCTCTTTCTTTACTATATTATAAAACGGTCAAAGTACGTAATCAACATCAACTTTCTGGGTGTTTTACATTTTTTTATAAAATAGGAAGGCAAACAAGCAAGTGGGTCACCTGATAGTAAGTGTATACCACCGCCTGTAGACACTCGCAACATCGAAGAGATTGCAGATGCGTTGATAACCCAGAGGGATACCTCTTGTGTCAGTAAATACACCGGCTGTCTTAATTGCTCTTCGCGCCGGAACACAACAGTGCAAGCACGGTATTTAGGTCTATTGTCAAAATACTTAGTGTGAATCAGAGGTATTATCTGACAACCAATAAAAACTCTATAATACTGCGTTTTCACACCTGGCTTTCTATTAACGTAATATTTTGTAAAACTACTAATATTTTGTAATAATGGTGTATTAGTTACCTAACGATTGAGAGAAACTTTCGATAGTGTTGCAGCAATCAGTGAATTCACACCCGACAGATGACAATGCGTTCCATTCTAGCAAAACTTGATTAAATGGTTACATAAAGAAATTATGATGAAATCGACGTCACATTTATTAAATTTTTAGATTATTTTAGCAGAAGTTAACTAGTTTATTAACAGAAAACAGATTTACACACAGACCTCGTAAATAAGCTTTGCCCGTCACATGGCGACTGGATTCATAATAAAATAATTATGAAAAGTAATGTACTTGATAGGTAGATTATTGTTTATCAGCTTTTTACTTTTCTTTTTGTGCACCCATGTTTGTTACTTTCTTATTTATAGTGTGGTTGACTGGTAGAGAATGCCTACTGGCATTAAGTCCGCCAATTGTATTTGTTTTGTAAACTGTGCAATAAAGCTTAAATAAATAAATAAATAAACTATTGAAAATACAAAATTTTGCGGGTGGTAGGACATGAAGGAGATTACAGATGCGTTGCCAACCCAGAGGGCTAAGGTTGATTAACTCTTATACCAGTAATGCCACCGGCTGTCTTGCTCTCAACCCCGGAACACAACCCTGAGCAATTGCTTAGTGGCTGGATTAGCGAGCAGGATGGTGCTGGCGAACCTGACGTACCCTGCATAAGGTTCTACCTCTAAAAACTGTGTGGTGCATCTTAAAATTCAGACAATGGTGGTTGAAAGGTTAATGGAATAGGAATCATGCACAATTAAATTAACAACAGGAAGTTTATCAGGAGGCAACTTCCGTGAACGATAGCTGTATACAATATGCCCTGCTCAACTTTACGTGGCCGCAGCGCCATAATCTAAGGTGATATGATAGTGTTTTAGATAACAATTGGTTCAACAGTTCCAAAATACTATAAGTAAAAATTGCCCCTGTTGAATACAAAAGCAAAAGGGTAACTAATAAGGTTCAGTTTACTTTGAGGCAGTAGTACTTTGTGAATTGGCAATAGGATTATTGAATTGCCTAAACGCCCACGCGCTGCAGCTTAAGATAAAATCGTTAGCACTTATTATTGGTTGCTATGCTAACACGAGGGACAGTGTGAGGTTGACTCACTATCTGATTCCTCTCTTCCGACTGCTGTATTACCGTTCATGTTCGACATGATCATCTCTATGCGTCTATCACGAATCTTCTCGATGCGCGTTAACTCGCTACAGCTCTCTACTTCTTTATCCTAGCGGGCTAGTTAGAACGAGACACAGTGAGTTACGTAGTATTACGGGAGGTCACGACAAATTTGGCAACGATCACCAATATGGCTGATCGGAAGCTCACAAGATAAAGGGCAACTCCGTGATGCCAAATATGTCGGTCTGCCTGCGCTAAGTGGTTGCGTTATCGAAATATGGCGCCTGCAAAACCAGTTATTGTTCCCAAAAAAAAACGATAAGTAAAATGGCTGAATAAAGTACAGAAAGGAAGTACCGGTTGCACTCATGTGAATTCTGCTAAAACTGAACAAATATTTGGTCGCGTTTCGAAGTTCAGCTCGTTTAAAGACCCTTGATCGTTGCCAAAAAAAAACGATAACGGAAATGGCTGAATATGACGTGGTATAAAGTATCAGTATGTACGAGCTTAATGCACCAAAACTGAAAAAATCTTTGGTCACGTTTCGTAGTTATGAAGCGGTCTAGGTTACAATATCTCATACATTGTTGGAGTATTTTTTCAAAAGCATTGGATAAATCAAGTTCAAACATATTTTTGGGGAATAAGCACAGTGTCAAAAACATCCTCCTACACTCCTTTAGCAAACCTACCCTCCTCCGGTTAGGTTAGGTTAGGTTAGGTAAGTAAGATCTGGTATCCAAATAGAAGACAAGTCCTTCCTCATCTACCGAAGCTTTTCCTTTTTGAAATGTCACCTCTAGTCTTGCTTTGATGTTCAGTGCCGTTCATAGAATTTTTAGACAGGGTAGACGTTTAAGTGACGGTTTAACTTGCGTTTGGTTTTCATTAATTTCAAATCAGGTGTACAAAAGCCATTTAAGTACTATCAAGCTAACTGTTCGGAAAATTTCGGTAATTGTTGACGCTCAAGCTGAGAAAGACACTGTTTACTCTGTGCTATTGTATGCGTTATTTATATCATTGTGTGCTACTTATCTATAGGAATGCACACTAATCTGTATCCGCATGGTTGCGCGGAACGCATGTATACATTTTACCGGAATAGTTTGTGTCTTTCCCGTTAAGCGCACAGTGGCGCTTTTGCAACGCGATGCGAAGTGGCGTCGTCGAGCGGCAGGTAAGATACCGATGATACGCCAACAAATGGAGCTTGTTTATACTTTTAGAAGTTTCTTTATTGATAACAGGAATATTAGACGTAAGGATCAAATAAAATCAGTTTATATTTAGCAGATTGGCAGGGTGTTTTTATGTCTATTATTGAATTTAAGCTGTAGTATGTATTTTTTTAATGTTTCGTCATACTCGTACATAGGCTATTATTATATCAGTCTGCCACTAAACACGAGATCTGAAAAGGGCTCAAAGCTTTGGGGATGAAACTAGTTGCAAATCCATCATCATCATCATAAATCAAAAGAAACGCAGCATTTGAAAAATAAACTCACTTTAGAACTATAAACGAAGCCTTTTTATAATTATTATCATCAAACCTCGATTTGACGGTAGCAATTATGTAATGATGTCGTTACGTTCATTAGAACGTAACTACAACTGTTAAGTTCAAGGGTTGTTTTTCGTTAAATGTCGATGTGGATGAAAAAGAAATGAATAGGATCCAGCCTCTCTAGCACACTAGCGTTTATCGCTGACATAAAACATTCGTCCCTTTTGCACACGCATACTGCTTAGAACGGGATAAATGCTTTATGTCATCGATAAAAGCTAGCGTGCTAGGCCCCCAGAAACTGATAAGATTCAGCAGGTGAGAAAGAATTTGTCTTCCATTTGGATACCAGATCTTACTTACCCCTAACCGGAGGAGGGTAGGTTTGCTAAAGAAGTGTAGGAGGATGTTTTTGACACTGTGATTATTCCCCAAAAATATGTTTGAACTTGATTTATCCAATGCTTTTGAAAAAATACTCCAACAATGTATGAGATATTGTAACCTAGACCGCTTCATAACTACGAAACGCGACCAAAGATTTTTTCAGTTTTGGTGCATTAAGCTCGTACATACTGATACTTTATACCACGTCATATTCAGCCATTTTCGTTATCGTTTTTTTTTGGCAACGATCAAGGGTCTTTAAACGAGCTGAACTTCGAAACGCGACCAAATATTTGTTCAGTTTTAGCAGAATTCACATGAGTGCAACCGGTACTTCCTTTCTGTACTTTATTCAGCCATATTACTTATCGTTTTTTTTGGGAACAATAACTGGTTTTGCAGGCGCCATATTTCGATAACGCAACCACTTAGCGCAGGCAGACCGACATATTTGGCATCACGGAGTTGCCCTTTATCTTGTGAGCTTCCGATCAGCCATATTGGTGATCGTTGCCAAATTTGTCGTGACCTCCTAGTCTATAGCGAGTTAACGCGTGATGAGAAGATTCGTGCTAGATGAACTGTTAAGGTGGATTCACAATACAAAGTAGGAAGCAATAAAACGTGGTACTTCTTGCGCGCGACGCGTTTCGACCAATCTGCGTCGCGGGTGGTTAGTATTTTGTGCAAGGTCAGTCCGGAGCGCTACCACCATCTTGTTAGCTAATATACTTAAGTAATTAACTTTAGCTCATGTTTTTTAAGGTTAGGGTCAGGCGTATGATTTTTTATGTCTTTAATAGTAAATGAATTTGGCAGTATAATTTTCACTCATTATCATTGTTTCACAATATTCATTTGTATAATTTTACTAGAGTTTTTTTTATATACACCGTTTTTTTTTTAATTCCCTTGTCTTAAGCTTGAAATTGATTTGAATTTTACGTGTCTGTTCAAGATAGGTTTTAAGTAGGTAGTATTAGCGAACACAAAACCTATTCGAATTTAAAACACAGATCTCATTAGTACGAAAATGCAGATAGAATTCTGCACTCAGCATCATCCCAGGAATCCCAGCGAGCTCCTGATCAGTAAAATTACCGGCCATTTATTTGATATACGCGACGCGTGCCATATGGATGTTGTTAAAATGATTAAGATAGTTGCGGGCGATTATGCGCGGGCGCAGGTAATGAGCGATCAAGTGCGCAAGCGGCGCGAGACGTGAACTTTGCGAGGAAGCCGCTTGGTGATGATTGGTGCTCGGTAGTTCGTAATTCATATCACTAATTGGTTACCTTAAACGGTTTGATTGGTCCATTGACGCACTTTGTGATCTTCTTACACTTAGTAGAGCTTATTTTCCATTTTTTTAAATGACGACTTTTTTATGCACATTTGCGCTATTTTTAAACAGTGACTGCAACTAAACTACTATGATCGGATCACGGATCGGATCGGCCACGTTAATGTTTAACAAGGAGGGCATAGTTTCAAGAATTACGTATTATTAAGTTATAATATATTTTAATAATCAAAATAATTAAATCAAATGGCTTGCAGTTCGTAAAATATGGGGCTTCTAGTCACAAATATGCAGGTTTTACGTAGGTCTTCGATCTACGATGGATGGGTTCAGTTTTCTAGGTCATTGAGCAGTGTGGTCCCGTAGTTTACTAACCTTTTTTAAATAATATCAAGATATGCAACTACCCAATTGAAATTACAGATAAATAAGCACAAACACAAGTAACCCATTGACTGGTCGGAGCTGTAAGTATAAACGAGGAACATGCGCTCGAAAGTATTCTGCAGCAATTTTAAAAACGCTTAAGTCTGTCTAAATATCTTTTTCTTTTGTAGGGTAAGGGTAACCTCTAGTTTAGACTACAATTTTAAGAGCAAACACAAATATTTAGATTGATTGTAGAATAGTTGCTACTTTTGTGACACGAACCAAATATCTAAGCTTAACATAACCGGAAGAAAATTGTTAAAAAAAATTCTGAACAGATTAATTGTAATAAAGTTCCTCGTACGTGTTAAAAAATACCTACACGAAATTAATTTTGAAAGCGTACTTAGAAAGACCAAATGGATGTCATCCGGTTGGACGCTCTAGGTACATACATGCCGCTGGAGTGAAGAAGTCCAGAAAGAACGAAGACTCCTCGAATCGATACTGATGCCTGGCAGGAGGTTGTTCAGAATCAGGAGGCTTGATAGAATCTGGTGTCGGGAGCCAAGATCCACTTTGGGTCACTGTACTACCATAGTAAGTAAGTTATCATTAAATAATACATTGGACAAAATTGAATGAAATCAACAGGTAACCACGTCTCATATTTAATTACCAGATGTAGATACGAAAGGTACTGCGAACCGATCATCATAAGCCTATGATGATGATGAGTTTTATATCAATGGAATTATCAAACAGGCACTTTCAAAGCGCAATATCTTCATCAATACGCACACTAGATTAATTTTGAAAACATGCATATGAGAGTTTTTGTGCCCTGTATTAATAGTAGTGATTTACGAAAATTGCGCAAGTTACTATTTTAAGACAATCTTAAATCAATAGATCCGCTGGCCGGCCGACGCGTACAAATCGGCGCATCCATCACCCTCGCATTACGCTTGTCAGTAGCGCGCATTGTCCGGGTCGCATCACCGGCCATTGATTGCTTTCAATACAATGTGGCGATCGTTGATAGAGGTTTTAAATTGGAGATTATAACACCTGGGAAAAACTAGTTATGCCTTTAAGTTAACTGCGGCGAACATTCGTAAGAGATCTAGCGAGCTTACATGTGCTATATATTTATTTTATGAAATAGGAAGGCAGACAAGCAAGTGGGTCACCTGATGGTAAGTGGCTTTTATTTCATAGACGTCTAATGGTGTAACAAAATAAATTGTGCATTATGTTGTCGTTTGCAATTTAAAACGTAACGTAAATACGTTTGTTATGAACTTTTTTAAGGAGTGGTTACTGTTAAAAATCGTGGAATTAAAAAAAAAGTTGGAATTTTAGAGCCAAGATAAAATTACGTGGTAATTATTAACTTTAAAGGACAAGCCAAGTCTCCAAAAAATATGGTCATTGAATTGTATAAAAATGCACCACGACAAATTTGTCATAGCGAATTGAGCTGCTACACTCATCTAACAAGCACACCATGGTGTCGGCAGAAGTTTTGAAGCACGTGAATCTTCCGCCGTGCTTTGTACCGAAATCGCTGTCGCGAAGCAAAATGCTCGCATGCGACAAAACGCCGCTGGCGATGGTAGCGAGACCATACAAACATATGACCGTTTGCTCATATGCATCGGCTGCACAAATTAAGCCGGCAGGCCATCACCATGTGCTATAAGGTAGGAGCAGGCACCTATTAAGTCATATCGCGTAGTGGGCAGGACGACGCGCAATAAAGCCAATCGCAGCAATTTATATGTCGTTTACGTCGCACCATTTTAGACGGCTTTGTGTGCGCTCTTAGACACACCTACGGGCGTCCTACGCAGTGCATATTGTCACTTCTTTCCACCTTTATCTCTAATTTAGACAGGTTCTGGCATTAGAACAGTTTCGCCGCTGCGAAGGTTGCGGAGAACAGTTATAGCTTATTCATTGGAGGCGACTGCGCAACGCGTCGTCCGTAGCGACTGGAAATATCATAGATTCGTGTTTCATAATGAGTAAAACATGTTTTTGTGGGTTACGGCGAGCCGTGGAGTCGGTAACTGTTGATGCAAAAAGTGTGATGAGCGGTTAACGTCGGCTCGTTGCGGGCGAGACAAAATAATGGCCGCGCCTAGTGGAGCGGCGCGCCCGCTGCTCCAGCACTTTATTTCGCTGAACATTTACATTCTGCGCCGATACTGAGGCCGTGAGCATTACTTGTCTCGGCGGAATTAATCGAACGTAACACCTAGAAAAGCTTATTACCATAATTTTTTTCTTACACTTAGTAGGATTCTCGGATTTCAATGCTCATTATTGTTTGCATTTTTGTGCCCAGAACTCGCTTTTTCCTGGAAGGGAATCTTGCTTGGATATGTAGCGTGTTTAATTAGTGCACGCTACTCGGTTAAGGTCTGCAGCCTACATTTATGTCTTTATGTAATTATAAATCCAAAAACTCGATCGTAAAGATTCTAAAATTACTAAAATCTTAGTTCAAGAAAAATGGATTAGATTCTTCAATAAAAAAAAATCGATATCTCTGAATACCCATGGAAGAAATAACTCTAACTAAAGCGTAAAACTGCCAATCAACTCCACAAAAAGTAATTTTTCAGTCATAAATAATATATGTTGTAAATTGTTTCTTCTGGAGCGATCGACAAAGTGCATTGTAATTTGTACTGTAGTTCCAATTTTAAATGTCATTTTGTTGCAAATAAAATCAAATCCCCGCGGCTCGACTCCACCGCTTTCGCTGCGCGGATTTCGGGTGTCCATAGAGCGCCGCGGACGCGCCGCTTGATATACTGATATTGCCTTTTTAGTTGGCCGTCGTTAGCCAAGACACTAGCTTGTGCCACTATCAATATTCTAATGCGCGACACTGTCGCCTAAAACCACAACTGACTTATAATTTTTACAACCGAAACCGAATTCTGGTTTCTGTTTCAGTTTCGGCTTAAATCGAAACCTAACTGACTTCGAGGGCAATTATAGTGTATATTTTTTAGACTTTTGTTCATTTAAGCTCTAACCTATAAATAGTTAAAGTACAAACGGACAAGTAACAACGCATGACAACGGATAGTTAGCACGGGCGCAAGGGATAGCCATCAATGACACAGTTTCGGCAGATTTTCTATCAAAACCGAAACTAAACCAAAACTACAACTTAATGCCGAAACTCGCAGATCCCGAAACCAAAACCGATAGTTCGGCCCAACACTACAAACTTACATGACCAATGGTCAAAAGTAGAACTAACATTTCCACATACTAGTCGAACTTTTATCGCATAAAGGCTCCTCACTAGTTCGATGCACCTAGGTCAAACTTTATCGACACACTCAGTGCATCTCTCCCCTACTCGACCACTTAGAACGAGACGCACTGAGCTACGTATCGAGTTACGGTGTATCGAAAAGTTTCGTGCTAGGTGAACTGATAAGTTTGTGCCGCTATGATAGCCATCCGTAATTTAACCAAATTTAGTGACGTTTTACTATCTGGCATTTGATCTCGCTAAATGAATGTGTCTGAGGCTCCGTCTAATGGGTCACGAGATAATTTAACGACCTGACACCTCTATTAACGAGCTAGTTTGAATAAACATGCGTGCGCTATTATATTGATAATGTTTTTTGAGTTGCCCATCGGGTTTTGGGAAACGGAAAAGATGTGCTCGCTGTGAAGGTTACAGATCTAAGTAGGTTTATGGGTAGAAATTGATATGTTTGTTTTTTGGCGCTGAAGTAATTTTGCGTAGTAATTTAGTAGCTTAATAAGTAAAACAAAAATATAGTCGTTCTTCTCGATACTGCCATTCGTCAGCAGATGCTGCCGAAATTCATATCCGTGGTTCTAAAATGACGGCTTAGTCGAAGTTACATACAATTCTTTCTTATGACACTAGTTAGACAGCCGCAGGGAGGAATAAATCAAACTATGGCAGTCACGTTAGGACCATAGTGATTGAGTATAATATATAATATTCACTAAAATTCTTTCTTCCGTCAGTCAATTGCGTGAAATTTCGAATCCACATTTAGTCAGTTCTATTGAATTTAGTTGGACGTGTGGGTGCGTTTGTCATAAACGTCGTAAACAATCGACTGCTAAATCAGGTTTATCTGCAACGGTGTCCAAATCCGATATCGTAAATTTGGCTTTCCGTTAAAATATTTTAAGTAGGTGGAAAATATTGTGTGGATTATGCAGCCAACGTTATTGCTGCTGGTTACCGGAGATCTGCACTATTAATAAAATATTAACAGGCAAAGTTAATTTGTCTATACTCAAAATATATGGGACTTGAGAACTTTTGTCGGTTAATAAAAGAGTTCCTACTAAAAGACTATGAACAGCTTAAGCGGTAGAAAATACAGATACGAAATATGGAACATAATGTTTCTTAGGGGGTGTAAAGATCCACTAAGAAAGGATTTTTGTAAATTCCATCATTCAGGGGTACAAAATAGGGGAAGAAAATAGTACTTAATCTAAAATCTACGCCGACTAAGTCACGAGCAACAGGTAATGACACTGATGAAAGAATAATTTCTAACAGCCAACTATTAGCGAATTGATGCTTAGCTATAAATCCTAATTGACGGAGGTGATGCGTCTGAGTCTGAGATTTTACATAAGCAGAACATTGAGCCATGCATTCGCCCGGATGCTCAGCGCGAGCATTACGACGAGCACGGTTACCATTTGACAGTGATTAGCCAAATTTGACAGGCATTTTACGGTTTAGACGGGCTTGCGGCCAGCGCTATTCTGAAACTGGAATTTTAGTTTTTTGCTGGTTTTGCCGAAAAGCTCTCTTACATGCTTCAATCACGCTAATCTGCACCAGGCAGTTACGATTTCATACTGTAGAGTTATACAGGCAATTTTCTGGAAAATCAGGCACGCCAATATTCCCGCTAATCATATCAAACATAAACCAACCCATTTCTGCCAATCGCGCATATGTATAAACTTTACTAATGCTGAAACATTTTAATCAAATTAATACCTACCACCTAGTTGTACCCACATATACAATTTACTCCTTAACATCAGCGTAGTATTAGTCTATTCAATCTACGCACTCACATATTCAAAAGGCAAATAGTCAAGCCGTGCTCGCGCGCCGGGCGGCTAATACGCGCATTTGGATGCGGCGCGGGCGCCTTCCCTGAACCGCGACGTGCTGGTAATATGCCTGTTACTGGACAACGGCGAGGAATAACATTAGGGCCATGGGAATTTGTAACCATCGAAAATATTATACCTACGAGATTGACCGATGAATTGGTTATGGACGCGGAACGAGGCAGGCGTGCGCGTGCGACTGTTCGTTGTGGAAGCATTAGGGAGGCCTATGTTCTGTAGAGGAAGCCATGGGTTGAACTGGATTTCGCGGAGTAGCAAGGTAATTTGTTCTAGTTTGTTAAACTGGTAGGTAAATCAGAACTTTTGTGCTGAATTGTAGAACAAGACAATTATGCAATTGATATAATCGGAACAAATTATCTTGCTATCCACGACCCAGTGCCAGCAAATCATGCAAAATAGCAGCGCTGGTGTTGAGTATTTGTGTATTTATAGAAAAGGACGCACTGAGAGACAAAATTTAGTTTATATCATTATGATTCAAGACAGATTAATAAGATACAATTAAGTATGAAAATATATTGAGAAAATTACATACAGATATAGACTTGCACATACTTGTAACACACATTTGTGTGCGTACACAATAACTATTTTAAAGGTATTTGTTGTACCCGCAGCATTGTTAGGAAATAGCTATTCACCAATGAATGTAAATTATCTGTACATAGGTACTTTACATATTTCTGTCTTCCTGGGGGTTAACCTAACATTTAGGAAATAACTAAGTTACATTTCTAAACGTCATGAAGTCTGGTGATTTTAGTGTTTTTTTTTTCTATGGAACTATAGGTCGATAAACGAGCAATCAAGACGGCTAGCATGACTAGTTTAGTATTGTAGCGACTTGTTTTGTCGCTACAATATGCGTTAAAGCAGTCCAGCAAGACAATGATGTGAATGAACGACAAGCAAGTAAAATGCACGCGTGCTATTCTAATTAAAAGAAAATACATAGTTTTGTAGAGTTTTCACACACGTTTGCCATTCCGTACGCATTGTAGCATGTCCAATGAATATAATAAAAAAACTATATTTAATAAAAAGGTAGTATGCAGCCATCTTGCAATTACCTGTTGGATCGGTTTATAAGGCCGCGACACACGAGCGTGCGTGCCGATTGTCCCGTCGTGTGAACCGTCCGTCCGGTACTCTACGCTGACATCTAGCTATCGCTGTATCTACAGCTTTATCAATAACCTGTAGTATTTATTCACGTATCACAATTTTAATTACTTGCTGATATTCTTTTGTTTGCTTGGTTGCCAGTTAAAAGGATGTGAACTCAGACTCAAAGTTGTTCTTTGATTACTTAAAAATAGGGGTTTGATAACTCTATGCGCCTGTGTTTTTACATGACTAGGGTGTAGGCATCGTACTCTAATGGACATCCAAAACTTGTCATAGGAATTTAGGCCGACAACCGATGTGAGGAAGTGGCAGACAAAACAGCGGTGGGCTGTAGTAAGAAGTCGTGGTTGCGCACGATTCGGGAATGGACAGGAATCTCAAGTGTCACTGAGCTTTTTAAACTCACGAATACCGGAGAAAATACACGGAGCTGGCTGTTAGGGTTACACAGGGGTGGTTTTTAGCCGTTAATCAGTATTAAATAAGTTTTTTAGTTACAAAATATTACTGTAGCCTTAATAAAGATGAATATAAAGGAGGTACAGAAATAAAAGTCGGAAGTCGGAGATTTTTAATTTTATTAAATAGGGTCAGAAGATGGGACCGGAATCGCAGACGGTTGCAGAGGCTTGTTGTTCCACGACTTCCCATAAAAAGAAAATATTTTTTTAAAGATTCAGGTATGTACGTGTGTGGCGTTTATTATGTGTATAATTATTTAATTGAGTACTTATTAAAAACACTATTGCAATGATAAAAATTGTCACACTTCACAGTGTCAAATTAATAAACATAAATATGTATTTTTTTGTTAATGATCAACAGCAACACAAACTACTCGAACACCCTAAATCAAGGCACTAGCGTCATGCTGTCGCACGTAAGTTGATACGCATCAAGCTAACCATAAGGACTTAATGACATATTCAGTGGTCCTTCTGTAATAAAATATCGAAACCAAAATCAGTGTCAGAGATGTCAAATCAATCGGAAACTCCGATTTCTCGGAGACGAAGTCTAAACTTCGTAACAACCCTGGGCTAAAACCCGTTACTCCGAAAGCGTAGGTCGCCTCTCTTACTCTATGAAATATGTTTATTTAGTATATAAACTTGTTTTCGCAAAGTTCGCACTCCGCCATGTGACAGTGCGGGTATAATGCAAACAGTTTATGGTAATCGCTGGTCGTACCCGCGGCATTATAGCCGGCGGTGGGCACCTGGCCTTACTGCGGGCGCAGGCGCACCATTACGCGCACAAATTAGTGGAAACATTTAAAGCCAATTGGTCTTTAAAAAACCGTCATAAAATTTCATAAGCTATGCTCACAAAACTGTCAACTTTTTTTTAAGGCAATTGAGCATGCTGGTGACCTGGAGAGCGATTTTTGAATCTCACCGGGTGACTAAAGCTCACCGAAATGGCCGCATTTCTATGAAAAACGGTCATTTCGGCGAGCTTTAGTCACCTGATGAGATTCAAAAATTGTATTTGAATCTCACCGGGTAATTAAAGCTCACCAAAATAGCCGTTTTTCATAGAGATTTCCCCGTTCTGGTGAGCTCTAGTCACCTGGTGAGATTTAAAAAATTGCACCCCTACGGGGATGTGATCACAGAGCGATAGAGCGGGTTATGTCTACTAACTTTAACCTATAGCCATGCCTTTTTGTATGTCATCATTTTGCCCTAGAACTAGGTTTGTACGTTTTGATTTTTAATATTCTTAATAGTTTTAAAAATATTGTCGCTTTTGTGTTTGCATGAAGCTCCTAAAATGCAAATATTGCCATATCTACGAAGAATAAAAATATCAAAACATACAAACCTAGTTCTACGGCATAATGACAACGTGTGTTGGTAGGTACCAAAAAAATCATTGCTATAGGATAAGGTTTACAGGGAGGAAAACGTTATCGCCGTTTGTTTGGGGAGCGCTTTTTGGGACTGGGTTCACACTCCTCTTAAGGTTTAGAGGGTCAGGCGTTACCGTCGTTTGTATGGAGAGCGTTGCATAAAAATTTACCTATGATTCTGTATTATTGTTAATATGGTATTCAATAAAGCATAATATTTGTATTGTATTGTGTATAATTTTTCACATTGACCATTTCTAACGTGACACTGGATAAAAAAAGTTTTTTTTTCTTTTTGTAGAACAAAAGCGACAAGCGAGTGTCGCCAGCAGCGCGGTGCGTCGACCTTGTGCGGACGTGCCGGGGAAATGCTTTCCTCGCGCTCGTCGGGGGAGATGCTCTATCTCGAATGTTGAGACCCGTCGAGGAATTTTCGATGTAAATAATAATAATAAAACAAAATAATTTATTTGTGATAGTATGTAATTATTACTTGTCACATTTTATATAGGTATAATCATTTGTCAGCTTAGAGCTAAGTGTAACAACAATTGTTATTTGTATATCAGAAAAAACATACGTGAAATCATTTCATTATTTATAGTTACAGTGCTATAAAAATCACAAATATCGTAAAGAGACACTTTAGGAGGATACTTTAAGGAATACTTTATAACTAAGCACAGCGACGATTGTATTGATTAGGTAAGCAGATGATATATAAGTATGTATATCGGGATAAATGTTGACCCCTATCTATTTGGGATAGATTTTAAATCTTAACTAGTCAAGGCAAGTTATAAGCTTTAATGTTTTACTTATTTGTGGCTCTGGATTTTATTATGATACTACCTGTGGCCCGTTTCACTAAGCTACAAGTTACAATTTTACAAGTCTAAACCGGCAACATTGGCCAATAATGACCAATGGCAATGGGCATAATGACCAATGTTGCCGGTTTAGATTTGTAAAATTGTAACTTGTAGCTTCGTGAAACGGGCCACTGTTATATTGACTGTCTAAATTTTAGTCTAGGTAATTAGATAGGTGGTTGAAATGTTATGATATGACCAGTGGTGGCGTGATAATAATAGACTAAATTGTTATTATATATTTATGTATGTGTACAAATTAGGCTCAAACAGAATTTGTATAAAACGTTATAAAAATGTAACCTAGAGTGCCACTAGCATTCCAGGGCTGAGCTTAAGCTCACGAACGCGCGACGAAAACTTTCCAAACTTGCAAAACTTGTGAGACTCTCAATATGAGAAAATTTCCGAGAACAATTCACACCTTTTCTGAGAATTTTCTACATTTGTTCATCCCTACTTATGCTACGGTTGGTCAGGTGCAGATGGCCAGTTATTTTAAGTTGGCGTTTCAGGAGCCTAACGTACTCAGAAAACCTAGCCTCTTCCGGTTAATAAGCAATAATGATAGTCTAAGCTTGATTTATATATGCCCTGACTCATCAATCACTATTAAAACGGTCAACTTCTCAAATATCGGCGCAGACGTCCGGCGCCTTGTACGGCGCGTCCAAATAGAGCCACCTCGCCGGCGCACCGTCGCACGCGCGCCGCATACGAAGCAGGCGGTCGATACCGCCATCTAACGAACGATGTTTTCGCCTGTTGTTCGCATTATTCGAGGGAACCTTTTTAAATGTCGACGATCTTATTTTGGATGTAAAGACGCAGTCTTTGAGTGTAAATTGTAAACAGAAAAGTTATTAAACGTGTCCGACTCTGTGTTCTTTCGGGTGCTTGTACGTCCAATTGTATGAGAGGTCTTTACCAGAATAGGAGACCTTATAGTGGCGAACTATCATTATTAGCGTTAAAAATAGACAGACTAACTTTCACTTTTGAATTTAGTAGGGATATTTATTCCAGTAATATAACAGCCTCTGTAGAATCAGCAATGGTGTATTTAACACTAGAAGGGCAAACATCGTGAGTAAACCTGCACATATATGTAAATGAGGGTGTAACCGAGATCTTATCGGTTTGGTTTTCCTGTCACAGAGGCTGAGGTCAGAAGCAGTCACTCCAATTTAAAAGCGTACTCCGATCAAAGATGGCTGAAAAAGTGGTAGGAGGACGATGATATCAAAATTCACCTCGTCAGGAAATCAGTAAAAAAAAAACTCCATTACTCAGCGAATGCAGAGTCAAATATCTCTCTAAATAACTCTAATCTATCTTACTAATTTTTTTTGACATGAAATAATTATAATAAAGCTTGATGTCAATTTATACGAATTCATATTATCAATTCGTATAAATTGACATCACTGTAATTTATAATGCAATTTAATATTATGAAATAAATAAAGCTAAATAGACTCTAGGTCCAATTTTAGTAACTATCTTTCGATTTTTAATTTTTTTAATGTTTAACATTCAAATTATTAAATTTAAATGCCATGCAATGACCAATTAGTAAGTAATGTGTGGAACTGGCAAACGCACGGCACGGAATGCTGAGGTTGCAGGTTCGAGTCCTGCTATTATCCAAATTTTTTTTGTGTTATCATTACACATAGCATTTAAATCTAGGTCTAATTTTAAGATTTTATTTTCCTGTTTAAATATGTAAGCAAAGTAATGAACAAAAGTATTTTCTTATTATTATTTTGTCGCCAATACTATTGTTGATTTTGTTAGATATTGCTTACTCAACTGTACAGCTATAAGTTCCACAATTGTGAACCAACTGACGCCAATTATAAACTATAAAAATAAACTCTTAAACGAATATTTTCGCAAACAAAAACACGAATAACAAAAGCGAATCGAGCGAGAGTAAAACAGACATTCGTTTAAAAAGCCAATTATTCAGAAATCAGTAAGATCAGCGGATAAGATGAGTGGCGGCGTGCGCGGGCGCCGATGACTATCATTCATTAGATGAATATTCAGCTGAGGCTGGGATCAATCAGCAGGCAGCTTGTTAATGACAGAAAAACATTTCGGACAAACACGTGCGCAAATTGTTTTATTGTAAAAAAAACTCATTCATGTGTATAGTCGCCAAAATTATGACTTAACTTCTTTTAAACCTTATCTATTTATTGTAGAACGTTCGAACAGTGGCTTAGCGATTTTCTGGTTGACTATACAGTTGGCAAAGCAAGTGGTCTATCGGTATTTGACTCTATTACATGATCTTTAAGGTTAAAAGTGGAACACCATTTTCTTTGCCAACAGTATCAAGATGTTAAAGTAGCTCTCTTGACTGTTCAGTGCAGTTCTCTTCTGAAATTTAGTTATAGAATTGTTTTTCAAGTGCAGATTTAAGTCATACAAATGATTACAGTCAACTTTTCAAGTTGTCACAATGCATGACGCATCTATCTACACTTCTACACTAATATACACTAATCGACACTAATATAATAAAGAGGTAAACTTTGTTTGTTAGTTTGTTTGTATGTAGGGGGTAATCTCTGGAACTACTGAACCGATTTCAAAAATTCTTTCACAGATAAAAAGCTACACTATCCATGACGGACATAGGCTACCAATTTTACGCGAATGAAGTGGCGCGGGTCCGCTATTTTATATATATAAATGAAACTGATACGTTGTTTACTGCTGAATGGAGCACTTGAGAACGCCTGAACCGATTTGGATATTGTTCGTTTTATAATGTACTTAATAGTCCGAAATAGGTTTTTATGCAAAACAAAAAATGATAAGTTTTTCGGAATATTGTTAATTCAGGGCATAATGTAACGATCTTTTTCCATGGGATTTTTGTATTTAGACAAAACAACGTCTGTCTAGTTAGCTCGTATGTAACACATATTTATTTAGACCAAGAGGATAAACCATTTAATCTTTACTTTATAAACGACGGACTGAACGTAACTGACAACTAATTCAAATGATAATTAATAGATTCAGGCGTTACTTTGCGGAGGTCCATTTCAACAAAATGGAACAAATTACCTTGCTGCTCCGCGAAACCAGTGCCGTGCTCGTGCAAGTTAGCTGCGTCTGGGCGACATTCGTTTTCATGCAAAAACCCACCCTCCTCCGCTTCCACACGAAACAACATATATCATACAGACTCAACTACACACCATCACCACTAAACACTAAACTACACGATCGACGCGCGTTTCGCCTCTGTACGAGGCATCATCGGGATCTAACAATACGACCGTTCACTACTTGAACGAATGGCGTACCCATGATGTACGGTACTGGTTTCGCAGAGTAGCTAGGTAATTTGTTCCAGTTTGTTGTAATTCAAATGATTTTACAACTTATTTTACGACAAGATCGTCACATAAACAAAGCTTTAATCATCATGTCATTATAATTTTAATTTCATAATTTGAATGTTAAAAACATTTAAAATAAAAATCGAAAGAAATTTCAGTTACAAAATTTAATAAAAAAATGGCGCCATCTCTCGTCAGCTGTCGGTAGCTGTAAAAGTACCCAGTTGAATATGATAACTTGTTAAAAAGTTTCATATAGATGACACCGAGGGTAGTTGTACCCTTAAAATCAATTATGTAATGACCGTAAGACGAAGCACATTGAAAAATTCGCAGGGTAGGGCAGCGGCAGTGTGGCGAAACTGGAAAACGCAACGGAATGCTGATGTTGCAGGTTCAAGTCTTGCCATTGCCCTAATTTTTCTTTGTGTTGTCATTACAATTTTAAAATAATCATTTGCTAGTCAATGCGTCATAACGTAACGATTTTCTTAGTAAAAAATGTTAAGTGCCTAATACCTATAGCTAGCGCTCGCAATGCAATACGCACGGTGCTTGGCAGTGCGGGCACGCGCCGCCGAGTAAGTAATCACCGTCATCCAGCTACCGGGCACCGAATGCTTTATTGATAACTCACGGACTTGGCTCGGGCGCTGCGACGGCTGGAAGAAGCTGAAGGTAAGACTGCAACTGCCAGTTGAATCCGGGCTTACTGTGTAGTCCAGGGGCGTAACTAGGGTGGGGCAGGCAGGGCATGTGCCCTGGGCGCCAAATAAGGGGGGGGAGCGCAAAAAACGAAATTAACTAACTACCTATTAAAAAAATACAATCCAAATTCGTATATATGGCCAAATAAGTCTTTTGATGATCATTTAATACTTATTATAGATACATTTATTCCAGACGGGGACATATTGGTGGTATTTTGTTTGTTTTACATACATTACATTACAAAATTAGTAAAGTAGTTAAAAAAATGTGTAGTAAGTATCTATTTTTAAAATAATTTACAAAGGGAAAGTGGCGCAGTTTGGATGCGAGCCCTGGGCCATTTTACGTCGCTACGCCCCTGGTGTAGTCCAAGACCGTAGTAATGTAAAATGAGTGGAAAGGAGTGTAAGAGAAAACATGAGATCTGTATGAACGAGTGTAAAAGAGTAAGAAGATTTGAATTTTTGAGTTTGGAAGAAATAGAAATATGAGTTTAGGCTTAACATTACATGGAAAATTATCAAGTGGTTTTGCGTTCAGGAAAATTGATTTCCTGTGGTTTTTCTCTTTAAAATTACATCCAATTAATTACATTTGCGGGTGGTAGGACCTTGCACAAGGTCCGCCCGGATCGCTAATCCTGCCGCTAAGCAGCAGTGCTTGCACTGTTGTGTTCCGGCGTGGAGAGGAAGCCAGCCGGTGAAATTACTGGCACCAGAGGCCATTTAGCCGTCCGGGTTAGCAACGCATCTGTAATCTCCTTGTTGTTGCTAGACTTGCTAGTGTAGTGAAGTGTCTATAGTTGGTGGTGATCACTTACCATCAGGTGATCCACTTGCTTGTTTGCCTTTTTGTTTTATAAAAAACCGGTACTTTTGCTAGAGAAAAAAATTCAAACGCAATGTTTTATTTTGGAACACGATTTTCCAACCTTAGAAGTCAAGGACATTGGCGTCAGATAGAAATCATCTAAAAATAACCCCGCAGTGAAAACACACAAGCAAACACGTCAAAGAAGACGTCACCCGGATGCGCGAGGTAAGTAGTTGCGTATGTGCGGCGACGCGCGCGTAGAAAGCGTGCCGGCTACTTACCTCCGTCACACATGTCAAATGTGACGAGCGTTTTCTAAAACACACGTAAAGTTGGTTGGAGGAAGGCGCTTTTGGTAATTTCACCATGGAATAAATTACTATCATACTAGTGATCCGCTCCGGCTTTGGACGAGTGCAATTCACTAAAAAACTTATTGAGAATGCATTGTATAGTCGATCAAGAAATCGCTTGACCACTTTTCGACCGTATTACAAAGGGATAAGTTCCAAAAGTGGTCAAGCAATTACTTGGTCGACTATACGCGAAAATCTTCCATACAAGTTTTCAACTGCACTGTTCAAACCTTAATTCAGACGCATTAAATTTCATTTCATTTCATTTCATTTCATTTCATTTCTCGTAAAAACCGCATCGAAATCTGTTGCGTGGTTTAGAGGGAGTAGGCGGCCAAAGATAATGAGGACAGACCGACTTTGTTTTACATTATGTAAAGATAAAGGTGATAATGTAAATAGGGCTGACATGTTCAATTCTGATCAAAGCCCCGAATTAAAGCGACTCAATTCTGAATATGATATTTCCCAAAATTAAACCCTATGTCTTTTAATTAAGGTGATATTTTGGGACGTGTATTATTCAGAAATGGGTCACTTTAATTCTAAGCGTGCGAAATATAGAATAAAAAAGGCGATAAAGTTAAAGATCCGTCGGATTAATTTACAACAGTCGAACGTTTGGTTCCTGAGCGAATTGTCACGATTGCTTAAAGAAAAGTATATATTTTTTATAGTAAAGGGGACCAAACAAGCATGTGGGTCACCTAATGGGAAGTGACTACCGTCCTTCGTGGGAACCAGCACAAGTAAATAGCTGATCCGTTGCCGGCCTTTAAATCTCCCGCTTTGACCCCACGAATCTCTTACCCAACCTGCGGAACGCCGTAGCAAACTACTACTTCATGCCAATATTCTGACAGTGTGGTACTACCAAGTCGAGCTAGCCCAATTGTATTGCAACCAGCAAGTGTCTACAATAAGACTCTATCATACTACAAAATCAATGTTGAAATCATCTATAAGAGGTATTTTGTTAATGTCGTCAGAACAAAGGCCAGCTCAAAATTGCACCTTGTCAAAAGTGATTTTCTGAAAATAAACTGAGTACTTTGAAAAAACAAAGTACCTACAGATATCTCGGACAATAGGAATCATTATTGTGGATGAGTTAAACAGTTGCAAGGTACCTTAAAAGTATGAAGGAGACACTCCTTATGAGGTTTACATTCGTTGGTTTTAAAGGATCGCTAGCTTCCTTTAAATTGATGAATATAATGATGTATCTGTCATACTTAAAAAGTGATGGAATATGTCAGTGATTTCTTGCTTATACTTTTCACTATCATTTGCCCACGATTTTATATAAGTGAATTGTTGGAAGTAGGTATCTAACTTGGTTTCTAGGTTTGTACCATGATAAAACTTGTAACAGATTTTAAGTTAGACCTCTATTAGGTACGTAATGCGCTTACAAACATGCAGAGAGACAGACACACAAAAATTGTAAAGATAATTGTTTTGGCTTCTATTGCTCTTATAAAAACACCTTATGTATTTTCTTCCTGAATATCTCCCATGTACAGACATCGGGCGGTTGCAATTTTGTTATATGCCGTTATATTATAACACCGTCTTTTAGTCTAATATTTTCGTAATGTACGGTAGAAAGCCGATGATGAGCAATACATCATTTTGCCGGCTTAGTTGGATTATGCTAAACATTTCATGTTAAATTTGAATACATGACACGCAATAAATTAAAAAAAACTTACCTATTAATTCAATATTTGACAGTGGGCAGATACCTACTGCTCGTTATTTTTAATGTTAAGATTATGAGTCGTATTATAAAAAAAAGGAGTTCTTGCAAATATTTTAACCTTGTCATAAAATCTTTTATGCAAATTAATTAGGATAGAAACAGTTTGTTTTGTTAACGTTTTTTTGTCTTAATCTTAATTGCACGATATTTTCAGAGGGTAGCGATCCTATGTAATCGCGCTTGGTAAACGAGACAGAAAGTAAACAAAAGGCATCGATCAGACGTCGCTACAGGACGGCAAAAACCGCGGGTCGCGGCAATAACTCAAAACTGAGCGGATTTCGAGCCACGGCCACTGGGTAACTTACACCGGAGTTTTTTCCGGCCCTTGTCACTCGTCAAACAGTCGTCGCAGTCATGATGCGCTGCCTTCGATGGACGCCTGCCAACCTCCTCCTTGATCACCAAAAACATCCTATGTACGTACAGCGATAAACCTCTTTGAATCATACGCCGATAATGTAGAGTTTTAAGTTGGTAAGCAGCAAGCATCGCGAAGGGACGTTTCGATCCGACAGTGTAAGCAAGTGGTAGTGTTTTTTTGCCCTCGCCGACCTGGCGGGCCCGACGGAAGACTGGCCCATTGTATGGTAATACTCGACCGGATTTTGTTCGGGCTCAATTATATTATGAAGCTCAACCACACGACGAAAGTCAAAAGTCACCCGAGTGTCTTTTGTTGCGGTGGAGCGGGCGCGTGCGCCGGCGCGGCTGCCGGCGACGCCCGCGCGCCGCGCCACGCCAATACCCACTCAATACCGTGGGGGTTACAAGCCAATGACGTCAGCAGTAAACCAGCTCTCTTATTCCATTGTACGAAAAGCATTTTCAACCAACCACCACGCATTCAGAAATGATCCGTCACTTACTCAAAGTGAAACAAAACTGTACATTAAAGATATTTTCTAAGTCTCCCGTTATACGTAAGTTACTGATAATCCGGTAATATACACGGTTGAACCTTTAGCAAACTAACAAATTACGTCGAAAGCACGCAGCATCCCGCACCCCGGGAGGAGTCCGGGATGAGACGGTTCAAAGCCACCGCGGCCGTAACGTACGATATTTATCGCCGCTCGCCGCCGTAAAAAGGTAAGCGTGTGATTGAAAAACGAAATGTTCCCACACAAAAAAAAAAACAGCGATCACTCCGGACTTTATGAACTATTCTGATCAAATCATTGAAAAGCCCGTCTTAGGCGATTGGACACGGATTACGTCCAGTTTGGCCAGCGGCTACTGTTACTGTTGATTCTAAATTATTGCTCGTTGCTATGAAGACGATATGTGGAACGAATCGCTGGGAGTGGATCCGAGTTGTTATGCTACCAGTATTGAGCAATGGCGCGAAACCAAAGTTTCCAATCGGAGGTCAACGATTTTATATTCCAATGTTGAGTTGCGCAACGTTTTCAAATTGTCTCGAAATCCTAACTGGCTGACCTGATGATCCTTGAAGCAGAGGACGAGCGCAGACACGTAGCCTAGAATTAAAAAAACATATTACAGTTCACCCCGTATTTAAAATATTCAATCGTCATATTCAGAGATTTTTGTGTTCACTTAGCTTGTTGTACTACCTACATAACAGTTTTCTATAAGAAATCATTAAGGTAAAAGTTGCATGTCTCTAAAATACCTCCAAGTACGGCGAAATCGCGATTAGTGCACCAATGATTGCCTAAAAACAAATACTGGCTTTTAAAAGCATCCAAACACTACTATCTCCACAGTTGAAGTACGAGTACAGCCGTCAAAAAAACAAATATGTGTATCGATTGCTAAAGCTGAGCTACACTGAGCGCGCTATCATTTTTCTAGTTAATATAAATGTCTATGGGCAGTCAATTACATTGGGCCGGCTGGCCCCACGCTGGGCACAATTTACGGCGCCTCGCTACGTCGAATTAGCTGGGCACTGGGGCCAGTTGCGACAGACCGCCAGTGCCCAATATTTCATACTTATGTAAGACGAGCTGCTTGAGGTTATGGAAGATCTAGGTTGGCTAATGCCGGCTAGCAACCGTTACTGCTAGGTCAGCTGCCGCGTTGACAGCTACATGCGCATGCACCGTATTTGGTCCCTATTAACTACCTAGTCCATTCACATTGAAGCAGGCTCCACGAATTTGAATTGTACTCATGAATGTCTCAATTACAACAAAAAAAATTATGGATTATTATTACTATTAGAAATACATCAAATATGTCTTTTACATTAATGAGACTAGGAATAATTTATTTTGGCAGTCTGTCCATGAACAAGCGACCCGGAATGGGCTTGAAGTTGGTATAACATAATAAATTATAATATAAGTGAAGAAAATTGATTTTGAACTTTATTAATATGTATAACTGACGTAATGAAAACAACTAAATCAATTTAAAACACCTCGACCACGAACCAGGAACGGCAGAACACAAGGCGCGCAGCGCAGCCCTTCGCACTGACCTCCTGTCCCCTATTTATTCATCGAACATCGATTACAATTCAAATTAATTCGATTCACACGGCGACAATGACCACTCGCTCCGATTTGTAGCAACGGTCACTTTGCCTTTTATTTATTTACCGTGTTTACCGCGTTACTTTAACATGCCCTCGCGCATCTATAAATTTCACATCGGCGATGCACCGTAATTTGATAGCCCTAGTGAACTGACCGGTGGTCAGAATTCCACCTGCTCGGTTCTATAAATACTGAGTTTACGTCGTCGATATAACTATCCCTTTTCGCCCTTAATGCTCGTCGTCCGCGAAACAAGGAGGGGTTGAGCCGTTGGTGTCGAAGGCGAATATCCGAGTGAATGGTCAGCGATAGGGTTGTAATTCGATAGTTTTGTGCAAGTTTTATGGTCAGAGCTTGATCGCTCAATTACTTGTGTTTTGTCCCGATACCGGAAGATATAAATATCGGGCCGGATCGGGTGGCACTGGGAACGTGGCCGTCGCATTAGATTTATTATTATGTAGGAAATTCAAATGATTTACCAATCGAGTAACGGTTTTTTATTGATTCTAAATCCGTTGCGACGACGGGACCCGAGCCTCTGAGCTCCCAGACGTCCTGTCGACTTTATGCGAAGACGTTTAAAATTTTAGGGCGCATGCGTTGAATCAATAGTCAATATGTTAATAGTTGGATTCTTGATTGAGGCGTGAGTTGAGACGATACGTGTTTGCTACTTAGTCGCATGTAAATGAAGCTATGTGTATACAGTTAACGCACTTTTTGTCTTGCTCTGCAAAGCGTAGAATTATCGACAGGCTTGATTGCAAAATGAAAGACAATAAATAACACTTTTTTTCTTAGCACGGGTGGTTGGGTGCAACAAAAAGTGTGATAGTTTTTTTAACAGTCAATAAGTACTTTTGTTACATATTCGAAGCATAGGATGAGCTTTCGATTCTCACGTGCATCTGCGACTAAGAGGGCCATGCGACCTACCGTTCCGGGAAGCTGCGCGGGCGCAGTGTCAACAACAGGGTAATTACACATTCTTTGTCTCTCGCGATACCTGTGAACTGTCAACTGATTGCATAGATTAGAGGAAACTAGAAAGAAACAAAACTTACCGCGTAACTGAGGTTATTGCTGTGTAACTCCAAAAGAAATGCCGGCCTTTAGGATCCCTCTTTTTGGATTTCTTTCTCACCGTACGAAACGCAGTAGCAAGCTACTACTTCACGCCGGTATTCTTTGCGAGTTTAGTACTACCCTGGTACAGCCCGCCCGTTCGTACTGCAACCAGTAACTGGCTGCAGTTTGGCTCTACCACAACGAGTAACTCCGCATAATTTTTAACATTTTTAATCAAAATTTGTTCTAACGTATTTTTATAATGTCCAGCCTTGGTAAAAAGTTTCTAAACTCAACTGTACATTACTACTAGTATAATAAAATATATAATAATATTATCTATGACTAAACAACTTTTCATTATAACTTTTCTTACCTTTCAAAGCAATGTCTTCCAAACAAACGTTAATTTGCAGAAATAAAGTACGTCTAGGGCAGGTGGTGCAGTTTATAGTATTTTACTAACTCTGGCAGAATGTCCGGTCCTATTGGTAAAATGTATTTATACTTAGTACCTACAGTAACCAATCTGCCAGCATAATCTTTGGTCAACCGGCAGCCGAAAGCAGCAAGCACACGCGAAGCGGCGCGGGCGCAGCCGGTGTTTGCGGCGGCCACTTTGAGCGCGCAAACATGACTGCCGTAGTAATCGGCCGAGCAAACATGCTTGTTACCGATCTATTGTGATCGTCTTCATACTTAGAGGATAAAAGGTAGATTATGATTGTGTAAATGAGCTGACTTTGTCTTGGAATGTCAGTTTGATACTGGGCCATCACTATCATTACGCCAGCCGAAAGACACCCACTGCCTTCCCCAAAGATCGCCAGAACGACCGGATCTGCGTTGCTCGTATCCAGCAGATTCCTGCAACCATCACCAAGTCTACGGTCTATCTTATGACGGGTGTACCCAGTCTGCGTCCTTCGGAGTGCCAATGGAGAACTCTTTGGCCCAATCGGCTATCCGTTCTGCGAGCAATGCGCCTCCTGCCAATTAAGTCTTGAAATTCTTGGGGCTATGTCGGTTTGGATCTGTTACGGATCTAGTCATTTCTGACTCGATCACTGATACTAGGTATGCTACATGGTTTAAGAAATGCAAAATTAGGTGTAACAGGTATTTTTTATGGTTATTGGTATTTTTACGTCAACTTCTACTTTTTACGCAATGAATACAATTTTAAACTGAGTAAAATTTGAGTTTAACCTTGAGCGATAATAAAAAAAACACAATACTTTCAAGGTAATACAATAGCGATCATATTTGTTTGTAACGATCTTCCCTAGACAATCTGAAATAAAAGAGATAATAAAGAAATATTTATATTGAATATGGGTGTTTTAACATATTTTTTTGATAATTTCTTTCACTTGTATGCCTCATACAGTTAATACAGTACTGATTACAGTCGAGGTCATAAATATTTAAATAGTCATATGACCAAATAAATCTTTATTCATATATTTGATCATATTCAACTATTTTCAAAACCACGTTTCGTGAGATCTTAAGTTATCCTTCGGCTGTCGTCAAAAAATATTTATCCCAGTCGGACTTTAAGGCGAGGCATTTCCCCGCGAACTAGGATGCTAATGAAACTCGTAGGGCTTTGTAAGACTTCACGTAAGAACAGGTTGGGAGCTGTCACAACAAACTAACAAGGTCACAGTTGCTTCGGTCCCACTGGCTGCGCAGGAGTAATCTGATGGGGGCGCGCCTTCGATCATCGCGACGTGCCGCGGCTTGTTAACGCTGCGGATAATATAACATGTTGTTAGTGCATGAATACACACAACACAGAGGATTAAAAAAATATGGAGCTGTTGGCTTTGAACCGAACAAACGCGGAGCTAAAAGGAAAATAGTGTCTTGGAAGCAACCAACCATTAACCATTTTTTTAAAGTTTAAGTTACTTACTTACTACGGAGGCGGAGCCAAAGTGGATTTTACCTCCGACGACAGAATTCTCCAGTTCTTCGGTTCAGAACTAGGTTTCCGGGTCAGGTATAAGTGCCCATGACTACATATTTGTAACTGAAATGTATCATTTACCATTATCTCGCTCCCGTTGACGTTACGCAAGAAAACATGCATGCAGACAATCATGCGAGAAGCTGTAATTAAGCAAGCATGTCTACTAAGAAATTGCTTGACCACTTTTCGACCCCATTACAAAGGGATAAGGTTCAAAAGTGATCAAGCAATTACTTGGTCAACTACACGTAAGAATGCAAGGCACATTGCAAATAGCACACAAGCAAACATGCAAGTACGCAATTAAGCAAAAATACAAGCAAACATGCAAGTACGCAATTAAGCAAAAATACAAGCAAACATGCAAGTACGCAATTAAGCAAAAATACAAGCCAACATGCAAGAAAGCACGCATGCAAGCGATTTCCATCCACCATCGTCTGGTCCACATTTGGTTGAATGTTGTGCCTATTTAAAACAGGTATTGAAATATACTATTATAATATGAATAAACAAAGATAAGACTAGTTATACCACGTACGGATGAAACCGGATAAAGACGCGTAATACGCGTGCGCGATAACGGAATATTTATAAGAAACCCTTGAGCCACGCAGCGGCTAATAATGTTCTCTTATGTCACATGATACAAAAACAACTATTTTTTACTCCCTCGTCCTTTTTGTCACACACAACACAAACAATACATGACAATGTATTTTTACCTACTAATTGCGTTTTGCCCTTATGAAGTAAAGTTTAAAATATTTTTACTTAGATTTGACCTATAAGAAGTATTATTATGTGTATTAAGTATTATAAATCGTTACGTGATATTGACCGTCTATCTAAAGGCAGTAATGTACTTCGCTTAGTTTTAATCGCATTTCTGATGACAGCGAAGTCACTTCTTAAAATAATTGTACTGTGGTGAGTTATGAAGTCTGACATTTGATCGTACAGAATTTTCACACACTTTCATAGAAAACTACATCATCAGTCCTGCAACATGTACATTGTCCTAAACCTATTAGCACGTGTCTGTATATAAAGACACATATGATTTTGTGCTATATTATGACGTGGAACATATTATGCAAATTTATAGGGGTGTTGTGACTGGGCGAGTTGGTGGACGGAGGCCTCGGCGTACTTTCGTTGACCAAATTGGTGACGTCCTAAAGACAGGCAAAATTAGAAATACCCGTAACCGCCGAGCATGTATGAAGAGAGGAATGTGTTTGATGGAAGCGAGGGAAGTATGCCAGGGAGCCTAGTACGCTAGCTTTTATCGATGACATAATGCATTTATCCCGTTCTAACCAGTATGCGTGTGCGAAAGGGACGAATGCTTTATGTCAGCTATAAACGCTAGTGTGCTAGAAGGGCAGGACCGGAGCAAATGGCGTTCTGTGGTCTCTGCCTACCCCAAAGGGAAACCGGCGTGAGCTTATAATAATAACATATGCATGACTGTTTGTACGCAAAGTATTTAGATTTGGCATTCGCTTGTCCAGTAGCGTTAGACGAAACATCAGATTCAAGGGCTGCTTGGAATGCCGTCGCGGGCGTAGCCACATAGTATTTAGCTCAGAAAACAAAAGAAGAGCAGAGATATAGAAAATATCATAATAATAAAGTAACTATAGTTAAACTGTCAAAACAGCTTGGACGAGATTTAAGGGTAGATTAATTGGTATGTTGGAATAAGAATATTTCGCTGTGTTCTTAGTAATATACTCGCAAATCTAACATTTTTAAGTGTCTACTACAAGCCTTATCTAAATAAAGATATTGTGATTTTGACGTTGTTATAGATTACTTCTTAAAATACTTTTGAAGGTCGCACGGGCACGCAAAGTCCTCGCGACCAAAGAACTGAAAACATCGAGACGTAAACTAGTTTTATTTTAATGTATTATAGCAAAAACATTAGAGCATATTAGGCGTAAACTTATTTACGCAGTTAAGTGATTGGTCTGCCGCTGCGGCCGCGGTGCGCGACCTTGGCGCGTACTCTCGGCGGACCAATATTTGCGCGCGCGCACCCAGCGGTAAATGCTGCTGCCGGCGCGCGCCATTACACGTCTAGCTGAGCAAACACTGCCCAGTGCAATGAACTAGCGCCGGAAATTTATCAACAACGTCGCACAAGTATATAAAATTTAAAAACAAAACCCTTACAGGTCTCCTTTTCCCAGCGTATTACTGGAACACTCTGTTCTTAACAACAAAAATGGGTAACGCATACCCTTGTACCTGTATTTCCTTATTTGCTACAACACCGTTTACTATAACGTTTATTTGCTATAATTATTTTGGTCCAGTGCTGCAGTGTCAACATTATAACGCTGCAGAGCAAAGTAAATAATAATTTGTCAATCTTCTTTTAACAATTGCACATTATTGTTGTTAATGAATATTTTTTCTCTCCTTCATCTATTTGATTCTTCATCTACTTATTGCATTATACGTGAGAACTTCAAGTATTTTGAGTAGAAAGGGTCCTGGAATAACGGCCCTTTCATCATATACAGGACATCTAACTGTAAACCTTGGTTATTAAAGTGTTAGTTAACAAATAGGAATAAATTTCCTGGCTTCTACAATTTGTTCAAACAGACCTCCTCAAGATACTGTCTGAATGTAATAATTATGTGAAAACGTTTAAAAACACTGCCTAACATTTTCCTAATTAGAAAACTATAGAAAACCATTGAATTACTTCACTTATAAGCTAATAGATATAATAATATAGTCTTGATACACAGCTTGTTATAAGAGCTAATGTGTTTTGAATAATCATACTTATGCTGCTCACTGCGCAGTTAGGTGTTGATTTTGATATACATTTATAACTAGCAGCACCTTTATAAGGCAGCTACAAGCCGTGAGTAATATATCCAGTACCTACCTAATCAAAGTTTTTTTTTTTTTAAATGAATTTTATAATACTCGTTTTTTAACACGTTTTCTATATTATCCACCTTATAAACGCCCACTAAACCTACTTTAACATATTTTATATTTGTCTGTATCTGAAATTTTGCAATTGCCTCTGTTAAAAATTAACTAAATTAGTTTTAGTTAAAAAAAGTTTGTAAACTTTTATGAACCCCTAGAGTTTGTATTCATTAATTTTTGAGTACGTGCGTGAATTAATATAGTGTACTTGTTTGTTTGTAAGTAAATATGTATTTTACGACGTGTAACCAGGAATTGTCCAGTTGCAGAAAGGTCGCAATTTTTTTTTTTATGGATTAAGGAGGCAGACGCGCATGCATATGGTGGATTGTTCTCGGAAATATTTCACTTAGTAAGTTTTGCAGTTTTGGAAAGATTTCGTTTCGATCCGACGACATCCTACGCTGCTCTCGTAAACTTTCCTTCTCCAACGGTTATCGTTTCTTCTAGAACGTCTAGACCGGCTTCTAGGAAGTCTTAGCTGAATTCCATTGCACCTTGTTATGATACAACTTTGTATTCTCTTGTATCAAGGTATTCGTGTTTAAACTGTTTCCAATGACGACACGGGTTTGTCGCAGGGCGCGTGGGCGCGACAAGCAGCAGTTTGTCGCGCGGCAGAAACACGGCCTTTCGTATTAACTGTTATAAAAACTAAATAAAACGCATCGGACTTCATTCTCAGGCGTAGGAATTGACTCGAGATGAATTGCTGATGTTTCTTGCTTTATGGCCATTCTCGGTGATTTCCACCTTGTATCCGAGAATTTGAAGACATATTTTATTACAGGCTTGGCTTGGCTGACCGTTTAGAAAATGTTACGTGTCGCGCAAACCCGTTATCGACAACCGAAACAGTGGAAAACTTAAAAAAAAAACCGAAATGTCAAATGTTTTATTCCATTATTAAAAAGAACTGATATATAATTAATTAATATTTATTGTCACACGGCGACATAATTTAATTCGTTATTACAAAATCCTACAGATCCTGTCCGTGACATGGACATATTAAGTTTTATGGCCGTGCGTTTTATATTTCGCTAAATATAAGGATCCTTGACATTCGTGACACGGAATATTGAGCAGGCGGCCACGTGACCAGGGACCGTGGCTAAGTAACACCGACTGTAAGCCGTTAGAACATTATGGAACTCAAGTACATTTTAGCAGAAACTAAAAGAAAGTAAACGTAGACTGAATGCGTGGACAAACAACTTAAGCACACGGCGTATGAAGAGGTTATTTGGATGTTTGTCGAGTTGACAGAGGTATCGGGGGGGGGGGGGGGCTGCGCACACGCCGCGCCGCGTTCCACTTGTTCGACATTTGTCAGAGACAGGATTTAAACGGGGACAGTAATCTGTAAACTGACAGGTCAATAGCTAGCATCGACGGCTGCTAACTCCAAAGGCCTCCCGGAGGACATTGAGTCAAAACATGAATGAGGAACGCTTAAGTACACTAGTCGGCATGTTTTCATAATACTTGGAAATGTTAAGTTGACATTGTACCGAACATTCGACTCGCTTCGTTTGTTTGCCGATGAGAATCCATTCTGTACTCGGTTTTTTTTACTATAAAGTACTTATACTACGCTGTACAAGTTCGATGCGAGAAACAAATGAGCAGCGTGTCATACTATTTTCTATGGCCAGTACTTTATAAGTAGTTTAAAAAACCGGCCAAGTGCGAGTTGGGCTCGCGCACTGAGGTCTCTCAATTTAATAAGCACTGAATTTTGTTGTAACGAAAAAATAAACTAGACTGAAGACAAAACTTAACCTTTCCGTTGGAAACTGTTATATCCCCATACATCGACATAGGTCGCGGTCAGTTTTTCAATTGCAAATAAGTTTGTAATAAAAAAAAGTGATATGAGACACAAATTTACGGGATTCAGAGTTTTCCTTTTACTTGCGCAAGGCATAGGACATTGATTCATGATTTCATGATTCTAGGTCAACAGGAAGTACGCTACAGCTTTTTGATTCACTTTCGAGTGTCAAATTATGCAGCATAAACTATATATTTTAATTGCATTGACTTAGAAATTTGGTTTGTTCGCAGCTTCAAGAGATTGCAGATCTGAATATCAAATAATAATTAAACTCAATACCTGCAGGCGTTTCTGAGAAAAAGGGTTTTGACAGACAGACGGACAACGAAGTGATCCTGTACGGTTCTTTTTCCTTTTGAGGTACGGAACCCTAAAAATAAGGTATAGATAATATTACTTGCCCTATTCTGTTACACCGTAACTTAGAAATAGAGAATTCTTATGCGGCGGAGTAATAAAACGGTATTATTGATAACGTTACCGCTGTGTAGAGGTGCTATAAGCATAGAAAGTTTATCGTAGAGAGGGACACTCTACCACTCTATCCGTCCATAACCAATCGAGTAAGAAATGGGATGATGTCATCTTAGCGACCAATGCTTTGTAACCTCTCAAGCAAGTTTTGCTAGTACATATAAGTTAATATGAAGTTCAAATAACATAGTAAATTGTGCCAGTTTCTTGGTTCTGTTTTGATCAATGTTAAAGAATCATTTCTCAGTAGAGTGCAATTTTTTTTGCAAAGTTTTAGCATGATCTATTAAGTTTTAAAACAAAAAAAAACTTAAATTCTGAATAGCGGAGTTTAGACTTACAGACTCGTGAAATACCTGACTGCTATTTGACATATTTGCCACAAAACTTAACAATTATTTGTCACGTTGTGGCAGTTAATATTTGTGGTACGGGGGCCTAGTCTTCAGGAACTATCTCTACAGATTCTCCATGTGTCGTTGGTTAATGTTCTCACGCACTTTTCCCAGCTAATAGAATGAAACGACATCAATAAGTGGAGTCGCGGGCGCGGGCGCAGGTTGCTGTGACACTCCGATATGGCGGACGGAATAGATCGCTCGTGGGCGACGTGGATGTTCGTATGCGGAACTGAACGATGCTATTTTTAAACTAGGCTGCTCAAATTAAACACAAACCAATGTTTAGAGAATTCAATAATTTATACATGTACATTAAAAGTTTCGTTACTGATTGACTGTTTATATTTTTTATCGTTTGTGAAACCACGAACGATAGAAACATGAAGTTTAGAGCATGTTTCTTAGATGAACTAAGAAAGGACTTCTGGAAATTCTACTTTTAAGGGAGTTAAAAGATGCGTGCAAGTAGCGAACGAAGTCGCCGGTAAAAATTAGAAATTTGCATTTATTAGAGAAAGCTTACGAATGGAGCAAAATATGCTTATTAAAAGTGTAATCTGAATAAAGATATTTTTACCTTGATTTAAACGATGTATACACACAACTTACAATCATCATCATCATCATCATCTCAGCCACAAGAAGTCCACTGTTGGACATAGGCCTCCTCCATGGATTTCCAAAGTGGCCGGTTGGAAGCAGAATGCAACCAGCGCCTTCCTGCCACCTGTACGAGGTCATCGGACCATCTTGTGGCTGGTCGTCCTACGCTGCGCTTGCCAATACGCGGCCGCCATTCGAGAACTTTCCGACCCCATCGGCCATTAGTTCTCCGTGCTATGTGCCCTGCCCACTGCCACTTCAACTTGCTAATCCGCTGGGCTATGTCGGTTACTTTCGTTCGTCTGCGGATCTCCTCATTTCTGATTCGATCACGCAGAGAAACTCCAAGCATAGCCCTCTCCATAGCTCGTTGCGTGACTTTGAGCTTTCTTATAAGGCCCATAGTAAGCGGCCACGTTTCAGTGCCATAAGTCATCACTGGTAACACACTTACAATAGGACAAACAAAGGACACCTATAAATCAGGGATAAAAGTTTCGATAGATTTTTTTAGACTAGGTATTTTATGGAGTTGATGTTGATAAAGTATGGTTAAATTTTCTAATATTATTAACCAGCTGGTTCCGTCTCGCGGCGCGCGGACGGCCGGTTGTCACCGCGATGTCGAAACGTGCGCTGTCGTGTGTCTTGCGTACAGGTTTTTTCTACGACAGTAGATATTTACTCGGACCGGCTTGCGTCACCGCTCAAATTAACCAGCCTCGATATCAACTGTGTTACAATTGTTTGAAAAAATACTCAGGTCATTTTTATGGTCAGCATTTGCCGGGAGTAGGTACATTTCACGTCGCTCTAATTTAAAACCCCGTTTAAACCTGTTCATTATTGATCTGATTTAATGATTGATCTCTTCAATGTGGAGAACTTTGCTGAGGTTTTATCAAAGATAAACAATGATGTAGGTACTTTATTTACTTTGTTGTGTTGTTGTTGATTAAGGAGTCCAATACATTTGCAATAGGAATGCGGTTTGCTAAAGGATAACTAGCATTAAATAGCTCCGACACGATTACTTGAATGATTTAAGACTGCACGGGTTAGAATAATTCCAGCAAAGAGGTCCGACCGAACTACAAACAAGTTCTAGCTGTTCAAAGTTTATATTGACCGGGGCGGTCTAATAGCTTAAAAAACAAGTTTAAATTCATAACGCGTACGAAATATCTCCGGCGCATTTGTTATGCTGCTACTAGTGTTATCGTACGAACTCAAAGCACATATCTTTAGCTTATCGCGGACTGCAACGAAGTATGCCGACGTGCAGTTTTGACAGATGTAAATTAATAACGAAACGCAAAAAGCAGATGTAGATACGTCCAGAGACCGTAGTACTGTTCTAGTAATTGATATTATCTGGGATTGCCATCAGCTGTTAATAAGTCAATGCGGGGTGGTCAGGCTGCCTTCTGCGATCACTATCGCGTTCATCTACACTAGAAAACTTCTAGTTTTCAATTGAAAGCAAGTTAATTATTACGTTAATGCGTCCTGATGATGCTTATCGGTTTGGTTAATTTTGTAAATAGAGTTCTCAGGGAGATTATGCGGCCTACAAGACATGCAGTGCGACGGACAGTTTTTCAATTAATATTTTGTTGATTCCAATGTGTGAGATAACACAGAGAAAAATCTTGGGGGTTGGACAGGACTTTTGTTTATATTTTAATTTTCACACTAGACCAGCATGCATGCGCTTGGTTTTTTTTAAACTACCAAAGTAAAGTAACTTTGTATAAGAACATTTAAGTTTAAAATTAAAAATGACTTTATGAAACTTATGCCAACGACCAGTATCGCCTTTTCCACAGAAACTGTGTATTTCAATCCAAATCAAAGTAATCTAGATTTTCAGCAGTGTGTCAGTATTTTAGTGTACCAAGGCAAAGCTCCTTTTGGAGTTCGACCTGAGACTTGTAACCACAATATATTCCAGAAATGCACCTGTAAGATGACAAGTTGATCGTTACTTTTAACCAAAATATCTGACAAAAAGCATGAAGCTTAACCGGCCCGGTCATTAGTTACTGTCCCAAGTACTCCACCACTATAATTTGCTCAAAGGTAATGAAATTTCACAGTTTAAAAGCATTGACAGATCGAGTGTTCCGGCGGGTGCGCGTCACGCGCCCGCGCAGCCCTCCAGACCAGTTTTTGCTGCGCAGTGCCATCATTATAGCGTGTATGTAAACTGCTCAAAAAATGCTGCTAAAACAGATTTATAGTAACGTGAAGTCGATCATGGGGAACGAATTGAAACTCGGGTTTATGTGAACTTGTTGGATAAGTGTATTCTCGATTAAAAAGAAAATATTAAACCTAGAAAAAATTGCATATTTTTAATTTAACACTTTAATTTGGTTTGAATAGTGAATTCAGTAAAAGAAATAGTTAAAGGTGTATTAAGAGCTTAACAGCTATTGTGAATTTTTATAACCTATGTGTAAAAGAAACATTCGGCTATTCTTAAATTTTACCTCCATTCTTTGGCACACGCACAAGTTTGCTAAAAAACTGAAGAAATACTTGATCACCCCGTTAACTTTCTGGCGAAAGGAAGCGACCGCAGCCTTATAAAGGCACCTTTTAAGAAAAGTCTAACAAATGCCAGCAAGCGTCCTAATTCAGATCTAAGTAGTCAGTGGCCCGCGTGTGGCTGGGCCTGGCGGGGTCGCCGCTCGCTTTCGAATCGCTCCCAAACGGCGTCAGATCGAGATAGCGTTAATTACGATTTCGCCTGTCACGGGCGCTGGTTACCTTAATGTCCGGCCTTCTTTATTGTACAAATAAAAAACTATAGGTCCAACGTTTTGAGGTACTTTCTTTTAGACTTCTCGTGTCTGTGGAAAGGTCCGCTCTAGGCTTTATAAGTTGGCGCTATAAGCCAAGTTGGCTCAACAATAATTCCTAATCGTCCGTCTTGAATGAAGATGTGCTGTGCATTGCTCCGCTGTTAGTCGAAATATGGTTCTAAGCTAGATCTATACTGTTGTTATAATCAAATTAGTATTTATAATCAATGTTTGTAAAGGAGATTCGGGTCGGACCTTGTGCAAGGTCCGTCCAGATAGCTACCACCATCTTGCTCGCTAATCCTGCCACTAAGCAGCAGTGCTTACACTGTTGTGTTCCGGCGTGGAGAACAAGACAGCCGGTGTAATTACTGGCACAAGAGGTATTCCATTTTAGCCCTCTGGGTTGGCAACGCATCTTCAATCTCTTTGGTGTTGCGGGTGTCTATTGGCGGTGGTGATCACTTACCATCAGGTGACCCACTTGCATGTTTGCCTTCCTATTTTATAAAAATAAAACTTTACACAATATGCAATAATGTAACTTAAAAACAATGAAATGGTAGATTCGATGACAATACAAAGAAAAGTCTTGGTCGTCTGGCATGATTTAAGTTTTAAGCTAACCAAAATTTTTAAATTGGATAAAACATTCACATTAGTAATGAAATTAAATATAAAGGTGAAATAAAAGGGCCAATCTAAGGAATTTCGTTAGACCAGCAGCGATACGGAATACCGAGGGTGCCAGGACCTTGCCATGCCGGTCGACGAATTTTTTTTTAGGTTGTCATTGTAGACATTTGTTGTACAGTCAAGGAACTTAATTCCCTACCCATTTCGTTGAAATGTCGTCTGACATTCGCAATGCATTAAGGTCGATATGTCAAACTAACGTCTTGCTCTATAGCTCTTATGGTGACAGTTTGCTATATGCTATTGAACCTTAGGTGGGTTGGAAATTGAATTCCTTGACTGTACCTTTACTCTTATGTTAGCTCCTTTCTCTCTCACACACTTTAGACTTTCTATACCAAGAGTATCTTAAAGCTTCTTAAGGTGGATCGCTTCGCTTTAGGCGGGAGTTTTGAAAATGTTGTAGTTTTTAATTTATTATGGCTAAATTGTGTGACTTTTTATCATTTAAAGTAGACTCCCCGTATCAAAATACTGTTTTTTAAGTGATTGCGTTATAGTTTTGGAAAATCTAGTTACTAGTTTTAAATCATTATTTACACTTTATGTTTCAACGGACTTTTACGCACTTAATTCACAATTAGTTAAAATCAACAGCTTGAACTTACAAAAACAAAACACAGTGCCTTAGAAATAGTGTTTTACTACCGAAAAACTATTTAAATTGATATCAAAACACACCATTTAGCCACAATAAATTAAAAACTGTGAAAATTTCGAAATTCCCGCCTCATACGCAGCGATCCATCTTAAGTCAATTTAAAAATGTATCTTTGTGGTAATAATTAGAAACAAGATTGAATAAAGGACAATAAAGATAACTGACATTGTCAAGAGTTTGACTATTCCATCAGGAGTCATGTCATAATAATGCGTTTGTAATTAAAAACATTTATAATCGTTTTATGAACAAAAACTTACAAAAAAACATAAATGGCGGTGTTGCGTCAGTTAATTAATATTGCCTATAAGAACCCAGCCAACTTGCAACCCTCGGGCACCTCATAAAAACTGACTCCGGCAATTTTCATCGCGCTGTGTACGGCTACATAAGGGACCAAGCGCACTGTCATTTTTTAAAGTAACGTGATAAATGTCCTTACTACGGTGGCTGGCCACATTAATGATCGCAATGCGTTTCCAATTTAGGAAACAACCACCCGTGACAATGCTTACACGCACTCTCTTGTGTTTTTAGTCATGAAGGTCTACATTCTACCACGTAATATGTCACGTCATCGTTCACGTTAAAAAGCTAATAATAAGGTGAAGAAAACGTTAAGCTTACGAACGATAAGGGAACTAGCACTAAGGGTCGTAGTTTTAAACCAAATGCAAGTTTCAGTTCCAAACTATGCTAGTTTTTTTTTTAATAGCCTATATTTGTGTCCTACTGCTGGGCAAATGCCTCTCCACAAGACTTCCACAACTCCCGATTTGACGCAATGTCAGCCCAGTCCTTATCAAACCCGTCCAAGTCATCCCGCCATCTCTTCCTTCTACTCTTTTTCTTACTATGCCAGTATGAAACTTAAACTTGAGTTCAGTTTTTAATTAATTCCTAAAGCTTGTTATTAAGGTTGTCTGAAAGATAAACTTGATTGACTTTGTTAAATTTATAACTGAGGCAAATAACAACAAGATACCAGTTATGTCAATTTATTTTGACATGACTAAAGCATTTGATCTAGTTGATCACTCTATTCTTTTGTCTAAGTTGTATACATGTGGTGTAAGGGGTCTGGCTCTTAGCTGGTTAGAAAGTTATTTAAAAGATAGAAAACAAAGTACTGAGATTACGAAAATAGCAGAAGTCGGGAACATATTTAATAAGGCAGTTTTTAGATCTGAGTCGCGTAGTGTTTATTCGGGCGTACCACAAGGGAGCAATTTAGGACCATTGCTATTTTTGATCTATGTCAATGACCTTCCTCTAGCTACTGCCTTTAAATGCATACTTTATGCCGATGACACCACAATATTAATAAAAGGAGATGTGACGGACTCTTATAAGTCGAGCATAAATAAGGCTGTTGCTGAACTATATTCATGGACTATACAAAATAGACTAAAGATAAATATGAGCAAGACAAAGTTTATGCAATTTCACTCCTATCAGACAAAACCGCTACAACTAGACATAACTTACGATAATGTTAAAGTCGAAGAGACTGAATGTTTTAAATTCCTTGGTTTTTCTATAGATAAGCATTTAAATTGGAAGGGTCACGTAGATTCTGTATGCTCTAGATTGGATCGTTTTGTATTTGCCCTGAGAAAACTTAGAAGAACTGTCTCTGTCAACGCAGCACTCACAGCCTACCATGGACACGTATCATCGGTGCTAAATTACGGGCTTATCTTATGGGGCAATTCTGTAGCAGTGGACAGGGTTTTTAAAACTCAAAAAAAATGTATACGTGCAATTACTAATGCCTGGTTTAGGGATAGTTGTAAGCCTATGTTCAAACAGCTAAACATTTTGCCCCTGGCTTGCATGTACGTGCGCAAGGTTTGTATCTTTGTAAAAGCGCATCCTGAATATTTTAAAGCTCGTCAGGGTATTGGAATTAACAAGAGATCACAGTACCGAAATCTTTTGCTGCAACCACTCTGTCGCTCAGATATTTACAAAAGAAATGCCTATAACATGTGCATAAAAGTGTATAACGCCCTGCCAGATAACATTAAGGTACTACAAGGCACTTCATTTAGGTCCACGCTTCATAAATGGCTCATGTTTCACTGCTTTTACACAATCAGTGAATATCTCAACCACAAAGCCACTTAGTTTTAAATATAGTTTGGACTTATTGCTAATTATAATGGAAATTTTTGATGTATTTATTGTTTACATTGTCTTGACATTACCTGTAAATCATATAATTATAACCTCTTGCCATTATCTGTAAATCATATCTATTTTATTGTTTCTGACATTCATTGTAACTTAGTATTGAACTTAGTAAAAATTACTTAAATTAACCATAAAATATTGTACACCATGACATTATGGTAGATTACGGTCATGTTTACTTAATTTATATTTTACCATCTTTCCTTCTGTACCCGTTTTCATACAATAAATGAATTTGAATTTGAATTTGAATTTGATATTACTGTTTAGAAATAAGACTGCCATTTACCTTAATTATTTTTCCTCTTTTTTTGTTATTGTTACAAAAAAGTGCTATATGGTGACATTTTGAAATGCTTTTGACGTAATTAAGAAATTCTTAAGAAACTCAGATATTTTGGGATTTCTTAACTGATTAATTATTTGCAGTCATGAGCAGACTTCATTTCTTTAAAGCTTTATTGCAAAACACAAAAAATTCATGTACAAATGGTGAACTTAACGCCATAAGTCATTCACAGTCAGTTAACCATTTTAATACTTCTTCACGAAACGTAGAATAAGGCAAAGGCCTCATTTGAACGTAGGCGTTCATTATCATTACAATGATACGGGACATGGTCAACCAATAACGAATCAGCACGACATTTGTCAAAATTCCACCAATCAGAGTGGAAAGTGTTTGTTCCGTTCGTTTGATGTTCGTGGCCTTATAAGAGCACCGTTTTTTTATACAACATAGGAAGGCAAACGAGCAAGTGGGTCATCTGATGGTAAGTGCCTATAAGCACCCGCAACACTAAGAAGATTGCAGATACGTTGCCGCCCCAGAGGGCTAAGATGGAATACCTCTTGTGCCAGTAATTGCACCCGCTGGGTTGCTCTCCACGCCTTAACACAACAGCGCAAGCACTGCTGCTTAGCGGCAGGATTAGTAAGCAAGATGGTGATAGCGATCCGGACGAACTTTGCACAAGGTCCCGTAATTCACATACCACCGTATTCAAAAGCAATTCGTAGAGGCTCGTCTTCCGAGCAGGGTCATTACAAGTGAAGGTGTCTATTTTCGTCCCAGTTATATTTCATTCGCGACTATCACCGGTGAGCTTAAGCAGACTCGCCTCGGGCTAAATTAATTACCAGTATCACGCACGGGAGCAAAACTCATAACATATTTTACCGCGGGACGCGACACCGACTGTTCGGACGATTGATGACAATCCGGAGACCGATTTAGAACCTTGCTGCAGGAACTGGTTGCGATATTAATATTATAACACGCGACTCTAGGGTTATTCGGAGAGGGTCTCTTAGAAGCTTTTTGGCTCAACCATGTTTCATCCTTCGTATTTTTTGATTTGATGTTGTGGCGAAGCAACAGCTTACTGTAACAAACTACGCATAAAAGTACGACATTGAGTGACGAAATGGAATGGCGCTGCTTAGATGATACTAAAATGATACTTATAAGTAGCAATCATAAGAGCAGACATCCGAGTCAGATGCTAAAAAGAAACAAACATCATATTCTTAGCACTTCTTCATTTATCATCATGTTGCCAAATGGAATTCAATGCGTGAGCCGGAATCTCTGCTTTTGTTTTAACGACAAAAGTTTGTCTTAGTTTAGTAATGTTCAGTACCTAATGCTAAAAGCGGTTTTAGATTTGCTCACTGAATACAGCCATAATTAAACCAGCTTAAGGACAATAAGGCGTGCGACTCCCGGGGGGCTATTGCGAAGCCTTTCAGTGATAAAGTGACTGGTAGACGACTACTCATTATAAAAGCAGGTCTGGGTTTTAAGTTAATGATGCAAAACTACTTTTATGAGGTTTATTGTTGCCTACGGCGTTATTATTCCCGTAACAACATACTTAAAATATTATTATTAATATAAGCTCACGCCTGTTTCCCTTTGGGGTAGGCAGAGACCACAGAACGCCATTTGCTCCGGTCCTGGCATACTTCCCACGCTTCCTCCACACACATTCCTCTCTTCATACATGCTCGGCTTAAAGGAGTCGCGAGTTGTCGTGCCCATCACGCCACCGAAACGAATAGATAGACCGAATTCGTAGTGCAATGGCGACTTAAATGTATTATTTAAACTTCATTTGCGTTAGACATTACAGCGACCTGGTGTACGGGTGACAACTTTTGTATGCGTTGTTGGCGGTGGAAAGGTTAACATAGAACCCTTGCAAACAGTATCCTTGCAAAATTTTGAATCAGGTCTTTAAAATATTAACGAGAAACCAAACTGAAACACAGTGAGTATTATTGTAAAAGAAAAAGTCAAACATACCACATAAGCCGCGGAAGATAGATGTGAAGGCGGATTTTCTCATGACGCCGACTGACGCACAGTAGCGAAGATGTTTGCTGCATTGTAGATAAATGAGGCTGGTAGCGAAGCAGATCCGGAAAGAGATCGTCTAGTGTTTCACCTAAACTGCCTATACGCACTCGGAAAAGAAACTGCGTTGTAACATAACAGTATATTAGCAGGCTAATTACTCGTAAACTGAGTCCCGGTGAAACCGCCGCACGACGTTATAAATCTCCACTAGAGTCGGTCAGAATTAATTGGCCGTCACTCTGTGGTTGTAAACCCTCAAACCGTATCGTCTCCAAAACACTACTTCCCCGAAAAAAACAACCCGACACGCTGAGGCACAGTGCCGATTGCGCCTATGTGGCTTCTATGGTATACCGCGAAGCATCGCTCAGTTACTTCGACACGGTGCCTCAGTAGGAAAACAAAGAGGTTCTGGTGAACTAACTTTTGACTTTGAGAAATTAATTGGCGTAACGGCGATGTTTTTAATTACGTGTGTTTCAGTTCCGATGGTCTCGTGAGGAAGATTTTAGGAGGTTAAAGCCGAGGTACGTTTATCACTATGCGGAATTAAACAGAAAATGGCGCCTTTAATAAGGCTTGAAACTTCCTTTTCCGAAAAAATAATCTGGCCTTAAACGAAATAATAACACGTCATCGCATTATTAACTTTTAATTTGCTTATGAAACGTATTTATAACTTATAGTTCATAATTGTATCAAACGTTTTTCACAATAATTGAGATAATCACTGTAGTTTTTTGTGCACTTCTCAATTGATAATGATGAGTCACGTTAAGTAGATAAAATAATTTAACTGGCTAAGTATTTGCAGTAAAAAAATAATTAAAGAACTACACGAAACTATGAAACTCGATATTAAAATACCTCTATTCTATAAGGCTGATTAAGATCATTTATTGTAGTTATCACTGGTTCGAAAGAACTATCTGCTAGAAAAAACTGGGAAAAAACAAATATATGCTTATACTCGTATCTACTGCCAGCAGAAAATGTCCAAAATCGCGAAACTTTCAAAGTGACATATTCCGAGTACTGGGAATGTTTTTGGAAATGTATCACTTTGAACGTTTTTAAGAATATTCTAGTATAAGTAACTTGTCCATCCTAAATAATATACTGTTGTATATAACATATCGCTGGAACTTTCCAAATTCACGAAACTTTCAAACTGAAAAATTTTCGCCAATATTTCTAAATTTTTGAAAACTTTCGGCAACTTGTCTTGCCTTATGATTAGCTGGTGGATTTTTTAAATCGCGAATCTTTCAAAATGAAAATTTCCAGAAACATTCCCATGTTTTCGAGAACTTCAACTTCTTAATTCACCCGTGAAAATGAGAAGTTAGATGATTTTCTATAGAGATTATATTTGAGATGCTATATTTTTTTATTAGACTGTTGACTTATAATTGACTTTAGAGCAAGAAAATGTGGCAAATTCTCTTTGACGGAGGTTTGTATCAGATGTCGACGAAGCGCGAAGGCGAGGGCCACAAAAGGCCGTGTGTGGCCCTTATCGCCGGATCCGATGCTAATTAATATCTCACGGGGCCTTTAAACTGTTTATGGAAATTTCACAAATTCTTTCGCAGCAGCTTGTAAGTTTTAGGTTCCGTTATTATGGGGAAGAATTTGGAAATTAATGGGGTATGGAGAGCATGCAGTTTTTCTTCCGTTTGTTTTTTAATAAGCGATTAGATAAAGTAATGCTAACAAAAATTATCTGATAAGCCTAAAGGTTAATTCACCTTCATTTATAATTTTACTGTAATCGAACTATTATAAAAAGCCACCCTTGAATACTGCCGTTTTTACTCGACTGCCGCCAAAAGAGAGGGTGTTGTTAGAAAAAGCGCGCTTAAAAACAGGAATATTTGTTAAAAACACGTAATCATCATAGTAGCTAAGTAGCTTAAGTTCTATTTGCCATAAAACTAAATTTTAACAAACAAAAATAACGTAACCTAATTAACACATTCATACTTTAATAGGTACTTTAGTTTAATAGATTGAAAATAAAAACACAGTAAGAAATCAAGTGGAGCTCCCGCGCAGCATTGCGCCAAGGATCCGCGCCCGCGCAACTCCACTAGGAAGCGAGCGTGTGTGTGTGTGTGTGTGTACACCGACGAATTAATTGAGGATGTAGTAGGCTTTGGCGACAAATTGAACCTGTTAAATTAAATGAAGCGCATTAGGGTTATTTGAAAATTAATAGAACTATAGGTACGATGAAATAAAAGGGGAAGTACAGTCGACCAAGTAATTGCTTGGCAATTTTTGAACCTTATGTCTTTGAAATACGGTCGAAAAGTGGTCATACACTTTCTTGGCGGACTATACAATTTACAATTCACTCATTCTGCCTCATAAAGGGCACTATGACCAAATTCGTGTGAATATCGTTTGGATGTTCACCATTATGTCCTCCACAACGCACGTGTCTAAATGACGGCGAATTCTGCTTTCAGTTAAGTCGAGGATATGCAGCTATGTATAGTCGACCAAGTAATTGCTTGACCACTTGAACTTTGTCCCTTTGTCGAAAAGTGATCAAGCAGTTTCTTGGTCGACTATACCTTTGTCGTGTCTTGTCATAATGACAGGCAACATAATTTAAACTTGAGTGATGTGCTGATGTGGCATTCAATACTGCGAAAGGGTTCTACCGTGCGATGGAAATGTACTTTCTCGACTGTATGTATCTATTAAATATCGATTCTGAGCTATGATTTTTGAAACTGAACTCCGCCTAGAATGATAATGAAGGAAATATTTTGCAAGTAGGCTATGTCTATAGGCTCTTTTACATGTCAAAGTCAACCAGCGCTTCGGTAAATGGAAGATTCTGATGAGAATAAAAGCCGCAAGAAACTCAGCGGCTTATCTTTTTTTTTCTTATCTTTTCAAAAACAAAGTTGCGATTATTTCTTGCACAGAAGAGTCAACTAGACGAGTTGTACGGAAACTAGGTGGAAACTTAGAAAAAGTCGGGGATCAAAGGTCCAATTTAAAAAGAATAGTGAAGAATTCGTACTGTAATAGATGTCAAGAGCTAGCTAGAAGAAGTAGAAAGAGAAAGAAATAAGTGTTCAATAAGGGATCCAACTTAAAACAATTTACACTAACCCAAAATGACAACATTTGATTAAGACTTGAACAGTTCCCTCGCCTTGTTTGTCTCTCGCCGCAGTAAAATATCTAGTTATACATAATTTGAATTTCATTAAACTACTATTTAAATTGCCTAACAAGTCCGGCGCACGCGCCGATCTCGTCCGAATTTCCGCCTGTCATTTTTTTCTCATTGCACACGTCAACTCGCATGAATTAGTATTGTAATGTATGCAAATGCGCTAAAGATCTGAGGTTTTTGCTCTCGACTTAATACTAGGGACAGTCCACAATTGAATTATCATAATGGCGAAAAAGTTAAATAATATTCATGACATGTTAATTTGGTGTGTGAGTGTTAAAGGTGTGTAATTGAAGCTGCGCCCGCGCCGCCTGCGGTTGCTTGTTTACATTTTGGATTATGATGTTGGCACTACTGCTTCGCGACTGTTTCTCGTCTCGTTTACAGAGTGTGTTTGTTTGAGACTTTGCTATGAATGATTTACCGTTCGCCATTCATGTTTTGCGCGAATTCTAGGAACCGAGGTGTCAACGGTTGCGAGACTGATTTACTAACTGGATCGCGCTGGCCAGGGCATTCACTATTCATAGAGTGGGATTTATGTCACTGCCAAACCCCATTGGTCCACTTTTGGCAATTATAATTGTTATGACTATCCTAAAGAGTCCTTACTGCATTACTACCTTTTGTTGTCCTATTAGCAACTCTTCTTTTTTTATGGAAAAGTAAAGCAGATGTGCAAGCGAGTCACTAATGATGATCACTACCGCCGGTTGGAACCAGCAACCAAGAGAGTCGCTGATACTTTGCCTTTAGAGCGCTCCCTCCCCCTCGGCCTCTGGATCTCGTCAGTCACCGTACTAAATGCAGTAGCAAGCTACTACTTGACGCCAGTGATCTGTAAGAGTATTTCTAATCTCACCTCAGTCGTCATTTTAATTAATAACTATAGCTAACTAACTAAATCAATGGATCCGTGGTCACATCTTGGCAGTGTTACCATTTGCCACAAAGTCGCAACCGTATCAGAGGTGGTCTATCGAGTCGAGTACCCGTGGTAGCCGCTCAGGTCTATGCTAATGGCGGCTCCCGCGTTACGTGCCCTAATAGGCCCAGTTCCAGTAATTTCCACCGGCGATTTTATTTATATCGGCAGTAAACTGCGCCCGCGCACAGAGCAATCGCTTTACTGTCAGAAGAGTTATCACCCAGATGTTTGGAATAGCAGAGTGAATTAATATATTGAAATATGGAGCGATCGACGTGTAAACTGTTCAGCATTATTGTTATTTGCGATAGTTACAATTTTAAAAAGTATGAATTTTTAATTGGGATTTCAAAGTATTCCGGTCTATTATAAGTCGCAGGATATAATAACATAGAAAACAAGAAGAATAAAATTAAACGAATACAAAACACTTTAAGTAATAATCCATGCTTACTATAATGGTATCACGCACACTAAGTATACATGTTAGATTAAAACCGTTAGCTTTGATAATCATTTAAAGTAGGTATCTACATAGAGTTTGTAACAAAAAAAAAACGAAACAAGACTAGGATTTTCTGTATATTTTAACAAAGATAAGAATAGGTGTTCCACATTTTTACTTTCAACATTAAATTACATTCGAAGGTCATCACCTTCTACTTCTAAGCGGAAACATTGACGTCAAGCAAAGTGACAGAGGCTCTCTGTCAGTGATAACACTCTGGTATTGCGTATCTGTCAATCAAAGTGCGGATTATAAAGCTCCACCTGACATGTGGCGGTCGCCATATTGCTTTAAATTTATATATTAAACTACGTCTAAGTTAAACAACACTGTAGGCAATAAAAACTTAGCTTAAGGCATATATAGGTTTTCGCGGACGATTGCTGGACACCCCGAAACTAGGTCACACGTCGCCGAAGTAACGTGCTAATTTTATTGTTTTAATGTTTGGTCTTATAAATATGTATGTTAGTCTTTAAGGTATTTTTTCTATGGGCCTATGCAGCCTGAAATAAATGGTTCTATTCTATTCTGTAAACTAAGTCCAGTACGATAAACAAAAGCTTGGATCTCGACAAAGATCTTTTTTGATTTTGCCAGCCAGGGGGTGAGAACGGAACACCTCGGAGTTTTTTTTAGTAGGTAAGAGCCCCACAAAACTCCATCGTTGCCCCGTGGCGATGGGGTATCTGAACGTAGATTTTACCCCGCAAAAAAAAGCACTACGCAGTGAGGCAACAGACTGCGACTGTCTGGTGTTTGTTGGCAGTCTTTTATATTCTAAGTTTATGGCGTTATGTGTTGGGTGACGGTCAAAGAAGTTTCTCGTATAGGTATTTTAATTTATCATCATTTTTAATTGCCCTGATTCAAGGTGTCAATTGTTGGGGAGTGTGCGGAATTCAGAATTAGAGCGTCATTTAGAATTTATGGCGTCCATTAGATTTAGTTACTGGCTTGTAGCACGAATGTGCTAAGTATTGGGTGTTTGAAATACATTTGTGTAACGGGATTAAATATTATAAATGTTTCGTGTACATATTAGCTATTTAAACAAGGACTCCATTCGAGATAACATCCATACCCGCTCAGTAAAGCTCCATTTGTAAACACATTTTTTTTATCTGTCATTGTAGCGTTTGCTTTCGAATGATAGGACCCAAAAAATAAATAATTACGAGAGTTTTTTCAATTTTTTGTTATGGACAGGGGATGAAAAAATAGTATGCAAACCTGATAGGAAGTGATCTGCGCCGCTCATGTTAACCAGGGACCTCAAAGATTCGCTGATTCGTAGCCAGCCTTCAGATCCTCCTTCCAGAAGGTGTTCAAATCTCTTACTGAGGATGCTAGAAAGTTTCAGTTTTTATTACATAAGCATTCTACGCAGTTCAGTTGTATCTACTATCTTATTTAAATTGTATTTATATTGCTGTGGCCATTATATTATGGATTGATACAGTACGGTTTGCTGGTCAATTAGGTATAATTACTACCACCGGCGATGCGCGGGCGACGCGTCACTGCAGCCTGCAGCAAAAAGAAGGAGTTTAATAATATTACCTTGCGGGCTTAGAGCATAAATCAGTATTTTTAAACGAAGATTTTAAACAAAAAATATTTTAGTACCTTTGAAAAACATAGTGACGGATAAAAAGCAACAAATGTTCTTCATATATAATGTAGTGTACGTATTAAAACAGTTAAAAATGCTATACGTGTTAAAAAATAGTTTCTTTATATTCTAAGTAATACACAAGTTGTCAATTCTTACATTTCAACAAAATTTAAATTATAACCGTTTTTCTGCTGTCATTTAGTGTACATCCAACACTGTACATCCAAACATTATAATATAATTGATTAAAACAGTAAAATTTTCGCAGATTTTCAATGGGATAACTGTCAAACTTTGACAGCTGGGAGGTATAAAGATTCATTGTGCGAATATAGACGTCATGTAGTGTCAAAGTCAAAGTCAAAATGCCTATTCTTATTCAGAATAGACTTACAGGACGTATTTATGAATGTCACAAAAATAACTATGGTTCGGAAAATATCTGTAATGAAAAGATACCAGTAAGAAAGTCGACGAGTTGTATTTTTTTAAATAAATCAAATGAGTCATAAAGAAGTCATGTCCTAAATATGTCTTTTATAAATAAATATATTATACCTACTATCGATCGCCTGTGTTTACGTGTAGAACACATGTTTATAAAGCTTGCTGAGTAACTAAGCAATTTATGCCACGGCCAGTGTATGCCACGGGTCCGGCATTACATAATAATTGTGCATTTTATAATAATTGTCGGCCGTCTTCCCAGCCGTCGGCGCCGGCGCACCTCGGGCGAAAAGCGTTTATTGCAGATTTTAAAGGAAATAATACGACAAGATTTGATAGGTATTTTAAAAAAACGATCTCACTATAAAGTACAGTTGCCGCAAGATAAAATGTCAGTCCTGACAGCTGTCATTCTACGTAGAGCTCCCTAATCGAAGTAAGTTTTTAATTTTGGTGTAAGGTTTAACCTATATGTTTTTGTATAAAACAGAAAGGCAAATGAGCAAGTGCGTCACTTGATGGTAAGTGATCTTCACCACCCATAGACACTGGTATTAATTGCACCGGCTGTCTTTCTCTCCACGCTGGAACACTACAGTGCAAGCACTCCTGCTTAGCGGTTGGATTAGCAAGCAAAGTGGTGGTAGCGGTCCGGACGGACCTTGCACAAGGTCATACCCGCATACCACTTCTTATGCCAAAAAAAATTTCCCCTCACGTGAGTAGAACCCGGAATTTCTGACTTCAATAGTTAGAACCACTCGCACTAGACTATCCGCCGTCGAGTTGCAAAAACCACTAGCAGTATTTAGAACTAGTTTTTACTCATGGCATCCCATTTTCTGCCAGACAGCGTTACTTTTGCATTTATAATTGCCAGTGCGACGGGGAAAGTTGCCAGTAAAAGGCGAGCCTCCATTGTTGATGTGTTGCCATATTCAGCGGTCGCGGGTGCGCAGGCGCATGGAATTAAACGCGCAAAGTCCTGCCATATCGGGGAGGACGCTTGAAGGCTGGGAGACGCGCTTTTAGCCGCGGGTTATTCTCGAAGGAAGTTCACGCGCCATCAGATTTTAATTGCGGTTTTTACAAGATTTCTTTCATAATTAAAGAAAGATTTGCTTGGTGTTGAGTAAGAAATTGATTTATTTATTCAGTAAGTGATATATAAGACAGAACTATTTAATATCTAGACACACGGGAGTCTGTTTGTTGAGTTCGGAAAAAGTCGACGTACCTGCTGTGTGTATATCTACACTAATATTTGCTTGTTTGTTTGTTAGTTTGTATGTATGTAGGGGGGTAATCTCTGGAACTACTGAACCGATTTTAAAAATTCTTTTACGGATAGAAAGCTACACTTTTCCTGACGGACAAAGGCTACTAAGTTTACGTGAACGAACTCGCGCGCGTCCGCTAGTTTTTTATATTTAATTAATTATAATTAAAATTAAATTAAATTAATTAAAAAACTCTTTATTGCCAAAGTAAACAACAGAAATCAAAAGAAATCAAAAGAATTACAAGGAAGGTTATGTACACAAAAAAAAAACAGTGCAAAAATATAGTTAAACTGTAGGTCTACACTTGGCAATGGGTACCGGGCTCAGCGTATGCTGGTACCGGGCTCAGCGTATGCTGAACTTATATTTACAAGAACGCTGCTTTAAACCCCCTTTTTATTTCAACAATCTTCTAATTATACCCATTATTTCTTGATTTATTAAGTTTTGTAACACCATTTTATAACACCTAACTAAAGACATAAGTGTAATAAGGGGGCAAGCTCCGTACAAAGTACTTTTGGGGTTGACGGCGTCGCCGAAAAAAGAGTTAAGACTTCAACAGGTACTATCAGTGACCCTAATTTAACGGCCCGAGTTTAACTTATCCCCTTCCTAGCTCTATCGAGCTAGTGCCACGAGAAAGGGACAGATAAAGATAAACTAAATCTAGCCAGTCATGTTTGAGCTACTGAAACAACAATGTCTACAAGTCGAGACAGATATAAAACGATAACCGTCAGTTTTGTAGTGGGTTTACTTTACACCTACAACCCCCCCTTCCTGCTCCCTCCACATCGCTGGGCAGCCATCGCGACGGCCGTTGCCCGCCGCGGAAAAACCGTACAGCCCGATATTGGCTCGTAAAGACTGTTAATTACACATCTTCATTTGACCGTGGCCATTTTTTAATGCGTTCCGGAACGCTGAGTCTGGGAAACTGCGACAACACACTAATAGCTATAATTATACTACCCTTCGGTCGCTGTAAGAACTTTGCCATTTATGGGGTTAGTACGTTAGGTTAATTAAAAAAAATGTTCACATATATACTTCAGGAAGTCCGAAGTCATATTTTGTCAAGTGTATCCTTTCTTTTATTTTTTGCTTCGTGTCCCTAACTACCTCTCTCCCCTGTACACGTATATGGGCTTACCAGTGTGGATGCTATTAGACAGCTCGGTGACGCAAGTCAGAACGGAGAAGACGGGATGAGGTTGACCTTCTCTTCGGTAACCTGTAAAAGTAGTTACCAGCGCTAGTCGATTCGATAACAAACGAGATGAGCTTGACATTTCGAACTATGAGTAAGTGATGGCTGTGATGGAATAGGAAGAGGAATTATATGTCCGAAGAAGAGGCCTTTATGGCTATCGGTGTAGGATACTTAGGCAGGAAAGTAATTTGTAATAATAGTACTTTTCAATAGTTGACTGACTGGTTGGTTTCATGTTTTAGATAGATATTTGTCACAGGATACCTGGTGAAGGTAACTCAAATTGTATTTAAGAGTACTTTACAGTTCATCGATATAGCTGTTAATTATCGTATCAATGTTAATAATTGTGCATATTTCATTAAGTTCTAGAACAATCTACTATTAAGCCAGTCACTCATCAAGAACTAAATATTTAAGAAGGCTTATTAGAAGCAAGTAGCGACCATGACAATTATTAATTCAACCGTTTATCTAGATTTATGCCAATACTGAATGATTAATTACCTAAATCGTTTTGTGGATAACTATGGTACCAAACTAACCCGGAACAGTAGCGTAACGTATACAGACAAACACTTTTTTTTGTATTTAGCGAAATTAGTTGACACTTAAATGCCCACAAGTCACGCGATAAATATGTTATTTTATGGTTAAAAATAATCAATATTGTACTACAGTATAGTATAGCAATGTCATTAAGTGCAGAAGTGACAAAATCTTGCAGTTAATTTAAAGACATTTCCTGCACTTGTGCGGCAAGTAGATAATTTACTGCAAGGGAGAAAAATGTGTATGCGTAATGTGTGTGCTATACAAAGACATGAGTTATAATGTTTAACCTAAAATTAATTAAGTCAAGTATTTAACACATCCAAAATGATTTAATTAACCAGAATATAGCACTTTGCCAAAAGACATTCTAATAATCAATACAATGTGACCACGAAATTATATGCTTAACATTTTCCCGAAACCTAACTTATCTGTAACTTTGATATCCACCGATCCATTAATCTATTTCGATTACAACGAAATATCGCTGCATTATACCTACAACGTCAACTGAGCCAATATGATTGAAGCTATAACCGTCAAAAAATAGTTTTTTATGCCACTGAGGTGCATAACATCAAACGCAAGCAAGAGCAGCTTGTACCAGCTTGCGTCAAACAGTAAAGGAAGCAACAGCCTTACTGCCCGTGTTCAGAACTTGCACTACTGCTTTCTTGGGCATGTTGTGTGCACATTACTTACATTTGGAAACCGAAGCGTTCATCGCATGCTTGTAACTGACTTGTGTCTTAATAACACCTCACCTGAATACAGTGAATAGTAATGAAACTGGTAATTTTTTCGTGCTTTTTTCGCTTGAATGGATTGACGGCTGAACAATGCCATACAAAATGGTCGGTTTTAATGGGAAAATGTTGTTTGTTTTACACTGCTACTTTGTCGAGGTTGTGATTTTATTGTGGACTGTTTGGCGGTCACTAAGGGCGGTCAGACCAATGCTTGACACTCGTAGGGTATTGTTTTTCCCAGTGATTGTCATCATTGTCTTTCGTTTTTACTCGTATGTTTTACATATCTTCTCGTCAATTTAGTTACGTTTTAGTTAGATTTTTTGATGTTTACTTCTCAGCCACTTTGTCAAAATTTGGCAGACATAACATTATGTGCTGGATTAAAACCGCAGGGCGCTACTAGCGAATATTAAGTATTTATTTGTAGGTGAGCGCTTGTGTGTTAGGTGTGATTGAGGTAGAAGGAAAATACCCAGTTAGAGATAACTTAGACATTCCACTAATCAATTCTAGTTTTTTTTTTTATAAAATAAGAAAGTAAACACCTGGCGGTAAGTGATCACCACCGGCCATAAAGAACCGTAATACCAAGGAGATTGCAAATGCGTTGCCAACCCGAGGGCTAAGATGGAATACCTCTTGTGCCAGTAATTGCACCGGCTGTCTTGCTCTCCACGCCGGAACACAACAGTACAAGCGCTACTGCTTAACGGTTGGATTAGCGAGCAAGACGGTAGTAGTGATCCGGACGGACATAACACAAGGTCCTGCCACGTGCAAAAGTTGTATGTCTTGTACAATTAAGTGTTTACTTACTTACTTACTTAACTATATAAATAGAAGAGATAATCGCGAAAGTCTCAGACAGTTTAAGTAGAACATGTTCCTTTCAACTTACATTTGTAAACAAACAAAGTAGCCTCGCTGTTAAATCCGGTATTTAGCTATATGGTCCCAAGCCGGTCCGCGGGCCTATTAGGCGGAGTGTTTCACAATTTTTCCCTGCGCGCGCGCATATCTGGCGGTTATTGAACATCTGCGCGCGCGGTCCTACGCAGTACACAACGGTATCCGATAGTTTTGAACTCTATACACGGTCGGATAAAACGCTGCGTTTTTAGAACGTCTTAAAAATCGTTTGTGCGGCATAAATTACTGATTATAACTACCACACTTCAAGTTGTCATTTAATACGGTAGTTTATCCTATTTGGTTATCTTACCCGCAAATACAAAAATAAGTATAAATGGAAATGTGTAACGGACAAGATAGGCTAGTTAATAATCTGATGAAAATACAACCGCTATAAGTACTAATTACTAAAATTAATCATAATTTCACTTTTCTGTATCGCGAGACATCTGCAGGGCGAATCTCGAGTTATGCGAGATTCATCTCGTATGAAAACAACTGTCAAACAGCCGTCAAACCCCTTGAAAGCTGTAATTTTTTTGACTTATCTCGCACTCGTGATGCATCTCGCATGCACCGAGAATTGGGGTCCTGTCCTGGGGTTAAATATGAGTACATTTAAAAGCTTTTTATTGATCAGGTGATAGTATGACTAACCCAATGAATGCTAATAATAGTTTCTATTAAAACACAAAAGATAATTAAAACTATCTCCATTGTACATATAAGTCGGGTAATGTAAGCTGCTGAAATGTTGACGTAAAAACATAACCCTCTCTTCTAACGGCAGTTGAATAAAATCATTTCCTCTGGAAAATTTTACTAGGTTATCTATCTAATGACGGCGACGTAGTTAAGGGTTGAGTACAGAAACACGCCGCGTTCAAACCGCCAGTCCGTGGGGCACCTAACGACTACTATATCGGGTACCCAATGAAACTACGAGTTTATGTTCCCGATCGCCGATAAACCTAAAACGCTGAGGCGTTGAGAGCCGCGTGATAAGAAAAAACTCGGCGACAGGTTTCCACCGGCCCCACTTGGCCCCACTTAACCAATATGTTCGTAAACATTATTTTTATAGCGCGTGAGGTGTTTGTCTGGTTAAGTCTAAAAAAATCTAGAACGATCTAAGTCAAACTTCTTAACAACAACAACACATAGGTACTGTTTATTGATTCACACAAGTAAAAAATGTTGTAGTCGGATAAAAAATACACAAAGGATTTTTTTACAGGGGATTCAACAGGCGGTCTTGTCGCTAAGCAGCGATCTATTCCGGATAACCTTTGAAGAGAGATATGAAAAGTACCCAAAGTATAATGGGCAGTGAAAATTAAAAGAGAATCAAACACTCTCAAAATAAACATACATAGGTATAATTAACATAAATAGGAACAAGTATAGTTATTCTGTTTGTTTATGACAGAACAGAACAGACCATCACTTTCCACTACTTAACGTTTACTCGTTTTCTTCCCTATGACCCAAAACATTAATAAAAACAAATAACCATCTGTGTAAAAAAATTAAAAACTGAAAAGAGAAAATAAGCCCTATTTATAAGTCAAATAACAGTTTGGAGAATGTAGATAAACACCTTCAAAGCCTTTTCTACATGTCTAAAATCTTATAAAGTATTGAGCGGGGTACACGTTAAATTCACACTTTAAAATCTATCTGGCCGTTAGGCTACACAGCGTGCCAATGAAATAGACATACATGCATACATACAGATACATAGCTACGTACATACACTCGAAAAACATAACAATAAAAAGTAAGTACGAACATCACCAGTTTAGTTGAAATCTCTTGTTTATTGAGGACTGAAGTGTACATCATTATACCATTCAACTTAGACATCCAAGTTAAGTTTCATTGTTTTTAAGTTGCATATATCTTGTTACGTATTGGCAAGATAACTTGAGTCTTTACTTAGCTATACGCGATTGGCAATCATTAATAGCGGTTATGTGTTTACCAATCGCGATTCCCAACGGATTGTGTCATACTTAGAAAAGGTGGTTTGAAAATGGATGCAACGGAGCTTAGTCTTGGCTATGTTGCCGAAAGAACGATCATATAAAATGCTAGCTTTTGCCAGTGACTTTATCTGTATATATTTTGGATTACATACTAAATTCCTACCCCACCTTTTGGCGAAATTTTCAAAAATCCTTTTATAGTGCAGTACAACTCTACATTCCTAAGGCACACATGTTCTAAATTTCATGTTTATATCTTCAGCGGTTTAGACTCTGCGTTGTCATATGCAGTTAGTCAGGCAGTAACTCAACTCTTTTATAGGTATGTATGGATTAGCGACCCGCCCCGGTCGGTTTCGCATGGGTGCAATTAAGGATCCTTAAGAATGGACACATCCCTCGCTACGTATTCTCGCACATCTCTGGTGGAAACGCAGCCTTACACCACGCAACAGTTTATATGTACAATATAATGAATTGTACATACAAACCATCCTTAAAATATTTGTAAATGATAGTGCCAACTGTGTCAAAATCCGTTGCGTGGTCTAAGGCTGCGTTTCCACTACAGATGTGCGAGGATGCGTAGCGAGGAATGTGTCCACTCTGGTGGAAAAGTAGCCTAAAAGGATGAGGACAGACAGAATCAGATAGCGACTTAGTTTTATACTTTATAAAGAAAGATAAAGATTGTAGACACAATCTTTATCTTTCTTTACAAAGTCGCTAGACGCAAAGCACAGACGTGCTTTTTCAAGCAAGGCGGGTAGTACGAGAATGTTTTCCTTTTTAAAACTTAAAATAACGATTTCGAACTGTCATTATGATTAAGTTCCATCCCCAGCGCTCGCTATGTACCAATAAGCTACTACCGCTCTTTAGTGAGTAAATGATATAATAATTAAATTAAATTAAATAAAACCATTCACTCATTTAGCCCTCACACCAACGCCTCCCAAAACGGGGCCGTCGCGACACGATGAAAACCTGATTGTTCAAACGTACAGATATTGTAGCTGCAATTAATTACCTAGTCGTAAAACTTGATCTACGCTCCTATCTAAAACCGAACCGTAATCAGCTAGCATAGACTTTAAGTTCCTTTAACTTGGCATGGCTATAACTATTAATGTTATCAGTAGTTTTGCGAAGGTCGACGCGACGAGGGGGGAGGGGGGAGACTTGTTTTAATTAGCACAAGGAAGCATGCCTCAACGATTTCGATCCGAGCGAGCACAATACCACGCTAGTCAGTTTCTGCCTTTAATTGAAGACAGGTTATTATTTTGAAACGTTTATTCAAAGATATGTAGCGGAATGCGGTTGAGATGAAGTCTAAATTTAGAATTGTTTTTTTTTCCGACACTACATAGTGTCATTTTGTATGGAGTTTGAAATTACTACCTTCAAAGTGTCTAATAAAATAAAATTTGATCTGTCTTTAACGCAAAAACTAACCCTTAAGAGGATTTTGGCCTCAAAAAGCGTTCTCCATACAAACAGCCATAACGTCTTTCATCCTCTAAAGTTTAGAGGATGAAAAAAGTATGCTGCTCTCATGCCTAAATAACTAGCTAACTATTTTTTATTATCCTCCATACATCTGACAATATTTTTGAACTTTACAAGTTTCATACAAAACAAAAAAAGGTGTCAATATTTTCCAAAGAATAAGGAATATTTATAAATCAAAACAGTTTAAGGTGCTGAGGTGGAAAACGTTATCGCTTTTTGTATGGAGAGACTGGGTATACACTTTGTTCTAAACGCGTAATGCGTCAGCGTTTACTTCTCAATTACTATGGAAATACGGCAAGCGCCTCTAGCGGAGCGTATCCATAATAAACTGTTTCAATAGTTATTTTCCATAGTAATTCGCGTTTGAAATGTTTGTTGTGATAAAAAAATATACACTTAGGCTGCTTTTCTACTGAGGCGAAGCAGAGCGAAGATGTGAGAAATAAACAAAGCAATCAAAATCCAAAAGCTTTTACATTCAAATAGGTTGCTGCGCGGCCCTAACATGACAGCCCAGGTTTAGTTTAACTCCTCCCTGTGTCTCTGTCTAACTAGTGTCATAAGAAAGGGACGCAGATAGGGATAAACTAAACTTGGCCAGTCATGTTAGGGCGATAAAAAGCGAGTGATAACTTTTTGTGATGCAACTATTCATAGGCTACTGTCAACATTGGGATAATTGCTTACCATCACGCAAGCCAAGCATGTCTGTTTGCCACGAGGTGTATAAAAAGCGTACAATTTGTAAAAGATACACAACTACGAGTAATTTAAAGTTATTAAAACCGGTATTGTTCGGTCGTCATATCAGCTGGAAGACAGCCACTGCTGGGCATAAGCCTCCCCTTAGGATCTCCACGACGGTTGGTCTTTGTATCTTGCATCCATCAGTGCCCCACGATCCTCACCACCTCACCATTGTCATCACCAGATCTTTGTTCCACCTTGTAGGAGGCATACCAATACTCCGTCTTCCGGTACGCGATCAGCGCAAACACCGCAGTGTCCAGGCCCCCAATTCTTTCGCTCATCGCGATTCATCTGACGTTCGAAATGTGTCAAAATATGACAGTTTTTTAAGCGATTTGACAGCTCTTTTCGCTTATCTTGAGTGTGACTTCATCTCTACTGACGCGAAAATTGCCCCACAGGGCCAGTAGTGCTCTGACAGACTTAGGCTAACTGTGAAATGCGTATGCCTGCCTAGCCTTGTATTCTGTAAATAAGTGGTGCTTGCAAAGGCTCAGCGAACCCTGGGTCCTTGCGTCCTAGGCACTGGCTTAATTAGTCTGTTGGTATATCAGGCCCTGGCAGTATCTCAAGACAAAACTCGTCAACCAGTGTGTGCTGACAGTGATGGCAAATGGCACTGAAACGTGGTTCCTAACAGTGGGCTTCATTAGAAGGTTTAAGTCTTAATAATGTAATCGGTGTTCATTATTATTAATAATGTAATGTATTTTAAGTTTCTTTGTTAATAACAAATATTACCGGACCTGGGCCTGAAATAAAGAAATAATTAATTAATTAAGTCACCCAAAGGGCAATGGAAAGAGCTATGTTCGGAGTTTCTCGACGAAATCGAATCAAGAAGAACTAAAGTCGCCAATATAGCTTTGCGAATAGCAAACCTTAAGTGGCAGTGGGCAGGGCACGTTGCTCGTAGAACCGATGGCCGTCAGGGCGGCAAGGCTCGAGTAAAAAAAGTAATATGTTTGTCATATTTAGTAAGTAAAACGTCGACGTCACCTTATCGTGTCTTGCAACTGCCATTATTACAAACCAGGGGCATTAACTGAATTGAAAATGTAGTTACTTATTTATTTTGTAACAAAATACCATATTTATTTACACAGCTGGTATTTAAGTTAAACGCGTCACGTGCAACAGGACACTTTCCACCCAACTGCCGCATCAACCTGCGTCGCCATTAACATAACCAACTTGACACCTTATAATATTTCACTCTAAGCCCATTACAGTGATAATGTAAACGAATTACTACGTAGCACGCTAATAATATTATCATATCATAAATAATAAACAAAAACTGCCCTAATTATTGGACGGAATGGGACAGACAAACAAACTGTCGACCCATAAATTAAGAGCAGCGAAAAAACTCGACCTACCGCAAGTGAATGAATATGCAAAATATGGAAACTAAACGCGGTCCTTAACCCGGGCGTAATACATAATAATGCTTCGTAAGGCTGCGGCCGGGGGCGCGCGGAGCGGGTAACGTTACATTCGCTAAGGCTGCGGCAAACGAGAATTTTCCTTAGAGCGCCTTCCGTGTTCTAACTTATTTAACAGTCTGATTTTGGCAAAGCTTTCTAACCTACTAGAGTATCCTTATAGAATTACTTATGACTTGTAATTTGAACTATTTATTCAAAATTGTTGTAGTTTTATATCAATGTCAATTTTAAATTTTGTATTTGTATATAGAACGAACAGCTGATTGACTGGCATATTTACTTCAATAAAATATCTCATAACGTTCACACCTACAATCTTATTATTTATTATTTTACAACACGTTATCAGCACGAAAGGCTCTGTATGAGCAAATAATAAGTTGTTTTAAGTGTGGTGTTGTTGTGCGTGAAGTCAAAATTTAAATTCACCACTTAAAAGTGAATTTTTGCGTGATATTTTGAAAAGTGCGAAAATGTCAGATCGCAACAAAGGATCGGGTCTACGATCCCTCGCGGGGATAATTTTAAAAGGTAGACAGGATTATACTATCTGGAAATTTAAAATGAAAATGTATCTTATACATGAAGGTTTGTGGTATAGTATAATTGGATATCCTTATGAAGATGACACTCCCGTCACAACTAAAGAAAGGGATAATGAAATCACTTTAGCCAAAATTTGTTTGACCTTGGATGGTCCTGCTATCACACACGTACGGACGTGTACGACAGCAAAGGAGGCTTGGGACAAGTTAGCAGCCGCTTACGAAGACAAGTCCATGGGTCGTCGTTTAGCCCTGGAAAGTAAGCTGTACAGGTACAGTCTCACTGAATTTGAAAACATTGAGATGTACATCAATGCAGTAATGTCCACAGTCCAAGATTTGGCTGACATAGGAAAAGTCATCGAAGATGCCTCAATAGCAGCAATTCTTCTAGGAGGATTGACATCTCGTTTTGATCCCTTGATAATGGCTTTAGAGAATTCTACGGTATCGATAACAAGTGAGCTCGTCAAAAGTAAACTTCTCACGGAATTTTTGAGATCGATTGAAAAAGATGAAGCATCCATTTCAGACGCAGTTTTAAAAGTTCAGCTAAAGAAAAATAGTAAGAAACGAGAAGTAGTTTGCTACAGTTGTAAGAAGCCTGGGCACATCAAACCGGACTGTCCATTCAACAGAAAGTCCAATGATGGGAGCTCGGACAAGTACAAAAACAAATTCTCAAGTTTATTTGGTGCATTGAATGCAGGAGCTGAAGAAGTATCATTTGATAAGTGGTATGTAGATTCTGGAGCCAGTGCACATATGTCTGGAAGATCCGATTGGATAGAAAATTGTAGAGAATTTTCAACAGGTCAGGTAAAGATCGCAAACGGAGACATATTATCCAGTGCAGGAATAGGTAGTGTGCCTATTATAAATAATTTTAAAACATGTAGTAATGACATTGTAACTAAGATTTCTAATGTAGTATTTGTTCCTAGTTTAAATACTAATTTGATTTCTGTTAAGAAAGCTACTGAAAATGGTTTCACTGTTGTTTTTGATACGAAAGGTTGTACATTTTTTAATTCTAAAAATTTTACTTATACAGGTGATGCGGTTTTGCACGGGTCCTGTTGTGGTGGATTGTACTCCTTGGATTGTACTGTTAGTCTACCCAAAGTACCCAAACCCTTATCAGCGTTCGAAGTACAGAGTGATGTAACAAGTTTTCGTTTATGGCATAAACGTCTTGGTCACTTATGCCGTATAGGATTAGACAAACTTAAAAGAGGTAATCTAGGCGTAACGTACACTGAAGTTGATAAAAATCCTTGCATCGCGTGTATTGAAGGTAAACAGGCACGAAAACCTTTCAAGAAAGTATCGCACAAAAAAGCAACATCAAAATTGGAACTCATACATTCAGATCTTTGTGGACCAATGTCTGATAATTCCTTTCAGGGAAATAAATATGCCTTGACTTTTATAGATGATTTTTCTCGTATGGTTTTTATATACTTTATTTCATCTAAAACACAGGTTAAAGAAAAGTTCTGTGTTTTCAAGTCAATGGTTGAGAGGGAAACCGGTTTGAAGATTAAGGCTTTGCGATCCGATAATGGGACCGAGTACGTTAATAGAGAATTTTCTGAGTACTTAAGCAAAGAAGGTATCAAGCACCAAACCACAGTTCCCTACACCCCTGAACAGAATGGTATTAGTGAGAGGACCAACAGATCAATAATAGAGAAGGCACGTTGCATGCTTTCTGACAGTTCTCTTTCTAAGGGCTACTGGCAAGATGCTGTGGAAACAGCTGTGTTCTTAAAGAACAGATGTCCGCATAGGACTCTAGACGGTAAGACGCCTTATGAATTATGGCATGATAAAAAACCGGTCTTAACTCATTTGAAGGTTTTTGGCTGTCGTGCAATGGTGAAGATTCCAGATCCCTTAAGAAAAAAGTTGGACTCAAAATCAGCGCAGTACATTTTTGTTGGATACTCAGAAGATCGACAAAGTTATTTATTTCGCGAACCAAGTTGTCCAAGAAGGTTAGTAAAAGGAAGAGATGTGGTATTCTTTGAGGAATCTTTTACCGATATAAAGGCGAAAAATGAACAACCAGTTCCTCTTACTGTCGATATGAACGAATCGATATTGGAAATAAGTCATAACAAGGAGCGTAATCCAATATTTCCAATTGCTTCAATATCTCAGGATAGTAGTCTCACTACATCAGGAGAAACGAATGAAGCTAGCACTAGTGAAGGTAACTATTTGGAGCCAACAACTGATCAAGTTCACAATGTATCAGATTTTCTGAGTGCTGAAGATATTTCAGATGAAGAAAATGTAACCGATCAGACTGTGATAGAGTCTGAAGAGCGGTATCCACTCAGAAATAGAATTGCTAAAAAGAATAATAGTAATTTTGATTGTAATGCTGCTATAACAAGTGATCCTGATGAGCCCCAAAGCTTTACTGAAGCTGTAAGAGCTGATGATAGTGCAAGCTGGGAGTCTGCTATGAAAGATGAATTTAATTCATTAATGAAGAATAAGACTTGGGTATTAGTCGAAAAACCCAACAAAAAGGTTATACCATGCAAATGGGTTTATAAAATTAAGAAGGATGCCGAAGGTAGAGTGGTAAAATACAAAGCAAGGCTTGTTGCTAAAGGCTTTAGTCAGGTCTCAGGTGTTGATTATTATGAAACGTTTTCTCCAGTTGTTCGTAATTCATCTCTACGTACACTAATTGCATTAGCGGCAGAGAAGGATTTGAAAATGCAGCACTTGGACGTGGACACGGCGTTCCTTAACGGGGACCTGGAGGAGGAAGTCTACATGCAACAACCTCAAGGTTTTGTCAAGGAAGGTGAAGAGGAAAAAGTTTGTTTGCTGAAAAAATCGCTTTATGGTTTAAAGCAAGCGGCACGAGCTTGGAATATTAAATTGAACCAAACTTTATCTTCTATGGGTTTTATACGAACCTCTTCGGAAGCATGTGTTTACTTAAAAAAGTTTGGCAATGAAACTTTAATACTGGCCGTCTACGTCGATGACATTGTCATCTTTTATAAAAATGAAACGTCATTTGTCACTGTCAAAACAGAATTGGCAAAATATTTCTCATTAAAAGATTTGGGAAAATTAGATTTCTGTTTAGGTTTGAATGTGAAAAGAGTGGACGAAAAAATTTGCGTAAATCAAAAGACGTACATCCAAACAGTTTTGACGCGTTTTAAAATGCTTGAATGTAAGCATATGTCAACTCCGTTGGAAAATAATAAACTCGAAAAAGGTAAAGAATCCGACGAGTCATATCCGTATCAAAACTTGATAGGATGTCTGATGTTCCTAGCGGTAAATACGAGGCCGGACATAGCTTACGCTACTAGCTATTTGAGCCAGTTTAATAATTGTTTCGACAAGAAACATTGGTCGGCCGCAAAACGGATTCTACAGTATCTTAAAGGTACAATTGATTACTGTATTACTTACAGGAAAACTGGTGACTACTTATGTGGCTATACGGATGCAGATTGGGCGAACTGCATGTATGACAGGCGTTCCTACACGGGATTTTATTTCACGCTAGCAGGAGGACCCATAAGTTGGGAATGTAAAAAGCAACCAACGGTAGCGTTGTCTTCGACGGAAGCGGAGTACATGGCGTTAACTAGCGCTGCGAAGGAAGCTACGTTTCTTAGGAGGTTAGTGTTTGAAATTACGGGTAACGCTGATAAGGTGGTACTTTTTAATGATAGTCAAAGTGCACAGAAAATTGCGCTCAATCCTATCCACCACAATAGGACTAAACACATTGATACCAAATTTCACTTTATAAGAGAAAAGATTTCAGATGGTGTTATCAATGTTAAATATTTACAGTCCGAAGATATGTCAGCTGATGTTTTAACTAAGCCCTTAAGGCGTACAGCACATCTAAAATGTATTATTGGTATGGGTTTAACCAATACTTAGTTTTTTTTGTTGCATTTAGATGTTTTATGTTTTTATTGCTGTATGTACTTTTTATTTCCATTGAGGGAGGGTGTTGTAGTTTTATATCAATGTCAATTTTAAATTTTGTATTTGTATATAGAACGAACAGCTGATTGACTGACATATTTACTTCAATAAAATATCTCATAACGTTCACACCTACAATCTTATTATTTATTATTTTACAACAAAAATAGACTGTAGTAACTTTAGTTACTTGTGAAGCTTCATGAACTGTACACCATAAAATCTGTTTAGTTTTTTTTCACATGGCCTTAGTAGTTATAACTAAGATACAAAAATATTTTTTTGATTCATTTAAGTACTGTTTTTATTGCAACTCGATTAAATTTATCTAGTAGCACCGTACCGTACTTGAATTTATTACGCTTTTAAAAATATATAGCTTCCGCTACCGGTCCGCTCGATTATAAACTCCATCCTACAGCTTCTCACAGACCGACAAGTGGCCAACTCAAATTATTAATAATTAATGACAATATCGGCGCGTGCGCCTCATGCTAATTGCTAAATCGAGCACCGACTGCTGACGCTGAAAAAATGGTTAAGCCACAACAGTTGTATTGTTACTATGGTTCTGCAGGTATGACATGGCAGCAAAGTACAGTTACACATTTTGTACATTTGAAAATTCGTTTTTACCCGACTACGGTAAAGCCAAAAGGAAGGGTTATGTTTTTATACTAAGCATTAAGCAGAATATTGCGCAAAATAAGAGTATCGGAGAATATAATGAGTTAATGATATACTCGTTATCTGCTTAAACATTATATAGGTATTGTTTATTCCCTTTTATAATCCTAATGAAAATAAACAACGAAAAGCTTACCTTATGTAAACAATCAATAAAGCAATGTTTAAAAACACCTCAGGTTCGAAGACAAGAAAAACAAATGACAATCGTGCAAAGGAGAAAACACTTTTAGCATCAAATTGTTGACAATACACAAAGTCAGTGCATCGCAAACAAGTGCCCGGCGAACCCTAAAAATCTCCACAATTAGTGCCCCGCGAATAATGCAAAGAATTTATTTGAATTTCAAATTGAACACACGCGGCCGCGGCGCGAATAACTAATTTGATATTATGCAAAGCGATGATCGCGACCTTGACATAGACCCATAAATAAGAATATCTTAACCACACATACATATGGCCAGCACACTCGAATATGGTAAGTACCGGCTTATGAATAAATTTTATTATTTAAAACTCGAAATGTTCATTACTAAAACAAATAACGCGTAGTATGTACAGGCTGATTCGTTTCTCCAGGCGGGTTGCTCGAAATCGCGTAATCGCACTGAATTATGCATGAAGGTGATAAATATGAATTATAAAGTGCTAGTTTTTGCTTGTTGCTTGGGCCGTTTATTTTTCGAGTTTCCTTAAAAAAGTTTTATTTTAATACCAAGTCGGTTCAGTCAGCTACATACAAAGCACAACATCGCACTTACTTTCAAGAAAACAGATTATGTGTCTAAATATTTTTGTTTATTTATGTCAGATAGTTGACCCAGTAATTGCTTAACTACTTTTGAACCTTAACCTCTGGTGCTACGGTCGAAAAGTTCTAAAGCAATTTCTTGGTCGACTGTATCAGACGTATACGTACAATTATGCAAAATGTACAAAATCTAAGTAGATTATTTACATGATTTATAGATTCAGGCTTAACTATTTTGATTATTTAGCTTATATTTTTGAATATTATTATTTATTTAGCTCTTACACTGGGTTTGCAGACCAACAAGGTAGTTAGAAATTTATTCCAATTATATCTTGTAAAAGATTATGTAAAATATCTTAAGTTATTTTTATGAAAATTAGGCATTGGTTACCTCTATTTATGTGGTATATTCAAATTAGTATCTACGAAATACCTACTTAGGAACACATTATGTTTATTTAGGTAAATATTATCGCTAAGTTCACCTTCATATTATTATTTAGATGCAGACAAAAATATCTTCATTTATAAAACAGCGTGTCTTTGCTCAGATTCGTAAGCACCTAGCTTGCTATAAATTTATTATAACACGTAAAAAGCTAGTTTTTATCATAAGTTAGATTGGGTGGCCAAGGTGAGCCAGCACCCACGCCGTGACGTCAAGCCTGGCGCATGCCTCAGAACAATGCGCTGGCGCAACGTTCACACCTATAACATCTCTATTTTAGTCAGCTATGGTATAGTAGGCGTAAACGCATAATTTCTTTATCTAGAGCGACTCAATTGCCGAGATTGCTATGCCTTGAATGACAGTTTAGACACTCAACATGGCAAATGTAAGGGTCTACACAGACGGTCTGCATTGCAACTGCAATGCAGCTGCAAAATAGTAGTTCCAATTCAGTTGTTTTCTAGTTCTTCTTGGTTGTTTCCGGCTTCCACGATGCAGGATGCAGTTTAGCCCTAGTGTGGGGTTAGTGAACATCCTAAATATACACTGTACTTCTTATAGTTTAACAAATTGTTACTTTACTTTAATTAATTCACTGATTGACTGTGAAGTCAGTTTGCAATAATGCCATGCAATCAGTGGACAATTGTTAGAACTGGATGCCCACAGCAACCGGACTGCTCAGTTAGTCAGCAGTTTTGATGCAGTCATGTTCACTCCAGAACAGCTGCATTTGAATGGCAAATTTGGTGCTGAATTGCGATTGAATTGGAGACCGTCTGTGTAGACCCTTAGAGTAACAGATTGAGGTTAAATACTTTCTTTTCTCACCTAAGACACTGCTTAGACCAGTTAGCATGGTTGCGTTTTTTCACATATCACATTGTGCGTCTTAAATCTGCTAGGTTGGTTAGAACAGGATGCGTACCGATAGTAACAAGGCATAATACGGATTCTTGTTCACGTCTATACATTGGGTTCGATCACGGCTGGCACGAAAGCAATTAGAAGAGCATTTTTTGTTGTAACCAGTAGGGAAAGCTTCTTTATCTACCTCTGCATTAGTAAAATTGCCTAGCATTGCTGCCCTAAGATCAGGTTTGATCCTCAGCTGTCCCCATGTACGAACCAATCACTTTTCCAACTTATGTGCATCACTTAACTATATTCTGTAGTGACAGTCAGTCTTGCAATGAGGGGAAATCATCAGGAGAAAACCTGCAGATTCCTGTCAGTGTAACTATGACCCTATCAGTCTGGTTTCTCTGTCACAGGGGTTACGGTGGTAAGCTACCAGTATTTCCAATGTGGGACATTCCAAATCTGGCATTTTGGTCAAAAGAGTACATCGAATGCAGAATTGGGGAACAAGCTAGGAGTAAAATGATTTTTGTAATAAGTAAGCAAATAATGCGAGTTGCATATATACATTATAGATATTGCAACAATCTACATAAGTAGCATGTATGATTTTTTCTTACTTATATGTGTACTCTTTTTAACAACTACGAATCCTTTTTTGTTAAGCGTAATCCGACATACTCTGGTCCGGTTTTTAATCCTCCTGATAACTAAGACAACTAGAGTCCAGGTGGACAGATACATAAGCTGTAATCGAGAGTCGTGCACACTCGTGCAAACAGAGCAGCAACGAGCTTTCTCGACACGCCTTAACTCGCTACGTAACTCAGTGCGTCTTGTTCTAACTAGCCCAGTAGGAAAGAAACAAACTGAGTTACTTAGCGAGTTGATGTGTGTCGAGAAGACTCGTGCTAGGCGCAACATAAGATCAAAATGGCGGAATTAAAAGTTTCGAACACCCTGTAAGCAGTTCTCATGACCTGAGGCATCGCATAACAACAAAACGCAGACAACGGTGCTCTAGACCAATCCGTGAATAGCAAATGCACTGAAGCTTCATATTAATATTTATAGGACCGCCGGCCATTTGAATAGATCCGCGATAGCGCTGCTCGTTAGCACGTGGATGGTGATCCTATCGCAATTTGTGATGTTTTCAATTAGCTTATCAATTGCATTTTTGTCAGTTCGGTTATTGATAGTGTCTTGGCAACAGCAGGAGTACTCTTTTTTATGGAAAAGGGGTAACGGGTAACTTTATGGGAATTGATTCCAAGAATTGCTTAGCCGCTAAGTAGGTCTCTGGATCTCTTACTCACCGTACGAAACTTAGGTAACTTGAGTATGTTGATCTACCTTGTTACTATTCTGGTTGAGCCCACCCATTAGTGCTGCAACCAGCAACTGCCTACAGACTTTTGTTTTCTGCTAACTAAAAATATAGCATTAAAAGTACGTGCTACATTATCAGATTAGACTCCCCAATAAAATTATGAATGGTCCAGTGACGTCACAGGTGCATTCATAAGGCACCCATTGACATAGCGATGCGTATCTCGTTCAGTACCAGTGTACCCGGCGGTTACAATGTAATCATTACGGGTTTTAGATTGACCAAGAATAGTAAAAGTTTTAATAAGGTAGAATTCTAAAATTAACACAACTTCTCTCTCTTTGTCTTTATTTATTTACTTACTTTTGTACGTTACGAAAAAAATATAAAAATTACAACTATTGTTAAGAAGACATTAGTTTCCGAGGGGTATCATACAATAAATGATCATTTATATTTTGGACAAAAATCTTTCATGATCCTGACATGCGTTGGTGGTCCCAGCTTCAAATAGTGTATGGGCCAAAATTCTTTTCAGTGCCTAAAAAAAAATTGAAAATGTATAAGCACTTTTACAAAATTGTAGAAGTCTCGAAATATTTTCCTAGTAATATTACGTTAGTTCTCAACCGGGCCCCAATTTTTATTATGAATTTTCCCACCATCCTGGTTTTTTTATTACAGAAAATTCTCATTTGGTACCCAAATTACCACTGCGTTAGCAGTCCCCATGACTCCTCAAGAATAGTGTCCACTGCGTTACCAAACAATAGTTTTTTTCTTATTCTGACCCCAAATATTTTTATAACAGTCATCATTCGGGTATGCGTACGTCATTCCGAATTTAAAGATAACATATTATTTTAAGAATATCAGGATAAATAAAAAATATGCGTTAAAATGTACAAGGGACATTTTATTAGGCATCAAAAAGAATTTTGGCCCGTATAATACCTGCTTAGTTCAACATTTATATAAAAGTGCCTATTGTTTGCTTTCATTAATTACATTTGTTAGGTGTCTGTATTATTTTTGTGTGCTGTCCGGTCCAACCATTTAAATCATGATGCATATTGAAATAACCGTTCTCAACATACATTGGAATGTCAATATGACATTTCATGTGATAAAGTTTCTTAGAATGTCGAATGTAATAATGCCTAAATAACGCCTCTATTTCCTTTTATACCCGTCGCAGAGGTCATACTTCTCATTTCTAATGTCATTTCACAGTACATTTTATTTCTATGATCAATTGTCTCGGATTTAGAAAAATTACAGCTTTTATGTTACTGATGAAAATACTAGAGAGCCAAAGAAATTATTACTGTTATTGCCAATACTCCAAGTCCCGTTATCGTACTAAAACTTTAACTCAAGTTATTAAGCCGTGGTACTGCGAGGGTGGCTTCCTCGCTGCGCGGGAGTGGACAAAGGGAAGGATACGCGTACGTGCCTCACAAAGCCACATACGTTATTATACGACCTTTTTAACGCTGTATTAAGACCAACGCCGAGATATGACGCGAGTACAGATTTATTATATAAAAAGTGTTTCTATTCAGGAATTATGTGGGATTGATAAATTAATGGTTGTCGTGGCAGTGGTTTTATGTCCTTATGTGTGAGGTAGTAATAAACGGGGCTATATCTGGTCACATTTATATCGATTGTCCTAATGCAGTGTTTACCATAGTATTCGTTTTGCCTATCGCCACTATTTCAGAAAACAATAAAAAAAAATTAAATATTACCTGCTTCAACATTAGTTTCAATTGGAGCAAAATTAGACCAAACCATGATTTGGCACCTTATTATTATAGTAGCACAAACAACATTAATCAATGTGAAGGGCTCATGCTATAGACATTAGGTCTTAGATACAGTGTTGTATCAATTAAATTCAATCTAAGATATTTATAAAACATGTAAAAGAGAACTGAAAATAAATGTAATTGTAAACGAGATTTACGAAACAATAACAGAAAGTGATTAAAATTGATTTATAGCAATTGTTTTTAATGCATTACAAATAGTACTGAGGCTATGAGCAACAAAGTATGAGTAAATAATTGCGTCTTGTTAGTCGTGAACGTGGACTCAACAAGCCACCGATTCTCTAAGCCTTTTTGTATAACGTCACCACTGACTCAATAACACAAGTAAAAAATAAGTAACAAAAAACGAAAACATAACCATTTTTATTATCAAGGAAACGGCCGATTGCAATCGGACTTCATCCACTAACCTTTAAACGGGTTTCAAACAAAACAACAGCAAAAACAGCGAAACAATCTCATACATGACGGACACAAATCTGAACTTACATAACACAATCAACATCTCGTTTATTTCTAAACGCAGCGGACAAATCCTTCGGTCACAAATTCACTGACCAAAATACAGATGCAGTCAAAACAGCCATTAAAACTAGTGGAATACAACACAATGTAACCAACAATGGTGATGAAGTGAACGTGGTTGTGGTAGTGGGATCCGATTAGACTGGGTACGATAATACAGGATCCGTTGACAATGGTGGTATCGGCGCATCTCGCGACTGTTCGAACAGTGTACGCTGTGAGCCAGATAGAGGAGATTAGGCGTGCGTCATTGAACACGTGACTTCCTCAAATTAAAGGAAACCATATTGAGATGTTGTGATTACAGCTTTGTGACCTTCGTGACACTCTATCGATGATAATTCGACTCCTGGAAAACTGGCATAAGAATTGTAAGCTTTTTTTATATAAACGGAACGACCAACACGCAGGTGGTCCATTTGGTGGAAGGTAGATACCGACACCTTTGGAATATTTGCAGCTCCAGAGGGTTAGCAAACTCACTGCCGGACTTGGAAAGCTCCGTGTTGTAGTGCAATGAAAAAACACGTTGGGGAGCCCATACTACAACCTCAGTACGCAGCAGAAAAGATCTCGAGAATATTTGGATGATACCCTTAGGGGGCACAAGAATGTGTGTATGAGTGTGAATACGAGTGGCAGTATTTTTGCCTACTCTAATTAAACTATCTTTCAGCTTCAGGTTAAGCCAAGCAAGCTTAAATCAAGCAAGTTTGTAAAGAGCAAGAATTAACTCCTTAAACATTTCTTTTTGCAACAGAAGACTAAAAAACTTTAGAATCTAGTTCTTCTTAAGCAGGAACACCTGCTGGAGGTCACGTCCGCAAGGTCATGACCCGTCCGGATCAGATAAGAAGCGTCCCAAACCGTGGGAGCCTTTGAACTGCCACGCATAAATTCCCTTCCGTAATTGTGGCAATTAAGACAAGAACGGCATTAAAGATTGGACGACACGTTGATTTGTTGATGACATCTTTGCTGCCATTGTTTTGGAAATCTATTTTAAAGGGGTCACTTATAATGATTTGATTGAAAATGAAGTGGAAGAACGTTTATCCATCCATAGAAAGTCAGTCAAGTTACAAGTTAATGTCATTAACCTCAAGTTACATAATACGATGGCCTTCGAATTAAACTCTAGGCCTGAATGGAGAATGCAAGGGTGCATTAAATAGTTAATAGATTCAGGCGTTACTTTGCGGAGTTCTCTATCAACAAGCTAGCTACTCTGTGATATTAAATTAATTTCGCGGAGTACCAAGGTAATTTGTTTCAGTTTGTTGAATGGGATGGCTTCGTACAGTTCACATAAGTAGGTTAGATAAATCGACAACAGTTCCAAGATGGACGGATAACAGACAGGCACATATCTTTTCCTACTCAATTTTGTCTTTGATGTAAAAACTAGGGTGAGTTTCCGAGATTCTGATTCGGAATTAGTAATAGAACTTTGTGATAGGTAAAATCTGCTACATAATTGTCAACGTACTTTAGTGGACGTTTTTGGTTCAAGGACTTTTCAATTTCTTTCCAGATTTGGCAAGTCAGGTTATTACATTGGAGTGATCACTAGCTTTTCTCCATAACCTCTGTTACAGTGAAACCAGACCTACAGGATCATGTTTAAACATATTAAGACCATAAGAGCGATGGTTACTATAGTACTTAGGTAATGTACATGAGTTGGAAAAACTTATTGGTACATGGCGACCGGTTGGATCGAACTCGGCATCTCATGGTCACGAGTCTACACTAGCTACTAGGCCAAATTAGTAGTAAACTCGCCACCAAAAATTACAAATAGCATCCACTAAGAAAGCAACATAAAATTCACTTTTATTTTTTACCTCAGCAGGTTTTTCTTATCGCACGTATATCGCCTCTAGGTACGTTTAATACTTCTATTGTTTTAATTGTTTCCCACGTGCCCACTGTCCCGTAGTAACGACCTCTGGATACGCCATGGTTGAATCATCGCGTCATGTCAGCTCTGATCGTGTTTGATATCTTAACCATTCTATTAGGATTATAGAAATTAGGTACTTAATTTCTATCCGCGGTTTCATCCTCTTAAATTTTGGTAATGGTGTTATTTCCGAAAAGTTATTTCTTAGTATACCTTTACACCTTCTAAGTTGTTGTTCTTAATTTCAAGTTTCTAGGTACAGGGGTTTAAATTTTGCATTGTCTGTCAATCACGGAAGCCGTTTATATGTATAGATTATAGTGAAAGATATACAGCCATCTGAAGTCTCGTTAACTGTAGAGGGCACAGCCTAAGGCACTTCCAGTGCACGTAGCACGAATCTTCTCAACATTCGTTAACTCGCTACGTAAATCAGTGCGGCTCGTTTTAACTAGCCCAGTAGGAGAGGGACGCACTGAGTTACGTAGCGAGCAAACGCGTGTCGAGAAGGCTCGTGCTTGGTGCACAGATAGTGCTGCACGTCGTGGTGTGCGGAACACGTGTCACACCAACCGAATCGTACTAACTTCCGCCAGCGAGTAGGAAGCTCGTATCGCAGGCATCGCTCTTTGTTCGGCGAGGAAGCGCCTTGGGCCGCGGCGCAAGGACAGCCCGCATGCTATCGTCAACTCATACCAGTTCTACAACAAACATAATATCTACATATGATTATAATTATAGAAACTTTAAAATGAAACAATTTAAACGGCTTATATCGCATATATTCTAAGGAATCTAAGGGGGCATTTACACGAAGCGAGTTCTCGTATAAGAGTTACACTGCATTGCGTAGTTTGATCGACGGATCGATCACGTCATAATAATATGTACCTCGTTAGCCCGCAGTGTAATGCTACTCGCATGAGTCAGCTCACTTCGTGTAAATGGCCCTTAATTCCCGAAGTTTCGAGTTTAGACCCCTTTTCAGGTCTCATGTTCAATTGAAATCATTACGTTTTCAGTTTGTAATTATTTTTTTCGAAATTGTGTAGTTTGTTTTTTTAACTATTTTGTCAGTTCTCCCGTGTTGCGAGTTTATTGTACAGAGATATTTTTGCTATTAGACCTATTAACCAATTCACGGAAATTAAAAAAAGTGTTATCTAATTACCTAGCTGCGATTATTGCAATTACTAAAACGTTTTGCCAACGAACGCTGCGGCCCTAACATGACTGCTCAGGTATTATTAATCTCTCTCTGTGTCTTTGTCTAACTAGTGTCGTTAGAAGAGACGTAGATAGAGATAAACTTAACTTAGCCGGTCATGTTAGGAATTGATCGGGCCATGCAAAACTTCATTAATTAACAAACCCGTGAGACAGGTTTGCAGAAACGTACAAACTGTACAGATATTTTTAACTGTAAGTTTCCGGTTCATAATAAATTGTTTGTTCATTAAATGGCAGGTCACGTTTTTTTATTTAAATGCAAGTAATTGGTGTTAGAATGCGCGTACGATTTCACTTGAGGCAATTTGTGGTGAAAAACAGAAAGTTATGTTTTTAAAACTCTTTAAGGCATCGTAAGGTTTTGCAAAATTGTTATTTATTTCTCTTTATTGTTGTTAAATGGTTTTGCTTTTGAATTTTTTATTCTTTCGAAAATACTTATGATAAAATGTATGACATATTTTTTTTGAGTTATGTAATTTCTTACCAATTTTGAAAAGTCTAACTTGAGTTTATCTACCACTGCGTCCCTTGATGTACTTAACTATTTAAACAAAGACGCAGGGAAAGATAAATAAAACTAGAGCAATCATAGCAAGTAACAAACAGCTGGTTATGCAAAAAAATACTTATTAAAGTATTTTATAATATTTTATACTGTAAGTATACTAAGTATTGTATTTCATTCGAAACACGAATATCGAAAATTACACCACAAAATCTCGTAAGTATATCACATTTATGTTACTTCTGATTCCACCTACATTTTACTTTCTTTTCCAGTGCAGCACACTTACTTGCAAACGCATTATCAGACAATTTTTATTTAAGGCAGTAAAAACGTAAAGTATCAATAACCCACATTACGCATTGTCCACCCTTTGAAAGCTCCGCAAAGCCGAGCTTACGGCGAGCTTCCAAATAACGCGATATCGGTAATCCCGCCATCAATCCTGATGCACAATAGCATTACCCTCTTTTCCAGTTTACCCTACTGCGCGCTATTCTTCGACACCGAGCCATAATCATGCGTAAAGGTGGTATGTCCAACGTTTTTGAAAAGAGAGGAAAAAAAAATAAACTGCTGAGTTTCTTGCGGCGTTTCTTCTCAGTAGTATCTTCCATTTTCCGAAGCGCTAGTAGATTCAGACATGTAAAAGAGCCTATACGGCCTATTTGCAAAATAAATTTTTCATTTTCATTTAAACAAAAAAAAAATAACACTGTTAAAATTGTATGACATCCAATTGTATTTTTTAACCCTTAATTTGATAATGTATAGAATAGTATATATTTTTTTTGTTTATGAAGTATGTATGATACAGCAAAGGCAACGAGGTTTGAATTTCATATTTTTAATATTATTAAATTAAGGATTAAGTATAATTAAATGTGTTTCATTAAGTTAAATCTACAAAATATTATTAAAGTAAACTACTTTACCTACCACGTATTGAGACAACCGAGCGTGCGGGTCACCGGCCTCTACTTCACGAAGCTGACAGTTGACATTTGACAGCGACAATGCGGCATACATGACTAACTTGAAGAGTTTTTGTATTGCCGGGATTAAATAGTAGCTAACTTGTATTGTTGTTGCGTCTAAATCGAGGTTTTAAAAGGATTTCTTTTTTAATAATAAATCAATAAATTTATACAATTAATCAATTATCATTACGCACAGAAATAACCTATTAAGAATTTGTGTTTCCATTGTACTAAACTACCACATCCAAAATTCGCGCGTCGCGCCTTTGGTCCCTCATAAACCCTTAACAATGCGCGTACGTCATAACACCCATCGATCAGCCGCTGATGAATCACCCCCCCTCCCTCCGGGTCGTCCCATAAAGACCACGAGCTCATCTCCACCCCCGGAGTCAGTCCATAAACTGACATCTGAAATTTTAGGTCTAAATGGCAAAATACTTCGATGCACCTAGCACCAATCTTCTCAGTTACTCGGTGTGTCTGTTTCCTAATGGCTGGTTAGAACGAGATAATTGCCGAGAAGAGGTTTCGCTTCTTAAGTTTTTTTTAGGATGAAAGCAGTTTTTGACCCTTTCCAGGCTTTCAATTGTCCCCAAAAAATCCCACAATCAGTTATTAGTGGTTGGATTGGCTTGAAGCTTAGGTTGTATATGTAGTTCGATAACAATAAACCTAGTATAGACATGACGACGCAGATCCTCGGATAAATCGGTTTTGGTGAACCATTTGAACGAAAGCATACCCGCAAAAGAAATATAGGTGAACTTTAAGTTAAAACAGGTTCTTGAGGTGCTTAACGAGTACTAGCAGAAGAAATGGTACTAGTTTGGTTACCACACAAGTGTCACACAAATATAGGTCAGCTAAACTGGCCCGGATTACGTTGCTTGCCATTGCGCACCTCTGGCTTGCGTTACACGGCACACCGAGGATTTACAATACGACAAGTTTAAGTTAAGTTACTAATAAATAAAAAAGGCATTTTAAAGATACCACAACAAGTTTTAAAATTTTAGCAAAACAGAAGAAATTGGTCATTGTTTTAAAAAAGTGAATTCACTGAAAAACAGATTTGTTACACGTAACCAAAGTTTTGTTTACCTATTGCACAAAAAAGTGACTACCGGACTATTTGCTACACCTTACTTAACTCTGGATTTGTTAATAACTCATCAAATGTTTATGAATAGCAAATAGTTTTGCTAATTTAAATAAACTTTGATTACCAATACCCAAAATCACGAGTAACCATACCAGTTCGGTTGTCCCTTTTGTTCAGTGTTTTTGCACGGATCTTGCTAACTAGCGGGTGTTTAACTGTGGAAGTCAGGAGTTGCAGATTGAAATTCTGACAAAGATCAAGAAAGGTTTCAAATTAGTTTACAGAAGTTGGTAGATAAGGAATTCAAATATCATAACCAGTTTTTGGATGATAGGCAAGCGCAAAATGCGAACTTAGAATTCAGCTAAGATGAAATTAGCCTGTCTTGTGTTACTGAAAACAAAATACATCGTTGTACAAATTGAGACCAGTAGCAATGTACTATTGTTTAACTTGCCGTCTTAGTTTTTTTTGCTAGACAATTTATTTCGCAGGTTCAGATCAATATTGCGTTCAAGTCCCGATAAACTTAATAAGTATCAATTAATTTTATATCAATGCTAAGCGTAACTCAAGTATGAATTACAAAACAGTTACAGCACTGGTTGTCCGCGGTTGACAATAAGTCAGGTCGCGGGACAGGTCTCGAGACAGGTCCGCGGACTTATCGCGATCGACGGAGATAGACGCGGGCGCAAGGTTGGCGACTGGCCGAGTTCAGATAACGTAATGCTCCAGATAAGGTTTGCTTAGAGTGCTTTCAATTGTAAGATTCAATGATATGATCGCAGTTTTGATCTGTCACCAGTTAATCAATGTAGCATGCCAAGGGTAACCCAACCTCTAGTTTTATGAAACATGTCCGGAGGAATTTGAAGCTTGTGATGTGGAAGAATCAATTGCGAGGAAGTTAAAGCTTGCCACTCGGCAATAGTCGACAAAGATCGCTTTTGATTTCTTCTTTAAATGATAAAATCATGGTTACAGTTCTCAATAGGCAACCGGGTGCCGGTAGACCCGGCGTGGGCAACTCCGGCGCAAGGTGGACCGACGATCTGCTGACGGTTGCGGGAACTCGCTGAATGCGAGCAGCTCAGGGACCTGCCGTTGATGTCCTTTGGATGATGTGTTGATGATGACATAAAGTTAGAAAACTCATTGATCATGGCTATCACTTCGAATCAAAATCGGTACTCTGCAACCAAGAGTCCACTGATGCTGAGCCACCAACGCACTTTGAGAGAAAATCCTACTTAAGGCGATTGCTTTGTTTGACGCAGGAATTATAAAAAAAGAAATTAGTATTGATAATGTCTTTTAGACACTCTGTTTTGCGACAGTAAAGATCTGTTCCTTGCGTGTTTGTAAGGTAACCCTCCCAGTGTTTGACACGCGTAGCACATTGTTTTGACCAGTAGTTGACCATTGCTTCTCCTTTTTACTCGTACGTTTCCGTATCTTCTCGCCAATTATTGGGGCACTGTCAAAGACTGGGACCGTTACCTTATTATCATTTTGGAAGTTCAAGTTACTAATTTTTACCCCATACGGAGCTTTCATCAAGGCTGACTGTCACAATGAATTGTAAGAGGAAATAAAACATTATAAATAATGGCGTACAAATAACTTAAAACTTTAGAAACTATAATGTTTTGGTGGACATATCTGCGGACCAATTTCGTAAATGAAGCCTTCAATGATTTAGTCATACTAAATTTCTTCTCGTTTGATGGTGGCGGCACTTTGTAAAACTTTAAGAAATATTTTATTTCACTTTTCTTTTAAAGCACTGGTGCTTTTAACATGTACAGTAGGGGAAATATATTCACGTACCACCTTAGAAACCTATCGCAATGACGCGACGTGTTAAACGCAATGTCATACAAATGTCATGCGTATGTCTCTTCGACTAGGTTCTACGGTGGTACGTGTTTCAATTTCCTTGACTGTAAGTTTGTCAACAGGTAAAATTTAGCTAAAAAATAATATTTTCTAAGTCAATCGACTGGGAATGTTGATGTCAGCGACGAGGTGAGCGGGCGCATTCCGCGCTGCGCCTGCGCCAAGGCGACCCACTCCCGCGCAGCCGTAAATCCATCGCTTGGGACTAGCACACTGGCTGTTTGTACGTGTTAGATGTTAGATGGCTTACATAACAAAATTACGCCCCATCTGGGGCAATCATTTTTTTCCTCACTGATGTATCAGCAACATTTTTCAGTACAATTGCAGCTTTTTAGGAGTGTAAGATTTTGCTTTATAATTTATCTAGCTTTTGCCCGCGACCTCGTCCGCGTAGACTTGTTTAACTGAATCAAGCAAACGTGCACCCAACATGCAAACTGCAATATTTCCTGGACAAATTAATGAGAATTATTTGCTTTGCTGCTCATGACGTCACGGCGGCGTATAACTCACTTATCGCTATCCCGTGGGAACTATGCATTTTTACGGGATAAAAGTATCCTATGTATTATGTAATCCAGGTTATAAACTATATGTGTGCCAAATTTCTTCCAAATCCATCCAGTAGTTTTTACGTGAAAGAGTAACAAGCATCTATCCATACTTACAAACTTTCGCGTTTATAATATTAGTAGGATTTATGGCGTATGTTTATGCATTCTACGCGAAATACAATTTAGGTAATGTTAGTGACATCCAAAGTGAAGGTAAATAGTTTATTAACAAACTGGAACAAATTACCTTGCTACTCCGCGAAACCAGTGCCGGGCTCGTGCAAAATATCTGCGTCTACGCCACGCCACGCCACGCTACGTGTACGCCATTCGTTCAAGTAGCGAACGGTCGTACAGGTCGATCTTGATGATGCCTCGTATAGAGGCGAAACGCGCGTCGATCGTGTAGTTTTAGTGTTTAGTGGTGGTGGTGTGTAGTTGAGTCTGTGTGATATATGTTGTTTCGTGTGGAAGCAGAGGAGGGTGGGTTTTTGCATGAACATATATGTGTCGCACAGACGCAGCTATTTAGCACGAGCCCGGCACTGGTTTCGCGGAGTAGCAAGGTAATTTGTTCCAGTTTGTTGATATGGACCTTCGCAAAGTAACGCCTGAATCTATTAAATAATTTATTGGTCAATTGAATAGCTTTAACATAAAACATGTACAGTCGACATCAATGATACTCAATACTGGATACTTTATTGCTTTTCCAAAATGTATGTTACACTTAGATATGTTTACACTTTTTTACCTTATTCCACTGTTTTAATTATTAATGTACATGTGCGTTAAAAATAAGTATAGTTTTTCGTCTTAGCGTCTTTGCCAGTGACAAGATTACCTACGCCATCTTTTGTAGTCACAACTGATAATGTTTACATTTTTACACACAATATTTATTAATTTTGTTGCATGTTGAGAAGATAATTAGGATAGAAATGATTTGTTTACAAAATAAGAGCTTCATACCTAATTATTATTTATTAATTTTTATTTAAGGATGGACGGACGGACAGAGACGCACAGGTCGGTATCTTTTTAACCTTTTTGGTACGGATCCCTAAATAAAGTTTGAAAAACCAAGAATAAAATGATTATAAATCAATAAGCGACTGGTTTAATTGGCCTGCGCGTGAGTTCCACTCAACGATAATTTATAGCATTGTTTGTGGATATCCAGTTAGTTGTCGTGGAAAACCAATATCGCACTGTTGATAAACAAACATACAAAACAACTTTATTATTAAGTACGTAAAGTACTATTATTTCAAGAATTGACTTAGGCCGTCATTGGAAATACCATAGTAAATAAAATTAGACGAAGCTGCGAAGTACATTGCTGTTTTTAGATAGAATGTCTATCATGTAATAGACCAAAGAGGCAATGTAAATTTAAAATGATTTTTGACAAATAATAGGTGAAGTAAGTTTATGCGGGTGGTAGAAACTTGTGCATGGTTCGTCCGGATCGCTACCACCATCTTGCTCGCTAATCCTGCCGCTAAGCAGCAGTGCTTGCGCCGTTGTGTTCCAGCGTGGAGAGCAAGACAGCCGGTGCAATTACTGGCATAAGAGGTATTCCATCTTAGCCCTCTGGGTTGGCAACCCATCTGCCTTTTCCTTGGTGTAATAGGTGTTGATGGGCGGTGGGAACACTTACCATCAGGTGACCTACTTGCTCGTTTGCCTTCTATGTTGTATAAAAAAAAGTAATCATAGTGTAATAGTTGATAGAAATTCCAACTTAAGCGTAATATTTGTTAAATTAAAATAATTTAGGCAGAAAGAGTAAAAAAGACTGATAAATTGATAATACAAAATAAACATTGTTTTCATTGTTAATGTAAGCCATTTCGATTGATTATGACTTTAGTTAGTAACCCCGGAATTCTCGTGCGTTGAAGTCTATTGAGAGAAAATCTGAACTTCGCCCCTAAATAAATAACGATAAATTTGCTTATGCTTTGCACATAATTCGAAATACAGTACCCATACATAGACAACGCATATACATACATAATTCATATTGTCTATATAAATATATACTTAATTACTTCATCATACAAATATTTGACCCTTGTGGGAATCAAACTCACAAGCACTAGTTTAGTAGTTTTATAGACTGAGATTATAGACTAAGCTATTCAGTGGTCAAGTCAAATAATATTTTTTTTAATCTACACCCACGTAACTTCTTCAACATTTTCATCAGCTGTTTTCACAACACGCCTGCGCGCACGCATCACAATACTACACGCTACAATTAAATTATAATCGGCTCCAGCGCACGTTACAAATTATCGCGTTAACAGAATCCTGATAAAACTGCAAACTAGCTAATGTTCGCGGATTCACTCAAACAACTGTGGTCTATTCCGAGGGTGCAAAGCGGGTGGAAGGAGTAGCCTAAACGACCACAGCGCTCGCTACGGCAAGAATTAACATTTTTGCCGTTGACTTGAGCTGTCAAATTCATATTGTAGTTAACATTTTCTAATCGTTTTTGAGATAAATTTAATATGGTCCTAGTAAGATGTGTTATTGTGAAGAAGAATAGCGACTGTTAACAATTTCCAGGACCATGGTGGAAACGAGATCAAAGAAATAAGTGGGTAATTGCCGTAAAAAAAAGTAAGTCACCTAACCTCTAAAATTTTACTTAAAGTACGTAATCATTTGATACAAGTATTAAGTTAAAAATTTACGGTGAATTACTATGTCACAGTCACGATGGATCCCTGTGATAGCCAGTATTTACTTACTTCTTGCTTGACAGCGGTGACAATATTGTCCATAATGTCTACCTGTCACGTGGCGACGTCGTCGCGCTCGGTCCCAATAAAATCCCATTAAAAACATAAACTTCATAAAAAAATTAAGTATGGTAATGGAATCCTTCCACCGTTAAAAGTAGTAAGATAAGGCTCAATTTCATAAACATTCATTTGTTTTCATTTTGCGGGTGGTAGCACCTTGTGCAAGGTCCGTTCGGATCGCTACCACCATCTTGCTCGCTAATCCTGCCGCTAAGCAGCCGTACTTGCACTGTTGTGTTCCGGCGTGGAGAGCAAGACAACCATTTGATTGAACAACTTACTGTCACAAGAGATATTTCATCTTAGCACTCTGGGTTGACAACGCATCTGCAGTCTCCTTGGTATTGGATGTCTATTGGTTAGTGGTGATTACTGCTTGTTTTCCTTCCTTTATAATATAAACACAACGCAACTGTATACCCAAAATAAATTAGGATTCAAGAACAATCAAAATAAACCCATAAGTATTTCCTCTTCCGCTAAGATCCGGCAATGAAACTGAGCGAGGTAGGTCATTATGCTCAGACAGGTAAGTGTCAAATACTCAAGCGCATTATGCTAAATCTTGTTCGCACTCAGTTTGGGCTGCGGTGCGCACGCGCCGGCCCCGATGTGTGCTGCCGTGACGCTACGCTGCTTGCGTCTCTGACTGGTAGACATCCAGGCGTGATAAAAAAAGACACGACCCGTTGCTTAGTTCTAACCATCTAAACTTGTGAAGGAGGTTTTTATTTTGATACTTGAGTGTTTATTTTAAAGCCTTTCAGATGGTAGGACCCTGTGCTTGGTCCATCTAGATCGTTACCACCATCTTGTTCGTTAATCCTACTACTAAACAGCTTTGCTTGAACTGTTGTGTTCCGGCGTGGACAGCAAGACAGCCGATGAAATTACTGGCGCAAAAGGTATTCCAACTTAGCCATCTGGGTTGGCAAAGCATCTGCAATCTCCTTGGTTTTGCGGGAATCTATGGGTAGTGGTGGTCCATTACCATCAGGTGTCCCACTTGCTCGTTTGCCTTCCTATTACAACGACGTTAAAGAGGGGACTTATTATGTCGACTATTAACATGTCACTTAATCGTTTACTACCCTAAAACATAGCACTCTGGTGTGTGAACAGGCCACAATTAATGTATTGTGTTTATTTAAAAAATACTTCAAGATAATGAATTAGATGTTATATCGTCTCACATATTCTTCATGAATCTTACAAGAGAGTTGTGACCACAGGTTATTGCAGACCACAGAGAATGTAACACTATGTATCTACTACAGATAAATTTAAGTTTAGTTTGAAAACACGAGTCCGTTTTTCATATAACCAGTTTTTATGAAAACGGAATATTTTTTATTGTAAATATAGTATATGCTTAAGCCAACGAACTTAGCGAGTAACTGTTTAGTTGTCTTGTCCCTTCTTGTGTAAGTGGACCGTGACCAGTGCATCTAGCACGGATCTTTAAACGCGCTAACTCGCTACGTAACTCAGTGCGTCTTACTCTACCTGGGCTGGTTAGAACGAGACGCATTGAGTTACGTAGCGAGTTAACGCGTATCGAGAAGATTCGTGCTAGGTGCACAATGCGCTTTACTATGGCAATTAATGGCGAGCTCTATAATACATATTAGTTGCAATAGTTTAACATAGATCTTTATACCGTACACTGTCTGGAAAAAACGCACACTGAGGGATTCATCACCGTTTAATAATATACAAGGTGTCACTTTCATGCAGTCCAAATGGACCCCTTCGTTAGAGGGACTGATGGAGCATTGAACAGTTTTCGATAAAAGATCTCTTTAAATTTTTTTGTCTTAGTAATAGAAATGTTGCATTTTTTTTCTCTTATAAACTGTTAGAACAAGAATCTTGATTTCCTTGAAGATGAACAATGTGATGTATTTATATATCTTTCAATGTAAGACAGAAGAATAAACAAATCGTTTATTTAGTATTACAAGGGCACACAATAAAAAATACCTAGCAATGTGTAACATAAAGTCATTAATTACAATTTAAATCCAATTATTTTGTTATTATTGCAGATGCGTTGCCAACCCAGAGGGCTAAGATGGAATACCTCTTGTGCCGGTAATTACACCGACTGTCCTGCTCTCCACGCCGGAACACAACAGTGCAAGCACTGCTGCTTAGCAGTAGGATTAGCAAGATACAAGAACTACCACCCGCAAAACCCTGTCTTCTGTGAGGACCTGTTTAATTTCGTTCGGTTACGGCTAGAGTTTTGTTTCAAAAGATAATTACTGTTGAAGCCCTAGAATTTCAAAACATTAAACTTCTTCAGCATCCGCATTCATTACTTCTTATTTTCAGAACGAATTCCAAAAGCGATAAAGCTAGTCTATCACCACGGATTTCTTTTACAAAAAATATCCCTTCGGTCTTTCCGGCTGGGAGATGCCATCGTGCTTTTTTAATTACTAACATATGAGCGAATCTTTTTTAGGCGCTAACGGTACGAATACAGTTTTAATTTCAGTATAGCGTAAAGAACAACATATAACATTAAGTTAAAATGTGAAGATAGGCGAGAACAATTAATGACCGCCATCTGATATACGAGTACGTAACATAGATAAGGAACAGGGAGCGAACTTTGAGTGCGGGGAGGGCGCCATTTTGTTTACAGAATTATTTTTGTATCGTTTGACAACCGTGGGGTCGTGACTTTAGGGTTCGTAGTCTGTCAATGGTAGGATGATGAAAAAACAAACTTACTACAATAACGACAACAAATACACCTTGTTGATTCACACACGTAAACAAAAACAAAAATACACATAAGGATTCTTTTCAGGGAATTCAACAGGCGTTCTTATCGCTAACTACTACTTCTAAAGTAAGAAACAAAATAATGTTCTTATGTAGTAGACGCAACGACGATATTTTACCTTACTCATAGAATACAAAATGAACGCTCTGTGATAGTCCGAATCGCACTTGGCCGGTTTTTCGTTATAGTCAGACTCATCTAGAGGTAAGGGAACTAACTCATTATCACCAGTATCTAAAAGCTGCCAACGAATCAGCTAAAACCTCTTAGAGTCGCTGGTGTCCACGAGCGGCGGTAATCCTTCCCATCATGTGATCTCTTGCTTGTTTCCTGCTTTTCTATAAACATAAATAAAAAAACAAATATTGTCACAATTTTTCCGTGCTTAATTCTTTTTTTAACAGGGAAGTAAACGAGCATGCGGGTCACCTGATGGGAAGTGATTCCCGCTGCCCACGGGAACCAACGACTCTAAGAGTGTCACTGATTCGTTGCCAGCCCAGCAGTTAAAGCCCCCCCCCTCCCCTCCTCATAGACAATTCTGTATGATTTTTTCGGTTAGGGTCATTTAAAAAAAGTTCTATTTAAATATTTACTGAGTGATTTGATTGCTATAATCACATGTTATGTTGCTACTAGTGCCAGGTTGTAATTGTGTGCGTGCGACGACTACCGGCCCCAGCGCCGGCGCATGCTAATGTCTCGTGATCACACTTATTTGTACACACGATGAATATGCAAGCAATTATAACACTGCATTTATATCTCATTATTAACTTAATAATCTAACCACACATAAATTAGTCTCTCTTGAATGCATGTACTGCAAAATAAATGAAAAAATATTTGACTGACTGACTGGCAGACAATTCACAGCTTGTCCGCAGCCTAAACAGATAAGCATAGGAATATTAAATTTCTTCAGGGATGTAAGATGTGCCCTAAGGAATATTCTTTGGAAATTGTACCATTAAGAGTGTTAACAGGGGGGGAGGGGGGAATTAAAGTTACTATGCACGGGCAGGGTCAGGCAGGCGGGTAAGGCTTGTATGTTTATATGTCTATGGGATACATTAAATGGTAGTATATCTATTTGAATTAAGTACAAAGCCAGTAAAATTGCACTGAAATGTAGGAACCTAGTTTATTAAATAATTAAATTAAACAGTTGAATACAATACTAATTCTTGAAATGTTATAAGTATAATAAATGCTTGAGTATGCAAGATTCCTCAAACAATATCACACATATTAGAATATCATCGACCGTATTTTCTATGAAGAAATTTATTGTCCATTGATGTCACAGAAAAAAGGGTGACTTCAATACTTATTATAACCAAGACTTAACAATAGAACCCCTTTCCAACCACTTTTTGAGACATTGGTTGAAGTACTATTATAGTTGCAAGGAAATCATGAAGGTCAGCAAATAACTTAGAACCATAGATTCAACGATTAAGTGAATATTTTTTTTAGCATTTAAGGCATTCCATGATTTTAGCACCCTTAAATTTTTTATCCAAGTTTTACTGTTTTCTAATACGCAGTAAGATTTTTTGTTAAATAAAAACATTTTTTAATCCTAGATTTTACTTGGCGTACATAATTTTTGCTTTGTTATCGGAGCTAGATAACAAAGGAAAGTCAAAACTGATGTGAAAATTTTGGAACGGACAACTAACTTACGAACGTTGAAAGTTTAATAAATGCTTGGAAAAACAGTGTACCCGATAAAACCGACCGATCACTATTGGTGACGAGTCTCTGAGATCACTCACTCCAAATCCTTGCTATGAATCAGAGGATGCCAAGTTAAGTATTATATAAGTGCAAAGAGTACCCACTTGAGACATAGATGTGTATATTGACGCTCACACAAAAATATCTGAATGAGTAATCATTCAAACTTGTGAATGGATAAGGCATCTGCTATACAAACAGTAATTAGCATTGCTCCAAGCTAATGCTACATTAAATACATTCAAAGTTTAACACAGCAAATAGCTGTCTGTGTCTCAACACTCCCGCTCCCTAACATGATCGGCCCGGGTTTAATTTATCCCTCCCTGCGTCTCTGTCACACTAGTACCATCAGAAAGGGACGTACATAGAGATAAACTCAGATAAACTAAACTTGGCCAGTCATGTTAGGATCACAGGACCACTATCCGCAAAGTATGATGTAACCTTCTAATTCTAAATAAAAGTTTATTAACAAACTGGAAAAAATTACCTTGCTACTCCGCGAAACCAGTGCCAGGCTCGTGCAAAATAGCTGCGTCTGTGCGACATATATATGTTCATGCAAAAAGTTCGTCGCGCGTCGATCGTGTAGTTTTAGGGTTTAGTAGGTGGTGGTGTGTAATTGAGTCTGTGTGATATATGTTGTTTCGTGTGGAAACGGAGGAGGGTGGGTTTTTGCATAAACATATAGGTATATCTCGCACAGACACAGCTACTTTGCACGAGCCCGGCACTGGTTTCGCGGAGTAGCAAGGTAATTTGTTCCAGTTTGTTGATATGGACCTCCGCAAAGTAACGCCTGAATCTATTAATTATTTAAATGTTTATTACCAGACCACGGTCACTTCCTCGCTGGAGGTATAATAACCGCTTCACAGATTTCAAAAAAGGATGCATAGGTTAGTTTTAAGCCTGCATCGCCAAGTTGGGCGTGTCAGGTTTAGCAGAACCGCGGATCCTTTGTCCTCCAGACGTCGTCGCCTTATACTGCACATCGTCGGTGACGTCGCGCCATTGTGGACACCATGTTTAGCGTGCTGAGGTCGTTCACACCCGGCTGATTGATTGCTGCTACGTGATCGATGGTAACAGATAGGCGAACCCTTATTTTTGACTTTACAAATGGTCAGGTTCGGGTAGAATCAGATATATAGAAGAGCCTATGTAGCGTATTTGCCAAATAAATTTTTCATTGGAATTTAATTTTTTTAAGTCGTTTTATTCTGTGAAAATGTTTTGTAAATCATATTTCTTTCTTGTAACGCCGTTTTCACTATTTGTTTTCAGAGTACCAATAGCCCACGATGTTTCCCTGAAAGAAGAGTTTTGCAAGATGCTACTTTAAGTATTGCTTGCTAATCCTGCCGCTAAGCAGCAACGCTTGCACTGTTGTGTTCAGGCGTGGAGAGCAAGACAGTCGGTGAAATTACTGGCACAAGAGGTGTTCCATCCTAACCCTCTGCAATCTTTTTGATGTTGCAAGTTTCTAGGAGCAAAAGTCTATTTTATAAAGTAATAATAGATTGTACAAGTACCTACGCAGTGAAATAAAGTAGGTCAGTATAAAGAAATGAACTTTTACTTTACCGTAATGCTATGGAATCGCGTAGAGTTGGCCGTTCATCACGCATCGCCCGGTCAGGGGTCAAGCGGCACTGACCACCATTAATATCACTTTTATAGTTTTCGGTCCGTCTGTGCGAGTGTCCGCAACTATCAATTAGCTGGTTTGCTCTTTAGGGATCTTCGGACTGCGTGTCTACATATCGGCGGTGATGCTTAAAGACCTATCTGACAAATTCGCAATTTTGCACCGGGCTATAGGGAAATTGAATTTTAAATCGAACAGTTAAGAAACACAATTTTGCTCAGAATGTTAGATAACGCCGATGAACCGCCGAACGTCGATGTAGGAGGTACTTTATCTGGAATAGGGACGTGATGTACCTACAATTGAAATAATTGAACATGACCTGTCATGGATGGAACTATGCCAAGTGTTATAATTGAAATCGTAAAAAAATATTTACTATTTTATTAATACCAATTCCGAACATATTTTGAACTTTCGTTTGTCCGAAAATCTATTTATTGTTTTCTTTGAGTATTCTATTTATAGTTTTAGCTGAGTCTGGTTGGATTAACATAAAGGTTCTAAAAATGCGGTTTGTAACTTTAAATATTAATATTAAACAATAAAATGTCATTTTTTACTAGCTCAATGTTTTACAAATCATCAAAATTAGTTTACTAAAAATGTTTTGCAAGCCGATTTTTTTCTTTTACGGCATGTTTTGACAATTTTTATAGTGCTACAGAATCATCGGTGGGCGACTCCACTTTTTGTTAGAAGAGTGCCAAGTGGAATGAACCGTTTACGTGCACGTTATTAATTTATCTATTTGAAGCGATGGCACAAGATAAACTTCGATTAAGTACGTCAGAGCTCAATTCAAGTACATTTATTTCCCAGATAAATTAAGTATAGGATGGTTAAAGTTTAGTTTGGTCAAATAAATACAACATTGGCATTGATTGCCCTCTAGACAGAAAGTTGACCTAAAATGTAAGCGATCAGCGCCTTTGAGGAGTTTCTTCTCTACAAAATATACTTATACTTTTTTTTTTGCCATCATCATTTTTGTGATTGTAATTTGTGATTGTAATTTTAATATCAATTTGAACAGCTTTTCATTTTAAATCGTGAGTGCCTTGTAATTTTATTTTGTCTTTAATTAGGTTTTTGACATCATGTGACATTTGTATATAAATATATATTTTTATTGTTATTATTATGGAAATTGTAATTTGACTGTTTTTTTTATTTAAATTAAAATTTTCATTTTAATTGTATTTTTTAAATTTCGTTAATAGTATTTTATATTTTAATTTGTAACTAGTTTTTAAGACGCAGCAACACCCTACTAGGGTAACATGCATTTTTAAGACCTTAGTTTGTACATACCTAACACATTTACTGTACCTATAAATACATGTATGCTAGCGATTATAAGTAAAAAAATAAAAATAATTCCTAAACGAACGCATACTATACGATATATAGAGGAAAAAAAAGGACAACCATGATCTAATGATACGAGTTTAAATAACGGTAGAGGCACACTGTAGCTAGTTGCTGGTTGTAGTACGACATCATTCTCTGAGAATACCGGCATGAAGTAGTAGCTTGCTACTGCATTTCGTACGGTGAGTGAGAGATCCTGGAGCCACGAGGGCAACGGATAAGTGATTCTTCTGGAGTCGTACTTCCATGGGCGGCGGCGGTCACTGTCATTCAGGCTAGTTTACCTGCCATTTCAACGTTCCTGAAAAAAAGCAAAATCAATTGTTTATTATTTTCGTTTATAAGAAAAACAACTTTAATGTAGTGCCCTCAGATGTTCAGTTCCGATGTAAGTTAAGCCTGTACGTTTAGATCATTCTCCAGTTCGTATAGCTGCGTATCATAGAAATAGTATAGCATAGAAAGAGTATTAAAATTGAAAGCGATATTTTATTAGCTGATCTCTTTACTTTAAATAGTAATACAATGTGTCAAAAAGATACGACTAAATAAATAAAGGAGTTTAGAGAAACTCCTCTTCAATTGACACCCTGTACACAACCAATAGACAAAATGGCCACCTTTGGTTATGGTAATGTTTACATTAAGGTAGTATAATCTACGTTTTTCTCATTAATTTGCAGGTTTTACTACCTTGACGCACCCAAAGGTAACCATTTTGACAGTTTTGGCTATGTATACTTGACAAGTACTGAGACTATATCCATGCTTTAGTCCTTCATCCAAGCTGCATATTCAAGATCGCATTTGACAAGGTTTTATAGAAATGAAACGTCCAATGCGACCTTGAGAGCGCAGTACTTGACAATGATCTGCAACTACGACCTTCAGATCCCTTCTTATCCGAGCAACGTAATTTCTTAATCGTCTGTAGGTACTTGAAGCATAAATCCTGGCCAACACATTCGCACATCAATTGAAAGTTTCGAAAAAAGGAATGCCATTGACAGTCGAGTCGGCATCTCAATCGCAACGTGCATTGACCTAAACTCTAACACCGTGATTAATTTTAACTACACTCCTCATACCTTCACTCTTTCAGCGGCAGATCTCACTTCACATTTTATGAACGCTTTTGTGTCAAACACCAGCGCAGCTTGACCTTCCCCTCCGCTCGCAGCCGACTGGTATTTAAGACTGAAAGGAGTAAAGATGGGGGTATGGCAGGTCAGGTAAGACTGGCGGTGTCCAGGTGGCACAATGTTCCTGAGACAATGGTGCTGTTGAATATGCATGGTGGCATCCGCGGTGCAATTTGGCCGGGGACTTGTAATGACAATGTGACAAAAATAACACGCTCGTGCACTCACGCACTGGGCGTGAGGTACTTACTGTTATAAGTTTCTAATAACGCATGTTCGTAAATTTTGTATTTTGCTAATACTTAACACCATGTTGCTTTTCCACAATATATGTTATTTACAAATTGTTAACTTCTTTATCTTAAGTTAACTTGCTGCCCGTTTCTGTATTCGTGATGTTTTCGGCCGCCTTTGACTTTGACTTTGACTTTGACTTTGAACAACGCAACGGATTTTGATACGGTTTTCGCTTTTATTTAGAAAAAACTTACGGAAGATTTTAATGTTTTATTCTAATTATATCCGTGTAAAGGGTGACTAGTAACCTATTAATTATACTACTTAGACCATTAGCCACCGATACCAAAATGATGGAGACTAAATAAAATATTATCTTTCTTTAATATTTCCTTTATTACACCAGCTGCTCGATAAAGTAAATTACCTAAAAGAAACTTTTTTCATCGTTTTATACTGTAAGTGAGAGATTCAGAAGCCTAGAGAGGGATGGGGAGTGCTAGGCTGTGATCACATTCCATCAGGTTTTGCGGGTGGTAGGACAAAGTTCTAATTGGAATTGGGAGCGAACGAACTGCGGGTCACCTTTTGCTATAAAATCGGAAACCAAGCGAGCAATTGAGTCACCCGATGATAATAAGTGATCACTCCTATTCATAGACGCAACACCAAGGAAATTGCAGATGCTTTGTCAGCTCTGAAGGCTAAGAGGAATACCTCTTGTATAATTTCACCGGCTGTGTTGTATCGCTCTCCACGTTGGAAGAAAACACTGCAAGCACTGCTGCTTAGCGGCTGAATTAGCGAGCAAGATGGTGGTAGTGATCCGGAAAAACCTTGCCTTAGGTCCTAACACCTGCTAAATTTTTTATTGTTTTTGTTGTTGTAGTATAGTGACTAAATTTCGAAACATCTTGTTTCTATTGTATAAGATGGTCTCTTGGCAAAACTTAATTAAGTAGTGATATTATAACTTCGACTTATAACTGTAGCGTGTTGAATCGCAGTGCGTCCGTTCAGGCGAGGCAGTGACGTAACTGCGCGTGCGTCTATGCGCGGCGACACCTCGACACACAGGGTCTGTATTAGCAGCCAGCCCAAATGTAGGCCGAGCTACCCACAGCTTGGAATGAAATTCACAATTCATAGATTAAGCCAAACGTCTCGCTAATCCAGCCGCTAAGCAGCAGTGCTTGCACTGTTGTGTTCCGGCGTGGAGAGCAAGAGAGCCGATGCAATTAATGGCACAAGAGGTATTCCATCTTAGCCCTCTGGGTTGGCAACGCATCTGCAAGCTAGGCAGCCGGTGCAATTACTGGCATAAGAGGTATTCCATCGTATCCCTCTGGGTTGACAATGCATCCGCAATATGCTTAGTGTTGCGGGTGGAGATCACTTACCATCAGGTGACCCACTTGCTCGCTAGCTGTATTGTATACAGTCAGCGTCAAAGATATGTTTACACTTTTTTTACCTTAATTCCATTGCAATAAGGTGCAAAAGTGTAAACATATTATCTTTGAAGTCGCCCATTCAAGCCACGAAACGAGCCCTTTAAATGGCGGTAACGTTTTCCACCCTCTAAACCTAAACTTATAGCCGTGGTTTTTTAGTATGCTGTGCAGCTAGCACGAATCTTCTCGATACGCGTTAACTCGCTACGTAACTCAGTGCGTCTCTTTCTCACTTGCCCAGTAGGAGAAAGACGCACTGAGTTACGTAGCGAGTTACCGCGTGTCGAGAAGATTCGTGCTAGGTGCATTGTTATGTTTTAGAACTAAACAGGTTTGTAGGTTTATTTTTTATTAACACTCGTCGAAGACTGATATTATTATTCATATATATAATAGTACCTATCTGAAGACCAAAGCTTAAGTACTAAGTTAGTTCTTAGATATGTTTATATATTTTGTTTATTTGTTAACAATATTAAAGAAAATTATGGCCTTAGGCAAATTGTTTATCGGTAACAAATGTAAACGTTGACTTACTTGCGACATACTTACAGTCCTATACGTATTATTAACAAAACATGAAAACATATTATTACTCTGTTATATAGTTTTCAAATGATAAAAAAATAACAGAATAATTTGCCGAGTTTCTTTTCCGCAGAATCGTTCATTTTCCGAAGCACTGGTTGACACAGATTTATAAGTGACTCTGTTTCAAATGAACATACTCTGTTTCAAATTATCATAAATATAAATAAATAAATATTTTTGAGACAATTAACACCAATTGACCTAGTCCTAGAGTAAGAAACTGAAATATATTTAAAGAATCTACAACTAACGCCATCTATCGTCAAGCCACGTCACCCCGCACCTCCAATCGATTGAAAGCGCGAACGCATTACTGCCCTTTCAACTTTGCCATCTGCCCCATTACGACGCAAAAAAATCGTCAGCAAGTCAACGGAAGCGAAATCATTTGCAATGCAAATCGTTCGGATTCCTTCAGTGCCACAATAAATGCTGGCATAACCCCGGGATGCATAATTAGCATATAAATAACAAGTGATTTTCGACTATTGATGGGCTCGAATAGGCTTTATTTATGGATAGGTATTTGCATAGGTTGGCTATGGTTAAATGGTGCGCATGAGCAGCTGGTGTGAGCCGGCATTTTTTATTTATTATCGATATATTAAGTCCTTGATATTTGTTAGTATTGTACAGTTAAAATGTAATAGTTTTAAATGACTGTTTTTTAGGGTTCTGTACCTCAAAGGGAAAAACGGAACCCTTATAGGATCACTTTTTTGTCCGTCTGTCTGTCTATCTGTCTGTCAAGACCGTTTTTCTCAAGAACGCGTGAAGGTTGAGTTGAAAGTTATATCAAATACTCAAGTCTGCAGTCTCTTAGAGCTGTGAAAAAATCAAACTTCTAAGTCAACGCAATCAAAAGATACGCCGATACCATTTATGCCGAATGTTTCATACATTCGCAAGACACTCTAAAACCTATGGGGTACTTCCCGTTGACCTAGAACTATGAAATTTGGCAAGAAGCAAGGTTTCACAGCACAAATAGAACAATAAATCCGAGAACCGTTAATTTGTAGTTAATAAACACAAAAAAAAAATATTTTGGTCTTACAAAGCAAAATGCGATACTAGACGTTGTTGATGACGGAACCCACGGTGCGCGAGTCCGGCTCGCACTTGGCCAGTTTTTTTCTAGTAGCCTGTCATTGTGCCCCACTGCTGGGCAAAGGTTTCTTCTCCTGCATTTATCTTTCTCCTACTTTAAAAGGCCAGCAAACGTAATGCCTGAAGTCATTATCTGTCAGTCAAGGTAAATTCAAACCAGAAGTTGCTGGTGCAAAGTAGGTAACTCAAAAGCACATAATTACATGGCTAAGAAAATAATTATGACATCCAGACATACATAATTTTATTGATACATTGGAAAATTGAAAAAAAATCTGCGAATACAGTCAAGATACATACAAATAAAATTAACATAACCCTTCCTTTTGGCTTTGCCGTAGTCGGGTAAAAAACTAGGCAGGTACAAATTCCTTTGGAAGTTTGGAATTTAGTTTTTCGAAAAATAATTAAAATGCTCGTGTTCCTTAGGTATTTTACAAGCATGAATAAAAACTATTGTTATTAATTGTTAGAAGTTATTTATAAAGGATGAAAATCTCTTATTGTTTGAATAAATATTATATAATGTACTTTGGAAATATGTTTTTTTAATATTGTCCATTAAAACTTGCATCTGGCAAAAAAGGGCGGATGCAATAACAAAATAAATGCCAATTTGTTTTATACAGTGTCCAAATGACTCGTATCCAAAACAAAACCAAAATTCAAACGACATCTAATCAACCGACAGCTGCTAAACAATTTTATACAAAAACGTATTACAAAGTCAATCACACCTTTACCATTCTGATGGTAATTTACGACAAAAACCATCGATCGGAATCAAAGCGGCGTATAATTCCTCGATAAATCATACATATCATGCTAATTTTACCATCAAACATTTGCAGAGATAAATTATATTTGTCGCAGCTCTGTTAACGTTATATTTATGTTTCGAATTTTTTACTTTTCTACTCGGTTCCGCTTTCTACCCATGCATCATGCCCCGTTATATTTACAACATAAAATAACGTTATTTAATTATCTAACGAAATGCCAAATTGGTAAACAAAACTGTCAAGTCGGAACCTTGTGGACGGCATCCGTGTACAAATTGCTGTTTACGAAGATATTAATCCAGATAGGTTTTTTAATCGTTTAGTAACAATGGAAGAAGCGGATCGATAAATTTGCTAAATAATAGTTATCGAAAAATAAGTCCAAAACATTATTGTGGTCCGGAAAGCATAAAAATATTTCAAATTGTCAAGACAATAGAGCGGAGACAATGGCCGGGCGCAAAAAGGGGCCAAGTATTTTTTCTTAAAAAAAGTGTGGTTTTTTGCGAAGCCCCTCGACAACAATCGGTGTACCGCCCTTTTTGGTGGGTATTGATTTTTTTGAATAACGGATCTGAGGTTTGTTTATTTTGTCCGTCGACATTATGGGTAATGGGCACTTAAAATATACTGTGCAATAGCAACTGCGATAAAGGGTTGCGCAGACGACAGGCAATGCTCTAATTACCTCTGAGTTCTCCAAAAAAAGTTGTGCGTTTGAGTTACTTTAACAAAAAGTTATTCGTAAACTTTTTATTGACATGGCTTCAGGTACTATTTCCAATTTGTTAAAGCTCAAACCATCATCATAAAAATGTAAAGTTTAGTAATTAGTTTGCATGACAAAGATGCGCAGGCGCAACCGCGACCCCGAGGTGCCAACCGCTAACGGACCAACAACCGTTTCCGAAAACCGTAAAGGAAGTAATTACATATTCTAATCCAAATCCCAACCCGGTTCATGTGTCACTGTTACACAATAAAAAACGTAACGAAATGCATAAGACCTCTAACGGTAAGACGAGCATGAGAAAAAAAAGCATCAAGAACGGCATTTCGAATCAGCCGAGTGTAAGGAAAAAATTGCATACTTACTTACTAAACCACAAAAAACAATCAATGCAACCAATCAAAAAATATCCGTGTCCTAGCCCCCAGAGAGCATAGTTTCGATTAACAGACCCGATGTATGGCAACAAAATTTATGCACGCATTTGCATAATGTGCATAGCCCCTAAATTTTATTGTGTAAAAAAATAGGATGGGTAGGACTTTTTTGCATAAATTCTTACAAAGGAAACGGGTTAAACCATTGAGGAAGTGAACGTCGCGGATCCGCTCCCGTCGAGGTCTCAAAATCAAAGTTCAAAGGTGCAACTACCAAAAAAGAACCCTAACCTAAATGAATAGAAAATAGAATAGCGAAACTCGAACTTAGCGTTGCACTCTTTCGCGAACCGACCCCATAGCGACGCATAATAGAGCAAAATGTACCTGACTATAATTTATACGAGAATATTGAGAGAAATGTACCTGCCCTTTTTTGAATATTAAGTGCAACGTAACCCCTGACATTATTGAATAGGGTTAAGATACTATTTGTAAGGGCATAATACAAAAAATGCAAATAAACTGTCCCAACTTTGGCGCGGCGAGGGTTACAGGTATAGAAAAAAATCGCACCAGGGCCCCGTTCAGCAAGTACGGTATTTATTGTCAGCGTTGTATTCGCAAAGAATTGCGATTTTGTATAAGCGCCAGCACTTGTCACCGTGGCGTATAATTTGGGTGTGTACGGGCCCTTTCTTATGCATATGCGAGCGAGGGGTCGCGCATAGATAATTCTTTTTTTAATAGCGTTTTTTTATTATGCGTCGTATGCAAAGATTTATTGTCGAAGATCGGGATGTGCGTGAGAAAGCCGGAGACGAGAGATAATCGAATTTGCCTATAGCATCCCCTAACCCTTTGATATCGATTGAAAGGATCCTGGGAAAGATGAGGATATTCAAACAAGGTGTCATCTCGCTGAATATCGATTGCCGTTGGCTCCTTTATAAGGCCATGGGAATGATACATTGAATAGGAAGAGCGGACGGTTTTTGCATAATCTATTGGTTGTGACCGTGAACGCTTTGTACGTCTAACGGTATTTCTCGTAAAGGGTTGATCTTAAAAACGATCGTTAAAAAATCGGGGCCGTTACACTTTTTGTAACAAATGACTACTGTCCATTTTTAACAGTTTTACGCGTGTTTTGTAACTGTTTTATGTGTATCGGTCTGCGTTTGAATGGGTGTGAATAAATATGAATAAGTTAACGAAATACCTAAGCTTGTTTATCATGCTAAGTAAAGCGATAAATTATAGAGTTGTGGTTGTAGTGTTTTATTTGATTGTTTTTAAATATTGAGTCAACATACATTATGAGTTGCAGCTTTAGGGTTGGCACCTGAGACATGAGCGTCACATATTTTGTGTGGGTGTTTTGTATTACACCTAAAAATATTTCACGCTGGGCATAATAATAACTGAAAATCTATGGCAGAGCACCTCTCAAGCAGACGGTCATGTGTTCGATCCCAGATCGGATCTCAGAATTTTTAAAAATTTTGTGCGCAATGTAGTTTTAAATCCATCACTCCTGATTTTCTGTATAGTTATGCGTCTCTCGATCCTCTGTCTGTCCGTCTGTTGGACTGTGACCTCCTGCTTCGATGAATAATTTTAGCGTGGAGTTTTTAATTTTTTTTTGCCGATCGGACCAGATGGTTTTAAGACATGTTAGGTGGTAAAAAAAATAAGCTTAATAGGTTTGTATAGACTGTAAACGTTGTTCTTATTAATTTTACGCCATAATTTTTGAACGTTAACGTTACGTTACGGTTCCGAGGGTTCCAAAAATACTAATAGTTTTTCTAGTCCGTCCGTCTATCCGCGGCTCAGTTCATAAACTCCTAGAAAGCTGTAATTTGGCATGGGCACGCATTATTCACGCCGGAAACGTGGTAAAACAAAATCTTTATTATTTGAATTTCAGATTCAGGTGTTATGTACTTTGCGTAGGGCCATATCAACCAACTGGAATAAATTACCTTGCTACTCCGCGAAACAAAAATACTACTTCCTTTCACAGAGTAGCGGTATGATTTGTGACGGTTTGCCAAATAAAATCTTGTAAATTAAATTTAAATGCTGTAGGTACAACACAAAGAAAAAATAGGATACCTAAAGGCAGGACTCGAAACTGCTACCTAAGCAATCCGTACCTTGCGTTTAAATTTGTGGTAAATTAAATAAAATTTGAATGTTAAAAAAAATCGAAAGTAAATTTCGATTACAAAAAAATTAAATCTTGTCTTTTTTTGGGTACATTCCCTACACGTAAAGTCATGTTACCAATAGACTTTAAATACAAATGGCTAAGTTTTTGATTTTTGAGTGGGGTCATGACTACAAACAGCAGCACTGGGTTTCAGTGGAGGCCTGAAATAAAAACTAAAGAAACTAACACTTTTAACCTGTACTTACAAATACCCCTATTGAGTGACGTCACCGATAAGAATATTTGGTCTAGTTTAGGCGGTACACCGTCAAAGGCGCTGCTCCAGTTTTTGTCCCAGCCAATGCAAACAACGGTCACCATCACCGTCACAGAGGACGGACGGACAAAGGGTAAGAGTTGGCAAAAACGTGTCGTAAACTTTAATTGCGTCAAAAATGCGGTATCTACAGGCTGTTTGAAAACAAACGTTGTTTTTAATGTTACTAATATTATAAACGCGAAAGTTTGTAAGTATGGATGAATGTTTCTTACTCTTTCACGTAAAAACTACTGAATGGATTTGGATGAAATTTGGCACACACATAGTTTATAACCTGGATTAACACATATAATATTTTTTATCCCGTAAAATGAATAGTTCCCACGGGATAGCGATAAGTGAGTTATACGCCGCCGTGGCGTCATGAGCAGCATAGCAACTAATTTCATTAATTTGTTCAGGAAATATTGCAGATTGCATGTTGGGTGCACGTTTGCTTGATTCAATTAAATAAGTCTACGCGGACGAAGTCGCGGGCAAAAGCTAATGTTACAATAAAAATTAATAGCAAATTAGTTATGAAACTATTACGAAGGTCAGAGATATACTAGGTGCTCGTAAATTACTGAAATAATAGGTGTAGTTAGGTAATAAGTAGGTCTAAAAAAAACATTGATAAGACGGGGATCGTCTTCGGGTTGAAAATATCCATAAACGTCTATATAAAATACATATATTTGCAGTATTTTTCAATGAAAATTAAAACGTAAAAATTGCTTTTAGTTGACATATACTTTTTTATATGTCTTATCCTACCAACGTTTCAGAAAATGGAAGATTTTGCTAAGAATTCTTCTCAGCCGTCAAGAACAAAGCTAGAAGCATCGCAAGGAACTCAAAGGCTTATCGTTTGTTTCTGATCTATAAATATTACTCATGATCAAATTTGTCAATAATCTGACTAAATGTATCTTTAATATTTTTTTAAACGTCTCGCAACTACTACTAAAACATTTAAAACATTCGCGATTTTCACACAAATTGATAACGTCAAACGGGACTTTAACGCGATAAAATAATTGTTAATTTACCTCGACGTTTGAACCGTGTTGCGTTGGCCGTGGTCACGGGTAGAGATTTTGGCATCTACCCGTGATCACGGCCGTTGCAGACTGTTTTTTACCGCATTAAAGCCCCGTTTGACGTATAAATAAGAACACCTAATAAATAAAACACAACACTCAATGGAATTATTATAATTTGATACGGTGACCGTTTTGGAAATTGAATGACAAATTAACTTTTACACTCATTTAATAGTGGCAGTAGTAAAACATAAACGACTTGATTAATAGCTGGTAATCAGTGGCTGCTCCACTTGACTCAAAAACCAGAATTAGTGAGATTCTGTTAATAAGTCACAAAAAAGAAATTTGTGATATATGCATTCCCACACTTTGGGGAGCGATTAAGTTTCTTTCGAACAGTGGCTCTAAATACTCGCAAATTAGTAGTTGACAGACACAATACAAACTTAAAAGAAAAAGTAATTAAAATCAGTGCTCTTGCTGGTTTGCATTTAAAGTTGATTTTTGATGTTTCGAACTACTACACGGTTTGTTCGTCAGCCAATCAATAGCTGAATATTTAATTAAAGTTTTCTTAATATATTCTAATAGAGATCACGCTGTGTTTATGGTTTTGGTCTAATTTTGGACTAAATTCCGGCTTTCTCTGTCCACTGACTGACACGGAGGAATGAAACGACTGGAGTAGCTTTAGGGTATTTACAGTTCAGTGTGCGCTGGATTTAATATTATTTAAACCGAACATGAATGCACGACGAGTGTTTTATGTAGCACAATGGAAACAGTTGACTAAATTACTGTTTTCTATTTACTATAGGTAATTATAGTAAGTAACTGCTTTAAGTTAGCAATAAATATATTATTCGTCTGCCCGGGCCCTTCAGATTAACTGGCTACTTTCGCCAAATAATTGTGATCAAATATCTGTGAATTAAATAGAATCTATTTTGAAACGAACTTTTTGCAGATGGTGCCTACTTTACTACTTAATATATGAGTGCATTGGCTTGAATCAAAGAATACTTGCATTAGATTTAATTTAAATGAATTCTTTGCAAATTATTATTTCGCATTAAAAAAACAGTGTGTATAATTTTCGTCTCCGTTCCCTTCGTTACCCCGAGGGCTCATAAAGAAATCGTCAGCAAACGGTCACCATATAACTTTTTGCCCCAATAAAAGAAACATATTGTACCGGGCACGGGAAGGGTTAAATTATGCAAATTGCAATTAACTAAGTGTTCCATGGAATCGTGTTTGGACTTTCCAAAGAAAGAGTTTCAGTAAAAAAATGTTTTGGTCGGCGTCGCAAATTGATTTGTCTCGAAAATAGAGCAAAGTGGTAACTTTTCAACTGTTTGTAGATCAACAAAACAAAAAATATTCTCTCTCTTCTAGCAGCATGCAATTAGGTGAAAAAAAGCAGAAAAAAAAATTTTTTTAACGAACTTAGAAACATGAATTCAGGCTGGACACGAGGAGGTAAGTCTTGAAAAGACTTATGCAGACTTATGGCGATATATCATGAGTAACAATAAAGAGAGTCGCGTGCAACAGCTAATATTATTGGTGGTAGTTATGTTTGTTTATGTATGTGAAAAACACTTGGTATGAATATTTATAACATTGACGTTCTTTAACGCGATAAAATCATCACGATCATCGATGGTGTCTGCTCGTGACTACCATTGAAACATGGCCGAAACGTCGAGGTAAATTAACAATGATTTTATTGCGTTAAAGTCCCGTCAACGTTATAAATATGTGTGAAAATCGCGAAAGTTTAAAACACTTTGTATGAAGTTACATTTTAATTTTAAAAGTTTATAATGTTAAAAATATTCCACAAGTACCTACTTAAACTTTTGCCAAGTGCTTCTACGCTGCAAAGTCTATTAGGTAGGTACTGGCTGTTAACATGTCAAATACTAATTGAATCTCGCAGTAAATGTTGCGCTGGCGCATACGATAGCGCTAATTGCGGGGAAGAGTTTCTTAAATGCCTCAAATAAAGCTAAAAATTTAAAACTAATAACTATAGTTGGTATGATGAATTGATAATACATTATTTTAACGCAAAGAAAAATCTTGGATGTCCTGTCAGACAGTTAAGGTTTTCCTTTGTGTTCTCATTGCGTAATCATTTAACGATTATAATTTGAATGTACGAGTTTTATATTAAAAAATCAAAATTTTGATAAAAAAATTTAAGAAATGATTTTAATAAAATTTGAACACTTAAATTATTACATTTTAGTGATATGCAACGACAACACACAGAGAAAAAACTTGGGCGTCTGGCAGGACTTAAACATTGAAGATTTTGCTTTATTTTGTCATTGTATATTATCTAAATTTAATAAACTAACGGCTATACTTTTTGATCCTACACAATAAATCATACTTGTATGATTCACGACTTGAGCATGTATGATATTAGAGATACACAAGTTGCAGAGACTACTCCAAAAATATAAGAATGTTCTCGAAAATTACTTACCTTGAAAGCTTCGCAATTTTGGAAAATTTCCGAGGCCACATAGTACATCATACAATTTTCTGCCCCTAGCAGGAATCGGGCCGCAACCTGTTCGCAGGTTCTCCCCAACCCTAGTAAACCCTAAACTAACCGGCCCTCGACTACAGTTAAAAAAAAACTTATCTCTATATCAGCTTATTTTGCCCAAGAGACGCTCCGTGCTAATAGGACGAGTATGAAGGGTATTGGTTTATCAACTCGTGCGCATGATCCCGGATCTTGGCGGAAAGGGCAATGGGTATTGCTTTGAAATATCTATAGATAGAATAGAAACTGGTCGGTACACTAGACAACGTTTCTTGATCTTGTACCTTTTGAATAATTTTACTTTGAATGTTATGTCTAAGTAAGTCAAAGCAAAAAGTTATTTAAAATACTTTTTTTAAAGGTATTTATTTGTTTATTATCTTTATGCCAAACCAAAAAAAGTACAAAACGAACAAATATATTTACGAGTGGATTCAGTAGCTATTCTTATAAGTCAGTATGTAAAAATAGAGGAAAAAAAGGTCAAAAACTACGTTTTGCGGGTGGTAGGACCTTGTGCAAGTTCCGTCCAAATCGCTACCACCACCTTGCTCGCTAATCCTGCCGCTAAGTAGCAAGACAGCTGGTGTAATTACTGGCACAAGAGGTATTCTATCTTAGCCCTCTGGGTTGGCAACGCATCTGCACTCTCTTTGTTGTTGCAGGTGTCTATAGGCGGTGGTGATCACTTACCATCAGGTGACCCACTTGCTTGTTTTCCTTCCTATGTTGTATTAAAAAAAAAGAGGTAAAAAAGGTGGAAAACTACGTCGTCTTCAGAGTTCATTATCTTTTCAAAGTATTTACTAGTCACGCTTAGGTGTAATTTACTAAAGAAAACTTATTAGAATGTATTGTACACGAAAACGCTCAGTAAAAAACTTCTAAATTGCAGTTCAAACCGCAACAAATTCCGTTGCGTGGTTCAGAAGGAGTAAGAGGCCGAAGATACCAGGAGAACAGACAGAAAATGATAGCGAGTTTGTATGATACCATGTAAAGAAAAAAATATTAATAGAGATACGTAATACTCATACTGATGCAGTTGTAATCCATACATTTGTATAAGAAGACACAGTTCGAGATTTCTAATAAGAGTCCTTGTCTGCTAATATACATTTCACATTGAAGTCATCGCTCCAAAAACTTTTCAAGACAAGGATACCGCAACAATCAATTGTTACTTAGAACACACGTTTCGTAAAAAACGCGGTATGACCGCGAGCGGGAGTCGATACATATAATCGATACTTATAAATCGAGTCGGTTATGAGACGATAAAATCGCCCGCCGCCGGCTACCGGGCGTCTCGGGCTAAGCGACGATTACTCTGGACTTTTTGTTCCAACTTAATATTAGGGCTGCCAGACGCGAGAACTTAATGTAAATCAGAATTCATTTTTTATTGAGAGTCAAAGTTTTTTTTATGGAAAGGGACATAAACGATGCAGGTCACATGACGAGAAGTAATCACCGCAGCTCCTGAGGACTGTTACTGGCCCTTAGGGCACCGTGGGCCTTTGGACCTCACATTCAACGTACGAACACAGTAGCAAGCTACTACTTCACGTCGATATTCCGTACCGGCGCCACTAAATTTGATGCAAATCTGACTTATTTTTATGACAAGAAAACCTAAGTGATTAGACCTGACACGCTCCGATTATTGTCATAGACGTAAAAGGTCTCAATTCTTTATTGTTGTGACGACCATGGATTAAATGTCACACAAATAACTGCCGTAGTCAGTATTCGATTGGCATTAACTTCGTTTATTATCGTCACATTATCGGCGTTCCTACTCCCAGATATTAATAAGCGCAATTTATAAACTATAGGGACTCGTGACATTTTAACAAATTTCTCAAGCAAATAACGTTCAATGTATATTTGAAAAACTTTTCTTAAGAAAAAACCGACAAATAACTTAACAAACTACCCGTATATTTTTTTCGAAATAATATAAGTATCTAAAAGAATAAATACAATTACTAAACTTAGTAGACACACTAATTACTGCAAACTACCGGTGCAATTACTGGCACAAGAGGTATTCCATCTTAGCCCTCTGCATTTGCAACGCATCTGCAATCTCTTTGGTGTTGCGAGTGTCTGTGGGCGGTGGTGATCACTTGCCATCGGGTGGCCCACTTACTTGTTTGCCTTCCTATTTCATAAAAAAAACATTATAGTGAGAGATCGCAAAAGCGCTTCAATGAAGTGGAATTAATTTAACAAAAACAGTTATCCTAGCTGCCAGCCCTACCGGTATGCAAGATTATCGATAAAATAATTAAATGGTAACTCTCCAAATCGATTCTCGAGTGTTGTTATCGAGCATGTTTGTTCCTTTTTCGTGCGAATAGCGGCCATCGGTTTTTGTGGCCGACGTTTACTAAATCAAGCGGGAGCCGAGTGTTTTAATGTTAGCGGTTTTAATCTAATAAGTAACTGAGTTTCGAGTTGGATAAGCAATTTATAAGAATGCGCTTACGGCATATATGAGGAAAATATCGCGTTTGGTGGTTTGACGGAGGAACGGAGCGAAAGTATTAAGTGTAAACAAAATGGAACACAAATAATTTTTAAATAAAACAATTCAAATTGTTTATATGCCATGTTTGTATGTGATGTTTTATGGCATTTTCTAAAGCGCTGGCAGATTCTGTAGTCTAATTGCGTTAATTGGAACGATGTCATTTGTAGTTTTTCATTTATTTATTTTTCAAAATTGGGTATAAATAGTTAGTTTGTTCGAAAGGGCTCGTTACATGTAGAATCTTCGTTAATATAAAATCGATACGAGTATAAGCCGTTTAGATTGTTTTAGTTCGATAGACAAAAGTCGTGAATACTGAGTTTGAAGATTCAAGTCCTGACAGAGACCAAGATTTTTCCTTGTGTATACCTATCATTTAAGTAAAGAAAAATTTAACTGTTATTAATTAGTGTCTTAGTGAGGACTTGTTGTGAGAAGGATTCTGCTTGTAGTTCTCACGTGGATTCAGGATTGGAATCTTTAGATACGCCAATAAGTTGTGAGATAAGACCACTTGCATTCAGTGATAGGCTGAAAATGTAGAATGTAGGTTTTGCCGAGTAGCAAGCTAAGTTGTTCCAGTTTGTTGATATGTACCTCCGCAAAGTAACGCCTCAACCTACAAATGACTAGCTTCTTTAGTTTATGCATTAACTTATTATTATACCACGAGGTCTTCTTACCTGTTAAATTACCCTATATCCGTCTCCATGGTCTCAGCTATGTCCATGAAAAAATTCAAATCAATTAATGCAGTTGTAAGGCTGTGACAGTACAATAGGGTATAAATTGACAAACCATGACAAATGGTCAAATGAACTAGTAAAGCTTATAGGAATAATTTCCTGTAAGAAATGTTTCTTCAAAAATCTATTTTTGTTGTGACGTAGAAATACTTAACAAGACTTGGACCAATTGTAAAAATGTTAGGATCATTGTATTTGGCAAACAACTTTTATTAAAACAGAACTAATTTGAAGGGATACGATTATCTTAACTGATTATAAAGTAAGTATGTCTTGTGGAGCAAGACGTAAATAACAATAAGTAATTTTGTGAAACCATTATCATCTGCTGTTTAGATAACATACTCTATTTGATAAGTTTTCATAACCGACTCAAACATTTCTTTATTAGATTGATGCTCGATATAGAACATTAAAAAAACCTTCCAAGCTGCGCTAGCCTAGATATTCTATTGATGTCACATTTTACGTCGACAGTACAGTACCTCTACAATTCATAATCCTATGCCACCTCTTACTAAAGGAAAGGCCAAACCCATTGAAAACCAACCAATTAAATTGACCACACCTTTGTCACTGTAGAAATGTAATCGTAACAAAGATAAATGTACCCTTAATTGTAGCACCGTGACTCAATCGGTGACTAAAAAAAACTTATTTTTAAGTACTCGATACAGTAATCGGTTGGAAACGTCTTCATTTGGCCGCCGTATCGCCTGATTTATAATGCCCCTAATGTATTAAACCTTTGTCGGCGACTTATCGACTTAGAGGGCTTCCGCTTTTTGCTTTTTATTCCATTTGGTGACGGGGATGGTAGTGATATGAAGCCGCTACTGTGTCGCTGAGCAACTCTGTGTCGACTACCGTATAGAATAGCCAATTCCGTTATTAGAATCTTCGAAACATTTAATTAAAATGGCGTTTTGCATGCGTTGGCGTTCTTCCTTTGCCAATGCATTCTCTCTACATTGTTTTGGAGATTCCTCAGAACGGTCTTACGGTGCAGCTAGTTCTTATTTTTCTCCTAAAACGTTTGTTCGAGACCATGTCTTTCTATTGGAATATGATTGAATATCAACACTTTACATGAACACTTTAATTTACACTTTTTGCAAAAGATCTTACGTTTCATAATTATAATCGAATTTTCTCTCAAGAGTAGACGACTAGTAGTAGCTTACACTAGGAGGATGTAATCGCAGGGTAAGTTATAACCCTATCGGTCATCATATAGGTACAGTCAGTAGCAGATATAGCTACATAGTTCAAGAGGTTCAAAAGGCCAATAAAACCTACACATGAATCTATTGTCAAGGCAGTAAGAGTTTGTGTAAATCTTTTTGTCTTTATAAGTGTAGAGCTATTTCTACTGCTGACTGTATTCGTTGATGAGTTTTTTGGCGCATGTACATTTACGTTAGTGCTCTAACTAAAATTTAATTGTTTATGCTAACGGAAAACATAGGGAGGAAATGCTCATTCATGTAACTGAATGTGAAACCGTGGTGTCATGGGTCTGGGTTCTCTGTTAAGGTATTCGCTCCAATAACCGTACCTTTAAATTTAATTTAAGTATCAAAAACGTAAACCCCTAATGAAATGGAAAAAAGTACTAAGAGTATGACGTTTTCATACGATTAAGCTGTACCCATCTTCGTATCTCACTCATGTTCTTTCACCAGTAGCTTTAAACAAGTCGGCAAGGTTTCGCCGTTAAATCAGTTTTACAGCCCGTGGGCTCATAAACGCGCGCTTTATTATTTAGCACGTAATTTGTTTTGGAAATGATTTGGTTATTATGCACTATATTAGCGATGTGGTAAACTGACGATGGACATGACGGCGTAAGAAAGTAAGGTATCCATAAAAACGGAATGGGTGTGAAGTCTTTGGTTTGAAGTAATAAAATTCCATTGAAAAACGTCCACTGCGCGGTGGGATTTATTTCCCTTTGCAATCTTGGGATATAAGATAATGTTGGGATCTTTTAATTCTGCGTTTCAAATTGGAGTAAAATCTAACTTGATTTTTGATTCTTATAAGTGTTTGTTAAGTAGAATCCAACAAGATCAGTCCAACACAATTATAAATAACAAAACCGAGGCGACATCGCTACCTCACATTAAAACATTTTCTGTGACCAAAACGGGAAAAAAGGATTAGTTAGAAATGGGCGCGAGACGTGCGAGTGATGAATTGACATGTTCCCGGGCCATTAGTGGGGAGATAAGGAGGCATTTAACTCAATCTGCGTGTGCGCCGGCTGCTGCGCCGCCGCCCGCCGCGTACAGGGTGTGCGGCGCACTGCGTCTCAAGTCACAGCGCTAAATTGGTTACATCAACCGAGTTAAGTGACAACTGGCTTAATGTACTATTGCGAGATAATTCTTTAATAGGTATAGTCAAGAAAGGTAAAGGTTTGTCGCCTTTGCTCCTTACTTCATTGCAATAGGGTTCAAAAGGGATATTTAGGTTCCTTAGGTTCTTTAGGTCAGTTTAATTTTGAACCTAACACCAGAATACAGTGTACTAAAAGTGTAACTATTAATAGTAATGATGAATGAGAAAATATGTTAAAGCAAAAAGCGAATAGATTCGGTTCATTTTGTTAGAGTGCGTTACGCGTTTTACGTCACATTTACAAATAGGAAATAATTATCACATCACCGATAGGGAAACAAATCTCAGATCAGTAAAAAAATTGACTTTCTACTGTTTGACTGTTGCTGAAAAGTTTCAGAGTTTGATAATATTTTTCTTGCTAAAGAAACTTCTTCTCTTATGAAGCAGAATTGCTTCTGTCTGTCTTTTTTTGACCTGACATGTTTTTATAATTTTATTTTCAAACATTAAGTTGATCAATGAGTAAATAAGTCATATATCCGTTCAGCTCTGTCGAGGATGAATACAATTTTGTATTTAATACTTTTTGGCATCACCCCGTACAGCCTCCGGGTGTAAAGTCCGATAGTCTGAAGCGGGCAGTAGCTCGTTAATGAGAGAGCTTCCGTCAATAAAAACCGAGTGCGTGCGACTTTGGCGGACCCCGCCCGCCGTGGGACCCCGAAGGCCCCTTTTGGGGTCTCAGTCTACCGTGGAACCCCCGATTCCTCTATCAGTTAAACAGTAATACAATACAATCTCATATTCTTCCAATAAACTATTAAACTCGATTGTTTTCCGCTTGGTCAAACTAAGGTTTAAAAAATTATAGCTGGAATTCTGTCTGGTTTCATGTATTATCAAAATCTCCGCAGTTGTATGTTTATATTTTTAACTCATTATTAAACGTAAATTATTAATCAAAAAATTGGATTGATTAAGTCAAAATGTTAGTGTGTACCTTAGGGCAGCCTTGCCCTAAGCCTGCTTTGCTTGCTTGTTGGTACCTCATGACTTGGTTTCAAGTGTGCCAACATCAAACAAAACTTTAAACAGAAATGTTCAAAAACGTAAGTTACAATTTTAAAGCTTAAAGCGTCTTTTTGGGATCATTTATGACCATGATTAGCTCACCGTGAAATCCTAGAGACCATAATTGGTCCCGTTATTAAAAGGAAGCGATATATTTGGGATAGATGCATATCTAATTGGAACGGTCGGTGCAATCGACTCTGAAGCGTCACGGAATTTTACTTACAACAGCATCTAAAGGTGTTTGATCTTTGACATAAATATGGTAGAATTTATTTCAAAGCTGTTTGAGAACAAGTTAAGAAAAAAAAACTTACTTTCCTTATTTACAGCAGTCGTGAATTCTTTGCATAGTCTTAGTGCTTGCTAAATCCAAGCTACATTTGAGGGGTTGAGACTGCAAAGATTTAGCTTTCTCTGGACATCCAAGTCTGACTAGGAATCGAAAGTATGACTCAACGATAGGATTCAGATAGAAGTAATATCCAAAGCAGTGGTCTTAACATGACCACAAGTCTTTAATTTATTCTTCTCTGTGATTCTCTCTATACTTAGTGTCATAAATTTTGCTAACCATGTTAGACCCCCAGAACCACATCCCCGAAAACGAATATCATTATGAAATAACGCACAACACGTTACAAGTTTTCCATAATTATTCTAATAAACATTGTTTTCCTCTATTAACCTACGAAATATACAAAGTTTCTTGGATTTAGAAGTTCGGCTGGACAATGTTTTGTTAGTTCTAAGGTAACCTAGCTACACATAACATCTCTGAATCCTGGAATACCCTTACCTCACGGCTAATTAAGGAGGCATTATCGTGCGATGGCAGCGCCACGACCGGCCCTAATTAACTTGTTCATTAGCGCCCCGGCTGCGCCCGCGCACCCGCGTTGCACCGCCTAAGTGCCTGTAATGTCTTATTAGATACACGGATCCTTGAGATTCTGAATCTAAGCTATGCATCGATAGCACTGGGATGAATTACCAGGTCTCAAAAGTTCTAGATTTAAAAATGTCGGAAAATGAATATTGTATTGTAGTTGCAATGTCTAATGGTTCCTGCAGTTTCCGTTTCTGAGCGATAGATGGCGATTAATAGAGAATAACTGTATCAAGAATTAATTACTCCACTCTATGTGTAAGACTAGAGATTTTTTTTAAAACATTTTGCATATCGATACATAAAATAAATAATAAAACGTAATTTAAATATGACTTTGACTTAAACGGTGAATTTACCTTTTGACCCTCCACCTTTCCATAAATAAAATCATGGTATGCCAATGAAAGATATTTTGCATGGAGACCGTACTATACAAAACTTATGACGTTTTTTTATTTGCTCCACCTTCAATCAAGCCTTCACCTTCATTAAGTCCGCCAATTGTATTTGTTTTGTAAACTGTGCAATAAAGCTTAAATAAATAAATAAATCAATTTATTTTCATCATTTTCACACTTACAGTATTAAATTTAAACTAAAATAATTTTTGCTAAATCTCATAGTGGTATAGAATCTTTATAGCTCAATCGGATCTCGATTTAAAATAAAACGAACGGAGAGTCAATAACAATGTGCCGTGTACCGCTAAAAGGTCCCGATAAAGAACCACGAACAGTAGCTTAATTTATGCCGCATCAGTTGTTGGTACCCGACGAAAAACAACCTCTTTTATGAATATATTTATTTCACTTATCGTGCCCGATGTTATAAGTATCCCTTTGGATGTCGTGACGATACGGATTTCATTTATTTTGTGAAACATTCTTTTAAATTTTAAATGTGATCTAAGTAAATGACCTCCCTGTGATACTGGCCGCTTTCTATTCATCAAACAAATAAGAAATACTTATCGTTCTTATTTTGAATTCTAATAGATTACTTGAAGAATATTGATAATTTTTTAGCAAATAAGAATGAACTTCAAGTCATACCCGTTAACTCCGCTATAATACCCGAACACCTTTTAGACTTTGTTACTCAATAGGCGAAAAACTACTATGTTTTGTTAGTACAATGGTAGAACTCCTTTTTAATAGAACCTAATTCTTTAATTCTACAGCGGAACTGCATTTCATCTGATTCGGCACAATCTGCCATTTTTTGTAAAGTATTTAATTGAATGTCTCGCTCGAAATACAATTGTTCGATTTCCATGTTGTGGAATTTTATCTAATAAGAAAAACGTGAACAAAGCTGTATGTTTATTGAATATACGATTACGAATTAAAACGTAATTATTTATAACTAGTACGCAGTACGTAGATGTAATAATTTTAACGACGAACTATTTGCGTCACTAAATGAAAAGAAAGAAATTTGAAATTGGAAACTGAACGAAATTAGTATTACAACGAAATTATTTAGCACGGAGTGCGTAAAGACACGTTATGCTCGAAAGAACAAGTAATTGTTATAATACTGAAATAAAATAGTATTTAACATGAAAATGCAGGAATACCGAAATGAATGACTAAAGTCGGGTGCCGCGCTTATACGCGAGACTCAGGCGCCGCCGTGGCGAGGCGCGGTCGATCTACACCTACCTACACGGTTATTGAAATAAAAGTGTAAATTGAGAATTTACGATGTAAAACTCGGAAATAATGATTTAACTGACTACCTAATCACTTATTATAAGGGTCTTAGGTGAAATATCAGTAATTAAATCGGAACTTAGTTGGAAAAAACACACTTAAAGACGGTACGGACGTCGGTACTTTCCAGAAAATATTATTAACTTTATACGTAATAATGAAATGAAATTGAAATTATTAGCACACGCAATATATCGAGCCAATCCGGTTCGAAGGACCAAAAACTTATGTAGGGAAGAAAGTAGTGAATAGAGGCCTGGAAGAAAGCAGTATCTGACTTACCGAAAAAGCGTGGCTGCTGGTCTCCTGGGGGCCCCCGTCTGTATTTCCATAGGTCTTCGGCTGAACTGGTCAGGGATTTAAACACTGCGGTGCTAATGGAACTTGCACTGTGGTTTTCAGGTGAAAGTATTGAAAATCGAGAAAGTATCGTAGGGAGCGTACGTGCCGCCCGATGGAAGTTGAGAATAAGAAGTTCTCCAAGTTGCCGCATGGTGGCAGCACTGTGGCATGGCTTCGTTCGGAAAACAGACATGCCTCCTTCCAGTTTACGTTTAGAAAGAACGTTTAGAAATGAAATTGCATGTGCTAAATAATGCGAAAGAAAATAAAGAAATTTACTTAACTAAGTGAAAGTACGGAACAAGCGACATTATCAATATCCTATTAGAATTAGACATTTTACTAATTGCACAAAATTGACAATAAAATGTTCCAACGTGGACTTAATGCCTTAAGGCATTCTCTAACAGTTTCGTTTCTCAAATTTGAGACTTTTGGTCTTGTCGGCGTGGTGCTTTCCAAGCTTCCCTATCGATTGCTAGCTCTCTAACTTCTCTGTATGACACGAAACGAACCCTCTCCTTCAACAACAGTTCTTCTCTAAGAGCGGTACTTATAAACTAAACTCAAGTTCCCGTGTCATACTAACATAGTATGAAACTGGAACGTCAACCGTTTTTAGAGTTCCGTACCTAAAGGGTAAAACGGGACCCTATTACTAAGACAAGAACTAAACAAAATAAATTATTAAGACTCCGCTGTCCGTCCGTCCGTCTGTCACCAGGCTGTATCTCATGAACCGTGGAAGTTAGACAGTTGAAATTTTCACAGATGATGTATTTCTGTTGCCGCTATAACAACAAATACTAAAAAAACAGAATAAAATAAATATTAAAGGGGGCTCCCATACAACAGCCATGATTTTTTACCGTTTTTATAGATAATGGCACGGAACCCTTCGTGCGCGAGTCCGACACTTGGTCAGTTTTTATTTTTTGTTGACGATTAAGTGTTTTTTGTGAATACTTCATTGGTTTCAATGTCCGTAAACTAAGTTCCTGCAGATCCAAGTTCTGCTTAGGCCAGGGTAGCATGGGCATAAGAATGCAGGCCGCGGTCCCCCACGCGAGCCAAGATGCGCGTCCGCCGCAGACGTGCGACTATTCGGGAATGTAATTGGAGCTATAAATCTTACGGTGATCCGACGGATTACCCGTAAGAGTGTGTTTGTTATGAAATCGATCGAATTAGAAAGTTACGCACTTAACACAGGTTGAGCTGGACTTTTTGTTAGGTATGATCCTATAAAAATATGAATGGTAAGGGGCTGTAAAAAAATATCCATATAGAGTAACCTACTTCTTTTTGCAGGAGTATAACCAACAAGTTAGTGATAGCTAATTGGAAAAACATTACATTACTTGTTAGTAATAAGACTCTGGGAAGGGTTTGATTTAGGACTTATGTCATATTTACTAACTTACCTTCAATTTATTTCCGTAGGTGAAATATGGTTTGCAATGAATTGAACAAAATGTTATATATGGGTCAGAGGTAGCTATGCTCCAACACTTAGATGACAAATTAAAACAGCTCTGCAATAGTAGTTGACTATTTCAAAACTTTTAGTTTCAGTTTATATTGCTTTAGCTATGCGGTTGCAACACGTTAGTTTGTTTTTCTATCTTACGTCTTCCTTCTAGTGCTTGCTCCATTACTGAATCCCCCAAACGTCTTATCCCCGCGATCGGGCGGCGCCGGCGCACCTCGTGCTAATTACGCGGCGCGTGCGTCTCACTCGCGGCTCGTGACCGCGTTATCGCACCGTGTGGCGATAGCGACAGTTTTAAGGAGTCTGTCTTATGGGCCTGTCACACTCTTGCCTGAATAGGACGAGAACTAAGAAGGAGTCGTCGGATAGATGTTTAAATTCCATATTTTTTACAATTAAAAATCATCTTTTGCTTCCTTTCCTTCTCCCTTTGTAGGTGTCACAGGGCTTATAAGAGGCTTAAAGCATTAGTACCTACTTACGCGGTCCTATTGCAGGTATGTCCAATTCATGGCACTTATGTGACTAATAAGTCACCTAGGCAAATATGGCCTAATCATGGCGTTTTAACCTTCCTTGTTGGCAAAAACTTGTTGACAGAATTTTGAGGAGATGGTGGATATCAAATCAATTTATACAGTCAAACCAGATATATCTCCCAGCAAAGTTTCCGAGTATATCAAATGAGGATGCTAAGTGCAAGGCATTTATCAAAATTCTGGTAACAATAGTTACGAATGACGGCGGGTAAACCTCCCGAACATTCACCCACCTAAATAATATAATTGCAGTAAACCTATAACATCTGTGTCATAATAGTGAACTTATCATTATATGTTTTAATAGGTGATTGAGTTTAAAATCAAAGCTACAATCAAGACCTTTAATAATTGTGACTGACCGGCTGCGCCTATATTCACAAACACGATTATGAACAAAAGAAAAACAACATAATTGACTGTTTTGAAATAGTAAACAGCACGTATGAGAATGACTCCTTATCATAACTACAAAATATAACTTCAACTGATGCATAATTAAGTACATGATCACGGTTAATAAGCAACGGATACGTTGGCCGCAGGTGATAATGATTTCCTATCACGCTGAGTATGCTCTTAGTACAAATTATCAGACGGGTGATTGAGCATGTGTGCCAGTAATAACAATGTTTATTGTAATTATGTAGTTTACCAAATAATTAAGTGTTTACAACTCAGGAGAAGACCCGATGTTGCCTTAAAAATTTGAGGAGGTAAAAGGAAGAAGTAATCAATGAACGAGATTTCTCAAAGTCCAACAATTCTAACATGCTTAATATTTCGGTAGAAAAGGGACATACTCGTATATGTAAACTTAGAAAAGCAAGACGTACATTTTATTTTGGTACACACCTATAGGGCCGATTGAGGGACAAAGCCAAAACTAAATCCGCACTTTTGTAGTCATTGGGTAATCAAAACATTTTCCAAAAAGAGATGAAACCAAGACTAATGAACATGAAAATTTATTAACGCCATTCGTAACACATCATTACACATACGCGGAAGTAGAATCTCGTGTCCAATAGTTCATTCACACATAAAATATCGTTGAAATCTAAAGTAAAACACACTCCCACACCGCACCTGTTTATCTCACACATCTACGTAGGCGATAGTCGGCGTCGCGACTGCTATCGGAACACGGGCTACTGGCGACACAAATGGGTTTCCCTTGTTGCTCTTAATAAGAGGAATCCGACGATGCCGATTGAAAGTTGGGAATGTTAACTGTAGTCTTATTAGAAATCAATTGTGACTTTGAGATCAAAGCCTCACAAACTACTTCTCTGAACTTCTAACCATCATCCATTTAATAGCCCTATTCTTAAATAGAACAATTTTCTTTTTTTAAACGTCCACCATGATGTGCTATCTATTTGTAAGGCTCTGTATTGCTATTCTTAAAGCTGCATCAGTACCTATCGACTACTTGTACCTATTAATCATTTCCTTGCAACGAATTCCAAGCTTATTTTATTGATAGCAAATTCTCTGTATGACACGAAACTGACTTCTTCTTCACTCGGTCTTTACAACTGGAAACAAAACTTTCTATGTGGACAATTTTGAATTTGAATTATAATATTAAATCAGGCCTAGCTGAAGGGCTATGGACTTGTCGGGAGTAAAAGAAGACATTGTAAGCCTACACTTGATCTGGATCCTGAACATCGTAAATGCAGATAAATCGGATTCTAAAATGACAATAAAATTGAGAGGAATTTACCTACCACGAAGGGCAAACGTGGAGTACTGTGTCAGGAAGAAACTGGAATTAAAGTTTTTCATTCAGTGCCAAAGGAGGGCAAAATAATGACTTATTACCCGGTTTATGAAAAAAGTAAAGAGTAAAATGATTTAAGTGATTACAAAAGATGATCGTATAAAGTTGAAAGAATTCAAAAAGAAAAGATAGATGAAGGCACAAGACTGCCAGCTTGGAAGAAAAATTGAAGAGACTGAAGTCTAAAAATTATTAACTGCAACGCAAATTATGCCATGAGTTTTATGCACAAATAAATAATTACTAGGTACTAATTATATGTATAAACTAGCTTAATAATAATAGTACTACATGTGTGCTACGACAATCGAATCATTAATGAATGAGCCGTAGAAGGTTTCCCAATGAAATTATTGTGAGCAAGTTTTATAAATCTACATTAAGAGGAGTGTGAACCCAACGCTCTCCATACAAACGGCGATAACATTTTCCACCCTCGAAACGTTAACCTACAGCCATGATTTTTTTTGTATGTTATCATTATGCCCTAGAACTAGGTTTGTATGTTTTGATTTTTTTAATATTCTTTATAGTTTCAAAAATATTGACGCTTTTTTGTTTTGTATGAAACTACTAAACTGCAAATATTGTCAAATCTATGAAGAATATTTAAAAAATCAAAACATACAAACCTAGTTCTAAGGCATAATGACAACATACCAAAAAATCATTGCCATTGGTTAAGGTTTAGAGGGTGGAAAACGTCATCGCCGTTTGTATGGGGAGCGGTTTTTCGGGCTGGGTTCACACTCCTCTTAAGAAAACTTTGAAAGAGCCCTACAACAGTAATTGCTAGTTTTTCCTAAGATGAAATGTAAATAACTGTCACACCAATAGCCTGAATTGTATGAACGAAGTTAATAAACGCTAAAACTATTACAATATGAGTGAAATCGCTTGTAAGAGAAAACAAAAACATCTTCACTTCTTATTTACAAAACCAATTAATCCTTTACTTTACAGTCAATACAAGTAATTCATGAGATGCCAGCGAATTATAATTACGTTATTACAATTCCAACCGAATGCAGATGATGCATTACAAGTCGTTGCTGGACTCGTAAAACACTGTATTTAAAAGTGAACTAATAAATTGAAGTCTGTAAGAATCAATCTCAACGTATTTAACCTATTAACGAAGTCAAACACCCATTTAGCCTTCATTCCTTATAAACGTTTACAGCCCTAGACAGACAACTTTTAGAACAAAAAACCACGCTTATCTATGATCGTAGTTAGTTCCTAGACACTCTGAAGTACTAGGCTCTCATGAGTCGAGAGGAGGTTCGATTGTCTTTGTAAACTGTCAAGTGTCGATGGAAAAACGTAGTGGTAACTGCACGATCTTAATGAGAGTGGACAAACAGGACGCCCAAGGGCCGCGAGCTCAACGTGGATACGCCTCGAGGCAGTTTTAATTAAAACGATTTGTCATGCGTTCGAGTTAGCGTTTTTTATTTAAATTTATGACCGAATTTTTCATGTTATTAAAGGTTGTGAGGATGAATGGGGATCTTATTGGAAGCACTTCGGGTATAAACAACGTGAACTTTTTTTTACGGTTTACAAGTACATTCAAAATTAACTTTAGTGAATTCAGTGTTTTTGCGTATTGATTTACGATCTCTCACCTCCTACCTGTAGATTAGTAGTTTAAGCATTTATGTTTTCTTCTGTATGAACTGAGCTTTATTCGAATTTTGGCAATTCAGCTTTTACTCACCAATGTGCAACTAAGTCGTATTCACCGCTGGTCCTAAACACGAATGGGTAGTTTTTTAAATACTAAGATGCCCCTGAACTACGAAAATTAAAAGGGCTACAGTTTGACATAATTATAAAGTTTTTCATACCAAAATGTGACAAATAATTATGCTAAATTGTAGCACTTGTAAATTTTGTGCTATAAGCCCGGTATATTTTATATTATACGCTATCAAAACTGAATCAAGGAACTGAATCGAAAGTATAGTAAAGCCACACTACATCAGCCAGTTGATAGTTGCAGTACGTATGGGTGGGTTCTTTTATAGAACACGAGCGTGAAGTAGTAGCTTGCTACTGAGTTTATACTGGTGAAGGGAACGGTCCACAGGGAAGGAGACTTAAATAGGGCAGCATCGGATCTGCGATCGCTGATACCCGTAATTAGAGGTGATCACCTCCCGTAAGGTGATCCGCAGGCTCGTTTACCCCTTATTCATAAAAAAGGGCACCGGTCAGATCCTCACTATGCCTACAGCCATCATAACACGCGCCCTAGAAGGCAGTGGTATCATTACCCCGACCGGTCGCTACTGGCCACCGCCGCGCACTGCTGCTCGCCTGGTCTTGCCAGCTCCAACTCGAGTGTTGTTTTTATGCACCTCTGTGTTTGTGTTGCTATCGAGATCCCTAGAACATCCAACAACCACGTCCACACACAACTGTAGACTTTAACAACACACGAGACGGTTAACTTTCAACTGAGCTGTAGAAGAATGTGGATATTGAATGGTACAGAGAACCATTTCATTCACGATGCTCGCTTTATAGGTATTTGGAATATGACGTAAATGGACGTATGATGTTTATTTGAGAAAAACTAGTGAGATAAAATGATTGTTTACGACCACATATTCTGACAGGAGGTATTTTTTCGTAATGGACAAAAACCGGTCGGGTGTGACTCTGGCCGCACATACTACGGATTCCGAGGAACGAGTATGCGATGCTGTTATAAGCTAAAGTTTTTTTCTAAATTGCTGGCTCAGCTATCGATTAAACTAGAAATAGACGTTCAGAAAAATAAAACGTAAGCTAAGAGCTGTTTGCGTTCAAAGATTTACATAAAACAACTTAAGAGGAGTGTGAACCCAGCCCGAAAAACCGCTCCCCATACAAACGGCGATGACGTTTTCCACCCTCTAAACCTTAACCAATGGCAATGATTTTTTGGTATGTTGTCATTATGCCTTAGAACTAGGTTTGTATGATTTGATTTTTTTAAATATTCTTCATAGATTTGACAATATTTGCATTTTAGTAGTTTCATACAAAACAAAAAAGCGTCAATATTTTTGAAACTATAAAGAATATTTAAAAAAATCAAAACATACAAACCTAGTTCTAGGGCATAATGATAACATACAAAAAAATCATGGCTGTAGGTTAACGTTTCGAGGGTGGAAAATATTATCGCCGTTTGTTTGGAGAGCGTTGGGTTCTCACTCCTCTTAATTTTATAAAATAACCTTGCCTTATAAAACCTTGAATTATCTCCCGACATGTTTTTACTCGAATGCTGCCAGAAGGGAGGATTATGGTTCTATAAGTAGAGTATCTCTGTAACCGTTAGCCCGTTTCGTATCAAACAAGCCTATCTACAAATAGAATAGAATGCCAATATTTATTGGGTAATTATACTCTTTCTAACCATCTCCGAATAATCGGTAAAAATACAAATAAAATATAAATAAAATACTCCTTCGATTTTTCTAAATTGGTTACAAAGCGAGCTTGCCCTTGATATTTGAATACCGACAAAAGTGATTCGAACATTGTAACATCCAATTTCTCCGGCCACTTTTCTTAGAAAGAGATAAGTGACGCCTGACACCAACCTATAAACATGGCTTCCACCATTCCATTACCAACATCCCAAACCCAGTAGCGCAGCCGGTGGCTGCAATTTCGCATTACACAGTAGCCTGGTCGGCTCTGCTAGCCTAGTACCGCCTCTAGCCTCCAGCCAGTAATGAACCCTCGAGTCTTGCGCTGTGCTTTGATTAATCACTTCAATGGGAACGTGTAGGGCCGGTATTAAAAATTCTTCTTCGTTTTTATGACGCCCTGGTCATTGAGGAGTGCATGTGCATGATAAAACATATATGCTGCTGGCAATTCATATCAGAATCTCACAAGTTTGTTTTTATAATCGTATTGAGATTATAAACACCAATAAGAATAGTAAAAATATAAAAAAAAAGATATTCTGTATAACGACGATGATACTATTAGTTATCGGATTAACCTTCCTCCGAAGAAGTCCTAGCAAAACCACATTTAAAATAATAATCACATTTAAAAACGACTGTAACGCGATTCTATTTGGCCTATCAAATTACTACCAACCTTTAAACCTGTCAAACAAAACTATATTTTTTTCAAACTAATAGGCCATAAAATTCTACATTAGGTGTCGCTATAAAATTCTTAAGTAAAATATAATATCGTTTCGGAACCAATTCGGCGACGAATGGCATACTCGACGGCCGAAAACAGACGCCCAAAACCAGTTGGCACCCTAAACCTAAAGAGCGACTTAAGAATAAGGGGTCAACATAAATTGTTCATTCTCACAATAACACGCATGCGCACAATGGACGGCATTCCAACATAAATGGCGCTCGCAGTTTATCCGTTGATGTCAGTTATCACTTTGTTATAATATGGGTTAATATTGCGAATGGTAAACGCCAAACAATGCGACGTAATACAATGCAGATTTAATGTTTGTTTTTAAATTACTTAAGCATATTACAGGTACTAATGTAACTTGTTCACTTTTAATAAGTGAATGAGTCTATTATGTCTATCATTATGATTTTTAACGCTCATAAAACCTACACCTTATGAGTTTTACACGGTGATGTTTTAAAACTCTTGATAATTTCACATTTTTAGAAATAAATTTAGGACAAAATGAGATAACCGTAACCAGTGTTTGACATGCGTTTGGTCATGTGACCAATAGTTGACATAATAGTTTCTCATTTTTACGCGAACGTTTCCGTGTCTTTTCATTTATTACTGGATCGCTATCAATGACTACAACCATTCCTTATGATTAACTATACTTTAGGACAAATGCTATTATGAAATGTGATATATCTATGTAGCTAAATAAGAGGATTGCATGTTTATTGTTTACTCGTACCTTGTATCTAACGAAATGACATAAAACTAAACAATATACTCATGAATTTACCTTTGTCATGTTAAGTGATAAAAAAGTCATATAACGGAATTTTATAGTTTGCTCTTACTTTTCATGTTATAAAATTTTAAGAAAGTAAAATTTACGTTGTCTGCAAAAAACTGCGTATAAAGTTAAAAAAAAGTGGATCATCTGGAACAAAGTCGATCCAAAAGCAATTAAATCAGCCAATGAAGGTTAACAGGCACACCGTTTCGCATAAAGTGCAGCGCGCGCGCCGCTCACAGCCTCCAGTGGAGAAACAGTAGAAATACTAGCTCTCACTACTATAGTGAATAATATTAGTAACTAGCGATCCTCGGTTACAATTAGAATGTTACCAACATCAGCATAAAAAACTTTCTGTAAAAAAATATCTAAATCATAGTGAAAACCGTAGCAAAATCAATTGCGTGGTTTAGAAGGAATAAGCGGTCGAAGATATGACTTTATTTTATACTAGCGGACGCGCGCTACCTTGTTCGCGTGTAATTAGTAGCCTATGTCCGTCTGGGATAGTAGCTTTCTATCTGTGAAAGAATTTTTGAAATCGGTTCTGTGGTTCCAGACATTACCCCCTACATATAAACAAACAAAGTTTACCTCTTTATTATATGTAGATTATATTAGTGTAGACTACCTATGTAAAGATAAAGATTGGGAATGTACAAAAATCTTGAGCCACTAGTAAGTATTGTACTGCTGGTAATCTGTATACTACTGATGCGCCGGAGTCGACTTCACGCGAATTTAATGCTATTAAATGTCGATCAACAGCAATATGAGAGATATGGGCGATGGACCGGGAGCGGCAGTTATAATTATTTAACAATATAATAATGGCTATGGCCAAAGATTCTTTTGATAAGACATTTTGTCATAAGTCTTGTATGAAAAATGGCTTAGCATGCATAGTTTGGTTAAGATTTACTTACAATAAAGTTTTTCTAAAGCATATAAAAATGAATAAATAAGCATTGGATGTACTATTTATAATTAATTTTTCAATCCTTATAACCCTTTAAAAATACATTAGCATTTAATTTGCAGATTAAAAGAAATTGGGATATGAACTCAATTATAGATTGAAAATCTTCTGTTAAGTAGCTACGTATTGGAATTTCGAAAATTAATACGTCGAAGGTAGATATTAAAATATATCAAAAGGAAATCCTCCAACAATACATTTTTAGGATTATGAAGAAAAAAAATCTAAAATAACCTCTTAGGTTTTGTACAAAAAATGAACTATGTTCAGAAAAGTGCTTTTCTTCGTTGTCTTTGGGAGTTTCGAACTGTGTACCTATCGTAAATTGTTTTAAGTGAATTGTTTTGAGTATCTACTCATCACCACGGCCAAATTAACAATGATTTTATCGCGTTAAAGTGCCGATAACGTTATAAATATGTGCCTATCGTGTATTTTAAGTGGATAGTGGTGGTGGTTCACAACTGAGTCTATGTGATGTATGTTGTTTGATTTGTAAGCGGAGGAAGGTGAGCTTCTACATGAAAAATAACAAAAATAATGATTTTTCAGATGCAGTCGTTTTACACGAGCACAGCACTGGTTTCGCAAAGTAGCATTGTAAATTGTTTTAAAAAAATTGTTTAATTTTTTTAGCTACAGCTCCCACTCTAGCACAATAAAACCGCGGTTTCTCGTAAAGAAAGTGTGTAACAGTTTCGGTGATTGATTTACGCGATAAACGGCGTAATTTACGATTAATAATAATTAACCGCCTTGCACTATTAATTCCCAATTACATTGTAATTGTAACCTTTGTAATAACCATTGTGATTGATGGTTAATATTGAAAATAATTCACATCGTACCTACAAAAGGGCTATTATTTTAAAATGACTATCGTGCATAGACTGTCCTCCATGGATTGAAAATAAAAAAATACCTTGAGTGTATATCTTGAAAGACATACCTAAGTACTTAGTAAAAAGACAATTTACAAAATAGTGAAAATATAAACGTCATATTTTATTCTGTTTCACGGTAAACTTCGTCATTTTTTTTATTAATTAGAAAAGCAAACAAGCAAGTGTGTCACCTGATGGTAAGTGTACACCAACGCCTATAGACACCCGCAACATCGAAGACATTGCAGATCGGTTGCCAACTCAGAGGGCTAAGATTGAATACCTCTTGTGCCAGTAATTACACCGGCTGTCTTGCTCTGCACGCTGGAACACAACAGTGCAAGCACTGCTGCTTAGCGGCAGGATTAGCGAGCGAGATGGTGGTAGCGATCCTGACGGACCTTGCACAAGGTCCTACCACCCACAGAATATTACAATAGAAAGACTAATGTCAAACGCAAAGCCATCTTAAGCAAACGTAACTTTTTTTGTTGCAAAAGAAAAGTAAATGGACCCGTATCTGAAGTGACACTGAGATAATCGTTGATCAGTTGTTGTCGTTAGACCTCTCCCTGTGGATCTCCAATTCTCTCACTCATTGTACGAAACAAAACGCTACTTCACGCCGATATTCTGTTCAATATGGTACTAGTACCACCCCTGTCAAAGTCAAAGTCAAAATATTTTATTCAGATTAGGCTTACGGGTAGCACTTATGAATGCCATAAAATTTACCACCGGTACGGCAAAACTTCTGATGAGAAGATACCGGCAAAAAACTCAACGAGGTGTAATTTTTTAAATAATTAAAAATTACTATGTTATTTTACATCCTAAATATTTAACACAGTAGGTGTAAGTACAATATTTGGAGCCAGGGTTCGCTAATACAAATCAGGATCATTTCCAAACATCCTTGTCCAAGATATAGTCATTGATTTTATAATATGCCCGAGAAATTAATGTCTTCTTGACAATGGATTTAAATTTTGTATCATTTAGTTCAGTAATGTTTTTTGGAATTTTGTTGTAAAATCTTACGCAATTTCCCATGAACGACTTATTGGTTTTAGCTAGTCTGTAAGTTGGAACTTTAAGCTTTCCCGTATTTCTAGTAGCCTTTGGCTTATCGACGTTGGTAGGGAAATTGCACATATTTTTCCTAACTTACATTATTATTTTAGAAAATATATAGCGATCGGAGCTATTTGTACTACAACCAACAACTAGCTACAGTGTGTCGCCGCTTTCTGAGACTCGTGTCAATCTGCAATATTTCCATGCAATTAATCGATATCGACATTTATTTTCAATTAAATGTTGCATCACTCAAATCATCGCCGGGGTTTAATTAAAAAACGCTCGATAATCAAACACGCACTACTCGCTGCGCGAGATCACATCGATACATCACTTTTATGGCACACGATATCGCTGTATACCGATTATTCGATATTTTGAGATACCGAAGTACCAATTGACACACCGTTATGAATATTACTGGTATTGCTACTGCTACTATAAAATATTGAATTAAAAATAATGTTACCATTGGAAATTATCTGTTGAAGCTTAGACATTAGAATTGATATTGCTTTGTACGGATTAATGTACGGTTAGTACAGACATGTGCCATTAATTTCGTGTTACAGTGGAATCTTCTCATTTTTTTCAGATTTTTTAAGGTTTTGTTGCTAACTCTACTCTGAGGTATAGTTGTATTTTAATCATTTTTGTACCATTAAGTCCGGTGTTTTATATATCAATGTTACGTAGGATTGTCCACAATCCTGGAATTACTCAAGAATAAGAAGTTAAGATTTCTACAAGAACCGAGAGCAGTAATCAAATAAAGCTTAAGAGGTTATTTTATTTATTGTATTACTTAAATTATGAATAAAGCAAGTTCCCTTAAAAAATGAGTTATTGGTTAACCTCGTAAAGGCTAGTCTAGATTTTTGATCACAATATTAACTAAAGGAAGACTTTTGTAAGCATGTGATTTTAACCCATTAAAGCTTGACTTGACTTGGACTTTTTTGTATTTGCATTATATTAAATTTGTTTAATGTACTATTATTTTAAAGATGAAAATGAAGAAGCAGTAAAATAGCAAAATACTTATATCAATGCTAGCAGTGTGAAAACCTATTGAGTGGTCTGCATTCCGACTGCAACGTATGTAATTCTGCTAACTGCTGACTACACGTGCAGTTGAATCGCAGTTCCTTTGCAGCTAGTATGTTCAGCGTTGTATGACAGTTGCTAACTGCACGGATTGCAACCAACAGACACGCAGTTGTCTGCATTTCAACTGCAATTCAGCTGCTAAATTGGTATGTAGTTGTTCTGTAGTTGAAATAACTGCGCAGTTCGTTTGCAGTTTTCAGTAATTACCAATCGTTAACAGTTAGTGTCCAGTCGCTAGAACTAGACACCGATAACACCAGACTGCTCAATCGGTCAGCAGTTTTATTGCAGTAATGATAACTGCAGAACAACTGCATTAAAACTGCAACTTAACTGCATGTGCAGTAATATAATACAGACTGTCTGTGTATGCCCTGAGATGTCATCTGTTAGTCAAAGTGTAAACTTTGAATGAAGAATTAATTAATCAATCTTAACTTTTATGAACATGTAATTAATCGATTTTCCTACTAAAATGTGTGGTCCAGCATAATGTGATGGAATGGGCGAGCAGTTCGCAAACACTAATTAGTTTATATTTGAGTTATTAACTTGTTATTAATAATTAATTGATTAACGAATGAATAAATTATGTTATCATTAATATTTTACGTTTTGTTGATTAAAGCTTTATTGGCTTCTTCTTTTGCTAGTTAAGAGCTGTCATTAATTTTTATGTTATTTTTCTGCATAATATTTTTATAAAAATAAGCCTGAAAATGTTTGACTATTCTATACTAATACCTACCAATAGTTTATCTTAGAAATGATATTTCTCAACAACAATTACAGACGAGCAGGTAATTTAAAGTATTTATTGCTTTATTATATTAATTTTAATTAGAGATCAGCATGAAGTCTTAAAGATGACTCGGTCATCCTGAATTATTCATAGTGTTAAAATAATTACTTAAAATGTAATATTTATAGGTAAATATTACATTTTAAGTAATTATTTTGAAATATTATTTTAAGGTTCAGAAAAAGCTTTTAGAAAGTTTCTTTTTCATATCATTTGGTAGTGGCATACCCTTAGGGCAGGTTTAATGTCAAAATGTTATATAAAATGTTATATATGTTATAGGGAGTATGTTTAGCCACCACCACCAAAAGTGGTGGTGGCTAAACATACTCCCAGTAGGTTCGTATTTCCGACATCCATTTTTACCTCAACCCCTTCAAATGTGTACTTTGGCTACTTCTCACAATATCTCTTTCCAAAGGTTGTCTGGAAGAGATCGCGGCTTAGCGATAAGACCGCCTGTAGAATCCCATTTCAAATTTCCGTGTTTGTTCTTTTATTTTGTTTATTTGTGTGAATCAATAAAATGTATTTGTTGTTGTTGTTATGTCTCTTCTAACTGGCAACATCTTGTCTTTATACGACAAGTACATTTCTATTTAAGAAAAATCGTGTTAGTGATAATGTACTATTGTCTCGAGTCGCCGCCAAGCGTATATTTGTAAACAAGGCAAAATCAACAGGTGCACCGCCTAGGACAATAAAACAAAATCCTCTCGCCGTAACAAATCAGGCGTCCGTTAAACCGAGTATAAACCGTGCACATAAAAACGACATTACAAGAATCGAACCCAAACCCAGTAGCAGCGGCTGTCTCCGACCGACTTATCCGACGGCGTAAAAAGAACACGACTCGAAGATTTATTGTGTATCGATCTTGGAAAGAAATCGAATATTGCTTATAGCTGACGACACGGTGGCGACGCGGCTACGACTTTTGCCCTGCAATCACTAAGTGCATAAGTGTCGGACTCGACGTCGGGGCAGCGCACTCGTTCGTGCTAGCAATCTAGAGCAAGACAGGGCGCCGCTTCAGCGTTGAGCTCCTCACTGTTTTACTTAGATTAACACTTTCTAGTTATTCTCTAAACAGCGACGAGATTAACGTTGTGGCACCATGCTAGTGCTGGGGCAATTCAAGACGCTGCTTCAACGTCGACGCTGCTGTGCTTCGGGAATCACCTCCCTGGGTAAATTGCTGTCTGACTGCAACGTACTCACATGAGCATAAGATAATGCATGAATACGATAAGTCTTTTTTGAAAGTCACATTAATGGTATCGAAAACAGTTTAAGAAATGAGTTTAATTGATGATATAAAGTCAATAAAATGATAATTTGTAACGATAAGGTCATGGTAAAGTGGTTGTTATGACAATAAGGGTATTACGATGACAATGTGCTTTTTGTTGAAAATTTAAATAGTAGCAGTAATTGTTTCAAGAAAGCTTTTGTCATTGTTCCATTGTTAATCATCCTGGCAATTTATGTTGACCTCTCAACAAAATTAAGTAATTAAAACAAATGAAAAGGTTTTTAATCTATTTATTTAAAGTCAATTAACCTATAGATCTCACCTATAGATCTCAGTAGGTGCACGGGCATACTCTAACGCGTCACTTACGCGCAAGGTTCGTTGTTGAACTGCCATAAAAGTCGCTTGGTGCATGACACCTCAGTGTCGTATCGTTCCAGTCAGGTGTAAAAACATATCTGTAAAGCGAAGACATGCCCCGTCCCACTCTGTCCCAGGGATTATCCTTCCATCTCGTTCTATTTCATTCAATAATCTCGATGGGTTTTGATCTTATTTCCGATTAAAATATGATGAATGGGAGATTTACAATGTTCCCTGACGGACAGTGAAATTATTCTGTTGAACACTGTTTAAGAAGGTTTATCGAGCTGTCGGGTATCGATTGTGTTTTTAATTTGTTTTATCAGATACAAAGAATTATTGTTTAGTTAGCATTCGATTATTGTGATACAGATTTGATTTAAAATTATCTCTTTAATGTTGACACAGATTTGTTGGAAATTGGTCAAGTCTAAGAAGTTTGTTCAGTTGGGCTAGATTCCGGTGGCTGAATTCCGGCCGGTGTAATTACTGGCACAAAAGTTATTCCATCTTAGCCCTCCAGGTTGGCAACGCATCTGCGACCTCCTTGGTGATGCGGGTGACATAGGCGGTGGTTATCACTTATCATCAGGTGACCTACTTGCTTGTCCTACCACCGGCAAAGTAATTGCTTGACCATGTTTGAACCTTGTCTCTTTGTAATACAGTTGAAAAGTGGTTAAGCAATTTTTTGGTCGACTATACTTAAAAACATTCCGTAAAAAAACTTTCAATGACAGATGAAAGCCTTATCAAAACCCGTTGCGTGGCTTAGAAGGAAAATAAGCTGAAGATACGATGAGGGTTGAAGACAGACAGACACAGATTTTGTTTTATATTACGTAAAGATTATTGAGCACTGTTGAATACCTAAAATAATACGAGAAGTTTGCTCATTTCTCAGCTGTTTCCATCAGTTCGTTGTCGATGGGCGAGCTGTTATTTCAAGGAATATAAAGTAAATATATTGAAGCCTAGTGAACACAGGTAATGTGATAAAATTCTTGAATGAAACACATAAAGGTATTTACATTAATGTCGTCATCTAATGTAGAAAACCAATGGGAGGTCCAACGGCTGAGACATGGACCTTATGCGTGAGGTTTAGGGCTGAGATTGGCGTGCCATTGTGTGTTAATATAGGTGTTAGACGTAAGGAGAGTTTTTACCCGAGAATGTGAGTAAAATTGCCGACGATTAAAGGAAAAATGTAAACTTGGCAATCATTTAAGTAGTTAATGGTTTTAATCGACGTAATCGGCGGCGCCATGGAGCGAAGAAAATGTGGATATGATTTAAATCAGGAGGTAAATTACCTATACAGAAAAACTAGAAAATTATATTGTATTACAAATTAATAACAAAGACTGAAACAGAAACTCAACAGAAAGCTAACATTGTTCACTGCCGGAGGGTTGGCATAGAAAGGAACTTATTTAAAGGTGAACGCACATAGGCGTTATCAGCAGTGACCCAAGAACACTACTACTTGTTAAACATAGGTATGCAATAATAATAAGCAAAGGCATTGAAAAGGATATAATTATGGTACGTAATTAATAATGTAGAGTATTTTCAAAATGATCCATAATTTACAACTTGAATGATCCCCTATTTCTTTATGTATTAATTCAACAATAATCGGTTTCAGGTTAACATTCCATCCAAAATACTTGATATCCAGGCCTGTTATTCATTCCTTGTACGAGCTAAAGATCTATGATCTACGGACGGCCCGACAATTAGGCAGCTGGACAGTGGAAACCTCAGGCAGAATCTTTCGAGCAATTATTTTATGAAATTGGGAAAAAAATACTAGTATACAAATTAATTTGACAAACTTCCTAGTATTGTGCACTATTGCAGATTTATTCTAGTTTCTTTAAAGGACTTTGAAGTAAAGCTTGAATCTATGTTTGTTATTTATAAATTTTGTCTCCTCCACGGTATTTTACGCTCGGGGTCAGTATCGCCGCGGTATCTGCGAGCAACGGCATTCGCTATTATATATCTGTAATTACTAGACGTGGACTTAATTGCGTTTATAAAATGAACAAATTGGATTTTTAAACGTCGAAGGACGAGCTTATTAGGTCACTAATCTAATTGGTTTTTAGAAACGATGGCATATTGATTCCGGCATTATTGCACAGTAATATGTTGTGCCAATGGAGAAGCTGTTACGTCATTCTCTGCTAGTCCATTATTTGGAGAACTATGTCATACTAACTAATATTTTAATAATATTTTTTTTAAATTTTTACGGCTTGTGCAATGTTCGTCCGGATCGCTACAACCATCTGGCTCGCTAGTCCTGCCGCTAAGCAGCAGCGCCTGCGCTGTCGTGTTCCGGCGTGGAGAGCAAGACAGCTGGTGAAATTACTGGCACAAAAGATATTCCATCTTAGTCCTCTGGCTTGGCATTCGGCACGAGTCTCCTTGGTGTTGGATGTCTATAGGTGGTGGTGATCACTTACCCTACTTGATCGTTTGCCTTCTATGTTGTATAAAAAAGTTGGCCCGAAGAAAATAAAAACCTTAAATTATAACTGAATGTACCTAAAATTTCGGATATCTGTAAAATGCACCATAATACTTTTGATGGTATCAATCCATTTTACTCAAAATAAAGAAGCAAAGGCATTTGTAAAGCAATTTAGTGGTATTTCAAAATGAGTTGATGATATCAGAATCTAGAAAGGCGATGACAGAAGGCATTCAGGTGTCTATTGCGGAGTAAATGAATGGTTTGATGACAAAACAGTAACCTAGCCGAATCTATTTGCAAGAAAACATATAGGTAAAGTTCTATTTATGTTGCTTTATTAACAAACAATAAACAATACTGAATAAAACTACAATATTGTTGCTTAACTGCTGTTTTTATCGTCATTTTTTCATCATCATCGTACTTTAAAGTATAAGATACGGCTTAACTTTTAAATTATGTCCAACAAACACGCACGATGTCAAAGAGTCAGAGTTTATCGTTTCTATGCTAAGTTAAAACTTAAAAAAATGATAAGCAAGTTTAAAATCTACGTCATTAAAAATGTAGAGAGCCAGATCTAACACGCAGAAAAAGTTTCCCCAGGTGTTAATCGTTCCTCCAATCGACTACGAAGCTTAGGTTAAGATGGTCACATGCCTATTTTGATATCCAAGTAAATTGATCCTCAATTTCGCCTTATCCAATGACCTTTACAGGCTTTCTACATTTTATGGTCGCAAATTGCAGGCAGTGCCATGCGCGTGGAAATTATTTTAAATCGGCATCGCTGGATAAGCATCGCCCGTATAGCTACAAGCTTGATACGACCGTCGGGGGAGAGTATGAAAATGCAGATTGAAAACTTTGTTCATGAGATTTAGGACAGTTTCGGATGTCGGACGAGACTCTTATCTACACCGCTGGGTAGTAGTGGCCTGTTAATGACGCTACTTAATACGTTGTTTTATGAAATCTATCCACAGTTTTGCAGTGAGTGTCAGGCTTTCAGTTACCAGCCAACATAGTCTACTGATTATCATCCTGTTTTGCCTAGAATGCTACTCACCTCTTTTTGAAGCAAAAGCACATCAGATTTTGATATACGGCTGTGATAGACTTAGTGCTGAGATGTTCTCTTACTTAATGAGCTATTAGACACGATAAAATTATTAAACATCTCATAAATTATCATCAGTTTCTCGATCCGTCGTAAACCGCTCACTGTATCACTGATCATAATATTTACTTATCACGTATACAAATTAACTTAATCGAATCAAATCTGTATCATCGTCATAAGCTAGATTGTTGGCTTCTCTCATCCAGGTATTGCCAGCCACCCTGTGTACATCGTTGCTCCATTTGAGGATGCTACGTTTGCCAAGTCGCAGTCACCACGCTTAGTCTTGTTTCTTTCTCTCCATGGCTCGGACTGACTGTAAATTGGTGGACCAGTCTAACCGTTGGTGTATATCTCGGCTTCGTATGTCATTACTAGCAGGAGGTTTGTGCTAATGGGGATTGTGAACTTTTGTCACTTCTACGGTGTTTTTCTTACTCTCCGACGAGGTCGCGCCAAATACCCTAGCGAGGCGATATTTTAGTGGTTAACAGTAATGTTTCCAGTTTGCAGGTATTCGCTGTTGAAACCGACCAGATTGTTTACTTCTCAGATAGAGATAGCTAAACGTATCTAGTCGCAATGTGACTCGGTATCAAACGTGTGGATACGACGTTGATCCTTCAATACTTCTATCTATGAATTAAAACTAGTCGGGCGAGTCGGACTCGCGCACCGAGGATTCTGTATCACCGTGCAATATGTTGGTGTTATTTATTTAACAAAACATCCGTTTACAACTTTGCGCTAAGCAAAATTAAACGGTGGAACTCCAAATACATACATAGACTGCTAAAAACATAACCCTGCCTTTTGGCTTTGCCGTAGTCGGGTAATAAAAAGTAGTTTGTTTTTAATTCATTGCTTAACACGAACTTCGCGTGCGGAGGATGTCTATAAAGGAACATACGAGTATTAATAAAACTTCTTTTAGATTTCCTGATGCTCACACAAACCTGTTAATTCAGCTCATGCTTTTCTATCCATCCAGGAACTTCAATGAAGGTCCATCTTGGATAGTCAGGAGCACAAAAAATATAAGTTCAAAGTATGTAGGTTTACAATAAAAACCACAAACAATCATTCGTACATGTAAGAACATGTAGGTAAATACACAGTCATATGAATTCAATTACTAAAACTTCTATCTTACGTTATGGCACTTTATTTCTATATTGCCAGTTACTTTTAATTCTATAACATATTTGTATTAGTTTATAAACCAGTCGTATCCTCACGGCGCTATCGGATTCGACCAGCCGCGCTGGTCAGACGTCAGCACCGGGCGACCTCCGGCGACAGGTCGCGCTAATGGAGCCGGTTGCGCCACGTCCACTAGTGGGCAACACATCCTAGATGAGGCGGGCAGGCTCGCTGTTAACGTTATGGTGAATGGAGCAACTTATCTCTGACGGAGTAAAACCACAGGCTTTCATAAGCATTCTATTTAAAAAACAGTGAATACTTTGGGAGGTTGCTCAAGGTTCTGTTTTAGGGCATCTAAATGATATTCCTTTTTGAAGTCATGTTCAAATATCAGGCAAGTACTTGTACTTACTTTGGCAGTAACTTCTTTGATTATCGAAAAAAGTTATTTGTTTATACCAAGTATGAATGTCTTATTATCCCCATGAAGTGCAATGGTCATTTAGGTGGAAAGTCCAAAACAATCTGACTTAGAGTTACAACTTCTTCAACGCTAGAAGCTTAGGACTTATTGGCACGAATCATGATATGTACATAGACGATGTATTCGTTCTCGAAGTGAGTAAAGAAAAGAAAAAGCAAGCGCGCAGGTATCCTCAATCAATCTAATCCAGAAAACCCATGTGGGTGCTCTATTTGGCGTGTAAATCAATATAATTAGGGACGTTAAACTCCTGTTAGCACTTCTCGCCGATTACGATGTCGCGACCATAAACGGCGCCCACTTTGTACATTTCTGCATAAATAAATACAAATGAAGCGAGAGTTAGATTCAATGCGCGAGTGTCCTGCCGGTTCTGGATGTGGTGCAGAAAATATTGAATTTTCAAATATTTATGTAAGAATTCATTCGGATTTATAATTTTCAGAGGTACTTGCCAATATTGTGATGATGATTAGTGCTAAATTGTGTATTATTTTAATCAAATGACTTCATTACAAATACTTCAAAAATGACGGTTTATGTATATTACCTTTATTGTAAGTTTTGATACATTATTGCACCATTGTCAAAAGTTATTTTTTTAATATCTTTGACTAAAGTGACCTAACTTTTATCCATTAGTAATCTGCATTGTAAACTAATGTTTTTATGACATCATAAAAATCTAAGTCAGCGTGGGCGGAAGAAGGAACATGTTTGCACTATCGCTGTTAATCCGATACTTTAGCTTTATGGTATATGGAAGTATTTATTTTGCTATAAAAATGTTTAGCAAGGGTCAAGTTATTACAAGCGAACGTTCTTGTTTACCTAAGTCTTGATGATCATTCTGATTGTAATCTTTGTTGATGACTTGCTAATTTTATCTTTAGCATAATTTTTCTCTTAGATTGTAGAAAAGGCGACGAGGTGACCCTACAGTGAATGATTTATTTCTGGCTGGATTTGTGACTGCCACTGTATCTGTTGGGTAATGAGAGTAACTGCAAAACAGTGCAGTATGCTTTGCGGTGGGTTATATACAAATTGCATAAACTAGACATAGAAATATATATTGAGAATAATAATTAAAAGGTTGTTGATAAATAAGTGTCATCCAAAAGACAAAGCCATTACATTTCTAAATCCAAAATATTGACTTGTTTGGTTAGGTTGGTAGTTTAAAGCGGTTCTAAATTTGCAGAGTTTGAAGTCCTAGGTTATATTATCTTACAAAACTTGCAGTTTATCTGCGATTATAGCCCAGCAACGAGTTAGTATAGTTCTGGGTTTATTCGATTAAAATGTACTTTTGTACACATTATGAATCATATGATTGCTTGAGCTAACTAGGTGCGTTTAGGTCTTCCTCTTCCTTTCGTTGGTTTGATTAAAGGTGAAACTTAATGTCATGTTGTATCATGAAGTCATCTCTTTTGCCAAAGAAAGTGAAGGATGGTTGTTACTCCGTTGTCATAAGCTTAGCTCTGAAATTGTATGTTGATGACTCTTATGATGATTATGCCAAGTTCCTTTGCTAGTGACTACCGCTGCACCTATCACAGCATCCATCCTCGGTAGCTGCATGTTAACACGTTTCTATTAATCGCGATCGCGCGACCCGCTCCATATATTAGCATACGTTTTAGGTCGCCAGTTATACGCTTTTATGGTGACCACTTCATTATTGATTGTTAGCGATAGTGTTCTGTTTTATTTGTTTTTTCGTAGTCCGTTAGATTTTATTAGTTTTTTTTTTGGCTGCGTGTCTTTTGTTTTGATTAACGGGTCATTTTATTGGTGGGTTTCCCAAAAAGAAAACTAATGCAAGAAAAGGAGTCTGTGTTTCTTAATAAATTGGACTGTTACTCCTTTTTGTTTTATTTGTGGTATACTAATAAGGTTTTTCAAGCGGGTACTAAAACGATAACGCTCACCCTTACACATATACCTTAGGGAAATGACTCAAAGCCTCTGTCTGTCCTAACACTAGCTTACTCTCTTACTTCATCTATGACCTGACGCTAGTAAATCTCGCAATTTACGCAACAAACGACAAAAGAACGGCGACACTTTGCCTAGACCTGTTTCGCGAGAAATTATAAGTTGTAACGTACAGATGTGTGAAACGCCAAGTTATTGTAGAATGAATTACGGCCTGTGATAACGTTTTATCACCCACAAATGTTGTACAATCTCACCGTAATAACGAACTAACCTTGAATTTATAGTCCTCTTTACGAAATACGACGAGTACGGTTGGAATGGAAAGTTTAAAATTCATTTTTATAATTAGATATGCAACACGGCGGACTCCACTTTCATTTGTTTCTTTTTAACTCCAGTATTGAATGGGACAACGGTATCAATCTGAACTAAATAAAATTACGGCATTTATGAATGGGTATAGGTGACATGTTAAACTAAAGACAGCGATAGATACAGATGAATTGATAAAAGAAACTGAAGCGATAATAAAACCAAATATTTGACATCTGTTAGTTTTTTTAATTTGAAAGGCTACCTATCCTGAAACTCTAAATTAAATTATTAACTATTGTTAATCCTATCTCACGTATAAACTCAACAAGAATGACCGACATGCAGATTCTCGGGGAAAGCCTATGCCCAGCTGTGATCGTTTTCTGGCTAAAATGATGATGATGATGAATCTGATCTCAATCGAATCATGAGTTGATTTTCGAAAAATTAGACAATATTCGATGATACATCGTTTGTGCATGTGTTCATAATTACGAAGAAATCAAAGAGTAGTTGTGAAATCTCGTTACTTGTAGTTAAATATTGAAACTACTCAACAATAAGTTGACATGATTGCCTATTCTTAATATTTAACAAACCCGTGATACAAAACCTCGTACAGATCACTGCCTGCACTACCTACTATTGTTAAAGCAGTTTTTTTGTTCTAAGTGCTTTAGTACTTTAGAAGAAAATGTTAGTAAAAGACATTAGTAAAAATATGAACATGCTGTCGGTACAATCGTCTAGCGGCCGCGATGTTCGCCACGGGGACACAGGCTCGGTTTTATTGGTCCATAAACTTGGCCCGCGACCGGTATCCGGTATCTGGTACCGGTACCCGTTATTTTAGATACCGAAATTGTTTTATCAAATGCTCCTCTTAGCTCCGCTGTAAAGTTGCCCAATACATTCCTGGCATTAAGAGGCGTTATAAGTTTAACGCTTAAGTAGATTTCTACCGAGATAAGATAGGCTGTGATTTCTACCGTGTGAACTTATTTGGGAAGTACGATTTTCGATTTTTCTTTAGTTTCCTCCATAATAGGGTAAATTTCAGGCTTTTTTATTCACTATCTCACAAGCGATTGACATAAAATCTAAAGAATAAAAATAATCAGATTTACTTTGCGGATATAATTTTTTTTAATAAAATGTTTACAGGTTGCGAAAATAGGTATAAGAGATTATTATTTGACTAGTGGTCAATGAAACAACAACTTGTACCACGTTTGAGCAACGTAGAAAAAGACGAAAAAGTAGCGAAATTGTAACATCTTTTATTAAAAATGTATGTGTAAGGTTGAGAGTCACGACTGCAACCCATTCGGCTAAATAAAATAATTTACAGACCTACTAATAATAATACCGTGATATTTGTATGATATTCTATACTAGGATAAATACCTAATGCTAAATAACACCAGTGGCCCTAACATGACCGATCCAGGTTGATTTTATCCCACCCTGCGACTCTGTCAAACTAGTGAAGAAAGGGACGGACATAGAGATAACCTCATGTAAACTAGATTCGGCCGGTCATATTGGGGCCACAGAAATGGACCAAATACATGATGATGCCAGGGTCGACATGACACTTTCTCGTTAAACTAGAAAGGATGTAGGAAAAAACCAACCAACAATGACTTCTATGTTAATTACCGAAATGCAATTTAGTTTTACGGTATTTCTGTCTCTGTATTAGTAGGTATTTTGATGTCAAATAAAACTAGGCATATGTCAATGTACGCGAAAAAAACACGTGTTGCAAAAATAAAATCCATCAAAAGCACAACGTAACGAAAGAATCGGTTTTTTGCGACAAAAAGCATTTAGTTTCGACCTCTGGCGCTAATTACGGCGATTTCATGTGAACATCGTTTAGTCGTCGATAATCGTGCATAATCGGTAAACACTGGCACGAGAAGCCAATCACACACTTTTTTACACGCCCGGGTTCGCTTGCGCTTGAGCATAAAAAAGCGATGAGACAATAATGAAAATAGATTATTGTTGAACTGTCACTTCAATTTCTTGATAAACAGTCTTTAGGCAGATTTTGTGAATATTTTTTTCCAGTAATTAGGTATTAGTTAGTATGTTGTGTGTGTAATTTTATGTTTATTTTTTTATTTATGTAGTTATAGGTATTCCTCAAGAAGGTACGGCTGCGTCATCAATGTCGTTTTTGACGTTTCATTCCTATAAAGTGAAATTTCAAATTGCGATCTTTAGTACGCGGACGTGGCGGTACTTGAGAACGATGTTTAACTACAGGCCCTTACATTGAAACAAAATGATCATACTAATTTTAAGCGCATTTTTTTTTGTCCATTTGTCTTCTTATATTACCCTGTACCTTCCCACTTCTGGACAAAAGCCTCTCTCATCTTCCTCAAGGTATTTCTATAAACTATAAAAAATAAGATAATTCAAGTCACATTTTGATAAATGGGTGTCAGTTTCTTAATTAGTAACTATTTTTTTTTATCTTAATTATATTCAATAAAGAACAGACCAACAACTTAAAATACTTGCAGATGAATGAACAATTCGGAGGGTGCCGAAGGCCGAGCGTTATTCCACTTTTTGTTGCTACCTCGACGCGTGCGCAACGAGCGAGTTCCTTCGCGGAGATTATAATTGTTATCCACCACGTTCAGCTAGGATTCACCAAAATGTTGAGCAGTTTATGACTATGTCGTAATAAGCCAATAAATATATTCTATGGAATACGGAGTTTTCACTCATTGAGCTTACAATGACAACATTCGAAAGCTTAAAACTTTCTTAGATCACCTGATGGAAAGTAATCACCGCCGCCCATAGGAACCAGAGACCCCAAGAGAATCGCTAATCCGTTACCGACCTTTAGATTCCCGTAAGGAACCTATAGCAAGTTACTTCTTTACGCCGAAATGTAAGAGTGTAGTACTCCCCCGGTCGAGCCAGTTCATACGTACTACAACCAGGGCCTAATTTCATAAACTCGACAGGTGACAGTGACAATTCGCCGTACATTACTGTGTCGACAAGTAACGCTTCAGACTTATAGACTTAACATCAAAGTGGGCCAGCAATGTATACCGAATTGTCAGAAATTGGGCCCAGTAGCTGACTAGTGTGGCTCTACCACTATCAAAATCTGAAATTAACTACTCACTTTTGTATTTCAACACGGACCTAAGGAATTTTAGATTGCATAAGTGAAAAGTCCATTATATTCAAACATTCCTGGATGTAATACAGCTTATGAGAATCAGTTACGGCAATCAATGGGTACCAATTAAAGACTCGACAGTTATTACAAACCATCATTATCCTGCTGAAGACCTACAGATTGTTAATTGTTACTTTAATTATGATATTTTGTGTTTTTGACTCTATCGCGACTAAACAGACGCGGCCGTAGCCTTTTTCGTACAATATGTATTGTTTGAGTCCACGAGATGCCTTGCATAACGGGATGAAGTGCTAACCAGAGAAGTTGCGAAAGCGATAAGTAGCGAACTGGACAAGTTGAGAATAGAATAAGGTGGAAGTTGCGATTGGAACAAGTTGCGAACTGTAGAAGTTGCGATCAGGACAAACCGTGACAGGGAGAAGTTGCGATCGAGACAAGTTGCGATCGGGAGAAGCTAAGAATGAGACTACTCGCGAACGCGACTTGTCGCTAATGAGCGAATAAAGCTAAAGAGTGTACTTTAATAAACGTAATGCAGCAGTTATACACATGGCTTATGTTGTATAAGTGGTATTGCAGAAATATCGTTGACGAGACCGTTGGTTGCGATGTTGAGGTGGATTGCACTTTTTTCAGTTAGGGGGGGTCTTTGCTTTGAAGTGGGACACAATTAACTAGGGTAAAATCATGAACACACTGGTTTTTTTTTAACTCAAATTGCACTGTATGACGCCATAACAACCTTCGGCATTTCAGATCTAAGTCTAACCATAAAACATTTCGTAAATGTACCCGTCATTATAAATAATATATAAAAAACACGCTGCATGCGGTCCATTGATTTACGACTCCCGCGCAGCCTTGTATCGTAGACCAGAGCAGAGCTTAGCATGGTGCGATCTATAGAGTTGCCTCTTAATCCTTAAACACTAGATTACGACGATGTCTATCTGATGCCACGCGTTTACCAACTCCTTTTTACTAAAATGCAAGATTCCTTTAATTCGAAGGCAAACGTCACTACGATAGATAATAACGACAGCTTTCTTAACTATGGTAGGTTTACCGAGCTTTTATAAATAGAGCTTTTATGGCATTCTCACTATTGGTGGCGATTTGAGCAGCCATTTGATAACTATAGACGATGTATTGGTTGCATTTAGTAAGTTTTGTGAATCGAATGCGTTTCGTACGGTAAGTGAGAGATCCGATGGGACCACAAGCAAGCAACTGATCAGCGATTCTCTTGGGGTTGCTGTGTCTCATTAGCGGTGGTAATCTCTTTCAATCAGACGACCCGCATTATGTTTTTCAGTTATTACTCAACTATGTTATAGAATTTCTGTTGAATAGTAAAACATGTCTGTATTCGTATTGTATTAAACACAAGCTGAAGATATTAATAATTGTTATAGATCGTGCTAGTGCGTATGACGGATGCGCGGGCGCAGTGGAATCAATCGCCGTGTTACGGGTCAATTGAAGGTTATTGTAATGATCTCTTTGCTTTAGTAAAAGGTGTTGCGTTTGAAGACGATCTTTAACAGATCTGGATTACGTAATTTATTTTAATTACAGCATTTATCAAAAAGAGCATCAGTGATATGGGAGATTGTGAGGTACTGAGGTCGATCTCCCGTTTGATCAATGTTTGCATTCGAGTCTTGGATGTAATTTATATATTTTATAGCAAAAGAGGCAAACAAGCAAGTAAGTCGGCTATTAGAAAGTGATTACCGACGTCCATGGGAACCGATCCAGTGACCTCAAGAATATCGCTGATCCGTTGACGGCCTTAAGATACCCCTGAACCCGTAGGACTCCAAATCTCTCACTCACTGTACGAAAAGCAGTAGCAAGCTACTACTTCACGCCGGTATTCTGTAAAAGTGCGGTACTACCCCAGTCGAGCCGCCACATTCTTACAGTGTGGCTCTACCAGTATGAAAAAGCAATAAATATACGAACATACATATAAAAAAATATATCATAATATTTATAAATAATTAATAAATTCAGGCGTTAGTAGCTACTTTGCGCCAAATTTATAAATTCAGAATTTAAAATGTTTTAAGAAGCTTATAACGGAATGGCTAAATCTTCATTCAAATTTTTTTCCTACCTTTACTAGCTGTTACCCGCGACTTCGTTCGCGTAGAACTATAGAACTATAGCTATCCCGCAATAATTTTGTATCTTAATTCAGGATAAAAAATAACTTACGGCTATTATCGATATGCAAACATCTCCTTAATTCATATAAATTATCTGTTGCCCGCAAATTTTTCCGTCCGGATCGCTACCACCATCTTGCTCACTAATCCTGTCGCTAAGCAGCATTGCTTGCACTGTTGTGTTCCGGCGTAAAGAGCAAGACAGCCGGTGACATTACTGGCACAAGAGGTATTCCATCTTAGCCCTCTAGGTTGGCAAAGCACCTGCAAAATCCTTGGTGTTGCGGGTTTCTATGGGTGGTGATGATCACTTACCCCACTTGCTCGTTTGTCCTCCTATGTTGTATAAAAAAAAACTTCTTCCGTCAAAAACTCAGCAGATTAGCATTTCTTAAACCAAGACAGTTAGGAATATGATTTTGAAAAATGTATTCTCTTTTGTAGCCTGGGTATCAAGTTATTTTTGTAACAAATTTTATCCAACTAGCTTTTTCATTTAAGCATGAAATCCGGGCAGACAGACCGACTTTCATGTATAATTTTTTGACTGGATTTAGAATCCAGTTAGTAAAAAACATGTATTCCGATCCGATGCGACGATAAACCATTTTTGGTTACACCAGGACAACATTATAAAGAATACCTATCTAGAATTCAAAATGTCTAACTTTATAAAAGGATTAGAATATTTTATGGACCAGTTTTGTGTATTTATAGACCAGTATTACAAAAACTTGATTTCCTTGACTGTTATGTACAATCGGCAACAGATACACAGTTGAAGAGGTCAAAAATATCTACAACCAATTCGATTATCAAGACAGTATATATTTTTGAAATAATCATGTACGTTAGGAAAAATATATGCAATTTCCCTACCAACGTCGATAAGCCAAAGGCTACTAGAAATACAGGAAAGCTTAAAGTTCCAACTTACAGACTGGCTAAAACCAATAAGTCGTTCATGGGAAATTGTGTAAGATTTTACAACAAAATTCCAAAAAACATAACTGAACTAAATGATACAAAATTTAAATCTATTGTCAAGAAGACATAATTTTTTGACATTCATAAGTGCTACCTGTAAGCCTAATCTGAATAAAATATTTTGACTTTGACTTTGACAGTAAGGGTGTAGGTACACATCTGTTTAACCTCTTCGTGTGAAAGTTACTTATTCTGCTAACTGTACGTATCTGAAACATTATTACAGTAGAATTATTTCAAGAAACGACTTTGGCGGTCATCGGAGGAAATGCCGTAGTAAATAAATAAGCGTAGTACATTGCTGTCTTCAGATAGAATGTCAAGTTTCATGCAATGATCTAAAGAAGCAATGTAAATCAAAACGCTCTTTATCATTTTGACTCGACTGATGTCGAGATCAAAGCTTTGAATAATCGACGTGTACAAGTTTACTTAAACAATTGATGATTTATGGAAGGTTTCGAACGTATCTTACTAATTATTATAAATGCAAGAGTTTGTAAGAATGGACGCGGATATTGTGTTCTAACTCTTTCAGGAAAAACGACTGAAAGAATTTTGATGACACTTTACATTGATAACTTCATTTTTTTATATAAAACAGGAAGACAGTGATTACCACTGCCCATGAATACCCATAACACCAAGGAAACTGTAGATGCGTTGCTAACCCGGAGAGCTAAGCTGGAATACCTCTTGTGCCAGTAATTTTTAAGAAGGATTTTATGAACAAAACATTTTCTTTAGTAAATTGCACCTTCAACAAACTGGAACAAATTACCTTGCTACTCCGCGAAAACAAATGCATGACACTGGTTTCGCGGACTAGCAAAGTAATTTGTTCTAGTTTGTTGAAATGGACCTCCGCAAAGTAACGCCTGAATCTATTAATTAATTAAATTGCACCTATGCTTAGTCAGGTAGGCCACAAATAGCTTAATACTTCAAAATAACGGCGCATAGCTTTTAGAATTTCATGCGAGCGAAGTCGCAGGCTTCCGCTACTCATCGATATACTTGGATTTAGTATGCTATAATATTTTATTCGCAATTTTGGCCACCGTGTCATTTATGTTAGTGGTTTTAAGACAATTTGAATATGGCTATAAATATGTCGACGTTATTTAACGAATACTGGCGCCGTTATATTTACGTAATAAATAATACTAAGGACGCGCGCGACTTCGTTCGCGTGAAATTAGTAGCCTATGTCCGTCAGGAATGGTGTAGCTTTCTATTAGTGAAAGAATTTTTGGAATCGATTCCTTAGTTCCGGAGATTACCCCCTAGGTACATATAAACAAACAAACATAGTTTACTTCTTTATTATTTTAGTGTAGATAGGATGTAGATGAAGATTAGTGTAGATGTAGACTAGTGTACATTATAGTGTAGATGTAAATTAGCTTATATTATGTACATATTATATATAGATAAGGACACTTCAATTTTTTTTTATTATCCCTTAGAATAGAGCCATACCCCTGCTGAGGAGCGAAAGTCAAATGATGAGGTTGATGAATGAAATACGTCCTGTGTACAGTCAACGAATTTGTTCATAGGCCACTGTAGAACGTTGTCGCAATGCGTCACCGCTGAGATATTATGACATTTATTCAGATGTCATTATGACATTTATTGTAAATAGATTCTAAAGCGACCAATGAATCAAATGCAGCACATGAGTCAGTAAAAATTTAATTACCTGTGAAGATTTGTGATTAGTTTATTGGTAGATACCTTGAAACTTAATCATGAAGTAACTTTTTAACGTGCACCTTAAAATACAAAATTCAAATTCGAATTTTTTATAATTTATTTCAGACATGGTCCAATGTGTTAGTTTTTTTTTGTGGTGCGATTACTGGCACAAGAGGTATCCATCTTAGCCCTCTAGATCAATCTCCTTGGTTTTGCGGGTGTCTATAGGCGGGGGTGATTGCTTACCATTAGGTGACCTACTTGCTTGTTTGCCTTCCTATATTATAAAAAAAAAACATCCGAAGTAGGTGATATTCTTGTACGAAACAAATATGTATGTATCAGAAACCTTAACCCAGTGTAGGATGATTTATGATCGCTCTAATATAATTAATTGGTTATATCACATAATATCTTCAACCACGAATAATGTTCCGAATAACTAATGGCACTATTAGTTTTTTTTCTTGTAATAAATTAACATGATTTAAGATAATATGTTGCAATCAAATGCAAATAAAACGTTAAGTCGTTTTCGCAGGTTAGTCTTTTTAAATGAGAATGATGCAAGGACATAATATGGAACTTGTGCCAATTTCGTACTTTAGAGTACAATCATTTAAGCTAAATCCTGGGTTGCTGTGGAACTTTTTCACAATGAATAATCTCTGTGATATTGAGTGATTTATAATGAAAAGTTTTTATGATGTTTAGAGTAAAAGATTTTACAGGGGCCCTGCAGTATTCACTTATGCTGACTGTACCTACTACAGTGAAAACAGCTTGCAATTACTCACATTTCTGTGCCTTTGTAAAATTCCTACTGTTCATATTTGTGAAGATGTTCTGGTTTGAATATGAACTTTAAGTAACTCGATCCAAACACTCAACAGATTTTTCGTGCATTTGGCGTCCGTCATGTTACTTATTTTTCTTGTAATTATGTGCAATAAAGAGTTTAACATACATACATACCGAAATATGTAATTCATTTAAACATCTCAGCACTCGCGACTAAAAGGTCTTAATATAGCGCCGAGCTACAGTCACCAGCACCAATATCTGACACAGCGAAGCGTGCAAAAATATCTGACACGTCCTACCAGCCCTAGAAATAGAGTCGTATCAGATATTTATGCACGCTTTGTTGTGTCAGATATTAGTGCTGGTGACTGTACATGCAGTGTTGTGGCGGTGGAAGTGTGGTTATAACCATATCTTTTCCTATGTCGACGTAAACTAAAATTGAAGAATGCAAAATTAAACCTTAACCGCGGAACGCACGTTTGCGTTTCGTCGCCATATATATAACAATATTATTATTATGTGACAATGCAAACGCAACGTAAACCCAAAGACGACGCGTTTGCGTTTCGTCGCCGGCGGGTGCGTCGCGTGCCGCGCGCGCATAAACCGCGGCTCGCACGCATGCGCGATAACCCATTATCACTGCGCATGCGACGCAGCCTAACCACTCCGTACAGAATAATCTAGAATAACTTTATATGACGTGCAGGGCTGCGGGCACTTTGTCTTTTGTATGGTTTTTGTACTTATTGAACGATCGATAACAGTGGACTGTGGAGGGTTGTAGTGATCCCGAAGGATCCTGCAGAAGTACAGTATGCTGTGACTCTCTGCATGTAAAATTTGTATGTATACTTAAATGATATTTTCTATATCGTTTTGACATAGATACGTTGTAAAGGACAAGCAGGCCTCTTTTTATCTGTATATTTGTAACTTTTGTAACTGGCCATTGTAAAAACTCGTGACAGCAGCCCAGCTTGAAGAGTGTCTGGAGTCAGTCGTCCGCTGAGGCTGCTGCCACGAGGTTCACCCATAGATTCATGTAAAGTTTTAATTCATTAAATTAGTATTTTTCTCAGTTTCCATCTATTATTATTTACAGTCCACCAGTTACAGGTATTTCTCACATACGTAGTAAACCATTTTAAACCACAACTGCTAATGCCCAAGACACAGGCTGCGTCTAGTTTGAGCTCTGATAGATGTAACCAATTAACTGTTAAATAAATGAATAGCTTATATGTCTTGCTTTTGGTTTCTAATGCAAATTGATTGATCAAAGTGAGTGTTTTATTCTTCCTGGGCGACCACACTATTACCGCGCCGTACAAGATCATTATTTAGCGAGTCGACGGCAGTAACGACTCGTGCCAAATCGTCGGACGAGACGCCTCAACAACATGACGTGTTGTCGGTTTATTTGCAGATCTTAGTCTACGGGTTCATTACTAACTGCAAACGCTTATCATTATAATATTTAAAAAACTGTTTTGAAAAGTGTTAAAAAATCTCTTTCATTGGATACCTCACTTGAACAAACAGCAACAAACTTACCCGACCACTAAAGAGGGAATTGAGAAAAATTGTCTATGCTTGAAGGGGACAGATATATCAACTGCACAGTGCATACTATATGCCCTTTTCGAAGTTTATATCCTCCCCCTTGGACTATATTTTCAAAGTAACTACAAATTTTATTTTCCCCTTGCAATAAAGTTGGATAAGTAAGTAATATCCTAGCCTAGTACAAACAGCATCCTGAACAAACTACAAGATAGGTGGGATTCGCCAATGCTGGAGTGCTGGATTCGGCTACACGCCTCGGGCTTATAGCTAATGTTCAGTGCTCCAATCTGGTTATTAGTTTGTAAGTTTCATTTGTAATTTTATTATTAATTTATATTGGCCCTAACATTATCTTTAAGCTATTATTGTTACTAACATATATATGGATGCAAATCTGAAATAAATAATAAATAATAATAAGAATAATAATAATATTTAAAACTGTTCATCCCGTCTCGGTCTTTGCGCCGTCTTGTACCATCAACCTATCGTTCTAGCGATTTACCACAAACTCTATTTGTTCTGGGTCAAAGAGTATCACCTGACAATAACAGCAGACACTCTGAATCAAAAAGTGTATTACTTTGGATATTACTAATGTCTATTATAACGGTTTATCATCATTTCACAAAACACTTCAAACAAACTGATAATTTGTCAAAATGCTTTTATACCTAATCTAACCTAACCTATAAGGTTCTACACGATTATCCTAAGATAAATCCTGAATAAATTGTTTTAAACTTTCGCGACTTTCACACATATTTATAACATTATCGGGACTTAAGCGCGATAGAAATATATTGTTGATTTACCTCGACGTTTCGGCCATGTTTCAATGGCCGTGGTCACGAGTAGACTGAAGTGGTAGGTAAATCAACAATATATTTCTATCGCGCTTAAGTCCCGATAATGTTATAAATCCTGAATAGTTTACAGTTTCTGAAATAAAAGCATTTTGCCAAATGATCAGTTTCTAAACAAAATTTCGTGATTTTTTTTAAAATGAAATGACAGGTCACGGATCAATACCACATAACACGGTAAGCCTATACATATGTATAAGATTGGTTTACAAAACGGCAAGGGATCAGTAGATAATGATGGTAAGGAATCAAGCACTTTATGGACAGGGTTAGCGTGAGCAAAACCTAAGTTGCCTCAGGCAGACATAATTCAATCCAGGATTTGTCCCGAAGCAGCGGGCGGGTGTCCAGATATTTCAGAAATACGTTGAGTTTGTGGTCAAAGATAAGGTGGTGAAAAAGAACAGCCATTTCAAATAAATACTAGTCTTCTAGCAGGGCTAGTATATTGCAACATTCCTAAGGTAAATGATTCATTTTTTTTTAGTATCAAAAAGAATGAATAGATTATTATTATTGTACTTGAATACTGCAAATGTAGCGGTTGATTAATTGCAACAATTGTCCGAAGCAAATGAAATATTTCTATCCATCGGTATGGTAACCTCAAATCTGGACACTTTTAAAGTCACTTTCACCACTCTTTTTCCGTAAACCTTCCTTCCTATACTCGTAGCAAGTCTTGCACTTTGCCAAGAAGTTTTGAGGATCTTCGACGAAGTGTTACAGACCATGTGAACGTGTTACCACAACTGCAACGAAAGATTCATTGACTTTTCCACAAACCCAAAGTATCTTTGCGAGCATTCTGTTCACTAATAGTCTTTGGTTGCTTAGCTCGCGTGCGCACGCGACTCTAATCGCTCGCGAATATGATCGGCATTCGAGAAATTTCGACTCACCTCGACTGCACTCATTAAATTTCGGTTGCATGCCACCCCGTCCATGTCAGAACATCGCCCATTATCCCAGCTAAGTTATGGCTCGCGGGCCGCAAATAAATGCCAATCGCGTTATTGTTTCTGATTGTTCTCTAAATATATGGCGTTCTTTCGTTCGTGATTTAGACAAACAAAACAGTCTAGTGTAAGGGGCCATTTACATGGAGCGTATCTGTATGAAGTTCTTGTATGCAAGTTACATTACATTGCGCGATTCGATCAATCGATCTATCACATCATACCTTCGGCAGCCCGTAATGTAATGCAACCCGCATGCGAGAACTCGTACCATGTTATTCTGGCATTTAACATTGGTGAAGAGTAATTTTTTTGATTAATTTGTTTTTCTTTTATAAAGTCAACTGCCGACGGACCTAAAGAACGGTAGCGGATCAGCTATTCTATTGGGATGAATGGTTCCATTGGACGGCAGCGATCACTTCCCATGAGGTCTCACGCATAGTCGTTTGTCATCCCTTCTCATAAATAATTAAATTAACACATTTTTTATCTACACTCATATAATAAAGAGGTAAACTTTGTTTGTTTGTTTTTTTGTTAATTTGTTTGTATGTAGGGGGTAATCTCTGGAACTACTGAACCGATTTCAAAAATTCTTTCACAGATAGAAAGCTACACTATTCCTGACGGACATAGGCTACTAATTTTACGTGAACGAAGTCGCGCGCGTCTGCTAGTATTAAATATAAAAATATATTTATGCAAGGACCACAAACGTTACTGGTTGTTAGAACTGCTTCACCAAAATTCATAAGAACAATTCGTTATAATCGGTTTGTTGTACGTGTTTAACTAAAAAAATACAAATCATGACTATACGTCTTTCCAAGCGCAAAGCCTAAACATACGGATCAACTTGATTTTGTTGCTAGAATAACTCAAAGTTATGAGTTATTTAGTACGCAGATAGCATCAACGCTATCTGCATCCTTTACTTAAAAGGCTAGTAAGCTAGAGACGGACTGATCGACCTAAAAAAAGGACTGTAGTCATAATTTGCTTAGGACATACAGTAGTCGTGATCTCTATGATCAACGATCGATGGCAATCTCTTCCGTAGTTATGGCACGACTAACACGTGCTCGACGCTTTTTTTTACTTAATCTATGGCATTGAAATAACTGGCCACTTACAACACACATCTAAACTACGAGCAAGTTTTAATTTTAAAAACGTTAACGAAGGTGGAAATTTGTTTGGTAAGGATTTTAATTTTTAGCCGGTTTTGATAGACTAATCTACCTTGACAGAAACTATTTTTAATTGTGGAATTGTGTTAAAAGCTTGTGACGAATAAACGTGAATGACTGTGATTTAATATGGGTTTGATTTTATAGTGCGTTTATGGGGCGTGAAATATTTAAAGAGACTTCACATTAACTTTTACCAAGTCATGTATTTTTTAAGGGTTCCGTACCAAAAGAGTAAAACGGGAACCTATTACTAAGACTCCACAGTCCGTCCGTCCGTCTGTCACCAGGCTGTATCTCGTGAACCACGATAATTAGATAGTTGAAATTTTCACAGATGATTTATTTCTGTTGCCGCAATAACAACGAATACTAAAAAACAGAATAAAATAATTTTTTAAGTGGGCTCCCATACAACAAACGCGATTTTTTTTGCTTGTTTTAATAGGTAATGATACGGAACCCTGCGTGTGCGAGTCCGACTCGCGCTTGGCCAGTTTTTTTATAACTTATTACTGCCTGCGACATTGTCCATAATACTTTCGAAAAATATTTTTTATTGTATGACTGTTGTAATGTATTCAACAGTATTAACAGGATAGTACAGGGAACATTGACAAACAAAGTTTTTACATCTAAAATCTCTGTTGTGTCAGACGTATTTAAGTTACTTTTTTACATGCAAATTTTACTTGACTACTTTTAATAGAGATGAGTTATAAATTTCAAAATAGCTCGTATAAACGATAATGTTATAAGTGAAAAATTCATAAACTTTTAGAGAAGGTAGCCATATTATTATCATTTAACATAAATTTCATTTAAGAAAAGTGAAAGTTGACGAGATGCTGACTTTTTAAACAGCTCATAATAATAACATTTCGCTCAAAATTGTAAAGCGCGACGCAATGTTAATTAACATGTATGAAGAAAACATTAAACCCGCCTAAGCATACTAACAAAGAGCGTGTTAAATATTTATTTAATTGGGCGTCAACAATATATACATTTTAATTAATTGAATTAGCATCTTTATCTGTCGAGTAATTGTCATTATTTATGGACGATACATTCAAATGGGACTGATCAGCATAATGATACAATGCTCCATTCATCTCGATTACTACTGGAATTATCATTTACATTTCAAATTTTAACTCATTTCCTATGTGAAAAAACCAGGAAGGCCTTACGGTGGATCACTCCGCAATATACTCGTACCTATGAGGGATCAGCGGTGCAATTCTCGCGTTTGTAGAGATGAGGTCACACTCGAGATATATTAAAAAAAACTGTCAGATCCCTTCAAAATCTGTCATTTTTTGACACATCTCGAATGCGAGATAAATCTCGATGAGCGCCAGAATTGGGGCCCACAGAGGTATTTCTAAATTTTCGCAGTCTGTTATGTATGTAGCTTATTAAACTAACGACCCGCTGTTCAACGCTGTTTATGTAGTTTTCTGTATGTAAATAGCATTGTATGATTGTCAAAAAGACCGGTAGATGTCACTGTTTAGGTTAGGAAAGAATCCTGAATCGCGCTGTTAAGATTTTTGTTGCGTTGTATGTATAGCTAGAAAATTCCAAATAATTGGTCATTCGTCAAGCAACCGTCGTTTCATACACGTGCCATAGGACGTTTATTCACCCGCCCCGGCTTTGCATGGCTACAATGGAGGTCTAATGTACATAAAAACTTTCAATAAAAAAATCTCTAAATTGTTATTTAGAGATTTTACGGTTTTCAGTGTTGTGAAAACCGTATCAAAAGCCGTTGCGTAGTTTAGAAGGAAGCGGCCGAAATACGATGAGGACAGACAGGACTTTATTTTATACTATGTAAAGATGGCGACTCTTTATCAGTTCGAGTAGATTTGGGACAGTAAAACACTGTTTATTAAGAAACTGCGTTTTGTTTTTGGAAGTTAAAGCTGTTATTTTTAAATGATTGTTCATTTTAAATGCGTAATAGTCGGTTGAAACAGAAAGTGTATCATTACTTAAAACTAATAACTCGAACTTCCTAAATTAAAACACAATCGCGGAAGAAACAGTCCTTAGATAATAAAATATATTAAAATTATTAATAATTACTATTTCATTTTTTAGCAGCGTAGGACGACCAGCCACAAGATGGTCCGATGACCTCGTACAGGTGGCAGGAAGGCGCTGGTTGCATTCTGCTTCCAACCGGCCACTTTGGAAATCCATGGAGGAGGCCTATGTCCAACAGTGGACTTCTTGTGGCTGAGATGATGATGATGATGATTTCATTTTTTACTTAAGTTAAGAGATCAGTCAGTTAAGTAAAGATATTTCCTTGAATGGTCCAGCGTAGCATCCAGTGACTTCCAAAACCATTTACCTACTAGAACAAAGTTCTATCTGGTGGGGGAGGCTGTCTTTTCCCGTAAAATATGCAGATGTCATGATTCATTGCTCATCGATGAACCAAAGCATATTGCTATTAAATCTAGACCTAGAATCACTAATTCTAATTGAAAAATGAATTCATACGTTATTAAACTTGGATAATCATTATTGTATCATAAACCTCAATAACTGTGAGCTAAATCGTGTCTCAGTAACCCAGCAAGATAAAAAAACACGTTTACGCGACACGACGCGAAAAACTAGTCCACTAACAAGGATTTATTATTTCCCGGATATCGATAAATTCTTTCTACTGACAGCCAGCATAGTGCGCGGGCGCACGATGCGCCAAGGCCGCCGGCACTTCCTCCTCTCCTGCGCAGATAACTCCTTGTTTGTTGTTAGTCATTTATCTAGGTGTGACGCGGCGACATGCTGCCGCGACTACTAATCGAGTATTGCAGAGGTATTAATAAATACCTCTTGTTTACAGCCTGTATTGTATATTAGATTTTGCTTACGACTTGGTACACATAGAGTTTAGAAGTACCTGGAGTGCAATTTTTTTAATCTCACCAGGTGACTAGAGCTCATCAAAATGGCCGAATCTCTATGACAAACGGCTATTTTGAGCTTTAGTTACCCGGTGAGATTCAAATGCAATTTTTGAATCTCTCCAGGTGACTAAAGCTCACCAAAATGGCCGCATTTCTATTAAAAACGGCCATTTTGGCGAGCTTTAGTCACCCGGTGAGATTCAAAAATCGAACTCCTGGGTTGTTCTTCTCGAGCGTTTCAACCGCTACCCCTCTGTCACGCTATAACTGGCTCCATGGAAGACGTAAAACAGAAAATTCTGATAAATTTAGATGATGGTTCTGTTACAGATTCTCTCATCAAAAGAACTACCCTACGTATATCTAACTCGGCTTCGGCAACATGCACTAGTGATCCTAACATGACCGGCCAAGTTTAGTCATCATCATCATCACCTCCGCCACAAGAAGTCCACTGTTGGACATAGGCCTCCTCCATGGATTTCCAAAGTGGCCGGTTGGAAGCGGCATGCAACCAGCGCCTTCCTGCCACCTGTATGAGGTCATCGGACCATCTTGTGGCTGGTCGTCCTGCGCTGCGCAAGTTTAGTATATCTGAGTTTATCTCTACGCGCGTCCCTTTCTTATGGCACTAGTTTGACAGAGACGCAGGAGACATTAAATGAAATCTAGGTCACTCATGGAACGACCACTGATTTTAAGTTAAGCCTGGAGCAACGCAACTGTGAAAATTGCTTCCAATATGGTGCAAAATAAAATGAATGCTTCATTTAGTGCTGCACTTTTACATTTGCCCCGATGCGTTATTTTGACAGTAATCTTAGGCTACACTAATCGGCAGCTAGCAAGGAACCGATTAATTGTGTACAACTACACAGCCAGTGACGGCGAAACCATTAATAACGGGCTAGGGTCCGTTAACATTACGTTTAATTATTTTTCAACTTTGCGCGTGGTAGGACCTTGTGCAAGGTCCGTCCGGATTGCTACCACCCTCTTGCTCGCTAATCCTGCCGCTAAGCAGCAGTGCTTGCACTGTTGTGTTCCGGAATGGAGAGCAAGACAGCCGGTGCAATTACTGGCACAAGAGATATTCCATCTTAGCCCTCTGGGTTGGCAACGCATCTGCAATCTCTTCGATGTTGCGGGTGTCTATAGGCGGTGGTGTACATTTACCATCAGGTGACCCACTTGCTTGTTTTCCATCGTAATTCATAAAAAAAAACTCCTTGTTCTTTTTAATGGCTATTGAATTTTCACCAAAACTTCCCCAAAGAAGAGCAAAACTAAATTCAAAAAGAGAACTCTAGTTAAATTAAAAACAAACCCGCTCTTCTGGCGGCCAGTTATAAAGTCCCATAGTTTTATTGTTAAATCTGGCCAGCATCTTTTGAACCTCAATCCTTATGTCAAAAAACTACACCAACAAATAAATAGACTGTAGCAAATTAGCCTTATCCGCTATCAACATAAATTAACCGTACTAGCGATCTGAAAAATGCCCACAATTCATTGTAGCCGAAACTGCTGGGATTGCTCGGGCCTTACGCGGTGGTAGTAAGGGCGGTAATAGCGCGGAGGGTAGAAATGAAAGTCGGTTGATTGCTTGCTTCGATCTGACATCGATCCGAGTAATGTGTTGCGATGATTCGAGGCACAAGAGGTAGCGATAGCGGTTTTTTTGGTTAATAGTTAAATCATACATTTTGGTAAGTTATGACTAGAATACAGCTATGATATTATAAGTTTATCATAAATATTTTTATGAAAAACCACGTAAAAATAATAAATAATTCGAATAGTTTGAGATCGTACAATATTGTTAAATGATGATGCGATAATATTATTTTATGGAGTATTTTCACTCTCTACAGTCAAACCGAATAGCCTAAAATATGTATGAAAGAAACCTGCGAATGGAATGGAGTATTGGCTGGAAATACTTGTCAGACTTAACGAAATATTTTAATCGTATGACAGGTCTTCGATATCTATCCACCGGAGCATGTACCGCAACAGTGACCAAGTATACGTCAAGCGCGGTGGCTTGACTTGCTCTGGCGCACTAAAGCGATGACTCAACGTGAAGTTCAACGCCGATGCGCTTTGAGAGAAAAAATCGACGCAGGCTCTAAGTCACACGATAAAAGCGAAGTAGTACGTCTTACACAAATGAAAAATTGATTTTGCATGTAGGCCGCGTAGGCTCTTCTACCAGCGTTTCGAAAATTTTAATATAAGAAATTTAAATTTAAATTAACACAAGAAAGTTTAATTTAACACAAGAAAGACATCGGTTTATCCTTATGTTATCTTTTCATTACAGAGTGAAACATGTGTAGAGTAAGTACATACTCTAAGTGAAGAAAATGGCAGGAGGTTCAAAGGCGGGGAGACTTAAAGTCTGGCAATAGAACAGCGACTTACCTAGTTTCCATAGAGAAACATCAGGTACTTAGTTCGAGAAAATTACGCGACCGCTTGTCCCTTGCGCAACCGGTATCGTACTGTAATGGGGTGAGCGATTGCGCGCGATTACGCATGCGGCGCACGTCCCGCGGAGGAATTACGCTCCCGCAGGAGACGGGATTCGGCCAATCGATGCGTCTCCAGGAGCCGGCACCAGCTCTGGCGTAAACATTGCGGGGACGTAACGCCTCATACCAACTAAAAAACGAATACTGTCAAAAGTCTTAGTCCTGGCTGTAAACATTGATATCTTCACATCCTAAAGTCAAAACTACTATTTTATAAAATACTTTCTATATTTGCAATCATCTACTGTAAATCAATAATTGACGAGAAGAATCATACCAGTCAAACCGAGATACCTACAATGATGTCAATTATTAGTAAAAATATCTTATTATGACAAAATTTAAATGATCATTACAGAAAATTAGAGTATGCGATCTGGGAAGAGTTTTTTGGTTGTAATACGCAACCTAATTTCAGTTCTAAAAACCACCACTCGTCAAGCAGACTGTGCTGTCGGTCAGCAGCTATGTTAACATGCAGAGCAACTGAATTCGAATTGCAATTTTGCAGCTGGATTTCAGTTAAAACGCGAATCGTCCATGTAGACATTAAACTAAACAACAAATTAAAATCCTCCCTCATTTCGGGATCTCCTCAGAGGTGACCAGGTTCCCTTCCAATGTGATCGGTCGCGTCCAAGCTGTTCGTACTGTGCACCTAGCACAAATCTTCTAGATAAGCATTAACTCGCCACGTATCTCAGGGCGTCTCTCTCCTATTGACCTAGTTAGAATGAGTCACAATGAGCTACGTAGCGAGTTATCGCGTGTTGAGAAGATTCGTACTAGGTGCTCTGGTCGCATGTTGTCCATCTGGTGTGACTTGTACGTGGGTGTGCCACAAGGTGGAATCCTCTCTCCCCTTTTGTTTCTAGTACCTAATCATTAGCCTTTGAAATCCCAAGTCAAACAGCTCTTGACATTTGTATACTAATGATGTACAGATAACATTCAAGTACACGGAAACCATTTGAGTTACATGGTCCCTTTTTCAATGGTGACCTTGACCTGACCATATTGCCGAGTGATAGTAGCTGAGTTTTGATATTTCAGTCAATCCATCCTTAAGTAGAATGCCATTAGTGCTGCGGCATTCTTGTGTGCTGGAACTGTCTGTGAGAAAGAGTCTGAATAGATGAGAAATTCCATTTGTTGCCCGGAGATAGCTTTACACAATGTATGGGGGTAACCTCTAGCTCTTAGGCCGACAACGGATCGGCAATTCTCTTGGGATTGCTGGTTCCTTTCGCCTTCAACTCCCCTCATGGGCCTCTCAAACTCGAAACCCAAACCCACGCTAGTATTCTGTGAAAGTGCAATACTACCCCCAATTGAGCCGGCCCATTCGTAATACAATTAGCAACTGGCTACAGCGTACTCTACCAGTAGTTTTATGAGTTGGTCTTGTAATTAGTACAAATCATACGTAAACCTTTTTAATTTGCAAACTCTCTAAATTTACGTGATACGATAAAACACGTGTTGAAAATTTGGCTTGAAAGTTCCTCTTTATTGATTTGGACCACGTAGATAACATATTTAAAATAGACTATTAGTATGGGGTTATGTAATTTTATTAGCTACGCAAAATAACGCTTTAATTCACTTGGTAACAAAAGAACATCGTCTCTCACATGTTTATATATTTATGTAATACTCATCAAGGATAAAAAAATCTAATAATAGGTGCGAATATAACATGACGCAAAAACAAGTAGGTAACAGAACTACTTCCTAAAACAGTGAGCGTTGTCATTGTAAATCATAACAACGCAAAAAATCAATGACAATTTTAAAACCCAAATCATGTCCCCAGTCGCAACCAGTCAAAAGCGAAACTGTCGTAACCCAAAAAAATATATTTTGGAACCCCCTCGTCTAATGCCTCCGTGCAGAGAGTACGTGCGTGACAATCCCGCTTTATTGCGCGCGACGCGGGATTGAATGGATCTGCGCCGCGTTTTTGATCTGATTAAAGTTATGCTGTTTTGCGACGGGCGGTGGATTATTAGTGTCTAATAAATAAAGATGTTTATTGGCAGGTCTGAACGTCGGAAGCATTAAGTTCTACCTATTCAATTTAGAGCATCTACTTCCCGAACCCATTTAAAACATAGTAACACATTAATTTGGTTTTTATAAGTTTTTAAGGCTCAAGCCAAATGAATTAGCAACGACGACCTCATTTGTCGACTAACCGTTGATATTTAATTCAACAACTCCTGGTGATGCCTCGTAGAGAGGTGAAACGCGTGTCGAGTGGTATTTTTGGTGGGGTGCTGTGGTGGTTGTGGTTAAAGTCGCATTTGTTATTTATTTCATTGTATGTGGCAAGAAAGTGGGAAAATTAACGTTGCACGATTTTCTAGCACTGAGTTCGCGGAGTAGCAAAGTACGTCATCATCATCATCATCATCTCAGCCACAAGAAGTCCACTGTTGAACATAGGCCTCCTCCATAGTAGCAAAGTACGTAATTAATTCTAATTATATCATTATGGACTTCCGCGAAGTAACGCCTGAATCTATTAATTATTTGATAAACATTACAATAAAATATCACAGTCTTCACACATCCTCCCTTACATACTTTCGCCTAAATTTTAAAAGAAGAATGAATCACTATCCTCATCATCTTATTCTCTATCTTTATTTTTACATAGTATAAAGTCTATATTTTTTTCCGTCTGTCCTAAATTGTTATAGTGTATCTTCGGCCGCCGTCTCCTTATAAACCACGCAATGGATTTTGATGCGGTTTTCCCTGTCATTTAGAGCTTTTTACAGGAAAGGTTTTATGTATTATTACATCTTGTGTCTGTGCGAAGCCGGGACGGGTGGCTAGTTAAATATTCTCTTTACGGGATGACTCAGTATACCAATAAGGTCCAGCCGGCCAGCAAAACCGTTCATAAATTTGAACTCCAAATTTATTTAATATATCGTACGCTTCGGTCCAGGGTTCGATTCCGCGGAACCCCACGCGCCCCTCGCACGTACCGGCTCTAACTATATTTCCTTTTAAATGTGAACCGTTATTTTTTTGACAGCCCAGCGGTTCCGGATACGGGCCCCTAATAACATCTTATTTTCTTGTTATGGACAAGGATTCATATTGCGGAAAATATTATTAAAAAGTTGTGGCTAGTAAACTGTGACTTTTTAATACGGTTAGGTTGGGTTCGGATGAAAAAACAACATTATTTTGTTTATTTTTTAAACTCGTGGCGGCTTTCATAAGAGGCTGTGACTCAATTTATCACCATCTCTCCTTATAATGTACACATCGATGATCCCAAATATCTACAAAAAGTTACTTAATGGCTTTTTTTTATACAACATAGGAAGGCAAACGAGCAAGTGAGTCACCTGATGGTAAGTAGTCATCACCGCCTATACACACCCGCAACACCAAAGGGATTGCAGATATCCTGCCAAATTTGGGATCATGGTCAAAGCGTACCCCAAACTAAGAAACGGGAAAAGTGTTAGGAGAATAATCATCTGCTCATTTGTATCTATAGCGTGTAGTAGGACCTTGTGTAAGGTCCGTCTGGATCGCTACCACCATCTTGCTCGCTAATCCGGCCGCTAAGCAGCAGTGCTTGCACTATTGTATTCCGGCGTGGAGAGCAAGGCAGCCGGTGCAATCACTGGCACAAGAGAGGTCATCTTAGCCCTCTGGGTTGGCAATGCATCAGCAAAGTTATTGGTGTTGCGGGTGTTTATAGGCGGTGGTGATCACTTACCATCAGGTGACCCGCTTGCTAGTTTTCCTTCACAGTTTTAGTTGTTAAGTGTATTAAGCACTTATTTCTTTTGTCTAACGTAGGACGATACCACAATTTTTGATTTACAAGTTTCGCTTCCACGGTTTCCCGATACGCTATCAAATTAGCTATTCGTAGTCAGCCAAAACTGAACCGTATCCCGTCGTCTTACGGCGCACGCTTACAGCCATAGTGCTAAGTAAACGCTAGAATCGGAAAATCCATTCGGCATAGGCCTACGCGTAGTGATGGGCGATGTTCCGAAATTTTTCAAATCATGGAAATTTTTCAGTTTATTTTCGGAAAAATAAATAAATTGAAAAATACTGGCAAAATATTGTTTAGTGTAAAATATAGACAAAAATAAATAAAATAACGTTTTATTGAAACAAAATCATTTCAAATAGACAAGAGTAAATTTTCATCTGATTATATTTGTCATTTCCAATGAATACTCAAGTATTTTTAATCGTTAAAGAATAAAATGTAGAATTTATTTCAATACTTTTTTTTTCTAAGCAAGTAAATTTTTAGATAATGAAAAATATCAAAAAAATATTGGAAAAATATATTACCAACTGGAACAAATTACCTTCTTGCACGAGCACTGCACTGGTTTTGCGGAATAGCAAGGTAATTTGTTCCAGTTGGTTGAAATGGACCTCCGAAAAGTAACGCCTGAATAAAACTACTGTGAGACTCGGACTTATTAACATGTCGGGAATTTCTCGACGTAAAAATACGTGAGTGATCCGTTTTATTAACATATAACGCCTTAATATATTAATACCATCCTGAACGTGGTTGTAAACAGACTCGACTAGTATTGCCAGATTTATTTTCAGCCAAAGCGGGATTTTGAAGCCTTTTGTATAAAAAAGCGGGACTTTTTCATCGAACACGGGACATAACATAAAAAGCTTGAATAATCATCAGATTTTTATTACGTGTCGTCTTATTTGAGTTTCAAATTAAATTTAAAGTGATGATAGACAGCTATAGAATATGTTTTTTAATGAAAATAGGGTGCTTTGCCAAAAATCGACTACCGTCTGGGTTACTGGTAAAAACGGGACTGAGCCTGTCCCGCGCGAGACATTTCATTTTGGACTAAAAAACGGGACGTCCCGCCAAAATCGGGACGTCTGGCAACGCTGGACTCGACTGCCCGTATCTCACACGTTGCGGCGATATGCACGCTCCTGGATGTTGTTATTAGAATTTAATTTATTATTAGTATTTTATGCAACTGTTGCATAATGAGGGGTCTTAAAACACGAGTGTGGTTTTATGAAACGAGCGTCAGCGAGTTTCATAATAGGATCACACGAGTGTTTTAAGACCTAATTATGTACAGTTGCATACATTACTTTATCTACACACATATCATAAGTACTCTATGATGGGTTCAGAAGCCATAAGGCAATGACCTGCATTGCTACTAGCTACTAGTGCTAGGTACCTATTAAATATCTATAGACTGTACACATTAAAAATGTAATAAAAAATGAATTTGAACAAATTTAGAAACAAATAAGAAAAATTTCTCATAATTATTATTGGTTGTTATAATGCTGGTCATTGCCTACGGTTTCTGAACGCATTACAGAGCATTTATGATATATGTGTAGATAAAATAACTTAATGGTATTGCATAAATAAAATAATAATAGGCAAGACAATGTACAAACCATAGAATTGTACAAACTAACCCTGTGATCCAAGTTGGTCCAAATTAAAACATTATGATTATGGAAAAAAAAATCTTTTTTTTTCCGATTCGAATTTTTGCATTGCCCATCAGTACCCGCGCGTAATCTTGACTTATTGATGCGGATCGTGCGTTACATCGCTTTCTACGTCTACATCCATTTTTACGAGCAACGCCGAGCCTCTTTTTATGGGCCAAATATATTTCATGCACTCACTTATGGAAAAAATCCGGAATCTATGCGAATTGAGTATTGGTGGCCTAAATAGTATTGGGACGGCGCCACGCGTAATTTTTTGGAAGTGTTTCGCAAATGTATTGGGGTTTCGGTAAAGGCTTATTTGTAGGAGATAACTTAGTTATTATGGGATTGGTTATTTATTTACTGAATTACAGTATTGCATGTGTTTAAGTTAAGTCATGATTTAATCAACATAATTTATGTTAATAATTAATGATAAGACTGTAATTAATACAGTTTATGTCGCGTACTGACCAATGTAATGACCATTAAAGTTCAGATTTACCTACTACCACAAACAAGAAATTTCTCATAATAAAATTGGTTGTAATAATGCTGGACATTTCCTACGGTTTCTGAACGCATTATAGAGCACTTATGGTGCAAGTCAGCGTTAGCCCGTATTACAGGTATTACTAAGTAAAATATGACTGAGGAGATCTCGCGAGAGTTTAAATTAATTTTCGGTAAGCTTATGCGGTTTTCAAATCGATTCTAGTTCAAATGTCAAAGCAGTAGATATAAATTTAAAGTGCACGTTGGTTCATAACTAGAAAAGCAAGGCTAACCAGGCAATCCTGCGCTGTATACTAACCTGACCTTTAGGACATGGGACCTTAAATGCCAGTTAGTATACGAACCTAATTCACTGTGTAATATTAATGACTAAGTATCTTTTTTTTTATACAACATAGGAAGGCAAACAAGCAAGTGCGTCACCTGATGGTAAGTGATCACCACCGCCTATAGACACCTGCAACAACAAAGAGAGTGCAGATGCGTTGCTAATCCAGAGGGCTAAGATGGAATACCTCTTGTGCCAGTAATTACACGGGCTGTCTTGCTCTCCACGCCGGAACACAACAGTGCAGGCACTGCTGCTTAGCGGCAGGATTAGCGAGCAAGATGGTGGTAGCGTTCCGGACGGACCTTGCACAAGGTCCTACCACCCGCAAGAATATGTATTATCTATAGACGGTTTCATGATTTAGGGAGTTTCATGATTAAGTATAGCCATACTTCTTTTTTAGGGTTCCTTACTTAAAGTGTACTAACCAGACCCTATTACTAAGCCTCTGCTGTCTGTCCGTCTGTCACAGGGCTGTATCTTTCAAACTGTAACAGGTAGACAATTTAAAATTTCACAGAATATGTATCACTATAGCCATTATAAACAACAAATAAAGATTAAAGGGGTCCCATACATGAAAACAGTTTTTTGATTATAACGCCATCTGTTGTACAGTAACTGTATTAGAGTCGGCGTATTTGATAGTGGTATATTGAAGGGTGGTAAAACCCTTCGAAGGTGAGTCCGACTCGCACTTGACCCATTTTTAATGTAGTACGAGTACTTATGGATTACTCGCGTATTATGTAATTCCTAAAAATTAAAAAAATAATATTTTTAAAATAAATCTAAGACTAACTGATATAGACACAGAGCTAATATTATACGTATAATTACATTTTATATAATGAAGTGCAGCTAAAAAAAACGTCAATCAATCAATCAATTTATTTGCATTAAACAAGAGTACAAAACGGTGTTACTCGTACAGTCAAGGAATTAAATTTCCAACCCACCTAAGGTTCAATAGCATATAGCAAACTGTCACCATAAGAGCTATAGAGCAAGACGTTAGTTTGACATATCGACCTTAATGCATTGCGAATGTCAGACGACATTTTAACGAAATGGGTAGGGAATTAAATTCCTTGACTGTACATGTCATTTAGCGCTTAATACTTGTTTTACCACAGTTTGGTATACAAATTGTTTTTAATAGTGATAACTTGTATGCTGTACGATTAAATTAAATCATGTTTTATAAAGTTTCTTAAGATATATTTTCTAGGAACTATCAGTTCTGTTACAAGCCCCTCTTAGTTTGCACAGCACTGCTCATAAAATATGAACCCACCAATCGCTAATGCCGAATATAACCATAAACCACAATCAAACCTCCTGACTGAAGGCGCGGTAAAGACAACAGATTGCGCAAACAAATAATATCATATATTGCGGGAATTCCGGGGTGTGTGATAATCCCGCGGTTAGTATCCCGGCCGCCCCGGGCGTAAATTACAATTACAGTAACCTTGTGGGTCCGGGGTTGGGGAAACATTGCCCTTCTTTCGGGAAGTTGGGTCAAAAGATACATGTGGGTTAACGTGCAGTTTTAGTGGGATTTTAAGTGATTTTATTTATGTTATGGCGGACGTGGCACTTGCCGAGGCACCCTAAGCCAGGTGTTCGCTATTGCTTTGTTTCTAAAAAGGACAAGAAAAGAAAAAGAATAATTTGTTTTCGTCAGTTAGGTTCTTTTAGATGTCTGAGTCTACCAGCGCTTCGGAAAATCGAATTCTGTTAGAAGAAGCGCCGGAAAAAACTCAGGTATCTTTAAAAATATGCAGAGCAACAGTTACATTATATCATTTTATCTACACACATATCATAAATACTTAATAACGCGTTCAAAAACCATAGAAAATGACCAGCATTGTTACAACCAATGTCATTATAAGAATTTTCTTGTCTGTGGTAGTAGGTAATCTGTTCTTTATTGGGTAGTATTTCTTAGTAGTCTGTGTTTATTGGTGATCACATTACCGATATCTCGTGACGTTATGAGTTTAAATTTGGAACAGCTGTCAAAATTCGAGTTGGTCTCTATTCTAGTATCCATAGCTATTAAAACAGTTATCGATACCAAACGTCAACTCAGTATGATTTTTTAATTTAAACGCACGACATTTGATCTCGAGTGACATGACAATAGGGACTTCATTCTTTTGTCTATGATTTAAAAAAACGTTCGTCTTGACGGATAGATCGAATTGCCGCCATACTTGTTTGACACTCGTTTGTTGGTTTTTTGCTGTTACGGTTTTTTGCAGTTATGATATGTGTGTAGATAAAGTAATGTATGCAACTGTATATAATTAGGCCTTAAAACACTCGTGTGATCCTATTATGAAACTCGCTGACGTTTCATAAAACCACACTCGTGTTTTAAGGCCTCTCATTATATAGCAGTTGCATAAAATACTATTACTCAATTAGTACACTTTAGCGTTATGTGTTTAGAGACATCATCGGGATTTTTTGCATAGGTAGTAAGTAACTTATTTCTATACTAACTAATCCCAAGCAGTCACACTGAAATAAGTAAACATTTATATGTTGTATAGTCGACCAAGTAATTGCTTGACCACTTTTGTATCCGTTTGTAATACCAATATATGGTGAAAAGTGGTCAAGAAATTTCTTGGTCGACTATATTTAAACGTTTAAAAAAAATTATGACATGCAACAGCTATAAAATAGGAAATATTGATAAGTAATCAATTCAGTCAAACAAATAAATGTGACAATATTTAAGTTTTTTTTCCAGACGTTCTCATTAGCTTTCAGATTGGCGGATTTAACCTTAAGAAAAAAAACGCGTTTACGTTTTATTATGATTGCTATCACAGTAAACCATGCTATGCGGTTTTTTTAACATTCCTACCCTTGTACTGAGAATTTCAATATGTAGGTTTTCAGGCATAGTTGCTTAGAAACATTTTTGTAACTAAATAATTCTGAGAAGTCTCAACACAAACACGTATAAATACATAATTACTGCTGCACCTTAGCTCAGCGTCATAAAATCTAAATTAAAACAAGTTACAAACGAGTGCAATTAGCTGCCAGTAAACAACTCTTTTATCAGTTTCCGTGATAAACTGCATCAATCAATGCCTCGTACCGGACTGACTGGTAGCATGCCTGACTCTATCAAGCCTGGTTCTCCCTTCAGATTTTATGGTGATTTCACACAGGGCCAGAACAGTGAGGCAGAATAATTAAACGGAATAAATAGGAAGACAGTTTCCGTTCAAATTTCCGTTCGACGACCTGTATGGCACAGTGGCACATGTGTCTGCCTACTGTGCAAGAGGTCCCGGGTTCAAATCCTGGTATGGGCAAATATTTGTGTGATGAACACGAATGTCTGTACCTGAGTCATGGATGTTATTTGTATTTAAGTATGTATTTATCTATATAAGTATGTATATCCGTTGTCTAGTAGCCATAGTACAAGCTTTGCTTAGTTTGGGACTAGGTCAATTGGTGTAAATTGTCCCAAGATATTTATTTATTTATTATTTATTAAATATTGATCAGTCAACTTGAAGGTACAAACCGTGAACAGCACTGTCCTGCTCACCCTGCACTGCACTGCCCTCGAGTTCGCATGAGTGCCAAAAAGGCAGTGGGGGAAGCCACTGCCCCCACAAAATAGTCCGGCTGCCTTGTATCTGTCCTGCCTTGATTGCGTCTTGACAGTACTGTTCTGTCATGGGGTGCGCATTCTAATTGCATTAATGCTGTACTGTACACGCTACTGCCATACTGTTCTGCCCATGTTTAAAATCAGCATTACTTTAACATGAACCAGGTTCAGACAAGCTGCATCAAGTTTTATAAACAGTTTATTAATTACTATTGTCACTCAGCGGGTGTAACAAGATGGCCGCCGCTCTTGCGGAAAGCTGAGGCCACAGTATAGATATAACCAGTAAGGAATCTACGTACAAACGCTCGGAACCGACGCACGCACACAGACGCACGCTCAACACGGCCGCTAAGGCTGCTAACACGACTGACGGCCGCCTTGGCAGCCTTAGCGGCCGTGTTGAGCGTGCGTCTGTGTGCGTGCGTCGGTTCCGAGCGTTTGTACGTAGATTCCTTACTGGTTATATCTATACTGTGCTGAAGCGAAGATGGCGGGATAGCCTATGGTCGCTTTGTTGAGGACTTAGCCGGAAATTCCTGATTGATAGAATTATTTGATTTGATTTGATTTGATTTATTCTATTTCAAAATATAAATTACAATATACATTACATTAGATGTCAAAATATATGCAATTCACATTAAGATAGTCACATTAGTTTAAGTGTGAGAAAAACCGGCTAAGTATATAGTTTCCGTGGCAGTAACCCCTCCATGAAACATTAGTTTTTTCCATCCTGCATAGATTTCTGAATGATTGTAAAACCTTTGATTTAAATGCGCTTCCTGCGTCTGTATATCCAGATAAATATAACCTTCGTCTTATTAACGCAAATGGGAATAGGTATTTTCTGAGTGAGCATGCTATATCTTCGGCCTCATCTTCATTTATCATCAGGTGAGATTTAAGCCACACACAAACCCCATTACCAATAAAAAAAAAATGGGTTTCAAAGTTACGCGTTCGTGAGCATTGTTTAAAGAAAGGTCTTGCATTCTCAAAGACGCTTAAATTTTAGTGTATAATTATGAGTTTAAGAGCATGTGCAAGTTGTCAATGAACCTGCGCACCTGCGCGCGCGACGTAATTAGCGCGGGAACTAATTAAATCTTTCGGCCCACTTCGGAAGTTGCCGGCAGCGATCGCTCTTCCTTACAAAGAATAAAATAAACAGATGAACGTTTGGGTTGACCAGGTCAAAGTCAAACTGGAATATCTTTCAATTTAAGATCGTGTAAACTAATTTATTGACTAAAAATAAACGGGTTTCCTGAAATGTTCTGATTGCTTGTACAGCTCCAAAACTTGACACTGACTCGACATATTCTTGACTTCTTGACCAAAACGGCTAGCTAGTGTGCATTTTTTATTTATTCCAGTAAGTCACTCTCCTACTAGAACCTTTTCCCTTTACATGACCGCCTGGGTTAAGTTTATCTCTTAGTGCATTCCTTCCTTAATGAAGTAGTTAGAATAATCAATTAGAATTGTGACAAGGCGCTTAGTTAGAGGGCGACTCATTGCGACAAAGTGATTCGCACGCCGTGCTACCCTACCTTTTTGTATGGAAGCCTTTTTGTAATCAAATAAATGCAAAAGCAAGTTGAAGTAAATTGATATCTGTGGCGGGCTAAGTTGTAAATCATTCTTCGTCAACGTCTGTTTATACTGTTTTTAAAAAAGTGAGTTCTTGCTTGTCGTTATTAAATTAGTTGTACAGGGACCAGTCTGGCTCCCATATTGGTAAGCGTAAAGACATAAACAGCTTGAAAATATTAATAATAATAAAAATAGGTGGCGTTTTTGACGGCGTGATGGATGTTGGTGACACGGTGGAAAAACATCGACTAAAATCCGCTTTTAAATAGCTAGTAAATTGTCAAAGAGTCTAGCAAAGAGTTTGTTTCGAAATATGGTCCAATTAAACTTACTTTTTTTAAGACCAGCGTATCTCATGGATATACAAAATATATGTCAAGTGTTTATCTTTATCCTTACATAGAATAAAACAAAGGGAAATTGAGTATTGTAACTTTTATAAATTCATTAAAAAGTTCTCCAAAAAACCAGCAAAGTACAACGGCAACGATTGATGCAAGGAGGGGACCATAGGTCAGTCGGAAAGGCTTCAAACAGGTATCAAAGCAATGCCCGCTCTGAGAATTTCCCCAATTGTTAATCTACCAATAGAAATATGAAGTGCATCTCAATGGGTTTGGAAGGCCGCGGGTTTTTATTGCCGTGTAGGCATTCGGGCGAGATTTTATTGCCGAGGTTGGCTGTTCGCAGCTTATTATCGGGGCCCTGCTTGGATTAGTGGTAATTTATGTGTAGAAATCGTAACAGTACTCGAGATAAAAGCGCGAGGGCACTGGCGGTTCCATCATTTGATTAGGCGGTCTTAATACTTACGAGTAGTTTCGAAACGCTATGGTCTGATAACTTGACAAGACTGATAGACAAATGTGATGGCCAAATACCTTAACAACATGAAAACTTGATGATTTCTGACGCTAAGATTTACATATGAGATAGTGAGTTACACACCACATAAATAAGAAAAAGATACCTTTTTCTTATTTATGTGGTATGTAATAGGCACATATAATTAGTACTAAGTACTCAAATAGCTAGTTCGACAGTAGGTACAAAAATTGTTACATTACGCGGAAATACTCCAGTTTGGTACACAATGGTACGGTGAGTACCCAGTTTTATGTGTGTCACCTGATGCTAACCGATCGCTACCGTCCATAGACACCAGAAACACTAAGGTGACTGCAGATGCATTGCTAACCCAGAGGGCTAAGAGTACCTCTTGTGCCAGTAATTTCACCAGCGGTCTTGCTCTCTACGCCAGAACACAACAGTGCAAGCACTGACTAGCGGCCGGATAAGCAAGATGGTAGTAGCGAAAACCGGCAAAACCCGCTCGAGTTGCTTCAAACACATTTTTTTCTCAAGTTAGTTAAAACTCGAACCTACATCCTTATCAGACTGATAACTCCACCCTTTAATGGGCACCGCGATGCACCGGTAGGGCCCAATCTGGGTCCCTAAATGAGCAAAGGGTTGGTATCTCAAGCTTAAAGGGTTTAGGGCGAAGCTAATATCGCAAACTTAATGCTTTTTAATGCGGTTCCAAATGGCGAAGGATTTCTTTGGGAAATTTGGGGTGAAGACTTCTTTAAGTATTGCTTGGGCTTGACTGTAACCAGTTGCTGGCGCTCGAAGTGCGTTTCATACGATGAGTGAGCGTGCCGGAGACCTACAGGGGAGGTGGGGTGTTTGTGGAACAAATCAGCTTCTTTAAGAGCCATTTACACGGTACAAATACTCGCATGCGAGTTGTATTCCATTGCGGGGCTCGATCAATCGATCGGCCGCGTCATAACTCGGTAGCCAGCAATGTAATGTGTAATGAAATGACAGCCGATGCAAATGAAAATAATTGTACCGGAGCTGTCTTGTTGCAAAGCAAGTATCTCAAATTTACTTTAATTTCACACATTTTCTTTTAACGATATCACTGGTGGTGCGAAAGGAATACACGCATGATAAGTTGGTGTGAATTTTTTGAGGCAGACCTCTGTCTTTGCTTAAGTGAAACAATAACACTTTTTTGTCGCGCGCGTAATGTCCGTTTTTAACACAACACAGAGACGTTACCTGATTGGCTGGTTCTTGGTTGACTACGCGCAAACAAAGCGCATAACTCCGACCGCAAAACCAAATACATAGCAGTTGTAAACACGTATTGTAATGAGTTGTAGCTCGGGAGTTGGGGCGAAATTTCAGTAGTTAAATTTTGGATAGTTATTGTTTATTGGCAGCAAAGTTATTGTGTTTGCTAGTTACGTAAATGCCTTTAATAGTATCGCAAAGTAAAGTTTTAAAGTACGAAAACTTAAAAACTGCGTGTAAAATAACTCTTAATGTTGTCTTTTAAATTTTATATTATTTTTGCATAAAAGAACTTGGGATTAAACTATTTTCGGAGCTCTTTTTAAAAAACCTTGTGTACAAATCGCACAATGCGCATGTACCTGAGTAAACTATTTACACCGTTTGCCTTAACTTTTAAACCGAGTTTTACAAAAATGCCGTCCTATAGTGTAGAGGTTGAAATATCTGATACAACTATTTTTAAAAGTTAAATGTGTAGAATTATGTGGGTTTCTTTAAAGGACTTTAATTTGAAACTTCAGCCTGAGAATATAATAGTATTTAAGATATGTGATTCAAATTGATTGAAAGAGATTGTACTTACAAGTCACAAGTGGCAGTATTGCTTTTTCTGGCTATATGTAAGGTTATTTCTTAACCAATTTCATATGAATGAGATTCAAACGACAAATTAAAAACGGCGTGTCGTGCTACCTGTTCTTACTGGAAAATACTCATACTTCATACACATGGCAAATAATTACAGTTACAAATTATTCCCAACTCCCCTACTATGCGTAGCGTTGCTTGTAAATCTCAGCCATGGGTGCAGCGGGCCGTAAATAAAGCTGCGCGCACACCTGGCGACACACTCCTACGTGCGCCCGCGCAGCACGACTGGTGTGACGACGCCCTTATTAAGTTCATTTGTTTTTGGAATCATAATTCATAGCATGTAAACATAATTCATTTATTTTTTTATATTATAAATGTAAAAATAACATAACCCTCCCTTCTGCAACCGTCGGGTAAAAGGACTTAGGAGTGCAGTACTACCCCGGTCGAGCAACCAGCGACTGGCCACAGTGTGGCTCTACCACTGATAAAACAGACTTTAATAAAACTAATCCTGAATAAATAAACTGTGCAAAGGTTTAAACATACATTTTTTATATTTAAAAACTCAACCCTTTTTCACACAAACCTATTGTTACTGTGTGATTGTTCCGGTTTTGGAGTCTATAAAACACCTACACCAAATAAAATAGCGAATTCACTTGCATATAATTTAGGCAGCTCACCATATATTTTGCATCTTATTAAAGGGTGACAGCCCTAACCGAACAATAAAGCATAGATAACGAGACGCGTCATAATCTACGGCGACCGGCAGGGCTGTCACACAAACAACATTACGTTATTTGCGCGAGCTCAAATTGGACCCGTCGAACTGACTTATGGGAACGCGGGAATTATGACTGTTAAACAAAAATGGCGGATCGCAATGTGTGGTCGGAGTTAGCCAATCGTAAATAAGTATATATTTTTAAATGCGCTAGCGCCACCTGGCTTTCAGTGTAAATGGTTAGTTTTCGGTTTTTATTTTATTTTATTAATTACACGTATTATAAAAAAACTAATCTGTACCATAATTAAGTTACTAGTATAAAACTACCATTTTATTACTTTTATAAAAGAGTCTCTTATAGACTGACAGACAACTCATGGTCTGCACTGCCGGAAATAGGTACATGAAATTTAGAACATGTTATCCTTAGGGGATGATGCAGAGGTGCACTAAAAAAGGGATTGGAGTTAGTCGGTATGTATATATAGATATATGTATGTGTGTCAACGCGGACGAAGTCGTGTGCAGAAGGTAGTAATTAATATTAGGGGTTCCAAAGTGGATACCTGCCATAATGTGGACCAACTACTTGGCCCTAACATGACCGGCCCAGGTTAATTTATCCCTCCCTTCCTCTCTGTCATAAGAAAGGGCCGCAGATAGAGGTTAATTCAGAAAAACTAAACTTAGCCGGTCATGGACGGGTGAGGTCACAGAAAAACTGATCTTTGGCCTAGTAGTGGTCAACCCTAGCAGATCAAAATAAATTAAAAATAATAAACACAGGTTTTATGATAAGAATGAAACAACACACGTTGTTACACATTGTAATCGAAAACGAAGGCCGTAACCCAATTCCTGCAGACAGTAGCCTGTAATTTCTCATCGAATTTACATATAAATAGTACGTCATTATGCGCTGTGCACGGAGATTTATTGTCAATCAAAATTAGGCAAACACTGTGGTCATGTTTGTGATATACTAGTAAGAACAAAGCCTTAATAAAATTTTACTTTCTCTATGAACGGTTGATGACGTTTCTCTAACGGTATAAAAATCCTCGAACGAAAAAATCGCATCTGCTGCGACTGCGGCTGCTTCAGATGCTTCACAAAATCAATGCATTTTTTTCTGGCTTGGGAATATTGGTGAATTCCGCTTTTGAATTCCTCAGCATTTGTTTGTACCAAAACAAGCTGTTGCTTCTGTTTTATGCATTTCTCTGCTTTGTTTTCGGAATAAAATGAAACATGATTTATGTCGCGATCTGATAGTACCTATGTTTTGATCTAAGCATCGTCGTCGGGGGAACGCTAAGTAAATAAAATGAAATAGGAAGTTCATAACAACAGCCATCTTTTCTTTGCAATTCCCCGAGACGACAAGGCTTAAAGGAGTAGTGTATTTTTTTTTACTTTAGTGATTACGTCAAACCAGTGCTCTTTTTAATATTAATGCGGAATCAATATGTTTTTTTCTAATATTCGTATTATTTAAACATTGACGCTTGTTTCGGAGTCAGTTACTTACCTAACTTACAATTCAGGAGATTATTATATCATCGCTATACAAAAGTACATCACAGAGACAGTCTTATTACACCCTGGATATAACTAGGTAGGTACGTAACGGGATCCAATTTTGCCTCAATCTACACGCTTCCTATCTCACCTGCAATCGTCATTACATTGGTCTTCAGTTTTCACCAATAAGAATCCAAACCTTAAATATAATATTAGCAATTGGCAATTCGTTTATACGTCGACTTTTATATGTAATGGAATGGAATATACCTAAGTGAGTACATTGTACAAACTGCGTCAGTAGGTACGTCGCATTCCTCGCGGCGGCATTCCGGGTGACGCGCACTTGTATTATAGTTGTATGCTGGTACCGCCATGCCTCCGGTACACTGCAAGCCAATTGTATAATAACAAACTGGAACAAATTACCTTGCTACTCCGCGAAACCAGTGCCGGGCACGTGCAAAATAGCTGCGTCTGTGCGACATATATATATATGTTCATGCAAAAACCCACCCTCCTCCGCTTCCACACGAAACAACATATATCACACAGACTCAACTACACACCACCACCACTAAACACTAAAACCACACGATCGACGCGCGTTTCGCCTCTATACGAGGCATCATGAAGATCAAAGCAAGCAAGCAAGAGCAAGCAAGCAATAGTAATAGGAGTAGCAAGGTAATTTGTTTCAGTTTGTTGATATGGACCTCCGCAAAATAACGCCTGAATCTATTAATTGTATAATACTTCAAACGCTCAAAACAGCTTTATATATTTAGGTTCTTAACGAAGCTAGGGAAATAATATCATATTATATGGAATAAAAACACAGTGGGATGAAGTTGAAGGTCTAGAGAATGTTGCCCAGTGTTGAGTGTTACTAACCATTCGTATTTTAAAATGAAGAAACCGCATTGTAGACATAGGAGAAGCTGACCAAATAATGCTCAGACAGCCAAAAAAAGACTAATTTGTATTAGCTTTACACTAACGCCTTGTTTTATACAGGGATGAAAAGTTAAAAAGGATCGTGTTTTGTATGGTGGTGAGCTTAAAAATTTAAATAATTAATAGATTCCGGCGTTACTTTGCGGAGGTCCATATCAACAAACTTAGTTTGTTGTTATTACAAATTTACTTTATCGAATACCACATCAACAAATTACAGACGAATCTTAAATATATAAGTAGGTAGGTATCTTTAATACTTAAACTTGGCAGGAGCTGTCTTGTAAGATATTTGTCAGGGCCAGAATTCACGAGTTATATACTTAATTTTTTTTGTACCAATGTTTATCTGACGCTAACTATACATCAGTTACGTAACACACAAGCGCGCGATAAGGCTCATGCCTCATGTCTAACCTATCACTACCTCAAGGATGTGTTCTATGTGGTCGACTTTTAAAACCATTTAGCACCTTTGTACCTTGCTCACGGCACTTGGCCCCTAATCTATCAAGATATTTCGGCTTCATTGTCACATTTGTCACACCCAATGCCACCGTGTATTTGGTGCTTGCTCATTAGCAGTCAGATTCGTTGTGAAGATATCCCGTATATTAAGGAGCCGTTATTATCTGTGACATCTAGAAACTGCGATACTGGGTTTTACCAGTGAGTTTGATTAAAAAAACCGGCTGTTGATAAAATAGTAGTATTCGTAGAAAAGTTTGCGTGGCTAATAGTTGATCACGTTAGGACTGTTTTGACCTTATGCTTTCAATGACTTGTTGATATCTGCTGAAAATGTTCTAATTTCGGATGGAGGTTTTCTCCGACAATCGATTTTTGCCAGATAACTGAATGGCTTTTTGTATACCAAAATCTCAACCAACCTATTATATTTATTACTCAAAAAACTAAATCATAATGAACAAAAGGCAGGCTTAAAAACTTTACTTTACAAAAACACCTACTGTAAGAAATAATAAACTCATAAATAACATTTTAAAATGTTAATCATTCTATCAAAATTTTATTTGATAAATTCTATTAAATTCTATTGCAGAATTTTTTTCCTTTGCAAGTAACCTCACTGGGTTACTTGGAAAGGAAAACATTTCTGCGTATAAGTCGTCATTTATAGAATTGTATAGAATAATTCAATCAACTACTTAGTTGATTAGTACTTATCTAATTGTCTCTAGTAGTCACATCACTAAACAGGTTAAGCTCTTAAGAATAACCCGTTTGTTAAATTTATGATTTAATGATTATTAAATTCATCCGAAACTAGGTAAAGTATTTTTTTATCCTAGCCTTTCATAATATTTGTTGATTATTATCCCTGCGCCACCATTAAAAGAAGAAAGACAGCAGGAAATTTCGCTTCCATTATTTTATTATTATAAATTCCAGTCATGGATAATTAATGAAGATGCTGCATGGTTTCATAAGAAGAAGGTATCCGTGAAGTCGTAAAAAAATAGATAGCCATGATCTTTTAGACAGCCTCCAAATTTTGCAAAAGTATGCTAAATCTAACATTTCCTATCGCGCTACTCAGCAAAACCAAAATAATTTAGAATAATACATATTCAGATGGACAAAGTCGCACTCTAACTTCTTAACACGTTTACGAATCTACATCGTTACTTCTTGCTCGCCAATTCCAACGATCACTATGTTACATAAAATTTAGAAAGTATAATTTAATAGAATCTCAATAACCATAAAGATGCCATGTTTTGAAGGTCGGCCCGATAAGCAGTCCGCGACACCCGTCATATACATCTTCCGTATTTTATCTATCGCAGATAAAATATTCTCCATTAAGTATGGAGCTGGAATTTGCATAATTAATATAGAAATGTACCGCTTTCTCGCTAATGAGGGGCGAAACACGTGTCGTAAATACATTGGGATCCGGATTGGTTTAGTGCTTTACTGGTGTCGTGGACACGTTTTCGGAGAGCGATAAGAAAGGAGATCACATCGCGCGAATGGTTTTATGACTAGAGTTAACAACTTTGAATCAACGAATCCAAATTTGAGTGCCAAATTTTGATTGCTTCATCTGAATAAATAAAGTGATAAAAATGTCACCTACGAGTATCTCAACTTTAAAAGCTACCTACACATATTGCTTTAATTTAAAACGCACCTTTAAGTTTGTTTGTAAATGCCATTATTTAAAAGGTACCTATTAGTTTTTTGTTTTAAATTTTCTAATTTAATCAAAATAGGAAAAGTAGAGAGCAAACTTAGCTATAAGTAATAGGAGCGATTGTATAAGGTGATGCAAAAATTAATTTCGAATTAACTTTTATTTAACGCTACCTATGCGCTAGCTATGAATAACAACGTAATGGTTAAAGCAAATAAGCAGTCATACTTACTTTTCTAATAAGACACTTTTGCCTCCACCCTCATCTTAGTTAAGCCCAACGACGCAGAAAAGAAAAAAACACAAACAATCAATAGAGCGCTTCTAAAATTGGCCCTAAATCTAGCCACCCTCGCGATGCGGGAACTTTAAAAAATAACCATTTCAAGGGCGAGTTACCTTCGGGGAGATTAAGTACAGTCTGTTTAAACTCGAAAGATTAGGCAATTATAAGAAAAGATTGAGTTCAAGTTTTCAATGGCCTCTGAGGAGCCCTGACGGACGAACGGCGATCAAAATGTCTGGTGGAGACTTTTTGTTTTATTGGCTAATACGAGGATATTGAAATATGAAGTATCGTTTTGTTTAAATTGATGTTTGGTTTAGAAATAAAACTGTTCCGAATGGCCACATAACTTATAACATTATATTGAATAAAAAATGCATTGCATCTAGACTGGTTAATTCTGCATACGATTCAACAGTAAGTCAGTGATGTAATTTATTAATAAAACTCATTGGTCAATAAACACTTACGTTTCACGGAGTAGCAACGTAATTTGTTCCAATTTGTTTCGTTCCGACCGATCTTGACGAAGTGATGCATGAATATTTTATTTACCTTTGTGAATATAAAAAAATATACTAAACGTCGATAATATACCCATTATGGATGCAATAACGACGTCCAAAACAGTTCCGAGCTCACCGAATTGAAATCTTAATCATCTAATGCACCGACTGCACCAAAGGTCAAGGCGTTCCAATCTAGGGAAGCACAAATCGTCGATCATAACTCCATAATAAATAAATCAGTAACGTTAATCTTACGTTTAGTTATTTACAGCCTGACACACGGACATAAAAATGTAATGTACTTATCCGCTATAAATCAAATGGTGGCATTAACAGCGAATTTTTCGATTTCGTCATAGCTTTCCCACAGCCCGGAAACTTATGGGTTGTCATAATTAAGAGACAAATTGAAAATTATCGCTCGAAAGCGGTGGATTATGATTCGCTTGCATCGGTTATCATCGAACAGTTATGTTTGGAGACATGGGAATTTAATTTCTTATTAATGAGTTGGTCGGGAGTTCTCTATCGATTTTTTTCTGATTTATGTTATTGGTTAGTTCAGTTTCTGTGGTAACTTGTTAAGTTTTGCACTGCATTACAAATTAATTCATAACTGATTGACTTTTAAGTATTTAAATTGTGTTTATGATATATTTTTTAAACTTTTCGAAATTTACAGATTCAGGCGTTACTTTGCGGACGCCGACACCAACAAACTGGAGCAAATTTGTTTGCTACCGGTATCGCGGAGTAGCAAGGTAAATTAGTCCAGTTTATTAAAATTTTATTTGACTTGGACTTTTAGTTCAAATCCTAAAAGTTAATCTTACATCACTTCTAGTAGTCGGTTAGTTTTTTAGTATTATGTATGCAGATGCAATGATATTGCAATAACAAAATGCCGCAAGTGAAAGGCTTGCAAAAAAATATTTTTGTACAAAACGCTTATCCCTGTGGAGCATAAAATGCTATTTAATTTAACTCCCGAAACAGCAACTCCTTCTAATTTCACAAACCAATTCACCTCACCGAAATTAAATTAGGTACAAGAGTTGCAGCTTGCATCCAATTTCATTTCGTACAAATTAATTTGCGGATAAATTTTCTTTTATAGTCCTTTGCATTTCCCACCCCACGAGTTTTTTGCATCGAGGGGTAAGTTTTATCGGTTGTACTGAGGCAGTGCCGCAGGGCTCACTTGTATGGCTTTAATACTTCCTCGTGCACGTACGGAACATTTTTTAAGGACAGCGAGGGGTAATGAGACGCGTTTAGACGCTTTTTTTCTGGGAAATTCCGTTAACTTAGGAGCTTGTAATGTGCCTTCAAACTTTCAAAGCTACGATAACTTTTAAACGTTTTAGTAATGATTAGCTGTTTATAGTGTTATTAACACTATCAACCTTGAGCAACTAATTTACACTTATTTTTCATTTGCCTTAAACTTCAAATGTATCGTAAACTGAGATGTCTGAAATAAAATTCTAAACTTTTTAGTCTTCAGAATTGTTACAAATTTTACAACCTACATTATAATTAAACTTGTTAACATGTCGGTCGATATTCAAACAACAAAATCACTTTTAAACCACTTAAATTAAATTGTCATTATTATCTCGGCAGCGTATCCATCTCTCTCGCTGTATTATATCGTGAAGCAACAGTAGCATTATCTATCGCAACTCAATCAAGTTTTTATCCAAGGGCCGGCTTGCCACTGGTAGCATTCACTCTTTTAATTGCATCAAGCTGGCCGACGCGTCAGGCGTGTGGCAACTCTTAATTAGGAGAGTGTTTGGAGTGATTTTAGTGTTTTTGGTGTAATTACAGGATGATACAGATGTTTTGGGTTTATAATCGTGTTGGCATTTTAATGCGTGCATAATTTAGAAGAGACGCTGTCATATATATACTAAGCTTTTTACACTTCTTCAAATTACAACGTTCCTTGCTAGTTGCAATAACGAGAAATCAGAAACTCACGTAGTACATCATAGAGATATGTGATACCGAAATTGATGGGAGCAATAAAATAAATTCAAATAAAGATAACCCTGCACTTAAAATGAAAGAAATTCAAACGCGAAACGCAACAAAACAAAGCGGCGGTTTGTCAGAAGGGTACTGCAAAAACCCCAACCCCACAATAACCTGACTCACGTAAAATGTAATGGGAAATTACTCTAAAATAAAAAAAAGAGCCTCCCTAGAGCGGAACCCTACCGTTACGGCGATTTGGATAAGACTCCCCAGGCACGGAACACTAAAAATTCCACTTAGAACAAGTCTCAATATGCGAGGCGATACTTCCACGGGCCCTATTACGCTGGGCCCATAAAACTCCAGCCAAACCCCGGCGCTACCGTAAATGATTTCTTTAATTTAGTTACCTATTATTTTTAATGAATGTAAACTTTTTATTGCCAAATTAAAACTTTGTTTACTAGTGCGTCCTAAATAGTCGATTGTAAATTTTAGCTGCGATTAAAAAACGTTATCTATTTTTTTAAGAAGTTCAAATTGAGGCAATAAATAGACTTGTGGATAATTAATGTAATTTAGCACCATCATCTTCCTATAATTAAGGTCAAAGTGGTAAAAAACAAATGGACATGTAAATAAATCAACACATTTTGCACTTTATCGACTTCAATTAAACAAAGCAGGCTTTAGGTTGCTGCCGTGACGCTCCAACAGAAGCTTTTTATGGCTAACGCTAATCCCTTACCAAAAAACACAATAAGCCGGGCGACGTCATAAGAAGAATGCGAGCTGAATTATGATCCGAGTCATTCCAACCCCACCGGGCGATCTCTGCAAAGCATTAGATAAAGTGGATCACAAAACGCGACGCGATGTTGTAGTATAAATAAAAACGGGCCCATAAGTGGCCCTTGCGGTAAGCCGTCGTGGCTTCATGATCTAACCGTGCGAAACGCCTTCTCAGTTGTGAAATATGAATTATAAAAATAATAAAAAATGTAGCGGCGGGGGTCTAACCCGGGGCACGCGGCGTCACGTGCCAGCCACTCGCGCCACCCAAAATATTGAAAACTTTAACCGCACTCCATTGTGATCCCTGCGCTTGAGGCTATCAGTAGAGTCGGCTTTTAATGCGACACGTGGCTGTCTTAATTTTTCCTATTAAACTGAGGAAATACAATTAAATTAGGTTATTATGTCGTTTGGATTGATGCGGTAATTTTCTAGGGTAGTAAAGAGTGATAATGGCACACGCTGGTGTTAAATCAAAACGTCAAAAGTGGTTTACCAAATATCCCAAAAAGTTATTGCGATGTAACCAAAAAGATAAGTTAAACAAATCGTCTATTGAGTTCTTGTCAATGCATGAGCAACACAATAATTTGGGTTGTAAACATTTAGATTTGACGCTTCCGCCATTTTACTATGTCTGCGTCACTAGACGATAAAGTCATATTTTTCGTTTATATCAATTATTATTCAATTTAAACCTCCGATATTATACAGCAAAATACATCATCAGTAAAAATGTCTAATTCTACAGTTCAAAAGTAATGAACAACAGAAATAATAATAACGAAATAACACTAAACATACCTACTTTATTAAAAGCCACAAAAAACAACATTGTAAAAGCTTTACATAATACAAAAACCATAGACAAAAATGTGTCATTAACATTCCAGTAAATTGCGAATGACATGGGTTTGCATTAATAACACAGGGCAGAAGGGAGTCTACGTGAAGAAAAACTGAATCCTAGCCATACTTATAATTGTAATTATTCCGAAAATTCGCATTGTTACCCAAAAAGGAACACGAGATAATGATCCTATTTAGCTCTAAGTTTACCTAACTAATCTTAATTAAGTTTCGTCAGTCATTAATTCTGCGCCGTCACCCCGCCGGTAACATTCACGATCGCTTAAGACGGCTTACTGCTACAGTCCCTCTCATCCAATATTTATTTGCCACGAACGCCATTGTATTAATAGTACAAAAATTTAATACTGTTAGTGTGAGCGGGCCTCGCACACGGATTATTGAGGGTACTTTTTTAAATAGGGTTAGCCGTTTTTTCCCTCCTAAAGGGGAGGTCCGTGATAAATGACACATGCACATTTTTCGAAATACCCAATTTCGGATTTAAGTCACCCCAAAGTGGCCTGGTGGCCGGACAATAGGGAGCCTCGCGTAATTTACACGCCGCTGAAAGGGTGTTTGTGCACCTACATTATACTGATATTGGAAACGGTTATGGGCTCTTAATAATTCATTTTTCCATAGTCGCGGGGCTCGTAGACAAACTGTGCGTAAAATTGGCCGTGGAAAAAAGTTAACTAGTTGCAGATGGATAATTACCTGTATACGCCTGGACGTGGGTTTCTGGGCTGTGGTTTTTGCAGAACAAACGTTGTGATTAATCTCTCAAACTTCAGCGGCTTTCTTAACTACATATTTAACAACAGGTTACATGCAACATGCACCGTACTGTGTGAAAAGAAACGTTCGTCCAACTTGTGGTTTAATTGAATCTAGTTTTTATTGTTGTTGGATGGCACCTCAATGATACAGAGGGCTTCTATCATATCACTCCATATCTTGTTATCCCCAACAACTATCTGCGCATCCAACCAATCCTAGCTCACTCCAACGATTTTAAGTTTGCTGTCAAAACAGTATCGCCACCTATGTATATATGAGCCGAGTGGATCTGCGCCATTGTCTCTAAATCTAGACAACATTATTAATAATACCACAATAGGCAGCAACAATTGAACATTGAGCATTTTTAACTAAAATGTAATCTGACAAAAAAAATTATAAATCTGCTGTTACGTTGACCATATTGAAATAATTAAAACTAATTATCCCGCTACTCAGCAAAACCAACGCGCGAAGTTCGCGGAGTAGCAAGGTAACTTGTTCCAACCGTACCTGCAAAAATAACGTCAGTTAATTTATTACGGACCTAAAGTGAACAGTTCTTGTTTATCAACATAAATGTATTGTTGGTGATAAAGTATAAATTTTATTAGTTTGATTGTTTTTGCCGGCCGTTTCCTATGAGCAGGTAATTGTCCGTGCAGGCGCCAAGTTGCGTAAGAAACTGTTCCACCGGCTGCCTCTGGGTAACTGGACAAAGCCGAGCTTCTCCGTTATCCGCAACAGCTTCGAGTTCGACGTCGAGTCACCGCTCTGTTTCGCTCACTCGTGCATGCGCTGGAGCAAGACAGAATCACCCTTCTGGAGTGCTTGTATTGTAAAAATGGGGGTCAGAGCATAAATAGTTATAGAAAACAGTTAGAGAGTCTTTGAGATTAAAATTAAATGATAAAAATAGTAAAATTCATTATACGGTCACAGCGAGTAACCTTAAACACTCAGATTACATTGAATAGCCTTTTTGCCAAAAATAAAATTAGAATGCATTTTAAATGACTTCGTATGCATTTATAGTCCTGTGTATAAGTGACAATAAATGCTATAAAAGTTATAAGAAAACTAGTTTTTCCCACGACTTATTCGCGTACCAACCCTATTAACCCCCTTAATAATGGCATTTCCGAAAATCACACAACAAACGAAACTTCAAGTACGATCACACTATACCCTGCTGTATTAAATTTGGAAACGAATTATAACTACAAGCCTAAGTTTTAGCTACCAACGAAACAAAGATACTGAGGTAAGTTAAGGTAAGGAAAGTACATTTCAATTTAATACACCATCATAAGGACATGTAAGGTCGTCATCAGTAGCAACTTCCCAAAATTTAGAGATAAGGCTCCGATTCTAATCTTTATTGCCAGCACCATAAGATTCAAGTACGACACTTAACAACTATTCAACAAGTCAGATAGCACTATCTCGCATCAGCTGACGGAACTTTGAGGACTGTTTTATGACGTTTTGATTTGTTGATTCGTAGTTTAAACAAGTTTAAAAGCACATTAAAGTCTGCATGTCTTGGTGAAGGATGCTAAAGTAAGTTAAAGTGGTAATAGTTGGAAGATTATAAAAACTTCACTTTTTAGTGGAAATGCACTTACGAAAAGAGATAGTGCTTAAGAAAAAGTTATATAATCTCCCTCAATTACTTATAAATAGATGTTAATAGTTTGAATAGACATTGGATCTGCAGTTCTTGGGGTCGTCAGTTCCCTGAGTGGTGGTGATCATGCTCTTGCGCTTTCATTTTCCAGGGTGATAGCAACAAATGATTAAAAAAAAATATAAACTTTAATATACTAGACGTCTGGCACTAGAAAGAAATAAAAACAAACAAACGTTGTAACCTGCTTTAAATAATCAAAATACATACACAGCCTAGAATCACTTAGAATCACTTTTGCATTAACAAATTGGAACAAACTACCTTGCTACTTGCTGCTCTGTGAAACCATAACAAAATTGGTTTCGCGGAAAAGCAAGGTAATTTGTTCTAATTTGTTGATATGAACTTCCGTAAAGTAGCGCTTGAACCATTAATGACTTTTGTATTACTTAGAACCTTGTACAACTAAACACTTTGACAGATAAAACGGTTACAGGACAATGAGCTCTTTGTTTTTCTATACGCTAGTATACCCTTTATTAAGCTTAAGTAGAAAGCCGTTAAGAAGTTAATGTCACTTGAAAGTGTTTGAGCAGGAATGACAAAGACGTGTAATATTTACTTTTTTTATTTTTAATATCCAATTAATAGCTAGTTACTGTCATAATAATAACTAAACACGATCCTCCACGAACGTCAAGTCACGTCACTAACAAAAAAAGCATCTGCTGAACATTCTTCAGACATCAGGGCACAAGAAATTGAGCTCAGAGGTAACAATAAAATCATAACTACTTGCAATTAAAATTCCACGTATGAAGTCAACAAAAACTCATGAACGGAGTTTTCTCAAGCAAGTTTCTGATGTATGGCTGGGCAGCAACGCTGACAGCGCTGGGAACATTTTTGACAGAAGATATTTTTGTGACATTGCCTTATTGGTCCGGATCGCTGCTGGCTTAGTGCAAAAAATCTGTCATTTGTGGAACTATTTTATGAAGATCTTTAACAGACGCACTTTAGGGTTGCAGCAAAAAAAGAAATTAGACATAAGTTAAATATACATTATGGGTTCTAATAAATCCTGGAAATACTTTAATAATGTATGGAGCCTCCCGCAACGCAGTTTTATCCACATAAAATAAAATAAAAAATACTAAAAAACACAAAAACTACACAAAACAACTGTGTGCAGTGGCTTCGGATCCACTTAGTTGTTGGTCTAACTTTTCAACTATCAAAACATATCGTGATTTCATTCCTTAAATCAAGTTTAATATTTTATAATATAGTTTTCTTACAAAATTACATACCCACAAAATGGAAAGTGATCCCATGAGAACCAGTGATCCCAACATGAACTACTATGTGTCTATTTTATTTTGATTTCTACTACATAGCCGGCAGGATAAAGCTGAACTGAGTTACTATCGACATCTTACCATGAAGCACATTGAACAAAACGGATGACAATTTTATCCTTTCATGTTACTCCGTATACTATCAGTATAAATCATCAACGAATGCAATAACAACTATTAATTTTCAATTGACGATGCCAACGTAACGCACGTCGCACGGCTCTCCTGCAAAACGCGCCGAAGCAATACTCCAAGCTCGCAAGCAATGGATCGTGACACCCCTTTGATGGGAAAAAGTCCATTTTCTTTAAGAATGCCTCCTTAAGCGTCCCCAGCCGGTTAATAAATGTCGCCGCACTGACATTTGCCCGACACGGGTGGCTGCTGGCGATTATGGTCACACTTCACCCCCTTGGAATTGGCTGCATATTGCTTGTCGGGAAGTGGTCATTTGTTTCGGAAACTTTACAACGGGGTTACAAAGTGGTGATCGTTTAAAGGTGCTGATAGACTCGAGCATTCACGTATTATAAACATTCTAATGAATGCTACAAATCTCACAAAATCAAAAGGAATGAAACGACGCGCAGTGCAAGCGTTTAAAAACGGCGAATGCGCGCTATTCTGTTACCAGTGAATGCTCAAATCTATCCGTACCTTTGGAAGTCTAATACGACGGTATTCAATCGTCGAATTTCATGTAACCAAAGCGTATTTTTGTAAATTAATAGTTCCAAACGTTACTTTGCAGACGTCTATATCAACAAATCGGAACTAATTACCTACGCTACTCGGCAATGGCAGCAAAACAGCTGCATCTGCATGACATACATATATATATTTCATGCGTAAACCTGCCCTCCTCCGCTTGCACATAAAACAAATACACCACACAGACTCAACTATTACCCACCACCACTGAACACAATCTACACGATCTGAACGCGAGTTTCGCTTCTACATGGGGCATCATAAGGAATACAACCGTTCGCTAACTGAACGAATGTAATTTTTCAGCCCTAGTTGAAGTCAGTTGAACCTACTTGTGTAAGAAAACACTGTAAGATTTCAACCGCTAATTACTTAAACCTTGAATAACTTTTCATGTCGTAAATTAGATCTTGAAGCGTTAATTTAGGTAAAACAGCTGAGCCCAGATGTGCTGAAATTATGCTAGATATCATTTTTAGCGTAATGAATGATTAATAACCCAGACCCATAAAAACTAAGCAGTATATTTAATTACGTTTTTTAATTGCTTCAATTTCTATGTATATATATACATAGAAATTGAAGAGAAATGCTTACAAGTACGTGGCATGCTCTACCTGCAGGAATTACGAGTAAAACTCTAATTCGGACAAGTTTATTTTAATTAGGTATTCAAGAAGTTAAGTTTTTACTATGCCTTTAAATTTATGAAAAATAGCGATGTACAAACCTGCGAATATTTTTGTATAAAATAGAACATGTAATAAATAAGCAACAAATAAGCTACCTTCTGGCGGCAGTCGGGTAAAAAGGAGAATTTTAACTTCCACGCGTGGATTTCTTTAAGTTGCATTACACTGCGCGGCTCGTTTAGTCAACCGATCACATCGTACGTTGGTAGTCCGCAATGTAATGCAATTCCCATGAGAAAACTCGCACCATGTGAATGATTCTTAATGTACAAAAGTACCGGGAATGAGATTAAAGATGTCACTAGCCCTAAGCTATATAATTTGGCTAAAATTTCTAACAATAATTAAAAACAAACGCACTATAATACTTAATTCTAGATCGATAGTAGTAGAGTCAAACTGAAGACAGTTACTGGTTGCAGTACAATTGGAAGGTCTTGACCTGGATTTTCAGCCTCCATCCACACACTCTCACAGACTATTGGCGTGGAGTACAATCGGAGACACATATAAGTCACCATTAAAGACGGAACTCCGAGAAAGTGTCATGATTCGAAAGGGAGGTATTTAGTATGCACTATGAAGTGGATATCTATCCCTTTCCAGCATGAAAATTTCTCTCAGTTCCCTTTTTAATGCCTAAGTTTGTTGATGTACTAGCCTGCTACCACGTTTTGTGGGGTAAGTAAGAGATTCAGACTCCCACGAGAGGCACCTAAAGGTGGCACCGCCTCAGCGGTTTAGGACCACTATTTCTCATGAGCGATGGCTGACAGTGATCACTTTCCACCAGTGGCCCGTTTCACTAAGCTACAAGTTACAATTTTACAAGTCTAAACCGGCAACATTGGTCAATAATGACCAATGGCAAAGGGCATAATGACCAATGTTGCCGGTTTAGACTTGTAAAATTGTTACTTGTAGCTTCGTGAAACGGGCCACAGGTGGCGTAGGATCAGGTACCTTTGCCTCCGCATTCGATTTAAAAAATTAAAAAACAACTGCCGTTCGTGAGTGTGCTTCGTTTGCGAGAAAGTTTTTTAGACCCCTTCAACTCTAAGTAAGCCGGTGTCCCCCGCGGACATTTTAATTTGTACGGGTCGTAATTGCACGTCTTTTTACGCACCTTTGCCGTAACGCGGAGCTCGTAATTACGCGTATGAGGCTCGTAACGACCGTTGCTGATTTATGTGACGATAGCGGACGGCTGCACTTAAAAAAATTACGCCAATAAATAGTTTAAAGTGAAATATATTGTTATGGTGGTATTTTGTAGTTTAGCCCTAACATGCCTGACACAATGATTTTACTTAATAAGCCTCTATCTAAACAGTGTCATAAAAAGAGGATGCACTAGATAATAAAATGCTAACTGAAATTTGAAAATAATTTCACTTTTTGGTTTTGTAGCAAACGTCTAAAGTGAAAATATTACCAAAGAATATTTAAAATCATCAAACTTCAAAACCTAGTTCTATAGGGCAATTTACACGGAGTTAGTTCTGGCATGCGAGTTGCATTACATTGCGGGGCTCAATCGATCTATACATCACATTGTCATCATACCCCGGTAGCCTCAATGTAATGCATATCGAATACGAGAACTCGCATCATGTAAATAGCCCTTAAAGCACAATTACACCTTACTAAAAATATTGGCTATAGGTTAAACTTAGGTAAGGAATATAAGGTCCAGACGTAAAGCTCGTCAATGTTACGCTTAGAAAATAATCCCCTGGCCTTGAGTGAAATATGATCTGTTGAATATCTAATACTCGTATCCCAACGAAAGTGCATAAAATATCGATTATCTTTCAATTACATACACAATTGCATTTTCTCACATTCTTCTCTTGCAATTAAGACTTACAAATATGGCATGATGTGTTCCATTCCATAACTCCGAACTGAAATTACAGCGAGTAATAATAGTATCGATTCTCGTCGATCGCCGTCGAATTACAATATATTAGCATGTGTTAGAATTGCGATATAATGGCCAAGTGAAGAATTTTTATCAAGTAGTTATTTTATGAATGTCCGATCACTTCTTGCCTGGTTAAGACAAATGGGGGAAATGCATTCGTGTCAAAGTTTGATTTGTTTTAGTTATGCACCGACAGATGGCGTTGTAACATTTGTTGAGATTCCTGATACGATTAAGATTTTTCTTCTCATGTTACGCCGTAACTGCTTAGTCTTTTTGTCTTGCTGAGCGCCCTTCTGGTTGCTCGCCCTTCGCTTCTGTAAGCTGTCGAAACCGAGGCTACCAGCGCAAGTCAATTCGAAAAAAGAGCTTCTTGTTTCTCGATGTTCGAGAAATTTCGCGGTTAAACCCAAAATCAATACATCTTTGCTCACTCTCATTAGGTTTACAATAGTTTATGGATGTGCCATTAGCATGCATGACCTCCAAGATCCCTTCTCTCGTATGTGCTCCAAGACATAACGCGTGGAGTGAAAGAAGTGTTGCTACTCCTTAGTCTTTTTTTACCATGCCATTCATAACTAGCTCTTTCCTGACTTCTCACAGGTACAATTAGGATTTAATCATAAAAAAAGTTTCGTAAAAAATCCAAATAACAGTGAAAATCGTATCAAAATCCATTGCTTGGTTTAAAAGGAGGAAACAGCCGAAGATATGAAGGCAGCCAGAGGTGGATAGCGTGTCTGTTTTAACTATGAAAAGAAAATAATGGTTGAGGCACATTTGGATTCTAAAGTACATTCCAGGTTAGCCAACCGAACAACGTAAAACAAGCATCCGATTATCCGGCCTCTGCCGATGACCCAATTCATTGTTGAAATTGCGCCAATCAAAAACGATGACACTCGAATCGCCACGCGCGACCAGTTCCACAACTATGCAACTGCAATTTACGTTCGCAATGCGTAAGCGCACCAATTCTGTGAACAATTAATAACACGCTCGATTTGATTAGTATTTGCTTTGGCAAATAAAGTAATAGACATTATTGCATGCTGATGCTAATGTGCGGTTTGCGTAACTCCTTTTTTTTCGTAGCATTGAACTTCTTTTACATAATTCGCTCGACTGTTACAATTGTTGTAATGGATGAAGTGTTTTAATTTATTGAACTCGTCTCGACTGTTGGACGTGTGATTTATATCATACCCTTATTATACCAGGTAAGACAAACAAAACATGTAATACCATATTCATATTCTTACTTGTTTCTAGGAATGGACCAGTTGCGGATAGTTCTCAAAACGATGGGGCAATTCTTGGAACATTCTGCAATTTTGGAAAGATTTCACTGTATCATAGAGAAATCATAAAAATATCTTGATAAGGAAGGAATATTCTTGGAAATTTTGACATTGAATGACTCGCAACTTTTTGGAAATTTTTCTCCAGCACATGAAAACTTGCGTCTAGAATATTAGAATTATTTTTAACTCTCAAACGATTATTATGAGTAGGTGCAGTTTAACAATCCTTCGACATGTCTAATTAGAGCATCATAAGGATGAATGAATTCGGATGGATTTGTCTATAAAAAAAAGAGAAAAATAGGATAAACGATGGAGAAAACTTTTATCACCTCGGTTCTTACGTTTGAGGAATTTGTGTCCAATAGACTTTAACATCGCTTTCAGATCTCTGTCAACATAATTGTATTGGCATACTTGTAATAGTAGGGCCACATAGTAACCATTTTCTTGTTGCAAAAGAACGAGCTGAATTGACCGGGGTAGTACTACACCTTCACAGAATACCGGCATGAAGTAGTAGCTTGCTATTTGTGTTTTTAACATAAGATGTATATACCTGTTAAGCTAAGATGGTATTTGTGTACATAGTTATATAACTATGTACACAAATACCATCTTAGCACTCTGGTTTAGCAACGTATCTACAAACTCCTTGGTATTGCGAGTGTCTATAGGCGGTGGTGATCACTTACCATCAGGTGACCCACTTGCTCGTATGCCCTTTTATTTTATTTAAAAATAATGATTACTATCAAGATCTGGAGGCCCAGGACCGGATGGCAAAGACTCTCAGAATCACTGATTCTTATGAGCGATGGTGATTACTTACCCTCAGGTGATCCGGGTGCTCGTTTCACACCTTATACATAAAAAACGCTGACAACATGTTTTTAACGCGTATTGTCGGAAGCGATTCGGTAATTAATATTTATCGCGCATCTACCAACCCTGCGCGTGCGCCGAAACTGTCGTCCGTTGCTAATCGCTCCTTACACGCCGCTGTTACGGCTTTTGTTAATATTGCTTGGGGCTGTGGGGTTGTTCCCGCAATGCACTACAAGTCCTTGAGATATGAAGAAAGAAAATACAATCGTAATAACTTATATTTTCACGATTTTCGTCATTGAAATATTGTTGATATTATTGTCTGCCAATTGCTGCTGTCTGAACATGAGACTTGAAAATTTATGCGCTCGAAACGTCCGGCATTAGATTTGTTATTACACGCGATATAAACCGTTTTTATCTACACATATATCATAAATGCTCTATAATGCGTTCAGAAACCGTAGGCAATGACCAGCATTATAACAACCAATATTATTATGAGAATTTTTCTAATTTGTTTCTATATTTGTTCAAATGAATTTTTTAGTACATTATTTTAATGTGTACAGTATATAGATATTTAATAGGTACCTAGCACTAGTAGCTAGTAGCAATGCAGGTCTTTGCCCTATGGCTTCTGAACCCATCATAGAGTACTTATGATATGTGTGTAGATAAAGTAATGTATGCAACTGTACATAATTAGGTCTTAAAACACTCGTGTGATCCTATTATGAAACTCGCTGACGCTCGTTTCATAAAACCACACTCGTGTTTTAAGACCCCTCATTATGCAACAGTTGCATAAAATACTATTATTGTTTTATTTCAATGTCTGAAAGTTGCAAAAATTTAAGATTTTTAATATGATTTATTTATTTACATCGCAAGTCAGCTGTTGTACGGTTAACTTCAGAAATAGCAAAACATAGTAGCTTGTCCCTGTCAGTAATGTTACAAATTCGAGTAACTCCCATTTCATACGTTGCTACGACAAGGTTCTTAAGTTGTTACTGCTTCTGAGGCTGATTGTACGTTGTCATAGGCGACAAAAACATCGAACTCCAGTCCTTACCCGGAGCAGCCCTCGGAAGGTGCACCGCAACGGTCGGCTTGCACCTTGCGCCGGCGCACCTTGCGTCTCGAATAACGTACTGTGTCCAGATAAACAGAGATAGCATCCTGCACCGGAAACCACCTAACTCACACTCCACGCAAGTACTAACTTAAACCTTAACTTAAAAGGGGTAGAGTTGATTTTGATAAAAAAATAAGTTAATGTAAGATAGATTACTTTTGTCTTTTATTTTATCATCTTTTTATATTAGTGGACACGGTCCCAGAATTAGAGGTTTCGCCTAATTTCTGACCGTTGAGATCTCACTCGATAGCGATACGATGCGAGGGGATGTCACGGTGTTGGTTTTCTTATGGTGGTAATAAGCAGCTGGGTGTTTAACGTGACGTTGATGTCAGCTGATTAGGAGTTGTTAAGGGAATTGGCGTTACTAAAGTGTAGGAGAGGGGCTAGTAGCTCTAGGGGACAGTGAAGTTTTTTTAATGAAGAAAGCTCTTTTGATTTCTTGTAAATTTTTCACATTTTTTAGTTTCTTAATTATATCGCCAGGCGGAGATGGCGAGACGATCTGGACACCTATTTTAAGGATTGGCCGGATATAGCCCAGGACAGGGAGATGTGGAAAGCAAGAGGAGAGGTCTTTGCCCAGCAGTGGGACACTCAAGAAGACTACGAAAACATTTTTTTTATCGTATTATTTATTATAACCTTACTCAATACAACCCTAAATACACTGCAGTTAGTTATAGTTGCAGGCTAACATCTTGAGCACAAACGGAGTGGAGGGGGTATGTTTGCGCATACACATTCGTACTAGAAACGGTTACTGCGTAGTCAAGGTCAATGCTCGAGAAGTTTGCCGGGTACTGTAGTAGTTCGTGTGAGTAAAAAACTTAAGTAAAGCCCCTAAGTCATGTAGTAGTGTACAAAACTGATATGGTACTTACGCCATTTTTAGAATATGGAGCGTCAACTTGTCTATACAGACACGGCACATCATAGTAGCATTGTACTAACTGACTTCAATCTTTTAACTTACCTGTGATTATGAAATAAACAGCATTTAAAACATTCAACCCCATTAATGATAGAATTTTCAAAAAACACCTGTGGTGGTGGGACCTTGGCAAGGTCCGTCCGGATCGCTACCACCATTTTGCTCGCTAATCCTGCCGCTAAGCAGCAGTCCTTGCACTGAGAGCATGACAGCCGGTGCAATTACTTTCACAAGAGGTATTCCATCTTAGCCCTCTGGGTTGGCAGCGCATCTGGAATCTTTTGTTGCAGGTGTCTATAGGCGGTGGTGATCACTTTCCCTCAGGTGATCCACTTGCTTGTTTTCCTTCCTATTTCATAAAAAAAAAACATTTTCCAAATCCCATGTTGTATGTGGAATTAGTAGCCATTGTCCGTCAGAGGTAGTGTAGCTTTTTATTAGTGAAAGACTTTTCGGAATCAGTTCAGTAGTTCCAGAAAACAAAAGAACATAGTTTACCTCTTTATTATATTCGTGTAGATAAATTATAGATTAGTGTAGACTAGTGTAGAAGTGTAGAATTGTGCAAATACAGTCAATAGATAATTTATCTATTTACGTCTTATTCAAAGATAACTTATGCTGAACGTCGAAACCGGAACATTTTGCGTGTGCCGATATGACAGCAGCATAATGCCAGCACTGAAACGGTTAAGCTGGTTAACTTGACAGCACAGAGTATTATGAACACAGAGGAAGCACTTAGATGTCTGTGACGCTTTGAATTTAGAAAACGCTCTTTAAATCATCGGCAGATCTGTTTAACATTTCTCTTTTACATAAGAATGTGTTAGCTAACCAGTGTTTCTTGGGATTGAAGTTTTTTTTGCTTCAAGAAAAAGAAACTAATACCTCTTACTTTTTAAGTGATTTGGAGTTAAACTAGTCAAAGCTTTATTTTGGGGTTAAATTACAAAATGCTATGGAAATGAATATTGTATTCATTAATAATTTATACACAATCATCAAAACCATTAATAAAAGCTTTTATAGTATCGATACTAAAGTTTCACCAACGTGGCTTCCAGACTAATCAAACGAGTCAAAATTCGATAGGGTTGCATTGTTTTCGTTACTGTAAATAAAAGCTTGTAATAAAAATAACGTATTTTCATGTTTATTAATCACGCTGTTCTAATTTACAGTTTTAATAGTGACGCCAGTTCATGACGCAATGCATTTGAATGTTACAGTGCCAGCCCACGACGTAACAAGTTGAACAACTCCTGTACTAGACGCGTTGCGTGCGGTTTTGACGCGTTTGTCCAGCGATCTTCACCCGCTGTTTTATGAGAAATCTGTATTTAATCAATAGTTTACTGTAAAAATAATATTTATTCATTGAACAGATAGTTTTTATCGTGTATTGTTAAGTTTCTTTTAAATACCTCTCGAAAAACACATACACCTAGAGTATCACAGCTAGATCCTTAATCCTTCACGCCCGAAATGGACAGACTTGGATATATAGGATTTGTCATCCAAACAAAACAGCCCCTATTTCACCAACCTAATATACCTAAGTCAGGTGACAACGCCATTTTACTGTACATTACGTATCCGCTATTCAAGTAAAAAATAACATAAAATAAATAAAAAATAATAAGTAATAATAATAATAATAATAAGTAATAAGTCCGGCCATAAAAAACTCTTTGCGTTAGCAGTGTATGCTGAATTGTCGTTGTCACATGCCACCTGTCAATTTGGTGAAGTCTAGGGGCTAGGCATTAAATAAACTGGATTCCACTGTGATATTAAATTAGTGTCGGGTTCGTCACGGCTCGTATTAATCAAAGCCTGACAATAAAAGGGTTTTAAACCAAACTGATTACGACAAAGTACTAAACCAGTTAACAGGAGCACTGGATCTATTAGCGCTCCCCTAGTTGCTGGAGACATTGTGGCCCGTTTCACGAAGCTACAAGTTACAATTTTACAAGTCTAAACCGGCAACATTGGTCAATAATGACTAATGGCAAAGGGCATAAGCTTAGTGAAGCGGGCCAATGGAGTTTGTTGTTTTTAACATGAAACTACCGTGAGACTCAGACATATTAATAAAACGGATCACTCACGTATTGGACCACGGACTGGTCCGAAACATGTCGGGCATTTCCCGACGCAAAAATACGTGAGTGATCCGTTTTATTAATATGGAGTTTATTGTCGTCAGTGATAGTTTACTATACGATGCCTCGTGAAGATGCGAAACGCGCGTAGATTATGTACTTTAAATGTATTGTGGTTTTGGTTTATAGTTGAGCCCGTGTGATGTATGTTGTTTTATAAATGTGGAAGCGGAGGAGGGTGGGTTTGTAACCGCGTCCATACCCTATGGTACAAGATCGAACACTCGTGTTACACTTCTTAGGAATGCTATAACACTGTTTTTTTATTAGAAGCAAAAAAAAATTTTTTTTAACAATTTTTTTTCTGTCTAGTATAAACTTTTATCTCTAGGGTATATGTAGCGGCATATGTATATGTAGTGGCAGACATATCACGGACATATTATTCTGATATTTTATTTATTTTTATTCCGACACTTATTATAAAAAGGTCCCTTTTACAGAAAAAAAATATCCATAAACATATTCAGTACAAAGAATAAGAACAAAAGAAAAAAAATGCTTTGAGATTTTTTTTTTAATTTGTTTTTGGTAAAAAAATCCGGTGTTTAAAAATAAATTAAATAATTTATTTGCATCGCATTCGTTGGTAAAGAACGAATAGCTATCGTTTTAATTGATATTAAATATCTAATGTCACTAGATATGCAAAAATTAAATTTAATCACACACTCACAAGTACTATAAATAATAATTGGTGTTGCGGGTGTCTATAGGCGGTGGTGGTCACTTACCATCAGGTTACCCACTTGCTTCTTTACCTTCCTGTTTCATTTTTTTTTGTATAAAAAAAAGTCAAAGCAATTCTATCCAATGTTGACTCTAAAGAATACCCAACCTCTTTAATGTCTTCATAAACACTACAGTGCGTATGTCACAGCCTAAGCGGCTGATAAGAGAGAAGCCTTGCCCTCTCGGCCATCAGATAGGGTGCAGTAAAGAGCCAGGGGTGACTTCACACTTACTCCCTCCGCCATTTTATAGAGAAACTCTAAAGATGTCTTAAGGGGATGTAACACTACTTACTGAATTTCAATTATTTTCCTTAAACTATCTTTGTCGCAGATCAGGAGTGTGATTCTCTAAGGAACATCTTAGTAACATCAATAATTTCAACGATGAAAACACAAATTGGTATTCTCTAAGACCGTCAGAACATCGACAAGGCGAGGTTTATGCGATCTCAGCGCTTCGTCGATGTTGGTGGCGCAAGGCGGAACTATTAATGACGTTTTTGTATGAAAACGGTATTCTGTAAGCTCGAACATCATCTAGTTCATTACATCCAATGTAATGGTTCTTAAACTTTTTTGCGACAGAGTACATTAAGAAATTTAAAAACCCCACATACCACAAAGATAGTTTTAGGAAAATAATTCAAATTACGGTAAGTAAGGATGTTAAAAACCAGTTTTATTGGAACCATGTATGTAATGAACTAGATGATGTTCGAGCTTCTTCTTTCTTTTTTTCTTATTTCTTCTTTCTTCTTTAATGGCGGCCACGAGGCTTGTGCTAATGTCAGTGGTATACAATAATTGTACGGTTTGGGTCAAAAGACCCCCCACACCCCGTCGGGTTATTAGCCATCGGGCAATGATATCCCATCATAAAGGCAAGGAAATCATTGACCGATGCCCAGGGTGCACCGGCCCAAGCACTGCTCTTCCCCCGGAGAAGTCTATAAGGAAACCGCAGCACTTGGGCACACGAGGAGGAAACCCGACACGCACCCCATGTTTGAGCTTACAGAATACCGTTTTCATACAAAAACGTCATTAATAGTTCTGCCTTGCGCCACCTTCATCGGTGAAGCGCCGACATCGCATAAACCTCGCCTTGTCGATGTTCAAACGGTTAGAGAATACCAATTTTGTGTTTTCATCGTTGAAGTTATTGATGTTACTAAGATGTTCCTTAGAGAATCACACTCCAGGCTATACATAGGAATAGTATAGCATAGAAAGAGTTGTAAAATTGAAAGCGATATTTTATTAGCTGATCTCTTTACTTTAAATGGTAATACGATGTGCCAAAAAGATACGACTACATGCTCTAAACCTCCTCTTCAATTGACACCCTGTACATACATGAATACACAAAATAGTAGCCTTTGGTTTACATTAAAGTAGTATAATCTATGTTTTTGTTTAAATTTACAGGTTTTACTACCTTGATGCACACCGAAGGTAACCATTTTGACAGGGTTGTGTGTGTACGGTTGACATGTACTGAGGCTATATCCACTGGTTTAGTTCTTCATCCAAGGGATTATACGATGAGAAACTTGAATCTTATACTGAAAAATGTAAATGAAAAATTTATTTTGCAAGTAGGCCATATAAGCTCTTTTGCATATCTGATATGCTTAACACAACTGAGATATTAGAATAGAAAAAAAAAAGAACAGGGATTCCAAAATTTTCCTTTACTTTGTTTCAAAACTCTAAAATAGATGCAGGTTTTATTTTGCGGAGGTCCATATCAACAAACTATTCCACTCGCTATCCACTTAACTAGTGCTGTGCGATATTTATATGTATAGTTTTTCATGCAAATCCCCACCCGCCGCCGCTATTACATGAAACAATATACATCACATAGACACAATTATAAACTACCACAACAGAATGTTAAATAATACAACCGTTCGCTACTTAAACGAATGGCATACTGATACTATTCCATATGTAGAAGTCTTTTTTTATAAATTATAACAATAATAAAAAAATACATAATAACTTATACCACAGCATAGGTTTGTTAGGTCAAACTTACAAAATATCGGCAAGAAAGCCGTGTCGGAAAGTTTTTCTTGGAAAGTTCTTGCGAGTGTTTGTGTCCGTCCTACAGCTCTAAGCGATGTCCCTCCAGTCCGCACTCCCTCACGGAGGGCCGAGGGACTCCCGGCCCAAGAGACATGGCCGTCCCTTTTAAACGATTCAAATATTTGCTGTTTATCGCCCAAGATTCAGGGACAAGTTTGAAGTTATGTGAAAAAATTTGCATGTGAAGTATTTTAGGGGAAAGTGTAGTTTTGATTCTTCAGTTGTGTCTTATACTGTTAGCTTTATGTTAAATCCACGACGCCACACAAAGAGAGGTGTTATAATATATGTCTGAAGCCGCTGTCTGTCTATCCTTTTTCCTATCTATAGCCTCATATAGCTCTAAATGTGATGAACCTCTTAACGCATCTTTTTTTTGTCGTTTGCTAACTTAACCAAGCGAAATGTTTCTTAGCTAACTAAGGTAGCAACTGTTAAATGTGGCCTAGATGTTCCAATTTTTTAATAATTATAAAAAAAGTTACTAATTCGTTTAGTTTCTTCACTAGAATTAAAATCATCTGCAGTAAAAAAATCTACAAGTATTTGCAGATAATCCAGTACCATAGGTACTGAAATATGAAATCTTTTTAGAACAAAAGCCAAGCAATCTTTACTGTGCTTCAACAGCTCATAGAGGAGTTATTGTGTGTAGTAAAGGGACTTGGTGTCATTTGCTAACCTTGCTTGTTCTAGTTCTATTTCGATCTTCTATCATCATCATCATCATATCAGCCGAAAAGCCCCACTGATGGACCCACAACCAAATCTGGTCGTGGCGACTAAAATTTCGGTAACAATATAATCTGCACCTGAATTCTAGTCGCAGATCAGTAATCATTACTAACCTTTACGGCTGGTTGTAGTTTTATACTCATAATGTAGTATTAAGTCTCAGACATTTTCCACTTACTGTCGACGAGAATTAGAGCAGATTATAGTAGATTAGGTTTGTTACCAGTGTAGAACCAAATCACAGTTAGGACATGACAACCAAAACGGTTGTATGGGGCATAGGCCTTCCCCAATAATCTACACTACGGTTGATCATGTGCTGCTTGCATCCATAAATTTTTCGCAATCCTCACTAGATCTTCGGTTCACCTTGTGGGAGCCCAACCAACCTGTTAATTACTTTCAGGTAGGAAGCATGCCTGTGTGCAAGTATGGCAAAATAAACTGTTGCACTTCCACGTGGACCAAACCAAGGGTTAAAGCTACCCTATAATACATTTCTCGGTTAATAAAGCTTGTATTGATTCCACAATAATACCAAAACAAACTACGGAAGGCTTAGTTAGCGGAGGGAGTAAACGCTTCCCTTGCTGGCTGGCCGTTGGTCGTCTTAAAATGGGTGGTACAATCGATAAGCAGAAGCAGAATGGGTTATTAATACTCTTAATAATGAATATTAACATTTTTTAATCTCACCAGGTGACTAAAGTTCACCAAAATGTCCGTTTTTCATTGAGATTTGGAAACTTTGGTGTGCTTTAGTCACCTGGTGAGATTCAAAATTGTATATCAGGCCAGTGCCCAGCCGTGGGACTCTATAGGCTGCATACGATGGTGATAAAAGAGCTCTTCACCATGCAAAGTATTGTGTACCTATCGTAATCTAATCAATGTTGGGTCGAATCTTGAACCTTTGTCCAGCTGCAATAGAAAACCTTTAAGAACATTTTGACCCGAGCTTTCAACCCCTTTTATAAAAAAACTCGCTTGCGTTTGGGTAGCAAATATCTAAAACTTCAAATGCCAAATCGATAGAATTAGCGGTTGTTAGCTGAAATATGGCATTGTGACTGACACAGCTACACCATGAGGGCTCCCTTTTAACCATTGTGCAACGGAACCCAAAAACTCTGTTGACTTGTATTTGTACCATACACTAATCTTAATAGCTACCCCCTGACCGGCGGCCGACCGGATCAGGCGCCGGCTTACGCAAATACGAGCCGATTGCAACCGGACCGGTGCGGTGACGGACGAGGGCCACGGCGGGCCGTACTAGTTTAATTGGGAGGTCGGTTCAAAAAACACCAAGCTTTAGAGGATTTTAAATGCTGACCTTTACAGCGTTTTGATTCAAAGTCAAAGTCAAAATATTTTATTCAGAGTAGGCTTACAGGTAGCACTTATGAATGTCAAAAACTTTACCACCGGTTCGGAAAAACCTCTGATGAGAAGATACCGGCAAGAAACTCAACGAGGTGTAATTTTTTAAATAAATCAAAATTACAATGTTATTTTACATCTCAAATATTTAAAATGTTTACAATTTAACACAGCAGGTGTACAATCTTTGGAGCCAGGGATCGCCAATACAAATCGGGATCATTTCCAAACATCCTCTTTTGTTCTTCTGTTCTTCTTTGTTCTCTTCGATTCTTCTCTAAAAGAACGATATAGGGTTGCAAAAAGCACTTGTAACGCCAGAAAATTATCCATCAGTTCGAGTAAAACGTGTGTTGAAAAGATACAAGTAAGTCAGTCAGTACAATCAGCCTCAGAAGCAGCTTTAAGAACCTTGTCGTAGTAACGTATGAAATCAGAGTTGCTGGAGTTTGTCACTAATGTGACAGCGACTAGGTACTAAAACGTTCAGCTTCTAACCCTGCCAGAGGGATCGCCAATGCAAGTCGGTCGGTTACTAAAAGTGTCACTGATGTTACAGCATATGTGTCAGGTTAGCCGGATGAGATTCCTTACAGCTCGGTATTGTAATTAATGCGTTGTAACGTGTTTTATGTACAATAAAGTATTTACTTACAACACAACCTCACAATAACAAGTCGATACATTGCGTGCAACTCAAAACTACATTTACACTAAGCGGCTACAAATCTCACACTCAACATTAAGAAAAAAGTAAATGAAAACAAAACACATTGTAAAGTGGGCAATAAAACCCGCTGCAACCCGACCGGCGCTAAGAGTCGCTCGTTCGCGGCTCGTTACGCCGCGCCGTCTGCGGCCAGCCTAATGTGGCTTGTGGCTTGTGGCGAGCGTCTTGCTTGCATTGGACCGGGGGAGTTACAAGTTATTTGTGTAAACTTGGTTATAATTATACATTACAACTAATACACGACGAAAAATTCACAACCTTTCATTCATTTTTAAACAAAAATTCCAACAATAAATAAATAATCATAATTTAATTTAAAATAACTTAAAACCTAATAAAGTGTATATGAAACGTAAGAAAAGTAACAATAAAAACCATAGTAAATCATATAACATAGGTATTCTTAAAAACCAACCACCATCGCTATTTACCACTATGTTCGCTAATCCTGTCGCTAAGCAGCAGTGCTTGCACTGTTGTGTTTCTGCGTGGAGAGCAAAACAGCCGGTAAAATTACTGGCACAAGAGATCTTAGCCCTCTGGGTTGGCAACGCATCTACAATTTCCTTGGCGTTGCGGGCATCTAACGGCGGTGGTGGTCACTCACCATCAAGTGACCTACATGCTCGTTTGAGTTCCTATTTAAATAAAATGTATAAAGAATCCATTCATCGTTCTATAAAACAAAACACATCCCCACTCCTGCAGTGGCCCTAACATGACTGGCCAAGTTTAGTTTATCTCTATCTGTATCCCTTTCTTATGACACTAGTTAGACAGAGACGCAGGGAGGGGTTACACTAAACCTGGGCTGTCATGTTAGGACCGCAGAAATGGGTACAGCTCCATACGGTGCTTTAATTGTGATTTTTATAATAATACTAACACTAGCTCATAAGACATTTGTTACTAACCCAATATGGATTAATAATCTGAAATAAATGTATTGAATTGAATTGAATAAAGGGAAATAGTAGCGGCAATGATACCACTCTAGACAATCAAATCGACAAAATTATATTGCATGCTTGCGCATGCTGTGACGCCGCACTAGTGATTTATTTAATGAATACCGACGTTGAGTACTCAGAACTAAATGATCGTCTGTCTACCTCTACCAGCCACACTAATAGATTTGTGTTTCCTTCATGTCGCGTCAATATAAAAACTTTGCGAACCTCTTCGCTCCGCAAAACTCAACACGAATTTCCAACAAAAACGAAACCCAAAGTCTCACAAACTAACTCCATAAAACGTCTCCAACGACATATAAATCATTTGTCCCAAGAATCCGGACAGTGCATGACCATATGTCACTCGGTCAAGCCTCTGCTATATGCCCGGAATTCGAGGGCGAGCAGGAATGTAGGGGATACGGAATTAAAAAAGTTTGTAAGTTCAGACGGACGTGTGAACCCGAAGGGTTTTATTTTGTTGAGGGGAAGAAATTTTACATGCTTACAAGTGGTTTAGATTTGTCAAGTTTGTACTAGATTTGCAGATATTATTAAATATTAAAAAAAATCATTACCACAGGACGACGCTACAACATAGCGTGCAAAGATCCAAATATTTGGCCTGTGTTGAAACTGTATCTACCTTATATATAAAGCAAAATGAAGTTTTATTTAATTTATTTATTTATTTTGTTGTATTTATCTGTAGTAAGAATAACACCTAATAAGTTCTCTTATTGTGAGACGAAGTCTGTACTCAGGACGTATATTATCAGTTGTATAAGAAAGTTATACGACTATATCTTTCTTACTGAACTATGCACTATTTCGTTGCCATGTTTAATGTTTATGATGTGTTTGAAAAAAGCTGGTATCTCATTAAATGTGCATGAACAATAAGTTTAAACAGTAGCATGATTATCAATACAACATTTTCCTTTCTAAATCCTACTTAATAACACGTTTTTGCTACCCTTCTGGTATTTCAAACGTCACAAACGGGGCGGTATCCACTTTCCATTAACGGACCACCTGCCTGTCTGTTGGTTATTTTAAAAACTATTTTTATCCTGGCTCTAACCTAATAAGCTTTGCGCTGTACCTACTTACTATTGGCAGTTGACCTACTACTCCCCAAGACCACAAATGGCTTCCTCGTAACTTTTTACTAATCTTTACTCTTAAACCATTCTACCTGGCGTTACTTAACGTAAGCCCTCTTCCTAGACAACGTACATACTGGGCTGTCTATAATACAATCTCCCAAGCCTGCCCGCAAAATAAACACGTGATTGGTTCGCAAACATTGGGCAGAAAAATTCCCTGCCCGTGATTGCGCTCTTTGCAAATACAGACAGTTTTATGTTAAAAGTAAACGCATATTAAGCTTAGTACCTATGCACATGCCGGTAATGTAACAATTTTTGTCTTATAGCCATTTCATTTATACTGGCGTTTGTTCTAATTAACGTTCACACTGCTTTGATACTCAAGTATGAGCGTTAGAGGCAACTGCTTAACCTGTGATTTCTTTATAAAATAGGAACTAGAAAATGGGTCACCTGATGGTAAGTGATCACTGGCGCCCACAACACTAAGGAGTTTGCAGATACGCCAACCCAGAGGGTTAAGATGTCATACCTTCAGTCATGTCACCGGCTGTCCTGCTCTCCAAGCTGTGCACAACAGTGCAAGCACTGCTGCTTAACGGTTGGATTAGCGAGCGAGTTGATGGTAGCGATCCGGAAGGATCTAGTACAAGGTCCTACCAACCGCAAGATTCTCTAAGCCATACTCTCTCGTTGGTGAACCAATTGCTATGTTTCTCAATTCTCTGCCTTCAAACGGTTAAAAAGAAGGCAGAGAATAGAGAATGACGATTGATCCGACATTGAGAGATTATAGCTCTAAGATTTAGAAAGTGTCCACAGTTATAACCATCCCCAGATACAGTAGCTCCCCTATATTACACGCGAATGCTCGCTGTGAAAACTCATCCTTGACTAGGAAGAAAGTGACGAAAATATTTACTCAATCTACAAGAATGCTCCCAGATACTGGATATTGAAATTGGTACGAAAACTAATACATTTCCGGTGGCAGCTCTTACTAGAACCAACACAGAAATGGGTTACCATAAGTATTTTTAAACTACCTAACCGCATAATAACTAGCCATACTATAATTTTAATACTTACACAAATTCTTCCCTATACCTTAAACCGCAAACAGAGGGCGGTATTTGTCTTCGACCGCAAGGGTACAGTCGGCAGCAAATGAGCGCATTAGCCCCATTAGCCGAGGGGAGGTAATTGATTCGCTCGCTTTTTTGCTGACCGTAAGTGCTGTGAAAACCGCACTCGTGGTTTTTTAGGTTGTTAACTTTGGACGTTTCCGTCGCTACTTTTTTTTTAACCTTTCACTTAGTAATGGAGTTAAATGATGTTATAATTGGCCTTGACTTTTCTAGTGGCACAATTTTAATGGTATTTATAACGTTGAAGGCGCTTTAACGCGATAAAATAACTGTCAATTTACCTCCATTCTCTGTCTTCTCGTGATCACGGTCGTTGAAACATAGCATGGTACATAAACCGTGATTTTATGTCGTTAAGTCCCGTCAACCTTATAAATATGTGTGGAAATCGCGAAAGTTTAAAGTAATTTAATTTTTATTGTGTTTTTAAGATATAAAACGATTAAAACGTTTTAAATCGCGTACATAGTATTGAATTAAATTCCGAGCCCAACACACAAACAACATAAAAAGAGACCTGGATAGGGATCGAAACGGAAATTAGATTTGTTACAATACGCCCGATATAAACAGTTTTAATTGTTTTATTTTTTCAATATTTTCGATTCTTCGGTCATTGTATTCTTAATTTCTTTGTGTTCCAATTCTATTCCTTCTAAGTCTAACTCGAGATCATATACTTTAAGAGCTTAGATCTTGTCGGTGGAGTAACCGCCATTTCTCTGTCCATTGCCAAGGACCTGACGTCATGATACGACATGACATTAACTTTCTTCTTTACTTGAGCAGAGTACGTGCATCTAGGTCTTCCTCTTCTTCTTTTCCCTTCAACCTTCTCTTCAATGATGTTTTTAGGAAGCTGTCATGTCGCATCAAGTGCCCTATCATTTAAGATCATGCATTTTTCCTTTTTTATTTCCAACTAGCTTTTGACCGCGACTTCATCCGCGTAGACTTGTTTAATTGAATCAACCAAACGTGCACTCAACATGCAATCTGCAATATTTCCTGGACAAATTAATGAGAATTAATTGTTTTGCTGCTCATGACGTCACGGCGGCGTATAACTCACTTATTACTATCCCGTTCGAACTATGCATTTTTACGAGATAAAAAGTATCCTATGTGTTAATCCAGGTTATAAACTATATGTCTGCTAAATTTCATCCGAATCCATTCAGTAGTTTTTACGTGAAAGAGTAACAAACATTCATCCATTTAAGTATGGCGGCAAACTTTCGCGTTTATAATATTAGTAGGACTAAATTATTTATATACTCGTATTTATTTCTAACTAACTATATAGCCCTAAGAATACACCTGCGGATAACTAAAAGCCCCGCCGCCCCTGGAGGCTACTGTCCGGACAGCCCGCCCACGAGGTTTCCGCCGGACGATTGATTCCCGGACATAAAAAATGTGAAGATTTGGGCTGTAGGGACGGCCCGTTTAAAAAGATGTTTGTCTTCTGAACTGGGATTGCTTAGTGGGTACAGCTGAACAATCGCAAGCTACTGTGGTACCTTTTGAGACTAACTGTCATGAAATGATGACTGCATAGACAGGAAACCTATTTATTATAAACTAACGGAATGAATGGCTATTGGAAACATGTTATGATTCAATCAAAGAATATTTAGAAGATAATTTGACTACATAATTTAAAGATTCCAATTTACTCTTGTTTGACTGATTATATGAAATTGACATACCTACCTAATTATAGTTACACATTTAAATTGAATGTAAATTTATTTATGATTTGCACGACAAACGGCAGAATTCATGTGTTCTTGTATAAATGTACCTACCATCTTATTTTGTACTTGAGTTCTAGCAAATAAACGGATTTGTATTTGTTATATAACGCGAGAGAAACCGCGGATAAAAGTTAGTAAAATTATCAGACGAGGTCACATAAGAAGGTCAGATTAGCTAGTGCCGCTACATGCAAATGCAACTGAAAATCATAATTAACTTTTTCTGAAATCTTTATTTTATTTCGAATTTTGAATTATGGCCCAGGCCTACATCTTAACATGGGCATTAAATGAGCCGCTATGATGATTTTGAGGAGGTGTTACACTCAAAGGTTACCTGGAAGAGATCCCTTAAAGGGATAAGTTCGCCATTATCAATGTATCTCTTTTTGTCATTTATGTTTCTTTTGTACAATAAAGAATTTATATACATGCATACAAATGCAATAAACAAGACTCCAAGTATAATCTAACAGACAAATCATTCTACGTAGACGCTGGGCAATCTCGGCTACATGCAGTATGTATGAACTGGACATGCCGCCCGCCCAGCGAGATGCCCGGTCACCGCCCAGCGTTTAGGGCGGGCCATTAAAACAGCTAGAAAACGGAAAAAACTGTCTGAAAAACAAACTTTTTGCTGGCGGTATTTTATCATTGTCATCGAGTTTATAAACACATACTAAATTCTGCAACTGGAATTCAGTCAAAACTAATTTACAAGATTTCAACCAAACATACATGACATGTGAAAAACTGTGTAACTCTCCCTTTTGACGGCAATCGGTAAAAAGAAAAATCTTCTTTGAAGTTCTTTATTTTTAAAGAAGTATTTTATTTAAATACTGAACGTCCAACAGTATGGAACTTAGGGTCCATGCCAAATTAGTATGAAAATCGAACTTTTTTTTATACAGCATAAGAAGGCAAACGAGCAAGTGGGTCACCTGATGGTAAGTGACCACCATTACCCATAGACACAAGAAACACCAAGGGTATTGCAGATGCGTTGCCAACCCAGAGGGCTAAAATGTAATACCTCTTGTGCCAGTAATTTCACTGGCTATCTTGCTCTCCACGCCGAAACACAACAGTGCAAGCACTGCTGCTTAGCGGCTGGATTAGTGAGCAAGATGGAGGTAGCGATCCGGACGGAACTTATAGCACTTGAGTTTGGTTTAAAAACTACAACCCTTACTTAGTCATCTGTTAATTCTATAATTATACTTTTGAAAGTGTACGAGTAAACTACTTCTCTTAGATCCTCGAGATGGTTTTTTTCTTTTTCACTTATCCCAATTTCTTGGTATCTTTTCCGCTTGTATCATGGCCGCGCGCGATAAGCGGCGCGGGCGACGTTTCGGCGCTTATCTCGCCATCCCCCCTCCCGGAAAACAATTACTGCCACCGGTGGTTTATTGGTGGCAGATATGGCTCTCAGGTTGTGATTAACAGATATTCAATTATGATGATGTATAGGTACCTACTAGCAAATATAATTTTCTCTGCAAATAAATGAGGCTTACCTCTGAAGCTCCTATTGCCATTCATGATATCCTACTAACCTTTCTACACATGGATGCACGTATTAGTCGATTTGTTGTAATTGTTTTGCGAATCTTTAAACTAAATATTTTGAAAGCAAAGGCAGGATCCCTCCAGATGCGTACTCGTAGGCAGCACGGCTCCGGCACGCTTCGTAGAGCTGCGTTACGCGCACGCAACGCAAGCGATGTGGCATCTCAATATATAATTCCATACATTACAAATGGCCTGTGCACGCGTTCGTGTATCTCTGTAGCGTGCTGCAAACGTATTCGGTGTGGCCTGAAGCTCACGCCTGTTTCTCTTTGGGGTAGGCAGAGACCACAGAACGCCATTTGCTCCGGTCCTGGCATAGTTCTCTCGCTTCCTCAACACGCATTCCTCTCTTCATACATGCTCGGCGGTTACGGGTACTTCTAATTCTGCCTGTCTTTAGGACGTCACCAATTTTGTCAACGAACGTACGCCGAGGCCGCCTTCAACCAACTAGCCCAGTCACATCACCCATATAAATTTGCTTACATAATCGCCTTTCATCCATCCGTTCAATATGCCCAAACCAACCATTCACCACCATTCCTTTCTGTATCTTAGTCACTACATCTTCTTTTAAACCACATTTTCAAAAAAAAACTTTACTAAAAATACACACATTATCTAGTAAATACTTAAGTCTTGTTATTTTTTATAAATACTAGTTCATAATTGACATAATTATTATAATAACGCCACTGACGTTGAGTACAAATGATTATTATGGCATCATCATTAATAAGAAAAAGTTAATCATATATCTACGAATAAGTACATGAAATATCACCCAATGTTGAACAAAACAGGAGTACAAAAGATATCAAACAAGTACCGATAGCAGAGAAACAATTAAACGTAGCCAGTATTAATTTCCATATTTAAATAGATCGTTTAGGCTAATTGCGGGTTAGATCTCAATCGTGCGCGGTAGCTGCCCATGCGCAGTGATTGACAGGCTATGAGTAAGTAACGGTGGCCGGTGTTCGTGTATAGTGAAGATTATTTGATACTTATCATCGATCATTCACATCGTTAATACTTCTGCGGTTTCCGTACTTTCCAGAATAATTTAAAAGTCGCATTTTTTATAGATTTTTAATAGAAAGGAAAACTAGCAAGTGAGTCACCTGATGGCAAGTGATCACCGCCGCCCATAGACACTATTAGACACCCACAACAATAAGCTGCAGATGCGTTGCCAACTCCGAGGGCTGCAAATGGAATACTTCGTGCTTGAGTCATTAATTTCACCGACTGTCATTGCTTTCCACGCCGGAAAACCACAGTGCAAGCACTGCTGCTTAGCGAGCAAGGTGGTGGTAGCGATCCGACCGGATCCTACCACCCGTTTTTTTATAGAAAAGAGAGAAAAATGGGCATTTGGTTCAACCGAACCGAAGAGAATCGCTAATCTGTTGCTGGTACTTCTGGCTTCATCCGAACCATCCGAACATATAGTGGTAGAACCACACCGTAGCCAGTTTCTAGTTGCAGTACAAATGGGCTGGCTCGATCGGGATAGTACCACTCTCACAGAATGGTAGCATGCTACTGCGTTCCGTGCGGAACTTACGGCGAGTAAGAAATTCAGAAATCCAGATTAGGTTACCAAAAGGCTAGCAACGGATCAGCTATTCTTGGGATTGCTGGTTCCCATCCCATTGACAGCGGTCACCACTTCCCAGTAGATGATCCGCTTGCTCGTTTAGGCGTTCTAAAAAAACAATTAAATCGTTTTCTCGACCGAACTATGAATAAGTCTTCCCATAAAAAAACTACTCAGTCGGATCTCTATAACGATTCGTTTTTTGTTGTTATTGTTCAAACATGCGCAAGATACGATCTAAGTATCTACAAGTTATTAATTATGCTCAGTACTGACAGTTCGGGCACGAGAGAGCATGAATGAATCTTTTAAAATGGTTTTTATGACTTTATCAACACATCAACCACCTAGCGCTTTTCCCGTTTCTAAGTTCGGGGTACGCTTTGGCCATGATCGCAGATTTGGCAGGTCATGTTATTACTAGGGAATGCGCACACGCAAGAAATAACCAGTAGCCCGAGCACGAATATTGGAGTCATGCGTTACGTTTTCGTATCGCCTTTACTATTCGATTACGTTTACTTTACTTTAACGCAAGCTGTCGGTAGCACGAATCTCTAAATCTGACTCACGTTAACGTATCGAGTACACGCTACGATAGTTAAATAAAGCTACGAATCTACTGGATAGGTACGTTCGGATACCTCACTGAGCGAAGTCAATTACTAAGAATCATTTTAAATAAGTTAGAAATACAGGAAACGGCTTGAATATTACAGAAATCTGTGTAATTTGTATATTTATTTATGAAATTATACGAAAAATATATATACAGTAAGAAAATAATTAAATATGTTAATATAATAATCATTGGGACGAAAGAGTTGAAATTTTCGAACGTTGTATTTTGACACTTGTACTCTTGTACTCAAAATATAAATAAAGTTCGAACGGAATTTATTAGTTGTCGTTATTTAGATAGTAAATAAAAAGTAAAAGTGAATAATTTGTATTGGAAAATGAAACCAAGAAACATTTTCTCGCAGTTGGCCATAATGGCAGATTTCATGGAGAGGTAAGCTGTTAAATTAATTCTTACAACTATGATAGAACTACAATCAAGGACTAGCTCCTAATCTTCTAATTAATTAAATATTTGTTGATACGTTCATACTTTACAACATAGAAATTGATGTAAGTAAGTAGTTCATCAGTCTCTCAGTAAACATTCATTGTAATTTGAGTTTTATGAACGATACTTTAATTAACTTCCATTCTCGTCTAGTAACAAACAATAAATATAATAAAATAATAGAATGTACCAGCTGCTTCACTTATTGCACAGATCGTAAAAGCCAACCCCAGGCATGGACAAATTTCTCAGAAATCATGTCATAGGCAGTAATACTAGCCAATCTTAAATGCCATTGACACCTAATAATATGACTAATGTGGGTTTTCGCTACCTTTACTCTGTAAATGTTAAAAACGTGATTAATTTGCGGGTGGTAGGACCTTGTGCAAGGTCCGTCCGGATCGCTACCACCATTTTGCTCGCTAATCCTGCCGCTAAGCAGCATTGCTTGCACTGTTGTGTTCCGGCGTGGAGAGCAAGACAGCCGGTGTAATTACTGGCATAAGAGGTATTCCAACTTAGCCCTCTGGGTTGGCAACGCATCTGCACTCTCTTTGTTGTTGCAGGTGTCTATAGGCCGTGGTGATCACTTACCATCAGGTGGCCCACTTGCGTGTTTGCCTTTCTATGTTGTATAAAAAAAAATATATATAAATGAATAAACTTTATTTCAGGTCCTCACGTGATTCCTACGGAGATAATGCTGTCACCTACATACAAGTTCAAAATTGTGTACTGTGAAGTGTAAAATATGCCCGGAGCATAAAGTTCATGCTCAGTTAAATAGATGCGCACTCATTTTAGACGAAGAGGAAGAAAAGATTTTCTCTGTGAGGTGCGAAGACTGTGTAGCTTTACAGGGGGATGTAAACATGCCGTTGCATCACAGAAGTGAGGAACCTTCCTGCACTTTTGTTGAGTGAACGAAAAGACCTAAAATAATTACCTATGTAAAAAATGGAAAGCCTACAGGAAAATACAATCCCCAAGTGCAGCTTCAAATGTTTTTATCACAAAAGAAAAACTTATTATTGTGTAGCTGACCCAGACTATCCCAAAAATAAAAAAGTGAATATAATAAATGTATCATTCAACCTTGCATATGTTGAAGATTTAGTTAACCATAAGTTATTAAACTTTTGGAAAACAAATATATACCCTTTATTATATCATTATATATTATTATTATATCAAAGTGTAGAGTGAGTGTGCTTATGTGTAAATGAGTGTTTATTTAAATAAAAAACCTATTTGAAATTACATACTAGTTTTATTTTATTAAGGCATTGCTATTATCGGATGACCTCATACAGGTGAAAGGAAGGCGCTGGTTGCATGCTGCTTCCAACCGGTCACTTTGGAAATCCATGGAGGAGGCCTATGCTCAACAGTGGACTTCTTGTGGCTGACATGACGATGATGATGATGACTGCTATTATCTCCAGTCTTTGTTTTTTTTATCATGTATGGTCGTTCTGAGCTGCTGCATGTCCGTTTTCTTCTGTCTTCTGGACATTCAAATTTACTTCGAGTACCTACATCCTGGTTTCAAGAGCACTTCTGATACTTTTACCATAATATAGTATCATATTGATACTTGAGCGGTATAATTGAGCATATCATTTGGTAACTAAAAAGAAACAAAAACCTAACCTCAAACAATATTTACAATAGTCAAATAAAATTCATCAGTTTTGTTATAATGATGTATTTCCTAAATTACATTTTGTTAAATACTTACATAGAAATGACCTTTACATAAATACATTCTTGAATATGTTGATAAACAATGTGCAACATTTTTCTTGCAAGTGTTTTTCCGTATTTCTTGTTTACTTGGGACAAATATAAATAATTTGTTTGGTGTTTAAATGCTTGTGCTTTCACACTGGGGCAGCATACAGTACTTGTAATACGAAGGATTAATAATTTTTAATCACAAAACATTTACAATCTCGATACACAAACAGAAGCCCGAGCAAGAATATTGGAGTCATACCTAAGTAACTTTTTAGTATCGCCTTTACTACTCGATAACCTAACGTTTACTTTACTTTTACGAAAGCTATCGGTAGCACGAATCTTAAAACCTCACTCACGTTAGCTCGATACGTAAACGCGACGATCAAGCGACGATAGTCAAATAAAGTCATGAATCTACGAGCCAGGTATGTTCAGAAACCTAACACTAATCATAGTAAGTTACTATGGATCATTTTAAATATGTTAGAAATACAGGAAACAGCATGAATATTACGGAAACCTATGTAATTTGTATATTTATTTATACAATAAAAGGAAATGTTGAAATATGGCAAGAAAATAATAAATATGTTAATATTTAATCATTGGGCCGAAAGAGTTTAAATTTTCGAACGTTGTATTTTGACACTTGTACTTTAATTATAAAGATCGAACCGTTCGATCGAAATGTATCAGTTTTCATAATTTAAATTAAAGTAAGGATGAAAAGTGAATAATTTGTGTTGGAAAATGAAATCAAGAAACAGTTTCTCGCAGTTGGCAGATTTTATGGAGAGGTAAGCGGTTAAATTCATTCTTACAACTGATAGAACTACACTCAAGGACTAGGTCCTTATTAATTTAACATCCATTTTCATACTTTACAATATAGAAATTAATGTAGTTCCTTAGTCCCTCAGTAAACGTTAATTGTGATTTGGCTTTATTTTCCTAGACTTTCTACCTACGGATATCCATATTGTGAATATTTGTTTAAGACACGAAAATTTATCTAAATCCTCCCAGGGCTGCAGAGACGCCACTGGTGCACATCACCAAGTGTAGCTAGCTGACAGGCTAGGCTGTGACGAGACAGGCGATATCCGAACTGAAGAAAACAAGCAAAAGGTAAACACTATATGTATAGTAAATGCGCCCAACCTTTTTATAACGTACCACATATTAATGTCATAAAAATATACCTACTTACTGTACAGTTCGATTAAAGTTTGAATGTCTGCATTACTTGACAAGGTCCTGTTTTATTTACACTGTTTTTTGAGTAAATATCTGTCCAGATATACCAGATTACCACCTTTTTAAGGATCTTATGCCTTAGTTTAATATGACAAAACGAATTGTAAAACCAGCCTTTTTATACTTTTCACTGTATTATTTAGTGATTTGACTGGTCAAATGTAAAAAGCTGGACAGGCGGAACACCATCTAACTTGCCTGAAGACATCTCCATAAAGCCTAATTATGCCCGGCTTTATCAGGATGCCTAGTACCATTAAATGTACTTGTTTGAATGTTTAATATAAATGTTTGTACCAGTGACATGGATGTTATATGTATTTAAGTATGTATCCACACCATATTTTTGTGTTGTTGTGTTAACTTTGACATATTGGTTAGTACACTCACAGAAGCACAGATTAGTTCAATTTGTGTACATCGTCCCAAGATATTTATTTATTACCAGAGATTACCCCTACATACAAACAAACTAACAAACAAAAAACACACAAAGTTTACCTCTTTATTATATTAGTGTAGATTGAGAATAATTATTGTGCATTTTACAAGTCTTTCGCTAAATCTCAATTTTGCTGCAGGGTGTTAGATTTTTGGGGTAAAATGTAGCTTATATACATCCTAAAAGAAGGACAAGTTATCTCCATCATGCTATAAATTATGGTTAACGGATTTGGATTCTTGGTCATTTAGAATCCTGTCGCATTGAGTTATTGTTGTGAGATGGCATTTTGTACTGCTGCAGCGCACACAGACAATAAGTACTCATCTAATTTGTTACCTTTCGTTTTTTTTCTTCTCAATTGTTTGTAAATTTGATTGTGTGTGCTTGCAGTAACAAATAAACGTTTTATCTGTCTACCTATATGAAGAGTCAAAATTAAATTTATTGTGAAAAGAATCTCCGTAGTCAGAAATCAATTTAGTTGACTGTACCTATAATGGAAAAAACAAGGTTATAATTAATTTTTAATCATATTTTAATTACTTGCCATTCTTATATACAGATTGAAGAATGCCACCAGCTATGTCTGAAGACAACGACACACAGCCACCACAAATGGAGAAGCAAGACATCACTTGGTAAGCATTTTTAAAGTTGGATCGAGTGGCTTAGGTATGAAATTAAAATTTGTAGTCTTTACGTTTCTATATCCTAAGCACAAAACCACATTTCTGTCACCCTGCTGTCTGTCTGTGACTCACGCACGGGTCACTAGCTTGTGAACGGAATTTTGTATATTTTGTTTAAAATTTCTACTCAAAGCTGAATACTGATTTACAAATTAAATTTTATACAGGGCATACTATGAAATATTATTATTTTATGTTACCCTAGCATTTACGGTCAGTCTCAGAAGTAGCTGAACATTTTAGTACCTTGTCGCTGTCAGTGATGTGACAAATTCGAGCAACTCTCATTTCATACGTTACTACGACAAGGTTCTTAAGTGTTTAGCTACTTCTGAGGCTGACGGTAATAGGGTGATCATTATCATTTTTGAAACTTGAAAGGTTTTATGAAATAACTAGCGGCTCGCCTCGGCTTTGCACGGGTACAATTTAAATTCAATGCACGTAAAAACTTTTTGAAAAAAAATCTCAAAATGAAACAGTGAAAACCATATCAAAATCCGTCGCGTTGTCTAGAAGGAGTAAGCGGCCGCAAATATGAGAACAGACATTTTATACTATGTAAAGATCATAAATTATTTCTATAAATTTTAGATGCAGATACATGGAACACTTCTGACTGCAGCCGCCGGACCGAGGAGACCGCCGCCGGGCCGAGCAGCCCGCCGCCAAACCGAGCAGGCCGCTGCCGGGCTGCGCCCGCCCCCTCCCCGCGCCGAGCGGCGCCGCGGGCCGCCGGCCGAGCAGGCCGCTGCCGGGCTGCGCCCCCCCCCCCCCCGCGCTGGGCGGCGGTTCGGGCCGCCGGGCCGAGCAGCCCGCCGTCGGACCGAGCAGCCCGGCTATGAGGCAGTGCCGGATTAAGCCAGCGCGGGGCCTGTAGCAAATTCTGTCAAGAGGCCCTTAGTTTGCTTTAGGTTCTCAAGTTTAGGGTATTAAATAATTTTTTATTGCGGTCAGACAGGCGTAGGAGCGCGGCGCCCGTAGCATTAGCTACTCTTGCTATGTGTCTAATCCGGCACTGTGAGAAGGAGACTGACTGCAGAAGAACAATTTTTAAGACCTGAGAAGAATGCGAGGGAGTCTCAGAGAGAGGGATTAAATGTTCGTCGTGCTGGAAAGAGCGAGGATTCGGCAGAGAGACATGGAGCTCCAGCTTTGAGTTCGATCGATGGCTTGAATTAATGAAAGAGGCGATGTATGTTATTACGAGTTTCTTAGATGTGAATAATTGAGATTATGAATGAACGCAAAATGTAAGTCTGTATGTGAGATGAGCGCTCAGGTTAGATCGCGAGTAGATTAGAATTAGCATGATGACTAGTAAAGAAGAAAAATTGTATTTTTAGTTATTGTCTACTATCACTATTGGGTGAAATATCGCCCCATGCAAACACTATACAAAATTATATATGTAGTTATTTTAAATGAAAAAAAACAACGAATAAATATAAAATAACAAAGCCTTTATTTATTTACAAACATAGGTGCTCCTTTTAACTTACCTACCCCTTACTTCTAAACCACATAACGGATTTTGATATGGTTATCACTCTCATTTAGACCTTTTTAAGGAAGGTTTTTAAGTAATAAATAAGATTAACCTTATCCATACAAGTTTGCCAACCTCTCTTAACTACATAACGTAACTTATGTTTCGTCTCTTTCATTCGAGGGCAATTGTGAAGACAACACACGTTTATGAATCAGGGGGTTAGTTTTTGTAGTGGTAGAAGCGCACTGTGAAGCCCAAGCCAGTATATATTTGCAGTACGAATGAACGGGTTCGACCAGGGTAGTACCACACTCGCAGTACATCAGCGTGATGTAGTAGCTTGCTACTGCGTTTCGTACAGTGGGTGATCGATCCGGAGGCCTAAGGGCTTACAACACATTAGTGGTTCTCTTGTGTCCCGCACTGCCTACCTAATAAATAAATAATATTGCATAAAACAAAAAATAAAAACGGAAATCACAATCTTTAATAATAAATTAATAATTAAGCAATTATTTTACAATTAAGATAGTGCCTATTAGTTAGTAAAATAAATTAACTACATGGAGTCCTTACAATTTTTACATATTCAATGAGTGAAAGTGTTTTTTACAATAGTAAGCAGGAGTTAATGTTTAACACCTTTATTTGGAAGTGTGATTCATCTATACAGACACAAACACCCGATATTCCATATTTTGCGTAAAATATGATAAGATAATATTGATATTAAGACAAGCAATAAGTAGTACCAATAATAATGGTAGAATAAACTAAGAAAATTAAATCTATAATATATGAGTTAAAGTTAAATGAAATCTTCAGCAGTGTACTCAATGGTACTTAGTAATTTAGATGAGAAATATATTTTTTAGGAAAAAAAGTGCGCTCGAGATGGGCAACTGTTGATGTTTTTACCGCAAAAGATAATATTTGTACTGAACACAGTTTACAAATAATTAATCTTAAGAGGAGTGTGAACCCAGCGCTGTCCATACAAACTGCGATAACGTTTTCCACCCTCTAAACCTTAACCTATAGCCAGGATTTTTTTGTATGTTATTATTATGCCCTAGAACTAGGTTTGTATGTTTTGATTTTTTAAATATTCTTAAAAGTTTCAAAAATATTAACGCATTTGTGTTTTGTATAAAACACCAAACCAAATATTGCAATATTGTCAGCACCAATGCAAATATTGTCTAATCTATGAAGAATATTGAAAAAATCAAAACATACAAACCAAGTTCTAAGGCATTATGACAACATACCAAAAACCATTGCCATAGGTTAGGGTTTAGACGGTGGGAACTATTATCACTGTTTGTATGGGGAGCGCTTTTTTGGCTAGGGTTCACACTCCTCTTAAGACAACTTGGAACACTTTTCCTTGCTTAATCAAATCCCTTTCTGCCCTTGTATTAGGGAACTTTATGAAAGTTTCAGCAATGGGTGATCTGCAGAGAACATCCATCACTTCTCTAACATTTTCTGACACTAGTAACGCTAATGTGATTGTTAGCCTTTAAGGTATTTATCTATGGGCCTATGCAGCTTGAAATATTCTATTCTATTCTATTATATTCCTGCCCACATTGTTCTGGTATGAGCTAGTAGCCAAGAACGACAAGGCACATAAAACCCAATATGAAGACAAATAACATAAAATAATTTGTTTCAATATTCATACCTTATTCAAATTGAAAACTAGGTACCTATTAAATAAAATACCTTGAGAATTCTATTAATCGACTTTAAACTTGTTTCTTTGCGGAGTTCTTCGCACAGGAACGCAAATGCCTCTTTATTTGCATCTGACAAAATGCAATTTCACTGGCATCTGATATATCCAGAGGATGTGTTGTTTTTCTCATCGTAACTCGTTGACTCATTCCCCTTTAAAGAAAGATACCTATTTATAAATGTAATTTAATTATTTTACTTTCAAAAAAATAAAAAGTAGAAGTAATGTTCTTAGATTAGTTACCTCGTTTCTCGTTCTTCATTTCTGGATTATTTGATTAAACCCAGGTAAAATAATAGCGCAAGGCACTAGTATGCGAATTTTTACGCAATCTTATGATTTTTTCCGGTGATATTTTGAAAGAATAACACCAAAAACTAACCGCAACTTGTTCTCGCAAATTGTGTCACCATCAAAAGTACAGTGAGAAAGTTTGCGTGTTTCTCGATAGCCAGCCTTCGTAAGTTTACTTTACCTTACGTCAAAAAAATATTCGTGCTACCACTTTTTGACAAATACTTTACGCAAACTTCACGTTTACTACTCGATGACGATACGAAAGTGAATGTCAAAGTTAGTGCTATCAAATTTTAGTTCCAAAAACGCCCATGGGGGCGCTGCTCCAAACCTCATACAAATGTTCTCGATGGCGATACGTTAACGTAACTACTCGATAGAAGGAAAAAATATTCGTGCTACCACTTCCATACATTCTGTGACGAATACTTCACGCAAACTTCACGTTTACTATTCGATGACGATACGAAAGTGAACTTCAAAGTTCGTGCTACCAAATTTTAGTTCTAATTACGCCCACGGGGGCGCTGCTCCAATCTTCATACAAATCTTCTCGATGGCGATACGATAACGTAACTACTCGATAGAAGGAAAATATTCGTGCTCGAGCTACTGTGGCCCGTTTCACTAAGCTACAAGTTACAATTGTACAAGTCTAAACCGGCAACATTGGTCAATAACGACCAATGGCAATGGGCATAATGACCAATGTTGCCGGTTTAGACTTGTAAAATTGTAACTTGTAGGTTCGTGAAACCGGGTTTGCATTCCCTAGTTCTTGGATTGACTGCCATTTGACCAACGTAACCCTTGCTACAGGGAAATGAGACCGACAGGATCATGATTACAATTATACATGAATATCCAGGGTTCTTTACTATGTTATCTGCACGGGTAATTATGTTACATAATAAGTTATGTAAACCTGTGTGATATAAACCTTTTTTTTTTTTCAATGTGTACAAGTTGCGCAAACATAATAAATTATTTTGTAAGTTATCTCATTTAAGTAGGTAACTTTGCAGTGACCACTAGCTGACGAGAGATAGCGCCATTTGTATTAAATTTTGAAACTGAAATTTCTTGATTCCTTTCCTACTTCATAAAAAAAAGTATTTTTATGTGAAGATTGTTTGGTAACCTATCCTGAAAATCCGCAATTCTTAAAACTCAACAATTTAAAGTTTTTAAATAAGTTTATGATACTTACTTGCTATAACCACGTTTAGGAGGCTCTCATTCAAACATATGTAACCGACACTAACACGAGGTATGTGTCACCTAACAGTGGCAGTGTGTCACTCGGGTCAAAGCCGACGGCAGCGGCCGCACTCACGCGCAGGCCTTCGCGACGCCGGCTACGCTGTGCCGTAGCTGTTGAGTATTACGCTGTGATATGTGAAAGAGGACAGTTGAAATGGATGTGGTAATTTGAGCAGACTAGTAGTATTTTATGTACAAGTTATTTACATTTATAATAATATAATGTTTACAAATTATGCAACAATTCATTATTAATTTGATTGGTTCAATGTGATCTATAAAATAGTTAAATATTATTTGTTCCTTTTAATCTAAGGTTGTAAGGTTGTCCGTCCTTGTATTTATTAAAATGCGATACAAATAGTCACACTTTATCGTCAAGGATAATTTTAAGATTGTTGTGATTAATTAAAGTAGGTAATTAATTGTTAATCTACATCTATTAATACACTGCCTGAAAAATAAATAGGTACGAATAATAAAAGTATTAAAAAAATCAGGCGCCTCTAGTAGTCTATTGACGCCTTACCTGGATCTTGTAGTGCAAAAAATCGTTACTCAGGATTCAAATTGACCTTAGTTCAATATAAAGTTTTAATACTAATATACTTTTTTCATAGACAAAAGTATGCATACAAAAGTGTACTTACTAAACAAGAAAATTACCGCATCCAGTCGTTCTCAGCTCCCGCCCACGCTGCGCAGGAGCACGTCGTTTTGACAGCGCCTGTCGCAAGCAAAAGGTTAATAGAAAGTGTAAGACAATGCGGGGCGTCCGTCGTCCGCACAATGCCCATTGTCTGGCCTACGCAAGTGTTGCGTACCCTCGGGGACCCGCCGGCAATTAGCAGCTGGGCTGTAAAAGAAATAAGACATTGCCTAGATGCATCCCTAGGGCATTTCCTTGGAAGCAACGACCTTCTAAACTATGGTCATCATCATCATCATCATCTCAGCCACAAGAAGTCTACTGTTGAACATAGGCCTCCTCCATGGATTTCCAAAGTGACCGGTTGGAAGCAGCATGCAACCAGCGCCTTCCTGCCACCTGTATGAGGTTATCGGACTATCTTGTGGCTGGTCGTCCTACGCTGCGCTTGCCAATACGCGCAAAAACATAAACTATGGTATGCACGCTATATCAAAATTCAAATATGGCACACGCCCCTAATGTCACAAAGTTCGCCATGGCTACGTTTTGGCGGGGTTTTAGAAGTGCCATGAATGTCATGTATAATATATGCATTATCCTGGTGGAGATGGTCGAAACTTGGAAGTGACACTAAATACGCAAGGATGACATTTTTTTTAAGTTCAGTTCAATATTTTTTAAGTTTAGGGCTACTTGCTGCAGCATATGCTGAGTTTAGTCAGTTTCAGCATCCACAGTGTAACTTTCTATCTTTATTTTTTCTTTGTTGTAAAAATATTTTCATTCTTTCTTTCTACATTTTTGAAAGACGTGCTTCCCTGCTGAGCAGGCTGAGAGAGCACCAACTGCATTCAAAGTCGAAGTCAAAATATCTTTACTCAAATTAGACAAGAAGCACTAATAAATGTCAGAAAATTTACCACCGGTTCGAAAAAACCTCTGATGAGAAAATACCGGCAAGAAATTCAACGAGGTGTAATTTGTTTGAAATCAAAATTACAATGTCAGTTTTATATAATGAATAAAAAAATACAATTGAACACAGTAGGTGCACATTGGGCCAGGGATCGCCAATGGACATCGGGATCATTTTCGAACATCCCTATCCAAGGTCATTGATTTTATAATACGTCCGCGAAATTAATGTCTTCTTGACAAAAGATTTGAATTTTATAAAATTTTGTTCAGTAATGTTGTTTGTTGTTGTTGTTGTTTATCTAAACACCATTTTTTTTTGAAGAGAAACTTATGAACCTGAACTATTATTTATTCTTTGCCTTTAGAAACAATCAACCAATTGAAAAAACTTACAAGATTTTATTTAATCATACACCCATACATGTGAAGTTAAATAAATGCTTGTAAGTAGGTCCTTTTGATGACTGCCTCGACTAGACTAGGAACTTGCGAAGGCCACCATGTCACGGCGCACGCGCAATTAACGCTATCTGCTATCAGTATAGCTGTCACAGGACTAAACAAGGTATGTCGACTTATCGATGTGTCACACTTAATGAAAAAAGTAAACGCATGCGTCGGTAACCTGATGCGAATATGTCTTGAGCCAGTATTACAGTACGATTAACTTTAAGTTTGCCCCTTAGCTTAGTATGATTACTTTAAACAGCAGTCTAATCACTAAAAAGGCCGTAAGGCATCATTTTTTCCGTAAGGCATAATTTTTTTTTTGTAACTCTTAAGAGGAGTGTAAATCCAGCCTCAAAAAGCGCTCTGGCTAAAACGACGATAATGCTTTCCACCCTCTGAACCTCAACCTAAATCCATGGTTTTTTTACTCCTTGCTACTCCGCGAAACCAGTGTTTTGTATTCACGTGAAAAACAGCTATATCTGTACAACACACTTTTTCTCCATGCTTTAGCTCTCCACTACCCTAAAGTCTCATAACCAAATGTTTCGTATTTATACTATACTATTCCAGCAGACGCCCGCGACGTCGTTTGCCTGGAATTAGTAGCTTTCTCCGTTAGGGATAGTGTAGCTTTCTATTGGTGATAGAATTTTTTGAAATCGGTTGAGTAGTTCCAGAGATTACTCCCTACATTCAGAAAAACAAAATTTGCCTCTTAATTCATACACTAGTGGACGCGCGCGACTTCGTTCGCGTGAAATTAGTAGCCTATGTCCGTCAGGGATAGTGTAGCTCTCTATTAGTCAAAGAATTTTTGGAATCGATTCAGTAGTTCCAGAGATTACCCCCTACATACAAACAAACAAAGTTTACCTTCTTTATTATATGTGTGTAGATGTAGATTTCCAAGCAAATAGTCCTAGCTAGCATTTTATTAGTTCTACACTTAAATCATTTAAAAAAATGACTTCCTTATTGCGAGATCCAAAGAAGTGTAGTTGATGCGCATGCGGCGGACAAAGAACGCAAGTTGTTTATTGCTGACCAGAACAATAATTAAACTTTATGTTTGTAGTTACCTAGTGGCCTATTACAGGAACATAAAATAATTACGCTGCAGTCAATTAACAACAACTGGGGTTATTTCTTTATTAATAAATCTTTATATGAGAAATCTTTTATTATTAATTGCAGCGGCAGAGCCATTCTGTTGCTAGCCGTCAGTTATAAATGGTACAAATAGATCGGTTCAACGAATATTTTCGGCTTTTAATTATTACGCTATAAAAATCCTTTATATTTGGACTCTAATGAACTTTTCAAAATAAAAAAATAACTAGCACAAGAGGGATACCATTTTAGCCCTCTGGATTGGCAACGCTGCAAACTCCTTGGTGTTATGATTGCTCACCTTCAGGTGACCCAATAGCTTGTTTGCCCTCCTTTTTAAAAAAAAATAACGTAAAAATAAACTTTTTCTCCATCATTTGTACACTATGCCTCGTTACAATTTCTAAAAAATCATTCTTCTTGTTTTTTATACATATTTATTTAATGATAATCGACACAAGTATGTTACAGGTTTATGCCATTTGTTTTGTAATAGGCACTGCCCAATATGTTGTGCTAAAACCAGCTAAGCGGCATTTTCGAATAGCGAATCAAACATTATTTGTCACAACTGACAGGTATAACCATATGCGAGTTTTAAAAGCCATAAATCGTAGTATGTTAATTCACCGGCTGCATGCATAGTCATAGCGTTATATTTCACTCCATCATTCATGATATTCGTATTGGCTATAAGCGCTGTAGGCGTGCAAATTGTAGTTAAGTGAAATTTAATTTCACAAGAAAAAAATTACGTGAAATAATAACTATAAATAAGAACTATTTTTAGACTTGTAGTTTTAGCTAGGGAAGTAGGGAGCTCTAGTATTCCGAAACAGTGCCTTAAATCTTGAAATTGTTAATAACATGTCCATAATTAAATTATCCACAAGATGGTCCTATGACCTTATACAGGTGGCAGGAAGGCGCTGGTTGCATGCTGCTTCCAACCGGTCACTTTGGGAATCCATGGAGGAGGCCTTTGTTCAACAGTGGACTTCTTGTGGCTGAGATGACAATGATGATGATGAATGATTATCAATCTGCTAACTAACCGTGTTTTACTCAATACTACAGAAAAAATGACATATTTTCGGCGGTGACCGTCGTGCGGCACCCACCAGGTGGCCAAATGTGCCCATGTTCGTAGGTTCATCCGGCAGATATGCCTTGCCCGTCCCATTTAAGAGGATCGGGTACCAAACCTCGAAAAGCGTTTCACATACACGATAGTAAGTAGACCATAAGACGATAACGTAAGTTTTCCATTTCGTAAACCTTAATCAATAGCAGTGCTTATTAGCTTATGCCTTGGAATTAGGTTTGTATGTTTTGATTTTTTATTATTCACCATAGATTGGTCAATTTGCATTTCAGGACACAAAACAAAAAAAGCGACAACATTTTCAAAACTATAAAGAATGTTTAAAAAGTTAGAACATACGAAGCTAGTTCTAAGGCATCACAACAACGAATAAAAAAAATATGGCTACAGCGTAACGTTCACCACCCTCTAAACGTTTAAAAGAATGGACAACGTTATCGCCGTTTGTATAGAGAGCACTGGGTACACAATCTTAAAACTTTGCGGTAGTTTAATCTGCAACAAATATAATATAATAGTTATTATAATTTCAATTAGAGCTTATTTATCAGTCCGCTATTTTAAGACAAAACAACTGACCAATCATAATTGTATGCGCAATTTAAATAGCCAATCAAAAAACAATATCCAGTATCGAGTCGGCTTGTCAATTATTGATGCAGTTTTAACGGATGAGCCGGCGGGTCTGGGAATCGGAAAACAAACGTAATACGGGAACCGTGTTGATATTAACAATTCAATGAGTGTGCGTGTTTTGTCAGAGCTATTTTAGATATTTCCAAACATGAAATGCATACATTCTAACGTGCTAGGCATCACATGAAACGTGTCATTACTCGTACTGTCAGCCTCAGAAGTAACTAAGCACTTAAGAACCTTATCGTTGTAACGTATGAAATGAGACAGCGACAATCGTCCGTCCATCTGTGCGCAGCCTAGCTCATGAACTCTTAGTACTAGAAAGCTCTTATTTGTCAAGGATATCGATATTAATCACGCCGATAAAGTGGTGAAGTAAAATTTTGAGTTTTTTTAGGTTACCTAAGTTTGTAAGTTACACGTGAAGTGGGGATGTCATTTTGTTTTCTTGTCTATCACATAGTGTATGACGTCATTGGATAGCAATTTGAAAAACATTTCGGGTTTGTGAAAGCAGTTTTTTTTTATTGAGGTATCCGTTTGCGAACTATTAAGTTTTAAAGTACAAATTCGTTTTAGAGTCAAGTGTTCCCCTTCCCCGCCCGCCAAATGGTTGTTTTTGAATACGTGAAAAAATTCAAGGTAGATGTAGGTATATATGATGAAGTAAAAAGGAAAACTATCGCAGCTAAGTAGGCTTTACAGGTTTACTAGTAATCAGGAATCTACGGAACCCTACACTACGCGAGTCCGACTCGCACTTGGCCGGTTTCTACCTCCACATTTAGTGGATAATAGAGTTCAAAACTCGATTATTTAGATTTAAATTTAAGTATTCCTTTTTTTATAATTCAAGATGGCCGCTGGTCTTGGTAAATACATACAAAAGAGCAATATTTTTATTACCACTTACATTAAAAACAAACATATAGTAATCTAGTAATATAACTACCATACCCTGACAATTCTATCATTAAATAACAGGTCGTCATCAAGTTGCATTAAGTTGTCTATTTAAAAATACGTTAATAGGCCCTATATCTTTATTAAGCAGTGGAGGGTTAAGGGAATTGCGCAATAAACGAAATGGAATAGTTAACCCTGCGGCGGTTCACACTCAGTTTAATTTAGTTAACCGTTCCGCTGCGCCTGGAGCGCAGCGAGGGAAAGGGTTGAGTAGTGCTGTGTACTTATCGATAACTTTATTAAAAAATAGTTTAAAATGGATCTAAGTATAATATATTAAATGTCCACCCGCAGTAAGCTACTAATTATCGTGGAGTTCTCCATAAACTATTTATTGAAATGTATATGTGCATGTGTATATGTGTGTGTATTTATTGTGTTTAATTATATGCGTAATTAATGACATAAAACACATTTTATCATATATATGAAGACAATAGTTAAAATTTAAATTTAAATATTGAAAGGAACTAAGTAGTGTGACCAACTGATCTGTATTAGTTTTTAGTTGGGTCTAAGGTTTGCATGTCAAACTGTGGCTGCCCATGCCTGCTTATTCTTACTTATATTATTGCCATGTTAATCACAATTTGTAATGCTTATGGATGTCCTTGGTAATAAATTCAATTGAACTGAATGCTGATTAAACAAAATAGATTTCGAAAAAAGTGAAGTCTAAAAATATTATAATTTAACCGTAACCTAACTTAATGACATTTATACGATGACCTGACTTTCTAAAGAAATCCCGCAAAACGCAAAAATACCTGCTATTTCAGGAAACAAATAGGGCAAACGCTATTTTAATTTCCAAATCATACCCGATTAGGTCATTTCTAAATAATCCTTGACGGTTAGACCCTATTTAGGATTTGAGTTATGCCATCGATAACCCATGCAACAAGCACATCACTAGACGCGAGGCGTTTTCATCGCAAGCTAATTTATATCGACCCGCGCCCCCCGATATTTAAAAGCTTATAATCGCGATGAAGTGTTGCCCTCGTTGATTAATCGCGCCGGGATTCCGCGGGAATCCTGCGCATCCCGCGCGCGGAATTCCCCGGATTTCGGGGAAATTGTTGCGGCTCAAAATATCGCGCCGCGTCTCCGCTCAAATTAGGAAATAAGCTGCCCATTTATAAGGCAGTGTTGATTCTTGGGTGTTTGTATCGTTTGGAATGATTCGATAAGTGAGGATGGTAATTTGGTATTTAATACTTTGTGTACCTAATGGAGACACACCAAGTCCAACCGCTATCTAAGCATATTTTTTTTTACGTAGTAATAGCATATCAAAGAATAATCTTCTTATTAATAAAACGGATCACTCACGTATTTATACGCCGAGAAATTTCGGGCATTTTTGCGTCAGGAAATGAAACATGTCGGGCATTTCTCGGCGCAAAAATACGTGAGTGATCCGTTTTATTAATATGTCCGAGTCTCACGGTAGTTTTATGTTAAATAGTCTTCTTTAAATAGTATAAAGTCGCTATCCGTTCCTGTCCACCCTAAATCCTTATAGTTACTGTAAGTTCTTCTCTTCTTCTCCTTCTGACCCACTGAACGGATTTTGATGCGGTTTTCACTGTCACTACTTAGTTTCTTGCAACGCTTCCTCTCAGCAGAATCTTCCTTTTTCCAATGCGTTAGTACAGAATCAGACTTTGAAATAAAACTATTTAAACGGTTTATATGACCTATATTGTAACTTATTGTAATAGAGTTGTCGCTTAAAAAATTAAAATGTATTCGATATGGTGACAAATAAAGGTCTGATCGATCATATCAGAGCATTGACCAGTTGAGTGTTGCCATGAATGTGAACTTCGAATGAGTACCCCGTCGTATTAGGCGGGTAACAGACGATCCTACGTGGGTAATTATCGCGGTTACCCAACAACGCGTTGTCCCATTTCCTCTAAATTATAGGATTTGCGCGTTCACAGTTCTATGGAAAAGGCAGACGGGCGGTTGAAACGCGCGTTTTTGGTTTTTATACGGCCTTTTTGTTTTATTTTAGTTGACAATCTAAGCGTTCACAAACGCAGAAACGATCAGTTTCATTTTTTTTTTCAAGTGCTTGTAATGTAAGAGCAACGTAGTTTTGTGTTATTTTTAGGTTTTAAATAGATTGACTTTAGAAATATATACAATGTGTTCGAAAGAAGAAACGAAAATATTATATCAGCGTGTATTAATAAAGAAAATATAGAAAATGTTTTTTTTCCATATTAGTATAGTGTAGGTAACAACGATACGCTGATAGTTTAAATAAATAAATACTCGAATATTTTTTTTTAATATTCAGGGATATGCGCCTACAAGTATTAAAAAAACCTTATACTCTTCCAAAACTGTCACAAAAAACTTCAAAACAATTTGTAAAATCCGCATCCCTTCCAAAAACCCATACATTAAGTCAAACCCAACCCCAACCATATAATTCGAGAAAACCACCAACAAAACAATAAACTGGCATCCAACATTCAGAAATAATCGGAATCAGAGGCATATATCAGCGCGCGGCGGTAAATCTCTCTATCTGCCTAACTGAAACAAATAGCTCACCCCAGCATGGTGATGCGGCGAGGTTATGATAATAAAATGAATATTATTAATATGAATATTTATTTGAAATTTTAGGTTAAGTTTTTACAATATTTCTATAAAAAGTAATAAAACAAAATCAACACAAAATATACAAACATTATAAAAACCTAACCTAATTTTACTAATTTTATTATTATTAATATACTCTCAAATTGTTTGTTGCATAGAACTTACACTCGTTTGCTGTACTTAAGCGTGGCACCAAGCATACATTTTACAGTCCACTCGCTGACATTTTGCGTATTATTATCTATCAGCACTAGGTACTTTATAATTAAAAAAATGGGGTATTCAAAAAATATTATTATTAAAAACTTTATTTCAGGTAACAAAACCCATATAAAAAAATATCTTATAGACTAACACACATATTATTGCTTGCGATTTACAGGACTATGTAATTTTTTTAATCAATATTACGATAAGCATATTTTTTTAAACATGTTGAATTTTCGAATGAATTAGATACTAATGAATAATTCATAATAAAACATACAAAATACATAAATAGTGTAAGCTTAAATATTAAGCAAATGTATTGTGCTTTTATGTTCTTCAGTAATGCATTCTATCATTTAAGGATGAATTTAGGACTCGAAGTAGTACTAACTAAAATAAATTAATGTATCAAATATTGACATTAAACGTCTTGACAGGCGTACCATAACAAATAAGATCACTGAAAACTGAAATGCAATTCATAATACGACCGCCTCATCGTTAAGACTTTTTGTTCTGTCATTTTTATTTCTAAATACAAATTGTTATTTAAATTCAATTAGACAGTATATTTGTTATTTAATCTACAATAATAGGCCCTTATACACATCATTATTGACGTCATTATAGATCGTCATATAGACTTTACAATGTTTTTTTTTCCGGAGCACTTTGTAGTAATATGACAAAACATAGATGTACAAATTCAAACGTATCTCTTTAAGGGATCTCTTCCAGTCAATCTTTGAGTGGATTATTCGCTACAGAACAGGTATAATTTTGAGTTTGAGGCATGCTAGCCTTTTCGCATACATGTGGCGTCCCGCGTGTGTTGTAAATCAGTACGTCGTAACCGATCGCGACGTGCGCTTGACGAGCTATCTGCTTAAGTGGTTCTGGAGGTAGTAAGGTGTTGTGATAGTGGGAACATGAGCTCTTGTTGGTTAACTATTTCACATTAATTTTTATATTTGAAAAGTAGAAGCGTTAATGCAGACCTGCATTAACGCTTCTACTGCACCTGTGCGAAAAAATGCTGTATGATTATTAGTTGTAAATTCACATGGATGCAGTATGAATGGGCCGGCTCGACCGGTAGTACCACACTCGCACAGAATACGTGAAGTAGTAGCTTGTTACTGCGTTATGTACAGTGAGGGAGAAATTTAGATGCCAACGGGGTTCAGTTTCATTTTACCAATATTTTTCTATTTCTACTTGTCAATTAGTTAAGTGCACACTTATCAATGCGCCAAGATTTTAATTTTAATTTAGTTGCGTACTATGTTGAAATATAGTAACTATTACTTTTGTATTATTCATCAAGGGAGGATATAATTCAAGAGCGTTTATTAAACCGCCCGACTGCCGCAGTGCAATCCATAACCGCCGCCCGCGCTGCGCCCGCGCAGCCCACGGTGCTATCGAGGATTTATCGACGCCTTCACTCAATGTTATAATTATGTGCTATACCTAATTGTAATCCCAAACATTGAGTTTCCATAGAGCAGATAGTTACCGGTTTAGCTATTCGATAAGACGTTGTTTTCCAATAATACTGAAAAATTCATGAAAAACACCATTCCTCCCTTTACTTAAAAGATTGTAAAGCGAACACACTTACATAGAAGTATTTTTATTGTGACTTATTTGTATAATAAACATCCAATAAGTTCGTTTTTATTTTCATTTAGTTGACATTCTGGTAAATTTAACAAAAATATGTGTGTGATTACGACGGTACCCACAGAACCCTTGGTGAAGGAGTTTGATTCGCATTGGACCGTTTTTTTTGATGCAACAATTTTCTACCTGTGCAGTATGTCTGTACAGGTATTTTATTTATGTCTGTGATGACGAAATAAATATTTGTATGTATGTAAATTCTTTATTGTACAAAATAACATAAATGACAAGAAGAAATACAGTGATGTACAAAAGCGAACTTATCCCTTTAAGGGATCTCTTCCAGTTAACCTAAGTTAATCAGTTAAGTTATTTGTATTTTGTATTTGTTTTTCCTTTTTAGTACTGAATAGACTTTGCAAAGTTTTTATTTTGATGTTCACATTTTTAAATTTCATCTCCTGATCAAGTTAATGCAATTTTTGTTGGTGCGGTAATAACAGCTCTACATGAATCTCAATATAGCTATAACCTATAATGAGCAGAGGCGGACGGTGTACTATAATAGTCATTAATAGCAATTCCGAGCGACCTTGGTCCACTGCTCAGCCTCCGGGCGTCGCGAACATACAGACAAAATGGCACTGTTGTTTGTGATACAAGTGATAAACAACAACAACAACAACAACAAATACTCTTTATTGATTCACGCAAGTAAACAAAATAAAAGAAAGCAATATGTTAAAACGTACCTACTTGTACAAATTGTTACTCTAATCTACTTATCTACACTAATGTACACTAATGTAGTCAAGAGGTAAACTTTGTTTGTTTGTATGTAGGAAGTATCTCTGGAACTACTGAACCGATTTAAAGAATTATTTCACAGATAGAAAGCTACACTATCCCTGACGGACATTAGGCTACTAATTCTACGCGAACGAAGTCGCGGGCATTTGCTAGTCTTTATTACTTGCAAAATACTTTTTTTTCATTTTCATTTTATTTTTATTTTTATTTTCAATATTGTATCAAACCGGTCCAGTGCTAGTCAGGGGCCCTAGTCAGAGATCCTATTTTTTCCCTGTATTCACAAAGGAATCGAATAATTTCAGTCGCCTTCAAATACATCGGACTGGTCAAGGTATTTAAATAAAATATCTGAGTTCGCTCTTATGTTATTTGCAATTGAGTCGTGTTCACATTTTGAGGAGCTCTACTGCGTCAATATGTTTCAAGGACCTTGTGCAAGGTCCATCCGTATCGCTACCACCATCTTGCTCGCTAAACCTACCGCTAAGCAGCAGTGCTTGCACTGATGTGTTCCAGCGTGGAGAGCAAGACAGCCGGTGCAATTACTGGCACAAGAGGTATTCCATCTTAGCCCTCTGGGTTGGCAACGCATCTGCAATCTTTATGGCGTTGCGGGTGTCTATAGGCGGTGGTGATCACTTACCATCAGGTATACATACATTTATTATATTTATTTATTAAATAAAAACATGACCCACTTGCTTGTTTGCCTTCCTATTTTATATAAAAAAAGATGACTGTCGTAAACTCATTCCTGAAAGTTTACCAATCTTTTTAACTAACAAATGTTTTTTTTACCCGACTACGGCAAAGCCAAACGGAAGGGTTAAATGTTTTTAGCAGCCTATGTATTCCTTTCATTTGAGGGCAAACGTCACAATGACAGAGATAGCACATGATAACTAACATAGCTTTACGCAGCAATTGTGAAAGAGTGTTAGAGAATAGTTACTATACTCGTACATCTGTGCATAAGTGAGAAAGAAATTTTTGGCGGATAAATAATTCAGGAACTGAAAACAAGCAACTCCTGTTTACCTAAGTAACCTGTTTTAAATCACAAGTCAGCATAAGTCAGCCCGCATTATTTTTAGCACATTTAAGCATCCAAAGTTGATACACCAGTGAGCACTTTGTTCTAAGCACTAGGTTTATGGGTACAATACAAAACGAAGTTTGGTTCTCTGAGGAGCAAGGGTTTTTGGTTAGAGCAAATATTGCATAACAGCACAAACTAGGTGGTATTGTTTCGCGGAGTCAACAGCCGCTGCAGCACGGCGGCATTTATTGTACGAATTTCACGCTTGCACGTGGGGCTGGCTGTACGAGGCACGAGAATTTTGATACTTGATTTAATATACCATTTTTGTGTTCTACTGCTAGGCATAGGACTCTCTATCAGACTTCAACAACTACCCAGTGTGAGTCTGAGTCCTTTTTAAACGAACGTCCAAGTCATCCCGCCATCTTGTTCGTCCTCGTCGTCGCTGGCCGTTCTGAGGCACCCACCAAGTGGCTCTATGAACCCAGCTCTGAAATGATTAAAAACATGTTAAAGTTAATGTACTTTATCTTTTGGTATTATTTTTACCGCCAAATCTTGGGATTTTAGTTACGAACAACAAGCAGTTTTGTTTTATTGCTACATTTTATTTTTTGAATAGGCCATGCACTGAGAATAAATGGGGTGGAGTTTTTAATACTAGTAATAGATTAATAGATACTTACATACAACGGCACGAGATTCATTTACAAGAACTTTACAAGAAATAAGTTCTCAGAAATGGTCTCCAAGAGTTTTGGAAAAAACACATGGCCATGACATAGAATGACAACAAAGTAGAATTTTCAGATACTTACATATTTTGCTGTACCTACGTCCGATGTAAACCACAAATAAATAAATAAAAACCCTTTTAATCGAAATTATCAAAACCGCTCAATCCGAGCATAACGCATCCCTCGACCACAGATCGCGGGAAGGGTTGCACACAGCTTTCGCCACGCTTGTCAACGCGTGCGCACACTTCAATGACAACCCTGTACACAGACTGTTTTCTAACTACCCTAAAGTCCTTACATACTGCGCGTTGCTACAAAAAACAACTCGATGATTCCGCACTCTGTGGTCATTCTAAAATTTTATGTGTGTAGTGTGTACTCGCTTAAAATCCACCCTTTTCGTCACGCCGCGGATAAAAATACTAATTTCAACCAACAATGGCGTTTGGTAACTAGTTCCTAGTGTAAACAAATTGCTCCATTCTTGCAGTTTTGCTTTGAGGACGCTTGATTTGGAAGTGAACAGTCAATATTTGCATGACACTGACTGCTGTGGTAGCATTTTTGAATGACTTTATAATATTTGTAGGGTGTTCTTTTAACTCAAAGTTCAAATTGTATGTCTGTTTTATGTATGTATTGTTGTATCCAACACTGTTTTTACGGAGTAGTAAGGTATAGTTTGTACCAATATGTTACTCCAAAACTTCGCTAAATTACGCCTGACTCTATTAATTAAAAACTACTTTTTCTACAATTTTTTAAAGGGCTACCTGCTGGTATTTTGTGATAAATCCACTAATTAATCGTCGATGCCTAAAATCCCTTTGATTTCCCTTTCGTAAAGGCTTGCAACATGACTACAATTCCACGGATATTGCGGGTGTTCATAGGTAGCATTGGTTGCTCACCATCGCGTGATCCACTTGTTCGTATCCCCCTTAAAGAGGTGATAGTAGGACGAGCAAGTTCGCATAGTTATGGCTTGACGAACTTTTTTCGCCAAAAGTTACTCGCGTCGTCCGAGTAATTAGAGGATACACGGGCCATAAAGGTCGGCCAGCCATTGTTACTCGAACTTACTTATTGTCTGTCGCACCTTTTATAAAATAGGAAAGACTGCTAATAATTAATCACGATACTCTTAAGTTACGATCTTCCCACATCTTCAGGATATGATATAAACTGTTAAAAATTTGCTGTCCGAACTACTACTATTATTATTAAGTATTGTTTATTTGTTAGTAACAAGTGTAAGATTATGTTAGTGTCCTTATAACATCGTTGCTGAATTTTTGTTAAATCTTCTATTTCATTTAAATTTATGTAGTATGTATATCAAATCCCAAGGATGCTACTGAAAACCAGCGTCTCGTTTTACCGAGCTCGTTTAACGTCTAAATCTATTAATTCGCTATTTCTTTCTTACTTTCTTTCACATACGGCTAGATTTAAGCCCCTATAATGAACACTTGCACCAAAATAATTCGCAACACTTCGATAAATTACAATTACAAGGAAGACTAGGTAATTTTAAAGCCGTAAGAGCGAGGGGGCGCCATATGTGGTCAATTCCCGCCCACCGCCGTCTGCTGATCCCGCCATAATGGGAACACATTTTATAAATGTTTAACAAGGTTATTTAATTCCGTCAATATTGGATTTACGAGCGTGACGCGTCCGAAGCTCTTGCGCAAATACGGGCTTATAATTTATAGAGTTTATTTGCGGTTGAACTGTAACCAGGCTACGAAATATAGGTTTACGAAAGAGTTTAACACATGACCAGTGACAACTGCGTTTTGAGCCAGTCATATCATCATTCATTATTCTTCTAGTACCTACCTTTTCCCTAGATTTCCCTAGGTTTAGTAGTTAATTTCATAAAACTTCAATTTCTCGGGCGTATTATAAAATAAATGATTATATCTTAGGCAGGGATATCTGGAAATGATATCGCCTTAGATTGTCGATCCCCGGCTCTTACTTGTAGTATACTGTGTTAAATAGGTGCTTGAAATGTAACAAATAATATTGTAATTTTACTCTATTAAAAAGATGAGTTCCTTGTTAATTTAGTTTAGTTCTTGTCTGTATTTTCTTATCAGATTTTTTCCGAACCGGCAATAAATTCTTTTACATTCATAAATGCTTCTTGAAAATCTATTATAATTTAAATTTTGACTTTAAACCGACTTCAAAAAAGAAGCAAGTTCTTATTGCTAAATACTTTTCGACTTAACAATTCTTGGCAACTCGTGCCATACGAGGCAATCAGAATCCACGAGAGAGACTGTGAGTTAATTAAGCATAGCATCAGAAACAATAACGTAAGGGTTGGCAGCATTTGTGTCAATACGGCACCCCCACGATAGACGGGGTGCGGTTATTGTTTGGCTTTGGGACTAGCCGACTTGCTCGCTACAAGCGGATACAAGGCTAGCCGCGACGCGACGCAAATTCATAGGAAGAGGTCAGCTTAGTCTAGAACATAAACTTACACTATTGATATACCTAAACCTATTATACAGTGTGAAAACGTGAGGACATTGTCATTGTTAAAATGTGACATTAGTCCTATGACATTTTTGTCCTATATAAAGGGCATATGTTTACACTATGACATTTGATCTGCGTATATGACAAATATCTAGATGCCATACTTAGTCACTCCAGTCAAGATTAAAAATTCGTGCAACGAAATTTGATGTAGGACAAACGAGACTAGACGAGAAAGTAATATACTTATGGTTTATATTTATCTATGGGCCTATGCAGCCTGAAATAATTAAATTTATTCTATTCTATTCTATGGTAGTTGCATAAGTCAGAAAGACAAAACAAACGCAATGACATTGTAACTTACGTAAATGACAGGTCAGTCATGTTTCACGTAACTTGAAACATTGTACCACGCTGTGACAAATCAAAAGTGGTCAAAGGTCTTTTTCGTCTATACTAGTTCATGTTCTTACTTATCCCTACTCAGGAACGTCACAATAATTACAACTTCCAACGTCCACATTACTACAAACCTTTAAAACCCATTACAAACTTAGAACCATCAACAAACCGAGCGGCGCACCGCGTGTAATGCGTGAACTTGGCAGTTTACGAGCTACAATCGTTTACCATGCGAGCTACAACCGTTTACGGTGCACGCTAATGTCAGTTGTGTTTTGTTTTTGTTGAATGAGTTATCATGCTCTTATTTTGAATTTGGTTTTAAATTTATTGCGTGCGATGTCATTTTAAATTTAGATTTTTTTATTTTTAAATACATAAGTATATCTACGCATATAAAAGAGTTCCGATGCTGACTGTCTATGACAGATAATTCACAACCTTACCAGTTGACGATACCAACATGAAAGTGAGAACATGTTTTCTACTCGTGACCACGCCCGTTGAAACATGGCCTAAACGTCGAGGTAAATTAACAATTATAAATTTTTATCGCGTTAAACTTCCGATAACGTTATAAATATATGTGTTTCTTGGGGAATCTGGAAGTACACTGAAAATTATTTTGTTAGAATTTCATCATTAAGGGAGTTAAAAGAAGCGTAGAAATGAGTATTTAATCTAAAGTCTACGAGAACCAAGTCACAGGCTAATGCTAGTTGTAGCGAAAAAAAAAACCGAACCACTTAGTATGTTTGCATAAGCATTTTAGGGAGGCTGTTTTTTTTGGCATTTTTTATTATAATCGAAAAACCAGTTTAGGAATAAATGAAGCCAATACCCCATTTAACCTAGAAGTTTAAATTTAAAATGTTGACTCGTCTCTCCCCTTTCAAACTAAGAAAGAAAGAAACTATTTTTTTTTCATTGTATGAAGGCTGGATAATTAAAGAGGAAGATAAAATTATTTTCGGTCATTAGGCTAAGAGTAAGGCTTAAGGAGTTTTCCCACAGCTTGCCATTGTTTTTGGAACATTATTATTAACACCTAGAGCTCCACGTATTGTACGATGCGTGAAAAATGGCGCATGCCGCGCGTAGGATCACGTCTCTCCTCCATCCATCATGTGACGTCACGGGTTTATAATTCCATTCCTACAGGCCGGGAGACACTGCGGTTTATATCGTGTTTATGACTGTATAGGTATCCTTGAAAATGGTATTTTTTTGGCCTGTTTGGTTGGTTGTGTATGTCAAGTACCAAAGTTGTTTAGTTTAGGATCCTTTTATCAAAACGTTTCTGTGACATGTTGATAACGCACAGTCTAAACTTTCTTCTAGAGACTATAATAAGAACAGGGAAGCAAACGAGCATGCGAGTCCTTTCATGGGAAGTGATCACCGCTGCCATAGTATCCAGCGATCCCAAGAAAACCGGTGATCAATTGCCAACCGGACCTTTGGATAAGTTTTTAGGAATGAAATTTGTCAATGTTTTTTGGATTTGAGCTGAAACAGTTGTTGAATCTTGGACTTTTAAAGTCGTAAAAAGCTCCTCTCCCCATAATTGTTTCTAAGTATTCTACAGAACTTTGAGCTTCTGCTCGTATGGTTTCGACTCAATACAGTTTTAAGTAATACAAAATGTTGTAAATCCTCCTAAACGAGTTTATTATGATGAAAATTAAATTAAAAACATATTTTGCAAGTAGGCTTTATAGGCTATTTTACTTGTCCGATTCTACCAGCACTTCGGAAGATGGAACATTCTGCTGAGAAGAAGTGCCAAAAGTATAACCTTTTTCTTCTCTTTTCAAAACAGAATGTATCCTTATGTAGGCAATCGAAATTTTTAATTTTCGTTTTTTTGTATCTTTTTTATTCATACTACGAGGGTAGTTTTCCCAAACAAAAATCAATATTGTAATGATCGTACAGACGAAACATATTGAAAAATTCGCAGGGTATTGCAGCAGTAATGTGGCGAAACTGGCAAACGCAAGGCACGGCCATTACCCTAATTTTTCTTTGTATTGTCATTCATTTAATTGAAAGAATGTGTCCTTCTTAAGCGAGTCCGTATTGGAGGTGGCTCGCTTTTGATCAGTATAAAGTCGTCAAAAATAATAATTTTACTAGCATTCGGCGTATTAAATGTCCCCTCGACTGCGGTTCGTAATAAGCCAATGCGTCACTCACAACTGTTGCAGTGTTTCCCCACAAAACATTCACAATGCGGGAAGGTGTACTTTTGTTTGCTATTTTGAAAGCGAGATCAAAATACAATTAGAGATCTGGGGGCAAGTCGAACAAAAAAAAGCGGCACGGCCGTACCATCCTTTTCTCGAAGCAGTTCAGGCCATTTTCGACCCCCTGTAACTTTGGTGTCGATTTTATTTACCGGACAAGTGAGAGTCAGACTAACGGATTGAGAGTTCCGTACCAATTTATATATAGATGATTTACGTAGGGAATTCGGGTCTTTTTTGCGTGTTTATGTCTCAGGTTTTTCATGTGATTTAACCGTGACGAATATGGGATTTTTACCCAACTGCGTGACGCAAAGGAGGGTAATGTGTTTATCAGTCTATATATGTATGTATGTTTGTTCCTTTGTTGCGATCTAGAGACCAAATGCGTGGAATCGAATCCGGAACGTATGCATCACACAACGCATTGAGTAACGATGCGTACGGCTCACAAGAAATTTTGCGAAACCCGATTTTGAAGGGAGTGCTTAATCGACGCATAATTTAAGGCGAAGCGTACACAGACCCCTTTTTTATTTTTCCTCAGAAAAACAGTAAAAACCGTAAAGCCAGCGTTAGGGCTAAACAGATAACTCCTCGAACCATTAACGGAGCTAATTGTGAACGAGTCTTCCGCTACTGGCTTGCAGAGCAACTTAAGGGCAAATGCAGACTAAACTTTGTAATGAAATCAAAACCTTTACGTAATCTACACTAATATAATAAAGAGGTAAACTTTGTTTGTTTTTTTTTGTTTGCATGTAGGGGGTAATCTCTAGAACTACTGAACCGATTTCAAAAATTCTTTCACAGATAGAAAGCTACACTATTCCTGACGGACATAGGCTACTAATTACACGTGAACGAAGTCGCGCGCGTTCGCTAGTCAAGTATAAAATAAAGTCGCTATCCGGTTCTGTCTTTTCTTATGCCTTCCGCCACTTACTCCTTCAAAACCACGCAATGGATTTTAATAAGGTTTTCAATGTCTTTTACAGAATATTTTACTGAAGGTATGAACAATAGAATCCCCTTGTTTAATTGACAAACGTTTTACCGAATGTATTTCGTAGATTTTTCGTTTCATTGACGCTGTTTCCTGCTGAAGTCGAAAAGTTTTCAGGATATCTTGTACATGCATCGTGTAGGTTAGGGTAGCATTTTAGCCTGAAAAAAAAATGGAAATATCCTTGCTGAAGATGCCTTTCAATGAATTGAAATTCGGTGAAATTATGATTCCATAATGTTTCAAGGGTAAACCATTGCGTATAAAAAACATAATTTAACTCTTGAAATACAAGCGTGTGTCCCGCCTCGTCCTCGCCCGCCCTAAACTCTCCACGTAGCACCTTACCGCAATCGGCACGCAGCGATTTTATCGTCCATGACCGAGGAGATTGCTGCTTTTAAAAAGCGCACTTTAATTTTGGGCGCCTCCAGCGAGCCTGGACGCGCTCGTGCGTGCGGGACGCGTATTAACTTTATTAGCTATTAAAGTTTTTGCGGCGTTCGGAACGACCAGTGTGCGGTGCACCTGTTTCAATTGTATTGTTGCAATTATGAATTTCATGTATTGGGACTGTTTTCTTAATGTCTGTTCAGTTGTGAGTTGGTAACAGGTACATAAACTTTAAGTACTTAGTTATAAGAGCCCTTTTTGCAGAGCTGCTAAGCGGCAATCACCCAATTTCCGTCCGGATAGCTACCACCATCTTGCCGCTAAGCATCAGTGCTTACACTGTTGTGTTCCGGCGTGGAGAGAATAACGGCCGGTGTAATTACCGGCACAAGAGGTATTCATCTAAGTCCTCTGGGTAATTTCCGGGTATTTTTTTAAGCGGTTAAAAAGTTAAAGGACCAACGTTACAATCGATTGTTCTCAAAACATTAGATTAACAACGACATAATCCTAACTCACACGGCACTTGCTCTCAAACTTCCCCCGGACATTGATTTATAGTATCTTTATTTGATTCGATATCATCAGATACCGAGACGGCCCCCTCGATACGATACGATACGATACGGAGTCCTCACGTCATTATGAGGTAACTATTCTGTTACGTTGCGTATCAAACAGTTTTCCTTGTTTGTGGGGAGACGAGATTTGGAACCGAGAAGGTGGGAAATATATGAGACTGTTTGTTTTGGCGAATGTCAGTGACAAGTTTGTAAAACTCGTTGTCATCCTCCGAAAAACACTAATCGTGTGATTAATTGTTTTATAACGTTTTATTTATAACGTTTTCGGGACTTTAACGCGAAACAAAACAGCAAATCAGCAGTAATACCCTCCTCTTGAGTCTACTCGTGACCACGGCCGAAACGTCGAGGTAAATTAACAATGTTTTTATCGCGTTAAAATCTCGATAACGTTATAAATAATTGTATGGGTGTTACTAATAACAATAAAATGCTAATACTGATTTATTAATTCACACACGAAGGTAAAAGATAAAATACATACAGGATATTTTTGCAGTTAGTAGCAGTTTGCAGTAGCAAATAGTTAATATCAGTTTTATAACGATTTTGTGACGATTTATATTACTTCAATTATTAAATCATAATAAAACCGTTAAGAAAGTGACATTAATTATTTTAGTAACAGCACTTAAAGGTGGAATTACTGGCACAAGAATTCCATCTTAACCCTCTGGGTTAGCAACGCATCTGCAATATTCTTGGTGTTGCGAATGTCTATAGGCGGTGGTGCTCACTTACCATCACGTGACCCACTTGCTTGTTTTCCTTCCTATGTGGAATAAAAAAAAAGTAGGTACAATGTTTTTGATTAAGACTCAATTAATGGATGCTCCGTTACAAGCACTTATCGGCCTTAGAAAAGAGAAAGGTTCTTAAATGGAGTATAAATATGCCATGTATAAAGACGCTTATCTCAATATCATCGCATCAAATGTTTCCCAAGAAACTTGGATCCCCATAGTTCGTTAAGTATCTCGTGCTCGCTCCCTCCGCATTTTTTCCCGTCCAAATAAATTAATACTTGTCCGGAGCTTGTCAAATTAATTTCTCCTTGAGACTATTTGTCCGCAAAAAAGTTCCACGGATCGCCATTACTCAGCCTAGTTGGGGAACCGGCGATATGTATTGTCAGGGGGACCATTTGTAAACTTGATCGATTTTTTTAGTACAGCTTTTTTAGTATTGATCCCATTAACAGACTCATAAGTAAAATCTGCGGGTGGTAGGACCTTGTGCAAGGTCCGTCCGGATCGCTACCACCATCTTGCTCGCTAATCCTGCCGCTAAGCAGCAGTGCTTGCACTCTTGTGTTCCGGAGTGGAGAGCAAGACAGCCGGTGTAATTACTGGCACAAGAGGTATTCCATCTTAGCCCTCTGGGTTGGCAACGCATGTGCACTCTCTTTGTTGTTGCAGGTGTCTATAGGCGGTGGTGATCACTTACCATCAGGTGACCCACCTGCTTGTTTGCCTTCCTATGTTGTATAAAAAAAAAAACTTCTTCTGCGTGATTTTTAGTCGGGATAAAAAGTAGTTCATGTGTTAATTCAGGGTTTAAGCCAAGGATGCACAAACCACGGCCCGTGGGCCACATGCAGCCCGCTGATGATGGCGTCTGGCCCGCCAGCGAATCAAAAGAAACAAAGCAAATTAAAAATCTTATGAACAAGAAACAACCTTATGAAATCTCTTTGGACCCACCAGACAAGAAGTTGAAGCCCTATTTTTTGGGTAAACTTTATTAAGGTACGAGTATTTTATAATTTCTAAGACCCGCTTTTCGGTTATATCTGCCTTAAGAACCCCTGGGCCAAATAAGTCTGAGCACCCTTGGTAAGAAACCATCTCCATTCTAAATTTCATCTAAATACATCCAGACGTTTTAGCGTGAAGAAGTGACAAATTATGTCACACAAACTTTGTCAGCTTTATATTATACTAACGGACGCCCCTGACTTCGTTTACGTGAAATTAGTAACCTATGTCCGTCAAAGATAGTGGTAGCTTTCTATTTAGAAACTATTTTTTGGAATCGGTTCAGTTGTTCCAGAGATTACACCCTACATACTTATATACAAACAAACAAAGTTGACATCTTTATAATATTAGTGCAGAAGTATGTTAAACGCATTTAATTACTGACAAACAACGTTCAGTCTAAACTCATGTATAGTCGACCAAGAAATTGATAGATCACTTTTCGATCGTATTGCAAACGGATAAGGTTCAAAAGTGGTCAAGCAAATACTTGGTCGACGATACCTATAGAGACTTATTGAGAACGTTTCTTATGGGATGTAGTAGTGCATTAAAAAAAGAGTTTTAGAAATTCCACTATAAAGGGGGTTTAAAGGGGGATGGAAGTTAGTATGTAATCTACAAGGATAGAGTTGCGGGAAAACCTTGTGTCGAATATTTTTATAATGTTTTTTAGGTGCATCCTTGCATGGCAAAGGCATCTTTGATATTAATACCTTTTCAAGTAATAATGATTGCATAAAATATCAACTACAACTACAATTCATCATCATCATCATCATATCAGCCGGAAGACGCCCACTGCTGGGCAAAGGCCTTCCCTAAGGTTCTCCACGACGGTCGGCTTTGTGCTGCTCGCATCCACCGGTTTCCAGCAATCCTCACCAGATCGTCGGTCCCTGTGGGAGGCCGACCAACACTTCGTCTTCCGGTACATGGTAACTACAATTATAGACTGGGTTATTATTATTAGTTTGTTTATATCTTCAATGATTATAAGATTTATAACATGCAAATTAATTTCATCTTGTGAAGGTACTTATCCTTTCCTTTTGTCTACAAAAGCTCGCTGACCCGCGGATGGCTCAATAAATAAGGATGTTTTCAATTAACAATGCCAAGTAATGACAGGGTGTGTTTAATTGCAGGCTTCGCGGCGACACCGGCGCGGCCGCACGAAATGTGGACACGGAGCGAGGAAATAAGAAACACCATGAAACAAGATTTTTGTTAAAAAAAATATAAATAAAAAAATATATAAATTGGTGACGGTACTTTATTAATGTACTTTTACTACAAAATTTGGAAACAATCCGTCCATTGGGAGTTATTTAAAATAGACTCTGGATTTAATCCACGCATACAAAAGCTTGTCAAAAAATTTAGACACGTTAACTGTTGCATTGATTTATTTCATTATAAAATTTTAATAAATAGTAGAAAACGTTTGCACTTAAAAGTACCTAAAGTTACAAATAATAATGTGGCTTTGAAAATTTTCCAAAATCGCGAATCTTTCTATTGCGAAAATTTTCGAAAACATCCCCTTCAACCTTCTTATATTAGAACTGTTAGCGATATTGTCCATCCTTACCCAAGCAGCACTATTTAAGCTGTATAGTCGCTGTATAGAGGTGATCGCTTCTTAAGTTCTTAATTCGCTAATCTTAAGTTTAACTTGCTACATAACTATATGCGTTTATCTCCTATTGGACTAGTTAAAACGAGAGTTACCGAGTTAGGTAGCAAGTTACCGCGAGTCGGGAAGGATCATCTTAGTGCTTGTGTTTAAAATCAACCATATTCTTTTCTTCGTAGATCGGTGCGCTTGCGGCGGGCGGAAACAAAAAGTCGCCTCACACGACGGTATTGTTCCGTCCACGTGCCCTGCGACATCGCCTGATTGCAGGGTATGGGAGGCACGGTTTCGGGGCTTGAAGAATCAATTGATAAACTGCGCCGGCGCATAAGGACGGATGATAATGATATTATAGTGTTTACGAAAACAAAAAAACTTGGTCGGCGGTTTGGTTTAGTGGTTCCACAAATTCATTAAAACTTTTGTCATTTTTAGAAAAAAAAAATAGAACATTTATTTAATCGTTTACTCGTATATTTATACAAATTGATGGAGTACTGAGGTATCTAACGTAAAACAAACCGAATTGAAAACCTCCTCCTTTTCGAGGTACGTCATAAACAAGACATAGACTTGCAATATAGACTACATTACGCTTTTTTCATTTTTACGTTGTAATCGCTGTAATACGACTGAAATGTCCAATTGAATAAAACCTGCATAGTGCGCTATAAAATCCTGCTTTACTGTGTAAAGTATTGTTTTTAGAATGTTAAATCAGCTGGTTTAACAGAATTTGATTACAGCTGAAGCGAAATATTGGCACCATGAAGATTTACATTTGTTTTAGGGTCCATTTATTTCCTTTTGTCTTAGTAGTTAAGTTCTTTTGTCCAGTTTTTGAATACTGTCATTTCATTAGAGTCTAATGCGTTGGTTTATAGCTCACTCATTTGGTAACGGACAAAACAACCGAACTAATGAGATAAGAGGGTTGTTTTGTCCGAACCTAAGACGGCGAATTTTACTTTAAGCCGTTATCATTTTTTCCATAATTTTTAAATATAATCACAACCATAATCATTTATTGTCAAAACTTTGTTCATTGCAATCTGTGTATATGTATAGCGACCATAGTAGGTAATACATTATCTTTAAAAACTTCAACTGTCTATTTATCATAGTTCAAAACATACAGCCCTATAACAGAGGAAGGGACAACAGGGTTTTGTTGGCTTCTTCGGCTACGGAACCCAAATAAACTAGTAACACCCTTTTTGCAAAGTATCCCAACTATGAGGACATCTGGCCTCTATGCTACAAAAATCAGAAATGCCAGAATTTGACATTTTCATACAAAAATGTGTCAAACTTATTAAATTGTAGCATTTGCAACGTTTGCGGTACACGGGCCAGCATATTATCGTCTAGTACTTAGTATGTCTTTGTATAAGTATATATTTTGTCACGACTCTAATCCTTGATAAGATCACTTCGCTGATTGTCACTCGTGGAGAATGGATTGATTTATCGATCGTAATGACGTTCTGATTTCAAGTCATCATCGCCTTAGGAGCTCCCTAGAGAGACGTTTGCGCTGTAAGCATTAAATTTAATGGCAGCCAAGTCATCTACAGTAGAACCTTCTCGCAATAAGACTTGTTGAGAGCAAGTAATAATAAAGCGACCAGTTAGTGGTGTTCCTACTTCAACTTTAATTCTAAAAAGATAAAACACTTTTACAAATCATAAACTAAAAAGCGACCAAACAAAAAAAGATTAAATAATCAAACCGTACTGGTCCCACGTCTTTTAACAGTGTTTATTTCAATTTAATACCATCGATTAGTATCTACGCATCAAGTATTAAGATTCAATAGATATTGTTAAGCATCTCTTTCATATTAGAATCCAACAAAACTCCATTGGTATTACTAAAAAACTATTGTGGCTCGTGTAGCTGTTTATCGGACACCATCTTCATCACTCGGTACTTGCTGCGATGACTCGTCATTTACAACTCCCGACTCACCAACCAAGACTATACCTTCAACGGTGAACTCCTGAGTTCAAATTCCTAAGGGCAAACTGAAATCTATACACGTAACAACCACGATAAAATTTACTTGTGTTGAATTTTTATCGTGTCTTGTGTCCTAGGGATACGAGTGAATTTCAAACGTTTCGGATTTTCGCGATTGTAATCGTAGCGGGGTTTAGTGCATTGTAGCACATAATGTGTACGTCAATAAACTTTCATGTGCTCCATTCATGAGCGCAACCATTCATGTATTCGACTGATTTGTGATTTGATTGAAAGATGGCTCATTCATGGTTTGATTTTTAAACCTGACCGTGCTAGCATAATGAGTTACGGCGGTTATGAAATATGAACTATGTCGCAATTAGAGCGAGGAACGTAATAAATTCGCAATGAAGTTGTGCTAATCATTGATAATTTACCTCGACGTTTCGACCGTGTTACAACGGCCGTGGTCACGAGAAGACTGGTCTAAAATATAAACGTTATTAGTTAGGTATTAATAAATAATATTGACACAAATCTGTTATTTCTGGTCAAATTTTACATATTATAATGGAGGTACGTATCTTGTACTACTTGTTTACATGAGGCGGTAAGCTACCGTTGCTCGAACGAATTTTGGATAAAGCAAGGTAACAAAATCGATCGTGTCGCCTCGTGTCAGCTCTGTCACTTCAATTTATCAACGCTCGTTAGCTCTTATTAAAATTAATAATGCCGGTGCGACGTCGCCGCGCGTTAGGAAAACGTCGCGGAATCGTAATTATTGTGTATGTACATAACTTAAATGTTTTCAAACTAAAGTCGCAGAGGCTTCCGCGGAAAATAGGGACTCTAACTTATGAACAAAGACATTGTGATGACGGAAACTTAATATTCTAGATACTGAGATCTGTCGCCTTTTTACCAAAAGTAACGTGACGTGGATCAGATAGTCACCAATCAAGTTACAATTTTTTTTCAAAGTCAAAGTCAAAGCCAAAATATTTTATTCAGAGTAGGCTTACAGGTAGCACTTATGAATGTCAAAAAAATTTTTTTTTTATACAACATAGGAAGGCAAACAAGCAAGTGGGTCACCTGAAGGTAAGTGATCACCACCGCCTATAGACACCTGCAACAACAAAAAGAGTGCAGATGCGGTGCCAACCGAGAGGGCTAAGATGGAATACCTCATGTGCCAGTAATTACACCGGCTGTCTTGCTCTCCACGCCAGAACACAACAGTGCAAGCACTGCTGCTTAGCGGCAGGGTTAGCGAGCAAGATGGTGGTAGCGATCCGGACGGACCTTGCACAAGGTCCTACCACCCGCAAACCACAAATCCACAAATCATTCGATAAGCCACAAATCATTTTTGATTCTTTTACTGTAACGTTTTGTTACGAAAAGTTGACGAGTATTTGTTGCGCAGTAAGGGCTAGACAAAGAAAACGACGCTTGATTTCTCATGAGAATCTAAGCTGACATCTGTCTCAATCTGGACAAAATGGATATAAACTATGTTGAGAAATTATATTTCAAATGGGGAAAAAGTCTCAAAAAGCCTCAAATAAAATATCCTTTGAATCCTACAATTAATCTTACACTATGATTAAAATGAGTGTGATTCAAAAGTCGAACTAAAAACACATTACAAGCGTGACTTTAAAAATAATGTATTGTGAAATAAAGTTCCTTAAAAGTTTCTCCTAGGCTGGTTTTTATTTCTACAAACTTCAATCTTGCAGCCATTTAGTGCATATTGAAATAAATTGTAGTCTAACGGTAACTTCGAACTATATCGTCCAACATTAACTTTATCTTAGCTATCTAAATCATCCATCCAAAATAGCAACAGTAACAAATCGCCTTCAATCAATCGGATCATTATCTCAACTAAGTTGATCTCGTTTTTGAAAAACAGCAGTTTCGGAGAAGGCATTGCGAGAGTCGCTATTGTGACCGGCCAATAAAATCCGGACTGATTGATGGACAAGTTTTTTTGCGTCTAATTTTGATAGAAATAAAGTCAAGCGTGAGCGGGAATTTTGAGACGAGTCGAGTAAATTCTCTGCATGTAAAAATATATTTGTTATTAATTTGTAAGGGTTTATCTGGGTGCGTTTTTTAATTCTGCACCTTTAGTAAATGTTGAATTTGTATGGCATGTTTTTTGTTTATTAAATAACGGTAGAAGCTAAGCTTATCTGTTTGAAAATTATCACCGTTATCATAGTTTTTAAACAAAAAGGAGCAATGTCATTTACACTAAAATTATAGAGTCCCAAAATCCATCTTTGATGACTCCTGCTTTTCCCAGTACTGAGCTAGAGAATTATTAACAAATTTTATTTATAGACTCAGGCGTTACTTTGCCATGAGCCTTGCCGTTACTTTGCCTTTGTGTTGAGGTCCATATGAACAAACTGAATTACCTTGCTACTCCGCGAAACCGTGTGATCGGCTTTGCTGAGTAGCTAGGTAAGTAATTTTTCTAGTTTTTTAATTAAATTTATGACAAATTCGAACCAGTCTTAAAATTGTACATGGAATATTTGTAATTTAAAATTACTTTGTGGAAGTTATGCCTACTACATTCCAAGTTAATTTGTGCATCACTAAGTGAATTAAAATGAGTAGGAATTTCATACAGGTAACTTTATCATGACAGGTGGTACACATTATGAGGCAAGTAAAAACATTCAATGCGCAATTCAACAATTTGTTGTACAGGTGAAGAACAAGGTATCTCTTACATTGTATTTTATACAACAGGGACATTCGATATTAACCTGTCCAAGTTTAATTCATAAAGACTTAAAAGGGGGACAGACGAACGAGTAGGTAAGTTTGCGTACTTGTTAGTTCGAAGACCTTTTATCGTCCAAAATTACTCGCTTATTTATGTACTTAGGTTAACACAAGCGCAATAAAGGCCGTCGAGACATTACTACACGAACTTACTTCTCGGTCTATCACCATTTCTTAAAATACACTTGTCTACGGACCCCTAAACCCTCTAAACTCTACACAATAGCTTTTTTCATCACAAAGGCTGTTCATCGATTACTTTTTTACCTTCAAAAATATCAATAATCAGTTTACGCCCACTGTTAATTTCAATGCGGCACGACACGTGGTGTTCGCGTGATGCTGCGCTTTTCTTTTCTGTATCTCTTTCTTTTGTTTGTTTCTTACCATTTAGTGGATGACTGGCATTATTTTATTGCCTTCGAATTAAAAAAGTTACAGCGTCATCGCTGGCAACACCTGACTGATGAGCTATCTGACACGGAATTGGCTTTTACATGAAATTGGCAGAATTATGAGCTGGAGCCAATTAATGGTAATGGAGTTGTCTTTTAGGTTAAGTGAAGTTTGACAGTTGGAGGTAATAGAGGTTTTTTGTAAATTTTAAGGACAGTTATGGCCTTAAACTTAAATGCCTTGCCGTTAAAAAGTTACCAAAAGGCACTTTGTTTGATTCGTAAGTCACAATACTATAATGTTGAACAAAGAGTTTTTTTATAAAATTGGAAAGGCAACGAGTAAGCGGTCACCTGATGGTAGAATGAACATCACGCCCATAGAAACCCACATCACTAAGGAGACTACAGATGCGTTGCTAACCCACCGGGCTAAGATGGAATACCTCCTGTGCCAGTAATTTCACTAAACCTAGTAAATTTTTCTAAAGAGTGAAAAGTTTAAGAGAAGGCTGCCAAAGACAAATATGCTACAAAAATGTAGGACAGACAGGATAAAATAGCGACGTTCCTTTATACTAAATAAAAATTTGTCACCTCCTAGACAATTTCACCCCATCATTTGACCAATGAACTGTCTAATCATTGTCTCACTCGACGAGCCTGTCAGCCGAACAATACCAGACAAAACCGTGAAACTAATGACTTAGCGAAACTCCCAAAATTAAACAAGGTAAAAAAACTGACGATCGATCACCGACTAAACAGAAATAACTACACGAGAAGACCGTGGAACAAATTAAATGCACAGCATGAGGTGTCCAGAACCGGACCAAAGGCAAATATTAAACCTGTCAGTTTTGTGTAATTTGAAGGTTCTGGGATTATAAGTTATGTTATTGAATGCTGGCTGGGAACGGTAATGAGCCGGGCTACGGAGGTGGTTTATGCGTACGCGCCGCCGTAAAGTACCGATTTGGGGCTCGATCGAAATTGGTTTCAATTACTGTCTAGTTATTAGGTAATTTGGTTATTTGATCGTTCTGAATGTTTACTTAATTATGAGTTTTTTTTTGTAATTATAGTATTTAAACGAATAATTTGATGATATACAGCCAAGGTATTTAATATTGAAAATAAATAAAAGAAACAAAAGAATAATTAATAAACTGAAGCGGTACTTGACGGAGGTTCGTAAATAAATTTGACAAAATAACCTTGCTAGCTCCAGCGTTCACTTGAAAAACAGTCTTATCCTGGTGACATACATGTGTATAATAAAAATATCGAACTTTCGTAATCCATCCTTTCATGAAGAACAAGGTCAGAATAAAGCGATCCGTCCAAATTATAAACACGGTCAACGGTTAAAACAGCGGATGAATAACCGTAAGTTACCCCGTGCATGACGGCCAAATTGGCAATCATTAATCTCGCTGCAATCATTTAACCTTTCTGCAATCACGGTAGCGAAATCAGGTATTATCTGAGATTCATGGGCTTTCAAAAAGTATGCTTTTTGGGGAAATGTCAATGGGTTATGATTGATTTGTGTGGAAATGGGAGAGAACTGTCGGACGACGTGAACAAATGGCCGCCGCGGGCGCGGGAGATTTAGGCTGGCGAATTTGCTCCCACTTTACCGAGTACGTAGGATGAAACTTTCAGAGGTCGCAACTGCCTTTTGATTGAGAGGGACTGGACGGACTACCTAGCTGAGCTTTCCTCTTTTTTTGCTACTAGCACATTGTGCAGTGTACTTGTCATTTAATACAATCATTTAGTTCTCCCCCTCCACTGACCTATAAATAATGGACTTCTAGTCAGCGTTTAAAAAATGGCCGAATCAAAAGTCGGACAAAAATTACAGTAAATCGACAACCGACGGCGTAGCTGCCAATAATATTATTTTGTACAAAACCTATTTGCAGCGAAACTTAATAAATCATTATTTTATGCACTTAAATAAAAAATTGTAAATCCAATGACTATAAATGGTGAACTAATAATTTGCATCCGTATTGGCGTCAACCTCTATTCTCATGTCGGGCCGTTTTAGTGCTGTCATTTAGTGTGACACTGTACATCCATGCACTATAATATCATTATCCCCCTCCCATGAGCTGCCGGATCTATCACTCGCCGAACGAAATGCTGTACCAAGCTACTTCTTCACAACAGTCTTCTGTGGGAGTGTGTTACTTCCCTGATGGAGCCAGACTATTCCTACTGCAACCAGCGGCCCTAACATGACAGCCCAGGTTTAGTTAAACCCCTACCTGTGTCTCTGTCTAACTAGTGTCATAAGAAAGAGACGCAGATAGAGATAAACTAAACTAAGCCAGTCATGTTAGGGCTACAGTAACTGGCTACTGCTCTACCAATGTATAATTCATACAATTTCTTATTGAATTCCCATTTAAGCAATGTTTAGTACGATTATGCGGGTTATGCGGGTGGTAGGACCTTGTGCAAGGTCCGTCCGGATCGCTACCATCTTGCTCGCTAATCCTGCCGCTAAGCAGCAGTGCTTGCACTGTTGTGTTCCGGCGTGGAGAGCAAGACAGCCGGTGTAATTACTGGCACAAGAGGTATTCCATCTTAGCCCTCTGGGTTGGCAACGCATCTGCACTCTCTTTGTTGTTGCAGGTGTCTATAGGCGGTGGTGATCACTTACTATCAGGTGACCCACTTGCTTGTTTGCCTTCCTACGTTGTATAAAAAAAAAAAAGATTAATTTAAGTTTTTCAAATGTCGCTTTTGATTTACATTTCCTCTTTGGACTATTACACGATACTTGACCTTCTATCTAAGGGCAGCAATGTACGTCAAGGAAATTGAAACACGTACCACCGTAGAACCTAGTCGAAGAGACATACGCATGACATTTGTATGACATAGCCTGGCGTTTAACGCGTCGCGTCATTGCGATAGGGTTCTAAGGTGGTACGTGAACATATTTCCCCTACTGTACTTAGCTTAATTTGATTTAGTATGACATTTTCGATGACAGGAGCTCCCGATAACAAAACTTTATAAGCGCTACATTTTGTCATAATTTCTTTTCATACACAAATGTGACAAATATATTAAATGATTGCATTAATAAGCTCCTAAAGGGATTTAAATAATTGTACTGTAATTGCATAATGGTGACCATTCGGTTCATACGCACTGCAACCGTGCAAAGTTAATAAATGAATGGAATGAAGTCGTTTAGATCAAAACATTTTATGAATTGTGTTATTCTAATGAGTCAATCGATCGATCATAGTTATATATTAAAAGCGCTACCAATTTCTCTAATCAAAACTTTTAATGTCACGTTCCAAAACCGATGACATGATAATTACCTATTTGTATTACAACACAGACGAAACAAACCGAAAAACTATTTTACTACGAACATTTTATAAAAATGAAAATCGATCATCGAAATCTTTAAAACGATCTCAATCTCGCAATGCTTCTTGACTTTCAAGTGAATGCATCGAGACCGCTTGAAAAATGGCTCGTTTCTGCGCTGCAGTTTTGGCTGTCTTGTTCGATTTATTGCCGAAATTTGATAGTGCTCCTGCAATTTTGATAATTTGCTGTTTACATGCAATCACTCTTCAGAGCAATCGTGGTGATGTTGGGAATATCGACTCATAATTCAGTATGGCATGGCTGACCCATTATGACCCATAGTGAAATTAAAAGTCGGGCAATTTTACAACAAGATTGTTAACTAATATTTTTCTATTATCCAATCGAGGGAATCCGTTGAAAGAAGAAAAAGTGAAAAACAAAAACGGGTTGGCATTTTTGCAAGTTAATGTTTAGAGCGTTTATTATTATAATAAGAGCGTTAAATGGTTACTCCCACAGAAAAATATGTTTTGCTTTTTATCAACGTTCTATTAAGCATGTATCTATAATTGAATTTAAACTTTTTTAAATATAAAAATTTCGTACATCTGAATCGCTGCAGCCCCCATCGTATATGTATTTTTAAAATTACAGTTTGATTAATTTTATTTTGATATCTCCATTAACAACAAATTCACACTTTCGTGCCATTTGCTTAAAAGTGTCAAACACTCAATTACGCAATTTTACAGAAAGTGGAGTGATGTTAGTATTGCCAACTAACAGACAAAATAGCTGACTCTTTCATCCAACGTGAACAGAAGCTCATAAATTTTGAAACTAATCGCTCAAACGATGGGGTCCTATGTCTCAAAGCCATGCAATTTTATAATTTAGCCGCACTCATGTCATCACTAACAGCGGTCCATGGTGGTGAAATTGCGCGTTTTTTGCCGCTGTTGCGCCCTCGGGCAATAATGGACTAATGATAGGTTTGACACCCGCCGCCCTTGGTGAAGAAATAATTCCTAATGACAAGAGAAAAGCAGAATCCACTGCGGCTTGTAAAACAACGCAAATATATTGAATACCGGGAACTGTATCGTAGCTTAGACGACCACAATAAATTTAAAAAGTTACGTTAAGTTACGTTTTATGTTTAGAATTCAATCTGTAAGATGTCAACTTGAGCTATCAGCCCGAGAACACGTCTAACTTGATTCCAATGAAACCTGAAAATAAGCTCATACTATATTTTGATAACTATGTCAGCTGAAGGCACAACAAAGCAGTTTCATAGTAAAGATTTATTTAATCAGTCTTTGCATTAGTAAAGTTACTAATAACTTCCTAGATTTATTTACTTACTTAGCCCGACACATAAGTGAAGCTAATAAAATCATGCTTATTACAAATACACATCTTTAAGCCTAGCACTGTTAGACATTACATCAGTTTTCCATTAACAAGTCTCTGTTTACATTATCAATGTCAACATGTTTCTTTACATACAAGCATAACTATCCTATATCGTAGATTTTTTTAACAAAAAGCTCTTGGCCAATAAACTCCGCAATGTACATCGATTTTTCCAACTGCTCGCTGCCGCCTAATAAAGTAACCTCCCTTAGGCCTAATTCGGATTGTGGGGAGGGTAATTACAGCAAATGTGCCATAGTTCTGTTGACAAAAGAAACCGACTACTGAAACGATACAAATTAACAGCTTGAGGAAAACGGCGGCACAGACGACAGGACAAATATTTTGATAGTAGGTAATAATAATAAGGAACATTATCTGCTTCTGAAATCCGTAGCTTACGCAGATGTTAGTGAAGTTTTATGAGATATTTTAAAAGTAAGAATGAGTCGTCTCGACTGGTATAGTACCATACTCTCACAGAATACCGGCGGGAAGCAATAGCTTGCGTTGTGTGAAAGGTCTGAGGGCCTGTAGAAGTTCCTCTCACTGGCTTCCAGGGGCGGCTGCGATCACCTTCCGCCATGTGACCCGCTTGCTTGGTTTTCCCCTTTTTCCAGTCGCTAAGCAGCAGTGCTTATACTCTTGTGTTCATCTTAGGCAATACATTTGCAGTCCTTGGTGTTACCGGCGATAGTGATTACTTACCGCCAAGTCCAAGCTCATTTCCCTCCCTTTTCCATAAAATCTCTAATCATAACACTCACACGTTTCAAGCGCAATTTCGCCCCATCATCGCCTACCTGCGCGAGCGCACGCGCCCACCACAGGATGTCGCCCACGCGCGGAGACAAAGGCATTACCATACAGGGGTGGGGCAGGGTGTGGCGGGTATTAATCACTTCCCGGACGCTGCGCGTGAACCTGACGGGTTGACTGAGAAATGGTCCTGGTGGATTGATTTGTTGACGTATAGATATTTTAAATAAAAACGACTGTAAAATATTTTATCTACACATATATCATAAATGCTCTATAATGCGTTCAGAAACCGTAGGCAATGACCAGCATTATAACAACCAATATTATTATGAGAATTTTTCTAATTTGTTTCTATATTTGTTCAAATTCATTTTTTATTACTTTATTTTAATGTGTACAGTCTATAGATATTTAATAGGTACCTAGCACTAACAGCTAGTAGCAATGCAGGTCATTGCCCTCTGGCTTCTGAACCCATCATAGAGTACTTTTGATATGTGTGTAGATAAAGTAATGTATGCAACTGTACATAATTAGGTCTTAAAACACTCGTGGTGTGATCCTATTATGAAACTCGCTGACGCTCGTTTCATAAAACCACACTCGTGTTTTAAGACCCCTCATTATGCAATAGTTGCATAAAGTACTATTGTATACCAAAAATTAGCGGAAAGTGATTCCTTTCGGCACTTCTGTTGTAGCATTGTCCAACCAAACTGAAGTCACGGGAGATTTGCGCCCACGCACTTCTTCGGTACAGTATTATTTCAAGAATTGACCTCAGATGTCATCGGAAATTCTATAGCAAGTTGAGTTAAGCGACTTAAGCGTTGTACATTGCTGTCTTAAGATAGAAGGTCAAGTATCATGTAATGGCTCAAACAGGCAATGTATCGAAATGAAAAGCGATTTTGGTCGACTAATGCCAAGCGGCAAAATTGCAATAATAGTACCTACTGAAGGTACTTGATAGATAGATAAAACGTTTATTTGGTACTGCAAGCACACACAATCAAAGTTACAATTTAGAAAAAAGAAAAAGGTTTCAAATTAGACGAGTACTTGTGTTCTGTACTCATCTTTTATACGTATATGTTGTCGCTTCTCAGCAATTTTACAGTTAAGTTGTTAATGCTATATTATTTTACAGGCTTGACAAATGAGTTAGTAAAGCTGAATCTATCACACTGTACCAAAAACGCATGACGTAACGTTTTTATTAAACTTTAACAGAATGACACATAAAATGGCTTCAGTTTCACTTTCCCATTCAAGCCTTTGACATTTATTGTCAAATTATGTTCAACGTCATCTTTAAAACGAATGTGGACAGCCTCTTAAATATTTATAGGAGAAATTTGAGCGAACCTTTAAATTTTGGACGATCAATCTCAGTTGTGATAACTTCGAGTAACATCGTCTGTAATGCGCCGACGCACATTTATGTCGAAATAAAAATTACAATAATTCACCAAAAAGGTAGAAAGGCGGCGCCACCGCACAACACGTTAAATGCAATTTCTAGTCCAGTCAAAATATCAGATTAGACCGCTTCGGAAAAACCTCCGATGGGAAAATACCAGAAACAAACTCAACGAGGCCTGTTTTTTTTTTCATGAAACAAAGTCACAATGTAATTGATTTTTTACAGTATTTAACAAAGTTTGTATAGTCTATTTTGTTTATGTATGTGATTCAAACTAGGAACTTGTGTAGCGGAGACTTAAACATCTTTTTGTTTTCGTTCTATTTTTTTTAATTTCATAAACTAAATCAACTGCTTTAATCTGAGTCTCGGTGGGAAAATAACGATGATTAAAATCATATTTTTTTCATATTTATTTAAATATAGTCGACCAAGAAATTGTACCTACTAATTTTCACCCGTAGGGATACAGTTCAAAAGTGGTTACATAATTACTTGGTCGATTCCCTACATCGAATCATTATTGTTGTTTCAAAACATAAAAACTTTTTAGAAATATTATTAGCAAAACTTAACCTAACGAAAACCTTCTAAAAGTCCTGAAATATTGGCGGATTATGCAAAAAAACTTTATGACAAATAATAATTAGGACAAAAGTTATGAGACCAAGCAAAGCTCAATTCCCAATATTTCAAATTCTGCGACCACTATTCCCTGTCGTAACACCACGAAGGTATCCATATTTGTGCAATCACAATAAAATGGCGTCGAGTGCAAAACAGTCCGTCATACGGCATGGCGTAGTGCTGACAGAAATAGTATCTAGGGTTGGAAGATGGTTCAAAGATATCGATATCGATAGCTTTAAAAAAATATTGAGTTATTTTTACAGTGTTTGTGTGTTGTGGATCTTTGGTGTGTTTTTGTATTTATTTTTATGGTTTTCTAATGGGGCTGACATGTTCAATTTTGATCAAAGCCACTAAATAAATAAAAATTTAAAAAAGAAACAGTGTTTGTTTTGATTTTTTTTCCAAATTAACCTAAAATATATTTTACATTAGATGTCACAACATTAAATTCAATTGTACAACTCTTTGCATTTTTCAATTTGAAACAATATGATCCTATTCTTGCACCAAGTTGTTATTTTTTTTAATAAAAATTGAATAACGTACTTATATACGAGTACAAAGCCTGAGGATATTAATCGTACTGAGAGCTATATTAGTAACACTTAACTTGATACTTATTCAAATTCTTATCCGAAAAAATTATACTAACTAATAAACCATTAAGTGTCAATTAATGTTTGTGAGTATTGACACAAAGTACATTATTGATTAATTTTAACCTTATGTTGATGATGTTGATGATAATACTATTGCATCTAAAGAGAAGCTAGCCTTCATAGATAAAGTAATAAAAAAACTAATGATCATTTCAAAATACTTTCACAATATTTGTTAATTGGCACATACTAAAGAATAACGAAACAAACCAAAACAAATGAAACCCAATTCGATATTTACAGAATATCGACTGCCTTATAGCCCAGCACTAACAATTTATCGAGTGTCGAGACAACAGCGCAGCACTAGGGGGTCTCACGCGTCGCGATACGTTCGCTTGTAGCTCGTAATTTAAAATCCCTGATTTATGATTCAACAGTAGCATTAAATTTGTAATCATATATTGATTTACAGCAGCGATAAGAGCGTTCCGAGAACAAACCTATTGCAAGATTTGCTGTATTATTGGAGCACGTGGGTGAAGTGCGATACCCTGGCTGTGACACAAGTCTCAGAATAATGACATATAGATTGTCATTCGTATTAAAGTAACTTCTTCTTTATCTTCTTGATCCTTACATAGTATAATACAAAATCTCTATACGTTCCTGTCTGTCCTCAAACCTTCGCCACTTCCTTAACCATGCAACGGATTTTGATATGGCTTTCACTGACATTTATAGTTTTTTTTATGGATTTTTTTAAAGATACGTTCTAATTGTAGCCGTGGAAAGCCAATGGATTGCTAGTCGATATTAAAATAACATCATCATCATCTTAGTGGTACAGCCAGATTGTAGCCAGTTGCTGGTTGTAGTACCATTGGGTCAGTTATAGTTTGGTAGTACCATACTCAACAATACCAGCATGAAGTAGTAGCTTGCGTTTCGTACAGTGAGTGGGAAATCCGACAGCCAGGGAGTAAGTGAAGGCTAACAACGGATCGGTCGAAATGATTCCATATTATTTGTTCTGGAGGAAAACGCTACGTTATATCCGATATTATTCTCAGGCAGACAATTGCTATTGCTGACGATTTAATCGGTGACAAGGACAGGCTGTAAAGTGTTGATCGATCTTGTTTTATGGGTTAACTCTGGTTGAATGGCATTTGAACTGAATGTTATTGTATTATGAAAGCTTTAAAGTAACTCAAATCTAGTTGAGCCAAAAGTGAAAGTTTTTTTTTACAAAATATTCAAAATCAAAGTCAAAATATATAGATTCAAATGATACAAACGTCAATTTAATGATACATTCGTAACACAAGTTTAAAAACATTGAAACCGTTCCGTGGAAGCTTAGCAGTACGCTGGTAGAGGACACCATGAGTGTCGATACACTCACACCGTCTCACATTCCTAAGACTGGCGCGGCAGCTGCAACAGTGGAACAGCTCGAACGGCACAAATATTTAAATATCAACTTATATATTTCATTTTTCATTATCAGATTATTTAATGGACCACGGCCTGGTCCGAAACATGTCGGGCATTTCTCGACGTAAAAATACGTGAGTGATCCGTTTTATTAATATGTCCGAGTCTCACGGTAGTTTTATGTTAAAAAAGATTATTTATTGATTAAAGAAAAGCTTCTTGGTGTCTTGGTTAGCGGTTACATATTTGCGTCGTTTGGGATAGAAACTCTAGGGCTCTATGTATACATCCCGATCTAATTTCCTCGACGTGGGGACCCTATACATCCCGTGGTCAATCTTAACTAGTGCCAGTTCGTTCAATATGCTTAAAGCTTGCTGTGCTATTTATTGTTTCATGTATCTGGTAACTTTATTATTATTTATGTTATAGCGGCATAGTAAATAAACACTTTGCGTAAATTCTACAGGGTAGAAAGTTTGAATGCGACATGGATGGCAACTACCTTAAATACTGGAAATAGCACAAATTGTAAAATGCAGCGCAACTACTTTAATTACGTGTCGGGTGAAAACAAAATTAAAAGGTAATTGTTAGCTTTCATGGCCTTTCGTTATTTTGATAGTGTTTGTTATTTAGAGAAAAATGAACCTTATCAGTAACCCTTTCGATCTGCATCATAAATACGGCATGTTATTTTTTGTCGCATTTGACCGGTTGGAGTCCCGACTAAGACAAGCGATTTTTTATAAATCTATAAATGCAGAAATTGTTTTTAAAAATAAAGGGAAGTCTCCTTTAAAGGGTAGTTGCCATCCATGTGGCATTCAAACTTTCCACCCTGTATATGCCTATTACGGTTGAAAAGATAAAGAGAGCCCTGAACCAGATGGTTGGTCCGACTGTTGGTCAGACAGCGGAGACTTAATAATGGGGTTCTATTGTCACTCTTAGGGTACGGAACCCTAACAATTTTGTACCTCTAGTCTCAGAGACATGCTGTATCGCTAAGGTATTTGATAACTAACAATAAGGCCCTCCATGCGTTACCATTGAAATGAGAAAACTATAGAACTGTGTACAGCGCAGTGGCAGAGTCACCGACCATAGTCTATTTGGTAGACTATGTTGGATAGCCTGAATAAAACTGTATGTGCCAATTGTCAAGTAAACAACTCTGCGTTTTGTACGTTTTAAATTGGCGTCATATTTTTAGTTCTGCTATCCGACGCCTGTGTCGCTGCTAGTTAGAAAACTTAGAAGCACTTTATTCACTTACGATAAGATTCAAAGTTGAACCAATGGCTAAATATTGAAAGCCCCTCTTCACCTGCTTCACCCCGTCGCAAAGTGGTGGCGCTAGGCTTGTAACAATCCGAACAAGTAGGCATATCTATTGTCTTCTTATGTCGATGTGCGTTACCCTGTTAAGACTGTCAACGCGATTCGACGCGCGACACTTCCTGTGCATTGTGGACTCTCACTGCGCACGCGCATGGGTTTGAGTTTTGGTTAAGGCTCCACATCGCTGCGATCTACAGGCAGCCCCCTGTACCAAAACTTATAAGTCCTGCAATTTAACATATTTGTCACATTTTTGTGTGAAAAATTTAACATTTACGTATATCAAATTGTAGCGATTGTAATTTTTGTAGTACAGATATGGTGGCCCAAAGTAAGTGAAAATCTTAAGACGGAACATTTTCGTCAGCCTTAAAAGTAGCTAAATATTTTAGTACCTCGTCGCTGTCAGTAATGTGATAATTCGAGCAATTCTCATTTCTAACATTACTACGACAAGGTCCTTAACGTGTTTAGCTAGTTCTGAGGCTGACTGTAGTATACAAACTTTGTGGATAGTTAGCTTATGGTAAATTTAAATGTCATTTGATTTTTGTCATTCGTCTTGGATCTCATGCTAATTATCTAACTTCAGTTCTTTTATAAAACATTTTAAGATTTTTGTCATATTTCTCAAATAAAGTTTGTTATTTTTAATGCCCATTAAAGGTAAAATAACCGAAAAGATTTGTGGCTAAGTTTATGGTAAACTAGCTGTGCCCGCGACTTCGTCCGCGAGGAATAGTGTCTTTGGGTAGCATTTTTATTATTTAAGGCTAATTATTTTACAAAAAGACACATACCTATAATTTTGCATGTCATATTAATTTATATCGAATCAGCCTAAAAAATAAGGTTCAAGATTCTAGCTCTAAAATGACGATACTTCCTTACAACTTTTAATCCCTCCCTTACAACCCTTTTTTCGCATTAAAAAGTAGCCTATGTCCTTTCTCAGGCTCTAGACTATCTGTGTACCAAATTTCATTTTAATCGGTTCAGCAGCTTTGGCGTGAAAGCGCGACAGACAGACAGAGTTACTTGCGCATTTATAATATTAAGTAAGGATTTTACAAAAAAATCAGAAAAAAATAGTTTTTTTATATTAGTTTCAAAAGCCACCCATAGATTGCGCTTGTTACCTCACCGCATTAAACTAACGCCATGTTTTTGGATCTCTAATATAAAAAATCAGTGGCGTTTATTTTTCAACCAGAGACTTACTTAAGTAACTATAGGATTGTACGGAACCCTCGTTGAGCAAGTCCGAGTTGCACTTGGCTGATTTTTTTTAATACGTCTCCCAAAACAAATAAGACAAACGAGTCTGGGTTGCACATTTACGACTATATTAGTATGAATAATAATTTTCCCATTCAATCAACACTTCCTAACCAATTTAAGCGACAAACAGTAACAATGCACCTCGGATGTTAGGTGTCCGTGTGACGCGCAGAGACTATGATTTGCTCCATGCTTCGCTTGCTTCCGACAAATGATTGATGCCCAATCTCAACCTGTAATTCCGTTTTTTAATTAAATGCGCTTTGTTGGTGCGTTATCGGTAATTATGGGGGGGTTTAGTTGTGTCAAATTGAACAATTGTTGTGTTGGAATTCAGTGGGAAATTTTGTTCTTTATTTACTATGGAAATGGTAGAACTAGCATGCGGGTGACTTATTGGAAAGTGATCACCGCTTCTCATAGCCCGCAATAGAATCCCTGATACGTTGCCGCCCTATAGGTTTCCTCCTCCCGTAGGCCTCCGCTCTTACTCATCGCTGCATGCCAAATGTAGTAGCAAGCTACTACTTCACACAGGTATTCTATAAGAGTGTGGTACTACCCCGATCGAGCCGTCCCATTCTTACTGCAGCCAAGGAACTAGCTACAGTGAGGCTTTACCACTTTAGAATGCAGAGACTGTTAAAAACAAAACGCGAAGTAGTTTTGTGGGTGGTAGGACCTTGTGCAAGATCCGTTCGGATCGCTACCACCATCTTGCTCGCTAATCCTGCCGCTAAGCAGCAGTGCTTGCACTGTTGTGTTCCAGCGTGGAGAGCAAGACAGCCGGTACAATTACTGCCACAAGAGGTTTTCCATCTTAGCCCTCTGGGTTGGCAACGCAATTGCAATCTTCTTGGTGTTGCGGGTATCTATAGGCGTTGGTGATCACTTACCATTAGGTGACTCACTTGCTTTTTTCCCTTGCTATTTCATAAAAATAAAGTAAAATCCTACCATTTTAGAGGTCTATTTTCAGACAAACCTCGTCTCATAATCCAACTAGACTAAACCATTAACCCCAGAACACTTTCATGTAAAAACTTACCACAAAACACACTCAAACCTTACGTAACTAAACCACGGCAATAAACAGGCGGACAAGTTAAACGTTCAAAGATAACTTCTCAGAACAAATGAAAGTATTATCAGTTGGCCAGGAGAGGCGTGAAGTCGTTACTGCCAACAATAAAACATTATATATTCGCGGCCACGTGCCACGAATAATGACAAAGTGTGCCGCGAAACAAAACCGGCGTTTTGTTCTCGCTTTATAAGCTATCGGCGCTGCGATTGTGCCGTTTTATTGTCCTGCAGTGTATTACGAGAATGTGGCGTAAAGGCCCTACAACTAGGCAAGAACGAGTAGGTACGTCTGTGTATTTAGCGCGAATTTTCGCGATACGTAACTCAGTGGGTCTCTCTTCTACTGCGCTATATAGAACGCATATCGAGAAGATTCGTCCTAGATGCACTGATCAGATGTAAGTAGGGTTGCCACCTTTATTTTAGGGCAAATAAAGTATTTTTTTCATTTTGGTAGAACAAAAATAGAGTACATACACATCATAAAAAAAGAGTATTTATAAATTTTTTCCATTATTTGTCCGTAACGAGCCGTTAACAATCAGTTTTACGCACATAGAGTATTTTAGCGTACTTTGTTGGGGTCGTAGATTATAAAGTACACCTACAGGAAAAAGAGGAAAATACTCTATTTTAGAGTACGTATTTGTGTTCCGGCGTGGAGAGCAAGACAGCCGGTGACATTGCAAGACAGCACAAGAGGTATTGATGGTGATGATCACTTACCATCAGGTGACCCACTTGCTTGTTTGCCTTCCTATTTAAAAAAAAAAAGACTGATGAATGATGAGCTTCAAGCACACTAAGTGTCATTTTCCATCTTTTGGATATGTGTCATCATCATCATCATCATCTCAGCCACAAGAAGTCCACTGCTGGACATAGGCCTCCTCCATGGATTTCCAAAGTGGCCGGTTGGAAGCAGAATGCAACCAGCGCCTTCCTGCCACCTGTACGAGGTCATCGGACCATCTTGTGGCTGGTCGTCCTACGCTGCGCTTGCCAATACGCGGCCGCCATTCGAAAACTTTCCGACCCCATCGGCCATCAGTTCTCCGTCCTATGTGCCCTGCCCACTGCCACTTCAACTTGCTAATCCGCTGGGCTATGTCGGTTACTTTCGTTCGTCTGCGGATCTCCTCATTTCTGATTCGATCACGCAGAGAAACTCCAAGCATAGCCCTCTCCATAGCTCGTTGCGTGACTTTGAGCTTTCTTATAAGGCCCATAGTAAGCGGCCACGTTTCAGTGCCATAAGTCATCACTGGTAACACACATTGATCATACACTCTCGATTTCAGACACTGAGGTATATTGGACAAGAAGACATTTCGCAGTTTCCCGAACGCTGCCCAGCCGAGTTGGATTCGACGATTGACCTCTTTCTCAAAGTTGGACCTGCCTAGTTGGACTGTTTGTCCTAGGTAGACGTATTCGTCAACAACTTTGAGAGTTGAGTTTCCTACTGCTATTGGGGTGGGCACTACATGGACATTCGACGTGTCAACTAAAGTACTAAAGTACAGTAATTAACTAATTAATTAACAAGTTAGAAAAACTCATGGTAACCGCAGCGGATTGAACTCAACTCCATCACGCTAGCCAATAGGCCACACAAGCTCTGTTAATTTTGTACGGATATTGTTAATCGAATAGAATTAACCTAACAATACAAATTAACAAACATTCACTTCAAAACGGAACATCGACTTCCTTTTTTTCATCACCTAAAGTGATTACGTCGTCAATTTGTGGACGCCGGACCGTGTCCCGCCACCTCGACGGTAATTACCTAATAATGCAAGCTCGTGATGGATTCGTCACGGCCTATTTAGTTAAAATTGGTGACTTTTTATTACATTACAAGCATGTTTTTTCAACTAAAAAAAAACTGGCTAAGTGCGAATCGGACTCGCTCACGAATAGACTAGGAGGTCACGACAAATTTGGCAACGATCACCAATATGGCTGATTGGAAGCTCACAAGGTAAAGGGCAACTCCGTGATGCCAAATATGTCGGTCTGCCTGCGCTAAGTGGTTGCGTTATCGAAATATGGCGCCTGCAAAACCAGTTATTGTTCCCAAAAAAAAACGATAAGTAAAATGGCTGAATAAAGTACAGAAAGGAAGTACCGGTTGCACTCATGTGAATTCTCCTAAAACTGAACAAATATTTGGTCGCGTTTCGAAGTTCAGCTCGTTTAAAGACCCTTGATCGTTGCCAAAAAAAAACGATAACGGAAATGGCTGAATATGACGTGGTATAAAGTATCAGTATGTACGAGCTTAATGCACCAAAACTGAAAAAATCTTTGGTCGCGTTTCGTAGTTATGAAGCGGTCTAGGTTACAATATCTCATACATTGTTGGAGTATTTTTTCAAAAGCATTGGATAAATCAAGTTCAAACATATTTTTGGGGAATAAGCACAGTGTCAAAAACATCCTCCTACACTTCTTTAGCAAACCTAACCTCCTCTGGTTAGGGGTAAGTAAGATCTGGTATCCAAATGGAAGACAAATTCTTATCAGTTTCTGGGGGCCTAGCACGCTAGCTTTTATCGATGACATAAAGCATTTATCCCGTTCTAACCAGTATGCGTGTGCAAAAGGGACGAATGTTTTATGTCAGCGATAAACGCTAGTGTGCTAGAGGGGCTGGATCCTATTCATTTCTTTTTCATCCACATCGACATTTAACGAAAAACAACCCTTAAACTTAACAATTGTAGTTACGTTCTAATGAACGTAACGACATCATTACATAATTGCTACCGTCAAATCGAGGTTTGATGATAATAATTATAAAAAGGCTTCGTTTATAGTTCTAAAGTGAGTTTATTTTTCAAATGCTGCGTTTCTTTTGATTTATGATGATGATGATGGATTTGCAACTAGTTTCATCCCCAAAGCTTTGAGCCCTTTTCAAATCTCGTGTTTAGTGGCAGACTGATATAATAATAGCCTATGTACGAGTATGACGAAACATTAAAAAATACATACTACAGCTTAAATTCAATAATAGACATAAAAACACCCTGCCAATCTGCTAAATATAAACTGATTTTATTTGATCCTTACGTCTAATGTTATCAATAAAGAAACTTCTAAAAGTATAAACAAGCTCCATTTGTTGGCGTATCATCGGTATCTTACCTGCCGCTCAACGACGCCACTTCGCATCGCGTTGCAAAAGCGCCACTGTGCGCTTAACGGGAAAGACACAAACTATTCCGGTAAAATGTATACATGCGGGCCGCGCAACCATGCGGATACAGATTAGTGTGCATTCCTATAGATAAGTAGCACACAATGATCTAAATAACGCATACAATAGCACAGAGTAAACAGTGTCTTTCTCAGCTTGAGCGTCAACAATTACCGAAATTTTCCGAACAGTTAGCTTGATAGTAAATGGCTTTTGTACACCTGATTTGAAATTAATGAAAACCAAACGCAAGTTAAACCGTCACTTAAACGTCTACCCTGTCTAAAAATTCTGTGAACGGCACTGAACATCAAAGCAAGACTAGAGGTGACATTTCAAAAAGGAAAAGCTTCGGTAGATGAGGAAGGACTTGTCTCCTATTTGGATACCAGATCTTACTTACCCCTAACCGGAGGAGGGTAGGTTTGCTAAAGAAGTGTAGGAGGATGTTTTTGACACTGTGCTTATTCCCCAAAAATATGTTTGAACTTGATTTATCCAATGCTTTTGAAAAAATACTCCAACAATGTATGAGATATTGTAACCTAGACCGCTTCATAACTACGAAACGCGACCAAAGATTTTTTCAGTTTTGGTGCATTAAGCTCGTACATACTGATACTTTATACCACGTCATATTCAGCCATTTCCGTTATCGTTTTTTTTTGGCAACGATCAAGGGTCTTTAAACGAGCTGAACTTCGAAACGCGACCAAATATTTGTTCAGTTTTAGCAGAATTCACATGAGTGCAACCGGTACTTCCTTTCAGTACTTTATTCAGCCATTTTACTTATCGTTTTTTTTTGGGAATAATAACTGGTTTTGCAGGCGCCATATTTCGATAACGCAACCACTTAGCGCAGGCAGACCGACATATTTGACATCACGGAGTTGCCCTTTATCTTGTGAGCTTCCGATCAGCCATATTGGTGATCGTTGCCAAATTTGTCGTGACCTCCCGTAATAGAACGGTTCCGTACCATTATCTATAAAAACGAGCAAAAAATCACGTTTGTTGTATGGGAGCCCCCTTAATTATTTAGTTTATTCTGCTTTTTAGTATTTGTTGTTATAGAGGCAACAGAAATATTATATAAAAATTTCAACTAACTATCACGGTTCATGAGATACAGCCTGGTGACAGACGGACGGACGGACGGAGAGCGGAGTCTTAGAAATAGGGTCCCGTTTTACCCTTTGGGTATGGAACCCTAATAAATACTTAAAACGTGCATGCAAATTTCGACACTTAAAAAATGAAGAAAATGTTTCGATTTCATTTAATAATGTTAGCTAATATCAAAGTACAGTCTGTTAAATACACGCGTTAAAACATCGATAAAACAAATAAATTGTGACGTTTCGGTGCCTCACTAGCCATTAAGCCAACAATGTAACAAAACACTCGATTTTCTATCTAAAACAGATCAACGAAGGTCTTCACTAGTCACCCAACAAAGAAACTCCCTAATCCCGATATCGACAGGGACATCATAAAACGCCACGCTTCTTCGCTGGCTACCGAAGCACCAATTACAGACTGAATGGCCGAGGGTGGCCGAAGATCACCGAAGATAGCCGAATGGGAGCAAAGGTGGACCTAAACGGCGGTAAAAGGATGAAAATGCGAGAGGTCGGCAAGATATGTCAACGGATAGGAGTCTACTGCTAAATGCACTAACTATTTCGCCGGCCCTCATGGGAGGGGTAAGTATGGAGGAGAGTTCTTATTAGAAAACGCTGACAAGCGAACGGATAGGGTGTGGATAAGAGATGTGCTTACACTTGGGTGTTGCTAAGTTTGCTGAAGACAAGAGGGTTGCAAATGCGAGATGAAAACTGAAGAGTGGTTGTGTAGATTTGCTATCGTTTAAAACTCTGCTGTCTGTTTTTTTCAAAAAGTCTGAAAAACAGTTAAAAAGTCTGAACTACGAATAGTTTAGATAAAACAATTTGTTGCAAATAATCTGCACTCACGCTCGACAAATCTAGTTTTTTCCAGGCCTGTCCACGGACAGACGGAGACGTCAATTGTGTAGCAATTTTTTGTTTCTGCCGGTGGCCAATTGTTCCCAAAAGACTATAATATTCAACTAACGTAATAATTTGTCACAGAATACCGCGGGGTTAAGCGCTAATAATTGGCCATCAATTACTAAACCATCGGTAAACAAAGAACACAATATAATATCATAACCTTGTGCCTAATCTTCCCTTTAACTTTAAAAGTAACAAACATAATGTATACGGCTTCCCATAAAGTGCTTTACGAGAAGCCCATGCTACACTACTACAGCATTAAACCAGTTTCCTAAGAGTGGTTCGGTAGCCCCCTCTGAAGAAATATCGCGCTACGCATTAACCCCAAGTGTGACAAGTGACCGCCTAACAGAGACAAAACCGGAGTAAAGAATTGTATACAAAAGGCTGCAAGTTAAAGAGTTTATGAGAGAGGTGAGAAGATGGCAAAGTGTTCACATTTGGAAAAATGTAAGGTTTTAGTTTTAATTTCAGCGTTGCGGCTACGAAATAATGCACAATACTTAAATTCAAAAGCAAGTTAGCTAGAGTTATTTAATTCTCATTCTTTATTAAGTACTTAAAATTACTTACTATAGACATAATATTCACCTAATCTATTTTGAAAAATAAGAAAAAAAATAAACTGCTGAGTTTCTCGTTTCCATTTTCCAATGTGCGTGAAGTAGCCTTTGCGACCTATTGCAATTTTTTTTCATCTCATTTTGAAACAAATTATTAAGCGTACTACGGCTATTCATAATCAAAATCGTTCGCCGCAATATCCGCGTGTACGAGTACTTTAAACTTTTATTACAGAAATAAGAATACAAACGTAAATGACTCAGAGACACCTCAATACAAACTACACTTTTGAGGTAAATTCGAGTTTGTCCAAATAAGACAAGCAACATACTAAATGTCAACTTACTTTAAGTTATGTTGGTTATCATACAATCGAAATTTTGCGAAGTACCCTGAGATACTGTTCTAATTTGGTATTAAACATCCAATCGTCAACTAGTATGCCTATAGTTTTATCAGCTCCATTGACTTCCCTTCTTGAAAAGAAATCTTCTAAACGTTTATCAGGGATTACACGAGTGTGTCAATAAGTCGTGTTATCAATCGGGAGGGGTCGGGGCAAGTGTTTCTGCAGCTTAGACTGACCCGTGGAGATCGCCATCTTGCGTCTATAAAGACTGGACGGATAGGTGTCAAATTGGAAATGTTGCAAGACTGTAAAATCAGGGGTTTGTAAATGGGAGTTCCTTTGAAACGGATGGCAAAAGTTATCCTTTTGAATGTAGATTTAGACTTTTAAGGCGAAAGTTTAGCAATGTGAATATATTTAAAATCACAGTAACTGGATGTTTAAATTAATAATTGAATGGAATAAAACAATATAATGTTTAATAGTAGTTTATGCAACTGCTATAAATGAGGCCTTTAAAGGCCTAATTATACACAGTTGCATACATTACTATATCTACACACATATCATTACAGCAAAAACCGTAACAGAAAAATCAACAAACGAATGACAACAGTAATGGCGGCAATTCGATCCTCCGTCAAGATTAACGTTTTTTTTAAAATCATAGACAAACGAATGAAGTCCCTATTCTCGTGTCATTCGAGATCAAATGTCACGCGGTTTATATTAAAAAACATACTGGATTGACGTTTCGTATCGATAACTGTTTTAAAATCTATGGATACTGGAATAGAGACCTACTTGAATTTTGACAGCTGTTCCAAATTTAAATTCATAACGTTAGAGATATCGGTAATGTGATGACCATTAAAGTACAGATTTACCTACTACCACAGACAAGAAAATTCCTATAATAACATTGGTTGTAACAATGATGGTCATTTCCTACGGTTTTTAAACGCATTATAGAGCAGTAACGATATGTGTGTAGATAAAGTAAATAACGTAAGGGCATAGAATAATTTAAAGCTACGGTGTGATATGTAGTATTTGATTAAAAATAATATGTATATTGGAGTGCCCTCAACTACAAAGTTGAATATAATGTCGTGTCAAGTAGTTAGCAGTTGTTGGAGGATAGCATTATTCTTAAGTGAAGAGAGAGAATTCATAGTTACCTTGTTCTACATTCGAAAACGTGTTAAAATGAAGTATCAAGTTAATCTCTGTACCAAATTATAAACGTTCCTATCCACAGAAAGTTTCACTCCACTTCACTGCTCGCCCACGAAATAAAACGGCTAAACGTCAAGATACCAAAATCCAATATGTCGCCAAAAAACGGTACCGGAAGGAATATGTAAAAGAGGTTTTTGGGGCGGAAGCGGGCGGGCCGTATGAGTACGTCCGCCGGAAGCCGGACAGAGGTCAGGGAGGCCGAGGAGCTGGCCTCCGTCCCGCCTTTACCACTATTGGTTTCAGCTGATTTATGGACCGGCAATTGTTTTATTACCATTTGGTTGCGATTGGGAGGTTAAATAAATTATGCCCTAAACCCTTTTTGGATGAAAATTGCTTAAAGAGTTTCTTATATTTTTTATACACAATTTTGATACAAGCATTTATTTTAACCTGCGCAGGCCCATGTTAAAAGCACCTTAGAGGCTAACGTGTGTCCTTATAAAACATTAAAATTAGCAGGTTCGGCGACGTGTGACCTAGTTTCGGGGTGTCCAACAAAGCCACTCCTTTCAACCAGAATTCTTAGTTCATGAAGGCCAACAGACGATCGGTCAGTCCCCGCTCCACAAAGGGCGTAAAGTTGACGTCGTGGCGGAACGCCAACCGCACGACCCTCAGGATAAAACTAGTCTTCACTCTGATGTACTCTACGATCTCCTCAACATTCGCAGAGTAATGAGCATTGCGTAGAATTATGATTGTTCACAAATAGGTATTGAACTAGGAATACTAATTTGGAAATTCAGCCAACATTTCAAATTGCTTATTAAACTAGGTGCCTACAAAGCTGAGGTGCCAACATACCACGACATTAAACAAAGGTTTTCGGCTCGCAATCCGAAACGATCCCCAAACCACCTAATTAAAGTTCATATACTCGTACGTATGTATATCAAATAACCGTGCTTCAGATGGTGAGACTAATCGAGTTTTCAGTTCGCTCCAAGTTATTCTATTTGACGCCTGCGACAACTTCGAGGGAGCCTTAGACGTTGCGACTGGTACGACTACGGCACGACTTATGTGTTTTCTTCTACACTAGCGACCGGTCGCGACATCGCACGGGGACAATCGGGATGTCATAATATGTACAATTGTACATTAAAACATTTCCTATATCGAAATAACAGTGAAAATCGTATCAAAATCCATTGCGTGGTTTAGCAGGAGAACGCGGCCGAAGATACATTATAAAAATTCAGGACAGACAGGGAAAATAGTGAATTTATACTATGTAAAGAGAATATAAAGAGACGAAGATACCTAGAGTCAATAATTTGAATTGATCAACTATATACAGGATGTCCCACGGCTGTCATATGGAGGGGAACTATCTTAAAAATTAAAGATAGAAAGTTTATTGAAAGAAGATTTTATATTGATTTTGAAAACAATTTGAACTGCATTCAAAGATGGAATCGAACTCGCTAAATGGTTAAAAAACAAGCATCTGAAATAAAAAGAAGACCCTGAAATTTACCGTTCATTTAAAATACGTTTAGCTTTAATTAATTTAGCAAATGCGCAAAAGCTTGTTAGAAGCACGACAATTTAAAGAAAAGGCCAAGTATTAATTTTCTTGAAAATATAAATCTAAAACTGCGATCTTGGACCAGCTCTCGCCAGCCATTGACCCTAGGATCCGTCGATCTTTCTAGACCTTGTCCCCCAACGGTACCAAGCGACCAACTGGCCTAAGGCATTGTGGCTCTGCCAATTGTAAAGTTTATGAAAGAAAGAAAGAAAGAAAGAAAGAAAAATCGTTTATTCAGCTTACAATATAAGACAAGACAGAAATAAAACACATTTTACAATTACTCGACAGCATTGTATAGCCGAATTGGTCTCCACTCAGCAATGCTGTCAGCACGGCAATGCCAACAGCGCTGGTTTTCAGTGGAGCCAGTGGGTTGTATGGGACAGCGTACTGTGGGGACATTAAATTTAGAAAAGAATAATAATAATACACATAAATAATAATAAAATATACCATAAATAATAGAATAATAAAGCATGCTATAAAAAGTCAGATTAAAGCATAACGACAACATAAAGAGAACGCGGATTATGCGGAACGTAACGTTCCGAGTGTTGCCAATTTAGCGACTCTGTCGCTATATTTGACGGTTTTAGGGACTACGTTGGCGACTATTTCTCCAAGTGTTTCATACATTTTAGCGACTTCTTATGACCAGTGCTCCATACATCTAGCGACACTTGGACCCAATTTGACTTCTACAAACTAAGTTGGCAACACAACGTTATGTCTTATAGTGTTAAGAGTCCCTCGCCTCCATCTCGCTGCGTAAATACCTGTCTTTAACCGAATTCACGAGTATGTAAAGCACGGCGGATCGAGAATTCGAGACTATTCGCTATAACTTCTCTAATATGACTATCGAATCACTGTTGAAGTTTAAACGACTAGTTTCCAATTAATTCACTTAATAACTCTACAAAGTAAGAACTAGCAATTATAGGGCTAAGCATGAAAATGAATAGGTAGGGGTTTTTTACTTGCAGGGTAACCCCCTTATTCATAAAAACTTAACAATATTTTTATCTACACATATATCATAAATGCTCTATAATGCGTTCAGAAACCGTAGGCAATGACCAGCATTATAGCAACCAATATTATTATGAGAATTTTTCTAATTTGTTTCTATATTTGTTCGAATTCATTTTTTATTACATTATTTTAACAGTCTATAGATATTTCCTAGGTACCTAGCACTAGTAGCTAGTAGCAATGCAGGTCATTGCCTTATGGCTTCTGAACCCATCATAGAGTACTTATGATATGTGTGTAGATAAAGTAATGTATGCAACTGTACATAATTAGATCTTAAAACACTCGTGTGATCCTATTATGAAACTCGCTGACGCTCGTTTCATAAAACCACACTCGTGTTTTAAGACCCCTCATTATGCAACAGTTGCATAAAATACTATTAAGGTAACAAATGTTTTGACCCTTTCATTTGAGGGCAAATGTACTGAGAACTGTAACGAGAGATGTACGTAACGAGACTGTAATGAGAGATAAAACGTAAAAAATGTTAACTAACAAACGTTTACGAAACGTTTATGAATAAGGGGGTAAGACTAGTTATTAAACCAAAACATTTTTACTATCCTGGACAGGGATGTTTGGAAATGACCCCGACTTGTTTTGTTGATCCCTGGGTCCAAATATTGTACACCTACTGTGTTAAATTGTTAAAATTTTCAAATATTTAAGATGTAAAATAACACTGTAATTCTGATTTATTTTAAAAATAACACCTCGTTGACTTTCTTGCCGGTATCTTCTCAGCAGAGGTTTTTCTGGACCAATGGTAAATTTTATGACATTCATAAGTGCTTTCTGTAAGCCTAGTCGGAATAAAAATATTTTGACTTTGACTTTGATTCGTCGCCAGACGCGATGACGGAATTAGGGTGCCGACATTGCTTTTGAAATGTATACAACCACTACAAACTTTTCGAGCTATGCCAAGTTTCATGTACCTACCTATATGTAGACTCGATCAGGAGTGCGATTTTTGAATCTCACCGGGTGACTAAACCTCGCCAAAATGGCCGTTTTTCACAGAAATACGGCCATTTTGGTGGGCTTTAGTCACCTAGTGAGATTCAAAAATTGCATTTGAATCTGACCGGGTAACAAGCTCATCAAAATAGCCGTTTTTCATAGAGATTCGGCCATTTTGGTGAGCTCTAGTCACCTGGTGAGATTCAAAAATTGCACCCCTGATCTCTGAAAGAATTCAAATTTTATAAATAACGTCATTATCATTAATGCTAGTCACTCAAAAATGACGCAAACATGCGTTGGTTAAGTTCGAAAGATTCAGACACAGAGAATGCTGTATAAAACAGTGCACCAAAAAAATTGCAATTCTTCTCGATACGCGTCTACTCTCTACGTCTCTCTCTCAGTAGCTCAGTAGGAGAGAGACTCACTGAGTTAAGTGGATATGAAACTGAAGACTGAACAGAAAAGAAGATATATTTACCTATTTTAACCATTGACTGTTAAAAACTACAAAACCATGTCTCTCGGCTTGCACTATTCTGAAACCCTAGGTGTGAGTAACGTAGCGAGATAAGGCGTATCGAGAAGATTGTGCTAGGTGTCCAGAAACTTTGGACTTCGTCTCGTCAAAGCCACCAGAGGCCGCTAAGACGCCTTTCTCCCGCTTAGTCGACTAACGGTATATCTATATCGACCGATACATTGTCCGTCGCACGTCCGACAAAAGATCTCGTTTGCGTATACGGATCGTGCGTGCCTTGAATAGTAATGGCCCCTCGCAATAGATTTTAATCGGTCGCGACTACTGCGCCAGTTCTTTTTTAATTTAACACGCTTACTGTCTGTGACAGGGATGGTGGCGATATGAGTAGAGTGCCGTCCGTTGTAAATAATTGAACGTTGCGTACAACAGAACTAACATAGCAGTATCAGCATTGGTAGCACAATGGCGTTTATCAAGAACAAGAAGAATTACAAAAGGATATACTAGAAACACGCTTACATTTCATCCTCGCTGCTTTGATAGTTGGTGGATTCACAATCTGAAATTACGACCGATAAAGACGCAAAAACGCAAGAACAGACCAATCAGGTCCATTGCCGCGTTTTTACGTTTTTACCGCTAATAATTTCTGGCTGTGAATCCACCTTTGCGATTTCATCACGCATTTCAGCACTGTGGCACCAACTTTCGGCTGTTGTTTCCAAGACATGCAACTTGGGGACTTTTAAGAAACGAGGCTTAAAGGCTGGCAATTCTTCTTGCCTTTTCTTCTGATGTTGTGGTATCCGTGGACGGCTGATTTCCTCTAATATAGAAAAAAATGCTTTATACCAGCGGCAAAAACTAACGTGCTTCGGGAAACGAAAAGTGGTGCTTTACAGAAATGAAATTTGATAAATCAATAGTATGAATGACCTACTGGACTTTTGTTTGTTTATAATCAAACATGGCCAAATCTATTAAAGGAAAACAGCATTAAAATATATCGATTGCAATAGATAGATCAAAGCTCCAAACTCCTTTTTCCGTCAGGGGTTAAGATACCCTCTCCACCGATGCTCGTTTCCCAGCTTATCTAAAGTGGGTATTAGAATATTTTTCATTCCTTGAAATATTAATGGTGTTGCCAGCATTAAGAGCATTATGACCGCCCTTGTTTTTGTTCGCGATTTGCATCCCGCCGGCACGGGCGCTGCATTACGGCGCTCGTATTCGTTAACACGTATATAAATAAAGATAAACATTGGAAGGGTTCCCATTCAGTTGCTGTTTGATGAGCAGGGCATTGGTCGAAACAGAAAACTATACGGGGTAGAGGAGTTCGTTGATTTGTATTGAAACTGAGCCGGTTTCTTTAGGACAAAGTGTCTACCAATGAAAGGATAACAACAGCAACAAGAACAACAAATATTCTCTATTGATTCACACAAGTACACTAAAATAAAGGAACACATACAGGGAAATTTTACATGGGGTATCCTCAATTAACAGCTTCAACTTTTTTTGTGGTGTTTCAACAGTTAACTATTAAACAACAAGGCATTTTGTTTTTAAATCTTGACGTCGCACGCGGAAAGTGGTCGATAGTGGACTGAAGCTTGCAGCCAGCAATGAGACTCTCAGTCCTTCTGTTTGGCACGCGATGCCCTCTTCCCTTCTATCTCAACATAGTTCTGTGGGACGAAACACCGGTGGTATTAAACTGTTAACGCCAATAATGCCTCCACCGAGCAGATACATTTCTTTAATTGGAAGGCAAATGAAGAAGAACCTTAGAACCATCGCGATGTAGAAGCAAACGGCAATTGCTCGATGTTGATAGGAAAATGGAAAGCAAAGCTGCAAGAATCAGCCAAAAATCTGTACTCTTTGTTTGGTAAAAATCGCAGGAAAATCCTGAAACGATGCTGAAAAAAGGATAAGCTTCTGGCGGCGGATCAGTTTCTGACGACGCTTCTCTTCAACATAATCCCTGTTTTCTGTAGTGCTGGTAGAATTAGTCATGTTAGTTATCATCTACTCTCAAGATAAAAATTTCGTCTTATTATTTTAATGCATTGTGAATCCTGATGATTAGAAGTCCAGCATTATAGAAACGTGCACCTTTGTATAATGTCACCATATTTTTAAGTACCGAGCATGTGTATTTCGAAAACCATATTCTAAATTAGGTACTTTTTGATTACATTATGTATAGTAGACCCACCCCACTAGCCAGTTGCTTGCTAGCTAATCAGGTAGTTGCTGGTTGCAGTTTGGATGGGGGCTCGACCACGATAGTATAGCACTCCCACAAAAAATTGGCGCGATATAGCTTGCACTGCGCAGCTGCGTTTTGTAAGGTGAGAGATAGATCCGGAGATCCTTAGGGAGGGGAAACCTAAAGGCCAGCAATGGATTACCACTTCTTAGAATAGGTAGCTAGTTCCTATGTGATGGTGATCACTTCCTATCAGGTGATCGCATGACCGTTTGCCTCCATTTGATTCTATCTGTTAATCAGACCTACAAAAATTACTGTCTGAATCTATTAATTGTTGTGAATTCAGTTTGTTAATTCAGAGAGACTTATTCTCGCTGTATGTACCAGCCCTTAACAGAGCGGAGAAATTACCTTAAAGTTTATTGCGAACTTTGTCTATGCTCTGCACTTCAGTAACTACTCTTCATAGAAGCAGGAAATCACAGTTTAGAGGCAGCAAAGCCTAACCAACACTACGTAAGAAACAGTCCCAAATATTGGCACATTTTCATAACCAGAACAGCGTTTAATAAAACGGTCGAATAAAGTAAATCCATGTTGAGTCGGCTCGGTTAAAAGATCAATAAAGTGGCGATATGAGGATATCTACGCATATATATGCGTATACCGATAGTGGAACGATGTCTGCCCATAATATTCTTTGGGGTGCATCTCATTTGGCGTAAGAACCTGCCTTTGTCAACATTGCTGGGGGCGGAAAATCGATACTGGCCGCAAACGGAGGCCGATCATCACTGTCTTGTCTCTGCTAATTCACTATTTGAATTTTGGAATTTTGAATTTGGAATGTCGTGTTCTGGTTTCGAATTTAGCTTCTTTTGTTGTTGGTTTTGGACAGTGTTATGCATAATGGTTATTAGAGTCAAGTTTATTCATTATGAAGGAAAATTACTTTGGCTGTAAAGAAGAAAGAAAGAAAGAAAAACATTTATTCAAACTGTAAACTGTAACTGTACGTGTAAGTCTTTCTAATTGCTTAAAAGATTTCACACTTTGACTATTCCAACCCAATAAGATGGCTTAGTGAAATATTTGCAAGAGATATTAGTGTGATGAAATTATGAAAATGCGAACATTCACTAAATTGAGACAATAACTCGTACTGGCTCTCAACCTCAACTGACACTAAGGTAATTGAAATCTGGTTTAAAAAAAGATCAAACTATTCGTAAACCTGTGGAGACAAAATACCTTATAAACAATTTATCTACCATAACATTGCAATGCGACCACAATTATCATCATAATTTAAGAGCTGTTCTTGTCGTTTTTACCATTCTGCAAATTCTGCTACTGCGTTGAACTCCTGCGGCCATAACATGACAGCCCAGGTTTAGTTTAACCCCTCCCTTTGGCTCTGTCTAACTAGTGTCATAAGAAAAGGACGCTGATAAAGATAAACTAAACTTGGCCAGTCATGTTAGGGCCACTGATATGATAATACGTTAACCTTTTATTACATCTTCATCCATAAACGAACGTCTAATCGTCTACTTCTGCGTTTTTTTCCCGATTTGCTTTCAGTCATGTTTTTACGTATTGCCATGTCGTATTATGTGCCCTGACATACTTTTTCTTTGGTTCTCAATGGTTTCTAAAATATTTTGTCTCTCTCCCACCAAACCCAACACGAAATAGTAGGTGCATCACAAATAACGCTAAAAGAAACTCTATTGCTGTAGTGTTTACTTTATATAATGGTATACCTTTAACTGACCATTCTCACTGGCGAATCCTCGACGGCCATCAAATTAATTTGAAATTAATACGTATAATAGGTTTGTATATTTAATGAAAATACTTAAGTCTATGGTTAATTACCAATACAATTAAAACTAACATATTACAACTCTATTAACTTTGAATAGCGAACTATACATATAAATCGAATACAGAATGCTTATGAATTAGCGCTCGTTTGCGCTTTATTTAAAGCACGGCTCACTGTCAGCGCGCGAATATTCTTTGACAAATGTTTATTACAATCAAATGTTTGCGGTGTGGATGGTGCTTTAACCAAATGACAAATCCTTTACTTTGTCATTTGGATTTGGACAGTCATATACCTAACACGCTCGTGTATCTATACTAATGACGAATTTAATTATAATTATCCTAATCGCGTGTTATCTTAACGCCATTCGCATGGATTAAATAGTAAATAAAACCGGTTGGAACTAGTACTATTTCTATCTAGTTATCCGTTTGCTAATAAATACCTTTATAATGTCGATAAACTTGTTGTCGTCAGGGTAAACACGTGTAAACTTATTAGTACGTCATAATTTAAAATAAAAATTGCGTGAAGATTTAAAACTAAAAATTGCGTGTCTTTTGCGGGTGGCAGGACCTTGTGCAAGGTCCATCTGGATCGCTACCACCATCTTGCTCGCTAATCCTGCCGCTAAGCAGTAGTGCTTGCGCTGTTGTGTTCCGGTGTGTAGAGCAAGACAGCCGGTGTAATTACTGGCACAAGAGGTATTCCATCTTAGCCCTCTGGGTTGGCAACGCATCTGCAATCTCTTTGGTGTAGCGGGTGTCTATAGGCGGTGATGATCACTTACTATCAGGTGACCCACTTGCTTGTTTTCGTTCCTATTTAATATATAAAAAGAGTAATGAATTCGACGTCGACGCAGCTCTGAATAGACAATAGACACAAGTATGGTCCTAAATTAATGTTTTTTTTTGCTGTTTGTTCGACCATTCGCATTTAAAGTAAGATCTCATGCAAGCCCCAGTTAAAAAAAAATAACACTGGAATAATTCGTGAATTGATTTCGTACTGTTCGTGCAAAAGTAAGGTCCATCTGATTAAATCGCGATAGCAGTTTAATACACTGTAATCTTTTAAAGTTACCTACCTACTTGTATAAACAATTAACTAAACAAAACCGTTCTTGAAGAAAAGAAGTTGAGATTTTTTAAAACTAATAACTGACTCTGAGACAGTAATCGCTAATATAAAAAAAGAATAAAACTCGATCTGATTCCATATTACTTCCAAACGATGCGTAAACAAACTTTACTATTGCTGTCAAAATTATTTATTGTTTCATCTCCGAGGTCGTTACCAAACTGAACGTAAAAACGACGCGGTAAGGTCCTAAGTAGTCTGCGCAGGATTTGATAGATTTTTAACTTTTTGTTTGTAAAAGTATCGCTTTAATTAATTTTGTGTCGTGTTCTTAGACGAGTTCCCATTACGTTAACACGGAGTTAACTGCAATTATGTGAGAGCATCATTCTTTGTTCTTAATGAGGTATAAAAATTAAAATATTTAGGAGCGTGGTTCCGTAGTGGATGAAACTATTGTTAGTTGAATTTGATGGTATTTTTATATCAATGTATTTGACATCAAATGACATCTGAAATAAAGAAATGGGAGTGGCGCTGTGAGATATTAAAAAACAAAACCCTTTGACTTTGCCGTAGTTGGATAAAAACATTTTTTAGAAGTTAATGAACATTAGTTTTTCGCTATAGGCTTAGGTAATTGTCAAAGGAAATAAATAATATTTTTAATTTCGATATTTTACACCAACGAAAAAAAGGGGCTACAATTTTAACGCATGTATCTTTCTCGGATGGATTTTGATACGGTTTTTTTATTAAGAAGCCGACTTACTTGGGGTATTTCTTATTTTTCTTTGTAAATGTATGATTTCAGTCAAAAATAGTACCCATGTCAATGTTATGTTACAAATGTACGTATATTGCTTAGTTTTATGAAAATAAAATAAATCATTATCACTATCATCACTACATAGTATAAAGTCGTTAAACGTTCCTGTCTGTATTAATATCTTCATTGTACCTAGTTCAAAGATTTTTTATAGAAAGTTTTTTTTAAAACATTCTAATTACATTTTCATTGACAAATTGCACCCATGAAAAACCGGGAGGCGTCGCTAGTAAATCACAAACCGATGATTGTATAGCGGAACTCTGGAAGCTATTTATTAAGGCGATGCGCGCGCGCCGCGGTGTTTGGCGGGGCGATACTAATTCCGAAAGATATCTAGCTTAAAATGCATGTACGATTCTAGTTATTACTCAACATTATTTATATTAATTGCACTGATAAGATCTAAGTATTATGCAAAAAATTACAACAAGAAATTTACTCCTATCCTAAGTTACTAATATTATAAATGAGGAAGTAATGGTATTCCTAACATAAGACAGGATTAAATTAAGTTAGATACATGAAATAGTGTATAGGTAGAATCCATTGAGAAATGCTTCCATTCCAAATTTCATAAAGTATACATAATCACGTTTTCTCAATACTAGGCTAGATGACATTTATGTTCATTACGTTGCAGTTTAAAGAAAAAGTTAAACGCTTGTCAAAACACAAGACATTCGACAAAACAGTCTCCCATGTAGATCATACAGACATACAAAACAAGTCTCTACGAGATACTTTGAATAAAATGTATCGATCGGAACTATCTTCGCGAGCTAGTTAGCGAAGACGCAAAAAATCCATACCGAAACGCGCTCCGCATTCAAATCAGACACCCGGTTGCTTTATTACGTCGATATGTAAATTTTGTACAGCGTCACTACCCTTATAAAGACCCTGTTTGAATTGAAAATTTAGTTGAACGAGCGAGAGTAAGCCGCGTTCAGCCAGTGCGGCTACGTCTTTCAGCCAATTCGCTGCTTTTCAACGCCACGCCGTGAAAAAAGTAAAAAAACCGCCAAACATTCAAAACAAAACAACTGGCAGCTTGTGTGACGAAATCTACGGAAAACGTCTACTTAATTCCAAATTCGAAACCAAAACACCGGCAGTAGAACGAAGTAAATTTAAAAATGGAACGAGAAAAGCGCGCGAAACAGAAGGTTGTTAATCATAGCGTGTTTGCTTTAAAATACGGAACAGTGATGGGCGATAAGGAGTGACGAGTGGCGTGTCACGTGGTGTTCCGATCTGTCAAAATGACAGAGCGAGAGCTCTAGAGCGGGACGGCATCGCGTGCTGCCATTTTGAGTAAGTAAACAGGCTTAATAACTGCATGATTTTTCTACGAGGAGTTTAATATAGAAGGTATTTGTTTGGAAGCCATATTTCATTATGAATGACCTCATCAGGGTCGGAATGGTCGGAATGCGTCATACACTACGTGACATGCCATGCGGCCTTTGTGCTGGTTATAGTTTAGATATCCATTATTAATTTTACCCTTACTTTGAGTTATAGCGCCCCACTAATTATACCGGCGTTTTGTTTATTATTCAACGACGTCACCATAAAGAATCCACAAAGTAGCCGTTGTAAACTTCACTTTTTCGTTTGTTTTCGAATATAACATGTTACATAGGCGTGGACGTTTGAAACTAAAGTTCCTTTTTCAAAATGATATCTTTATTTATTTAAACTTTATTGCACAAAAAAAATACAAAATGTACAAAAGGCAGACTTAATGTCTTAAGGGATTCTCTGCCAGCCAACCTTGGGGCATAATCAGAAAAGTTGCAAGTTAGGTGATCTTTTAAAGGTATTTAAAGTAAAGCCGAAATGTTTATACCGTGTTTTCGGCCGAATTCTCCTTCTAAACCACCCAGCGGATTTTGATGCTGTCATGTCTGTGATGGTTTTAACTGTCATTTAGAATTTTTTATAGGGAAGGTGTTAATATATATTTTATCCCTATTATAGCGGTGCGAAGTCGGTGCGGTTCGCTTGTATTTAATAATAGAGCTTACTTTAGTAATTGTAAACAAAATGATACAGGAAGGTAAAAAAACTCTTTAAAATCTTGATACAAATACAAATCATTTATTTGTCAGCACAGATGTTAACAGATGAGGTAAACTTGTCTAAAGTCCGAATTTTTGATTTAGTTATCCATACTCTGGTTTAAAGGTAGATTATTAAAAAAAAATAACATTACATTGGATGCCGAATAATTTGTAAAATTAATAAGTGTCATTATAAGTTAGTATATCGATCTTGTAAAATAACTTTTTTCCGAACTTAAAAAAAACTTCGGACTATTTAGCAGTGGCCCTAACATGACTGGCCAAGTTTAGTTTATCTCTATCTGCGTCCCTTTCTTATGACACTAGTTAGACAGAGACACAGGGAGGGGTTAAACTAAACCTGGGCTGTCATGTTAGGGCCGCAGCTAAAGCTACTGTGTTATAGGACTTATGAGTATTAGATAACGGACAGATGTACATAATAATATAGACGAAAACATACTTTAACACATAGAACATCCATGACGCGAGTACAAACATTTAGATTCACCATACAAATATTCGCCTCAATCGGGATTCGAACTCAAAACCTCTAGCTGAACCCTAGTCAGTAAATAACTTCGTCGCCTAATTAATAAACCTCCAACAAACTGCAGTGGGGTAAAGGGTAGAAATGCACCGCAGACCGGAGCGAACGGGTTCGATTCCGGCCCCCTCCGAAGGGGATTAAATACAGACGGACATTAACTGGTCGTCACTTCGCCAGCAATTAAGTAGGTAATGAAATACTGGTATATTTCGGTGCATTAATATTGCCTTAGCCATTATATAAAAAACAAATACAAAAAGAAAATCGAAAAATTAAAAAAAAAACGATTACAAAAGTTGCCTTAGCCTCTTTTTTTTATACAACATATGAAGGCAAACAAGCAAGTGAGTCACCTGATGGTAAGTGATCACCACCGCCTATAGACACCTGCAACAACAAAGAGAGTGCAGATGCGTTGCCAACCCAGAGGGCTAAGATGGAATACCTCTTGTGCCAGTAATTACACCGGCTGTCTTGCTCTCCACGCCGGAACACAGCAGTGCAAGCACTGCTGCTTAGCGGCAGGATTAGCGAGCAAGATGGTGGTAGCGATCCGGGCGGGCCTTGCACAAGGTCCTACCACCCGCAAAACTCATTGTCAGATTCTCATTAAATAGTAAAATAGGTTGACACAAGTAACTTGCTACTTTGCGAAAACTGGGTTGAGTTTTATTTGATGGGAAATCCTTTCCTTTACATAAAAATGTGAAAATGTTAATGAAAAATTGATTTTGTCAGGAGGTCTTATAGTCCTTTACATGACTGAGTCTACTAGCGGTTTGGAAAATGGAAGATTCGGCTGAGAAGAAACACCGCAAGAAACTCAGCAGCTATCCCTTTTTTTGTAACATGTATAGTCAACAAAGAAATTGCTTGACCACTTTTCGACCGTATCACAAAGGGATAAGGTTCAAAAGTGGTCAAGCAGTTACTTGGTCGACTATACTAGTAATAATTATTTCCTTTGTGAAGTCGGTTAAAAACAAAGTGACTATCCGTCTGTCTATCTTCAGTCGCTACTCTTTCTAAACCACGCAACGGATTTTGATACAGTTTTCACTGTCATTTAGAGATTTTTTACAGAAGTTTTTATGTATAGTCGACCAAATAATTCCTTGACCAATTTTGAACCTTATTTCTTTGTAATACGGTCGAAAAGTGGTCAAGCAATTTCTTTGTCGACTATACATTATCGAAGCCGGGGCGTGTCGCTAGTTTACACTTTTACACTTAATTTAATAAAAAGGTAAACTTTGTTTGTTTGTATGTAGGGGGTAATCTTTGGAACTACTGAAACGATTACAAAAATTCTTTCACAGATAGAAAGCTACAGTATCTCTGTCGGACATAGTAACTTATAAAATTGTTATTTAATTTCGCACGATATTCGGCGACGTTTAATCTAGCTTTGGGATATCTAATATCCGTCTGCAAGCCACGCAATCTGACTCCCTTCGGCCAGAATTCCAGCTTCATCAAGACCAAAATATGGTCCGTCCATACCCGCAGCGCAAAGAACTATTTTTTCAAAATGAGTTTTCGTTTGACTTCGATCTCCTCTAATAGTAAAAGTGAAGTCGAAGCCAAAGATCTAAATGTAATGTTTTGTTTTTGTACTCTGCCCCTGTTGTGTATATTTCTATGTTTTATGTTGAATAGTTTGAATAAATGTTTTTTCTTTCTTTTCTTTCTAAATATGAAGCTAGTGAAACTGTTATTTTCGTGTTCAAAAATACTCAAAAAGCAACCGTTACAATCACACTAAGCTAACTTGCACGAGCACGGCACTGGTTTCGCGCAGTAGCAAGGTAATTTGTTCCAGTATGTCGTTACAAATCACAACTGAATTCAATCCACAACAACACATCGACAAGTCTATATTTTCATCTAACTGCACCTAACGCTCCGAAACTTCGTTACCTCCCCTACATTATGTAAATGGCAATTTAAAACCACTTGTTACCTAGTTAGTTTCGAAAAATACCTAACCTCCCCTATTAGCCCAAGGCTGCCAACTTACCGTAAGTAATCAATAGCAATTGACAAACGAAGCATTCTACTGACAAATTCTAGTCTTAGCTGTAACAAAAGATTATTACCAACTTAACTGTCTTCTGCCTAACACAGCGCTGCACGAATTCAATCCTTAACCCCAATAAAACAGAACCGTAGCTGTATTTTAAGAGGTGGTTGAGTTAGGGTGGTTTTGCCGATATGGTTTGGATGATGCCGGAGGTGCATAATAGGGACCTTGTTATGCTAATCGGTACCCTGAGGCTATAGCTGTAAGGGTGCATGTGCATGGTCGCGGGTTCGTTAAGGACTCGACACATGTGTCAAAAACTCAAAAGTAAAGGGCACTCACATGCTTCTAAAGGCGTTTTGGAACCGAATTGCAGAAAGCGCTGTCAAATTCATTCAATATAAGGGTTAATACTAATCCTGGTTAGAAATCTATTTAAGTATGAATAAAAAGTATGAGATTAAGGAGATATTTTGTTTTTTGTAAGTTACTAACATGCATACATAGACTGCTAAAAACATAACCCTTTCTTTTGGCTTTGCCGTAGTCGGGTAAAAAGGGGACTTAAATACTAACCGCAAGTTACAGTATTTCATAAAATTAAGTACTTAATAAAGAGAACAACTATGTATTATTTGGATCAATCAGACATAATTTTTATAAAAACGTTCGTATTTTATAATATTTCGCACGCTTAGAATTAAAGTGACCCATTTCTGAATAATACACGTCCCAAAATATCACCTTAATTAAAAGGCATAAGGTTTAATTTTGGGTAATATCATATTCAGAATTGAGTCGCTTTAATTCTAAGGGTGCGATTTGCTTTTGCTTTTTAGGCTGGCAAGATACAAGAATATAATTGTAAGCTTCTTAATTTTTTTTTGACTTTTTTTGACATACAACTACTGAAATTTGTCTTTTTAAGTAAAACGTCAAACCATAAACATAAAAAGTCCAATCAGTCTCATGACATAATAATTTTAGTGTTGCTATATGAAACGCAGTAAAATTCCCTTCTTAATAGGTCTGTTAAATTCCTGTTGCCTCTCACAGTAAGAGACGCAATTTCATAAATATAACAAAAGATGTCTAATTAAAACAATACTATCTTTAAAGAGACTAGCACAGCAACATCCCCAAAACTAACCCAAACAAAGCTACCAACACAGCAGTTACAATTAAAAAAACACGCCACCGCCACGTGCGCCAAATTATCAATATCCCATGATAAAGCATAACAACATGCCCTTATTTGTGGCAGTTAAAAACACAACTCTGTTTTGCCTGGGAGAATAAAATGCACTGGCAGGTTCAAAAGTTACTGGCCAGGAAAGATTGCTTAAAATAAAAGGAAAACTTTATGAGTAGGCATTTTTAAAATTCGAACGCTTGACAATTTTAATGGAACTGTGTTTGTTAAAACCGGCCAAGTGCGGATTGTAAACGCATACTTAAAGTTCAACCTTATAGTAAATACCTAAAGTTCGTTTTAGGAAACGCAAATATTATTTTTTTCGTAACTGAAATTTTCGGATTTTTATATTAACTTTTCTGGTTTAAATAAAAAAGCGACGCAAAATTAGTTTTAAAAGTACAACAATAATTAAGAAATAAATAAAAAAATAAATTTTTAATATATTTTGCTAGCCTAACATCAGGGAAATTAACGTAATTGAAACAATGGCTATTATTTCTTTACCAACTAATGCGACATAACGTTAAAATACAAATAAATTTACTTCATTTAAAAATATTAATAAAAAAAAATAATGGACGTTTGTTTAATACTAAAGTTAGTAGTAATTTTAATGTACAAAAACAAAGATGCCTAAGTATTTTAATGTGTGTGAAATAAATATTCCCAAGGGAAAGAGAAAAATCGTATCCGAAACTTAACATAATATTTAGTTCAGTATAAAAAAATCACCAGAAAAAAGTAAGCAAAATAAATATAAGCTTATTCAGCATTAAAGTAATTAAAGCCATTTAATTAAATCAAAAATTTGAAATATAAACAAATTAAGAAAAAAAGGCAAAATGCAATAAAAAACACCTAAAACGCGATTTGTGCGCTTACGAGGATTTAAAGAAATTATACATATTTAATCTAATCTAAAAATGTGAAATTGTAAAAAATATGAAGAAAAAAAATACAAAAAGGTTTTTAGCAGAGCGTGGTTTCGATCCACGGACCTCTGGGTTATGGGCCCAGCACGCTTCCACTGCGCCACTCTGCTTATATCAGACGCGGCGAAATACAGCTACCGCTTCTCAGAGCGATAACGGCGAACTAGTGATGACGCAAGTCGAGTTAAATTTAGTTATCGATGACTCATGACTTTGGTTTTTACTACGGATTAGATTCTTAAGAGGAAACACAAGGGCCGTTTTTCCATACAAACGTCGTCCCCTGTTTCCTCTCTGGATAATGCCAGTAGAGCAATATTTTTTTTCCAAAAAATCGATGGCCACTATTATGCATGTCCCTATGTTTTCCTTTTTTTAATAAATTAATTATTAAAAGAGATATGGACATTCAAAAACCTAAAAAATTGGCCAGATTTTCGGCTGCGTTCATACATTCAGAAAACAAATTTTACTAGATTATATAAAAAAAGAAAAACATAGGAACACTGCCAAAGCCTTTCTTTATTTTTAATGAAAAAAGTAGTTAAATCGGATAAGTTTTGGAGAAGGAATCAGGGGTCTACGAATCGTTGATTTTGTGTACTTTTAATAGGTATTTTCAGTCCAAGCTGCGGCTGTCTCTATTGCACTCTGCGGGGGGAGGCTTGATAGATGGAGGCAGCAATAGATTTTACAAATACCTATTTTTCAATTCTCTAGACCTTGGTGTTTCCTCTTAACAGGCGTTATGAGTGCTCCACTAATGTCCCTTATGTGCTTTATTATAAGGAGTATTTTATTAATTAAAATCCAACTTAACCCACATTTGATTTTTTAAATAAGTAATACCTATTTAATAAAACTGTTTTTTTAACGCAGGTAATAGATTTTAGTCACATTGTCTTGCCGTGATACAATAAAAATCAATAAAAAAAAGCTGATTTTACGCTCTCACGCGCAGTAATAAGCAATTCAATAAATCCAATTCATAAATCCAGTTTGATATTACTCAAGTGTTTAGAAGCCACTTGTACACAAGTACCCAGAACGAGTACTAGACCGGTATCGGTAGCCTGAAGGCACACTCAGTGTTGAGTAGTAGCTGTTGAACACTACTGCAGTAGCGAAGTATGTAGTAGTTGAGTGCTGAGAAGCTAATAATAACTTAAGTTGAAATATTTTTTGACAGTTTTTGGCATTGTACAGATTGTACTGTTATTAGGGTTAAGTAATAAAAAGGTAAAAAACCAGCTGAGAGGATGTCGAAGTCGCTGAGAGGATAGGGTATTGAAGTCATTACAAAAACGTTAATTCAATTTTTTTTCGTTTTTTTTATTGGTAGCAAAAATAAGTTTGTATTTCTTAGTATTTTTCAAAGACACTATGAAAAACAAAGTTATTGATGCGCTCGCAAAACTCGGTGTTGGTGATATCGAAAATCGGATCGGATCGTCTACTAAAATTAAAAAAAAAGAGTTTTTGAGGTTATGTAATATGGCCGCGAACCAAATTAGAACCACAACCGCAAAAAAAATCTGTCGAATTGAGAACCTCCTCCTTTTTTGGAATCGGTTAAAATGAGGCGGCATAGTCAGTCACACAATTAGCGCATTAAAGCCTTAATACAATATTAAAAAATTTAAATTAAAAAGCCATTCCGCAATTTGGTCTTTTTGATATCACAGACAGACAGACGCACACAGAAACAGAAAATATACTCACATTTAAAAAATTATCCAATCTTCTGCACTCTTGTTGTCTAAATAATAAAATTATTTAAAAAGTTGGAATTAATCGCCAATTCATTTATATTTAGTATTATTTATGTAGATTGTTTTACTATTCTAAGTGTTAAATTATGGATATCTTTGATCGAAATAAACACAATCGCTAAGGTATTTACAGTGAAAACCCAGCGAGTTATTTAATTTATTTCAAGTTATCATAATGGAGCTTTGTATAACTATACAGGGTGTCTCATTTAAATCTCAGGAACTCTCAGGAAGTCTCAGGAACCATCTCATCGATTTTAATAAGAAGAAAAACTGCATGCATACATTTAAAAAAAACATGTACTCAGCTCGGGAATCCAAGCTGGTTGTTTAAAAAAAAATACACTATTTCTATTTAGATATCGATTGTGTAGGTCTTAAGCAGTAGATGGTTCTATGAAACATGATGTCTAAAATGAATAAAATGCATTGTTTTCACATACTTTAATTTGTTTTAATAGGTGTTCGAAGTGACAGCCGTTTTTTTACATGCCTGAATTTGTTGAATATTGTAAGTTTAAAACAACCGGGTTCAATTCCCGAGCTGAGTACAGGTTTTTTTGTAAATGTATGAATGCAGTTTTTCTTCGTATTAAAATCGATAACACGGTTCCTAAGAACAGATCTTCATATGTCTTATAGTTTCAGACTTTCCCTTACTGACCGATTTAAATGAGACAACCTGTATATAACTAAATAATCAGCGGTACTGATGGCAGTTTGTGCATTTTCATTTATTACGTACATGAGGTACATACAGTACAATTATTTCAATAATTGACTTCGTCTGTCATCGGCGATGCTATAGTGAAAAAAAATTAAGCAAAGTATATTGCTGCCTTTAGATAGAAGGTCAAGTATTACGTAACGCTCCAAAGAGGCAATGTAAATCAAAAAGGATATTTGTCTACTAATGCTTTAATAATCTTACTGTACTGATATTCCCGTGAAAACTTTCCAAAATTGTATGACTGATTTTTTTTAAACATTCCCACTTTTGAGAACTTTCTACAACTTTTCCATCCCAACCCAACTCATACTAAGTATGCCGATAATTTATTCCAGTTCGTTTATTTTTCGATCTAATCATCCTAATAAAACATGGATATCATTGCGCAAGTGTCACTAATATAATTTATTTTCAAATTACTCATTGGTCATTACTCAAGCGACGATTAAACATCATTGGGTGCAACGCGATATCCTAATGCACTCATTAGCACTCCGAACATGTGGCGTTTCGAATAAAACGTCACATTATCCCAAATACCGGGGCAGAATTAACAAATATGGCATATCATAGGGCTAGCAACCATCGTGGCACTTGCAACAATGGCCCACGCCTCGGGGAGTCCGCTGAGGCCAATAAAATGGTACAAAGGCACCCTGTGGTGACCCTGGCACCGTTCTTTATGGTGTTAAGCTTAATCTTTCTCAGCGAGGGTGTTGGATATTGCTCCAGTCGGAATGTGAACCCTTTGGACTCTGACGAAGTTTAATAAGATTGGTACGATTTATAGCTTTTGTGACGCGTTTAGGTGACATTGTTTGGTTGTGAAAGTATGTAGACAAACATGCCATAGCTGATTAAATACTATCTTCATTTGTATACTAATACCGCGTTGAGTTTCTTGCCTGTATCTTCTATCTTCTCTTCAGAAGAACCGATAATAAATTTTCTGTCATTAACAAGTGTTTCTTGTAAAGATTATCTAAAAAATCGTACTTTGGCTTTAGTTTTGTCCTTTAGGCTGCTATAAATCTCTATAAATTAACTGACCGTGAATTAGAAATTCCTCTTAACTATACAAATATTCGGATGTTAAAACATTTGTAAACAATAGTACATATAAAAACTTGTAAAAAAAACCCATAGCGTATAAAGGGCACGAAAGTTGTCAAACCCCACCATTTGGTTGCAAAATAAAATGTGTACCCGAACAACCCCACGCAAGGACTTAAAAAGGGCTACACACGAACCATAAACCAAAATTAAAAGTTTTCGATACATTGCGCTCTCACAATAAAACCATTCCGCTCCTGACTAAATACTCGGCATTAAGGTGTCGTTAGTCAAATGACACAACTCCCCAACCAATCAATCATAATGCAATTAAAAACGACAGCCAAAACCCGACTCTAAATTCAGAACGGTAAGTTTGAATCTCTGTTGATGATATGGCAAATTACGTCGTTTTGAACAGCGTAGGTGGCGATAAAAAATCTTTATGAATGGGGTTGGCGTGTGACGATGTTGCCCTACTTCAATAAATTATTTCAGCAATTTTGCGAATTATTTTATGAGCGTCTTTCATATTCTTTTACCTATTTGTCCTAAGGAAGTATTAAACTTTCATTCTGCCTTTTCGTTTGTTTCATCTCTTCTATTCAATCAATTCATGGAAATATATTGGAGATTTCTTCTAAAAATAGAACCACAATCGTTACATTGCAAATATGCTTTATTTTATCCCCCATGTCCCTTCCATCATTCATAATAGTGGTCGTCATCAAAAGGGACGTTTAACAAATGATACGACGTACTCCTATTGTTAAACCTTTTGTTATTTTTCTTTTACTTTTTATACGCCAGTCATAAACCGTAGTAACAACGCTGCATTGTATTTTGCATTTTGGACTTTATTGCGAGGAAGTTTGTTATCATTTTAGTAACGGCTTATATCTCGATCGCCGAGTTTTATTCTCACATCATTCGTAACTTGTATAGCTAATAAGTCACATGTGTATAATTATTATTTTATTGCCCAGTATTCGAATGCAAGTCATGCGCGTTTATGTTTGGGTGCCGTCTTTGTCTTTTTACTTTCGTTTAACTTTTCATCGCAGACACATTGTTTTGTCGAAGGCGTAGGACGTATTTTATCCCTCTCTGTAATAGTCCGATCATATTTTAAGTGTCGGATTCAATTTTGCACCTTGTGGTTAAGTGGTAAGAAATCATTCCGGTCGTACGAGGTTTATTGTCAATGATTTTTCTTAAGTTGACATTGAGGGCTATCAGTTCTCGCACCGTGTAATTAGAACCACAAGAAGAAGAAGAATAAAGATTACGTGCTGCGTTACTAACAAAGGCCGGAGCGAGACGCCGAATAAAATCTCATTGAGCTGTTTACACATTTTGAATTCAAATTTATGCACTCTGTTGTGAGACGGGACTTGTTGCTCGAACTTACGACTGACGATATTCCCGCGCGCGGGCCAATGTTTTATGTATTGAAAAATGTAAATATATAGGTGATAAAGTTTACGTCAGGGACGATAAATATGAATAACATCACATTCACATCAAATCCTAACGGGTATCACCTGGGATCTAAATATTTCTTGTTTTATTGCGTTTGCTGTCAGTGGGGATTGGGTCGAGCTTGTATACGGCTAGATTACCGAACGCTGAGCGAGTCGAAACTAAGAGTGATAAATATCGTTGTATTGAATGTGTTCCCTTTATGTTAGCTGCATGCAGCTCTAAAGCACTTGTCTAAATTGTCCCTGCTAAGACGGGGTTCCACGCAGCAGGCACGTATGGACCTTTTTAGCGTTATCAGAATCGATATATCTGTTCAATCTATCCGGCAATGTTTTACTGCGTGCGACTAGTTTTGTTGGTGCAGTTAGTTCCATTGATACGATCGACACGTGCCCATTGTAGCACTAGGCCGGCACTAGCCCCGCTCCCAGGCCTGGCACGTGCACTTCATTATTTTCGCGCCAAAATGTTCCTCCAACGCTTTGTTAGGAGATTAGGCGTGAGTGAGCTGGGGTGACTACTGGTTTCTGGTTTTAGTGACTTTTGGGAAATACGAATACCATAAAAAGCAATGGGTTTCAGACTGTATCTCATCCAAAGCATATTGTACTTTGTCTTTTTCTCTAATCCTCGTAGGATTTAGTCCAACATGACAGCTAATTTATTTCTTGAAAAATATATCTAACCTTACTAGGTTCAGCGTTCAGCAGTGAAAAAAGTTTGGTCAAACAAAAATAACTGAACAAAAACAGTTCAAAGTATTAGTCCAACACATGTAAAAATAATAGTTCCCGGGTGTCAACATATTCGTTTACCGGCAGCGTATCACTGGCCTTGTTTTACGACCCCCTATTAATCACCCCTGCACAAAAATATTGAAACACAGACGGCGGTGCCATTGTGACGTTACCGGTGGGCGTTACCGGCCATATTTATTATTTTTGTCACCATTGTATTGTTGTGTGCGATGGGATTATAGCCAGTATTTAGATGAAATTGGGGATAAGGTTTGCTAATCTCGCTTTCGGCCTATTGTGGTCGATATCGATTTTTTTGGGCGACGGCGCAGCACTAGCGATCTAAGGTTGACCGATTGTTCATTTCGTGGTGTTATAGTATTATGCTACAATAATTCTTTGATATTTTTATCGACAATTCAAAGCAAATTCGAACTTTCATCTCAAGGGCAGCCCAAAATAAATGTTTGCTTCCTTATTAAGCCCTTTTAGATTACTCGAATCTTATACTACCAACATCTTTAAATTGTATTAAGTCAAAAAATGCGTAATTCTTCCGACTTTTATTTACTTTATTTAAGCTAAAATGTATACCTACCCAATCTCTTTTCCATTTTCAGAAATCGCATATCCATTCAGTATTTTCTCTTTAAAAGCGTATGAAATAGCCAGAGATCTTCACTTTCCCATTTGTAATGGCAGCTAGTGTTGTGGCAGCCCTAAGCTGGCTGCGTAGGCGCAGACATGCACGCTCTTATGACTTTCAATGTTTATTGCATTGAACAGTAATCGTCCTGACAAGAGTGCTGTCTTGGCCAGCCCCTTTCTATCAGAAGTAGTATTATGGTAGAGTCTCTAGACAAACTGACACCAACCTTTTGCGGGTGGTAGGACCTTAAGGTCCGTCCGGATCGCTACCACCATCTTACTCGCTAATCCTGCCGCAAAGCAGCAGTGCTTGCATTGTCGTGTTCCGGCGTGGAGAGAAAGACAGCCGGAGTAATTATTGGCACAAGAGGTATTCCATCTTAGCCCTCTGGGTTGGCAACGCATTTGCAATCTCTTTGGTGTTGCGCGTGTCTATAGGCGGTGGTGATCACTTATCATCAGGAGACCCACTTGCTTGTTTGCCTACCTATTTCATAAAAAAAACCTACTCGACACGGGTTAAATCGCTACGTAATTCAGTGCGTCTCGTTCTAACTAGCCTATGAGGAAAGAGACGCACTGAGTTATGAAGCGATTCGATGTCGAGAAGGTTCATGCTAGATGCTAACGTAAAAGTTAGTAAAAATGACTTTTTTATGGAATTGGTAGGCAAACAAGCATACAGGTCACCTGGTGGGAAGAGATCACCTCCGCCCATAGGAATTAGTGATCCCGGAAGAATTGCTGGTGCGTTGCCGCCTTATGAACACCCTCCCCCCGTGAGCCTCTGGATCTATTTCTCACTGTACGAAACACAGTAACAAGCTACTACTTTACACTGGCATTCTGTAAGAGTGTGTACTACCCTGGTTGAGCCAGCCAATGTACAGCAACTTGGGTATTGGGTATCATATAATATTTTGTATTATTATGCTCAAAGACTTAAAAAAGGACAAGCAGGAAGTAGATAGGTAGACTTAACACCGCTGACATCCAGACTATAGAAGTATGAGCATCTGCTCATACTATTGCTACACAAATCATATTGGAAGCCACTCCGCCCTCACACCTCAATACGACAGCGATACTTACATAATAAGCCACGTCGTACTCACGCACTAGCAGCTACCTTAACAGCCCACAAGTCCAATCCAAGTTCATAACTAACGTAAGATAACCCTCCACTGCCGGCCGATGCACTAGTTGGTTTATTTTGACCCGAGACTTGAATTTGTAATTAAGATGGCTGTTTTAGGATCACATTGCGATGGTTATCATTGATTGATATTTGATTTTGGTAGTAACCTATGTTCTGGTTCTTTTGCAATTACTTTATATTCTTCTTTAATCTCTTTTGGCCTGATACGATCACATTAATTACAATTAACTTTCTAATTCATCCCTCTTGTCATACGTACTCGTAAACTTTGAAATATTTTATTGCAACATGCTTTTTTTCTAACATACTTTTTGGGATGCAGTACAACATGTTTTTTACCCGACTGCGTGACACATTGCAATGGTATTTTATTCAATATTTTATAAGCAGAATGCTAGACTACTGAACTTGTTTTTTTTTTCCTTTTTACGCAGGCAGGTTTTTTAATTTTGCATCAAACTATGTCTTAATTTATTTCCTTTAATAACCAAACTACCCCGGCCGGCACCTCTACAATTTTCACGTGCCTGCAAAACCGATTTTTAATTATAGCCCTAGAAAGAAAAATCATTATTTCCCGGATTGTTTTGGTAGGGCTGCGAGGGCCGGCAATCAATACAGGGACGCGCGCCCGCGGAATACTAAACAGGTGCTGCGTCTGACGCCTGCATCCCGGGAAAAACGGAATGTTTCGATATTTTCAGTTGAAAATGTTGACAGTACCAGCGATTTCTTCCTTTTGATGTTTTGCTGAGTATTGAGTCAAAGCGGTTTATGACAAGCACTTGTTAGCTCGAAAACTCGGGTCAAAAGAATCGGCTAGAAATTCAATGTAATAGGTTTTTTTAGTCTTCCTCAATTCTGTTTGACATCGTTATTCTTAATGATAATTTCCGTGATGAATTTCTTTTATTCGTCTTTATTACGTTCTTACTATAGACGTATATTACTATTAATATTGTTTTGTTATGAACTGCTGTTTTTGCAATGGCTCTTCACAGCAGAATTTTCTACTTTTTTAAGCGCTATTAGAATCAGTTCATCCCTTTTCATTATTTCATTTATTCAGTTCTTAGATGGTATTGCTAAGCTTTCACTTTTTTAGCTCTTTAACATTGCTAACCGTGGAAGCTTTGATAAATTCTTCTTAGTAAGTCAAGTTGTTTTCCTTTTCGTTATCGCTATGACTGATTTTAAGAACGCAGTGTCACCAACTTTTATGTTCGTACAATTGTATTGTAACACGAGTCTCAATAATTCCTTGTTAACATTGTAAACTTGGTTCCCTTCATTTTCAACATTGACCGATCATAAATTCTGTCATGCTTGCTTTTCCTCGCAACTCGAATTAATAACCCCCTCTAATAACTTATCGAAAGCCCCAATATCTTAAACCAACCCGTTCCTGCAAACACTCGTCTCGAGAGCCAATCCAATCATCTCAAACAGTAACTATCAGAGATAACAATACTCGAACAACCCGAGAGAATACGGCCAAATCAACTTAACGTTTCGTTTCTAGAACGCCCTTGTTGACTTTTGACGTTCCGACGTTAGCAATGTTATCTTAGTTTACTTAATCAGCCAGCCGATTCGGCGGTCTCCTGGGCCCCCTAACCGGTTCAATCCGGACCCCTTGTGAAGGGTTTCTTCATAACGTTATTCCTTATCTTTTTAATTATGGCGCAGACCGTGCGATCATCTGTTTTAATTTTTGTAACGTCCGCAGGGAGTGCGTTAGTTGATAGGTGGAACGATAGGTGTTATTAATTGTGGACATTAATATCCTTTCTTGTTATTCCACTCGTGAAACTGCTGAGCATAGCAACTTTGCACGTTTTGGCTCATAAGTTAAGTTACTGACAAGATTGACGTCAGATGGCCGTAAACTACTTATAAAAACTGCCTTCAACTTCCACTTTTAACATCATAAATTTTGGACGTTTTATTTACTCAAGTTTTGGTCGCATTACAACACTGAGTCCGAGTATTTTCTAAAAAAAAGCCGCAATGTCAAAAAATGCCTGTGAAAGGTTACATTTTTCTGGTTTTTAAAAAGTGTTGATATTGGTTTCAGTTTTCACAGACAGCGATTACCATGTAGATTTCTATCTGCCTGTACTTATTTTGAATAGAGAAAATAAATAATCTTTGAATATTCCGATGCTGTGACGCAATCAACAAACGTCACATAAGTTTGAATTTAGATTCCGTGAGTTTGAATCGTTGCAAAAAACCGTGTATCGTGGCCCTAACAGCCAAGCCCGTTCTATGCCGTTCGTCTGCTGTGGCCGACAACAATTCGTTCCCTCGCTCTGACAGCCGGCAAACCCTCAAATCTGGTGTCAAACTACATCCCATCTGTCACTCCGCCGCCATAAAAACTTAATAAGTGATCCGTCACCATAAAATACCCATTAAAAAGCCGTCGGTCGCGTTTAAAAATGCATCAAGAAACAAAATCGCAACATAATTACCAAGAGACTTCGCAGCTCCGATTTCAGAGGGGTAAGTGAGAGATATGACGGCTAGTGCAAATCAAAAACCCTCGCCGTTGCCCCAAAACACTTCAAGTTTGATATGTATGCAAATATTTACTATCGGGCACATAACAGGTATATAGCCGACCCCATTTACGGATGAGCGGATGAGTGACTCCTAACGAATCATTCGGTGCTGTTTGCCGTAGCTACAGGTATGGTATACCTACCTACGAGGGTACGTACAGGGGCTCAATTTGAAATTTGCACGGGTCTGAGCCAATCCTGGGAGCCCGTTAATTGCGTTCTTGTCTACGGTTATGAATTACGACTGAGTGAGTTTTGGTTATTGTCGGGAATGAGTTTTGCTTGAGCCCCGTGATTATTTTGGTATTTTCTCTTGTTTACCGGGAATTGGTGAAGCTTTAGGTGTATTTATTTCTGTACTCGTAATTATAAAGAGGTAGTTTGTAATTATGTATGTAGGAAGTAAGCTTCGGAACTACAAAACTAATTCCAATAAATATTTTACTAACATTTAGAATGATCTTTCAGGGTGGTCATATTTGCAGGTAAAAAAATTCTAAATTAAAAAATCATAAGAAACAGACCTAAAGTCATAGTCATAATAAATAAATGATCAAAATAATATTAAATATTTATTCCGTCAAACGTGTCATAATAGTATTTATGTTTAAAAAAACAAAAAATAACTATACAAAAACCGATCAACGAAACAAGTGTCAAATCAAACGTTTTGCATAGCAAAGGAAGTGTTTAAATAAAACTGTAACCGTGCCGCTGCTGATACGTCGCGCCGGGCCTCAGGGACCCCGGCTGCAGGCGAGGGGTTACATGTGGAATTATTTTAGGGATAGTTTATTTTGATAAAATATTGCTCATCTTTAAAAGTACCTAAGTTCTTTTTTCACTTCGTTAGTAATAATCATAAGTCTTTCGAATTCGTTTACATCTAAAACCAACTTATACATTAGGGTTCAAACTCAACATCACGATGCCACGTCGCTTTGCAAATTCTGTCAGGTCGCTCAATTATTTACGAAAAGTTTTTATGTATAGTCGACCAAGAAAATGCTTGACCAGTTTTCGACCGTATTACAATGGGTTAAAGTTCAATAGTGATCAAGCAATTACTTGGTCGAGTATACATCGTAATTGTACCTACCTATGCGAAGCCGTGATGTGTTGCTAGTGAAATATAATTTCAAAATAATGTCTATAACAATTTCAAATGCCCAATGATTAAACAATATTCAGTAGTTAATTTAACATTAACATAACTCATCTAAAAGTTTAAGGTCTTCAAATACAGAGGAAAAGCCATTTCACGGCTACAAGGGCCTTCAGCGTTCTAGCATTTTATTTCACAGCCGTGCAGTTCAACCCTCAACTGCGATCGGGTCGGGCCGATCAGGCCCTAGGGACGACGGGATTAAAAGCTCCCAAAACCCTGCTAATGTCGGCTCTCCAGTAAAGTAGAGGAATATTGAAGATACCGAGAAACTAAGATATGCCAGCTTCAGATCGTAGATTCAAATTATTTAAAAATGTAGACTGTATTTGGTTGCTGGTTACCTACAATATAACAGGACCAATGGAACTTTTTCTTATCTTCTCAAGATGCTATCTCCTACCGAAGGTCAGCTATCATCAGGGCTATCCTAATCTTGGACACTGCTGGCCAGAACAGATATCTAGTACTCAAATTGAGCCACGTTTTAAGGCTTTTATACCACGAGGAAGAAAGTGTACCTTCCTGGTTTTTTACTTCCTTGTATCTGGCCTTGCATTATTATTGTAACTGTTCATAGTGTCGTACCAGTGCAACTATATACCTTTTCGACACGCGTTTACTCGCTACGTAACTCAGTGCGTCTCGTTCTCACTAGCCCAGTAGGAGAGAGACGCACTGAGTTACGTAGCGAGTTAACGCGTATCAAAGTCAAAGTCAAAGTCAAAATATTTTATTCAGATTAGACTTACAGGTAGGTAGCACTTATGAATGTCAAAAAATTTACCACCGGTTCGGAAAAACCTCTGATGAGAAGATACCGGCAAGAAACTCAACGAGGTAATTTTTTAAATAAATCAAAATTACAATGTTATTTTACATCTCAAATATTTAAAATTTTTACAATTTAACAATTTAACACAGCAGGTGTACAATCTTTGGAGCCAGAGATTGCCAATACAGATCGGAATCATTTCCAAACATCCTTGTCCAAGATATAGTCATTGATTTTATAATACGCCCGAGAAATTAATGTCTTCTTGACAATAGATTTAAATTTTGTATCATTTAGTTTAGTTTAGTTTTGTAACGAGATATACAAATAGATAATTAAAAGTTACTTTAGAGTTACTGGCTTTTACATTATTCTACTATTATTCCTACTACTACATAATTACTTCAACCTTACCTTCCTAACCTTTGTTGCGATTCGATTTTCTTCTTTTAACAAAGTTGAGTTGAAAGTTGAGTTGGTTGAGTTGAGTTGAAGTCGATCTTGATGATGCCTCGTATAGAGGCGAAACGCGCGTCGATCGTGTAGCTTTAGTGTTTGGTAGTGGTTTCGCGGAGTAGCAAGGTAATTTGTTCCAGTTTGTTGATATGGACCTCCGCAAAGTAACGCCTGAATCTATTAATTATTTTAACAAAGTCTTTATATTTTGATAGGAGAAAAAATTTAGTCAACAAGCCAATTACTTTTTCGCTGTAGTTTGCTCAAACTTTTTCAATGTCAACATTTTCACATAACAACAAACTATACAAGCAAAAGCAAGTTTCATCGTATCTATATCAACCTATATCATGCTTTAGATATCGGAAGCTGTCAGTTCGCCGCTAATCAGACTTTAAGGAAGGATTAATGGATTTATCAGTAAACTACGCCCTAACGCCATGCGTATCCATATGGTATATATGCCATGTTTTGTTATATGCATGGCAAGCTAGGTGTTTCATTTACTAAATGATACACTAGTGATTTCATTTACTAGCGACTAGGGAATGCGAACCGGTTATTTTTTCTAAGAAACAACCAGTTAAAACCGGTTTTAACCGGTTATTTTCTCCCAGAAATAACCAGTTAAAACCGGTTTTAACCAGTTATTTCTTAGAGAAAATAACCTGATTTGCATTCCCTACTAGCTACCCCGCTTTGCATTGGTGCATGTTTTTCGTCTTCGTAAAGTGCCATCTCCTATCATCAGGGCTATCCTAATTTTGGACTCTGTTGCCCGGACAGAGATCTAGTTCTCAAATTAAACTACGTTCTAAGGTGTTTAAGCCACGAGGTAAAAGGTGTACCTTCCTGGTTTTTTTCTTTCTTGTAAAGATACATGGAAGTCAAACACATTACCCTCCTTTGCGTCGCGCAGTCGGGTAAAAAGAGCCTTAAGATAAGTTGTAACAGTTCATACGTGTCGTACCAATGCTATTATTACGAACTTAGGGTAGACGGACACTGCTGTCCCAAACAGAGACCTAGTACAACTACAATTGAACCAAGTTCTATTGTTTTTAAGCCACGAAATACACAGTCTTCCTTGAATCTTGTATACTTCTTTGAATATTGCCTTATAAGTAAATTGTGAGGTGCAATTTACTAACAATAAACGACGGCGACTCTTGTATTGTTTTTTTTTTTGTTTCCCGCGTTTCCGCCGCCGCGCCGACTCTACTTAATTAAGACTTAGTTCTATCAAAAGGTTTTCAAACATAAATCGAATCCCGCATCTCATTATCATTCTCGAATTATATCCCTTTTGCATTGACAAATAATTCCCACTTCCTTGTTAGGGAATTACTGTCTAGGGGACAACATTTTTTATTCCGACACAGTTCCATTACCGTGTCGAAACGGCGACTCGATTCGAGCTTTAAGGTTTAAGGTGTTAAGGTTTGGTTTGGGGTGGTAATGCTGGTGTAAAAGGTCGGGTGCAAAGTACTGGAGTGTTTTGCGGTGAACCAAAATGGATGTTTTCAGTGCGAGGCGTCAGCTTGTGTGATGAGATTTGAGTATGGAAGTATGAACTAATCTCCCTCAGCGGCGTTTGATAACTCAATAACGTGGCATAATTACGCCTTTGAAGCGGCCCCAGCGCTGGGCAGCCCCTCGCTAGGTGCCAAAATCCTAATTGCAGATAAAAAGATAAGTTCGCAGATGTTGGTTGTACTTTTTGGAAATGTTGTTGGGAAACGAAAATGGATTGCAATGGATTTGACACAGAGAGCCGTAGTTTTGTTAACACTATGTTTTCATGTTTATTCGGGCACAAACGGTACAATTGTTCTTAGAAATAATTATCATACATAAATCACTAACCAATAAAGATGCCACCATTTACTGCCAATGAAGATGCCAGCATTTACTGCCAATGAAGATGCCAGCATTTACTGCCAATGATGATGCCACCATTTACTGCCAATGAAGATGCCTGCATTTACTTATACTCGTAGAACCATTAACTACTTACGTACTCTGTGTGCTTTATTGTAAAAAAATTAATTTACATTGCAAAATTACAAAGTTTATTGATGACAAACTGGAACAAATTACCGTGCTACTCCGCGAAACCAGTGCCGTGCTCGTGCAAGTTAGCTGCATCTGTGAGACATATGTATGTTCTTGCAAAAGCCCACCCTCCTCCGCTTTCACACGAAACAACATATATATCACACAGACTCAACTACACACCACTACCACTAAACACTAAACAACACGATCGACGCGCGTTTCGCCTCTGTACGAGGCATCATCGGGATCTAACAATATGATCGTTCGCTACTTAAACGAATCCACAGTCCAAGTTTATTGATGAATCTGATTACTTCTAAGTAACTCACGCCTGTTTCCTACTGGGGTAGGCTAGAGACCAAAAAACGTATATATTAACTAATAGTTAAATGAAAATATAAAATGTAAAAAAAAAAATTAAAAATACAGATATTATTTCATTACTTCTAGTTACTGAATTCGCGGAGCAATCATGTTTCATTATGTTCGTTACAAAATTAAAACAAGATATCTGAAAGTTATTTCTTTTTAATGTCTGTATATCTTCACTTCAGAGTCGGTGTATAAAAAGATACCACTTATAGACCTTCAAGGAAAAGGAAGCATATTTTAGGTGTCAAGTAGCAGGGGTCCATGGGTGACAGTAATTGCTTACCAATACACAATCCTCTTGCTCGTTTTTCCTCTTTAGTAAAAAAAGTGTAATAACAAATGAAAATGAAAATGAAAAATTTATTTTGCAAGTAGGCCGTATAGGTTCTTTTACATGTCTGAATCTACTAGCGCTTCGGAAAATGGAAGATACTACTGAGAAGAAACGCCGCAAGAAACTCAGCAGTTTATTTTTTTTCCTCTCTTTTCAAAACAGATTACAGTGCAATTTATCACAATAGTACATGGCATAAGTTACATAAAAAATATAAAAAAAAAAAAGTAAAATACAGTTATAGTTAAAGTTGTTTTTGTCATTAAACTGAATCATACTGATTGGGTTGGTATTGAAATCGTACGATATAATTATTACTTCAATATAAAACACTTTATTTCTAAATGTTTATATTATTACGACCTACACATTAAAAGTTATAGGTGAAAAACGCTTAGTTTGATGCTTAAAAATGAATGTAATTAACGTTTGTATTAAAAAACACGCATGCGAGCTGTTTCCATGTATCAAAAACGTCACATTTATGTGACATAAAAAAGTTAGAGTCCTAACTAATTGTTTTAATACAAATATTCTACATTACATTACAGTTGAACACGCAAGTTTTCCTCACGCGAATTAGCCGCCATTCAAATTAATATGCAAAATTATATCACCGCTTAAAATCTAAATAATGTCGTCTAAAATCTCTATCTGTCTGTCTGTCACGAGGGCCTTAGGGGGCAGCTACAAATTGCAAAATTAAAAGTCCCTTGGTAATATCTTCACGCACTCGCTAGCGGGTGGGGTAGGGAGGTGTCTGAACACCTACCTAGGGCAAAAAACGCGATGAAATGAGCGATGTTTTTGAGCTTAAATTAACCAAAGCGCAGTGTGCTGGTTTGATGGAATGGATGTGTTTTATCTGAGCCGGCTACGTCACCTAAACAATGATCTAGTTGCCTAAAGGCTTTCTCCTCCTCCCGCTGTCAAGCTTCAAGTTATATTTGAAAACATTAATTGTATGACAATTTAGAGGAAATTACTAACACTATACGACCACTTTAACCGATCTGCGGCTGATCCTCTTCTATGGGTTTCTGGGATTCTGTCAGTTAAAGATATCTTATAAACATCATCAGTAGATGATGGAAGCAAGGAAGGTAGGTTAGCCCTCTGGGTTGGCAACGCATCTGCAATCTCTTTGGTATTGCGGGTGTTTATAGGCAGTGTTCTGTGTTTGAACGCGTCTTTGTAAATCTGTATTATCAAACCGCGATTAGAATATAATTGGAGAGTAACGTCAGCACACTGTCATTTCATAGACTTGCGTCAAGCTTTAGTCCTATATGTAGGAAATGACAGTGGACTGACTTTACTCTCCAATTATATTCTTTTTTTTTATACAACATAGGAAGGCAAACAAGCAAGTGGGTCACCTGATGGTAAGTGATCACCACCGCCTATAGACACCTGCAACAACAAAGAGAGTGCAGATGCGTTGCCAACCCAGAGGGCTAAGAATACCTCTTGTGCCAGTAATTACACCGGCTGTCTTGCTCTCCACACCGGAACACAACAGTACAAGCACTGCTGCTTAGCGGCAGGATTAGCGAACAAGATTCTAATCGCGGTTTGATAATAAATACTTGTATCATAATTTTTTCTTACACTGTGTCATACACATAAATATTAATCTAAAATACCTACTCTTTCTTTACTGCCGATTTATTACCGTGGAGAACCATAGCACCAAGTCGAATCTCCCTTCTGGCAGAGTCAGTTTTTTACAAGTGCGCTCAGCGGAGCGAATGTCAAGTGGCCTGCGAGATATTGACTTGCTCGAGGGCCCTTTAGATTCTTTATCTTTGGCCTTTGACGCATCTAGACGAAGTTATGGCTGCGGGGGTTCCAAGTTTACCTACAGTTTGGCTAGGTTAGGTTCGGAGTTAGTTGGACATCTATTAAACATGGCCTATGACAGTTTCCTTTTAGAAGATGGAAACGTCTGATTTCTGCGTCACATTTTTCGTCATTTGTCGTTTGATAGTTGATATTAAATCGGTGTTCCGTACAAAAAACACTGAAAAAACACGTTCTGGATAGGGACCCTGTAAAAATAACCTTTTTTTTGTTATATCAGTTATATAATATGTTATAATGTGTTATATAATAGCGTAGTAGCGGCTTTCTGTGAAAACTTCAAGTGTTTATTGTGGTTTTAGATCCTTGTGACGGACGGACAGAAAACGGAGACTTAGTTACAAGGTCCTGAAAATGAAACCCGCTTCTTCTAGCTTCGTAGCCAGAGTCATTCGCCAATCAGTTATCTGGTCATCCACATAAATTATAATAAGGACAAATTATACGTACAGACAACTACAATTATAGAATTCCGATAAAAAAATACAAAGCTCTTAAGTTCATTTACAGGCCTTATATTAAACTAAAATTTCAATATATGTACGGAACAAGCAGTCTCCGACAAAAGGGAGCTGTGATAGGGATCCGGAAGGGTAGCTGTTTATCATCCCTGAAGTGAAAAAGTTACTGCCCCCGTGACGTATTGAGATAGCATTATGCGCCACTTTATCCTGTCCCTTACACTTACAAATACACTTCCATATAACATTAAACATACATTAAACAACAGCATGTACATTTTTTTTATTAAATAGGAAAGGCAAACAAGCAATTGGGTCACCTGATGGTAAGCGATCACTACCGCCTATAGACACCCGCAACATCAAGGAGATTTGCGGGTGTTGTTGGGGCTAAGATGGAATACCTCTTGTGCCAGTAATTGCACCGGCAGTCTTTCTCTCCACGTCGGAACACAACAGTGCTAGCACTGCTGTTTTGCGGCAGGATTAGTGATCGAGCAAAATGATGGTAGCGATCCGAACGGACCTTGCACAAGGTCTGGTAGGACCAAAATGCAAATTATATGTTTAAGGTTCAAGTTAGCATTTGACATTAGTTATGATGACGTTTCATGTGATTGGTGACTTTTCTATGCGTCGTTGGCGTTGAAATGTTAAGTTTTTATAGGATAGAACAAGTTGAAGTTTTGCGGGTGGTAGGACCTTATGCAAGGTCCATACGGATCGCTACCATCATCTTGCTCGTTAATCCTGCCGCTAAGTAGCAGTGCTTTCATTGTTGTGTTTCGGCTTGGAGAGCAAGACAGCCGGTGTAATTACTGGCACAAGAGGTATTCCATCTTAGCCCTCTGGGTTGGCAACGCATCTGCACTCTCTTTGTTGTTGCAGGTGTCTATAGGCGGTAGTGATCACTTACCATCAGGTGACCCACTTGCTTGTTTGCCTTCCTATGTTGTATAAAAAAAAAACCTACAAATATTTGTCCATATTTGCAAGTGTGAATTAAGTTTTAAAACTTGGGTTTCTTTCTAGCTATGGGTACCATGTAAAATAAAGGGTATTCTAAATAAATCTAAATAAATAAAATGGGTCACTGCGGGCAAATTGTGCGGCCGGTGCAATTACTGGCACAAGAGGAATTCCATCTTAGCCCTCTAGGTTGCCAACGCAACTGCAATCTCCTTGACATTGCAGGTGTCTATAGGCGGTGGCGATCGCTTACCATCAGGTGACCCACTAGCTTGTTTGCTTTCCTATTTCATAAAAAAAAGTTGTTGCAATTCAACACTGTTTTTACGAAGTAGCCAGGCAAGTTGTTCTAATTCAACATCGTTTTCACGCAGTCCAGGCAAGTTGCTCCAAAACAACAGTTTTCACGAAGTTACCAGGGAAGTGGTTACAATTAAAAAATTTGTACTTTCTGAAAGTAACGCCAGACTTAATTAATAAATAAAACCTAACACGTTTTCTAATTACCCGAACGTAATCTAAATAACACTAACAAAAGTACATTCCGCTCCATAAAATTAGGCGTAACATGCGTATAAAGTTCACGTGAGACGCTATCGGACTTTTACATTAAATAATATTAAAATGCCGCATAAATCAACAGTAGAAAAATTTAGTCGTTATGTGTCGAATAGCAAATAATTGGTGGAACGTATACAAGGCGCTGCGACCAGATGTTATCGGTGAATATATTAACAACCTATTACGCTGTTCCGCGTTAATGTTTGAGGCCTCAATTATACTTAAAATTGCCGCTGACTGTACTTATTATGGAAGGTGCTTAAGTATTTGTAGTTGGATAATTAGCGTTAAAATTTACTTTTCTTTTGGTAACGTCGTGGTTGAAATTTCTTTATAGTAATAATATCGCACCCTTAGAATTAAAGCGACTCAATTCTGAATATGATATTACCCAAAATTAAACCTTATGTCTTTTAATTAAGGTGATATTTTGGGACGTGTATTATTCAGAAATGGGTCACTTTAATTCTAAGCGTGCGATATATCAAAAAGTGTTTCTTGATGTCATGGGAACTTAGTAACTAAAATTACGAGAAATCCATTGCTGCTTTTAGACAGAAGGTCAAGTAATCTCTCTTTTGCTTAAAGGTAAGCTGGAAGAGATCCCTTCAAAGTTCGCTTTTGTACCACTTCCTGTATTTTTTTGTGTATTTGTAAGTGACATTATCGGGACTTAAACGCGATAGAAATATATTGTTGATTTACCTCGACGTTTCGGCCATGTTTCAATGGCCGTGGTCACGAGTAGACTGAAACACGGCCATTGAAACATGGCCGAAACGTCGAGGTAAATCAACAATATATTTCTATCGCGCTTAAGTCCCGATAATGTTATAAATATGTGTGAAAGTCGCGAAAGTTTAAAACAATTTATTTGTAAGTGCTTATGTACAATATAGAGTTTACATACATACATAATGGTCCAAAGAAACAATGTAAATCAAAAATTATTTCGTCGACTAAATGCCGAGAGGCTTTTAAGTTATCGCATTGTATGTACCGCTACTAGTATAATTATTTAAGAAATCAGTCGAGTTGAGAACTTTCTCCTTTTTTTGAAGTCGGTTAAAAAGGAGTCCAATGAGTGCAATTTGTAACGTATGCACCAACATCTGCATACGTTTTTGCTTTGCTTTACAGAAAAATGATTTTTAGTTTCCGGAAGCATAGATTCCACAATATGAAAATAAGTATAAATCACTCTGATAGGTCAATCAACTTTTTACCCACACTAATTTGTCGCGACATTTATATACATTTCAGAAACATAATTATGCGATAAAGCCAATGATAACTTGGGTAACGCCAGGGTTAACGACAAGCAGGCCTCCTTTGTATATATTTGTAACTGGCCATTTGTGAGACCTCGTGACACCAGCCCAGCTTGAAGAGTTTCAGGAGTTGGTCGCCCGCCGTTCGCTGAGGCTGCTGCCACGAGGTCACCCGTAGATCCACATTGTATATTTATAGCCTTTATTTAACGGATTTATACATAAAATTCTTAATTAAGAAGAAAAAAAAACAACAGTAAAATCTTATTCTAAACTTAAAGATAAAAAATTGTCGCCAATCGCCGCCAATAGGGAGGTTGCCCAGAAGGCTGGCAGCATTGCCACGTTGGATGGCAATGCTGATTCTTTGGGCAAAGTATTGCCCAGCCTTCTGGTCACGGGAGGCCTCTATAAGGCACCTTTATTTAATAAATTAGTATTTTACAGTTTTCCATCTTATTTCTTAATACAGTCCACTAGTTTCTCACAGCCAGAGACATCCAAAGTTCGAATAAAACCGTTAAACGGCCCGGATGCTAAGAAAATAGATCGCCAATAGATCTGAACTCCAAGTTCATTAGAGATTCACCATCTCACATTCAAGATACGTCAAAAATGAAGGATTAAATGGAATTTGACAGTGGTTTGTGACAAATTGCGATTGTGACTTCATGTCACTGGCTCGAGATTTGCCCCAAAAATGCATAAACATGACGGAACCGATAATAAAAACAGTCACACTGAAGGAAATGGCCTATTTATATCTGCTAAAGTAGGTCATATAACAGCAAAGATTATTTTCAGCCAAACCAACAAAGTTGACTCTTTACTTTGTCAAGCGTCCATTTATTTCCAACTCTCATATTACAACACCGAAAACGTATCCGACCAACCAAATCAGTGATTTCGTCGAAACAATATCAACCCCCTCGAGCCATGACGTCAGTACATACACCAACCGAAAAACGGTTAAAGCGAAACCTCGTCATAATTCAAAAAAAGCGAGTCTGCGTTAAAAAACCGGTTTTTATTGCTGGCGTGTTATCACACATGTCCCGACTAGGGGCCGCAAAAAACGCGGAAAAACACGAATCGGGTTCATGTTAATATTTGAGGTATTTTTATTTGAAATTTCCATTTACACGCGGCCTCCCTGCCTCCCTCATACATATTCAACGAATGCACCCTCCACACTTTCTCCACTACACACCGGCTGACCTGGGTTGAGTCTCCGCCGATCATTCTGTTCGTTTTCTAATCAAAATCAAGGCTTATTTATACTCGACAATTGCACTCATTTGGGGCTTTATTTAAAACAGATATAGGTAGACATGTCAAGTTTTTGTGACATTGACACAAGATCTATTTTTTCTTGATCTTTATATTAGTTCTATTGTATTAGTGCATCTATACTAGTTAGTATACCTGCGTGTCTACTCGATTTATTTGTTTTAGATCTATTTGAACCTTCTATTAATACCCTCAATATTAAATTTGTATCTTTATAACGGTATGATCTGATATTGCTGTACCGTTAGAATAAATACGGTACCGTTTGTTTAAAGAAATATAATATTTCCAACTTGCTGTGGAATATATTTGATCTATGGTAAAACACTTGGTGTTTTGCACACTGTATTTATCTACCGAAATAAAAAATACTGGTATTAACATTTTGTATGGTAGCAGTCATTGGTTGATAATACTAACGAAATGACTGAGGCCTACAGTTAATACCAAGACGGCTGTTACAGTGCTAGCTCTCAAGTAAAAAATTACATAAAAACATATTTATTTATTTTTATGTCCTCTGCTTATATAAAATATGTACTTAAAATTTTCAAAATTTATTTTCTTATACCCATGCCCTTTGAAGTAAAGAGTAACAAGGAAACAAAAGATTTCATAAAATATATTTGGTTTAGAACTTTTCAGACGCCCCTCGTACACGAGATAGTAAGTGCCAACAAGCAAAAACCATTCTAAAATCGGTTAAACATACTGTTATAAAATCGGTAAAACATACCGTTATAAAATCGGTAAAACTTACCGTTATAAATAAAATCGGTAGTAGTCGGTACGAGCCGCCCACATCGCTGTCTGTGCCGTCTGTTGTTCTACCTCCGCTGCGCTATCTGCGCAGTTTTGTTGTTACAATAAATATGGTGGACATTCGAACGCGGCTTTTTGCTTTGTTTCTAAATGTTAGTGTTTAAAGTTTTTAGTAGAAAATAGGTACATCATTAGTAGTTGGTTTTAAAGCTGGTATAAATAGTGCAATCGAGAAAAAATATCTGGGGGCACGGCAGTGCCCCCGCCAAGTCGAGCAAAAAAAAACGGCACGGCCTTACCATCCTTTTCTCGAAGCAGTTCAGGCCATTTTCGACCCCCTATAACTTCGTTGTGGATTAAACTAGAAGCCTGTATTTTCAGTAACTAAGCAGGCATTGTATAAACACGGAATATTTCAAATTTCATTCAATTTGAACCTGTAGTTTAAGAATTATAACTAATCAAAGTTTCTTAATTTGTCACTGACTGACTGTCTGACCGACTGACTGACTGACTGACTGACTCACTGACTGACTGACTGACTGACCGATCGTCAAAAGTTTAAAGCACTTCTAGTAGACATAGAAGCTTCAAATTTAGAATACAGTTAGCGTTTAGTGTATAAATCAAGTAAAATCCTAAATATTTTGCAATTTTTGTCCAGTTTTCTAAATACACTAACTGCATAAATAATTTTGTAAGCCCATAAAATATATAGGATTAACAAAGTTATTATTTGCGTTAAAATTATTTATTATTATTACAAAGCACATGTGCCTGTTCGGATGTACCTAGAGTCTTACCTATAAGGTATAAGTTTGCGATTTTCGTTTATAATTTCGATGACTACCTGTTATTATTTTGATGATTGGAAGGCTTACTCATTGGTTTACCAATATTATTTGCTAATGATTCGAGCGTTGTTTGTGTAGCTGTAGCTCAAGAAGTAGTACCGGAAAAGAAAAAGAGGAAGACTACCTACAAAAATAAGAAAAGCTCATAAGACAGAGAGTGGACTTTAAGAAAATCCGTTGTTAGTAGGTATTTAAGAAGTAGAAGGTACCGTAAAGAAAAAAAAGAAGGCTTACCTACAAAAAGAAATGAGATGCCATCAAAAACAAAACTTGTAAAAAAACCAAGTCTCGCAACTCGGTTCCTCTACCGTAAAAAGTTGTGAGATCTATGTAATATCAAGTCGGTTGGTTTATTCAGTCCCTACTTAAGGGACCTTCTGTCTTAAGTTATAATGTAATTAGCTAATCTAACAACATCTGATAGTGACCACATTAATATTAAAAATATTTTATGTTTAAGCAAGATAGATTGACTTGGCCATTGCATGAAAACACAATGTAACTCAAAAGCAATACATCCTACTAATATTATAACTGTAAAAGTTTGTATGTTTGGATGTTTGGATGTTTGTTACTCAATCACGCAAAAACAACGGAATGGATTTGAATGAAATTTGGCACACATATAGTTTATAACCTGGATTAACACATAGGATACTTTTCATCCTGTAAAAATGCATAGTTCCCACGGGATAGCCATAAGTAAGTTATACGCCGTGACGTCATGAGCAGCAAAGCAACTAATTCTCAATAATTTGTCCAAGGGATTGCAGATTGCATTGCAAAGGGTGAACGATTGCTTGATTCATTTAAACAAGTCTACGCGGACGAAGTCGCGGGCAAAAGCTATATTATATTAAAGAAAAAAAAAAATCTAAACAATCTTCTTTAATATAATATGTATTGAGTTATATTGTGTTTCCATGCGATGGCCAAGTCAATCTATCTTATTTAAACATAAAATATTTTCAATATTAATGTGGTCACTATAAGATGTTGTTAGATTAGCTAATTACATTATAACTTAAGACAGAAGGTCCCTTAAGTAGGGACTGAATAAACCAACCGACTTGATATTACATGGATCTCACAACTTTTTGCGGTGGAGGAACTGAGTTGCGAGACTTGGTTTTTTTACAAGTTTACTGTTTCTGCACTACTAAGATGGAAATTATTTTTATTTAAATTTAATTCAATTTAGTATTAAAAATTTAGGATTTAATTATTTAATTTATTTATTTAAATTTATTTATTTATTTGTTATTACATAGCATTTTATCTTAATAATTTGAATGTTAAACATTTAAAAATAAAAATCGAAACAAATTTCGGTTACAAAATTTAACAAATTATTTATTTAGCATAAAGAAGTAACAAACCACCAGGAACCCGTTACAATTGTACACATATCAGTTATTAATTGTTGAGTAACATATACTTATTAAGTAAATAGAGTTAGGCATTTGCAGTTGGACAATCGTAAATTCTACAAGATTATACAAGTTTATATTGGACTTTTCGTAGCTGAATATAAAAAAAATGAAAACATAAAAACATAGTTTTAGAGCATAATGATAACATACAAAAAAATCATGGCTATAGGTTAAGGTTTAGAGGGTGGAAAACGTTATCACCGTTTGTATGGCGAGCGTTGGGTTCACACTCCTCTTAAGTGTTTAGCTTCTTCTGAAGCTGACTGTACAACTGTTTTCTTTCAGTAGTGTTACAATATAATAATAATAATATCTTGGGACAATTTACACCAATTGATGTAGACCCAAGCTAAGAAAACCTTGTATTATGGGTACTAGACAACGAATATACATACTTATATAGATAAATACATACTTAAATACAAATAACATCCATGACTCAGGTACAAACATTTGTATTCGTCACACAAACATTTGCCCATACCAGGATTTGAAACCGGGACCTCTTGCACAGTAAGCAGACACATGTATAGTCGACCAAGAAATTGCTTGACCACTTTTCGACCGTATTACAAAGGGATAAGGTTCAAAAGTGGTCAAGCAATTACTTGGTCGACTATACCACTGTGCCATACAGGTCGTCATATATGATTCCTATTTAATCCTAAATCTGTGTCACATTAATTTAATTTGTTGAAGCAGATACTTAAAAAGGTAAACTTTCAAAAGTTCGACATCCATTGACGAGAACTGTGACTTTGTACAATTCTATTTGGGATTCTTAAAACCTTCAGTCGGTCAAAAGCCTGAAGTTTAATTTTCCTTGAAACTTTTGTATTGAAACTGTCTTTATTTTTACTTGTTATAGAAATATGTTAAGCGCTTTCCATACAAACTGCAGTAACACTTTCTTTCAGAATCTAAACCTATAGTCATGATTTTTAGTGTGTAATGCTTTAGAACTTGATTTGTAGGTTCTGATCTCTTAATATTGCATTAATTTACAAAACACAGGGTAAATCTTGAAAATGTTGAATCCCCTGACTTGTTTTGTCAGGCATTTAAAAATCACTCGTCCTCTACACGCCGGAACACAACAGTACAAGCACTGCTGCTTGGCGAGGTTTAACTAGCAAGATGAAGTCACATTTAAGATTTCTCAAATAGATCTGTGAAATCCCATTCCAATCCGTCATTTTTGATGTACCCATACTTATCTTGAATGTGAAATAATGAATCTCCAATGAACCTGGAGTCTATACCTATTGGCGATCTATTTGCTCTACATCTGGACTAATCAACGGCTAGATTGGCAAGCAAGACGGTGATAGTGATCCAAACGGACCTTATTATATTTGCTACTCAAACTACTCAAAGTCATTATGAAAAGGTTATATGTATGTATAATGGCCCAGAATTCAGCTTGTTCGACTGTACATAGTAAACCATGTAAAGACAATCACCTGAAATTGCAGGTACAGCCAGCGGAAGTGCGTCACACGCGAACCGGAAATGACGTCACGCGGCAGGACACCGGAAGTGGACCGTGGCGCCCCGGCGGAAGCGGATACCGCCGCAATGCGATACCGTCTTGGAGGCTAATGACCTAGCTCTGATGACAGGATAATATGTTGCTACTCGTAGCACAGACGCCTGACGTTTGTATGTCAGAGCACTAGCTTTTTCCGACGTCTTCGTCTGCGTAGATTTTGGATAACATTCGAAATCGTATCTCTCTTTTTACACCTTTAATGGTGGTTTTTCCAAAAAGCCTTATCTAATGCAACTCTACACCTGCTAAGGAACTCATGATTCAAAATTAAAGAACAGTAATACTGGGTTCCAACGCAGAATTTATTTGTTACGACCGACTAACTATTGTCTTAAAAAATTGTTGTGGTTTTTTTTACACAATACACACACACACGCGCACTGACTGTTTAATATAGGGACCTATTTGTAGTTACTAAATTAGGAGCAGTAGCTCCTGCTCCCAAAATGCACGTAAAAAACGGCCTGTTTGCCGTGGAATTTGTATAACGCACCAACGATTTGAAGAATAAACTTCCAAACAAAAGAATATCGATAACGCGATTCTTCCAATAATCAGTACCTCAATTTTGCCGAGCGTCCCCCGCCCTTCCGCAAGAGCCCGCACAATGGTACAAAATGAAAGCAAAACTTGCTGTAATTAATTCCCTACCTACTCAACGCTTTGTAATAAATCGTTTCATCCGAGTATAAATTTTATCCCTCGTCTGAACTTCAGCATCGTCCGTCCCTATCGCACTCCAACATTTGCATAATATCAAATCCTGCGTCCCTGTCTGAGAGTCACAAATGATTTTCAGTTTTCCACTCTCAGTTCACAAACGTCGCAAGTGGCGCGCGGGTTTCCAAGTGAATCCAACGTTGTTTTTGTTGTAATAAAGCTGATTTGGTTTCGCTGATGTTTGGGTAGGTCGTTAGGTAAAGTTTGTCGAAATAATTTCACTTATATATCGGTGCAGTGAAAACGAATAGCCGTCGAGTTGTCGACTAAGGGCTAGAGATAAGGCGCCATAATTCTTAATCTCACTGGGGGGGAGACATTGTACTACCTTCAGTTTGTGTTGGGAGGTTAGGCAGGATTTTAATTAATGAGGAAGAGCCTTTGAATGGTTGTAATGGATGCATAAGTACGGTGATTTTTGACGAGGTTATGCGAATATTAAACACCACAGAAACAGAAAGCGACAAAGGGATATAAAAGCTAATGCCCCTCAAATGGAGTTCTAAATGGACTCGATACGTTATTCAATTATTTTTTTCCAAAATGGAAGGCTTTACTAAATAAAAGAAGATAAAGTGTGTTTCACTTATTTTTCTCCCCAATTTAACCCAGCTGAAAGGTAAAACGTGACATTGACAATACGACATACACGACCAGTTCGAAGAGTTTGAGTATTGCTGAGCTTGAATATTGGAAAAATAATGTACCTAGAATTATAGTTATTATCTGATTTAGGTATGTTACTTTTTTTGAAATTAGAACCAGGTGCCCATGGTGCTTTGGGTGCCAACACCCGTTGGTTACCATATTCTCTTCTTCCTTTTTATCTCCTTTTGCTTGTAAAAACAATAAGTTAGGTGAATTGGTTTGTTTTAGACAGAACTTTAAACCATTTAGGTCGTATGAGGCTGTTTAGCCGCTGTAAACAGCATCTGCAGGCAACGAGCTGCTAAGCGGGGTATAAAATACTGAATATTTCAGCTCGCATTTTATTTTAACGACGTTGCGTTTAATGTTAGAGGTATTGTTCTTATATCGATAGTACTCTTATGTATAAAAAGCGGTCGCCAGTGACTTCGTTCGCCTGGAATTAGTAGCCTATGTCCGTCAGTGAAGGTTTCTAGTAATCAAAGAATTTTAGAAATTGATTCAGTAGTTCAAGAGATTCCACTACATACAAACAGACAAAAACAAAGTATACCTCTTTATTATATTAGTGTAGAAAATTATGATTATCATCATAGCTGTGGAATATAATTAAGGCAAGAACCGCAAGAAATCCAGTTAGAATATTTTTTTACAAAAAGCAAAATCACTCTTAGATTTACACGTCATTGCCTAGGCCGAAACGGACATCAAATATCGTCTTTCAAAATCAAATATTCTAATTATCTCATTTAAATCTTCTTACTATTCCACGCTTGTTCTTGCTGTTTCTTATTTGTCTCTCACACTTCCGCTCCTTTCCAATTACTCCTACAAAAAACCTGAAAAACGCCAAACATTCGGACGTTCTCCAAATCATCACAACAAAATGTACCCAACACCACTTAAAAGACCACTCGACACGTGTTTCGACTCTGTACGAGGCATCATCATGTACACACTAAACACTGGCATGAGTATAAGTTTATTATTATCTACTACCGAAATCAATAAAGTCCAACCACTTTTTCCACAGCTCAAATCACCAGATAATAAATCTGCAGCTAAATGACTGATTAATGTCGTTAATGTATAAATAGTAATCGCGTGCGAAGTCGTAGTCATTAGCAAATTGCCGGCTCTGGACAATTACACAGAAATCCACGCGAGTCGAAGAATCGGCCATGAGGGATGCCAAGATACAAGGCCAAGGTATGAGAGAGTGGCGATTTTGGCAAAAAAGAATATCTTGGGACAATGGACATCAATTTAGCTAATCCCAAACTAAGCAAAGCTTGTACTGTGGGTCTATGTATACATGCTCGTAAAACTTTGTCGCAACATTTTGCAGATACACTCGCAACTTTTGCGGGTGGTATAACCATATGCAAAGTTCGACCGTATCGCTACCACCACCTTGCTCGCTAATCCAGCCGCTAAGCAGCAGTGGTGATCACTTACCATCAGATGACCCACTCAGAAAGGCAAATGAGCAAGTGAATCACCTGATGGTAAGTGATCACCACCGTCCATAGACACCCACAACATCAAGGAGATTGCAGATGGGTTGCCAACTCAGAAGGCTAAGATGTAATACTTTCTGTGCCAGTAATTTCACCGGCTGTCTCGCGCTCCACACACGAACACAAAAGTGCAAACACTGCTGCTTAGCGCCTGCGGCTCTAACATGACCCCTCCCTGTGTTTCTGTCTAACTAGTGTGTCATAAGAAAGGGACGCAGATAGAGATAAACTAACGTTGGCCAATCATGTTAGAGCCACTGGATTAGCTTAGCAAAATGGTGGTAACGACAAGATCCTACCTAAAAACGCTTTAGTCTTACTTCTCAGGTCACATCTTAAGAGCGAATATCTTCGCAAACTGGCAGCTAACACCCCTTTAAGCGGCGCACACGCGTCATGCCCAAGTCTTAATCACGCTTTACTGCCCGATGAGATTTTGAGAGCGGGTTTGAGTGCGGTCGAGATCTCCCACTAGGATCTGCTAGGCGTATGTTATGAGTATATCATAATGACTAACCGACAGACGTAAACTACTCTTGATGGTTTGATGAACTCGCTTCTGTACTGGGTGAAAATGAATGGACCATTTACTTGGTATTTTTAGTCCATTAGTTGATTCTGTCGGCAGTAGTATTTTGATGGCGAGATTTGAGTGAATATGCATAATTAGCTGATTTTCATAGTGTATGGATACACAATTTTACCGATAATGAAATGAGTGTGGAAAACCACATTTTTAAATAGTTTGCGCTTAGCAAACGATACGTTGTTAAAAAAATAATAACGCCATCTATGTTAGTATTTAAAACTAATAGACTAACTATAGTATAAAAACATACGTTCGGTATGATGAATTAATAAAAAAAATGCTTTTCGTACGGTGAATGACGAGATTCAAAAGCCCAAGAATTGACGACTTAAAAGGCTGGCAACGGATCAGCGATTCTTTGATGTAGCTGGTTTGCGTGGGCAGCGGCGATTATGTATCATCATGTGACGTACATGCTCGATTTCCTTTCTATTCCGCAAAAAAATAGATTAAGCAAGTGTCTATACATGTTTCTAGCTTTTTGAGCTCGATAGTAACAAAAGTATGGATGCCTATCGATAGTTAATGACTTTCGATACTATCGACACTATCGATTGGCCTATGCAATATTGTGACTATTTTTCGAGGTCAACTATCGTTAGTCAAACTATCGATAGTTCAGCAACGCTATTTCATAGACATTTGGGCGCAGTTTTTGTGAAACTACCTTCAACTACGGCATTTCTGACAGCTGAAGTCACTTCTAACAAACTGGAACAAATTACCTTGCTACTCCGCGAAACCAAGCAAGCAAGAGCAAGGTAAGAGCAGGGTAAGAGATTGCGGGGTAATAAGGTAATTTGTTCCAGTTTGTTGAAATGGACCTTAACAAAGTAACGCCTGAATCTATTAAATATTTGAAGTCATTTCTTGAAATAATGCGGGTGGTAGGACATTGTGCAAGGTCTGTCCGGATCGCTACCACCATCTTGCTCGCTAATCCAACCGCAGCAGTGCTTGCACTGCTGTGTTCCGGCATGGAGAGCAAGGCAGCCTGTGTAATTACTGGCACAAGAGGTATTCCATCTTAGCCCTCTGGGTTGGCAACGCATCTGCAATCTTCCTGGTGCTGCGGGAGTGTATAGGCGGTGGTGATCACTTACCATCAGGTGACCCACTTGCTTGTTTCCCTTCCTATATCATAAAAAAATCGTACTGTATAATAACGATAAAAAACCATAGACGACCATTTTATTTCCCTCTACGCGTTACTCACACATGCCAGCAGCCGTATTGAAATCTGCTATGATCCGATAGCACGGGGTAAGTAAATGAGAGGACGGTCTCCCGGGACCCGATAGGGATGCTGTGGAGCTGTCGTCAGATGAGAATTATTCCGTTACTTTGTAATGCTTGATACAACTGCAAAATTATCATTTGCTGTTGTGTCAGTTGGTGTATCGTTTCGTTTGGTACAGTGTGATTACCCATTAGATTAGCGAACATGTACTGAGAACGAATCTCGCTAATTATTAGTAAATACACAAAAAGTGATGCAAACAACAAGAGTTGATTGTGTTTTATAACAAACTAGCTTCTGCCCGCGGCTTCGCACGCGTGGCCTACAGAAAACAAATGACAATTCTTTTTTTTTTATCAAAAACTTATAAGTGCTCTCACTCCCTCTCATATTTTCACCGCGCATCCAAATCCAAACAGCCTTAAACAAACGAACATTTTTAAGTTCCTATTTTTGAACAAACCGATACCTCCCCTCCATACAAAGTTTCACCCCCGTTTTCCACCCCTAAAATACAATAGTCGTAAAACACTGAAACACATAATTATTTATTTATGATAAGTATCTAAAATCAAATTTTCAAGTTCCTATTAAAAACCCGATACTTCCATACAAACTTTTACTCCCCGTTTCCCCCCTACAAATTTGAAAATTCAAAACCCCGTGCCACGTCATTATTTATTTACAATAAGTAGCTGTATTTCAAAATTACAAGCTCCTATTAAAAAAAACCAATACGTCCTTACAAACTTTCACCCCCCTTCTCCCACATTAAATGTAAAAATGCAAAAATCCTGAAACACGTTATAATACTTATAATCTATTTATGATCAGTAGTTCTAATTCAAATTTTCATGTTTATAACTTCAAACAACAAAGACTTTCATACAAAGTTCAACCCTCACTCCCCGTTTTACCCCTGAAGGTAAAAATACCAAAAATGGTTTCTTCGCGGATGCCTACGTTATAAAATAACCTATATTCCTAATTTCAGCTTTCTTGTTTCAATAGTTTCGGTTGGACGATGATCGCAAATCAGTCAGGAGACGTTTGCGCGTGGCAGACAGACAGACAGATGGATAGACGGGTGGCAATAGAGGCTTAGTAATAACACAGCGGGTGGTAGAACCTTGTGCAAGGTCCGTCCGGATCGCTACCACCATCTTGCTCACTAATCTTGCCGCTAAGCAGCAGTGGTTGCACTGCTGTGTTTCGGCGTGGAGAGCAAGACAGCCGGTGTAATTACTGGCACAAGAGGTATTCCATCTTAGCCCTCTGGGTTGGCAACGCATCTGAAATCTTTTGGGTGTTGCGGGTGTCTATAGGCGGTGGTGATCACTTACCATCACGTGACCCACTTGCTTGTTTGCCTTCCGATTTCATAAATAAAAACATTACCACGTACGTTATCTTTACTTCAATACAAAAAAGGTCTGAACGAACAACTCAAATACAAATTTTCATCCCCCTTTTCACCCCCTTGAAGGTTGTACATAATTCCAATAAAACCCGATATACCCGTTGCGTTATAAGCCTAAATAAGAAATGTAGTGATTTTTGCTGTGAAAATGAAGGTCTTTCCATACACAACTTTATCCCCCTTTTCACCCCTGCAGGGGTGGAATTATCAAAAACACTGAGACCCGTATAAATTATTTTTTTTAGGTAATCCTAACAACAAAATTTCAAGACCCTAACTTCAAAACTGACGAACTTTCATACAAACTTTCATCCCCTAATTTACCCCCTTAGGGGTGAAGTTTCCAAAAATCCTTTCTTAGTGGATGCTTACACTATATAAGGTATCTATGTACAAAATTTCAAGTCTCTAGGTCCAGCGGTTTGGGCTGTGCGCTGATATATCAGTCAGTCAGTCAGTCAGTCAGTCAGTCAGGACTTTGAATTTTATATGTATAGATTAAAAACAAAAAAAACAGGAACACAGAATTGTTCGATGTTAAACGCTGATTTAATCTACATTTCTTCTTCAGATTACCTCCTACGTACAAACTTTTACACTTTACCTCGGTAAAATATTAGTATAATTTAGACCAGTGGAATATAGTTACTTAATCTAACAAGTATTTTAGCAATAATGTTGAATTAAATAACTACCTCTTGTTAAATGCGTGGCAAAAACAACGAGGTCGTAAAACATGTTTTATCAACGCTTCTGTTTCAAAAAACCAGACGCAAACCATAACAGCTAAAACTAAAATGACCCCTCCAATCCACTGTATTCTTGAAACAACATCAAAGCCTCGCTACTAAATTAGACGTTTTGCAGATACTAAAAGATATTTAGCCGGCCTCCCCCTCCCCCCGGGCCGCTCACTATTTTAAAGGGTTGTTTACACCTCCCACCCTCGGATATAAAACTCAGACAATCTCCGAGGGAAATGACTGGGAGTTGAGTGAGGACGTTGGGTGAGATAGTCTACTCTCCGATCAGATACCGTGCATTGGTGATTCTTTAAGCAAAAGATTTGATTTCATTTTGACTTTTTCTATCGAAAAGGAAGGAAGGCAAACGGGTCAACGCGTAGGAAGTGATCACCGCTGTCCTTAGAAACGAGCGACAACAAAAGTATCGCTGATACATTGCCACGGTATTTAGGTGTATGACAATGATGTATGTAAGAAAAGTCTTTATTGCACAAAAAACGTGAATGACAAAGAAGGAGTTCCATTCTGGCAGGAGTCGAGTACTAACAGATACATATATACAGTACATACAAAGACAAACTTATCCCCTTAAGGGATCTCTTTCTTTTATTGAATATGGAGGACCAACAGCTTTTATACTAAATTTACAAATCAACAGTAAATAAAATAAGCCAATTACAGGATTTTGCATAACAGCAATACAACAATATGTGTGTGTGTATTTATGACAACGGTATCGGTAGACAACGCTTTCAATAGAGAAATACTCGAGGCATCTCACATATGTCGTCTATTCCATCTAACGTCTTTGTACATAACAAATTCATTCAATAAATCCCATCCCTTAAAACCTTTGGAAACATGCCATCAAACGTGCCCCTAAAATATTCCATTTCACAAGTGACACCCGCCTTTTGGAGCCTTTGATCTGCCGGTCAAATAGCGACCAATCACAGAACTCCGCATTTGATTGCTCCGGGGACTCTTAATTGCTGAATGACCTTTCGGCGAAGGCGTGTTGGGTCCTTAACACTTCGCCGAGTGCCAATTTGCTCCAGTAGGTATGTAGCAGCATGTCTTGGTATTCGGGATCAATGTATTTGAGGTCTGCCCTTTGTGAATGTAAATTAGACCTCCGTTTTAGTGTTTGAGGTTATTGCTTGGCCTATTTACTGGTCGGGATCGGGAGGGAATCGGTTTATAACGGAAATAGTTGCGTTAAGTTTTAGAGAATTATCCAGAGAGACGACAAGAGTTTGCTGAATATTCCTACTCAAAATTATCTAAAACTGTGTATAAATTCAATAAATGTTGAAGAAATCAGATTCACCTATGCATTCTAAAAAGACTGACGTCATCTCAAGCAAATTTTTATTTATTTCGTCCTAACTATTTCCGAAGGTATCCGAATCGAACACTTGAGCATTTTTATTCCATTTGAATTCTATCTACATTCGCACACCGACATCATGTTGGACTGCTTCGACAATAATATATTTGAATCACCCGAAGGGCAATTTTCATATCAAAATTATTGTGAAATCTTTTTGATATTTGACCAAATTTTTGATATATTTGGAACGCAAATTAAACTTCAATTCACGTGAGAATAAATACAAGATTTAGATTCGAATCCTAAAATCCTAGCACAGAAAATTAGTTTATAAAAAATCCATCCAAATATGGATATGTAAAAATATGACCTGATGGTAAGAGATTACCACCGCCCATAGACACCCGAAACACCAAGGAGATTGCAGATGTTGCCAACCCAGAGGGCTAAGAAGGAATATGTCTAATGCCAGTAATTTTCCAGCTCATCCCCAAGCCACCTAAATCCCATAAAACCAGCATCCGTCGATATATCTCAGGAGATCCTTTACCTCCTAAAGCAAGGGTCAGGCAACTAAACGTCGCTAAATGCGCTAACGATCGATTTGGGATCGCAATCACGCACTGAATGCTTCGGGAGCTTGATTGCGCCTGACCTCTAATGTATTAGGTGACCCTCATGGACCAACGTTTTAGCTCAATTTTATAGAGTGCCTGCACACTATTATGAATATATCTTGGACGATCCCTAGCTCCAAATAGACACCTACTGTGTTAAGTATTTAAATTTTTAAGACGTAAAAGTAATATTGTATTTTTGTATTATTTAAGAAACTACCGTCCCACCCCGGCTTTGCACGGGCACAATCAGGATGTAACTTTCCGTAAAAAACTCTAAATGTCAGAAAAATCGTATCGAAATCCGTTGAGTTGTTTAGGAGATACGCTATAAGGATTTAGGACAGACAATTAAGAATGGATAGCGATTTTGTTGTATTTTATGTAGTTTTAGATGGTTCTCAAGTACGACCACGTTCTCAAGATTGCATTTGACGTTTCTTTCTAAATGTCCCACAATTAGGAACATAATTTTTAGGGTTCCGTGCCTCAAAGGGAAAAACGGAACCCTTATAGATCACTTCGTTGTCTGTCTATCTGTCTGTAAAGACCATTTTTCTCAGGACGTTTCCCATTTGCAGTTTCATCTTTAAATTATTAAATGTGTTTGTGTGTATTAAATTGTAGCTATTCCTAGCGGAACCCTCATTGCGCGAGTTCGACTCGCACTTGGGCGGTTTTTTCTTAATGAATACAGCTAAGTCGACACAATCCTATAATTTCAAATGAAAAATCAAGCTCGTACTACGGCACCGCACCATGAGGAGACTGTTTTCAAAAATTTACATTTACCCAAATCAATCAAAGTTTTTTACCAAAACGAATTCAACCAATTTAAACTTAAATTCATTCTAATGAGTAAACCTTCGCTTTTTAAGCCCTCAGAGAAACAAACTCAAACCTATTAACAGTCGTTCACCATTATTTTTCCTCAAGTCTCTGCACGACTTTTCACTTTATAGAGCATCAAATGTTGAACTTTACGACGTCGGGTTAAGGTTGACGGGGATCGTAAAAGGAGCATGAAGAGCCGGTGGCAGGTATCAGACCAACAATGATGTATCTCGACCAGTTCGATTGCGCAGCTTTTTTTACTAACATCCTTGGTGACAGCAAACTCAAAATGGCGGTGGAGGAGGCATATATTAAACATCTTAAAAAAGTTACAAATTAAAATGGCATTAGACCGACAAGTGATGACGCCTCTAATACTTAGCAATAATTGTGCACCAAAAAAAAAATATTTTTTAAAACAGAACACGCGAAAACGCGAGCGTATGTTTTAGCAGGTACTGATTGGAACGCGGCTGGCGAGTGTCGAGTGCTCGAAAGTCAAAAATCATCCCATTGCTCGTTGCCAATTCAGAGGGCTAAAATAGTATCGCTCTTGTGCCTATAGTTACACCGGCTGTCTTGCCGGAACACAACAGTGCAAGCAAAGCACTGCTGCTTAGCGGCAGGGTTAGTGAGCCAGATGGTGGTAGGGATCCGGACGCACCTTGCACAAGGTCCTACCACCCGCAGATAAATCCCGCGTCCGCATCTTCGCACAGCGCGCGACCACACCGCGTCACCGCCTTTACCTTTTCGCCTTATTTCACCAGCCTTCCTTTTGTTTCGAGCCCATTTCTTTATTTTGTTGCCGATCTTATTATTTCGCTCGCTACCGTTGCCCGCATTGCAACGCTCGCTTCGTTTTTGCTCGCATTGCCGCAAAAGCTGCGCAAGGAATGAAGTAATACAGTCCTGGACTCCCAGGTATTGTGTATTTGTTGGAGTCATCGTTTTTTGAACGTTCATGTCAAGTTCTTGCGATGTTCGGTTTACGTGTTATGTAATACGTAAATCAGACATCATCGAAAATGTGAGGTTCAGACGTGACGATTGAAACCACTAAATATTAATTCGTCAGATGCAAAGCTTTGTAAAATTTGCGGCAAGCAAAATCAAGGAATGTCTTAACCCGACGTTGGAATAGCGACAAGCTGCTAAACGAGCAGTCGTGTAACACAGACACCTACTTAAGTTCTCCTTTTTAGGGAGAAGGGGGGATGGGAACCGCGTGTCTTTGGGCTAATTAAGGCGAACATGCGCACGCGCCGGCCGCGTTAATCACAGCGCCACCCCCCGCGCGACACCGACTTGCTTTTAGCGATCATGTTAGCGTAATCTTAGGAATCCCAATTATATTTACTCAACTGGTTCCTTAACCTTAAATGAGACAACTCGATAAGTGGATAAAAATGTCAATTAACGAAACGGAGCTGCTTAAAAAACCGTTTTGGAAATTCACTGTATAAGGCAGAGTTGGAATCGTTTGAGGTGACAAAAAATGTCTCGGGAATTCTCGGGTTCCGTTCTAATTTCGCGTGTCTTGCAAGGAGACTGCAAAAAGGTTCAGACAATGTCTCGGGGATACGTCGAACAATCGCTTGGCTGAATTTATTGAGTCGTACATAAAATAAATAAAGCGACTGTGTATGTATGGGTGTGTGGGTAGCCGCGCCAGCGCAGGATGGATCTTAGACATCAGCTGTCTGTCCGCGCGCTACAGGGTGCACCGGAATCACAAATGAGGTTGATGCAATGTAAGCATTATTTTCAAGTTGAGCTATTTAGATACGAACTACTCATGTTCAAATTCAGTCAGTTTCTTTTGATATCTTTATTCCAAAAGCTCAGCTTAAATTTACCGTTTTTGGATTTTTCCCTTTATTTATGCTGTGAGCCCTTGCTTCTTGCCAAATTTCATGGTTATAGATCAACGGAAAGTACCATTTACGTTTCTGATTCCCTTGCAAATGTATAAACGGCCGTATCTTTTGATTGCGTTGACTTAAAAGTTTAATTTTATTACAGCACCAAGGGAGCACACTTAAGTATTTGGTATTAATTACAACTTGATAACTATACGCGTTCCTGTGAAAAATGTTCTTGATAGACTGACAGACTGAAAACAAACTGATCTTATAGGGGTTCCTTTTTCCTTTTAAGCTACAGAACTCTAAAAACAGAATAAGAAATCGAAAATAATCCCAATAAACATATTTCAATAATCATCCTATGCTTAGGTCGGGCGCACGCGAGCTCGCCAGCTAATGGCGCAGCATAACTAACACATCCTGTCCGCGACGTAGTCTGCGCCCGCCATTACGACGGGTTGCGTTATGACATATCCTCGATACGATGATACTATGTGTGAACATGTACTGGGTCCCAATCCCATGATATAAAACACAACTGCGCAAAAAATGCTTAATAAAACAAACAAGCTTTAATCTAAGGAAAATTTATTTGAAAAGTCTTTAAAGCCTTATAAATATAGATAACGTACATGTTCACCCTCAACTCCGTGGTGGCAGAAGGTTAAAAACAAAACCCTTATTCATCGATTCAGAAATTTAAACAAAATACCAAACACACTGACTCTCTTTTCCATAAAAAAAGAAAATAGACTGGTGATATTGATCCTTGTATAGTTTAAAAAAAAAATCATCAACACACCAGTGCATAGCACGAAACTTCTCGACGTGCGTTAACTCGCTACGTAACTCAGTGCTTCTCTTTTTATCTAGCCCAGTGGAAGAGAGACGCTCTGAGTTACGTAGCAAGTAAACGCGTATCGAAGATTCGTGCTTTATGCACAGATACCGCAGTATAATGCGCTCGCACCCGCTAGCTCAAGAGCTAGCGGGTGCGAGCGCATTATACTGTGTTATAGGTACTGTGTAGAGTCGGGTCTCACGCCGCGATATTTGAAGCCAAGTTCCGATCCGGGCCTGGTTTTACATCACAATCGTACGCCAACCTGCGCGGGGTATGATAAATCTTCCGATGTTTGGACAGTCGAGAACAACTGCAGCCCTCTAATGCTCTAACTCTGAGCTCTACAGCGACGAGCTCATCGTCGAAGAAGGTGACACTGCGAATATTTCAACTTGGTCTGCTTTTACAATCATTGCATTCTTGGGTTTAAGGGTTCCTGATTTTCTTTGTGTTGGCATTACTACTACCATTTAAACAAAGTTAGTTGGTAGTATTTTTTACATAGTAACTTAATATATTATAATGTACTAACTAATTATTATTGACATGGTATCCAAGAAACAGGAAAAGGAAAAGGGGAAGACAAAGGATAAGATGGGAGGATGAAATAATAAAAATAGCTGGTAGACAATGGTCAAGACTAGCAGGAGACAGAGAAGGATGGAGAAGTTTGGAGGAGGCCTTTGACACACAGACAAAAAAAGAGACAATGCGGTAAAATAATAATATATAAAATAAAAACGCTAAAATTAATTCTGAATAAATTTAAAAATAATTTGATAGAACAATAAGAATAGTTTAAATTATTACTGTTATAAAATATATATAAAGAAAATGTCTAAATAAATGGCTTATTTATTATTATAAGTATTACTGTTACTACATATTATTACTAGCTTTTGCCCGCGACTTCTTATGGAATTTGGATAAAGAAACAAACATCCAAATATTCAAACGGCATTACTTTCGCATTTCAAATTCAAAATTCAATTCAAAATTAGACGTCCAACAATCCAACGTGAAAACCGCATACAACTTTGTGCATTTTTTCTCATAATGCACGTGCAAACACTGACAGACCGACAGACAGCCAAAAATACCAAAGACAGTTGTTTTAGCTTCTAGTGAATCTTATAAACATCCCTTATATATTTTTTTTTATGCATAAATAATGTTATGAGAGTAACTGAAGCAATGATTGTAAGTCAGGATCGTAGCAAGTGGAAATCCGTAGTCTGTGCCTACACCTCAAGGAAACAGGTGTTATAGTATTTTATGCAACTGCTGCACAATGAGGGGTCTTAAAACACGAGTGTGGTTTTATGAAACGAGCGTCAGCGAGTTTCATAATAGGATCACACGAGTGTTTTAAGGCCTAATTATATACAGTTGCATACATTACTTTATCTACACACACATATGATAAGTACTCTATGATGGGTTCAGAAGCCATAGGGCAATGACCGGCTTGCTACTAGCTCCTAGTACTAGGTACCTATTAAATATCTATAGACTGTAAACATTAAAATAATATAATAAAAAATGAATTTGAACAAATATAGAAACAAATTAGAAAAAATCTCATAATAATATTGGTTGTTATAATGCTGGTCATTGCCTACGGTTTCTGAGCGCATTACAGAGCATTTATGATATATGTGTAGATAAAAAATGTTTGTGTATTTAATAATAATCTCTATCCAGTACACGTGCATTCGACTGTACAAGGTATACATAGCACGATATAGCGCGAGGAGCTGCTGTCTAGCTTCCACATAACAAATACAGGTCTAGGCACCTACATACAAATTGTCTACAGCAGACATGTTGACGGAGTTCTGCTGCAAGAATTATGGAGAGTAGTTTATTTTGGGAAATTATTACGTATGTTGTTTGATGTAGCAGACCTTGCAGTGTAAGTTTGTAAATGTGTAAGTCAGGCGGGACACTTGACGCTTACAAAAGTTACCACTTTAAAGCGTAAGAGGAGTGTGAACCCAGCGCTATCCATACAAACGGCGATAACGTTTTCCACCCTCTAAACATTAACCTATAGCCATGATTTTTTGTATGATACTATTATGTCCTAAAACTAGGTTTATAAGCATGTTTTGATTTTTTAAATAATCTTCTTGGTTTAAAAAATATTGACGCTTTTTTGTTTTGTATGAAAATCCTGAAATGCAAAAATTGTCAAATCTATGAAGAACATTAAAAAAATCAAAACATACAAACCTAGTTTTAGGACATAATGACTACATACCAAAAAAATATGGCCATAGGTTAAGGTTTAGAGGGTGGAAAACGTTATCGCCGTTTGTATGGAGAGCGCTATTTGAGGCTTGGTTCACACTCTTAATATTTCGCAAACAGATCTCTGAATCGAATTATGGGATAGAAGAGAAAAAAAACATCCCCACTTCACGTGAAAATTTAAAGATTAAAGTTTTTTTTTTTAAAGTTTTTTTTTACCATTTCGTTGGCGTGATCAATATCATATTAATAATGTATACCCATGCCAATTACAGCTTTCTAGTCCTGACAATCTCTAAGTTGCAGACGGACAGGTAAACAGACGGACGGACATGGCGAAACTATAAGGGTTCCGGTTAAAAACATTTTTCAAAGTCAAGTCGGCCGGTAGTAGCACCTTTTGCAGGGTCCGTCCGGATCGCTACCACCATCTTGCTGGCTAATCCAGCCGCTAAGCAGCAGTGCTTGCACTGTTTTGTGCCGGTGTGGAGTGCAAGTCAACCGGTGAAATTACTAGCACAAGAGGTATTCCATGTTAGCCTTGTGCATTGGCCCCGCATCTGCAATCTCCTTGGTGTTGCGGATGTCTATGGGTAGTGGTGTACACTTACCATCAAATCACTCACTTGTTCGTTTGCCTTCGTACGCTATAAAATAAAATAAATAAACAAAACGAGACAGCGTATGTTTTGTATTACAAACATCATGTACAATACTATACAATACAATAACGGGTTTATTGATCACCGCAAAACAACATTAAAAAGAACAATTTGTAGAATTCAGAGAAAAAACATAAACGATAAACGATATTGAAAATGATTTTTAAATGAATAACGACTCTATGAAATTTAGACATGGCATGCTGCCCAAAGTGTTAGCTTTAGTAAATACTTAGAAAACGTCAAATAGCCTACATATTTGAAAAAAGGAATGACAGCGTTTCGTGAAACGGACAGGTAACGTGTGGTGCGCGGGCGCACGTTCCCGGAAGGCGCCTAATGAACATCTTAATTGGGTCGCGCGTGTGTTCGGCCTTATCAGAACCAACTGAGGACCAGTATAGAAATAAGTGTTCACCTAACAATAATATTAGGTCATTAGTGTATCGGCGAAAAACGTTTGGACACTAAAAATTTATTATTACAACAATTGCGCTACTATTTAATTGCAACAACAACAATAGTTTCAATTTTTTTTAATTATTTCATATTATATTAATAAAGCGGATCACTCACGTATTTTTGCGTCGGGAAATGCCCGACATGTTATTTCATATTGGTTAAAATGGCTTTCCAGACGCATATAAGTTTTAGATTTGTTCATAAAGCAAACATAACTTTTTTTCGTCGTAGAAGAAATTCAAATTATTAAAATTAAATTATAACAATATGCAATAACAATACTTAAAAAGTTTATTTTGACAGTACGTCGCACGCACTGCCGAGGTTGCCGGGTCAAGTCCTGTAGGTTCGTCTTGTTTTGAGGAATAAAAGTAGTCTTTCATGTTAGCAAAGAATCAATGGAGGCCGTAATAATTCCTAATTCCAGAAGCCACGGAACTTTAGCAAACTATAAAAACACTGGTTTCACGTCACAAGCATGTTTACAGGCGTATTCGGCGCAGCAGCGATGCTATCGCCCTCCTCGCAGCGCTCAATGGCCGCCGTGCACCAAAATAAACACGAAAAACTGAAAAACACGCAAAACGACTATTACCGCATAACCCCGGCGTGTACGAGTGATTCGATTTACCAACGAGAATAGAGACTGACGGAAAATCAATCGCGCGACTCAGCACGCGAGGCTTAACACCGAAATAATGTAAATTATTGCTCGTAAAAGTGTCATTTTCGACGTACGCGTGACGTCACAGGCGAGCGCGACGACTCGCGCCGCGCCACACGCCACACGAATAACAACACAAACCCAACGCGGCTAGACTGAAAACCAGTCGCTGCCCCACCGGCGACGCTTAGAGCCTTCGGAAAATCGTTTTCGCTCAAACTGCCCCCCGCTTTGTTATCTCCGACATCGGTACCGTTGCATGTCTACCGTCTACTGTCCCGTAATCAGTCTTCATAGAAAAACTTTAAAACTCGGAAAATTTCGCGCAACTGTCATGAAAAGTCAAGAGGAATCAAATTGTAGATACGTATTTAAAATAGGACAAAACCTGTCAGGGCAGTAAACCTCAAATAGGCGAGTATGTGTGCTCGCGTCGGTATGCACCCACACAGCGGCAGGGAGACGATCATTTACATACGGCGGGCAGGAGGGACAGAGAGGGTCGAGGGCGGCCCGAGGGACCGCGGCGGCGCCCCGGGAGCGCGCGGGAGAGACAGAGACCACTATAGTGCTATCCTGAGCTAAAAAAACGAATTGTGGGCGGGGGATTACATTATAGTAGCGAAAGTAATCGATATTCCGCTTCAGTACGAGTTTGTTAGTACTGCAACGATGCAGTCTAAATATGTAAGGTGGTTAGGTCACAGGCGTTTTTATATGCGTCGGAGAGCCTTGTCGCCGAGGTGTCAAGGACCTGGGAAGTTGAGACAGCTCTGCCGCTCAGTTTCGCCGTAGACGTTTGGCGGCGAATTTAAATACAGCGGCGTGGCGGGCCACAGTCTAATTTACATACAGCTGACTTCTTTACAACCAAGTCGTACGTACGGTGCGTCCGAAGGTCAGCGATTGTCAGTGTTTGTACGAGTTGCGTGCTGCCAACAATACGCAACTTATAAGCTTTAGGTAAACTTCAGGATAAGCAGGATATCTCCAAGCAAAAGAACTCTTAGTTTTTCTCAGATCTCAATAAAGATCCTTCAGTAACTGTTTAAACATCACCAGGAACTACAGCAACTACATATCTATAACCTCGAGGAAACCCTTCTAGTGAGGAACGTTTTTCCTCACAGATTCTTACTCTATCAAACGTAACCACACCTCCCTCTGCAGCCCTTAAAGACATCTTGATTATTGATATCGGAAGGGTCACGCCAAATGAGCCGCGAGGCATTTGACGCATAATTTCACCAGGGGACGCTTTGCGTTTATGTTGCCCTGGTCACCGAGGGTTTAGCAGTTCAATTGGCTATTCATCGTTTACTGTCCAATATTATGAAACGTTAATGTCGGTGCTGCTATGAAAATTGTATAATGCTACGGTTTGATGTGCAAAGATCCTTCAATTTCGTAATTTAGTACGTATGAGTGTCTTCTCTCCAGAACCATCTCAGTGAAATAAGGACCTTAACTAACAACGATGCGTCATTCTAACTCAACTACGGAAAATTATAAAATTAAGAAATGGATTATGGGTTTATTGTCTGTAGCAGCACTAGAATGAGTTAAAGCTCATGAAATTCGAAGAACCTTCTCAATTAAGTAGTTAATTGCGTATAGAAAAGTTAGCTAGTGTCAAAACTCCTAATCAACAAGAAATACTAGTTTCCGGAGCGTGATAAAAAATTGTCTTTACAAGGATCCAGGAAGACCGACTAAAAAGCAAAACACCACCGAACCGTAACATTTTATAAACATTCCTTGTTCACTAATACTTCCATACCCTATAACAGGTTTCAAAGAACCTTTCGAATGCCACCCTAACGTTACGTCACGTAAAATAGGGGGATATTTATATAGTGATAAAATCCATTTACGCGGAGCTACAATGCGGGGAGCACAAACTGTATTTCCATAGAATCATATCTAGAGCTAGGGCTGATTTGCATGCGATAGTCTTATCGACATCGATGGAAGTTCGAGGAAAGTTTATTGGACTCAACACGTGGTAGCTTGCGGTTTGAATTTTGTTGAAGATTGGAATGCAAATGAAAGAGAAGAAAACATTGATAAAGGCGAATAAAGAGGGAGAATGGTTGACCTACAAAGGGATTCATTGAATGCTGTTGGACATACTGCGGTAACTATTGGAAAGTTGCAAGGTTAGGCAGTGTAGGAATCAGTTTTGTTGAATTTTTACGACCCTGTAATATTATAGCAAAACGCAGTGTGATTAAAATACAAGTAACTTTCCATACAAGCGAGTCATATTTCAGAGATGGTAGCGCGCTGTATCGGTTTAACATTCCCTCGAGACCTGTAACTATAAATACGCTTTAATTAATGAGATTCTTTAAGGAATACTTTATTAAATTGGTTTTGCTTGAAAGCCAAAACATGTCTCTACGAATTCGTTACAATTCAGAAGTCTGAATCTGGATGATCAATATTTATGTAATAATAGATTTTTTTTCATTTTATGAATTGTGCCATCAACAAAATGAACCCTGACCTACCATATTTAGAACTATATGAAAGTGTCATCTTTATATATAAAATTCAAAGTCCTGACTGACTGACTGACTAACTGACTGACTGACTGACTGACTGATATATCAGCGCACAGCCCAAACCGTTTTAAATAAAATCGTAAGAAGTCACTTACTTTTACTTATGATGTGTATTTGACACGATTCTATGGCGGCTTAGGGTTTAATTTTTATGATTGTACCTAAATTATTTATTATAATAATAATTTCAACAAACAGCCTTAATCCTTGAAAAAGCTTTTACTCTCTTGACAAAGCAATCGTGTTTGAGCTCCCAACAGCTCTGTCCGCTGGATGCTTTCGATGTTCTATTTTTTTAAATGAAGTTACATCATTACTTTATCGACATGCAAATGCCTCATCACTATCTCCCCTCGGGTTTCCTTCAATTTTCCTTTTGCGATCTCCACTTAATTGACGGAGGATTTTGATTGGTCGGCGGTACCTCTACCATATTTTCAATGCATCCGTCGCAGCGGATTTTTCTCTCTAATTTGAGCTCGCCTTCATTATTCAGCTCTTACTTTAATGGCTGGCTTCGTTATTGGAACGTCTCTCGATATTATTTTTGATTTTAATTGCCGTCTGTTTGCTTCTGATTTTGTTGAATGTTCAAGTGTGTCTTGTTTAGGTTCTCTTTTAATTTGGTTCATTTTAGTGCAGTAGTCTAGTTGAACTCTGTATATCTACATACTCTCTACTGCCATCTCTGTTGGTACAGGTTTAATTCAACATTATGATCAGTTTCAATTAAATTATATCGGTAGTAAAACTTTTGCTAGGCATCGAAAAGTCTAATTAGTTTGACATCTAAACTACCTTGTACAGTCAGCCTCAAAAATAGCTGAACACTTATGAACCTTTTAACTAATGAAATGAGAGTTGCTCGAGTCACATTACTGACAGCGACAAAGTATTAAAATGTTCAACTACTTCTGATGGTGACCGTACCAGTCTTTACTAAATAGGTAAAAGAGGAACTCTTTCGACGTCGTTCCGACACAGCGGCATATTTCACCTACTAAAGCTATCGACTTAAAAAAAAATATATATATATAAATTTAGTTCTTCACTAACGGGGTTGAATATCAAAATTTTAAAATCAGGCTATTGCATAGTTCACCTAAACTCAATGAGTAAAGGCTTATCAGTTCTCATAATCCTTGTGAGTTTACTACAACATAATTCTAAACCAATCAAGATTTTCGTAAACTACTATTCAAAATTCAATTGTGTTATTTGATGACAATGTAAAACAGAATCGGCGATGCAGTTTCTATACAAATGTGCGTTTGTATGTATGTATGTAATTGTTTTACGAAGGTACAAACAAAGCAGCTTGGGGCTCGTGACTCTTGTACAGTCAAGGAATTACATTTCCAACCCACCTAAGGTTCAATAGCATATAGCAAACTGGCACTATAAGAGCTATAGAGCAAGATGTTAGTTTGACATATCGACCTTAATGCATTGCGAATGTCAGACGGCATTTCAACGAAATGGGTAGGAAATTAAATTCCTTGACTGTACTGCAACATTGTTGAAAAACCATGCTCCAACAAGTCGATTCAAAAATTCCGGGTATCCGGGCAAATTTACGCTTCTAAACTAATCTTTTTGCTTTTTAACGGGAGGTAGGACCTTGTGCAAGGTCCGTCCGGATCGCTACCACCATCTTGCTCGTTAATCCTGCCGCTAAACAGCAGTGCTTGTACTGTTGTGTTCCGGCGTGGAGAGCAAGACAGCCGGTGTAATTACTGGCATTCCATCTTAGCCCTCTGGGTTGCCAACGCATCTGCAATCTCTTTGGTGTTGTGGATGTCTATAGGCGGTGGTGATCACTTACCATCAGGTGGCCCACTTGCTTGTTTTCCTTCCTATTTCATAAAAAAAAATCTACACCGTCTACTGTACATGTAGGTTATACAGTAGATGAAGATTTACACTAATTATAATGATGTGAAAATTGTTTTTTTTCTATGTTTGTTTTAGTAGGGAGTAAATTCTGAAACTATTGAACCATATTTCTTTACCATGCTGGTAGAATCATACATTATGAAAAAATCTATGCGGCCTATTTGCAAAATATTTTTTCCTTTTTTTTGTAATTTTTACAATATTCAGCAATATCTATGCGAAAAAAAGCCAATGGCATGCAAGCAGACATACAAGTAAATGTACATATAACATATTACTGCAAATTCCAAGAAATCTTTAACATCACAGGACTTTTAGCAGCCCATCAAACCTCCCATAATAAAAACAGTGTCACCAATCAATACCAAAAACAAAATCGACAACGGAAGAGAAAATAACATTTCAATTGGCAGCAATTACTCGTCAACGGCGGTACAGTTGAATGCGAAACTGATTAAACAGTACAGTCGGCGACAGTATTGACAAAACGGCTGCGCCTGCGCCTATCCTCGCCATACAAATTTCCAGACCAGCCCCCATTCAAACGTCACCGAACAAGTATTGTGCAGCCATCTTCGATGCAACTAAATACGTATTTTGTTTTTCGATATTTTTTACTGGAATCGGTTATTTTGAGTCGATTTTACCGGTACGCATTCTTTAAAAGAAAGTGCTATAATACAATACAATACAATAACTCTTAATAATCACCACAAAACCACATTTTAAACCTACAATTTGTGGAAAATTTACCAAGCGCAAAATAGACAGTCTTAACGCTTTGAGCGTTCTCTTCCTGACAACCGTGAGGAAGAAGAGATGAAAAAAGAACGGATAACAGCAGATGGTGCAATTATGCCAAAAAAACACACACATACTATCATACATAAGTATATACAGATATAAGTGACAACTAAATACGAGTCCATACAAAAACCACACACACTTACACACCCCCACACACACACACACACACATCTTTTTTATCTTCTTTACATAATACTAGCGGAAGCCTGCGACTTCATCATCATCATCATCATTTCAGCCGAAAGACGTCCACTGCTGAACATAGGCCTCTCCCAAGGATCGCCACAACGACCGGTCTTGTGCAGCTTGCATCCAGCGGGTTCCCGCAACGATCACCAGGTCATCGGTCCACCTTATCGCGGGTCTACCTACGCTGCGTCTTCCGGTACGCGGTCGCCACTCGAGAACTCTATGGGCCCATCGGCCATCCGTTCTGCGAGCAATGTGCCCCGCCCACTGCCACTTAAGTCTAGCAATTCTTAAGGCTATGTCGGTGGCTCTGGTTCTTCTGCGGACCTCTTCATTTCTGATTCGATCTCGCAGAGAAACTCCGAGCATAGCTCTCTCCATTGCCCTTTGAGTGACTTTGACTAAATGAAATCGTTCGCATGAAATTAATAGCCTATGTCCGTCAGGAATAGTATAGCTTAGTTTTTTGGTTCAGTAGTACCAGAGATTACCCCCTACTACAAACAAACAAATAAAAAACAATGTTTATCTCTTTATGATACTTGTGTAGGTTTGTGTAGCTGTAGTAGGGTAGCTAAAACAAAGTCACTATGTATGTCTGTTCCAGTATGTCCTCATACCTTCGGCTGCTTACTCCTTCTAAAGCACGCAATGGATTGCTGCGGTTTACACTATTTTTTAGAACATTTTTATGGGAAGGTTTTTTATGTATAAGTACATTAAATCCTAATTAAACCTATTCGAAGCCTAGCGCGTGTAAGGAATAAAGTATTCAATTAGGTAAATCACTTTTTCTAGTATAGTTAAGTACAGTAGGTGAAATATATTCACGTACCACCTTAAACCCTTTCGCAATGACGCGACGCGTTAAACGCCAGGCTATGTCATACAAATGTCATGCGTATGTCTCTTCGACTAGGTTCTACGGTGGTGCGTGTTTCAATTTCCTTGACTGTACCTATGACTAACAAATACTTTCTCTTACAGGCTATCCTCGGATCTTCACCGCGGCGTGTCGAGAAACACCCAAGAAGTATACATATGTCTTACCAACCAATAATGTCCGCCTTCCACTTCGAGCGGAATGAGCTTCGTACAGAGTCCACTTACACGCAATGGTAAACTGCTTAGATGCGCTCCAACGAAAAAGAGTGAGCTTCTGTGCAGTTCACCATTGCGATTTAAACGGACTCCGGACAGAGCCCGTTCCGCTTGCAGTGGAAGGCGATCATAATAACGACCTTAATGTGACAAAGTCGAAGAGTATTTTAAAAAAGATCTCAGAATTAGAAAATGACTTGCCAGCAACATGATCTGAGAAATTGAGAAAATGATCCGTCACGAACATGACCTAAGGAAAACATGGCAAAGTTAGAAATGACATAACGCCTTGCTAAAAGAACAGACAGACAGTAGGCTCTATTTCCTATCAGTAGTTTGCTAATCCAGCCGCTAAGCAGCAGTGCTTGCATTGTTGTGTTCCAGCGTGGAGAGCAAGACAGCCGGTGCAATTACTGGCACAAGAGGTATTCCATCTTAGCCCTGTGGGTTGGTAACGCATCTGGAATGTCCTTGGTGTTGCGGGTATCTAAGGACAGTAGTGATCACTTATACTATCCGGTGACCCACTCGCTCGTTTGCCTTCCTACGTTGTATTTAAAAAAGTAATTATTAGCATTAATTAAACGCGATCTTCTCCGTTCCAATTATGTAGTTTCATTTGATTAACCGAACATATTTTCCCCACAAATATAACTACTACAAGAAAAAAATTGGCCAAGTTAATGTTGGACATACATCACACACATAAGCTCAAGCTTAGTAGAAAAGTAGTTTTTAAAGTTATTGTATTTAATTAAAACTCATTTTAGGACGCCCAAACATTTTATTAGTAACTAAATATTAAACTTTTTAACACATCTAGTTCAAAACAACTTTCGTGCAAAGTATTAATATAATTATGCTACTTTTGAATTATTTCAAAGTTTTCCGCCCCATAGTACAAAGTTAGAAACGGGGCAAACTTTTTACGACTTTAAGAGCGCATGTCTCATCAAATATTGACTAAAATTAGAAAACCATTTTGAGGCCTTCATCAAATATCTTCCTGAAAGACCTATCAAATGCTACCTGATACGTCTCGGTAAGTACACTGATGTTGCTTTGTCTCTTAAAGATTTTCTTTCATAACTTCACTACAAAATTGTATAGTATATCGGATTGCACAAATCGCCTTAGTACTTTCCAGTATTCATACGTGACTAATTTCATGAATGTCGTCCGAATAGTCTTCGACTAAAACGGCCAAGACTTAATAGAGACAAGATGAAATTATAAAAGCTCTGTTTTTTGCCGTTAAGGTACAACAGAGCCTTAATAAGCTAGATGACAATGGGCAACTCATATAGCTAAGGAAATGCCTCGAGAAGGTCCGACACGGGTCAAATATTCGGGAACAAAAGGTAGGAATGCCCAGTCCCTTTAAATAGGATTGCGTGCGCGTTGTACGTACCAATTCATTGGATTCCAAGGTACCCTGTAGATTGTTCTAGACTCGTACTGCTATATATTTGAGTCTCGAAAGCTAAATGATGAAGACAGTTGTCGCATAGGTACGGAAATATTATTAAATTTTTCTGCCATGTTTGCGCAAAAGTCTAAAGTAGGTTAGCAAAATAGCATCTAATAGAAAAAAAGGATAATAAAATCTACGAGAATCGAGAAACCAGATATTTTCTATTCTAACTACATTTTCAATGTTTACTACCTAAAAAACTACCAACAAAAAACTTACCAACTTTCACAGGAAAGTATCCTCCGCTTTCCAAGAGAACTGTTATTATTGGTGTGTTGTGCATCCCTGCAGTTCATTAACCCCAACCGTACCCCCCCCCGCATCCCCCCTTTTGCAGCAAATACCAATATTAGACCATGATCTGAAACTCACGCTATAGCATGAAGCACAAGACTGAAACTGCAAAAGTAAGCAGAACAGACGACTTCCTGAACATAGTTGAGATTCAAGATTTAGTTCGACTGGAAATCCTAGAGCTGAAATACTCAACCGTATCCTTTTCAATCCTTAATTAAAAGCATTTGCGCCAAAATAAGAGGAGGTCAAGGCCCTTTTTCCGTAACGGGATCCGAATTTAAATACGCAACTTTGAACGCTGAGGACCGCCATTAAAAACTTCAAAACCCACCGTGGCAAAATGGTAATGAAGACCCAAACGCCAGCCCTTGACACCTCCAAGACTTCATTATATCCCAAACAATGTCCGTTAAATCGCACACAGGTACACTCGCCTTACCCACACACGTTTACAAACAACTAATTACGCGTGCTTCGGTGTGGGTGTTTTTGTTTATTCGCGTGTGTGCGCCGCGCGTGTGTGCGGGCCTCGAGGCTCATGTAAAATGCATAAGATACGCTTCATACAAACCGGCGTCTCGCGCTTGTCTCGAACGCACAGATGTTTGGTGAAAGCTACTTTTTGCGTGGCCATGAAACTGAAGAATGATGTCGCTCTTCTCGAAAGGGTTTGGAAATAAACGCGGGAACTTTCGGCTAAGGTTTCTGTCTTCAAAAGTTGACTTCCGTGCCGTCAGCTTCAAATTTATCTTAGTGGAAGTAACGCTCCAAAACATCCGAATACTTAACTTGAACAATAGAGGGTCATGTTTACTTATTTAAATGCACCCTGACCGCTTTTTATTCAGTTTTTACCTACTAAAGTCACAATGTGACTCTTTGGTGTTTCAATAATGCTCCTAATTATGGTTTGATTATGGTTTGTCCAATAATTTATTTCCTTTTAAACAGCTCTTTGCTAGTTATACCATAGAATCTATCGCAATTTTAAGATGGGCATTACGGCGCAAACGCTTGTGAAAGTGAAAACGAATTCTTGGAAAGATATTAATATTAATTTATCACGGACAACATGATGATGGTTGCGAGGATCTACTGGAAATGTGGTGATTATATTCTCTTTGGTCGCTTGATGCGAGCAGCACAGCACTGGTCGTCGTGGCGATCTTTAGAGGAGGCCTAGAACAGAATAGTTTAGAAAATAACTTTATTCATCCACAACACAGATAAGGCATTAATCAGAAGAAAAATAAAACACAATTTTCAGAGTATGACAGAGTAAGAGTAGAGATGTAGGACACAATATCCAATTTGTCTAAAATTACAGTTTTGTACATATTAAGGTGTTTGGCTTAAGGTAACAATTGCGGCAAACCATGTGTTGTGGGAAAGAAAAGGGGCTAACTCAGCATTAATGCTGCGGCAATGTCCAACAGCAGACGTATTTCGTCTACAATTATGTTGCTGATTAACGACATTCACGATATCATCAACTTTACTGAACCTACTATCTAATTCTAGAACCGTTTATTTAAACCAGTCCCCTGTACCACAAAAATTACACGTGCTACGATTTAATATAATTGTAAACTTTTTCATACTAAAATGTTACAAATATGTTAAATTGTAGGACTTGTAATTTTTGTGGAACAGGCCCTAGGAGTTGATGCTTTTTGACACTGTTATCCCATTAGTAATAAAAGCCAATGGTTGAAACTGTCGAAATCCCAAAATAGAGAAAAAAATACTTCTCTAAAACCGTGTTTTAGCAACAACCATTGATTTTATAAACTATGTACTCAAGACTACTGCAGTTGATATTACTTCATCAGTAATGTTCAATGCAAATACAGTAATAGCGGCAGATGCCAGTCACTCACTGCAAATGTAAATAGCTCTCTTGCCATCTTGGATAACCAAATTCATACATCTCAAACAATCTGGTGTGCTAAAAAAGCCTATGACAAATAATAGTGGTAGTGGTATGTTATGCCCTGTAACCTGTTGATGATTGCAGTACAAATGGCGCGACCGGGGTAGCACTACCCTCTCACTAAATACCGGCATTGTCTTTGGATTGTAAGTGACGAGATCCGGAGGCCCAGGGTGGGAGACTGAAAGAAGGATAGCGGATTTTTGGTAGTTCCTAAGAGCAGGTGATCGCTTCCCATCAGGTGAGCCGCATGCCGGTTTCCTCCTTCCAAGAAAAAAATTATGGTAACTTTTCGGACCTATTCTAGGTTCTCTCACTGTTGAACATCATTGAAGTCGCCACAGCTATCAAGGTAGCCTAAAGAACAGTGAGGAAGTTTTAGGCCAATAAATGCGGATGTGTCTGCATGAACTAAAAAATGGCGGCTCCTGAGCAATCAAGATTGATTAGACCTACAATTTAGAACGATAAAGAATAATGAAAACATTAGTTTATCTAAAACTGTAGCAAAAGGGACAGGACAGTACGACTAGCGTGGAATTCGTAATTTTTTGATGTGTATTTCCTTCACACGTGGCCAGAAAATGGGTAGCGATCACTTTTACTAATGCAAAGCAAATGTTACCGTTACGAATCTTTAAAACCACTGTAACTGCAAACTGTACGTTTTTTCATGCATTTTTGCCTCGTACACTAAAATTGTGGAATCACTTCTCGTCAGCAGCGTTTTAGAATAGTTTTGTCATCGAAGCCTTCAAAAAAAAACTTGAAAAGGCCAATAAGGGACCAGTGACTCTATTGGTGTTGCTGGTGCATCGTGTGGTGGTCATCACATCACAAATAACCCGTCTGCTCATTTGCCTTTTTGTAACACAAAAAAAAAAAATTTAGGAACCAAACAGGTTGAACAGCTTCCATTCGTCAAGCAATTTATCAATGGATATCTAAAGTTCTCTTTGCCTATTCTGTTCGACTCGTAAACTGCATACACCCCTTTGTCATTTCTTCAGCGTGCTGCCCATATGTCACCCCATGGCGATTCATGGTGACCTTATTCTGCGGCCGTGTGGCATCGCAGTGACAAGGTCACCCGGGCGACGAGGCTGCTTGAATACGGATGCGGGGCTTTGGACACTGGGTTATTTGGCATGTGGCACAAGTCTTGATATCTCTATTGCCTGAGATTAAAAAGTATAATGGCAAGAAATGAGATAAGAAGTCGTGGCAACCCAATATCACGGAATCAAACTAAAACATACCTACAGCACTGTGTACCGCGCGCTGTTGGGTTTTCAGCCAATTTTCACGTTAGGTTTCGCAATTTTGGAACGTTCGTCTTGCTCTCTACGCCGGTACATAACAGTGCAAGCACTGCTGCTTGGCGGCAGGATTAGCAAGATGGTGGTAGTGATACGGACGGATCTTGCATAAGGTCCTACCACCCGCAAAACGTTTGTTAAAGAAAACATCATCAAGAACACACACACCTCTGTGCAGCGATAAAGTGATGGAGTCCTCAATGTCCTCATATATATAATATATAGGGAGTCTCCGATACGCACTGCGTATGAGTAGGAATTAGGGATCGAAATATCAAAATTTCTAGTAAAGAACAACACCAGGATCCCGGAGATTGTGACTCCTAGTAGGAATCAAAGGAGTCTCTCTTATTATGAAATCTCCTGTGTTCAGCACTCATCAGTGGGACATACTATATATAAGCTGTAGATTATTGTATTCATAACACAGTAAAAAATCAAGAATTGACTTTGTCTGTCGTCGGCAATAGTAAATAAATTTAAGCGAAGTGCATTGCTGCCTTTAGCTTGAAGGCTTGAAGGGAAGTATCATGTTATGTTCCAAGGAGACAATGAAAACCAAAAACGATCTTCATTGACAAATGCCGAGTGGCAAACTGTAAGTAATCGTAGTGTATAGGTATTCTTACTACACTGCGTAATACGCAAAGGAATGGAGAATAACAAATTCGCAAAATCGCACGACATTATTTTTAGCCATATAAAAAAAGAACATCCCATCAGTCGCAACAGTGGCAGCGTAGCATGACATTAGGCAATGTTTTGACAGTTGACACGATTGACATGACAATATGACAGTGGCAATTGTCAAACGATGGGCGAGCCCACTGCCTGTACATAGCTATGTTACATAATAATTTTATTATTAAGACACTGCCTTGATTTTGTATAATTTTATCAAACTATTAAGTATTTCAGACTAAGAAGAAGGAAAGGAAAAACGTTTTTTTGGGACTCTTTAACACAGTACATAAATAAAAACATAAAGTTCACGGGCCAAAATATGATCACAAAAAAAAAACATTGTGCAAGGTCCGTCCGGATCGCTACCACCATCTTGCTCGCTAATTCTTCCGCTTCAGCACTGTTGTGTTCCGGCGTGGAGAGCAAAACAGCCAGTGTAGTTACTGGCACAAGAGGCATTCCATCTTAGCCCTCTGAGTTGGCAACGCATTTGCAATCACTTTTGTGTTGCGGGTGTTTATGGGCGGTGGTGATCACTTACCACCAGGTGACCCACTTGCTTGTTTGCCTTCCTATTTTGTATAGAAATGTATTTAAAAGTTCAAAGAAATAACAGTAACGTACAGCCAAGGAATTTAATTCCCTACCCATTTCGTTGAAATGTCGTCTGACAGTCGCAATGTACAAACTAACGTCTTGCTCTATAGCTCTTATGGTGACAGTTTGCTATACGATATTGAACCTTAGGCGGGTTGGAAATTAAATTCCTTGACTGTACAAAAACTATACAGGTTAGGATAGATAAAGGCTTAAAGGGGGAAAATGTTACCACTGTTTGTATGGAAGGATTTAAGGCTTGTGCACCTAGCACGAATCTTCTCGATACACGTTAACTCGCTACGTAACGCAGTGCGTCTCTCTCCTACCGGGCTAGTTAGAACGAGACGCACTGAGTTACGTAGCAAGTTAACGCGTATCGAGAAGATTCGTGCTTGATGCACTGATACACAATTATCATAAGACGACATACGAGCAAATCTTCATTTGATCCAAGAGCTACTCGAGAGGCAGTGCAACTGTTGAGCCACCACGCTTGTGTTTACCTTTTTTTAAATTCTTAGCCCCACAATCGAACCCCGTTCGTCACGGGTTAGGCCCCTATCCCGACCGCCGCATGTCGCATACGCAACCGATGGAAAGTCGAGCGATTGTCACAAGAGGCCTATTACTATTCTACGCCCGTCACGCGCCCAGATGTCTCGCACGCCGTACAAACATTAGTGGGCGTACAGTGTATGGTAACTTGTATGGTCGAAAAAAGAGATGATATATGTTCAATCTATGGCTCTAACATTACTAGCCAAGTTTAGTTTGTCTGATCTCTGTGGACGTCTCTTTCTTATGATACTAGTTTGACAGGGACAGGAAGAGATAAATTAAACCGGGGCCGATCATGATGAGTCACTGTTTGTCATAGCATGTCTAGAAAAACAGCTGGACACCAAGCGGTTAATTAAAAATACCATAAAAATGAAGATTCGCTATGATCCTCGGTCTGACCTCATATCATAGCCCGCATACTCCTTCTAAACCACGCAATGGATTTCGATAAGCTATTCACTGTCATCTAGAGATCACAATCCGTTGCGTGGTTTCTAAGGAGTAACTTGCCGAAGACATAAGGACGGACAGAGATGGATAGCAACTTTGTTTTATACTATGTGAAGAACACACAAACTCTGAAGAGCGTCTAGTGTAAGTTTTTGTTACAATAACAGCAACGAACGCGTTAAAGTTAACTTCTCCATTACTATGGAAGCAAAAACAGCGCCTCTCGCGGCGCGTATTGGCAAAAAATGCTTCCATACAACGCTTTCGAGACGTTTTTTTCAACAGAAATCTTACACCATGAGCTCTGTGCGCCTAGCACGAATCTTCACGACACTCGTTAACGCGCTACGTAACTCAGTGCGTGTTTCTCCTTCAAGAGTGCGATTTTTAAACTCACCAGGTGACTAAAGCTCGCCAAAATGGCCGTTTTTCATAGAATTGCGGCCATTTTGGTGAGCTTTAGTCACCTGGTGAGATTCAAAAATTGCATTTGAATCTCACCGGGTAACTAAAGCTCACCAAAATAACCGTGTTTCATAGAGATTCGGCCATTTTGGTCAGCTTCAGTCACCTGGTATGATTCAAAAATTGCATTTCAATCTTACCGGGTAACTAAAGCTCACCAAAATGGCCGTTTTTTATAGAGATTCGGCCATTTGATTCGAGGTGAGCTCTAGTCACCTGGTGAGATTCAAAAATGGCACCCATGGACTAGTTATAAAGCGAGCTAGCGAGTTAACTCGTATCGAGAAAGATTTGAGTTAGGTTACAGGTCCTCAAGTGTGAACGGCACCGAAGCATCGGCGGCCATTTCCACGGCCTACTTACGTGCCGTACCGCGATCCGCCGATATTGCCTTTTTAGCCCGTTAGCCATCCGCCGTTTCGCCGGATTAAAGGAACCCGTCGGCACCCGGCGGGACTAGATACAAGCAAACGGCAAATTTGACTGTTTATGTCACAAACATACTTCGCTGTTGAGGGCTGGAACTGTTGAAAATGAAAATCGACATTTGAAAGAAAGATAAGAAAAAATGTTTGTATAAAACTACACACAGAGCAAGGGCAAACTACAAAAACATTCTGTTAAACAGAATTAAAAAAGACCCCACTTAGCATACTGCCTCGGGAAACCGAGACGCTGACTTTCAGTGGGACCCTTGTGATTCTTTAAAAGTACTAAATTAAAAACTAGTGTTCAATCATCATCATCATCATCATCTCAGCCACAAGAAGTCCACTGTTGGACATAGGCCTCCTCCATGGATTTCCAAAGTGGCCGGTTGGAAGCAGCATGCAACCAGCGCCTTCCTGCCACCTGTATGAGGTCATCGGACCATCTTGTGGCTGGTCGTCCTACGCTGCGCTTGCCAATACGCCGCCGCCATTCGAGAACTTTCTGACCCCATCGGCCATCAGTTCTCCGTGCTATGTGCCCTGCCCACTGCCACTTCAACTTGCTAATCCGCTGGGCTATGTCGGTTACTTTCGTTCGTCTGCGGATCTCCTCATTTCTGATTCGATCACGCAGAGAAACTCCAAGCATAGCCCTCTCCATAGCTCGTTGCGTGACTTTGAGCTTTTTTATAAGGCCCATAGTAAGCGGCCACGTTTCAGTGCCATAAGTCATCACTGGTAACACACATTGATCATACACTCTCGATTTCAGACACTGAGGTATATTGGACAAGAAGACATTTCGCAGTTTCCCGAACGCTGCCCAGCCGAGTTGGATTCGACGATCGACCTCTTTCTCAAAGTTGGACCTGCCTAGTTGGACTATTTTTCCTAGGTAGACGTATTCGTCAACAACTTTGAGAGTTGAGTTTCCTACTGCTATTGGGGTGGGCACTACATGTTCAATGTCGATGTGGGCAGTGTTCAATGACGACACGAAATTACATCAACAGCAATAATATACAATCAGCTAGGACAGCAAATTATAACACTTAAAACCCTTAGTTTTGTAAGTTAGTGGTACTAGTCGTGTTGGGAGGACAGATTTTTAGTCTGTATTTACAGAGACATTTATATCATAAGAGACTATGGGTATTTTGGGTCAGTATTAGCCCTGCGAACTCTTCATCACTACCATCAGGTGAAACAGAGATAAACCCAAATGTATCACTTACAATCATACAAAAACCGACCAAGTGTAATTACTGGCACAAGAGGTATTCCATCTTAGCCCTCAGAGTTGGCAACGCATCTACAATCTCCTTGCTGGTATTGCCTATAGTCCTATTGTCTATAGGCGGTGGTGATCACTTACCATCAGGTGACCCACTGGCTTGTTTGCCATCCTATTTCATAAAAAAAGTTCGAATTGGACTGACACACTAAGCGCTGTTCCATCCCTCATACCAAAGCAAACATAATAGACTCGATACTTGTTACTTCTGAACCATAGGACAAAACTTGAAAATGATCACGTTCCGCGCGTCAGTCCTAACTGTGGTCTGAACTCTTAAAATCGTTCACACGTACACTTCAGATTGCAGGCACAGGGATCACAGAATTGACGGCGATTTAAGACGTAGCAACATTAGATTGTAATTAGCGCAAGATTTACGGGTGGTAGGACCTTGAGCGAGGTTTGACCGGAACGCTACTACCATCTGGCTGCTAATCTAGCCGCTAAACAGCAGTGCTTCTGAGTTGTGTTCCGGCGTAGAGACCAAGGCAGCTGAGAAGTTATTCTAATAACTCTCTTGCCAGTAATTTCATCAGCTGTAGTGGAGTAAGGTAGACCTTACGCCTTTGGCTTGGCACTGCATCTACAATCTCTTTGGTATGACGGGTGTCTATGGGCGGGTATGATCACTTACCATCAGGTGACCCATATGCTCGTTTTCCTTACTGTCCTGTTCCTGTCTTACGTCTGGCGTCCAGTTCTAACGACTGCATATTGTTGCAAGACTGCTAGACTGACTTGAAAGTTAAGCTAACATTAAGGATGCATTAGAATATGATAAAATAAAACAAACGTATAATAATAGTATATTGTATCATAATGTACCATAGACCATTGTGTCAAAATGTGTCTTTTACTTCCCTTGGACTTCAAGCTATGTGAGTTGCCCTTTCCCATAGAAACGGCCATAGATGAGTCATTGAGTCTGTAAATATTCTGTGTCACAGATTAACACACTTGAGTCACGTGACGTTTTGCTTTTGTTTACCTCTGTTTTCAGCATCCAAAGAAAACAAACTGCGGCCTCTCAGCTACCCGCCGCGTCACAGCCGAACGAAATCGCTAAAACTTAAAGGGGGCGACGACACCGACCGAACTGCGTCGAAATGTATTCAAATATATGCGCGATTAATTCAGCCTGCATAGCCAGGACGGTGTTAGTAGTGGCAACGGCTGGTCTCACTTTCTACGCGGATCGATGGGGCCGTGACCTTCGTGCCACGCATTTGGATCCTGGATCGATTTTTTTAGGGGGCTCTTGGGCGGGAAATCGATTTTTAGAGCTCCGTACCTTACACTGAAAAACATAACCCTTCCTTTTGGCTTTGCCGTAGTCGGGTAAAAAAGGGACAACTGAACTAGTTTGGCTACTCGTGATTTTGGTTAATGGCAATCAATGTTCGTTTAAATTAACGAAACTTTTTGCTACTGATAAACATTTGATGATTTATTTACAAATCAAGAGTTTTGTAAGGTGGAAGAAATAGTACGGTAGTCACTTTTTTGTGTAATAGGTAAACAAAACTTTGGTTACGTGTAACAAAACTGTTTTTTCAGTGTAAAAGGCAAAAGGAGCTCTTAAAGGATCACTTCGATGTCCATCTCTCTTGTCTCTCTGTCTGTTAAGACCCTTTTTCTAGGGAATGCGTGGTTGTATCAAGTTGAAATTAATATCAAATACTCAAGTCTGCAGTTCCTTAGAGCTGTGAAAGAATCAAACTTCTAAGTCAACGCAATCAAAAGATATGGCCGTTTATTCCGCATATTTCATACACTCGCAATGGAATCATAAACTTGCTATAGGGTACTTTCCCGTAAATCTAGAACCATTAAATTTTGCAGGAAGCAAGGTCTCACAGTAATAACGGAAAAACACTGAAAACCGCCAATTTATAGTTACAACACGATTTTCTGTTTGCGATTTGCAAACTTATGTTTTGCATTTAGTAACCTGACCGCGACGCCAAATGCCAATGCTGTATCAATAATGTACAAAGAAAGTTTTCTTCCCTAGAGAAGAAAAATGACAATTTCATCCCGCTGCTTAAGATAAATATGCTTGCTTTCGGAACAGAAGAGATGAAAAATATATCTGGATCACAACCAAGCATATTTTGGATGTTGGTAAAAAGATTAAACCACGATGGCCTGTCTCTTACTCTTTAATGCAATGGTTGATGCGGTAACGTAAAAAGTAGTACTTTGGATGCTACCTACGTAACAAGGAATGTCCGTCTGTCTGTCAGGCTTAACAATCCAACATAGTTCTAGTTTTCCAGTTCCAATAAAAGTGGTTGAAGTTCGCGGAATGTATTGAATGGGACATACAAAATAATACCCTCTTACATTGTTGATTGAGAAAAACTGGTTTATTGATAAGATAATTGTCGATCGGAGCACCTAGGATGAATCTGTATGACGTACCAACTCGACACGTTAGCGCAGTGCGTCTCTCTCTAACGAGCGCAGTAGAAAAGAGGCGCACTGAGTTATGTAGCGAGTTACTGCGTGTTGTAAATATTGTAGTCCAGTGCTCACCTTACCTGAGCGGATCACGTTTTACGCCCTTGTTCATAAAATCACAATTGTTTTGGACAGGACCGCCTTAACTAATGCAGTTCTTTTATCACAAGCTATTGCACTGAGTAAGTTTTTTTTTTATAAAATTGGAAGACAATCGAGCAAGTCGGTCTCTGTCAAACTAGTGTCATAAAAAAGGACGCACAAAATCGGATAAAATAAACTTTTTTTTCCTTTTACAATATTTACAATATACAATCAAAGAATTTAATGTCGTCAGAAGTACGCAATGCATTAAAGTCGATATGTCAAACGTACAAACCAACGCCTTGCTCTATTTAGCTCTTATAGTGACAGTTTGCTATGATATTGAACCTTAGGTGGGTTGGACATTAAATTCCTTGACTGTACAATCAGTTTATAAGCAGTTTAAGCATTAGGTAAACTAGTTAAGTACGTGCAGTCGCCTTCAAATACAACAGAGCGGGAAGGCGTTCCTAAATATTTGAACACGACCGAATGCATTTTTCTATAGGGTCATCTTGTCAGCTCCGATATATTTGATGGCGACTGTGCTAGAAAGCAATCATAATAGTAGTGGAATAATCGCAGATGAATGACCCGTCGGTTGTTTAACGATAAACAATTACCGTCATACCACAAAAAATTAAACACGCGTTCGACACTTGATAAACCAGCGATTTGTATGGGATGACAGCTGTTAGTAGTAGGGATTCGCCGGTTCTGGATCACTTTTTTTTCGCTCAAAATGGCGGATTCGGGGGCAAAGAAATCTAAAAAAAAAAAAAAAAAAAAAAAAAAAAAAAAAAAAAAAAAAAAAAAAAAGGTCAACACCCCATTTAAAGCGATTGGACGGGGTCTCATCACGCTCCGCCCACTCCTTCACGTATATATGTACTTCCATTGCAACATAATACCAACACTTAATCACATACTCATAAAAGGATAGAGACCCTTTCCTTTGTTTCCTACTCACCCTTTGTTACGTTCAACTTCTTACCTGCGCCCACTTGGGGGTTCGGTGCCGACCTTTTTTTTTTTCCTGGGTACCTGATCGCCCGCCACGCTCCGTACAAATAAAATACCATGTCTTTTCGTAAGTCCACTTTCAATTCATTATTCTATCAGCACATAAATATCCTATCGCATTATTCGCAGTACACTTTTATTCGTAGCCTATAACTTTTAGGACTATCATAAATCTAACCTAACCTAACCTACATTTTGGAGAAATTCAAACCTAACTTAACCTAACCTCCATTTTGGAGACATTCAAACCTAACCTAACCTACATTTTGGAGAAATTCAAACCTAACTTAACCTAACCTCCATTTTGGAGACATTCAAACCTAACCTAACCTACATTTTGGAGAAATTCAAACCTAACTTAACCTAACCTCCATTTTGGAGACATTCAAACCTAACCTAACCTACATTTTGGAGAAATTCAAACCTAACTTAACCTAACCTACATTTTGGAGACATTCAAACCTAACCTAACCTACAAATTCAAACCTAACATAACCTAACCTAGGTTTTGGAGAAATTCGCAAGCCATAACTTTCAGGACTATTTTAAATCTAACTTAACCTAACCTACGTTTTGGAGAAATTCGTAAGCCATAACTTTCAGGCCTATCTTAAATCTAACCTAACCTACGTTTTGGAGAATATTGTCACGCTATACTTGGTTTGTACTTTTGATTCGCAACTCGATGTTTCGTGGACATATCTTTTGACAAATTCTTATTTTGCAAACTACTTATTTTATTCTGAATCCATAACTTTCAGGACTATCATAAATCTAACCTAACCTAACCGACGTTTTGGAGAATATTGTTACGCTAAATAGTAAATGGTTTCAGTTAAAAACAAGAATTTTGTTGCTTTATTGCTTTTTACTTCTAACCTTATTAAGTACTCCTTAGAAATACTAGTTTTAACGTGTTTGTTACGCAATTCGATTATTTAAATACTAGTCAAAACTTGTAGGATTGCACTATGTACAAAGGATATTAAGAACGCAGCCTTGTGTTTCGCTTACACAGTAGGTACTATCCTACATTTTGTGGACATATTATATAGCTAAAGTTTATTTTATGAATATACATATAGACAGAGAGTTTACATAATACAGTAAACGGTTTCAGTAGCTTTATTGTTTTCTTTGTATCAAACGCACCACGATCTTTTATTATTTAATTACTTAACATCAATACACTATGCAAAGAGAGCTTTTTGAAAAAATAGCTAGTTTGAACGTGTTCACTAGGCGAACCGTTTACCTGACCATCGTCAATAAGAGGAGCGTTATGTTTTTTTGAGTGTATGTCTTTGAAGATACTGGTTTAAACCTGCTAAATTGCACTACGCATAAAGGACCTCAAGAACGCGGACGGCATTGTATAATTGCTTTATTGTTGTCTTTGTATCAAAAGAACCGCCGCTGTCTTTTGTTATTCAACAAACCGCGTCTGGGGAATACGAGTTTATACCTGTTCAATAAGCGAAGCCCTTCTTTAAAAAAATACCTGTCCCAACTCGTAGGGATTGCGCTGGGTATAAAAGCCCGCCATCACATCTCGGCTTCATTGCGCCCCAAACAATTCTCCGAGCAAGATCTAAGAGCAGTAAGAGAGTCGTGAGTCGTGAAGTTTAGTGCAAGGTTGCTGAAAGCAGTGTTTCGTTGCTGAAATGGATGTAAGTATGTAGTCATAATTTTATGTGTGCCCACTTATTTCAGATTTTGATTGATTGTAACATAACCTTCATCTATGTTTTATGTGTGCCCACTTATTTCAGATTTTGATTGATTGTAATATAACCTTCATCCATTTTTGTGTTTACCATGTAAATCTACTTTGAAGGACCGTTTGAATAACGTTTTTATTTTGTTACAGGAAAACACATTTAAAAATTATTACTATCCCGACGACGAAGCAAGTGATGAAGAAGGAACGTTGGCCTATAAAGTCAAAAAAGCTATTGCTAACACTAACAAGAGGCCTAATAACAGCATAGATGGCTTCTTTGAAAAACGGAAGAAAAGGAAAGTTGCTGTAAAGTCGTCGAGCGTCAGCCAAGCTACTGCGGAAGGCGTGGCTTTTATAAAGTCCAATAAAGACGATGCATCATACGCCTCACATCTTATAAAAATTGAGGTGTATGATGCGCGGAAAATAAAAAATGTTCCGCCAACGGAGCATTGGAAACATGCGGAAGTGCGTGTTAAATACTACGCGCACTCCGAAGAGGATGCTCACGTGGAATCCACAAGAGATGTGATTTACCAAATCACCAAACAGTTAGCGGAAAAAAGTGATTGTGTCAATTACGTTATAGACAATACAAAATAAGTGTAAAAGTAGTTTTAAGATCTTCATTTGTTCCTTTTATCTTTTTTTACTCGATTGTTTGCGTTTTGTTTGTTAATTGCTTTATAACTCGTACCGAACATTTTTCTTTGTATAGCGAACACCTTTTGTATTCTAAGCTTCCTTTCTAGTTATTATTTTTCCGACAAAGAGTCATTGTCTTTCATATTAGATAAGTAACACAAGTTCCAAGCGCCGATGTTCATTGTATAAATAGACCATAGCCCGCTTTAAAAAAAAACACATTCTAACGAAGACGTAATAATGGACGGACAGAGCTGCAACTTCTTCGACCAACAACTTGAACAGCTTACTGAAGACCAAAGGCTATACGAACTCTGCGAAAAAGTGGAACAAGAATATTTTAAAACGTAGGTTACTTACCTTTGTTATAATTCTGCTTTTGTTATAATTGTGCTATTGTCATAGATATCCATCCTACTGAATCATGCTTCAACTCATTTGATGCTAATAGTTACCTTTGTTATATTGTGTCATTGTAATGGATACCCATCCTACCGAAACATGTTTCAACTCGTTTTTTGCTAGTTGTAGCTGGTAGGGGTGGATTTTAAGGTATTTAAACCGAATGCCAGTTGCTTCAAATCATTTGTTACTTTTCTCGCGACGGCATAAGACTAGTTCTATTTAAGATGTATTTCAATTTGGATCTATCTCAAAGTGAAATTGCAAGCCTAGATAAATCTTTGATCTTGTCCAAATTCCATAATTTGATACGATTATGGTATTTAAAAAAAGTTTTACCACTTTCGTGGTTAGAGGATACGGAGATTATGCCATATTTCACACCATGCAGTGGACACATCATACACACTCATCAATCTGACACATCCGATGAAATTGATGGTGTACTGCCAATGCAGGCATATTGTTTAAATTGTAGACGAGAAATGAGTTAGTATTAAACTTTTAGGTGTTTTTGTTTATGTTATAATTGTCAATAATTTGTAATATTAATAATTGTTTTATTTTTGCAGATCTTTACAAGTTGGCCGAGGAGGTGTAAATAAAAAAAGATCAGCAATGTCTACCGTGACTGCCGAACCACCAACAAAGAAAAATAAACCTTTGAACAATTCAGCTAGCTACGCTGCTGTGGCAACGTCAACAGTATCAGTTGGACACCAAAACGTGAGTACAGAAAGTAATCACAAAATTGAATGTCCTGTGTGTCACGTGTCAGTATCTAGAAAATATTATTCCAACCACTTGAAAAGTAATACTCATAAAAACAACGTGATAAGTTCTGACAAGGAATTTACAAACGTTCAGTTAATTGAAAGCGCGTTCGGGAATAGAATAGTTACTTACAGAATTTTACCTGATTCCGTTACTACCAATGCATTTGAAACACCAGAATTATTTTTGCATAATATCAAGGGAAAAGTGTTTAAGTTACTAGAACGATCCATAGCAGAACAAACTGTCGTAAAAGTAAATTTCATTCTTAATGCAGACTTTACACAACAAACTAAGCAACTTAATAATGTTTTTGACTTTCAATCGTTAAATTACGTCGTTTGCAAGGGGGACGCCACAGATGGTATTTATGCATCACTTGTAACTGAAATTGTTAACAAAGTAACCAATTTTGAAAAAAAAGACAGCGGATGGAGTTTAGTTAAAATAAAATATTTAGACATGAATATCAATAAATTCAATCCTTTGCGTGGTTCATCTTACATAAACTTACCATTGGATATAAAAAACAAAAAAGCAGTTATCAACGTTAAAAACAAAGACCATGAATGCTTCCGTTGGGCTATACTGTCAGGTTTATATGAGCCAAATAACAACTCTAACAGGGTCTCGTCGTACAAATTGCACAGAAATAAATTGAAATTTGAAAATCTTTCCTTCCCAATAAAAATAAACGATATTCATAAATTCGAGAAAATGAATGATCTAAGCATTAATGTTTTTGGCTTGGAGTACGATTCGAAAAGCAAGCAAAATAAAGTTATTGGTCCGTTACACTTAACGAAAAGTAGGAAAACTATCCATTTAAACTTGCTGTATTTAAATCACGGTACTAAGGGCCATTATTGTTACATAAAAAGTCTATCGCGATTAGTATCAAAACAAATGACGACGTCAGAGCATGCAATCCACTTATGTGATGGTTGTTTAATTTATTTCACTTCACATGAAAAATTGCAGAAACATCAAAAACATGACTGTTTTCATGTATGTACAAACTTACCCTCTGAAAACGATAGTAAAAGAAACTGGTTTAATGAATTAGTTCCCTCTAACCAAATATCATTCAATAACTACGATCGTAAATTGAGGGTCCCATTTGTTATATATGCCGATTTCGAAGCATTTTTAAAACCCATTGAAACTTGTATCAACGATCCGAATAAATCCTCAACAACCAATGTTCAGGAACATGTAATGTACAGTTTTGGATACTATATTAAATGTTCATATGATGACAGTTTATCTGTATATAGAACATACACAGGTCAAAATTGTGCCGAATCATTTATGAAATTATTAAAAAAAGATTTAGAGAACATTTGCAAAAAGAACACTTTTGTAAAATGTCCTTTGCCCTTAACGGAACAAGATAAAGTAACCATAGCACAAAGTGATACCTGTTTCATTTGTGAAAAAAAATTAAATGAAGAATTCATTGTGTCTCATAACCAACATACCGGTGCTTTTGAAGGAGTCGCTCATCCATCCTGTTCTGAGAAATATCGAACCCCTAATTTCTTACCTGTGTTTTTACACAATTTGAGTAGCTATGATGCTCATTTTATTGTACACGGGCTTGGATTTGAAGAGGGGGACATAGAAGTTATCCCACAAAACAAAGAAAAATATATTTCTTTCTCCAAGCAATTTCACATCAATAACCATGTAATGAAATTAAGATTTCTTGATTCCTTAAAATTTATGAGTAGCAGTCTTGATAAGTTAGCCAAAAATTTACTGCCCGATCAGTTTCATGAACTTCGGTTAAATTTTCCATCTGAAGAAGACTTCAAACGCTTAATACGAAAAGGAATATATCCATATGAACATATGACATCTTTTGAATCATTAGAATTGGTTAGTCTTCCCAATCACGATGATTTTTACAGCTCATTAAATGATAACCACATTTCAGAAAATGATTATAAACATGCACGTGACGTATGGAATCACTTTAAATGTAAAAACATGGGGGATTATTCAAATCTTTACTTAAAAACTGATGTTTTGTTGTTAGCAGATGTGTTTGAAAATTTTAGAAATGTTTGTAAAGAAACATATGGATTGGATCCTGCACAATATTACACGGCACCTGGATTAAGTTGGGATGCTATGTTAATGTCTACTAAAATTAATCTAGAACTTCTAACGGACATTGACAAAATTTCTTTTATTGCAAATAACATAAGAGGTGGTATTTCTCAATGTAGTAACAGACATGGGAAAGCTAATAATATATTTATGTCTGAATATGATCCTACGTTACCATCTTCATTTTTGATGTATCTAGATGCAAATAACCTTTACGGTTGGGCAATGTCACAATGCCTTCCCATTGGCAAGTTTGAATGGGTGGATAATAATACCGATTTTAATGTTTCTGATGATGCTGAACACGGATACATTCTAGAAGTTGATTTGGAATACCCAAATAACTTACACGATTTTCATTCTGATTTACCATTCTGTCCAGAAAACGTTTGTTTAGGTGATACCAAAGAAAAAAAGCTGATTCCTAATTTAAATAACAAAGCGAACTATGTGATTCACTATCGAAATCTAAAACAATGTTTAAAATCTGGTTTACGTTTGCTAAAAATTCACAGAATTTTAAAGTTTGAACAAAAGGCATGGTTAAAGACTTACATCGATTTAAATACACACATGCGTTCGTTGGCCAGATCAGAATTTGAAAAAGACTTCTTCAAACTCATGAACAATTCTGTTTTCGGTAAAACTATGGAAAATATAAATAAAAGAGTGAATGTTAAATTACTTAACCACTGGCAAAACCACGGAAAAACTCAAGGAGTTCAATCTTTAATAGCAAGACCTGAATTTCACAGCCTTTCTATATTTTCGGAGAATTTGGTTGCAGTACAGTTGAAAAAAACAAAAGTCTTGTACAACAAACCTATTTATTTAGGATTTTGTATATTAGATTTGTCAAAAACTTTAATGTATGAATTTCACTATGACTTCATGAAAACCAAATATCCAGATAAACTGAAATTGCTTTACACGGACACGGACAGTTTGGTATATCAAATATTTACGGATAACTTTTACGCTGATATACTAATAGATCTAGAATCTTACTTTGATACTTCTGATTATCCTCCTGACAATCAATACGGTTTGCCATTAGTAAATAAAAAGCAATTGGGTTTTTTTAAAGATGAAAATAATGGTAAAATTTTTAAAGAGTTTATTGGCCTTCGATCAAAAATGTATGCAATGGATGTACAAAACGAATTTATAGCAAAAGCAAAAGGAGTTAATAAATGTATTACTAAAAAATTTAACATTGACAATTACAAAACATGTTTGTTCAAAAAAGATAATCTGTTGTGTGAAATGATGCGGTTCAGGTCTATAAAACATGTTATATTTACACAAAAAATAAACAAAATATCTTTATCACACAGTGATACAAAACGATATTTACTAGAAAATTCCACTGACACGCTTGCTTGGGGCCACTACAGAATAAAGGACATTCAGTGTTAATATTACTTTTCTGTACTTGCGATTGTTCCTAAATTCGTAACAAATTTTTTTGTAATTATTGAGTATGGACTGGTAATAAGATAATAGAAAGTTGTAATTTATGTATAATTTAAAAATTTCAGAATGTTTTTAGACATTTTTTTTTTATAAATTTAAGTTTTTTCTTTGTAGTATTATGCATGGACTAGTAATAAGATTACAGAAAGATGTAATTTACTCTTTTTTTTTAAATTAAATAAAGTGTTTAGATAAATTTCATGTGTTTTTATTTAAAAATTATTCAGGTGTGACAAAACTATATAACCTTGTTTGGACTTAAAAAAAAATCATTAGTGTTTTAGTACTTTTAGATTCAACACGTATAACAGATTTATATAATGATTCACTTTTGTCACCCTTTTACGGCCATTGTTGCTGGTCCCAGTGGGTGTGGAAAATCAAAATTTGTCACAAACTTTTTAAATGATTGCAAAGTACTATGCGATGTAAATTTTTCGGAAGTTATTTGGTGTTATGATGAAATGCAACCTTTGTACAATCTGGAAAATGTTAATTATAGTCAAGGAATACCTGATATTAACATGTTTGATGGGAAGCAACCTAAACTTCTTATTATCGATGATTTGATGAGGGAGTCAGATGGACGGATCGTTGATATTTTCACGAAGGGTAGTCATCACAGAAACTTAAGCGTGTTTTATATTACACAAAATATATTTCACCAGGGACGAGGTCAACGTGACATCTCGCTAAACACAAGTTACATTGTATATTTTAAAAATCCTAGAGATAAAACTCAAATACGATACTTGTCGCGACAAGTTTATCCTGAAAATTCAAAATTCGTGGATGAAGCCTATAAAGATGCTACTAAGGATGCCCATGGATATCTCATGATTGATCTGAAACAAAATACAGATGACTTATGTCGTTTCAAAACTAAAATATTTCCGTTCGATAAAAATTGCACAGTTTACATTCCTAAAAAAGGATTTAAATATAACAGGAATCAACAAGTTTTAGTCAGTTCTAAATGATGCACTCGAGTGTGAGCACATATAAACACTTACTTGAAGCGTTGCAAGTACTTAAACCAAAATATCGCACGGCTTTACTCAAAGCTTGTGATGATGATGAAATCAATATTATTTGCGAGTGTATTTATAACGTGCTAAAAGGAAAAATTCCATTAGAAAAAAAAGAAAAATCTAAATTAAATAAACACAAGAACATATTACGCAAGCTAGTTTCAAAGGGAAAACAAAAACTAAGAAAAACTATCATCATTCAAAAGGGTGGTGCATTTCTACCTGTTATTTTAGGTGCAGTTTTAAGTGCTTTAATAAACTCTTTATAACCAAAATGGAGAACACAAAAAAAATGCTTTTGGTAGAACAAGATTTTATTGAAAGACTTAAAAATAATGAGCTATCAGAGAACTCATCGTCTCGTCTGGATGGAGAGATGAAAAAAATATTGAAAAGTAAAATGGATGATCGTGAAAAATGGGCATTATATTCCCAAGCACTGCAGCGATTTTTACATTTTGCCGAAGCAGATCGAAAGCCTTTCAAAATACCAATAGTAATGGATGGAGTTGATCACTTAAACAACCTCAACAGTGACTTAGATTCAAAGGTAAAAAAGCAGGAAAATGCAAATAATGACTCAGTCGCAAGCCCAACTTTGCTGGAAGATGATGTTCCTGCTACACCACCACTTAATAAAACGAATCAATACTATCCTGTGGAATTAACTCCATCTCATATCGTACAAGGAATACCGAAATCTTATCGATCGAAAACCCAAACTTTAATGGACATTATTATCCTTAATAAAAAAAAAATTTGGTGGAAGACAGGAGGGGAAGTTGTGTTAAACAATCGAGTGATCCCAAATAGCAATATTGTCGATCTGATAAACGATGTAACAAGACCTCTAAAACGCGCAAAACCAATAGGTTGGGAAGAATTTGCATTGGTTTTAAAAGATATAGGAGTTCCTACATTTTGTATTGGTAATCCTGCTAACTTGGAGTATATGAAGAGAGATTACACCAACGAGTTTCGCGCATCATCATCATCTTCTAAAAATACAAGGGATTCATCATTTAAAGTAAAAAACGCATCTACACCTATTTCTGCTAAAACAATTGAGTCGACCAAAAAGAAATTAGATTGGGAAAAATGGACCCCCTATTAGATATAAATAAGATTTACTACGATGTGTCCAACCCAGCTGGTTACAGTAGTATAGATAAGTTAGCGAAGGAAATGAAAGGTAATATGAGCAAGGAGGAAGTAAAAAAATGGTTACAGTCTCAGGAAACGTATACTTTACATAAACCTGTCCACCGACGATTTACTAGGAATCGATACATCCTATCTAATTATAATGAACTCTGGCAGGCTGATCTCAGTGATATGCGTACTTATAGTCAATATAATGATGGATATAAATATATTCTTTGTGTTATTGATGTTTTTAGTAAATATGCTTTTGCAAGAGCCATGAAAAAGAAGGATTCAGAAACAGTTAAACAATGTTTTGAAAGCATATTTGCAGAAGCCAAATCTACCCCTCGTCACATCCAATCCGATAAAGGCACAGAATTTGTTTCAAAGGTGGTAAGAGACTACTTTAAAAGCAAAAACATTAATTATTACACCACTAATAATCCAGACATTAAAGCAAGTATAGTTGAAAGGTTTCAAAGAACTCTTAAAATGAAAATGTGGCGTTATTTTACTCATAGAAATACTTACAACTACACTAATATATTACAAGATCTTCTTCACTCTTATAACCATAGTTATCATTCTAGTATCAAAATGCGACCAATTGATGTTAATTTTAATAATATCATGACTGTTTGGTGTAACTTATATGATAGAAAAAAAGACAAACAAATTTCATTAGAAACCACACAACTGAATGTAGGTGATCATGTTCGAATAACTAAATATAAACACATATTTCAAAAGGGTTATGAAACTAATTGGAGTGATGAAATTTTTATAATTGATGCAATCATTAGACGATCTCCGAGACTTGTTTATACCTTAAAGGACTTGGATGGTGAACCAATCGTAGGTACATTTTATTCTAAAGAATTACAAAAAACAACTTATCACCCCTCCATGAAGTATAAAATTGATAAAATAATACGCTCTCGGCGTGTTGGTGGCAGAAAGGAAGTGTTAGTGAAGTGGCAAGGTTATCCGAGTAAATTTAATTCTTGGATTCTTGCATCAAACTTAGAAAAAATATGAGTGAAGGAAGTTTTTATATAACTTTGTTAAGCAATAGCTCGACGGCTTATTATACTGATAATACAACAGCACATTTTATGACCAAACTACCTAAGACCGTTAAATTAGAAGGAGAATGGGTTGTTGGTTTAGTGGAATTTCAATACCCACGTTCCATGTACAATGTTCAAGATCAAGAAAATATCATCTATATAAAAAAGAAAGTACGATTACCTAATGACAAGTTTGACAAAATCATAGATATAAAAACTCACATACCTGCTACTACATATGATAGCGTTGACACTTTCCTTGACGCGTTCAATGAAAACCCGCAATTAAAAAATAAGGTGAAATTTAGGTGTGATAAAATATCAAAAATGGTGGCTATAACTGCAACTGAAGATATAACATCTATCATAACATCACCGATACTGAGTTTGCAGTTAGGTTTCAAACCACGATCTAATTTAAAACAAATTTCAATTGGGAAAAATCCAGTAAATTTGTATTTAGGGTTACCATCACAAATATTTGTGTATACCGATATCATTGAACCGCAAGTAGTGGGGGATGTTATAACATCATTGTTGAGAATAATTCCATTGGATCCAACTCAGTTCGTTTATGGAGCTTACAAAATGCATGTCTTCTCACCTGCTCATTATGTACCTGTTTTACGTAGAGAGTTCGATACGATTGAAATAGATATAAGAACGACTACCGGTGCCAGAGTACCATTTCAATTTGGATCTTCTTGTGTGAAGCTACATTTTCAACGAATAAAATGACTCACAAACGATCGTCTGCCTCTTGTCCATATGAACATTATTATTTACATCAAGCTGGCTCTGGTGTAGGAATTGTCTATAAAGGTGTTCCATTTCAACGAGGTCATGGGATTGGAAGCTTTTTGGGTGGGCTATTTAGGTCTGTGATTCCTTTGTTATCCAGTGGTTTTAGGGCTGTAGGGAAAGAAACATTAGATGCGGGGATCGGCCTGCTGTCTGATATGGTAAATTCACGTCCTATGGAGAGTTCGATCAAGTCTCGATTCAAAGATGCAAGTGCTAACTTAAAAAGAAAAGCTGATGAAAAAATTGATTCTCTAATGTCAGGATCTGGGTATAAAATGTCAACTAAAAGACGAGAACGACTCATTCCGTTAAAAGCATCACGACGAAGAGGAAGTAAAAAAATTAAAAAGTATAACGTCGAAGATATATTTTCATATTAAATAATGTCATTCTTACATAATCATTCATGTGAATGTGCAAAATCTGAGTTAGATATATTTGCCCTGCCGTCAACTCAAACCAGTATTGAAAGTGGACAATGGGTTCATTACAAACCGATTTCATCTTTAAACGACGACGGCCCTATAGAATTTCAAGTTCCCGGATCAGGTGATGACTATATTGACTTGTCACATACGTTACTGCATGTCAATGCAAAAGTATTGAATCAGGATGGTACAAATTTAAAAGCAGATGTCCAAGTTTCGCCTGTTAACAATTGGTTGCATTCCCTTTTCAATCAACTAGACATATATTTAAATCAAAAACTCATATCACCTCCGAACAACACATATGCCTATCGTGCTTATTTGGAGAATCTTCTTAACTATGGTCCAGCAGCCAAAGAATCTCATCTAACTTGTGGATTGTGGTACGAAGATACTGCACATCATATGGATGCCGTTGACGCAACGAACAAAGGGTTTCACAAAAGAATGGAATTTGTGAAAGAGAGTAGACAAGTTGAAATGATTGGTCACTTGCATGGTGACATGTTTAACCAAGAGAAATTTTTAATAAATGGCGTAGAAATGCGTGTTAAGTTAGTGCGCTCAAAAGAAACATTTAATCTTATTTGTCATCAAGATAAAAAATTTAAAGTACAAATAATGGATGCTAGTCTTATTATAAGAAGAGCAAGAGTCAACCCTAGCGTTTTGTTAGCCCATCAAAAAGTACTAGCGTCAACAACTGCAAAGTATCCTATAACAAGAGCGGAAGTTAAGGTTCTGACAATACCGGCAGGTGTGCAAGGTAAAACATTAGATAATATATTCCTTGGACAAGTTCCTAAAAGATGTATTGTCGGTTTTGTCTTAAATTCAGCGTTTAACGGTAATTTAGCATTGAATCCTTTCAACTTTCAACATTTTAATATGAATTCATTCAGTTTGTATGTAGACGGTCATGAAATACCTTCTAGAACATTACAACCATCATTTAGCTCTGGTTTAATAGCATCACCATATCACACTTTATTTTCTGGGACTGGCATTCATTTTCACAACGAAGGTAACGCAATAAGTAGAACAAACTACGGAGACGGATATTGTTTGCTATGTTTTGATTTGACTCCTGATTTATCTGCTAGTTCAACGTCACATTGGAATCTCGTCAGACATGGAAGTGTTCGGTTAGAAGTTCGCTTTGATTCGTCTCTAAGTCAAACTGTTAACTGTATTGTATACGCAGAATTTGATAATGTAATTGAAATAAACAAGAATCGTGACGTAACTGTGGATTATAACAGTTAATAAATACTTTGTTTTTAATAAGGATACATCATTTGTTCTTAAACGTTGTTAACAGAATCATTTATAAGCTGCTAAATTTATATTTATCATGGATACAAATGAAATACAGCTCTGTATGAATAAAATAAGTTCCAGTTTTAAATCAAATGTTTTTGCTGCAAACCGATTGCCTATTTGGGTAAATTTACCTGCTTTTATTATAAGCAATTTAGATCCCGACTCAAAACCGGGGTCTCACTGGATAGCTATACACATTGATATTAATGGCATTGGTGAATATTTTGACTCATTTGGTCGAAAACCTACAGGTAGTCATAAGCTATTTTTGAAAAGAAATTCCAGGAGATGGGTTTATAACCACAACTCATTTCAAAATCCTTTTACCTCGGTCTGCGGGGAATATTGTTTAGTCTATCTGTATTTTAAGATTAAAGGAAAAACTATGTGTGACTTGGTAAATGTGTTTACTGAGAGTTCTCTATGTAACGATCTAATTGTAAGAAATATGTTTAAGTCTATTTTTTTGAAATAAACAATTAAATATAAAACAAACTCTTTTATTGTTCTAAGTTAAGTCTACATTTTCGTCAAGGGAAGTGTATTTGTGAATAAAACATAAAAAATGTAACATGGTATTCATTAAAACTTTATTCAAAGTCATGGCTATGGTCTATTTATACAATGAACATCGGCGCTTGGAACTTGTGTTACTTATCTAATATGAAAGACAATGACTCTTTGTCGGAAAAATAATAACTAGAAAGGAAGCTTAGAATACAAAAGGTGTTCGCTATACAAAGAAAAATGTTCGGTACGAGTTATAAAGCAATTAACAAACAAAACGCAAACAATCGAGTAAAAAAAGATAAAAGGAACAAATGAAGATCTTAAAACTACTTTTACACTTATTTTGTATTGTCTATAACGTAATTGACACAATCACTTTTTTCCGCTAACTGTTTGGTGATTTGGTAAATCACATCTCTTGTGGATTCCACGTGAGCATCCTCTTCGGAGTGCGCGTAGTATTTAACACGCACTTCCGCATGTTTCCAATGCTCCGTTGGCGGAACATTTTTTATTTTCCGCGCATCATACACCTCAATTTTTATAAGATGTGAGGCGTATGATGCATCGTCTTTATTGGACTTTATAAAAGCCACGCCTTCCGCAGTAGCTTGGCTGACGCTCGACGACTTTACAGCAACTTTCCTTTTCTTCCGTTTTTCAAAGAAGCCATCTATGCTGTTATTAGGCCTCTTGTTAGTGTTAGCAATAGCTTTTTTGACTTTATAGGCCAACGTTCCTTCTTCATCACTTGCTTCGTCGTCGGGATAGTAATAATTTTTAAATGTGTTTTCCTGTAACAAAATAAAAACGTTATTCAAACGGTCCTTCAAAGTAGATTTACATGGTAAACACAAAAATGGATGAAGGTTATATTACAATCAATCAAAATCTGAAATAAGTGGGCACACATAAAACATAGATGAAGGTTATGTTACAATCAATCAAAATCTGAAATAAGTGGGCACACATAAAATTATGACTACATACTTACATCCATTTCAGCAACGAAACACTGCTTTCAGCAACCTTGCACTAAACTTCACGACTCACGACTCTCTTACTGCTCTTAGATCTTGCTCGGAGAATTGTTTGGGGCGCAATGAAGCCGAGATGTGATGGCGGGCTTTTATACCCAGCGCAATCCCTACGAGTTGGGACAGGTATTTTTTTAAAGAAGGGCTTCGCTTATTGAACAGGTATAAACTCGTATTCCCCAGACGCGGTTTGTTGAATAACAAAAGACAGCGGCGGTTCTTTTGATACAAAGACAACAATAAAGCAATTATACAATGCCGTCCGCGTTCTTGAGGTCCTTTATGCGTAGTGCAATTTAGCAGGTTTAAACCAGTATCTTCAAAGACATACACTCAAAAAAACATAACGCTCCTCTTATTGACGATGGTCAGGTAAACGGTTCGCCTAGTGAACACGTTCAAACTAGCTATTTTTTCAAAAAGCTCTCTTTGCATAGTGTATTGATGTTAAGTAATTAAATAATAAAAGATCGTGGTGCGTTTGATACAAAGAAAACAATAAAGCTACTGAAACCGTTTACTGTATTATGTAAACTCTCTGTCTATATGTATATTCATAAAATAAACTTTAGCTATATAATATGTCCACAAAATGTAGGATAGTACCTACTGTGTAAGCGAAACACAAGGCTGCGTTCTTAATATCCTTTGTACATAGTGCAATCCTACAAGTTTTGACTAGTATTTAAATAATCGAATTGCGTAACAAACACGTTAAAACTAGTATTTCTAAGGAGTACTTAATAAGGTTAGAAGTAAAAAGCAATAAAGCAACAAAATTCTTGTTTTTAACTGAAACCATTTACTATTTAGCGTAACAATATTCTCCAAAACGTCGGTTAGGTTAGGTTAGATTTATGATAGTCCTGAAAGTTATGGATTCAGAATAAAATAAGTAGTTTGCAAAATAAGAATTTGTCAAAAGATATGTCCACGAAACATCGAGTTGCGAATCAAAAGTACAAACCAAGTATAGCGTGACAATATTCTCCAAAACGTAGGTTAGGTTAGATTTAAGATAGGCCTGAAAGTTATGGCTTACGAATTTCTCCAAAACGTAGGTTAGGTTAAGTTAGATTTAAAATAGTCCTGAAAGTTATGGCTTGCGAATTTCTCCAAAACCTAGGTTAGGTTATGTTAGGTTTGAATTTGTAGGTTAGGTTAGGTTTGAATGTCTCCAAAATGTAGGTTAGGTTAAGTTAGGTTTGAATTTCTCCAAAATGTAGGTTAGGTTAGGTTTGAATGTCTCCAAAATGGAGGTTAGGTTAAGTTAGGTTTGAATTTCTCCAAAATGTAGGTTAGGTTAGGTTTGAATGTCTCCAAAATGGAGGTTAGGTTAAGTTAGGTTTGAATTTCTCCAAAATGTAGGTTAGGTTAGGTTTGAATGTCTCCAAAATGGAGGTTAGGTTAAGTTAGGTTTGAATTTCTCCAAAATGTAGGTTAGGTTAGGTTAGATTTATGATAGTCCTAAAAGTTATAGGCTACGAATAAAAGTGTACTGCGAATAATGCGATAGGATATTTATGTGCTGATAGAATAATGAATTGAAAGTGGACTTACGAAAAGACATGGTATTTTATTTGTACGGAGCGTGGCGGGCGATCAGGTACCCAGGAAAAAAAAAAGGTCGGCACCGAACCCCCAAGTGGGCGCAGGTAAGAAGTTGAACGTAACAAAGGGTGAGTAGGAAACAAAGGAAAGGGTCTCTATCCTTTTATGAGTATGTGATTAAGTGTTGGTATTATGTTGCAATGGAAGTACATATATACGTGAAGGAGTGGGCGGAGCGTGATGAGACCCCGTCCAATCGCTTTAAATGGGGTGTTGACCTTTTTTTTTTTTTTTTTTTTTTTTTTTTTTTTTTTTTTTTTTTTTTTTTTTTTTTTAGATTTCTTTGCCCCCGAATCCGCCATTTTGAGCGAAAAAAAAGTGATCCAGAACCGGCGAATCCCTACTACTGCTGTTTAAAGGATGTCTAAACCTTAAACATGGTTTTGTGGTAAGGCCGTTAAATTTGAAGTTCTTAACCCTTATACATATACGGCGCTACGGAAATCTCGATAGCGCCATTCAGTACCAGTACCATGAGTTTCTATCGAAAATTCGTATTACGTTACTACAGTCGATAGCGGTTAAATACGCTCCCATTTCTCAGTGAAAGAGTTAACCATAGTCGATACGGTATTTTTCGATGACATGTGTCAAGTTTGTAACTCATGGTACCAATATTCTACGGCAACAGCTACAAAACGTTAGAAACTGACGTTCAGATTTCGATAGGTAATTTACCGTTGGACTCATACTAGCGATCTTTAGTTATCTAAGTGAGCGCTAGAGGCGCTGTGCAATTTCCCATACAAATCGTTTTACGCTGTCGCTAGCGAGTATGGTTACGGCTAGGTGCACTGTACTCTTGGTAAGGGTACTGGATTCGTTTCTAACTTGGATAGCGACATCTATTGGACTTCTTAATAAACATTTCAATCTATGTACTTAGTACTACTTAGAATATTTACCTAAACGCCGTTGAACAGTAGGCATCGTGTGTACTGTGATTTGGAGCTGTTCGAAAGGTTTCAGGGTTGATGGAAAACGTGTTGTTTACACGGAGTTTAATGAATGTGCGAAAAGTCAAAATTAACATAAAAACAATAAACAAATATAAAATCATATTTAGAACATAACAAAGAATAATTAGCATAATTTTACGGGTGGTAGGACCTTGTGCAAGGTCCATCCAAATCGCTACCTCCATCTTGCTCGCTAATCCTGCCGCTAAGCAGCAGCGTTTGCACTATTGTGTTCCGGCGTGGAGAGCAAGACAGCCGGTGCAATTACTGGCACAAGAGGTATTCTATCGGAACCCTTCTGCGTTGGCAACGCGTCTGCAATTTCCTTGGTGTTGTGGGTGGTGGTTACATACCATCGGGTAACCCAATTGCTGGTTTCCCTTTCTATTTTTATTTAAAAAATATTACCTCAGGCAAAATAGAGCAGAGTTAATGGTTAATAATCATCGATATTTCAACCCAAGCGTTACATAGATTGGGTAAGAAAGGATTAAAAATTATACCCATATTGTTGGAAAAACAAAAAAATATATTATACGAGACATCAGATCTGTTCAATAGCATATAAATAGTAGCGCAGAGTTCTAAAATTGAAAGCGACATTTTATTAGCTGATCTCTTTACTTTAAACGGCAATACAGTGTGCCAAAACGAGACGACTACGTATTCTCAACCTCCTCTTGAATTGAGACCCTGTACATATGAAACGTCAAAATGGTTACCTTTGGTGTATAGTCGACAAAGAAATTGCTTGACCACTTTTCGCACGTATCACAAAGGGATAAGGTTCAAAAGTGGCCAAGCAATTACTTGGTCGACTATACCTACTTAAGGAAGTAAAATCTACATTTTACACTAAAGGTAACCATTTCCATAAGGATCAAGATTTTTTTTTTCAAACTTAGTACATTAAAATTCTATGTAATGACAACACAAAGAAAAATTAGGGTAATGGCAGGACCCACCGCCCATGCTACCGGTAATGTGGCGAAACTGGCAAACGCAGGGCACGGAATGCTGATGTTGCAGGTTCGAGTCCTGCCATTACCCTAATTTTTCTTTGTGTTGTCATTACATAGAATTTTAATTTAATAATTTAAATTTTAAAACATTTAAAAAATTAAAATCTAAAGAAATATTGGTCCATATTTGCCCACGGAACTCCTAAAAACTACGGAAGTAGTTATCATACACTAAAGTTACTTAAGTATAGTCGACCAAGAAATTGCTTGACTACTTTTCGACTCTATTACAAAGGTATAAAGTTCAAAAGTGATCAAGCGATTACTTGGTCGACTATACATTACATTATTAATAATCATACACCCAAATAATGTGTGAAACAAAATTTCCTATGTTTTTTTTATTTTGATTGGGTATTATACATATTCGTAACATATAATTACGAATAATGATTCGCAATAAATAAAAATGGAAAAAAAAATATTTTCGTCAAAATGAGCCTGTGTTACGGCTATTAGGCAACAGAAGTACATTCTTAGAAATATATATATAAATATAGGTAAATATTTTACAAAATTTTATTGCTCATAAAAAAACAACAATTGACAACAAGGTAAAGTAAATACAGTCAAGGAATTAAATTTCCAACCCACCTAAGGTTCAATAGCATCTAGCAAACTGTCACCATAAGAGCTATAGAGCAAGACGTTAGTTTGACATATCGACCTTAATGCATTGCGAATGTCAGACGACATTTCAACGAAATGGGTAGGGAATTAACTTCCTTGACTGTACGTGCATAAATAAACAAACACAAAATGTGACATCCACGACTCTAATAAACACTCAAAGTATTTTCTCATCACTATTTTCAAACACTCATACTCATCTATCAAATGTGCGCCCTAAGTGAAACCCGAACCCGCAACCTCTAGCTTAACCAGGGTCACTGACCACTAGATTATCCGTAAACTCCGTACTTCAAACGTTTCCATACCAAAGCGACCTCAGAACTTTGAACTGAAATCCATTTACATCCACCCTATACATAGGTACTTGGTATAGAAAGATTTTATGAACAAAGAGTTACCGACAATAGGGCCATCTCCGGAGACCGTACAAAGCCAAGCTGAGGACCGAATTTTACAACCAAAGGTTCAAAGGCGCTTGTAAAATACTTTTTCACATCCCTAAGGATTCCAATACACCGACATGAAGACATTGTTGTATATTGGCTTGGCTGTGTGGGTGCGCGCGGCTGTGTGCGAGGCATGCGACACGGCGATGGCAAAGCGCGTTCGAAATAATAATGTAAAGTGACGTCACACCAATTTATTGACGAAGTAACGCAAGATTATGCATGAATGGAGTTTTTAACGCGTTAAAATGGGTGCTAATCACGTGATAAGCAGCACGTTTTTACGTTAACCACGTTAAACAGCGGTTGTTCAAGTTATTTAAATACATAGTGAATACCATGCGGAGGCGTAACATGACCGGCCAAGTTTATTTTATCTGAGTTTATCTCTATGTGCGACACTGTCTTATGAGACTAGTTTGATAGAGACGCAGAGAGGGATAAATTAAACCTAGGCCAGTCATGTTAGGCCATAGAATGAAATTAAATGAATTGAAATGGAATGAAAATGAGATGGGATGAAATGAATTGTTTTAAACTTTTGCGATTTTCACACATATTTTTAAAGTTGTCGGGACTTAAACGCGATAAAAATATATTGACAAATACATTGATTGTCTACTCGTGACCACGGCTGTTGAACCATGGCCGAAACGTAGAGGTAAGTTATCAATATATTTTTATCGCGTTTAAGTCCCGATAACGTTATAAATAGGGATGAAATGAAAAAAAATATTGCCGAACCTGTATCTTAATTAAAGACTTGGTTCACATTGCCTGGTTATGACAGTAGGTATTTGAATATTTTTAAACAGTAAAGTATAAGCATTCTTATAATACCGTCTTACGACTCAAAATCCCTATGAGATTTAAATCTAAGAGAAACATTTGTTTTCCTTTGTTTCTGTTATCAGTGTTACCTATTTCATTTACTTGAACCTTTAATTTAATATTTATTTTCTTTTTTTTTGTCTTTAACTTTATAACGTTATGTTAAAAGATCACTAAACTTATTTAAGTTTAAGTATGTTTCGTTAATATCCATCATTGTAACATTTGCCTTAGAAAAACAGGAATTTTATTTAAATTTTAGTTAAAAAAGGTAAAACTATTATGAATTAGGGTTCTATAAGTTTGTCATTAAGTTGCATTTTCCATACATATTTAGTATATTTTACATTTGTTCACAAATTTACTTATCGGGTACTGCAAAAATTACAAATGCTACAATTTAACGTACTTATAAAATTTTGCATACAAAAAGGTCAAAAATATGTCAAATAGTTGCACTCGTAATTTTGTGTCCCTGAATATTTTTTTGTCCAATATTTGTTTTTTAATATTCATATTTTTTTATTCCATGCAACTTTTGACAGCTCCTTGCTACTTAGGTTCACCGTAGAGTCTACCGCGTTTCGGGATAAGCTTGACAGCGCAGGAATTAAGGAAGTGACAGGCTGTCAAAGAGAAAATAAATCCTTAGAAAGATTAAAGTAACTTTCATGAAAATTTTATATTTTTTTCTTAAACTACAAAAATCGCGATCATATTTCACAAAACCCAGTCATTATGAACGGATAACAGAACGCCGTCCTATCTATTGGGCGCCCATAGAGTACTATACACGCACACACGCGCAGCGCTACGTGCCGTCGTCTAGGCAACGGCGCGCACGCGCGGCGCCGCCCATCCCCCCACCTCGCGCCAAGTGTATGGAAGTAAATCTATTCCATATGATTGGTCATCGAACGTCTACAATAGTCTACATCGAATCATATCGAGGTTTTTGCGGACTTGACTATGTCGACGATGTACTGTTTTTGTTTCGGCTCAGAGATTAGGAGATATCATGATAGTGCGTAATAAAAAACGATGTATGCCTTGTTGTCTTGCTTTTTTTGTCATCGTTGTCAGAGAAAATTATTATAATTTTCGGTAGCAATGAAAGTAGGCTCTAGTTTTTTTGGTAATGTAAATATCAAGCTAAGGTTTTCAGATAATATTTTTGGATAGCAAATATCCTTAGTATCTTAATTAAATCTAAAAGTCATACTAGTTGTGAATATTTCTTCTATAAACATCCACTGAAAAAAACTTGAAAGACATGACAGCTAAGTGCTAAATTAAACACAACAATTATTATAAAAACATGTTATTAAGTAATTCTATATTTAGCACTGTTATAACTGAAGCTGAAGAATTATAATTAACTATAATAGGTATGTAAATTTATTAAAATTTTAATGAATACTCATTAAAGTAATGAAACTATATTCAACAAAATATTTTAAACATTCATCTTTTATTTACGTTTAGTTTATTGTTATGATACTTACTAACAATAAAATTCTACTGCGTAACAAAAACATCGATTTTAATACGCCTACCTTAACTTATCTATAATGATTCCAATAATATTTACTAACTGTAAGCAAAATTCATAAAAAAACACTTTTAAAATCTATTTTGTTCGTTGTAACAGCCACTGTTACCAGTTGTATACAAATTAATTACCCGCGTTCAAACGATTTGTATACATCGTATCAAACTATTTAGTCCAGCAGTTGACCAACCGACATACTGAAAGAAAAACCGACGCAGGTTCGAGCCCGGCGAGGGAGCCGAGTGAATTATTCATGAAAGCGCGGTTTCAAGGGCCCGAGTTATAGGAAAATCGATGCAGACAACCGTGCAAATGTAGGTCTGCTGTCTTTACTGCATTAAAAACGGCTTTTTTTCGTTTTTGAATCGCGACGCAACGCAAATTAACATGTTTTCAGCTTCTGTTTGTCTGTTTGTGGCCGCGTAGCTCCAGGTTTGGTGAACAAATTTCAACGCGTTATCGCGTTTCTTTAGAAGATAGTAGAAAAAATATCAAAGTCACACACGTTTAGTTTCTCATTTAGTTTTTATAATTAATATCACAAAGTAAACTGCAATGTAAAACAAAGTGTGTATTTTATTAACTAATATAACTTTGTGTACTGATAATAATTAATACAAAGGTCAACAATTTGACAAAAGTACAATCTACTTAACTTATATTCTGGTATATACTTTAAAGTATACATTTAACCAATGTGTAGAATTCCTGTACTGTAAGAAAACTGACAAACTTATTTTATTAACAATTTTTTTAACAAATCTAGACTCTACTAGGAGTATTATAACAATCGACAATAGGTACCATAAAACGAGGTAGCTCGTACTTCATAAGAGTCTAAATGATACAACAAAACACATAAATTGTACAACGAAGAAAACAAAAGACATCCTACCAAAAAACCAGCACGCAATGTTTACAATACTAAAAACTGAAACGAGTATATTTACGAAACGATAAGCACACTTACAACGGTAATGGACTTCTAACCACGGCGAGTCGGAGCGAGACGGCGGTCAGAGCGGGATACAGGGCACCCACACAGGGACACCTGCCTATGTATGGGGAATATGATAGGTGTCACCTGTCTGTGAAGGTGGTACTGTACTATAATTCCATAATGTTGTTTGAATCTGTTTTCCGGATATATTTGTAGACTTTTTGTTTACTCCAAAATTTAGGCGACACGGGAATTGAATGTACGGCTGTTAATATCGTAATGTAACAATTTATTTTTGTATTTATCGTTTGTAATCATCGGATTAGAATTATCGGATCATTATTTACGATCTTAAAAGTTGTATGCAACTCATCAAATTTAACCCAAATTTAACTATGTATACAATCTTATGAACGTGAGATTATCGGACGCGCTATTCCGAAAACGTAAATTGTTTAGTTTAAAAGATAATGATCATGACCGTAACTAGAACTACAAATTAAAAGCAATAGGTATTTATATTTAAGGCGTGAATACAGAGTTTAACCGCGTTTACTATCGCCACGGCATGAATTTTCATTCATCAACATCAACTGAATTTTATTCAAATCATAAGCATTCGTTCAACAAACGAATATAAACACCAAACAAACTGAGCTTGCTAAGCAAAAGTAATTACCTTGAACGCGACTCCTAGCGCCATCTGTTGGTGAGTAGCAGAACTAAAAAAGCTTGGTTTGTTTCTAAGTAAAACACTATGGTTGGCGTTTATTCTAATATTTCATGTAATTATAATTAGTGCTTGTAATAATGGTAATATTTATGTTTAATACTTCCGTTTTAAATGTGAATGGGTTACTACGACCTTGCTTCATGTATATTATACAGTGTAACATTAATTATACATGAGAACAGTGTTTGGAGTTTGAACTGCCTTTATACGTTGTTTAAATATTTCAATTACTGTTGCAGGATATTACGTGTGAATTTAGCACATCACTTAAATAATTCTTGTTTACACTTTTTTTACAAGCTTTTAGTTGAACTTGCAAGATTTAGCCTAACAAATTGTTTAAGTCAAATCTTGCAAGTCTGTTTGTCTTACTTCCAGTGGTCGGATAGTTTCCAAAATTGGTATGTGTATGTAGTTCGGACGACAATGCAATAATAAAGTACCGATACCAAAAACCTTGGGTTAAAAAAGAAAATTTTGACAAAAAACTTTTTAGAACTTTGTTATCTGATATGATTTTTCATTGTTGCAGGTTATATTCAAACTATGCGGTTTTGATCAATACATAATATTCATATTCATATAAGTAAGTAAGTATTTATTAATCATAAACTGTGTACAAAGGATGGTAAATAACAAAAGTTTCAACAGTTGCCCATACCGAGCATACGATTTTGTTCCTTAAACTAAATTATTTTGTAGTTAAATTATAACAATAATGTTGTTTAAGTTAAATATTACATGCAGCACTAGGTACTAGAGAATTCATTTAGGTTATAGTGTACATGTTCGATGAGCCAGTTTCTTAGCTTAATTTTAAAGTGATTTCCTTCTAACAATTTTAGTTCATTGGGTAGAGCGTTTAACACGCGTATTGCAGAAATGAATGTGCTTTTAAGATACAATGAATTATTGGCTTTTGGACGTATCAGATTATATTAAATTTGTACTTTTCACTCAGATTATCTCTCATTGCATAACTATAAGTAATAGTATTTTATGCAACTGTTGCATAATGAGGGGTCCTAAAACAAGAGTGTGGTTTTATGAAACGAGCGTCAGCGAGTTTCATAATAGGATCACACGAGTGTTTTAAGACCCAATTATGTACAGTTGCATACATTACTTTATCTACACACATATCATAACTGCAAAAAACCGTAACAGCAAAAAACCAACAAACGAATGACATCAGTAATGGCAGCGATTCGATCCATCCGTCAAGCCGAACGTTTTTTTTTTAATCAGAGACAAACCCATGAAGTCCTTATCCTCATGTCACTCAAGATCAAATGTCGTGCCTTTAAATTAAAAAAACAAACTGAGTTGACGTTTCGTATCGATAATTGTTTCAACATCTATAGATACTAGAATAGAGACCTACTTGAATTTAGACAGCTGTTCCAAATTTAAATTCATAACGTCAGAGATATCGGTAATGTGATGACCAATAAAGTACAGATTTACCTACTACCACAAGAAAATTCTTATAATAACATTGGTTGTAATAATGCTGGTCATTTCCTAAGGTTTTTGAACGCGTTATTGAGCACTTATGATATATGTGTAGATAAAGTAAATTACGATCAAAGGGTGCATGTCTGGATTACATTTGGTGGTGGTTCGAACTGCCGACCGGAGGCGTCGCACGGGCCAATGGACCCTTCGATCTTCATTAGAACACTTATGATGTATTTCAGCCATTTTAATTTCTACGCAATCTTAGAATCCCGTATCTCTCGTAAAGACTACGATTTGAATCACTCAGATCACGAAAAAAAACCACCCAAGTGCGTGTCGAACTCGCGCATAAGGGTTCCTACAATTATCTATAAAAACGAGCAAAAAAATCACGTTTGTTGTATGGGAGCCCCCTTAAATATAAATTATAATCTATTTTTTAGTATTTATTGTTATAGCGGCAACAAAAATACATTATCTGCGAAAATTTCAACTGTCTAATTATCACGGTTCATAAGATACAGCCTGGTGACAGACGGACAGACAGACAGACGTAAGAACGGACAGCGGAGTCTTAGTAATAGGGTCCCGTTTTACCCTTTGGGTGCGGAATCCTAAAAATGAACATAAAAAAATACACTCCGAATTATTAGAGTCCGTCGACGTGGATCCATGTGCTGTATATACACTGTAAATGAGCGGTTATGCCTCACTGTATAATTATGTCGCCGCATGTATGTCAATTTGTGTGTGGCCCCATGCATGAAATGAACAAACATATCGTCGTATAACGTATACATAATACCGTGCTGTTATTGTATGCCAACCAATATTGGGAAGTGCTGCAGTCAAGTTTGGACAAAAGTAGGTATAATTTTTTAATGTTTATTTGGGTACAAACGGTAGGTACATATTTTGTAATAATGAACAATCTATAAAAACATTAACTAACAAAGTTGCCAAAATGTTTTTAATACATACTAGTAATATTTAGTTAAAATTAAGATATCATTTTAGTTGAACTAGGCTGCTTTTAAATTATTTCTATAGTATGAAGGTGTGTATGGAAATCTTAAACTTTTTTTTTTTAATAAAGTAAACCATATTATAAACCAATTTCAACGCTGTTTTTACTCGACTGCCTAAAGCTATGTTTTTGGAGTACAGGTATGTCTGTTTCTTTTTTTTTTAGGTACAATAGCCTAAACAGTTTGATGGATTTTAAAATGTGAGCCTTTTCGGCGTGGGAATGGATAAGGCATAAAAACCCTTAATTTAATAAAGGTTACTTCAACACGACGGACAAACCGATAGTTTAAACTTTATGTTTGGTGGAAGTCTTTCTTTTTTTTAATTTTTGTTTGTGTCCGCCGCCAATGGCATATAATAGCATTTAAGGTATACTCAAAGGTGTTACTATTTACAGCGCTCCAACAAACTATATTCTGAGTGTAGAACTTGTTTTTCACTTTTCAGTTATTTAGTGTCACGCAGTCGAATTTAACAATTTATTGTAAAAACCTATATTTTCTGAACCTGTTAAACGCTCGCAACGTCTAAATGCACTTTTGTTTCAATGTTAAACGATCGCGTAAACATCACATCATAATTTTATACCTCATACAAACTATCAACATATCAATCAAACCAAAGCAATTCCTTTCCCTTTCACATATAATATAATATGAGTGAGTCAGTGTGTTCAAAGTACAGTCTCCTTCAAATATCTAAGCTGTGACAGTGGTCAAAGTAGTACTTAACCTTGTTGTCAGTTAGAGCTTGTTGATATACTTTTGAGCACCTTCATATTTGTCGTCTCTTTATGAACTCTGAACCCTGAACTCTGAACTCTGAACTCTGAACTGTTTCGGAACTCTGGCCGAAGGGAGTCGCTTTCCGTCGTTTTCGCGGACGGTTGCTGGACACCCCGAAAATAGGTCACACGTCGCCGAAGTAACGTGCTAATTTTAAATTATGTATGTTAGTTTGTAAGGTATTTATCTATGGGCCCTTGTTGCCTGATAATAAATGATTTTGAATTTGAATTTATCTTTATCTTTAATATCTTCCTTATCGCTACACAGTACAAAACAAAGCCAATTTCTGTTGCTGTATGTCCTCACTGAAAAAAAGGGACAACCGAACCAGTTTTGCTACTCGTGATTTTGGTTAATGGTAAAGTTCGTTTAAATTAGCAAGACTATTACCTACTGATAAACGTTTGATGAGTTATTTACAAATCAAGAGTCAGGTAAGTTGTAACAAATAGTTGTAGTAGTCACTTTTTTATATAATTGGTAACAAAAGGTAACAAAAGGTTTTTTCAGTGATCAAATCTTCGGCTGCTTACTTCTTCTAAACTGCGCAACGGATTTTGATTGATGATGATTTTGGTTAATGGTAATCAAAGTTCGTTTAAATTAGCAAAACTATTAGCTACTGATAAACGTTTGATGAGTTATTTACAAATCAAGAGTCAGGTAAGTTGTAACAAATAGTTGTAGTAGTCACTTTTTTATATTATTGGTAACAAAAGGTAACAAAAGGTTTTTTCAGTGATCATATCTTCGGCTGCTTACTTCTTCTAAACTGCGCAACGGATTTTGATACAGTTTTCAATGTCATTTGGAGATTTTTTTACAAAAGGTTTTCATGTATTTGTATTAGGTCCTAATTTGTACCCTTTTAAAGCCAGGGGTGGGGTGCTTGATAGTCTTTAGATATTATAAATTGATATTAGATATTAAAAATTGCTATCGGCCCCTGTCTCTCTTCATGTCTTCGACCCCTTACTCCTTCTAAGCCACGCAACGGATTTTGATATAATTTTCACTGTCATTTGTTTGTTTGTGTGTGACGACCTGTATGGCACAGTGGCACATGTGTCTGCCTACTGTGCAAGAGGTCCCGGGTTCAAATCCTGGTATGGGCAAATATTTGTGTGACGAATATGAATGTTTGTACCTGAGTCATGGATGTTATTTGTATTTAAGTATGTATTAAATGTATGTTTATCCGTTGTCTAGTATCCATAGTACAAGCTTTGCTTAGTTTGGGACTAGGTCAATTGGTGTAAATTGTCCCGAGATATTTATTTTATTTATTTTTATTTACAGAATTTTTAGCGAAAGATTTTTATGTACAAACCTACATTACAACTAAGTTTTCGTTAAGATATTGTACCCATGCGATGCCGGAGCCTATCTCTAGTTACATATTATAAAACAAAGTAGCTATTCGCCTCTATCTATCCTCCTATCTCCGGCCGTGCTCCTGTTAAACGCAACGGATTCTGATATGGTTTTCACTGTAATTTAAAGAATTTTTACAGGTTTTTTTTATGTACAGCCAATTTGTACCCGAGCGAAGCCGCGGCGGGTCGCTAGTTCCTAATATATCTGATCGCAACTGTACAGTCAGCCCGATTTGTCGAGAGCCTCGAGCGTGAAATGAAGAGATAACGGCGGTCACGGCCGACGGGCCCCAAATAGGCACCCAGGGGACAATAGGGCCATGGAACATTGCAACAGGCCTAAATATGTTCCCGATCGGCTTAATATAAGGTTTTGTTGGAACTTAAGTATTTATTTAGTATTATTAAAATTATGTAATGTGGCGAAACTGGAAAACGCAAGGCACGGAATACTGAGGTTGCAGGTTCGAGTCCTGCCGTTACTCAAGATTTCTCTTTGTGTTGTCATTACAAAGTATTTAAATTAAAATATATTTAGAAATATGTTTTAATATAGGTAAATTTCATAAAAAAATGTGTTTATTTCAATATTTGTAGAAATATTCTTACAAAACCGTTACTAAGCTGATACTGACTGTTTTAGTAACGGTATAATATTTTTAAAAGCTGACTGATAAGTTTAAAAATTCAGTTTGTAACTTTGTTAGTTTTCAAAAATGTCAGCATTAAATAATATTTTGGAGCGGACGAGGTGTACAAAAATACCTAAACACGACCGAACGCATTTACAATAGAGTCGTGTTCAGATGTTTTTGAAGGCAACTGTACACTTGATAATATGTTTGACAATTTCCAAATTCCCGTGACGTCACAACAACCCAGGATATGAGAGGAAGTGCGGTCAGTGGCTCGGCCAATGGCGACCGGAAGGGGACGCCCCCTCGCGGGTCGGGGGTCGCGGGGTCGTTAATTAGTGGGGTTGACGGGACACTGGGTAAAAATGTGGGGTTTTGGTGTCACGCGTCATTTCCGGGATTTTGATACATAATGTAAATTAGTTTAATAATGAGCATTAGTGGCTAGAGGGATGCACTCGTGATCGTGAGGTACTGCGTTCGATCCCCAGCGGTCGTTCGTAGGACCTTGTCACCATCTTACTCGATAATCCTGCTGCTAAGCAGCAGTGCTTGTACTGTTGTGTTCCGGCGTTGTGAGTAAGACAGCCGGTGGAATTAGGCACACGAGGTATTCCAATTTAGCCCTTTGGGTTGGCAACGCATCTGCCATGTCCTTGGTGTGGCGGGTGCATATGGGCGGTGGTGACTACCCGGTGGTGAATAATCAGGTTATACTGGTCATACGAATACGAATACGAATTTAAAAAATTACACCTCGTTGAGTTTCTTGCCGGTATCTTCTCATCAGAGGTTTTTCCGAACCGGTGGTAAATTTTTTGACATTCATAAGTGCTACCTGTAAGCCTAATCTGAATAAAATATTTTGACTTTGACTTTGACTTTGACTTTTGAATGGGTAGGCTCGACTGGGGTAGTAGCACATTCTCAGAAAATAAACACACGGTAAAGGGGGCTTGAAGGATGGCAACGATTTCCGATTCTCTTCAGACCCCATTCAGTGATCATTTCCCATCTTTTTTTTATACGGTGCACAGAGAAAGTAACATGACACTGACGCATTTTATTCGATCACAAGTAAAAAATAATATCTATTTAACACTTCAAACATCTTTCAAACGTGACTGGATCCACGAAAACTAAAGCTAAAAACTATTGCTTAAGCTAAACTAAAAGCGAACTTAAACAAACCTCGAACTTCCACTTAACATAAGTTTTCGAACCCACCCATTCTATTCAGCCCAATGACATTCCCTCTCATATTTACAGAAATAACAAGCAACGTCCAAAGGCTTCCAAAAACAGTGGCGTAATTTCAACTATGAATCTGAGGGAAAACATTTTGCGGCCAGCTGTAGTAAAAACATTCGCATAATACAGCACCGTGCCGTGTTATTCCATAGCGCTGGCTGCGCAAATATTCGCCTGTAGCTACCCACCTGGGCAAAGAGGGGGGCTAAGAAGGCGAGGGTTTATGCCTAAACAGAGGGAAGCTCTGTGAGGCTCTGCGAAGATAATGTGAAGGTATGTGCCTAGGACATTGCGGGTGGTAGGACCTTCTGCAAGGTCCGTCCGGATTGCTACCACCATCTTGCTCGCTAATCCTGCCGCTAAGCAGCAGTCCTTGTCACTGTTGTGTTCCGGCGTGAAGAGCAAGACAGTCGGTGCAATTACAGGCACAAGAGGTATTCCATCTTAGCTCTCTGGGTTCGCAACGCATCTTAGCTCTATCTTAAGATGCTGCAATCTTCTTGGTGTTACGGGTATCTATAGACGGAGGTAATCACTTTCCATCAGGTACTCCATTTGCTTGTTTGCCTTCCTATTTCATAAATTAAAAAAAATAGGAATACAGTGCTGACGCAAACATTCGGCGGGCACTCCGAAGGGGGTATCTACAGCCTGGCAGGGGATCAGCTATTCTCTTAGGATCGCTGCTTCCCATGGGCGGCATTGATGACCATCAGATCACACGAATGCTCGTTTGCCGGTCTTTTTCTTAAAAATAATATGGTGGTGGAATGTTAAGCTTCCAGGCACAACCAAATACACTGTTAAGGTTGTATGTTAAACTTGAATTATCTTCAAAAACAAATAAGTTAAACATTGCTAGAACAGCATATTACACATGCAGACGCATCTGTCTTACACTTGAATATTAGAAGTATTTTTTGTTCATAAAATATGAAAGATAATGAGCATGTCACCCGGTCTGATGATAAGTGATCACCACCGCCCATAGACACCTGCATCACCAAGGAGATTGCAGAATCATTGCCAAACCAAAAGGTTAGGATGGGATACTCTTGTGCCAGTAATTTACCGGCTGTCTTGCTTTCCATGCCGGAACATAACAGTGCACGCACTGCTGCTGAACGGCTTAAAGTAGCTACTGACAGATTGATAATCGCTGTTATAACTCTTAAGGTACGAGGTAGTGTAAGCTGTATCATATTCAATGAGCTACCGTCAACATTATTCGATTTAAGGCTCTGAATAATTTTACTCACTTCACTTTCAGTAACTGGTTTTAAATTAAATAAAGTACAACTGTGGCGGTGAAATTCAAAAAAGGTTAAGTCACTGATTGAAGCATCTTTTTTACCTGGGATATCTAGAAAATGCTTATTAATAATATTTGGCTCATTGAAATCTTAAGGTAATTAATTTTCTTTTCCACTGTCAACAATAACATCCTTTTTGAGATTTTTCCACAATGCCTTCGAGTTATTCGTATTACGATTTATACGTTGAGTGATATACGGACGCTTTTCATTGACCAGTGCAGAACTAACCATATGTTTAAGGTCCTTGTAGCAAAGAATTTGCAAAGGACCTCAGTAATGTAACGTCTGAATATACAGCACGTCATAACTCATAATCTTTGTCGCCGGCGCAGGCTATGATTCGGCAGGCTTCATGCGATTACGTCTGCAGCTGTCGCAGTTCCCGGCGAATTCACGTCGCTGCAGCGGATTGCTGGATCGCCTTAATTGTATTCACGAATACACTGGATTTATATTTATTAAGCATCCGGATTTAAATTCGGATCAAATTAAATGTGACCGTCACCTGACGATTTTGCCAGTGGAAATAATCACTCGGTACTCAGTATTATACAGTTTTTTTATGAAATAGCAGACATTTGCGGGTGGTAGGACCTTGTGAAAGGTCCGTCCGGGTCGCTACCACCATCTTGCTCGCTAATCCTGCCGCTAAGCAGCAGTGCTTGCACTGTTGTGTTCCGGCGTGGAGAGCAAGACAGCCGGTGTAATTACTGGCACAAGAGTATCCCATCTTAACCTTTTGGGTTGGCAATGATTCTGCAATCTCCTTGGTGATGGAGGTGTACCTAAAGAAATAAACTATAGTGTAAATTATGTTTTTTGCCTATTTGAAAGGCACAAATTATTTCAGTTTAAACAGGTGGGTAAAGTAATTTCATGTTTATCTTCAGCACAGTTAGTCCAGTCTAGTGCTGGTATCATATAAAGGATGTAAAAACATTGCCAGTTATCTATATCATCTGAAAACCGTCCACGGACTGCCGCCATGCAAATGTATGGAAATGAACGCATCCGCTGAAGGCAGAGCTTCCTTCCGGACCAATTATGACGTTGCCATAGAGTGCAATTTTGGTGTTTTATTAGGTTTGGATTGTAGGATAGTAAACAGATGAAACCCTAGAAGTGAGTTGTATTGATGCGTTGGTGTTCACTTCAAATATCAAATATTTTTCGTATCCGGATTGCTACCACCATCTTGCTCGCTAATCCCGCCGCTAAACAGCAGTGCTTTCACTGTTGTGTTCTGGCGTTGAGAGCAAGACAGCCGGTGTAATTACTGGCACAAGACGTATTCCATCTCAGCCCTCTGGGTTGACAACGCATCTGCAATCTTCTAGGTGTTGAAAATTTGATGACGGAATTTCATGCAAAATTCCATCATCAAATTTTGTGTTAAATTCAACATTTCAATTCACTTAATTTTCTAGACTTCATGAAACTTTGAATTCTCAAGTAATTATGAAACAATAGTTTTTCACGTTCAGTGATGTACGCTACACAGCAGCTAGTTATGTATACAATAAAATTCTAAGGCTGATAGTTATAAACCGAACTTAAGTACGTGTTTGAGCCATGATTAGCTGACATGCGCTGAACTCGCAAACATCATCATAAGATCGAGGTCTTATTTATAAACAAAGCTTGAGTTCGGGATCTTGAGTACACGATCGATGAGGCGACCTCAAAAAAACAACAGTTTTTTTTCTGCGGTCAAATACAATTATGCTATAATCTAGCAAATCTTTACATTTTTTGAGTTAAAACATAAAAGTGAAGTGACGGCTGTCAATTTCATTGACAGTAATGGTTTACTCATGCGCTGTGAGAATTGAAAGTTTTTACAATTTTACAGAACACAGGCGTAACCGCTACAACACTTCATTCTTTATTTAAACTTGAGTTTGGTTTATGAATACGTATTAGCGCCGTACTGGGTTCAGAACTCGGCTGATACTTGATACGCTGACGAACTTAAGTTCGGTTTCTAAATTAGATGAGTACGCGGTCGTACTTGAACTCGGTCTACAACTACCACCCTTAAAGACTAGCAACTTTGTATAACACGAAAAGTTAGGCGTCGCCCGGCCGACGGGCTGACATGCAGCCAGGCAAGTAAAACCGGTAGCCGCAATTAATACCTAGTAACTATTCAAGCGGTCAGGCCAGTCGGATCGCTAATTATTGCGAAAATGGGTCTCGCGGAGCCTTTTCATAAATATCCTTTATTACGACCCTAGAGCTGGTTTAGAAGGAAATGATACGGTCATCTAGAAGTCAAAAGGTATTAAAAACCTTCCAAAGAAAATGGCATCGGAGTGACAACGGGTGATGATTACTAGTCATTTATTGACGGGTTTAAAAAGAATGACCAATGAGAAAAACCGATCAAGTAGCCGTGGCCTTCCGCGCACCGAGGGTAATGTGATCTTACCTGATGGTAAGTGATCACCACCGCTCATAAACATTGGCAATACCAAGCAGATTGCAGATGCATTGCCAACCCAGAGGGCTAAGAATGGAATACCTCTTGTGCCAGTAATTTCAACGGCTATCTTGCTCTCCACGCCGGAACACAACAGTGCAACCACTACTGCTTAACAGGTGGATTAGCGAGCAGGATTGTGGTAGCGATCCGGACAGACCTTGCACAAGTTCCTGCCTACAATAATTTAAGTTTTAAGTTACACTCAAAATAGACACACATTATGTCAACAATATAATAACATTCTTTCAATACAAATAGTAACTTAGCATTGTAAATACATTTAGGGCTGCTTCAAAAAATCATAAAAACTTGCTGATCGAAAGCTTAAGTCAAAGTCAAAATATTTTTATTCAGATTAGGCTCACAGGTAGCACTTATGAATGTCATAAAATTTACCACCGGTTCGGAAAAACCTCTGTTATGAATATACTGGCAAGAAACTTAGCGAGTTGGAATTTTTTAAACAATCAAAATTACAATGCTATTTTTACATCTCTATTTTGGAGCCAGGGATCGCCAATGCAAGTCGGGATCATTTCCAAACATCCCTGTCCAAGATAGTGATTGATTTTTTAATACGCCCGAGACGATACTGTCTTACAGGGTCTATACTGGACTTATAAAAACACAGTTTTCGGTAAACATTTACTGTTGGAGCAACCTACAATACCTGTTTCTTGTGACGTCACGGACTTTAACCAACGCCCCCACCAGACTGCACCGTACCGCCGTAGTGGCAACACACCGAGCTCTTGTATTATAATTTACCAAAAACTGTAAAATCAATTAAAAGTAACTGTGTACTATCCTGAGGCTTCTTCATTCAACGTTCCCGAAACCACTGAAGAGAGGCTGCAATTGAGGAGTACCAACATTTACTTTTCAATTTTTTGATTAATTTATATGAGGCCATCTCCCACATCGTCTCATTTAATAACGCGTTAAAATATTAAAACTAACAGTAATATTTAGCTAACTATAGTGCCTATAGTTATTAGTTGTTCCATCCAGCCGTTAATTACTCGTGCGCCGGGTAATGGCCGATAATAACAGCTTGAGAAACCATAATTACCTGAAACAGCCTGTAACATGCTGAAAGGGGAAAACAATGTTATCATTAACAAATACGGGACAAAGTTACTTGAAAAACTCCGTTTAAATCGTCCGTAATAGTTATAATCAGCGGCCCTAACATGACAGCCCTGGTTTAGTTTAACCCCTCCCTATGTCTCTGTCTAACTAGTGTCATAAGAAAGGGACGAAGATAGAGATAAACTAAAATTGGTCATGTTAGGGCCACTGGTTTAGGTTATAGGTTCTTCGTAATAGGTAGGGTTCACTCGATTTATTTATTTATTAAGTAGCATGCCGGAAGAAATCACCGCCGCTCCTGGGAATCAACGATCCCTAGAATAGTTTAGTATAGTTTATTTATTAAATCAATTTATATTAAAATCGTCAACATTTAAATGAAATATCTAATAATATCGTAATATCGCTGATGCGTCGCTTGCCTTAATCCCCTTCCCCCGTGAGCCCCGGGATCCCTCAGTCCCTGGACGAAACGCAGTTGCAAGCTACTACTTCACGCCGGTAATCTGTGATAGCGTGGTACTACCCCGGTCAAGCCAGCCCATTCCTATTTCCGCAACCAGCAATAGTGTGGCTCTACTACAATATGTAAGCTTCATTGCATGATACAGTTGTAATTGGCGTACTTAATGCCAATACGCATTTTCTTCCAGGCAACCAGAACAAATAAGACAATGAAATACATAGGTGCCAAAAAAAGATAAAGTTTATGTTTATAGATCCGATAACAATATCAATATACGAGTACAGCACCGTCAATTAAAAAGCTAGAGTAAATAGAAAATTATTTCTGGAAAAACATCTCTATGCCTACAATAAAATATGTCTGTCGACAAATTAAACAGAAAAACTGCAAAAGATTTAAAAAGTCGCGCTTTTAAGTATAAAAACAATGCACGAGAACTGATTAGGTTTGTTTTAAGTTTCTTCGTGGAAATAAACATAATTTTAATGCTTTAATTTAATACACGTTGTTTATAATAATAGTAATCAACTCTGCGACCTTGTTTAAAAAATACTTGATACTTAGCAAACCGCGTTAAAAACATAATGTTCATTGAACTAATGGAAGCAAATTTATTCGTCATACTACGCCTCATTGTATGAATAATTAATTCTGAGAAATGTACAACACACACTTATTGTTAACTGTCGAGTTTGTTGTACTAACTGTTGCTTGGTAGCTTTGATTAATACTTATCAATTTTCTTGTCATCAACTCGTTAAAACATCGACGTTTTTTAACGATCCCTCCTCTTCTTCATAATAAACGCTGCGTAAAGCTATGTTATGTATTATTCAACAAAACATTTGTTAGTTAAAAAAATATTGGTAAAGTTTTATGGAAAGGAGGGTTGAAGAAGTAAGTTCCGTTAGTTTTATTTGGACGTTCACCTATGTCTATCTGAAAAAACAATTTGGACATAGTCTTTGTTTTCAGAAAGATGACAAGAGTTATCATGTTAGTTTTGACTAGCTTTAAAAAAAACATGATAAAATGGTTTTTTCAATACTATGGTTTTTGCTAAGTTTGATTCGATGAATTGTAATGTTTCATTAGGGTAACTTTTTGTGTTTTTATGACAAAAACTCTTGAAAAAACTTCTTTTAAAATCATTCATTCTGAGTTTATTCACAAGTAAGTGCACGCTATATTATGCTACTTCGATTTACGACATGAAAAACCTATAGAAAAAGCATGTTCAAAAAGGTTTCGTTTTTCTATTAAATATTTCTTTAAAAACCAATTAAAGGAAAAAGAAAAAACATTAAATTGTTCTTCGAGTATTTTCAACGCCATTTTTGACAAAATCGGGTGTTGAGATGGGCATTGGGCATTCACAAAGTACGCCTAAATCTATCCGATATCTTCACAGCGCTGACAACATTCGGCAGCGCAATGGCAACCCTTGGCAAAGGATGTCCGAAATGAGTGTCCGAAATAACATTCTGGTGAGTAAGAGTTACTATAAATAATAGATGCGTGGAAATTACAACTAAATAGGATAAACCAAGTTCAATTATATATTGGTATTTTTATTCCCAATGAATTGGCTTAGCAACGGCTAATTTAACTTTATTTAATGCACCACCAGGAGTGGAAGATGGCCGTTTTTCATAGAGATACGGTCATTTTTGTAAGCTTTAGTCCTAAAATGCGATTCTTGAATTTCACCGGGTGCTAAAGCTCACCAAAATGGCCAGTTTTCATAGAGATTCAGCTGTTTTAGTGAGCTTTAGTCACCTGGTGAGATTCAAAAATGGCATCCAGGGATTGAATGTTAAAGTGGTTTTTGTTTTTTTTTTGTGTCAACTCTTCTAGCCTGATATACAAGATTTCCTAGTTGAGGCACACGTGTTACATAAATTATAAGTAAATGTTATCTTGAACATTTAAGTCAATGCGAGTTCCTTGTCCATTTTGATCTGCTACAAAAATTTAATGGAATCCGCTAATTAAATTCTACGGTCTTACTATTAGTAGGTACCTATCGGTAGTTAATTACTGCATAACAGCTGTCATTCGATCGAACGGTGAAATACTTACTTAAATAACCTTCAATAATTGGAACTTGCTCCATAACCGGTCCATTTGAATGTAGATTAACTCACCATCTTTTCTTAAAATCAATTCAATTTCAATTTTTTAATGATTAAAATCGTATATTTAAAAAATAAAATTGTATTCTGCAAGACAAGGCATGTAGGGAATGCAAATAATTTACGTGTATGCGATGTAAATTATGTAACGCTAACCCTGCCGCTAAGCAGCAGTGCTTGCACTGTTGTGTTCCGGCGTGGAGAGCAAGACAGCCGGTGTAATTACTGGCACAAGAGGTATTCCATCTTAGCCCTCTGGGTTGGCAACGCATCTGCACTCTCTTTGTTGTTGCAGGTGTCTATAGGCGGCGGTGATCACTTACCATCAGGTGACCCACCTGCTTGTTTTCCTTCCTATGTTGTATAAAAAAAAAAGTGTTTTTTCTGGCAAATAAAATAATCTTTATCGTTAAAAGTGCACCAATCTCTTTCATCTAACATACCTCTTGCGCCTTTTACTGGAACGCAAATGTCACAACGACAGATAAAACGACACTTGCGTTAAGTAATGTAGGTGTACTAAGCGTGTTTGAATCAGGGGGTAAATCTGTATAGAAAGGGCCTCCTTTCCTTAAGGTTCCTTAGCCCTTCATATTAGCCTAGTGGCCCCAGTATGCCTTATCTACGGCGTTCAATACATCAGAATCACGGGCGAAAGATACCTATCAATGAACACTATCAGTAACGGACGTTTGTTCATTTGTCCATTCGTTAGCCAGAGGGGTCGCAACTAGTGAATATGCATGAGCAAACGAAGTGCCCATATGCCGAGTTGCTGCCGTTTTTCTTGTGGGAAACGGGTTGACGGTTTCGTTTGGCGGAATGTTTAGCGGATTAAATGGTTTTTACCTATAATAAAGAAAACAGTTTATTTGGCGCACAGATGGACATACCATGAACGTAAAACTAAAGCACCGAAAACGCACACAGCATAATACTGAGGCGAGGTATCACGACGCTGCGCTATTTTTACCCGACTACGCAAAGCCGGAAGGGTTATGTTTTTAGCAGTCTATGTATGTATGTTTTTATTTACGTATGTTCCACTGTAGTGCCTAAACGACGGAGCCGATTTTGACAAATGAGGTATTTTATAAAAATTAGCAAGTAAGTAACGGATTGCCACCGGCCTTACACGCCCGCGAAACCAAGGAGTTTGCAGATGCGTGGTAAACCCAGAAAGCTAAGATGGAATACCTCTTGTGCCAGTAATTACACCGGCAGTCTTGCTCTCCACGCCGGAACACAACAGTGCAAGCGCTCCTGCTTAGCGGCTGGATTAGCGAGCGAGATGGTGGAGGCGATTATCAATATATCCCACTGTTACGCAAATTGTGTATTTGTAAAAGGGTGTTGCTGCCATCCTTTTGGTAATTTATAGATGGGGGAATAAGTTATCACTGTTTTTATAACGGTTTTAAAGGCCTTTTTATCAGAGTTTAAGAAATATTTACAGTTATACTATTTCACTAAATAGACAATCGACACTGTCCTGCCATCTATCGGCGAATAGCAAAACTCGAAATGGTCATTAATTTTCCTCCTACTGCGTTTCCTGTTTCTATATTCGGGGTACGCTTTGCTCATGATCTCATATTTGACAGATCATGTAAATAAAAGGCAGAGTAGTAAAATTTCTAGCAGAATAGCCGTTGTTGTCGTTGGGACGATCTTTAGGGGAGGCTTATGCTCAGGAGTGAACGTCTTTCGACTGATATGATGATAAGAATTTAGTTTTATGATAATCTCAATTTAAATTTTAACTTTCAATGGCACTATTTAAATGTAATGTTGCGAATACATTTGTCAACGTAGGTTTTGGTGAAACTAATGTAGCTATGCAAGTGAATAACCGAAATTTCATACGCAATAAATATTTCATTTAGAAATTGTAGGTTTAAAAAAACATCATCTCAGACGGCGAAGTATGGCAATCCTCAATCCACTCCCTGAAAAGATTGAGGCCTTTTTTGCTGTATTCCTGATAAGACAGATACTTGTTTTTACAGATTCTGTTTTGGCCATATTCTTATTTGGACACAGCTTTTTGGCCAGAAATATATCACATAATAAAATTAGTTCTTGTATCACTACTGTTTTCATCAATTAAGCATTTTACAAACAAGAACAACAACACAACAAGAACTCTTAGAATTATTTTTGGGATATCGGTATTTTAAGTATGGGCGTGTAAGTAAATTCTTTATTATACTAAAAAATACATAATTGACAAAAAGAGATACTGTGATGTACAAAGGATGTATGTTAGTGTGGTAGTAATATAAATTTAAGGGATGTTAATTGTTTAAAGTGTTTTGGTCGTGTTGTTTTTAAATACATAAATATGCAATTAAAGAACATAGCCGAAACGGAATCCGTTCGAACAAGAATCTGTCGAAAGACCAATATTTTTTTTACAATACAACATAGGAAGGAAAACGAGCAAGTGGGTCATTTGATGGTAAGTGATCACCAGCACCCATAAACACCCGCAAGACAAAAGGGATTGCAGATGCGTTGCCAACCCAGAGCCCTAAGATGGTATACCTCTTGTGGCCAGTAATTGCACCGGCTGTCTTGCTCTCCACGCCGGAACATAACAGTGCAAACACAATAGTTTAGCGGCAGGATTAGCGAGCAAGATGGTGGTAGCGATCCGGACGGACCTTGCCCAAGGTCCTACCATCCATCTGCAAAATCCCCTTATCAGGAATACGGTGAAAAAGGAATCAATCCCGAACTGACCGGACATACAGGGTTATATCCTAGTGCATCATGCCTAGAACCCGGAACTTAAAAATCCAAGCCATCTGGCCACCCAACTGTCAAGCCGTTGGAAAGCGAAACGCTAAAAAAAAGTAAAACAAACCGTTTTCGAACGCGACCCGCGTAATGTTATGCCCCCGCTCACTGGTTATGAAATGAATGCAAATTTATGCGCCCGCGCCTGCCGTGTGGGACCGCGTGGGTCCGTCGGCAGTGTGGGAAGAACACCTAACGGCCTAAACTAGGCTTTTGGTGCCGCCAAAGTCCTTAATGCACTCAGTGCCGGCAACGCTTAAGGGAAAGATCGTCAGTAAACCTGCTCACACCTGTACAGCAATTTAATGGTGCGTATTGTGGAAATTGCCAATTTGCTCTGGGCCCAGATTGGAACCAAAGTTCTGTCCCAGATGTGGGACATGGGATGTGGAGATAATCCCGTACAGTTTTATTTTGGAGTTATACTTTTTACAGGATAGTCATAAATTTTCCTTTTTTTTTAACTAGGTAAGCCTAAGCTGTGACTTTTTATAAGCTGTTTTAGTTTCTTCTGTTTTTGGATAAGTAGAAAAACGCTCAGAATACGATTTGGATCTACTTCGTTTATTACACAAATTCCATTCTAATCTCTTAAATTAAAAGAAAGATTATTCAACACAAAACATACAAATATACCGACAAAACATTGATAGAGTGCAAATATCAGAAATACGAGAAATCATATATTTTGGATGGAACTAAGACGCTGATTTCCACACATTTTTAAGTCAATCAATAGTAAGAAATTGTGAAAATTATTTGTCAAATTATATTTTCTATTTCTTATTACTTTAAGACTGACTTGCACCAAATATTTAAATATATTTAAGAAACTAAAGTGACAGTTCAATGTATAATTCTGACAGAAAACAAATTGGATCAAAATATAAATATTCTATTCCAATTTTTTGATATGGACTTCAGCAAAGTATCGCCTCAATCTATTAATTAAATTTGACGTGTGCGGAGACCTAGATATTTTCCCCAATGCTGTCTTAGTTCTATGTAAAAATGTGTGTAATTCGAACGAAGTCTAGCTTCATTTTATTAACATTGATTTGACCGCTGATAATGTTGAATAATTAAGACGCTCTACTCGCCCTTGATGATAGAAGCTAGAATACCTGAGTCTTGTGATTGACTACTTGAATAACAGATGGCGTTGTTATGACATTTTAAAAGCTAAAAGGTTCTTAGGTACTCTGACTTTAAATCAATCAATCCTAACACTCCTTGATCCTAAGTTAAGAAGTGTACCACGGAGCACATAGAATTTAATTTCGCCCTATTTTTTACCTAATACACTGTTGCTGATGAATATCCCTCGCACACAGCTAATCATCGACGGCGGTCTATGCAAATATATGAGCATTTGCTCATACTTATCGGCTACACAAACTCAAGAGGCGAATACACCTATCAAAAATAATGCACTACCTATCTAAGGGAAACTAGCTTAGTACCTAAATCTGACTTTTCAAAGGACCTATACCTACCTCAATTTCTACCAGTGGCTCTAACACGACCGACCAAGTTTAGTTTATCGAGTTTATCTCTATGTGCGTCCCTTTCTTGTGACACTAGTTTGACAGAGACGCAGGGAGGGACACGGCGGGACACGATGTAACCTACCTTATTCTAGTCTACTGTATACTCAAAAGGTACATGTAGTTAGGTTTATATTGGTAGACCCTCACTGTAGATAGTTGCTGGTTGCAGTACGAATGGGTCAGCACGGTATTACCACCCTCCCACAGAATGCCGGCGTAAGTAGCTTGCATTTTGTACGGTGTGTGAGAGATCTGTAGGTTCGCATGGGACCGCAGGGTCAACAATGGATCAACGATTCCCAAAGTTTGCGAGACCCCATCAGGCGACCTGCAGACTCATTTACCTCCTTGATATACTTAAAAAAAGTACTAAAACATAAATATGAAAATATCTCACACGGAACCCGTTGAACGTTTAACAAAGACTGTGTACAAGCAATTTAGTTAAAGTCTAGGCAGCATAGTCACCTTTCAGCTTACCGTTGCTAGATAAAAAAATATTATCAATACCCTTGTGTACTGACAGTGACAAAAAGCTGCGCCGGCGCATACAAGCGTGAAAGGCAGCTGATCGCCTAAAAAGGAAAGGTTGATATTTTGCCCTTATTGTGAACTGCAGGGGATCATGAATCATTTCCGGAAAACACCATTAACTTAGTATAGTTTACTAGCGTAAAGTCAAATAATAAGAGATTATGTATAAACATTTTGATCTGTCAAACTGTGCTACCGTAATCCTTCTTGTTGCCTTTGCCGTAGTCGGGTAGCAATGAAGCACATTAAAAGGTTCACAGCGTCTGGTAGACTGGTACGGAATGCCGAGATTGCAGGTTCGAGTCCTGCTTAATGGCCAAGATGTTTCTTTGTGTTGCATTGCATACTATTATTATACATAAAAAAATTAAAATTGAAAAAAAATATGTTACAAGAAATTTACTATCATATGTTTCGAACACGATTTCTACAATAAATTTCTATAACCATGTCACCATAAAGCGTAAATTTTTATAATTTAATTATCAAGCCTATTCAAATGAATTCATGTGCGTTAATTACGACAATACATCATAATAAAATGTGATGCCACGAATAAGAAACGGTATAAGTATAAAATCTGATTGTTTTCGGTACGTTAATACCGTTATTATGAGTCACGCTTCGATACCTATCTACGGCTTCTGTCCTCCCATTAATTTACTTCTGATTTGAGATAGCAAAATAAGTTGATGTTGCTTCGACGATAGATGGCGCTGAGTCTGTTGTTGAAGTGATTATATTTTCATTTTCACCTTCATATAGAGATGGCGTTGTGATCAATAAAATTTTAAAATTAAAATAGTGCTATGAACTTCAATGAGAATGACACTAAAACAATTGGCATTCACAAAGTTAATAATAATGAGTACGGGCATCATTATTGCATTAAAAAAATGTACATTATTTTTTAAAATTTTAACAAAATCCGATCCGTGATTTCACAGTGAAGATATTGCGAATACTCCACCTTTGTAAACTAACCTGATGGTAAGTGATCGATCATCCCCGTCTATCGACACACGCTACACCAAAGAGGTTGCAAATGCGTTGCCAACCCAGAGGGCTAAGATGGAGTACCTTTTGTGCCAGTAATTGCACTGGCTGGTTTGCTCTTCACGCCAGAACACAACAGTGCAAGCACTGCTGCTTAGCGGCAGGATTCGCGAGCAATATGGTGTTCGCAATACGGACGGACTTTGCACAAGATCCTACCACCCGCAAACCACCAAACTTGTAAATCAATGCAATAATGGACAAATTATAATTAAATAATGACTTAATTGGATGTACATGTTTCTATTTTGATTTTGATTTAATATTTATCAACGTCCCACCCTTTACCCTTTAAAAAACAAAGAACTTAATAAAAAATATGGTTTTAATTTTTTTTCGTTATTCAAATCAACGTAACCGTATCCGCCAACTTTTCAATTCCCAGCTTATTTTATCAAAGCGTCAAGAAAATTAATAAACGGAATTAAACAAGGAGGGATGGCCGACGGCAACTTTTAAAAAATTACCCCGTAATATATTCAAAATTAAAAATACGCAAGCGAGACGTCAGCCTGTCAATTTGGGGAGTAGAAACCGAAGTTTTTAAAATGTGAAGTGATATAAATAAAGCCATGGTATTGGAACAAAATTTACGTTTCGGTGGAGGGAATCAAATATCCTTTTTTACCGACTTTAAAAAAGAAGCTCTAAATTTTGGGTGTATTTTTACGGTTTCGTAATCAAAGGGTGCCAAAGGGACCTTATTACTAAACCTCTGCTATCCGTCCGTCCGTCGGTCTGTCACTAGGCTGAAACTCTTTAACCGTAACAGGTACACACTTAAAAGTTTTAATGAGTCAGTTATTATAATCGATTTTGTGATGTCCTGAAGACTGGTCAAATCATAAGTACCCGGAACCGCCGAGCATGTATGAAGAGAGGAATGTGTGTGGAGGAAGCGAGGAAAGTATGCCAGGACCGGAGCAAATGGTGTTCTGTGCTCTCTGCCTACCCCAAAGGGAAACAGGCGTGAGCTTATAATAATAATAATAATTATTAATATGATCGCTATAATACCAAATAATAAAAAAGGTAAAAATTAAAGGGGGTCCCCATACAAGTTTTATTTTATTTAATAGAAAATTTACAACGCCATCTTAAAGCTAAAAGCGTCACGTCGCACGCAGCGTCTGAATGGTGTGTTCGAGAATGCTCGGGAGTGCTCGCTGGCCGTTGCGTCTTTAGTCATTTTGGAGCATTGCTGCGGCTGGACGCTAGCTCGAAATGGAGAAATTTACGAAAGAAAAAGACTATCAATTAAATGCCTAGTCACCAAAATATTGTAGGCACCCTCCGTTTGTCTAGCTTTAAATATCATAAATATCTTCTTCCTTCTTCTTCTTCTTCTTCCTTGATATCATAAATAAAATGTCCTCATCATCTTCCTCCTTAAGCAGTAAATACGCTAGAGTTTTTTCCATCGTAATACTACACACACACGTCCTTTCGCTACAAAAACTCTCGGAAACTGCCGCGACTGGCCGCTGCGGCTACGGTCTCAAAACGACCAAAACACCCGCTGTCGGCTGCGTCCAGCGTCTTCCATCATGCGACGGGACGTTGTCGGCTGCGTGCGGCGTGTGCAGTACGACCGGGGCCTTAAGAATCTAATTTCTGACGTCACAAACCCTTTTTTGGTCTCATTATTTTATTTTAATGTCTACAAGTTGCGAGAACGTAAAAAATTGAATGAATGAATGAAAGGGTTTATTCCAATAAAACTTTGCAGAAAATTTTCAACCGAGGGCTCTGTGCTAGGAACTCTGTGTTACAGGACCTTAAATTATTATAATAACGCCATCTGTTGTAGAGTAGCTGCGTTAATTTGGGCGTTTTTGTGAGTGGTATATTGTACGGTGATACGACAGCCTTTGTGTGCAAGTCCAGCTAGCACTTGGTTGTTTTTTTTTAATTTGTTGTTTTTTGATTTTTTCTTCATCGCGCTAAGTATTTCAGAATTGTTTTTCCAGTACTTTTAAAATGTTTTCACGTAAATTAAGGCACCTGAAGTGCGATTTTTGAATCTTACCGGGTGACTAAAGCTCGCGAAAATGGCCGTTTTTCTTAGAAATGCGGCCATTTTGGTGAGCTCTGTCACCTGGTGAGATTCAAAAATTGCACCACTGAGATTTAGAAAATTAGTGTTTCTGTATCTACATACAAAAGAGTTGCGTTACTTTTTGTCAACTTTTTTATAGGTGTTTTTGCTGTTCGACGTACTCACTGCTATGACGCTTAAATCTATTATAATACACTACACGCGAATGCTCGCTTTGGATACCCGGTTTTAGAATATTTTACTTTGAGTTTATATCTATCTTCATTGCAATTACCTATCAAATACCACCCTCAAAACCGCACTGCACTAAACCAAAGACAATATTTTGAAGTGACTGACAGTTACCTTAGGTATACAAAACTAGCTCAAGCTATAATGTTAACCGGGTATACTAGATGGCGCTATAAAATAGCCCTCGGGATTTTATAAAAAAAGACAGCTAAAGAAGAAATAGCAATTTATAGGTGATTGCCGCTACCAACGGTAACCAACGATCCTAAGAGATTGACTTATTCATTGCAGGGCTTAAGTTCCCCCGTGGAGCTCCGGATCTCTCAATCACTGTACAAAATGCAGAAGCAAGCTACTACATGACGCTGAAATTCAGTAATTAGCAAGTGTACGGTACTACCCCGGCCCAACGGTTCCATTCGCACTGCAAACAGCAACTGAGCATTTCTATTAAAAGTTGTCTAGTTGACCTTTGAGCTAAGCTTAAGTTTTATTTAAATACTGTCCAAATTTGCAGTTTTGTTGCGAATCAGAAGTCTTTTGACATTAATCGTCAGTTTGGTGACTGCCACTAAATAAAAAAATTAAAAAAATTGATTGCCACTACTAAGAAAAGGCATAATTTGGATAAATTAAATAAAGCTTAAGCTAGACCAGAGAAAAACAAGAATAAACAAGCTCAAATGGCAAAAGGCTTAGACTTAGTATGTGCGGCGACTTATCACTCGTTTTGTTTATATAAAATAGGAAGGCAAACAAGCAAGCGGATCACCTGATGGTAAGTGATCACCACCACTTAATAGCCACCTGCAACAACAAGGAGATTGCAGATGCGTTGCCAACCTAGAGGGCTAAGGTGAAATACCTCTCGTTAACAGTTTGAAATGAAAATATTCGGCTACGCTATGGAATCTGCCAGTCTATCCAAAACCTTGTCTCTGTATAAACATACCACCTTAGTCCGTCTACTTGGCAAGAGAGGTCGCTGTCATTAGCATGCCAAAGCCCGCCAATTAGCATCGCCTTTGATTCCACGTCGGGGGTTTTTTGCAAATCTTCTTAATTTCGCAAGTCTTCCTTTGGTGTTGCCGGTTAGGGAATTATTTGGGAATAATTGTGGGAGGGAATGATTTAATTACTTTTTAGTGTAGTGGTAGTCCTCTTTAGTTGATGTGGCTGAATTAAATGGAGGATAATAAAAAAAAAACAATAAATAAATAACGTTTATTTCGGACAGCATCCGGATAAGTAAATACATGGAACAAAAAATAACAATAATAAGTACTTATGAACTACTTATGAGTACTTAGTGTTAGTGCTAACAGTAACAATCTGACAAGTCTGATAATATCAGTGGCTTCTGATTTACTATGCTACAGACATGCAGACAGACTGATAGACTGAATTTTGGCATACGTCAAAATTGTAACACCCCTATTTTTTCGTTGGGTATTAATAGTTTTTTTTTTGTTTCATATATATTGTATGTTAGTCTTGAAGGTATTTATGGTATAAAATTAATGTTATATACTTTTTATGTATGTTAGTCTGTAAGGTATTTGTTTATGGGCCTTTGTAGCCTGAAATTAAATTTAATTATTATTTACAATATTTCCGTTTCTCTATTTTATTCTCCTACATTTAAAGACATATTTAAAAGACTAAAAATATGATTTATTATCAATCCAAAGATCAATATTTACCAAATAAAGTAGAAAAATAGCGGTATGCATACAATAGTACATTACTAAATTATAATCCTTCATTGAATTTAACAGCTTCAATGGTTTTCTTGACTTGAAACTAGGACTTCTTCGCTATTATTATTCACATCAATTAACTTCAATAGGTTCAAAAACCACAAAAAATCCTATTTATTTTCCCTTAGGTCTTATTTTTAAGTTAAATACTTACTAGAGACGTATATTATTCTATTATTTTGTTATAGTGAAGATAATTTAAGGAAAGCTATGGAGGTTTTTGCGAAGTACTGGTACAATCAGACTTGCAAAATAGACTACACTATACCACAACTATAGGGACCAGTAATAAGTAGAGACCAGGAATAACCATTGCGATTTAAATACATAATGTACAGACAAAAACAACGCTACGCGTAACAACACTACAAAGTCTTTCCACCAACAACCAACGCAAGTCCACTCAAAAGCAGGAGTGTTGATTTTAAATTCCTGGCAACACCAACCGCAGTGCAAGGGTGACAACACTTTCAAAGTATTTAAATTTGGCGGCTTTTTGTGAGTAACGGAATGCAAATGCTAGACATTAGCGCGTAACAGATAAGAATTGGGATTAAACGACTTATTGTGGAGACAGCGGCATCGTAAGACTATCTATGGTACAAGTAGAGAGATATAAGCGATTTGCTACTGACAGGCGTCAGGCTCTGATTGTTTTTATTTATAAAACACATTTTTGACTTAAAGGCTGCTTTTCCACCAGAAATGTGCGAGGATGCGTAGCGAGGGTTGTGTTTGTAAGAACGAATAGAATCACTTCATTCACCTCGCCTCGGTCAGCACAGCTCTAGTGGAAATGGCTCATTGGTTCTTTACAAACACACCCTCGCTACGCATCCTCGCACGTCTGTGGTGGAAACGCAACCAAAGACAGACACCAAGACGATCATAGCTGTCAGTGTTAGTTTTAGGTTACAACCAAGATCTGGAACGCGTTAGCGGTATCTTCTCAATTACTAAAAAAAATGTTGCGGATACACGCCGTTAGAGGCGCTTCACTTTCATAGTACGTGAGAAGTTAAGGCGGATTGCACTACATCAGGCGGGCATTTTGATATTTTAAAGTTTTTAGGGTTTCGTACCTCAAACCTCTTAGGATAACTTCGTTGTCCATCTATCTGTCTGTCTGTTTGTTAGGACCCTTTTTCTCAGGAACACGATAATGTAGAGAGTTGAAACTAATCTCAACTATTCAAGTCTGCAGTTCTTTACAGCTATGCACAAATCAAACTATTAAGTCAGTGCAATCAAAAGATACAGCCGTTTATGCCGCACATTTTGACACTGGCAAGGGAATCAAAAACTTAAGTTGAACTAAAACCATAAAATTCTGCAACAACCAATGTTTTATAGTACACGTGAAGGGAGTAGTTAGAAAACCATACATTTGCTATTACATCGCTCTTATGCGATAACGAATTTTATTTTTAACGGTATTTAGTAATATAAGCTGTAAATTGTGCCAAGATTGATTATATTCTCGCTGCCTTTCATAGCTTGCGCCTACGCATAAATAGGGTGGCGATCGAGCGCGTATGTTAATTGGAGAGTAATTAGTTGCAGATACTTCGCAACTTCTGTTACTCCACGAGTGATAGTAAATTAGTTGCCACTTTGGGGACAGCCTCTTACTGCGACTAATTGAGGGTTTTGTACCTTATCTTTGGATATAAATTTAACAGTAAAAAAATACAATAAAAAGTACCTTACAATACGATGAATGACGAGTTTTTCATTGGTAAGCCAAAATTACAATAATCATCCATCATCATTATATCAGCCGAAACAAGGTCTTCGCCTGGACATAGGCCTCCCCCAAAGATTCCCACAAGGGTCCGTCCTACGCTGCTCGCATCCAATGGGTTCCCAGTTCCCGCAACCAGCAACATCACCAGAACCTATAGTGTAGGTTTTTGTCACAACCAACGTCTTGAACGTGTTAGCGTTAACTTCTCAATTACTATGGAAACTGTTGTGAATAAACGCCACTAGAGGCGCTGTGTGTACATTGTAAATCAGAAGTTAGCGCTAACGCGATTTTTTTTTTACATGAACGAAGGCAAACAAGCAAGTGGGTCACCTAATAGTAGGTAATCACCACCGCCTATAGACACCCGCAACACTAAAGAGATTGCAGATGCGTTGCCAACCAAGAGGGCTGAGATGGAATACCTCTTGTGTCAGTAATTACACCAGCTGTCTTGCTCTCCACGCCAGAACAAAACAGTGCAAACTCTGCTGCTTAGCGGCAGGATTAGCGAGCAAGATGGTGGTAGCTATCCGGACGGACCTTGCACAAGGTCTTACCACCGGCACGTTTATTGTAACAAAAACTTACAGATACAAAGGCACAGATCAGAGGTCTTAGCATGCAAGCTTTACTGCTGATTTAAAGCATAATAACCATACCTAACCTAACTTAACCAGTAGACGTGTGCAAGAACGACAAATGTCTTATGTACGCGATAAAAGCTAGCATACCACTATAACTGGAGTACGATTTCTGAATGTCACCGGGTGACTAAAGCTCACCAAAATGACCATTTTTCGTAGAGATTCGGCCATTGGCCAGCTTTGGTCACCTGGTGAGATTCAAAAATTGCACCTCAAGCGGTGAACGCTGCGTCTAAAACAACAATTTATCTAAAACTATTAACCCGCGGCTCCGCACGGGCATAATCGGGGTGTAATGCACATACCAGTAAAAACCTTCTATAAAATAAACTCGAAATGACATTGAAAACCATATCAAAATCCGTTGCGTAGTTTCGAAGGAGAAGGCGGCCGAACATACACTATAAAGATTTAGGACAGACAGAAACGGCTAGCGACTTTACTTTGTACTGTTTTAGTTTCAGTTTAGTTTAGTCAGTCAATGTAAAGTTACACTTTGTTGAGTGTCAAAATTATTTAATTATAAAAATTTACATCAAACTTGAATTAAGATGACCACACAGATGTATTCCTAAAATATAGTTACTCTAAAAGAATTGAAAGCCGCCGTCCCCAAGGCGTTTTTATCAATAGCCTGATAAAATAAAGGATGGCAATAACAATAAAGCATAACGGGTACCTATCTCTAGAATCTATAAATTTCCCTTATGCCTGGCCGCCGGCCAGCGGGGTGCATATAAAGCGGGAATCTTAATTTTGGCAACAAGACGGATCGCGTAATTTATCAAGTATTGACTTCCTTGTTTGTTGTTGAGTGGATTACAAACGGAACAACTGACGATGTGTGAATCAAAAGCAGTATCAGCACGCTAGTGTTTATTGTTGACATAAAGTATCCATCCCTTTCGCACACGCGTAATGTAAGAAAGGGATATGTTAGTATACTTTACATTCGTGACAAAAGCTAGCATGCTAGGCTGTCAGCTGCGTATTTTTCTGGCTTCAACGTGACGATATTTTTAATATTTTTCACTAAAAAAATAGTCTTTGTTTGTAGTTTATAGATTCAGGCGTTACTTCGTGCACGTCCATGTTGTTATTAATGGAATCAACTGCTTTACCAACACCAAAAATATCATTGTTTTTTTTTTGTTTGGTGATTGGGTTATGGTCGCGTTTGTGTTGTTTGTTTTATTTCTTAATTTAATTATTCAGCAAAGCGTTGTTTTTTTTTCACGATTGCTGCACTGGGCTCGCGGATTAGCAAAATAATAGATTCCATTAATATAGTGTTTCATTATTTTTGCAACCTAATTGTGAGTAGTAGATAAAAAATTTGTGGTCTTTTGATTATTTTTTAAGCTTTTGTTTTCGCTTATTTAATACTCAGTCACTGATCTCTAACTAACTTGCGCTGTTTTTGTAGCTTACGAAGCTAAAGTAACTTATAAATGTATAAATAAACATTACTTTTTATCTGAGCCTCGACCAATAAAACTTGCTACAGTCTAGTGCCTAATTCCTCCATTTTCTATTTACACGAAACACTTCCACTTTAACAACGTAGGAAAATATTGAAAAGCGATCGGCTCCCTCTTTTGATCTTTTTGACGTGTAAATAGTGTTTTTTTTATTTATGCCCTCCGCCCGCCGGCCGTTTGATATGTTTTCTCTGGACGCTATTTTCCACCGTTTGTCAAAGGGATTACCGTCCGCTTCGACGGAGCTGATGTTTTATTTACATTTTTATCACAAAATAAACGCACAAATTGCTTCTATTTTGCTGAAGTATGAAGTTTACTTTCACATTATATGGTGGCTAAGATTGGATTCGTTTACCAATCAAGTTTAAAAAAATACAAGAGCAAAGGAAACTTACTTCCATTCCTTTAATTTTTTTATCTACGTACATTTAAGTACTTAATGTAGGTAGTCTATTTCAATGTAGAGTCCCTGCTTGCAACTTCCTTACGTTCTCAAATATAAACAGTAGACTTCCAAAACATTACCTTTATCAAGCCATTCTTCCTAATCTCGGTGAGTTCTTGCCAAATTCTTATAAGAAAATGTTGTGCGCACTCATTACAGCAGGTCATCAGTATGCATAATTAATGAGTTTAGCGCCATCTCGCGGGGAGCGGCGGAACTAGCGCGGCAGTCACGGCGCGCGGGGACTGATTGATGGCAGCGCTGCGGTGGCGAATTGTTTTAATGTTTATTGTTGGTATTTTTGTTGTAATGTTGCGAGTTTTCTTATTTCAAACCTTGTTAATGTATATTTCGTTTGCTTCAATTTCACCGCGTTTTATGCTCATAGTTAGCTTTAGCTTAGAAAATTAATCGACAGAAACGTAACATTTTTGTTAATTACCTACCTACTTATTTAATTCCATGTATTTACAATATTTTAAATTTTTTGGAGTATGATGCAAGCAAGATTGCTTGCATCATACTCCAAGCCTCCATAGCAGAGTACGAAAAAAATAGCTTATTATCCAATTGTAATTCCGAAACAAAAACTTTTCGAGCTCGTTTTCTCAAATCTTTAATTTATACAAACTTATGAAAACTAGCCAACTTGAAACTTAAATAAATGGCCACCAAAACGGCAAGTCCAGCAAAATCTCAACCAAAACCTCAACAATTATTACCTTCACAGAAGCTCCATAAAAATTACAATAACCTTGCAATCCATAACCAACCTTACCCTGAAGATTTCTGCCTCAAAATGGCTCGGAGGTTCAGTAAATAAGTGACGTATATAAGGGACAATAACAGGCTGGCGCGTAAGATGTCGCCACTGTCGATTTATCACCCCGGTTACTTATGACAAGTGGCCGTCTCTTCCAGACGAGGGGCATGAAGTATGGCGCTGAGTCGTTACATGGAATGACTTGGGTGTCTGTAGAAAGTCATGGAAAGTCGCGGAAAGTTATTAGGTTTTCGGAAGAATATAAAAAAAAAAAAAATTTAAACAAGTATTAGATGATTAGTACCTAAGTAATTTAAATAATTTTTGCGGGTGGTAGGACCTAGTGCAAGGTCTATCCGGATCGCTACCACCATCTTGCTTGCTAATCCTGCTGCTAAGCAGCAGTGCTTGCACTGTTGCGTTCTGGAGACCAAGACAGTCGGTGTAATTACTAGCACAAGAGGTATTCCATGTTAGCCCTCTGGGTTGGCAACGCATCTGCGCTCTCTTTGTTGTTGCAGGTGTCTATAGGCGGTGGTGATTACCTACTATTAGGTGACCCACTTGCTTGTTTGCCTTCCTATTTCATATGAAAAAAAGTTCGCGATAGCGCTAACTTCTGATTTACAATGTACACACAGCGCCTCTAGTGGCGCGTATTCACAGCAGTTTCCATAGTAATTGAGAAGTTAACGCTAACCCGTTCAAGACGTTGGTTGTCACTTACCATCAGGTGGCCCACTTGCTTGTTTGCCTTCCTTTAGCAAAATTCATAAACTCAAAACGAATATTCCCAAACGGGATAAACAGAAGCAGACTATCCCATCCAACCCTTCATATGCTAATGGCGGGCAGGGTTTCTTTTTGTCCTTTATCCGCCCCATTTGAACCCGTTCGCTGCTGAAGTAGTTTGACACAGTCAGTGATAGATGACGACATTGTGACGGTGCAGACAAACAAGGCTGCGACTGCAGAAAGCAACACAAACCCTATTTATTCTTAAATGTTTATCAATCTTTTTTAACTAACAAATGTTCCTTTTACCTAAGGGCAAATATAACAATGACAGATAAAGGCCAAACACAATTTAATATATTTTTTGCGGGTGGTAGGACCTTATGCAAGGTCCGTCCGGATCACTACCACCATCTTGCTCGCTAATCCCGCCGCTAAGCAGCAGTGCTTGCACTGTTGTGTTCCGCCGTAGAGAGCAAGACAGCCGGTGTAATTACTGGCGCAAGAGGTATTCCATCTAAGCCCATTGGGTTGGCAAGGCATCTGCAATCTCCTTGGTATTGCGGGTGTCTATAGGCGGTGGTGATTACTTACCATCAGGTGACCCACTTGCTTGTTTTCCTTCCTATTTCATAAAAAAAAACACATGTTAAGTAACATAGGTTTACGCAGCGTTTATGACTGAGGTTTCCAGCAAGCAAATAATCTTTTCGAGACTGCAAAACTAAAGCTTTTTGAAGCTAAATGCAGCAGTTGATATAAAACTTGAACCATCCACTTTTAGAACACAAAACCACACTGAAAGGGGCCTGATTCTAAAACCAAAAAAGGATAAAAGTTAATAAAACTGTAACCCGACTGCGGAAAAAATAAATAAACTAAAAAAGTATGTCAGTTTTATTCAGTTTTAACAGAAATATTTAACTTTATTAACTATCTTCACATTAAATCATGGAATATTACAATTTGCCAAGATAAACAATAGGTGGTTTTAAAGGGCTTTTCATTAAGAAAATCGAAAAAATGGCCGTCCGGACTAAAACCGAATAAATAATTCATACATCACACAAGATTTTGTTCTTGAAAACTCTCCATAGCAGTGACCATCTTCGAGATTACTTTTATCCGGACAACATCTTCTGAATAGGGTGGCTAAGTTGCGGTGGCTTTAATGAGACTCGGTTTTTCCATGTTTATTCATGCTTTTAAATCGACGCTGCGGTTTCCGTTTCAAGCGCGTAACTTCTTTGTTTGTATGGATTTTTAGTTTTAGGTTTATATCAAAAGGGTATATTTTCAAAATGCAGACCTTTGGTCAACATTGGTGTAATTTGTATGGCGCATCTTTTGTTTACTAAATGTTGGTAGCGACGATAGAGGGTAAGCGCATCTGCGAAAATGTGTTCTTTAAGCGTGTACCGGCAGGAACACTCGTAAATTATCACCGTTTCCATGTTTCTTTTTTACCAAAAGAGTGCCATACAATTACATCAAAGGTCTGGAGTTTAAAAATGTACCCAAAACAGCTAGAATTGACAATATGCTTAATTATATATGGGAGCGTTCAAGTATTACGTAACGCAATTTGGGGGGGGGGGAGGGGGTCTTGTAAAACGTTACGATGCGTTACAGGGGCGAGAGGGGGTCTTTCTTGTAAGAAACACGTTACGTAGCATTGTTTCTAAAAAATTAGGGAATTAAAACTCCCAAACTGGCAACCCTTTTCATTAACGTTACGGTGAATCCCTCGATTGTATTAGTCTGGTCGTCATTTTTTTAAATTTGTTCTCGCAAGTTGGCAAACCTTTTCGTTTATATTTCACGGGGAATCCTTAGATTGCATTGTACGTCATTTAATGTTGTTTTTGTCATTTAGTGTTACGTAACGTTTAGAGAGGGGGAGGGGGGTACAGAAAAACGTTACGGTGCGTTACAAGGGGGGAGGGGGGGTCAAAAATCTTCAAAAATTGCGTTACGTAATACTTGAATGCTCCCTATGTAATAAATACTGAGTTGAATTGAAATGGATTATCATTCACTGGCAACCCACCTCGGCCTCGCATGGGTACTTCTAGGATATCATAATATCGCATGCTTAGTATTAAAGTGACCCATTTCTGAATAATACACGTCGCAAAATATCACCTTAATTAAAAGACATAGGGTTTAATTTTGGGAAATATCATATTCAGTATTGAGTCGGTTTAATTCTAAGGGTGCGATATGCCATATCTTCGGCCGCTTACTTCCAAACCACGCAATGGATTTTGATACGGTTTTCACTGTCAACAATTAACAAATTTCTTACGGAAGGTTTATTTGTACTAGAGATGGGCCGAGTACTCGGTTGATACTCGGTACTCGGCGGGTTTTTTGATACTCGTACTCGGCCGAATAACTCGGTTTGAATGCCGAGTATACTCGGTTTAAGAAAAGCAATATATTTAGGCAGATATAGTTAAAACAACAGTGTTAATCAAAATCAGGTCATCACTGATCAGTCAATCGTTAATTAACAAACTTTTTCAATTATTTATCTAGTATGACGCGCAACGTGAAGAATTTGTTTGCAAACTGTCAAGTGACTGGTAGATGAAAGGCGGGGTGAGGGGTGTATCAACGCGAACCTGTTTGTACTTGTTTACGCGCGCGAAATGGAAATTTGACTGAACCGAGTTACTCGGCCGAGTACAAAAAAAAATTGAACCGAGTAAAACTCGTTACTCGTTACTCGGTAAAAGTGATACTCGGCGCATCTCTAATTTGTACATTAGATACTAGTTTTACCCGTCCGAAGCCGGAGCGGGTCGCGTTTATTATAAAATTACCTACTATAGTAGGTAGGTTGTATACAATCCAAAATGTGAAACAGAACCAAAATAAAACGGCAAAATAACATTTCTCCTCAATAAATTTCCACTTCCCGATGTACCTGGTAAACGGGGCAATGAGATACAATGACCCCGCGAAATCGGGACGGTCCCGCTTGTGCCCGGTCCGCCATTAGTGTGATTGCGTGGTCACTGTCGTACATTAATTAATTTGATGTGCGCCGGAGTGGAAGACGTTTGCTTTTATTGTTATGTGCTAGCTTGAGTGCTGGGGGTTTTAAGATTGAAAAATTAACTTGTATTACAAATAATCAGATCAATTAAATCTATTTTGGTAGACGAGAATGATTATTATGCTTTATTTTTAACATAGTATAAAATAAATAGGCTACCAGTTTCTGTCTAGCCTCAATCCTCATAATATCTTCGTCGTTGCCAATCTGTAGCCACGTGTTAGTAAACAATCCAAAGCAATGTCACTGTGACAAGGTTCCATACAGGCTCAAAGATTAAAGTCCGCGAGTGTACATTAACTTCTAATATTACCCGTATGGAAACCAGGGTGCGTCGCTAGTGTCTGGTAAAAAGAGAAAGGAAAAGTTATGGTTTTTTTTTCAGACGACATGCCGCTTTTAGTTAAGACTTTCCAATTATCGAGACGATAACCATAGCAAGCTTGCTTGATAACCAAGCTTGAATTGAACCTACGATTCGACTACAGCTGAATGTTCTCAGCTTCCCCAATATCCAGTACAAAATCTTCCCAAAATAAAGTATAAACTCCACCTACCCATTCATTTAAAACCGCCGTGGAACCAAAATTTAATCAAAAACTTACTCAATTTATATACATAAGCTTCTAAATAACTGACCAAGTACATAGCGAGGAAATTCCCTCGGTAGGAGCAAATCAGAAAACACTGTGATACATAGAGAGTACATAAGGCTATGTAGGTATATAAAGGCTTATGTATCGCCGCGAGGCGGGAAGTAGGTCTCGCCCGCTCTTGGACGAAGGTTTTACGAGCGATAGGGCTGGCGACACCACTCTTTTAATAAACCACGACGAAAAAGTTTGGTTTTGCGGGTGGTAGTACCTTGAGCAAGGTCCGTCCGGATCGCTACCACCATCTTGCTCGCTAATCCTGCCGCTAAGCAGCAGTGCTTGGACTGTTGTGTTCCGGCGTGGAGAGCAAGACAGCCGGTGTAATTACTGGCACAAGAGGTATTCCATCTTAGCCCTCTGGGTTGGCAACGCATCTGCACTCTCTTTGTTGTTGCAGGTGTATATAGGCGGTGATGATCACTTACCATCAGGTGACCCACTTGCTTGTTTGCCTGCCTATTAAAAAAAAATAGTGGTGTTTTAAGTTAAGCCTATGTAGCCGTCTGTATGTTTGTTTGTGGCATCGTAATTGCAACCGCTAGACGGATTTTGAAAGCTGACTTATTTTACTTTATTATTCTTTAGGCTGTGGTAGCCTAAATTGATCTGCCTGTCAACTATTTTTTTTCATGAAATAGGAAGACAAACACGCAAGTGGGTCACCTGATGGTAAGTGATCACCACCGCCTATAAACACCCGCCCCAGAGGGCTAAGATGGAATACCTCTTGTACAAGTAATTACACCGGCTGTCTTGCTCTCCACGCCGGAACACAACAGTTCAAGCATTGCTGCTTAGCGGCAGGATTAGCGAGCAAGTTGGTGGTAGCGATCCGGACAGACCTTGCACAAGGTCCTACCACCCGCGAACCCACTCCTGCTTGTATCATCTAACTATAGGTACCTTAATAATTTACTTTAATATATCAAGCAGTGAATACTGCTTTAAACATTTACCATAAAAGTAATAATGTAAATTTAGTTTAATTCAACTTGTTAATGCTCTATTACTATATTTGTGATAATGAAATTTTATATATTCATTTTTTTTTAAAGCCCTACAGTATCTAATGCACGCACTGTTTGCAAAGCAACTTCAAAAATGACGTTGAAATAAAAAATCTTTGACTTTTCATCGCATCGACAACCCTAGCTAAAGACAACAAAGCCTGCACCCGCCCCCCTCCCCAAGACACCCCCCGCGATTGTTCATGTATGAATTCACCACATTACGAGTCAAGTAGGATAAAAACGAGGCTTTGAGATATCCCCACCATTGAGTGATATTCCAGAGTTTTTTTACGTTTCCTTTATTGTTGCAGAATCTTTGTTGGGTTTTGTACGGGTTTGGAGAAGTGCAGTTTGTTGCCATACTAAAATAATTGCTGAAATTACTTGCGTTTCACTGCCACTGCGATTTGAGACACATCTGTCGTTCTTTAATCTCTAATCTTAATACAGATTAGGCTTTCAATAAGGATTTATGAACGTTAGAAAATTTAGAACCGGTTCGAAACTCAACAATAGATCATTAAATAAAAAAAACAGCCAAGAGCGATCTTTAAAAACGAACAAAAAAGTCACGATTGTTGTATGGCAGCCCCCTTGAATATTTGTTGTTTTAGCGGCAACAGAAATACATCATCTGTGAAAATTTCAACTGTCTAACTATCGCGGTTCTTGATATACAGCCTGGTGACAGACGGACAGACGCACGGACAGCGGAGTCTTAGTAATAGGGTCCCGTTTTACCCTTTGGGTACGGAACTCTAAAAAGTATGTTTATATCTTAAGTAGGTATTGATTGTGTAGGTAAAGCAATGTGAATTGAGGTCACACATACATGACAATGTATGTGTGTACCGGAGAGTAACGTCCGATGTTCAAATTTTCTTATTCAGGGCTGACCGTGAGTTTGAGGAGCCTTGGGCTAATACTACTTAGGGGCCCACTTAATTACTCAAAGTAAATAAAATTATGTTTTTTTTCGTATTATCGTCTATTTTTAACTTTGACCTGACTTGGCTGGGGGCCCCTTGGATCCACGGGGTCCTGGGCTAAAGCCCAAAAAGTCATAATGGTAGATCCGGCGATGTTATTTTTATACAGGGTGGAATAATCGAATTCCACATGGATGGCGACTGCCTTAAATACTGGAAATAGCACATTCCGTGTAAATGAGACTTTTATTTATTTTTAATAACAATAAATTCTGTATTTATGGATTCATGAAAAATCGCTTATCTTAGTCGTGACTCAAACTGGTCAAATGCGACAAAAAATAACATGCCGTATTTTATAATGCAGATCTAAAGGATAACTGATAAAGTTCATTTTTCTCTAAATAAGAAACACAATCAAAATAACGGAAGGCCATGAAAACTAATAATTACTTTTTAATTTTGTTTTCACATGAAATGCACCGCAAGTACTTGAATTATTGGAAATAGCAAATTGTACGCAATGAAGACTTACTTTTATTTGTACAGTATTGAGTCAGGGGTCGCTATTGCAACTCGGGATCATTCCAAAATATCCCGTTCTAAGATATAATATGTAGCATCCTCCATTCTATTTGACCAACTTGATTGCCTACGCAACCAGCTTACAATGCCGCACATTTTCACTTTTATTAACATCTACGTTCCACCCACACCATACAAAAAATTACCATACAACATTCCCGTGGTGAGATAAAGTCATTTACCCCCCAATAAAACCGTATTACATCGTTTTTGTGTCCAATTAAATTGAATACACACCTTATTTTCATTCAGCGCGCGTGTGCGCCAGTCTTATGCTAATTTGGGATATTTTCCCCATCTCCAGGGTAAATTTACCCACTTGGGTAAATTATTACCGCGTTTTGCTCATATTGCTTTTTTCTACTTCTGCGGGTTACGTTCGTTTATCTTTTAGGAAAAATATTATTCTTTTCCGCGGAAAAGAAAGTCGCGGCTTTTGTCATATTAATCCTAAAATAGTAAGAAATTCCTTAAAGTTCACCTTTATAGTCCTGTAATCTGTTATTTTTATGTATTATGTAAAATAAAGAGTCATAGATACATACCTATATATAAATAAAAGGATTGCTGGAGTAGAATTTGTCATTAAACACTAGTCATCTTTCGCAATATTTAATAAATAATGGTAGTTATAAATACTATTATGTTAAAAAATATTTTATTAACAGGGGACTTTCAAAAAACAAAAATTGTTTTCGTGATTTCTAATTTCCATTAGACTTTAGAACTTTCCAGTCCCGGTAAAATAGCTAAAAGCCACCTTACTCAATGAATTAAAAGCTACTAAAAAATACAACATTAAAATCGATTCATCCAAGACAGAACTATGATGCCTTAACATAATAATACGGGGGGATCGTGGAAACAAATGGCCAAGTAGCTAAAGTATGCAAATAAGTGTAAGTATAGGTCTCAAGTAAAGTCCCATTTGCAAGTAGTAGTAACGTATCAGTATTGAAAAGTTGACGCTAAACGAAAAATGACTGAAAAATTAGTTCCATATCCGTTTTGCAATGATACTATAATGCATGGATGTACAGTGTCGAACTAAATGACAGCAAAAAAACGGCCCGACATGAGAATACAGGTTGACGCCAATGTCACAAATGCAAATTATTAGTTTACCATTTATAGTCATTGGATTTACAACTTTACGTCTAACTGCATAAAATAATAATTTATTGAGTTTCGTTGCAAATAGGTTTTTTTACAAAATAATAGTAGTTACAGCAGCGCCGTCGGTCCGACAGACTGGCAGCGCGAGCGATTGTCGATTTAGTGTACTTTTTATCCTACTTTGATAGGCCATTTTTTAAACACTGACTAGAAGTCCATTACTTATAGGTCAGTGCAGTTTTGTATACTAATCTTTGTAAAAGGTGCGTTACTTTGGTTTTTAGCTATAGTCAACAAATTTGATTCATAAGCTACTGTAGAATGGTGTCACATTGGCATTGCTGGGATATTGTGACATTTATTGAGCACTATGACGTTTATTGTGAGAAGGTATCAGCCTCAGAAGTAGCTTAACACTTAAGAACCTTGTCGTGGTAACATATGACATGAGAGTTGCTCGAATTTGTTACATTACTGACAGCGACAAGGTACTAAAATGTTCAGCTACTTCTGAGACCGACCGTACTACAGTGGCTTATGATACTGTATACGCCTCTGTGCCACAAGCAGACATGTAGAAAAACAGAAGAACAGACAGAAACTTAAAACTTATAACACCCTCATTGGCAGATTTAAAACAATTTAATTAAAACATTAGGGACACTTCAACTTTATAATTCGAATTAAACACTTCATAGCGGTAGCATGAATATGGAGGATGAAAGAAAACGAGGTGTTAATTCTAATTCTTATTAAACTGCGAAGTTTTAATTAATACAATCAAAACAAACTGCGGGCCGCGGGCTTACTTTGCAAAGGGCTGGATTCCAAGTTGTAATAACTTTAATACCACTGCGTGTTACAAAAATGGAATAATAAAAGTATGCCACTGCCATACATTTAATAAAAGTTAAAAACGTACAAAAATGTATTAAGAGACTTTAATTTATTTTATCTACACATATATCATAAAAGCTCTATAATGCGCTCAGAAACCGTAGGCAATAACCAGCCTTATAACAACCAATATTATTATGAGAATTTTGCTAAATTGTTTCTATATTTGTTCAAATTCATTTTTTATTACATTATTTTAATGTGTACAGTCTATAGATATTTAATAGGTACCTAGCACTAGTAGCTAGTAGCAAAGCAGGTCATTGCCCTATGGCTTCTGAACCCATCATAGAGTACTTATGATATGTCTGTAGATAAAGTAATGTATGCAACTGTACATAATTAGGTCTTAAAACACTCGTGTGATCCTATTTTAGAACTAGCTGACGCTCGTTTCATAAAACCACACTCGTGTTTTAAGACCCCTCATTATGCAACAGTTGCATAAAATACTATTATGACGATCCTAATATACTATTATGCTCCTGTCGTAAAATAACTATGTGAGAAACTATTTACCTTTGTTTTTAAACTTATGTGAATATACCTCAAAAACTACTAACATGTTAAAAATAAAGCGTAGTTTTTGTTTTTCTTCTTTTTTTTACATGTTATGAAACAACGTCAATATCTGTTCCTATATAATTATGATAACCGTTCTTCAACCGCTTACTCCCGAAAAACGTAACCGTTTTTGATACCTTTTTCACTGTCATTAAAAAAAATTAGATCGAGACATTTTATATACAATACATCCTAATCGTATCCGTGGTAAGTTAGGGCAAGTCGCCATTTAAATATACATTTCTACATCTACACTAATCTACAGTAATATAATAAAGAGGTAAAGTTTGTTTGTTTGTTTGTACGTAGGGGGTAATCTCTGGAACTACTGATCTGATTTCGATAATTCTTTCACAGATAGAAAGCTAGGGATAGTGATCCCTGACGGACGTAGGCTACTAATTCGACGCGAACGAAGTCGCGGGCGTCCGCGGGTGTTATATAAAAAGCACCCCTTTTCCAATACCAAGGGAGTTCCAATAGGTAGGTACATAGGTATGTATACAGTCTTAGTTCTTCACCAAAAATTCAAACCCGACTTTGCAACTTGCTCCTCCGACTGATCACTTATTCTGAACTTTACAAACAAACTCGCATTCCAAACCATTCCTTACTCAAACTTGATTGAAAGACTCAACTTTTTTCAGCGGATTCGCGCGCATCGTCGGCGTTCCTCAACAATGGCATTGCTAAGCAGACACTGTGCCACATGTGCCTGCCACATGCGCCGTGCCACACGGCTTGTGCCACATCGGACAGCGTAACACACGATCAACGTGCTGTGTGAAAATGATAAGATACGTAAACTTGTTATGCTATAGAGTGCCAAAAAATACAAGTTGTATCTTGTACAGTCAGCAACGAAAGTCCATGAACACATCCTAATTTCCAAAACACCTGCACACTATAAAGTTCCATATGTTACTGAACAGGCTAATGTACAAATGTCTGTGGTCATTTGAGAATAACAAAAGTCAATAAACATCGATTTTTCAATAGTTGCTCAACATGTTTACCCTAATTTTTCTTTGTGTGTGTGTAATACATATACTATTCAGCGACTATTCCAAATATTTAAACAATGGTAGTGTTCAGCGACTTTTGTAATTAAGCTGTTCAGCAATTTTTGGAATTATGCTATCCCGTAATTTTTAAAATCCCGTATCCCGTAATTCAGCAACTTTTGTAATTAGGCTGTTCAGTAATTTTTGGAATTACGCTATCGAGTAATTTTTGGAAAAAAGCTGTTCAGCGACTTTTGGTATTTCATAGTGTAAATGTAATTTTGCTCTTATCGCAGTTCAACGACTTATGGACAAATGACCTGTTTAGTGACTTTTGTAACGTTATTGTGTTCGGCGACTTTCGTTGCTGACTGTACCATGTATAAAAATAAAAATATTAAAGGTATGTGTATCTATTCCTATATTGTTAGCTCAATTAGTTGCGATTGATATTGTGTTCTAATTAATCAGATATTTAGTGGTGTTAGTCTCCAGCCAGTAGCTACTTTGGTTCTGTAATTTACCGCCATTCAATCATCTTTTGATTTATTGACTGAATCCTCAAGTTGACCTGACACTCACTCATCAGATATTTTAAAGCGTGATGTAGCAGAGTGTAGTGTCGGTTTTATCAAGCCTCAAATGCGAACCGAGGGTTTTTGTCACCGTTATGCTTCACTGGTTATATAAAAGCTGCATAAAAGTCGTATAACGGGTTTAAGGGCCGCATCAAATTTAACTTTTTGGTACTTTTATGGCGTGAGAAAAAAGGGCAGGTGGGCTTGGGAAGCTATATTAAAATGTTTCATGTAAATTTCAGCAGTTTCGCCGGCTATATTTCAGACTGTCTGTGGATTTCGTATTCATAGACTCTTAGTTTAATATCGGGTTTAAGTGGCCTTTTTTAAAATTCTCTGCGTTAGAAAGTAATGTCCAGGTAATAAGGAAAATTGACGTCTGTGGCCCGTTTCACGAAGCTACAAGTTACAATTTTACAAGTCTAAACCGGCAACATTGGTCATTATGCCCATTGCCATTGGTCATTATTGACCAATGTTGCCAGTTTAAACTTGTAAAATTGTAACTTGTAGCTTAGTGAAACGGGCCACTGGTTTTACAGCGTTTTCTAGTGTTGAATTAATTGTTTCTTACAAATTTGTGAAAGCCTACTCGGTCCATTTATAAATATATTTTTGTCAAATAATAGCTTTATTCTTTTTTTTTAACTTATACTACACAGTCTAGGATAGAAAATAATAGAAATACACAATAAATGTCTAAAAATATGTACTAAATGCTCTTAAATGCGAAATAACACCACCGTTACATTTTTTTTTAATCGTTTGAATCGACAAGTAATTTTACACAAAAGCTCTTTATAGAAAAGTTCCATTTCCTCAATTACTTACATAACCGCGGGTGAAAAGGAAAATTCACGCAACATCCAGTAGCTATTTCTTCAAACGTACCTACGTCGCACTTGGCAGAAACGAAACAGTAAAAACGCGTAATTGCAATTAATACCCCAGCGCAGGCACTTCAAAGACCAGACCTCATCATCCCGCGCACAAAGGTGTCCCTGTCGCCATGTCACAACTCTTCAGCAAATTTATGCACATAGCTTACTCCGAGAGTGCTTCGCCGCACGCGCCGAGACGGGCGTGAAAAATATGACAACACTCCACGGCTACCAACTTTCTCTTGCCGTCAGAATTGTCGCTCCAAGCAAAGGTCTCTTAGGCGATATAACGGAGTTTTTGTAATACCTTTTTTGAGACAACGGACCGAGTAATTTTGTAGTGTACAGAGAACGTATCGAGGTTAAGGACTACGCAAATATAAGTTGTATAACAGCTGTATTAAGGTATAGAATGTGCAGGATGTCGCGAGGGCTTGGTTTTGATCGACTATCGATTTTGTTTCCTAATCTGGTAGTGTGGTTTTTGAGTGAATGCTGTTGGAGATAATAATTGTATGAAAAAACAGAAGCTGTCAATCGGCCAGACGTTCGCGATGACAATGCGTAAGTTTTTATGGAATTCACTTTGATGGGCAGAATGTTGTTTTGTTCGCAGAGACGGTGATACTTTTTCTGTTTTATTTGCGTCAAATCTACTTTTTAGAGGAAGAAATTTATGGAGCCTGTCATTTATTTTGTTACTTATTTTTGAGTTCTCATCGAATGTGACACCAAGTTAAATGAAAAGAAGTACCTATGGGTTTCAATCAAAAGTCATATATATCGCCATACGTAGAGTGACTTGAACTTGTAACGACGCACCAATCTTCGTCAGCAAACCTGTAATTAACCTTTTTTATTTTTTTATTAAAAATATTACATGTAGTTCCAAATTTCAAAATTTCAAATTCTTACTGGTTTTGACATTACTTTTGATTCCTCAGTTTTATTCCCACTGCTGATGAAAACAGAGCCTGTCAAGTCTCTTCAAGTGTAAATGTCAGGGCAGGTTCATCATCATCATATTTCTGCTTAACCATACTACCTGGAAGCACATTTTCGTAAATTATATATTTTCTTTGTAGACCTTTTATATTTATCTCTTTTTGTACCTATTATAAACCTTTTGATAAACTTGTCTTCAGGTGCCTTCTATCATAATTACATTATCTCCTCAAATCTTTTATAATAACACTTTATTCCACCTGTTTGTGTAAATTACTCGAGTAACGTCAATCTATTTCTGTCCAATAGGCTTTTACTCGTTATGTCGACAAATAGCGACAAAAAGTATAACAGTAGTTCTTTACTTTTGGAAACATTCCAGTTTAATTTATCCTTACGCACATAGAAATAAAGAGAGACAATATTAAGAAGAAATATATATAAATGATTATATTATAATTTCTACTATGAAAATGTTCAATTTGGATTGTCTGGAAGTTATGTTGATGACTCGCCGCTTTTGCGTCGCCTGGCGATCAACGTGGTGCAGAAACGAAACGAAATCAGTCCTGCTTTTTATCAACTATTAAATAAACTTTAGCATAAAGTATGCAAATGCGAACCTCAACCCTTTTCGCTTAGGCAAATAGCTAAAATCTAAAATAAGTCGCGAAAGTAGAAACGGATTAACCTTCGCGAAAATTATGCACCCGGGGGTTTATGCAAAGAAAGGGACGAATAGGGGAGGAGAGTAGCTTCAAGTTTAAAAGAAAATAGTGTGGACGGATTACTTTAGAGGAAAATAAAATTTAGAGAAAGTCTGAAAATACAGAGTTCAAAAGTGAATGGAGTGGAACTCAAAGTAGAAGAAGGTACAGTTGAAAAATACGGATCTTTGTGACGGCCTTTTCGCCACTTTTCTGTAGACACATTACTTTGTGTAGTTCAATCAGAATTAGAAGTTCTTTTTATTGACACCGAGTACAAGAAAATTTAAAATTATGAAATTCCCTATACGTATTTATAACGTTATCGGGACTTTTAACGCCATAAAAATAACGTCGAGGTAAATCAAACGTTTATATAACGTTTGTAATCTGTTTTGAAAAGAGAGGAAAAAAAAACTGCTGAGTTTCTTGCGGCGTTTCTTCTCAGTAGTATCTTCCATTTTCCGAAGCGCTAGTAGATTCAGACATGTAAAAGAGCCTATACGGCCTACTTGCAAATAAAATTTTTCATTTTCATTTTCGTTATAAATATGTATGAAAATCGCGAAAGTTTAAAACTATTTATTCCTATACGTGTTAGCGTAACTGGTGGCTTTACTCCCTTTTTGAGGACTGTATACAAAAAAAGCCGGCTAAGTACGAGTGGAATTCGGGTACCGAGGGTTCCGTACAAACTTGCTTATAATAAGCGCCTAACATTGCTCTAACGAAGAGATTAACTGAATGTAGGGACAAAATTAACGTTTCCATTGGATAACTGTTGTCCCCATTCATAATACCAATACCAAGTCCTAATGTAAGTTTGTAATAGCAAAAAAATATTTCTGTGATATATGTAACTATATACATTTTTAAGGTCTTCTTATTTTTCTCTTTGTCTGTGCTGTGAGACCTTGCTTCTTGTCGAATTTCATAGTTCTAGATCAACGGGAAGAACATATAGTAATATAGTAATTTATCTTTTGATTGTGTTGACTTAGAAGTTTCATTTTATACAGCTCCAAGGAGCTGCAGATCTGAATATTGATATTAATTTCAACTCGATACCTCCACGTTTTCCTGGGAAAAACGGTCTTGACTACCAAACGGACCACGAATTGATCTCTCAGGGGTTCCTTTTTACCCGACTGCGCCACGCAAAGGAAGGTAATGTGTTTATCAGCCTATATATGTAAGTTTGTTCCTTTGTGGCGATCTAGAGACCAAACGCGTGGGCCGATTTTTCCTCTAAAGGCATGGAACCCTAAAAATATAAGAAATTGGTTAAGCGGCAAGGCTTGGCAGGTCGCAGGTGTGGAGTGATGTATTGCCACCCCCGGTTCACCACGATTTCCTCATTTTCCGTCCGACAACCCTTTTTCTTTCCTCCAGTTATGAACTGCATAATGTAATTAAACCGAGAATAAGTTATGGTTGGACATAGCAAAGGAACGATCTACCTTTAAAGTTACTAACAAAATAATTACGTAAGAAATTCCAAACATATCGTAGTTATTAGAAATTATACTTCATTGCTGCATCCTAGGAGATTTAATAAACCATGTAGTCCGTTTTCCGTGGTACTGCATCTTCACACGATTTTTAGAAAACCTTTTAACAAATCTAAAAAGAAAAAAGGCTGAATGCATATCAATTCCTTTACCCCTTTCCCAAGTGTCGCGTAATAGAAAGTGCGGCTGTCATTCGTCTTTTCGTGTTGCATCTTGCACATAATTCGCGTGATAAATATTGTGTTTTTTTGTGAAAAGCTCAATATGTTTTCAATTTTTTAGCAAGCATTGCGTAAACAAAGTCGTGAAATGACAAATAAAGAAACAAGCCGAAAAATCGAGCGATCAGAAAAGGAATTAAAAACAAGAAACCGGCAAAATGATACGTACGTAACTGGATTCTTCATACAATGTTACAGGTTGACAATAGAATATAAAACGGGGCACTCTTCTACAAAAGTATATTTTTTTATTGCGTATACGCACTATCTCTTCAATTAAGACGCAAGTTGTCAACACAACATAACCTACATTTTCATGCCGTGATGGTACAAGATACCATCCGAAAATGTGCAACTTTGGGCCTGTAACCCTCTAATTAAAGTCCTGGGACTTTATTTTTCTTATTTCCTAAGTGGTAACACACGATGTTATCCGGAAATAAAATTTTAACTTTCTTCAAGTGGTGGCACGAGATGTCATCTTGAAAGTTAGCTATGGCTTACTCAGCCTTTTTTTGCTCAAACAGAAATCGAAGACGACTCTGTTTTTTTCGACGACTATTCCTACGACGTCCTATGACGTATGATGAATTGTGAGCCTCTATAGGCCATGTAATTCGAAACTTCCGCTGACGACCACAGCACAGGGGTATCCCCGACTAACTCGCCTGGTCATTCGCCGAAGATAATGGTGATCACGATCACGAAGAAGGCGACGTCGAATCACTGCGTCAACCGGATCCTAAAGTCCCACTTAATAAGAAAAAATTTCTCTCTGAAATATTAACAATACTCAACTTAAATTTTTTCTCTGGTTTAACAACAACCAACCAGCCGCAATCAATAGCGACCATTACTCCAATGACTTCTGAAATTAACAATACTCGTCAAGGCAAACATTGCAGACAAAGGCACTGCTACCCAAAATATTGTTTGTTGAGAATTTTTAAAGCATCAAAGGCCCTAAAGGTAAATGCTATCAGCAACATAAATAAGAAGTTGGAAAAGGCAGAACCAGCTAAGGGTTGGTATATTAAACTGGTCAACCTGATATGGTAACTGATAATCAGAAAGATTTTAATAAATTTGGAATTACTAAAAACATTCCAAAAACAAATTAGACTTTATACGACCTACACTAAAAGAAGACCTACACTATAAGAAGACCATGAACTGCAGATTTAATTTCAATGCTGGACAAAAGCTTCATTAACATTATCCAAGCTGTAATGCGGGATAAATTTATTTTTTGAAATAATTTAGGCGATAACATCAAAACTACCAAGTCAATTTCGAAGACAGTCTTCAAATTATGAAACCAGCTCCAAGACTCAGCCTGGAACAGCGCGAGCGCGTCCTGCGTCCTCATGCTGCTACCCGCCCTACCCCGCCACCGCGGCAGCCGCCCGCACGCCGGCACCCAACAGCGCAGGCGAACCGCCCTCAGGACCTTCGAGGCTGCCGCTAGAGGTACATACCAGTTGTATACAGTACTACAGGTACATGCTAATTGTATACAGTTTTATCTATATAATTGGTTACATTTAACCGTAAATTCTGGAGATAGTTTGAAGGAGGTGAATTACATTTTGCACAAAAATGTAGATGTCTATTAAAAAACTGAAGTGTTTAAGTTGGATCAAGTCATGTAAGGACTGTAGAGGTCAATTTATTTATATTTTTCTAACACCAATAGGTAAAGGAAATTTCCGATTTATTCTTAATTTAAAAGCACTCAACATATTTATTTTGCATACTTATTTTGAAATGGAAGACTAACACTGCTGCTAATTTACTATCCAAAGTTTTTATACATGACAACACTCAATATTAAGGATGCTTATTTTTCTAAAGCCAAGGCATAAATCTTGCAGAAATATCTGTTTCAGATTGGATAATAATTCAATGGAATTCACTTGCATAATAATTATGGTTTGTCTGTGCTCCGCACCATTAAAAATTTACAAAATTGGTAAAACCTGCACTTGCTTTCTTACGTGCCAAAGGGCACAAACTATGGGGCTGTTAAGATGGCACAATGAAATTAACTAGTGACACTAGAAAACATGGAATTTTAAAATCAATTAGGAAAAAAGTATTTTCATACCTAATAGCACTTATATGTTTTTAGGTTTTATCCTAATTCACAAAACATGGCCTTAGAATTACCAACAAAGGAAAGAAACAAGATTTATGAAAGTATATATATATATATATAGGTCTAGACATATCCATAGGTATAAAAATCCTTAGGAACAATATGTAAATTTAGATAGTTTATAGGAACACTCACTGCTGTTTGTCCAGCTACATTATATAACCATATAATGTAGCTGGAAAAAGTTATGTGAATGGCTAACCAGCCATACATAACTATATATACAATATATACATAACTTTTTGAAAGCAACAAGAACATTGCATTATTAAAAAATCAAAAATGTGACTCGAAGATAAAAGTCAGCCCAGTGATTGCAGATAGTTTAATATAGTGGAAAAGAAAAGTTACTCAACAACCCTGTTCGGAAGGATAATTTCTAATTAGAAATCTACTACTCTGACCAGTCTCTTTCGAGACGGGGAAGTTTCTATATCACAATAAATTGTTAGTAAAAATTGAAAATAATAATACTAATAATTTTAAGAAGATAATAATATTAATAAAAAAAAAAAAAAAAAAAAAAATAACCTTAACCTATTTGGAGTTGTTGTAGTACCTTCTATAGCATTAAAGTTTTTCCGTCAAAATGTGAACAGCTCAGAAATTTTATTAAGGATTGACGACACCATACTGGTATTAGTTATTCATATAAATAGGATGGGCGGGAGACAATTCCTACATTAATACCATAAATATAGAACAGAATAAATTAGAATCTGGGGGGCACGGTAGTGCCCCCGCCAAGTCGAGCAATTATTTATTTCGACCATCAATATAAAATAATAATAATATATGAATAAAAAAAATATATATATATATATATTATATAGTAATTTGCGAAGTCATTCATACGATCACAGAAAAAACTAGGAAGCAGTAAGGTTGGCAGTAAGCTCCAGAAGTATTTTTCTTTTAAAAATTGATACATTTAATCCTCAATTTTTTTAACAGGAACAACAGTTTCTTTCTCTTATGTTTTTTTTCCATCCCCTATCTTTGTGTATTAAGAAATCATTATGATGAAACAACCGGAGTATAAATAGTTCTTTATTGGCCAGGCCAGCCATGGCTTCTTCATGTCCTTTAAAGTATTTCAAAGGTATTATTATTATTTTTACTTTTAACACCAAATGAAAATAATAGTTTCCCCACACTTTTAGAACATCACATCCATTCTTTCCCAGCATGACACCTTTTAAAGCAACTAGGCCAGAAATGTAAAATTTCTAATACTGAAGTTTGTTAAAAATGGGGCCAAATGTGTCACATTGAAATCATTTATATTAGATCAGCATCATCGCTCAAATTAAGTACCTGTTAAAGAAATCCGTACCCATAATAGTGTTAACAGATTTGTTTTTTCTAATTAGGCCTAATGTACCAAGATATCGAAGTGGTTGGGATTTTGGCATTGTATTATCTGACCTTTCTAATCATTCAGCGAATGAGTCATTGTCTTTAGAACTAATGACCAAAAAATTTTTGTTATTTGTTTTTTTTTCTGGGCTTATCAACTGAAGGTACAAAGCCTTTGAATACAAACACGGTGGTTTGTTAAAATCAAAAGTTTTGTAACGAACAAGATAAACATTAATCTCACAATAGACGATGTAATCAAAACATCAACTGCTAATAGAGCTAATCCAAAGAAGACTCCTTTACTTTCTAGGAAATCCTAGCATTCGCCCAGTAAAACTCTCTCTGCCTACTTAGACTGAACACGTCTTTTTTAACAGTCGCTGACCGATTCATTGTCAACCCCTTGTCGAGGTTTTTTGTTCCTCTAACAGCATGCGGCAATGTTGGCGGCTCGCTGCACTAGCATTGCGACAACATATCTAGCGATGGTATTGGATTTTAATAACTATCGATGGTACCGATGCTATCGATGGGCCTATCGGTATTGTGATACTTTTTTATTTATTTGCAATATATTTTTTTGTTTCGAGTTCAACTATAAATAGTCAAACTGTCGATGGTTCAGCAACGCTACGCTGCGCTGCACCGGAGTCTCCATAGACGCCATCAAACACGCAGCTGGCTGGACCAGGTCTTCTGTCTGCTTCACTATATTATATGATTTACCGTTAGTAGACACTACGCGAGGGTGAGTTTTTTTTGCTGAGGTTTTAATTAATGGTGTAACGTAGCTATGTTCAGTAGGGGTTACTTTACCTCTTACAACCTGACTGAGTTAAGTACACATGTCTTTCTTTAAAACTGCCTTTAATTCTGCATTGGAGCGCTAAACATCTACATGGTTTATTAAATCTCCTAGGATGCAGCAATGAAGTATAATTTATGGTTAATTGAACTTACCTAAAGTGAACTTCAACCAAAATTATACGAGTTGCTGCATCCGTAGAGATTTAAGGTCCCTACCCTCCCTTAGGTTTGCTAAGTTGCCCCAAAAATAGCAGAATTAAGAAGATATTACTCTAAAACGAATGACAGCCGCACTTTCTATTACGCGACACTTGGGAAAGGGGTAAAGGAATTGATATGCATTCAGCCTTTTTTCTTTTTAGATTTGTTAAAAGGTTTTCTAAAAATCGTGTGAAGATGCAGTACCACGGAAAACGGACTACATGGTTTATTAAATCTCTACGGATGCAGCAACTCGTATAATTTTGGTTGAAGTTCACTTTAGGTAAGTTCAATTAACCATAAATTATAATTAAAATCTCATAGTAATTGAAATGCATTTGTGAAATATGTGTTGTTAGAATATTAAACATATTTTGGAGATCTGTCTTCTTAGTTTTAGGATACTTGTAGTTTTAGTTTAGTTTTATTTTAGTTTAAGTTTGTATTAATTTCTAGGTTATACTTGAGATTATATAGGTATATTAAATCATATTGTTGAGTATAAATTAATATATTATTTATATCACAAATGGATATTAAAACTATTGTGATTGCAGCGAATCCACTATTATCACTATTAATTAGCTGGGAAAAGTTTGATGAGTTCTCAAGTAGGTATAGTCGACCAATTAATTGCTTGACCATTTTTGTAGGGACCCCTTGGTAATACGTTCGAAAAGTGGTCAAGGAATTTCTCGGTCGACTATACTATAAATTTTTCAATCAACTTGATTATTGGTTGCTCTATTTTGAATTTAAAATTCAATTCGATTCCGTGAAAAATGAGTCAACCACAAAATTTATCAAAAAAAGTTCAACACCTGAAACTTTTTTTGTAAATCATCCTCTTCAATCAAACTGTCCACCGCGCAAATATTGGCTCAAACAATTGCAATTAAAGAACCAAACAGATCCTTAAGCAAACATCTTCCCAAAGAAAACAATAATCTGCGCCCAATCAGGGCGTGCCTGAATTTTTGCAAGTAAGTTATTCATAGCATTACTTATGCATGCAGCAGCGAAAATATTACAAGATTTTAATGAAAGAAATATTAATTTTAAGGTAAGTTTTCTTTGCGAGGGCGGAATTAAGTTTGGTCTGGCATAAATACTTGCGGAGTTTCAGCGGTTTCAGGGATTTTACAGGAAGTATGGCGCGAGGTGAACTTTAGAAGGCGACGCGACGCTTCATCGTTTATGCAGAATCTCAACGACCTACGTTTTTATTTGGCTGAACCGACGTTACTGCTAGTATTTTTGGATAGTGATTTCTTATAAAAAAAAGGGGAAACGGCATGCGGGTCAAGTGCTGGGAAGTAATCAGTTCCGCCCGTGGGAATCAGCCTGCGATGCATCGTTAAGGTATTATCAAAATATTTGTATAACTTTATATACTTTTTGACATTGGTATAATGTATATCAAGAGATAGATAAATAGTAGAAGTTACTGTTGCACCAATACCTTAGACGCAAACGATTTTATTTACAACGTCTTTTAAAAAATCGTTCTAAAAACATTTAAATTATACCAAACAATTTACCAAACTTGAGAAACGTGTAAATATTCAAATGGCGACAGAACAGTCGGAGCAAGAAATATGAATACGATTCGCTCTAGAAGTTTCGCGCCAAATGAAGCATATTTCGGCCATAACACTCGCATTATTCAAAAAAGTCAGCAAGGCTGGCTGTTCACGGGCGACTTTTAATCGCAACGCTATTGAGTTATGATTTTCCAACCACTTATTATTTTTCGACACCATTCTTGCCCAAAACTTTGAATCGTATCTGCAAGAAACGGTTAATTTTAAATTTTAAATATTGACAGCGCTAGTGCAAATCCATGAATGTAGCATGAAATGGTGCACCAAAATGAAGTGTAGATAACAGAACTATAAACGAAACATTTAATATTATGATAGATTTGGTAAAAAACACTAAGTAGTCCATGAGTTTAAAAATTATCAGCACAGATTCTCTAAAATTAAATAGGTAAAGATATTCAGAACTTATTTAAGTTCTCTACTTTACACAGTTAAAAACTCAAGTCTGGGTACGTGACCGGATTATTCTCCACGCAAGGTATGAATCGTGCGTTTGTGCATGCGGTTGGCACCTTCAGTCGTCCGTGAACAGGCAACCTGTATTCAAAGCAGCCTTAAGAACACTTGGGGGAGGCGCGTTAACTTTTTATATACATTTCGCGGCAAATGAACTGAAACTGCGTCTCGCAGATGCTAAACTTACTTATTTTTCAGCTGTTTTTGGAGATACTGTGGCAGTTACCTAAAACCGTTGAAAAATATTAAAATACCTTTTCAAAGACCGTTTCGCCTCTATATATACGAGGTGGCGTAGATCGTGTAGTTTAACCCCCTTATTCATAAAACATTAACAATCTTTTTAAACTAACAAATGTTTTGTCCCTTTCAAGTGAGGGCAAACGTCACTATGACAGATAAAGACATAAAACATGTTAACTAACAAATGTTTACGCAGCGTTTATGAATAACGGGGAAGTGTATAGTATTTGTGTTTTATATTTGAATCTGTGTGATGTACGGTTTCGTTTAGAAGTGGAGGAGGGTACAGACGCAGCTGCTTTGCACGTGCAAAGCACTGGTTTCGCGGAGTAGAAAGGTAATTTGTTCGTTTGTTGATACGGACCTCCGCAAACGGCGAATCTATTAATTATTTAGAGTAGAATGCATCTACGAAAGGTCTGAACTCCTGGTTCATGAAGGCTGACAGATGGTCGGTACCAGCATCACAAAGGACGTAAGGTGGCCGTTGTGGCGGGACTCCAAGTAATGTTGTCATTATGCTTTAGAACTAGGTTTGTATGTTTTGATGTTTTTAATATTCTTCATAGATTTAACTACAATTGCATTTTAGGAGTTTCATACAAAACACAAAAATGTCAATATTTTTGAAACTATTAAGAATAATTAACAAATCAAAACACACAAACCTACTTCTAGGGCATATAGAGAACATACAAAAAAATCACGGCTTTAGGTTGAGTTTTAGAGTGTGGAAAACGTTTTTGCCATTTGTATGGACAAAGCTAGATTCACACTCCTCTTAAAATATTATGTCTTTAACTGTAGCGACTAACATTAAAATGGCTCCTTTCATTATTTACGTAACACGGAACCCACCCCTAAAATTCGAGAAAAACCGTAAAGGAGACCTTTATTTTTTATTCCCAACTAAGTCTTGTCTATGTTAATGTAGGAGGGTCCCGAGGGGGCGTAATGACGGCTGTAATCACTTGACGAAGGAATGGTGATGACTTATGATCATTGCTGACGCGGGGGATCCGGCCCGAAGGACCAGAAGTGATTTTGGACATCGCTAGTTGGACCTTAAAGTAATGATGTCGTTAAGGTTAACTATTTATTTTGCTAAAGAAGTTCCTCAATTTCTTCAACAGAAACTATCGTTTTTTTTCGTTGTGATTTTAAACCGATATATTAAAAAAAAAGCAAATATCCTATGATTGTGAATTAAGAACCGTTTACACTAGTTTAACGTGCATATCTGATTAAATTAAATTCTTAATTAATTCTAAAATAGGGACGACTTAACACATTAGTGTCTTGGAGAAATCAACTTTATGTCACTTGAAGAGCGTTTCTTTAAGTTAACGCGAATTAAAAAAAACACAAAATAAAACAGAAAAAAAAGAAAATTTTGTTTTACAAAGAAGGCTGCATAGGCTCTTTATAAGTCTGATTCTTTCAGCGCTTCGGAAAATTTAAGCTTTTGCTGAGAAGAAGCGTCGAAAGAAATGCAACAATTTACCTTTTTAAATAATATTTAAAAAAATAAAAACAGCGTGAACTATACACTAAGTAAATACGTAAAAGAATGAATAAGAATTATAAAAAACATGACATAGAATTTTCTTATGTTTTCGCGACTTGTAGACATTGAAACGAAACGTCGGGAATTAGATTCGTTCGATACAATACACGCGATATAAACCGTTTAAATTGTTTTATTTCAATAAAATGACATCATAATTCGGTGTTGCTATAAACGTAGTACTAGCGTCCTCCTTGACTGGCTTCTGGCACAGACAACAACAAAAGTCCATAAACATTATTGTCTATAACTTCATCTAAAATATAAACAATAGTGTTCATAGGCATTGCTGACAGTACATTTTTTAAGAGGTTTTCATGCTGCGTAGCAAAAATCTCGAAACATAATTACGTTCGAATTGAGTTTATACAGGGTGTCCCAAAACCCTTCAAAAAAACATATACAGGGGGGTAGTGTAAGTGATTGCGAACATCCCTATGTATTTTTTTTTAATTTGGTTGTGTTTGAAAATTTTAATAAAAAATAAAACATTTTACTTGCGCCTAGTGCCTCTCCAACTCAATATAAAAGATGCATGTAAAATGTCATCATACAGTCATTCAGAACAAAATGTTTTAAACATAGAGCGAACGAATGATAACCAAGACCGAGTCTTGTCGTTTCTTGTCAAGCCTCTGTCAAGCGGATCAACATCAAAATGTTTTTCTATTATTGTTGCGTGAATATTACTGATTTACGAATTGCTGACTTTGGTGGAACTCGATGGGTTACCATTAAATGGCGAGAAAGCGAGCGCGGGTGTTAATAAGATGTCTCATCAGTAGGCTTTTATCCAAGGCCTTATTATAAGTATAATATTCGTGTTATGTTGAACGTGCGTGGCGATTCTGACCTTTGTTGCGGCCCTATGATAATCAGCGTTATTGTATCTATCTACAAGTGCGCACCAGGAAACACCCTCTTGATGTCTCAGACATGGGCTTTAGTATCATATTTATGCTGATAAGGAAACCATTTAGAAATGCGAACACCACAGATTTTACCTGTGCTGGCGAGAGACACCTGGCGATCTAGATGCGTCTTGTTCAGGACTATTTTAAAACGAAGATGAGAGGATAAGTCCATCCTTCTTTAATCAGTGGCAAGAAAAGGTCGCGTTTGCTTTCGATAGCGACTACACAGAAACCAAAACTAAAATCGCGTGATCATACCTGCAGACACAGTTGGAAGGGATAGAAATGAACATTCTAGGGAGTGAAGAAAGGATGCATGGGGGAAGCCTCAAGCAACTTCTTTCTGGGCAGGACTGATGCCACTATGGGAAGATGGGTAGAAAGAAGTCATTATCAGGAAATATCTTAACAGTTCTACTAGTTTCAGATGAAAGTTATATTCGCATTTAATTAAATAAATAAAGTCTACGTTTCAGTTTTATTCGCAAATAATTAGCAGACAATTGACGACGAGTGTCGTAAGAAAAAGACCCGATTACTGTGTATTTGTTAGTCTGCCGTTGAGAGTAGCTTCGCAAGGCCCAAAGAAATTAGTAAATTTTAATGCTGTTATTTTATGTTAACGCTAGCTTATAACATACTAACAAAGTTTAATAACTACAATATCTGAAGATCATAAGAGAATATTATGTGATCTATCTTTAAAAATTGCCTTAATTCTCCCAGCATTTTGTCACTGGTGCAATGAGATTTAGGTACCTATGTTAGAGATGTTTATCAAATACTATGTTTGTTTATTGTGAGAATAATTTATATGATTTATTAATTACGACTCTCCAAAATACTAAATATCATATCTTTCTTTCTCCGGAAAATACATTTACTGAGTAAAATCTGCGTATATTTTATAAAACATTAAAACACACGAACACTGATCCTTTCCTTGTATTTTTATTTCAGAAAGAATGATCAAAACGGTTTAAGTTTTAGAGGAGGCAAAACGAAACACTGAAACCTCGATCTGCACCATTTAATAAACATAATTTACCGCTTAAGGTGTAACTGTTATTTTCATGCTCATTTTCAATGACTTCACCAATAAGGTGCAATGGCAATAATTTGCCACAGCTTTAGTGGTAAAAACAGGATTTTTGACTAGAATTGTACAGTAGTTATCTTTTACTAACATAGCGGCGGTGGTGCAAGCCCCTGCGCCACCTTAGCCCCATCGATGCACGCGGGCCTTTTGCCACCGCACGACGCAAACCACATGACCCAGGGGGTCGCGTGTCCATTGCTGAACGCAGGTTGGCCAAGCCTCGCAATCGTTTACACTTCTTTTGCGTGCCCCCATACCCATGCACTGGCCTTAATCGTCATCCACGTCCGAAACTGTGTGCTAATCAAAGTCGCTGCACCCGGTCTTCAACCACCTGCACTGCCTAGCAAGGTTATATTTATCACCACCATTAATCGACTTAAAATAAGAATGGTGGTTCTCAATTCGTCGGGATCTTTTTATTAACATATTTATTGTTTTAATGGGATGATGAATACTGTAAAAAGTTTCACAGGGGGTTTTTCATACTTTGGTCGGCCCATGGGTCGGCCTAATACCACTGTATGTGGTGAATGGATGGAAAAGTTGGAACATTTTAAATAAATCCTCCTTTATGTCACTATCTTCTTTGGTCGATCGACAAGGAACTTGTACCTGGCCATGACAGAATGACAGTTACACTTTATATTGTACGTCAATCAGAGTAAGCAAATGGGCTAATGCAAAACGAAGAAGATTGTTTATAATAGTATAATTTTTATTTTAGTTTAAATTTCCTTATGACGTCGAGCTCAACGCTGATGCGCTTAGGAATATCAGAACTGATGTGGTAAGTATTCTAGCAATACCTCTATGCAACTAACCACCATAACCCCTGTTGCAGCAAAACGTACCGACAGGATGATAGTTACATATTCATTATCATGAATGTGCATGTTTCCTTACGACACTTTCCCTCACCGTAAAAGCGTTCGTTACTACAGCAATAACAAAAGTTAGAAAAACTTATTAGTCATGGCGACTGGTTGAGGTTCGAATCCTTCCTTGCACATTCTAACCCCCGGGAAGGGATTAAAAAAGAGTTTTAGTAAATTCAAAGTTAGACCCAATCTTACTAGTCTACTAGCGACCCCCCCTGACTTTGCACGGATGTAATTTACCACCGAAAACTTAATTAAAAGGTATCGTACATAAAAACTCTCTGTACAAAATTGCCTAAGTGACAGTCAAAACCGTATCCATACCGTTGCGTGGTTTAGAAGAAGTAAGAAGCCGGAGATATGAGCTCAAACAGGAACTAAGATGGAACTGGATGGAAAGATAAAGATATGCTCTTGTCCTTTTCCTGCGTCCTGCAGGATAAGATCAAGCATCTAAAAAAGGACATCCCTTTCATTCCCATAACTTATTTTACATATTATTCAAAGTCAGACATTGATATTCATGTTGTTTATGTTCAAAGTAATCGATACCTATTCATAAAGATTTTAGGCCATAATTGTAAATAATTAAAAAGTTAATTAATTGTAAATAATATTTGGCACTGTGGATAATCATCCATAGTGCCAAATATTATTATAATTTATAAGAGTCATAAATTAAACTCGTGTTTATGTTTATTATGGCATTTTTTATGCATATGCGAATGCATTAAAGAACATAATTAAAAAAGCGACCATGTTCATCCCTATTTTGTCCGTCCGTCCGTCCGTCTGGTCGTCATTCCGTCCGTTCTTCCGTCCGTACGTCCGTCCGTCTGTCCGTCTGTCCGTCCGTCCGTCCGCAGACCGCCGCTCATCCGTTCGTCTGTCCGTCTGTCCGTCAGTCCGTCCGCCTATCCATTCGTCCGTCCGTCCGTCCGCCCATCCGGCTGCCATCCGTCCGTCCGTCCGTCCGATCGACCGGCCGACTGACGAGTCCACCGGCCGCCGGCCAACCAAACCCGTCTGTCGATACACCCGCTGCCCATCCATCCCTCCGATCGCTCGACAGACCGACCGTCATAATGGCGTGTCCGCCCATCCGACCATCTGGCGTTAGCCCGTCCGCCCACCCATTCGTTCGTCCGTCCGTCCGCACGTCTGTCCGACAGATCGACTGACCTAATGGCCGCCGTCCGATTGCACTTCTGTCAGTCTGTCCGTCTGTACGGCCGTCCGTCCTCAGGCCCCACTCATCCGTTCATCCGTCCGTTTGTCTGTCAGTCCGTCCGCCTATCCATTCGTCCGTCCGTCAGTCCGTCCACCCGTCCATTCGTCCGCCCATCCGGCTGCCGTCCGTCCGTCCGTCCGTCCGATCGTCCGACCGACCGACTGGTAACCTGCCAGCCGGCCAGTCCGAGCCCGTCTGTCGTCACACCCGCTGCCCATTCATCCGTCCGCCCGCTCGACAGACCGACCGTCATAATGGCCTGTCCGCGCGTCCGTTCATGCGTCCATCTGGCGTCAGTCCGTCCGTCCGTCTGTTTGACTGACCTAATGGCCGCCGTTCGATTGCCCTTCTGTCCGTCCGTCCGTCCGTTTGTTTGTCTGTCTATCAATCTGTCTAAAGTCCTGAACAAATTTTCGAAATTCCATTACCCTACGCCATTACCAAAGTTTTGCTATTGATAAGACATTGTGTTACATTAATAAAACGCACATACTAGACAATAAAGGGTTCTCTTAATTCTCCGACACAAATCCACTACATATTATGGTATGGTGGTGAAGTTAATGATTTTTTTTTTAATACAGGAAGGCTAACATCGAAGATGGAATACCTCTTGTGCCAGTATTTTCACCGGCTTTCTTGCTCTCCACGCCAGAACTCAACACTGCAAGCACTGCGGCTTAGCAGCTGGATTAGCAAGCAAAATGATGGTGGTCATCCAGACGGACCTTGCACAAGATCCAACCACCTGCAAAACCTAAACCTTGCATCACAATGTTATCGTTTATTTAGTGCACATAGTACTTGTCTCCGTATGCAGCACACAACCATCGCCGCACCGCTACTAGTCACCACTTCTGCTTTAAGACTGCAGCGACCGGCGAACGTCACGCTACTCGCAAATGCCGATGTGTAATGACTTTGTTTGGGATTCCTTTATTAACTAACTAAAAAAACTTTTAACCGTCAGTTTCCACTGTTCAGTGTTAGTTCAGTTTTAACTGACAGTGAAAGTAGGAGAATCTTATGTTGCACAGAATCAGTTTTGACTGTCAGTTAATAGTGATCGTGTATAGCTCGCATAAGGTTGTATAGTACCTCGTCAAGCGGCTATGCTCGCGCCATCTTGCGAGCGATGGCTAGGATAGCTGCGAGACACAATTGTAGCCCACGCTCGCTGTTAGGCCAACCTGTCTTAGTCGCTGCCTTACTACCGTTAGCATCATCTCCTACGCTGGCGACATGGATCACGCAACTCGACACCCGCATCCTAATGTACAGGTCAACAGTGTCGGTCGAGAAGGTGCGTATCACGTTAGCATTCCTGGACATAGTGCTAGGCGAACGAACGCGACGACGACTACCATCGCGTCGTCGTCGCGTTCGTCACCGACCCCGCTGTGTTAAGAACTCGTGCAGCGGTGGTGCAGACGCTTGCGGTCCTGTGGTCCTCACTTTCTGTCACGCAGTCACGCGACATACTTAAACCACAAACCAATAGGGCTGTCGGGCACCACTGTGCTCACATTCATCACGGAAGAGAGTTCTAGGCTACTTTGTTATAGTTTATCGTCGTCATATGTGGCGACGCCGTTTGAATCTCGTCTGTAACTGCCATCCGCCGAAGCCATCTTAGTGCATGTGCGCACGGTATTTGCAGGGGCGTAGCGAGGTACGGGCAGGATACACGTGCCCCCCCTAGAAGATGCAGTTAATTAGCAGGAATGCTCACGAACCTTAAAGCAGGTATTTGAGGGAGGTACATTTTTCTTCGCCTGCCTTCCCATAACAGAATCCTGGCTACACCCTTGGCCATTTGCCTGTGAAGGTACGTTGTGGGTAGGTTTGTGCCGTCTGTAATAACTCGCATCTCTGCAACGAGCTGCAACGCTTACTACGCGGTCAACACCGCAAAAAACCGAGCATCCCAGTTCTGCGCCCACAGATGCAGCAACAATACCGATGTCGTCGAAGCCCTGCTCATCCTATAGAGGGTTTTACATGCGCTGCAATGTACTTTTTCAACAAATTACCTTATGTAACTGCACAGTGCGAAAGTACGTCAAAACATGTATTGTCGTTTTGAAGTAAAAATTGATACGCTTGTTAAATAAACCAATTTCATACAACCACAATCATTATAAGACTAACTAGCGCACTATGGGACTACTTTTTGAGAATAGGAATAAACAGTTTCAAAAATGTTTTTGTTTGTTATTTCTGGTAAATGCATTCACGGCCTCAAACACATAAGTGCAATTGGTTATTGCTTTGGAGGCGTGCCCGTTTGCTGACTCAACTTTTTAATCACACCTCGGGCAGCGCCTAAAACGCACATTTGTGTTTGGGGTAGGCAAGCCACGTAATCACCTCTAGCATTTGCGCGGCTTGTAACCTGTGCACCTAGCACGAATCTTCTCGACACGCGTTAACTCGCTACGTAACTCAGTGCGTCTCATTCTAACCAGTCTAGTAGGAGAGAGACGCACTGAGTTACGTAGGGAGTTAACGCGTATCGAGACGAGTCGTGCTAGGTGCACTGCTCGAATCCGAGCTGTTACAATACGCGGGAATATATCCGGTGACTACGTGGCTGTGCGCGTTAAAAAGCACTTCGTGAACAGAAACCGTATATCTTTATATCCGCTTTTCTAACCAGTTTACGTTTGCGAAATGGATAGGTACTTTTTGTCCAATTACGTTTGTACTCAATGTGTTTTAATGGCTCCTTTTTTAAGTTGCTTCGCTCATAAGACTCCTTTTACTGTTTAAATATTACCTAGCCGATGGAAAAGGACACATTAAATTTAGAGAGGGATAACAAAATAGTTATCTGAATCCAATCTGAATCAGAAAGGCAAGCATGCGCCTTAAAATTTCTCCGCCGTCATCGTTTATGCCCTCTTTCATATTGGTCTAATCAGAAAGAGATGCAAACTTATTGTATATTAATTACGTGTGCTAGTCATGCAGACAAGAGTTTGGCAACAAGAAGTTTTAGTTGATTGTTGTTGTTTCTGGTTACTGTCGTTTGAATGAACGAATCTACGGAACAAATGATTTAGATTTAATGACATTCATTTTAGAATCCTATTGCAATTATGATTAGTGTTGAAAGTTGATGGCCTAAAATTGTGACCGATATCTAAGAACTGTAAAAATGACGTCAGAGGGAATCCATTGTAAAGCTGGGAGGTACCGGGAGCAAACGTGTTTTATTACTTTCGTTTTTTTGATCCTACGTCGTCAAAAATTAAAATAATCAAAAAAGAAAAACACAGGGTTGTTCGCAATCACTCACTCTATCACGCTGTATATGTTTTTTTGAAGGGTTTTGGGACACCCTGTATAAGTAGGATCGTATGAAGGCAAACAACTTTTGAATAAGAATAAAATAGTTTAATTAAAAATTAAAATACAGAAAGAAAACAAGAACACAATTGAATCGTCTAACGTACTCCCAGTCTTTAACTCAAACCCGTTCATTCACAATCATCTGTTCCGGTCATTCGATCGCTTACATCAGTCGTTCGTTCAGCATTACTATCATTCAATTATTAATATATTCAGGCGTTGCTTTGCGGAGGTCCATATCCACAAACTGGAACAAATTACCTTGCTTCTCCGCGAAACAAAGCGGTTTCGCGGAGTAGCAAATTAATTTGTTCCAGTTTGTTTACTATCATTTCTACATTTATGTATACAAAGTAATTGTAAGAGTTTATATCAACTTCTATTAAACCATATATATGTACCATATTAAAATATATCGGGTATTAGAAACAGCCGTAAAACAAACCCTCTCCGCATTAATTTAAATATTTTAAAGGGAATCCGTCGCAGTTGTTCGTCGGCTGCAAAAATATCAGGTATGAGGATTAACCAAGTTACAAATAAAAATAATTCATTCATTCATTCGTTTGATGTTTCTGAAGTACGCTTTTTAATGTGGCAATATCGTTATTTTATCTACACACATATCATAAAGGCTAAATAACGCGTTCAAAAACCCTAGGAAATGACCAGCTTTATTACAACCAATGTTATTATAAGAATTTTCTGTCTGTGGTAGTAGGTAAATCTGTTCTTTATTGGTCATCACATTGCCGATATCTCGTGACTTCTCGTGACGTTATGAATTTAAATTTGGAACCGCTGTCAAAATTCAAGTTGGTCTCTATTCTAGAATCCACAGATATTAAAACAGTTATCGATACGAAACGTCAACTTAGTATGTTTTTTTAATTTAAACGCACGACATTTGATCTCGAGTGACATGACAATAGGGACTTCATTCGTTCGTCTATGGTTTAAAAAAACGTTCGTCTTGACGGATAGATCGAATCACAGAGTACCTTTTTAATATACGTACATGGCCACCATTAGTTGTCATTCGTTTGTTGGTTGTTTGCAGTTACGGTTTTTTGCAGTTATGATATGTGTGTAGATAAAGTAATGTATGCAACTGTATATAATTAGGCCTTAAAACACTCGTGTGATCCTATTATGAAACTCGCTGACGCTCGTTTCATAAAACCACACTTGTGTTTTAAGGCTTCTCATTATATAGCACTTGCATAAAATACTATAACCGACAGCAAATAAGACAGCTGAACATCACATCGCCCAGTGACCCTAACATAACCGAACAAATTTAGTTTCGTGGGTGGCAGGATCTTGTGCGAGGTCCGTCCGGATCGCTACCACCATCTTGCTCGCTAATCCAGCTGTTTCGGCTTGGAGAGCAAGACAGCCGGCGAAATTACTGACACAACGGGTATTCCATCTTAACCCTCTGGGTTGGCAACGCATCTACAATATCCTTGATATTGCGGGTGCGTATGGGCGGTGTTGATTACTTACCATCAGGTGACCCACTTGCTCGTTTACCTTCCTATGTTGAATAAGAAAAACACCATACTTTAGGAATAGGTAAAGCAACGAGGTTTAAGGAAAAGGTTGACACACACAACTACAACACCGCCACACAAAATGAACGAACGAACAACTTGAACAAAACTCTCTTGTACCTACATGACATTCAAGAGTGCACTAAGCCCAAGTCCTAGAAGAAGAAAAAAAAGCAGCAGTTTCCGTGACGTCAGCTGACGGTGCGTTACCCAATACCTAAGTATATGTTTATGTTACACCTACATCTTGTGCAATCTTCCGGGTGTTTTCGTATATTTCCCGGACATCAATCATCCGGCAGAGGGCGCGCCGGACCCTTATCGGCCGCCGATACAGTCGGTATAATCTAACCGGTGACGAGGAAGAAAAGAAATATCAGCGAATGTTACTGGAATGTATAAGAAAATCTGGGTGGCTAGAAGTCAGTGATTTTGTCGTTAACGAATAAACAAAACAAAAAGTCAAGTACATATGAAGCGCATTCCCGTACCGAGATTTCCACTAGATAATTTACAATATCTATTGACTAAAACAAACGAACAAAATTTTATTCTGAAGCATTTTTGAAGACATAAAACTACCGTGAGACTCGGACATATTAATAGAACGGATCACTCACGTATTTTTAAGTCGAGAAATGCCTGACATGTTTCGGACCAGTCCGTGTTCCTTAAACACCACCACACACCACGACCACGAACTAGACTGGTCCGAAACATGACGGGCATTTCTCGACTTAAAAATATGTGAATGATTGATTTTATTAATACATTTTTCATGATTTGTAAAAAAAGTATGCTTGAAAATGAAAATGAATAAAATATTTTGCAAGAAGGCCGCATAGGCTCTTTTACGTGTTTGCTTTTACCAGCGCTTCGGAAAATGGAAGATTCTGCCGAGAAAAAGCGCCGCAGGAAACTCGGAATACGATGCCTACCGAACAAGGACACTCCGCAGGCAATGAAAACGGGTCCCACTCCCAATGTGTCCCAATGGTAGTTAAAAACAAAACCAGCACTAATTTAGTGTTTCTTCGATCTCTTAAAAAAATATATATTTGTCACTTTTTTTTTATACAACATAGGAAGGCAAGGTTGAGTAAGCGTTATCAACTTATCACAGACCATAAACATACTACAAAATAAATAGGTAAGTAAATATATAAAATAAGTAAATAAAATAAATATCTCGGGACAATACACACCAAGTGACCTAGTCCCAAACTAAGCTAAGACAATAATATAACATCAAAGACTCGGGTACGAAAATTCATATCCATCATACAAACATTTGCTCCTCCCGGGAACCGAACCCGGGACCTCAAGCTTCATAGTCAGGGTCACTAACCACTAGACTATCCGGTCGTTAAACTATGTACCCATTACCTTTATACTCTAACACTGGCCTGTGCCATCTTGCTTTGTCCAAAGTATTAAAATGTGAAACTTTTCCTATCTCGAAGTAATTTACAATATTTGCCTTAGACATCTAATTTTCCTCCAAAGATATTTATTACCAGAAAGTTATTTTTAATCTCCAAAAATGATAATTCCTTCCTTTTGGTGCAAGTGATTTCGGTTTAACAACTCTACTGAGATGGTTTAGTTTAAACTTTCTCCCAATTCCTCTTCACTCAGCTTGACGAGCCTTACTGAAACAGCCCACAGCTCTGCAGCGAGATTATCGTCGTACGCCGAAGCCCTGGCTCGACTTTGTTTACATTCCTTGAAATTTTCCCCACTAACTTTACCAGCTTTCTCGTCTAGAGCTACGTGTAAAGCTGTCTGTGCGCCTTCCCACGGCGTTTTACATGTGTAGTACAAGAAATTCGTAGCAATGGCTGCGTAGAGCTTCCCACCACCCTGATAGATATCGGTACCAACAAACCCAGGGTCGACAGTGTTAACCACTACATGGACTCCTCTCAACCTTTTAGACAGTTCGCAAGAAAACAGAAGTGCGCAGAATTTACTGTTAGCGTATTTCAACTTGTTAACACCAACCTTGTTCATGGTTTTAACGTCGAGCTTTCCAAAATAATGAGCTATTGACGAAGTGTTAACGATCCTGCTTGGCTCGAATAGTTGCCCCGACTTTTTAAGAAGCGGGAGCAGCAGAATTGTCAGTAGGAAATGTCCGTAGTAGTTCACCTGCATTGTAATATTCAGTCCATCTTCGGTAAGGATATCTTGCTGAAGAGTTACAGCGGCATTGTTCATTAACAGATCTAATCGGTCCTCTGTCTTTAAGATATCTTCCGCGAACGCGCGCACAGATTTCAAAGATCCCAAGTCGAGTAACTTAAAAACAACATTTTCGTTCACCGTTTCTTTTATAATTGTTGTCCGGGCGTTCAATCCTTCTTGTTCAAAGGGGCAGGCAATGATAACCCTCGCGCCTCTGCGTGCAAAATCCTTTGCTATTTCTAGCCCTATCCCCGCGGTTCCACCGGTGACAATCGCAGTTTTTCCATCTAACTTCTTTGTGGAGGTGCATATCGCGTTAGTCGATTTCTGGTATTGTCTAAATAAAATTATGCCAAGGACAATACTAATAACTACAGCACTTACACAATACTCCATTGCAAATTGGGTGAGGCCAAACAATAAATAAATTAGGATAGAAAATGTTTAAAGATATGTATGTTCGAGTCGTTCACTTAATACCAGACTGTTTTATAAAACGATGCAAGACTAGCTTAAGTCGGTTTAAAAACCAGTCTTTTCATGAAATTTAAATACTTATTTAAATGAAGTAAGTTGACCTTAGGTCACCTAGCTTGGTTGTCGCAATACTTAAATTTTACTAGATAAGGGGACCGATGTTGGAAGATGGTCAGTCCATTTAAACTGTTGAACGTGTCGTTAGCAGCGTAATTGGCACACTATTTTATGAAAACCGTCTTAGGACTCCTAATGCGATGCCCGTCAAACAATGGCGCGCATTCTGGACGCGAGTGAACAGTGGTTTAAGGCGATCACTCCATTTAACTTTTTGGCAAGCAAATCCATGGCACTGCTCCTTTTGGACGGAGTGACAAGCTGGGAGGATAGTGAATACTGCCATTTCCGGAAGCTACAAGCTGTTCGGCGACCTCTGCACCGGGGCCGCTGGAAATGAGTTGCTGCGCGTGCGAATGATACAATAGTTATACGATAGCCAGAGAGGTATAGTTACAGGAAGATACGATAGAACGCCGTTTTTGTTCGAAGAGGGACTTCTGTATTAATTGTGCAGTCGGCATCAGTGCACCCAGCACGAATCTTCTCGATTCGCGTTAACTTGCTACGTAACTCAGTGCGTCTCTCTCCTGCCTGGCTAGTTGAAAAGAGATGCACTGAATTACGTAGCGAGTTAATGCGTTACCATTGATTGTAACGATGATATCGATAGAATCGATGTTTTTTTTTTATACCACATAGGAAGGCAAACAACCAAGTGAGTCTTGTGATGGTCAGTAACCACCACCGCCTATAGACATTCGCAGCACCAAGGATATTGCAGATGCGTTGCCAACCCAGAGGGCTAAGATGGAATACCTCTTGTGCCAACAATTACAACGGCTGCCTTGCTCTCCATGCCGGAACACAACTGTGCAAACACTGCTGCTTAACGGCTGGATTAGCGAGCAAAATGGTGGTAGGGATCCGGGTGGACCTTGAACAAGGTCCTACCACCCGCCGGCGAGGCTATCTTGGTCTTGGTTGGTTGGAGGTCTTGATGGTTTTTGCGGCGTTCTGTAGTACGGAACTCGCCGAGCGATGACGCGAAACAGCTACTGAACTCCAAAACATTGATGTGTTTATTGACAGGTAGCAGTCACCGCTTACAAAATTTTGGCGACCGGATAGCCTAGTGGTTAGTGGCCCTGACTACAAAGCTTGAAATTCCGGGTTCGATTCCCGGGAGGGGCAAATTTTTGTATGATGAATATGAATGTTTGTACCCGAGTCGTGGATGTTACATGTATTTATCTATATATGTATAGATACAAACATTCATATTCATCATACTAATATTTGCCCCTCCCGGGAATCGAACCCGGAACCTCAAGATTTGTAGTCAGGACCACTAATATATAAGTATTTATATTCGGTGTCCAGTACCCATAACACAAGCAGCTTTAGTTGCTTACTTTGGGACTAGGTCAATTGGTGTGAATTTGTCCCAAAATATTTATTTATTTATCATTTATACATAGGTATGTAATTTAAAATAAATTCTTATCGCTTCCAAATTGTAGTTCCAAATATTCCAGGAGTTTCATCGAAACGATTTCCATCTCAAGTACAAATAAAAATTCATCGAACCAGATTCAATCAACCTGCGAGTCTGTGAGGCTTCAGCGCTTACTATTCCGTTTCATCTTGCAGTTTATATGAACGAACGTGAAATCATTTTAGGAAAATATTCATGATGAGATGAGAAAACGTTTTAGGAACCGGATAGACTAGTGGTTTGTGACTCGACTGTGAAGCTAGAGGTTCCGGGTTCGATTCCCGGGATGGGCAAATATTTGTATGATGAATTCATACAAATATTTGTACCCGAGTCTTGGAAGTTATTTGTATTGAAGTATGTATTTATCTATACAAATATGCATATCTGTTGTCTAGTATTGTTTTTCTTAAATATTAAGGTATATGTTAGTTTATAAGTGTATGTTTTTTTATCTATATATTTACATAAATTACAGTGTTTTTTTGTTATTATTGTGGTTATTCTTACTCTGTAAATGTATACTTGCATCACCTACTTAATTTTGTTATTTTTTCGCGTCTCTCATACCAAATGGTTGTCTAACAGAGATCGCTTTTAAGCGATAAGACTCCCAATTTACCTTGTAAATTGATTATAATTAGACTTTTGTCTTTGTCTTGTTTTTTTCCCATTTTGTTGTTTTAAATACATCTGAATTCGCGACACAAGAAATATCCATCTTAAATCGCGACCGTTCAAACTCCCTTCAAACAAATGCTTATCTAACAAAATCAATTCTTATCTACAATTCAATTTGCCAGCTCCGAGTTTGTCTCGAGAACGTCTCGTTTAATTCGTGTCCCCTCGCATACATTAAGCTCTGTTTGTTTTTCCGACATTAACATTTTTATGACTAAACTGAGAGGAATCACTTACTAAAACGGTGCCACGTCAACATTGCTACCCCTAAAATCAAAACAACCCCGTAACCCTCAGTAATAAAGGCGTAGTTCAAACGGATAGAAGAATATCGTGTGTAGATGGTAATGTTGTCGCGAAGTATGGCACCGAGCGATATATTAAATACGAATGCTTGGAAAATTATAAATAATGTCTAAATTGTTGCCAAGATTGTTGTTATAATGTCCTCATTCTGAGCAAAATGGCCGCACGCTTTGCGTCATTTTACTCAGAAGAAAAAATGTAATAAAAATGCTAACGATGGCAGAATTTTCCTGGAGTTATTTTTACTTTATTCCGACTATAATGGCGAACTAATTCTATAGCAGTGTACAAATATGACCAGTTAAAATTAAATTAAATTTTTCTCGTTTTCCACGGATTAAATCTTTAGAGCAAAAAGATAGGCGTCGTTTGCCATAAAACTATATTTCCAAAAAAACGCACAGAGCTACATAACAATGACATACAAAACGGGTTTCTGCCAAAAGTTTCGAAAACTAGTTTTACAAATTCTTCTTGTACAAAAGTAGATGTTGTAATACGCAGAGATCACTGCAAACATCTGACTTATTACGTATCATAACTACTACAACTAAGTATGTACTATACTATAATCGTAATAAATAAGAGTATATGAATATGAATATACTACTACTCCGATGGCTCGACGACCCGAAGCGAGTCTTGGTCTACAAAATGTGAACACGCCTTGCCAATCCTGCGCGATCAGCCACCACTAGGGAATGCAAGCCCGGTTACTTTCCCTAAGAAAAAACTGGATTTAACCGGTTATTGTATAGCCACCACCACTCTCCTGCAGATCACGCAGGTCAGATTCCACCAGGTCGCGCCATCAATACCTTGGCCGGCCCAGTTATGCTCTTCGGATACCGTATCATCTTCTATCCTCTCCAAATAGCCGAGCCACCGAAAGCGTCCTTTCCTTTGTTTGCTAGAAAATGCATTTACGTATGCCACGTGGGACGGAAGCCCAGGTTATGTTGGGCTCGTGGTAAAGTGCCAAACTATCTACTAAAAACCAGTAGTTTTCTCCCGTCGCCAATTGGACGTTGAATGCCCCAGGATCGGCTTGGCAGTCTCAATCGCAAGCTCTGTGACGCCCTTGGCGGTCAGCCGCGCTTGGCGGACCTCTCGACTACGACAAATTATAACTTAACCTAACTTATACGATGAGCAGTGTCACTAGCAGTTGCCGCATATGCTACAGGGTATAGATATCAAGATACCATTGAGAGCACGGTGAGCATGATCATAACCCTAATTCGTATTGTGAGCGATTTCGTAGTCTTACTGCACTTGGCCGATTCATGGTTTGCCGTGTTCACGACCTTTTTTGAAGCCTGCATCCGATCCTGTTTATATAATTCTTTCGAAAAAAAACCGTCTACCAAATCAAAAATAACGAAGCTAAAGTGAGATCCACTAAATATGGCGGGACTTATTTAGATTCAAATTATAACTTCGTTGAGCCAAAGATTTTCAAAATTCGAAACCCTCATTACCTTCAGGAAACCACAAAGCACATCCCAAAATGCCCAAACGAAGTTCCGAAACCATTTAAGCCCGCCAAAAATCACATTACCAACTTCAGCCAGAATCTTCGCATACATTACCTAAGGTGTGACTAAAACAAAATCATTATTCAAATCCCTGCATAATGTTTTCAGGAGTTGCGCGACGTTTTTGAATTTTAATACGGACTCTAACAAGTTTCAGGAGCGTCAAAGGAATCGTGTAGAACTCGGCACAGTGCGCTTGCGAGCGACGCGGACGTTTTCGATTTTATAACTTTAGAATATTCACTCTCGCAACTTACAAAACGTCTCTGATTTTATTAAAAACCGTACTAAAATACTGCATTGCATTGACATGAGAACAAGATGGATAAGTTTTCTGTTAACATTTTAGTCTCAGACGTCGCAGCGTGACCACTTGCGGTAGATTTCTACTTTTTGGTAGATTTGAAGCATTTCAAAGCAGTAAATAGTTAAAGCATGTTTTGTAGATTGTAATATGCTTATTTTTTTCAAAGAGAAATGTAATGGGCAAACATGCATACGTTTTAACCAAATTTAGGATAAAACTGACAAATATTTGTGCAAAAACCCTTATTTACGCTTATTTATTACGTTGAAAATGCAGAAGTTAATACGTTTTCTAATTTTGTGAATGTTTTAGTCAAACACGTGTGCAAATTTGACCGCTACTTTTCTCATCTGAATAAAAGGAAGTATATTTTTAATCAATGCTTTTAGTGTAATGCCAAATTAAAAGTGGCCACTCTGTATAATCTCTTCTAAAATAAAATTGGTCCTTTCAGCTCCTGTGTGGTGCGCGAGCGCCGGCGTCCGATCGAAGCGAGCTGATCAAAGGGCAGCGTCCGGCGATGTTAATTAGCCGGGCCCGGAGACAGCTAGCGTTGCTACAGAGATTCGAGACGGCCTTAGAAGGCCCCTTGGGATACTTATATAACACCACGGGACTTTGCCACGGAAATATGGAACACGTTTTATTTACCAAGCACAACACACTGCGACTCGCTTGTCGCTCAGTGCTTCTCGTTCTAACTCAACCTGTAGGAGAGAGTTACACTGAGCGAAAAAAGAGTAACGTGGGACAGGTACAGGATGAAAATAACTCCCGTTGAGCTAAATAAATATGAGAATGAATCCAAAATTCAGTTATGTAGGAAATTGTCGCGTCAGTAGATATCAGCAGTAGCAGTAGGTACGGCTCTTTTGACAAATCTTGATGGTGACTCATCAGTTTCCTTCAAAATCTGTAATTTTCTGACATATCTCGAATGTGAGATCGATGAATGCCAAAATTGAGGGCCAGAACTGTTAAAACATTTTAAACCTTGCCCGTAAATAATAAATACATATTTAACATCCGTCAATTATATCGGCAACTCGAGGGTTTTGAACGCAACTTCAGAGCTGTAGGTATCTAATATATTATTTTATTCTATCAATAAAAAGACAGACAAATATACAAAAAGGTCAAGGCTATCCCTTCAGAGTTTTTGGTAAATTAATGCACATAATTAATTCACGTTTGAACCCAAACATTTGGGCTCGGACTGAAAGGGGCGTTGGAAAAAACCAACACCAACAAAAAGGTATCTATTATCCACCCTTAAAATAATTAACGGTTTAAATATAAAGGTTCGTACGCGTTTACATATACACCTATAAAAATAATGGGTTCTATAAAAACTTCATTTTCAATAGTAGTTTTTTTTTAACGATACTTAGTTATTGCATGTCATTGAAACTAAAAACATCGTCAGCCTCAGAAGTAGCCACTTTAGAACCTTGTCGTGGTAACGTATGAAATGAGAGTTTCTTGAATTTGTCACATTACTGACAGCGTCAAGGTACTGAAATGTTCAGCTATGGCTGTCCGTACCAGATTTGGAAACCATCTGAGCAATGGAAACGAGTTAAAACTTAATTACATGGGATGACTTAAGAGAATTGTGTATCAAACCACACCAGCGCTCTCCATACAAACAGCGGTAAGTTTTCCACCCTCCAAACCTAACCTATAGCCATGATTTTTTGTATACTGATGTTATTCCATAGAACTAGGTTTGTAGCTTCTTTTTACAGGTCTCAGCATGGTAGATTTTGACCAGTAGAAGTGTGCAAAAGGGACGAACACAATATATCCGTGATAAAGGCTAACTGAGCTGAGACGAGACGAGATTATCGTTGTAGCTAAACTTTAAAATATACTTTACTTAGTGTACAGATTTTTATTTTCTTCGCTGAATTGAAACTAACGTGGTATTCAACAAGCTAGCTCGACTGGACATTCGCACAAAGCTTGTGTTTGATACGAATCGATTCGGAGCTTCGGATTAGAGACGTAATGTCGCGTAACGGTGTCTTCGACCACCCGGCGGTCACCGCTGCCCATTACTGCCCTCTCCGGCCATGAAATATTTATGACGACTCCATAATAACGCCGGCGACGATATCATTATACTTTGTGATGGGGGAGACGGGCGGGGCGGAATTTCTGAACGCTCCTTACCATTGCAAAGTCGCAATCGCGAACGCTTTAAGCTGAACGCACCGCGAATAGAATACGCTCCACCGGGCGTCTGCAGGTAAATGTAAATAGCGGCGACTTTTAAAGTAGATTCCGTCGCCGCGCGACCAGACGCGCGAGGGTGCAGCGCGCCCGGATGCCTCAAAAACGGAGCGGTCAGAATTGAAATGCGAAATCCAGCCCATCTGCGCAGACGCGCTGCCCTCCATCGTCCATATTAACTTGTTAATTAGATCCATAATACGACTTGCAGATGAGCTAGAGTGAAGTTGAATACATAAAAAGGGCTTTTTCAGCGATCGCATGCATTGTGGAGCCCGGGCGGAGGCTGGCCGGTGCCGCGCGCCTATACCCACCAGCCACCAGAAGTTTGCGTGTTCATAAATAAACGCGAACGGTATTCAACAGCCCTTGGTGCTGTATGCATAACGAATTTGAAGGAGGCAAACTTGGAGGCTCTGCTGGCACGGATGGAGTATAAAATTCCGTAACAACATGGTGGAGGTTTTCATTCGACGGTCTGCTGTCGTTGAAGACATAGCTCCGTCAATTAGTGCAACGGGAATTAATTGCGATTACCTTGGTTATTTGCTGTGTTTCGAGCGTCCAGTGCAGTGGTTCAGTTCGCGAGTGAAACTTAAGGTGGTGCTAAGTGTTTATGGATGCAAATGAGTCGGAAGTTTGTGAGAGGTGCGGAGAGAATGCAGTTTTGTGGCGGTTTGCGGGAGGGCGCGAAGCTGCAGCCGCGGCCGCCATCTTGCGCCGCGTGTGTGCGCGCGGCCGCCAGGCGGCGTGCGTGTCGTCTCAAACCAAAACATGGCGCCCGTAACTGTCTCCTTTGAATATTTTTGCATGAAATCTACATTACCTTTTTAATCCATTTAGATTATTGCTTATTTGGAGATTTGTTGAAGTAGTTGTAGTAAACAATGTGTGGAAACTGAAAATGTAGCAGAGCAATATCTAAATGGATCGTAAAGTGGACAATGCTTACGCATGCAGCTTGCTAGTGGAAGATTTTGACAGCTTCTGTACCCGCAAATGTGACTATATTTTTTCGTTATTTGTGTTTTTAAACGTTTGCGTTCATTCAACTTTATCTACTAACTTACTTTTACCCTGGACTTCGCTTCGGTGTTGAAATTATATTTGCGAGATAAAAAGTAAACTCTGGTATTATATCTAGCTAGCCATCCATTAAATCATTGGATTTAATGTGTAATAGGTTAGGTTACACTGATTAGAAACTCGAAAATGATAATTTAATGATATAATTATGTGCAACGTTTTTTGTGACAATACAAAATAGTTTGCTAAACTAAGTCAACAGGGAAAATTAAATTATTTTTCACTATTATTTCAAAATTCATCATTTCCAGCTTACATTTTACATTGCACAGCTGGAGAGAACCCTTCTTTTATAATGCAGATCTTGGATAATAAATAGTTTCCACGCGTAGTAGTAATTTTCGTTTTCAGGTGTGTGTAGGTTTCTTCACGCTTTTTTTCTTTCGACAGCGAAATAAATTTCAACCTCGTAAATAAATTCATGGGTGCTAGCCCGGATTTGAACCCACGACCCTCCACTTATTAGATGGTTAATTAAACCATTAAACTATCGGCTTTTTTGCACTTTTCTGTAACAATATAATATATATATTATTATAATGCTTTTAATTCTGACGACTTACTTTTGAGTGATAGCACTCCCTCCAGCATCATACACCTATAATTTAAGACAACATTACTACGGAAATACCGAAATACGGTCAATCTCGGAAATAGAGTAGCTGAACATTTTAGTACCTTATCGCTGTCAATGACGTGATAAATTTGAGCAACTCTCATTTCATTCATTAATACGACTGGGTTCTTACGTGTTAAGCTACTTGTGAGGCAGACTTACTTATCGTACTTACAGTAATAATTAAATGATTTTTTTTATTGATTTTTACTATATAAATGTTTTATTATTGATTTTGTGCCGTGCTCGTGCTCGCAGCTAACTTGCACGGCACTGGTTTCGCGGAGTAGCAAGGTAATTTGTTCCAGTTTAATGAAAACCGTATTAAAACCCGTTGTATAGTCGACCAAGTAATTGCTTGATCACTTTTGAACTTTATACCTTTGTAATAGAGTCGAAAAGTGATCAAGCAATTACTTGGTCGACTATACCATATGGTTTAGAAAGAGTAGGCGGCCGCTGACACGAAGACAGGCAGGAACGGATAGCGACTTTATACTATGTAGAGATAGTAATGATGATAGTACAGTCAATGAATTTAATTCCCTACCCATTTCGTTGAAATGTCGTCTGACAATCGCAATGCATTAAGGTCGATACGTCAAACTAACGTCTTGCTCTATAGCTCTTATGGTGACAGTTTGCTGTATGCTATTGAACCTTAGGTGGGTTGGAAATTTAATTCCTTGACTGTAATATAGTATGACTGTGAAGACTAGCGACTCGCCCCAGCTTCTAACGGGTACAATAAGGCTTTATGTACATAAAAACCTCCTGTAAATAAGTCTCTAAACGACAACGAAAACCATATCAAAATCCGTTGCGTGGTTTAGAAGGAGAAGGCGGCCGAACATACACTTTAAGGGTTTAGGACGGAAGGAAAGCATAGCGACTTCACATTATACTATGTAAACATGAAGATATACATTTACGTATAAATAACTAGCAGACGCGCGCGACTTCGTTCGCGTGAAATTAGAGTAGCCTGTGTCCGTTAGGGATAGTGTAGCTCTCTATTAGTGAAAGAATTTTCGGAATCGGTTTAGTTATTCCAGAGATTACCCCCTACATACAAACAAACAAAGTTTACCTCTTTATTATATTAGTGTAGATAAATAAATAAATAAATAAAAAATAAATAAATGTCTTGGGACAGTTAACACCAATTGACCTAGTCCCAAAGTAAGCAACTACAGCTGCTTGTGTTATGGGTACTGGACAACGGATATACATACTTATATAGATAAATAGATACTTAAATACATATAACATCCAAGACCCGGGTACAAACATTCATATTCATCATACGAACATTTGCCCCTCCCGGGAATCGAACCCGGAACCTCAAGCTTTGTAGTCAGGGCCACTAACCACTAGGCTATCCGGTCGTAGATATACTCAAAATTAGCATTCAACCAAAAAATAGTGTCGCTTAAACTCATGCCGTTCCGAGTTCCGTATTTAAATGGAAATCCGTTTCGCATCCTGCATGCATCGAAAGCCGGACGTCACAACCCGTTGACACCTGATTTTCCGCGCTAGCGCCCTCTATCCCGACACAGCGTCAACTAGGGTGCAAAACCAACTTAAACGTTCCCCCGGTAAAATAACTACCAATCTTATGCGACACTGATAAGGTCTATTTAAGCCGCGTATTGCAGTTTTAGGTGCATGGTGATAATGGTGGAGAGAGTCAGGTTTTGACGTATGGTTATCCTGTGAAGAGTGCTGATTTGTATGGATGCTAATGGCTGTTAAGGGGGGGATAAACATTGACAGTTTTTTTACCTTCAGTTGAAAAAGAGGGGTGTTGTTAGGTTGCATCAAGCCTTAACGTGTGTGTCTGTATATGACAACGGTCAAAAGAGAACCGATTTTTTTACACCCTTTTCATTTTAACACTTAACAACTTTCGTTGTTACACGCAAAATTATTAAAAAAAATCTTATGTTTCTACGTACCTAAATAAGACATTAAAATAAAACAATTTAAAAATTTAAATGAATGGAATAGAATAGTCATTTATTTCCTCGAATATGGTACAAATAATTCAGTAGATAATGTAGCAATGGTTCATTTAGTTTATTGTGTAACGGATCTAATTCTGTTGCTGGACGTATATGGATGTTTTGAGACTTTTTCATGTGTCATGGTCACGGGCAGACTGACAAAAACATTTTTTTGTGTTTATCTATGAACCCTTGAATCAATCTTGTCAGTCCGCTCGTGAACATGAAACCTGAAAAGGGCTTGAAACATCGGAAATTATATTATTTACAAGAACGCGATATAAACCGTTTTATTTTAACACGTAATTATTATTATTTACAGGACTTCAAAGTGACTATATTGAACCTGTTAGGCCTGACGTTTTCACCGCTTTCGAGTTAAACAATTATTTAGTCGATCCAACTTCAACTATCATAGCAACCCTGTTGGCTAAATAACGAGAAACATTGTTCCATGGCCTTAATTACCCCATTCATTGTCAAACACAAAACACAAAATCGTGTCGGCCTTCGTGCCCAGCCAATGAAATATTGCGGGTAATGTTAAAACAGACGCCCAGTAACACAAAACACAGGTTTGTGACGGCTCTAATTAACTTGCGTGGCAGGCTTTATTTTACCACGTGTTATAAAATATGTACTTACAATACTTACATACTATCTCGTAATTTCAAAAGAATGTTAGTAAAACTTTGGTAGAAAAAGTAAAATTGTTAAGAGGAGTGTGAACCCAGCGCTCGTCATACAAACGGCGATAAAGTTTTCCACCCTCTAAACCGTAACCTACAGCCATGATTTTTTTTTGTATATTGTCATTATGCCCTAGAACTAAGTTTGTACGTTTTGATTTTTTAAATATTCTTAATAGTTTCAAAAATATTGACGCTTTTGTGTTTTGTATGAAACTCCTAAAATGCAAAAATATAAAAAAAATCAAAACATACAAACCTAGTTCTAGGGCATAATGACAACATACCAAAAAATCATTGCCATTGATTAAGGTTTAGAGGGTGGAAAACGTTATCGCCGTTTGTATGGGGAGAGCTTTTCGGGGCTGGGTTGACACTCCTCTTAACTGTCGCCGTGTGATAAGGTCTCAAGGCAACTAGGACGTTTTAATCATATTTATGACTAGATTTTATACATGACTATTAAAAGCGAAAGCGAATCCGTCTGTCTGTCAATCTGTCTGTCAATTACATAACTATATTTATCAGCAAATAAACATTCTAATGAATGTTTATTCAGCGTCATAAATATCCAAACTATTAAGTACCTTGTCACCAACTTTCATACCTAGCTGAGACTAGATGAACGACATAAGCATTTTTTTATCCGAAAACCCCTAAAAATCTAAGCTAACGGAAACATGGGCTTGAGTTTGTGTTATTACGTCATTTACTTTCCGCCCTTGTTGAGTAATGTTAGTACCTAACGTAAGCGCAGTGCGGGAGCCATTTATAACCCACACATTAGTTAAACAATACTTAAGTCATTTGGAGGTAGACTGGAGTTCGTTTAGCGCACGAAACAAACGAATCAAGACTTAAATGAACTATTGCTCAACGTTCATATTTTATGCTAATTCATGAGTCGTCATTACCGACCTGTGAAGTAAGTAAGTAAGTATTTATTTTATTAATCGTAAACTGACCCTTTTTTTAAACATGAAAGCTTTACAAATGCAATATTTTGACATTGTTGTTACATTTACTTGGAAATAAGTTAATAAATATAACAAATGGACCCTGCAAAAGTGTCAAACAACCTATTTCTAAAAATAAATACTCTTTAACAAGTCTTGATTCTACCAGCGCTCCAAAAAATGAAAGATTCTGATGAGAAAAAGCGTCGCAAAAAATTCAGCAGTTCATTCTTTATTTTTACCCGACTGCGCGACGTAAAGGAGGGTAATGTGTTGTATAAATACTCAATAATGGTTGATGAACAAAAACTAATTTTAACAAAACATTCTGAGTACGATTGCTTTCTTATCTACGAAGCATGTATAAACACTCATGTTTCTTGTCATACTACTAAGAAACAGTTATTTGAATGACAGAAAGACAGTTTAATTATTATAACCTTAACCACCTCCCCTAACCCCTTAACCGTTTGAATCGTCAACCATCGGTGGACAGCTATAGTCACTCGTCTCAATAATGCCTTGGTCAAACATATGCGACTAGAAGAAGTAAGTTACTTAACATTGCGGAGTCAACATAGTTTCTTACCTCACTGCGACGTGTATACCAGTCAATGTATAACTACTCGCATGGTTTTTCTCGCCCCGTGTGACCTGACCATAAAGCTGCGAACTTACACTTTAAAATAACAGAAAAACATATTGTTTCACACGCCACGTCACACGTCCGCTAACGAGCTGTATTTATGAGTTATTTCTGCCTTCGAGGGGAAAAACGCTATTATATCTGACGTTTGCAAGGGGCAGGTGAAAATATTTGAGTTAGTCGCAATCGCAACTTATTTAGACGGGACAGTAAAAAAAAATACTTTGCCATCGTTCAAGTTGAATGTCATAAACTTCACGGTCCATTTCCACTTACAACTTAATTAAGAATTGACTAACGAGAATTACCTGGTCGATTTTTACCCAAATGGTAAAACGGAACCCTAATACTAAGACTCTGCTGTCCGTCTGTCACCAGGCTGTATCTCATGAACCGTGATAGTTAGACAGTTGAATTTTTCACAGATGATGTACAGTCAAGGAATTTAATTTCCAACCCACCTAAGGTTCAATATCATATAGCAAACTGTCACCATAAGAGCTACAGAGCATGACGTTAGTTTGACATATCGACCTTAATGCATTGCGAATGTCAGACGACATTTCAACGAAATGGGTAGGGAATTAAATTCCTTGAGTGTATCTCTGTTGCCGCTTAAACAACAAATACTAAAAAGCAGAATAAAATAAATATTTAAATAATGATGGCTTGTTTTTACGACCGCTGCTGTAAACTCTTATAAACTTCTAGAGTCGTGATACACGTGCTCAAAAGCATGCTTTTTTGAGCTTGCTTACACCTATGTTTATACGAAAGCATGTGTGACCGACGCCTTGCTAGTGTTAATGTAGGATCTCTCACACCTTCAAAACCACTTAACAGATTTTGATACAGTTTTCACTGTTATTTAGAGATTTTTACGAAAGGTTTTATTCCACTACATTCTAATTGTATCTGTATGAGCCTGAGCGCTTTACTAATAGTTTATAATTGCTCAATTAGTAATCCACCCAGTGGTTCCATTGACTACTAAGTGGTTACAATAAGTTCGGTAGTCGATTGATTTCCATCAGTCACTCGTTTTTATCGTAACCGTTTGTGTACAGTCAAGGAACTTAATTCCCTACCCATTTCGTTGAAATGTCCTCTGACATTCGCAATGCATTAAGGTCGATATGTCAAACTAACGTCTTGCTCTATAGCTCTTATGGTGACAGTTTGCTATATGCTATTGAACCTTAGGTGGGTTGGAAATTAAATTCCTTGACTGTACTTTCTTGTGTTGTCCACCGAGTCTCGGCAGAGAAGAATCTTTAATGAACCCATTGTGTTAACTATGAGGAAGAAAATGCGTTTACTTTTTTTAAGATGGATCACTTTCTCGGAAGGTAATGATGAAATGTAATGAATGAGTATCTAATTTTTCGTGACGACATTATTTTAGATGCTAAATAAATAAAAATGTTAAATAAACTTATAGTTGGTGAAATTAAATTTAATAACACTACCCGAAAAAACGTACAATACTCTTTCTTTTCTTCTTCTTAATTTACATTTTGTCGTTTATCTTTTTATATTTTTTGTACTTATTTTATCCTATATGATTAAAGAATAAAATTTATATTTGTTTGTTTATTTACATTTATAATAATAGCCTTTTCATAAACGGCTCTAACGATTTCAATTAAATATTTACAGCACCTTTAGACAGATTCACTTTTATTTAACTTAAATCGATCTCATGGCTATTTTTACAGACCTGGGGTGCAAGTTAGTTAGCAAAATGGCCAAATCTCTATGAAAAACGGCTATTTTGGTGAGCTTTAGTCACCCGGTGAGATTCAAATGCAATTTTTGTATCTCACCAGATGACTAAAGCTCACCAAAATGGCCGCATTTCTATGAAACATGGCCATTTTGGTGAGCTTTAGTCACCTGGTGAGATTCAAAAATCGCACTCTTGGTTCACCTATACTGTACACTAACTTCTTTTCATACATACTATAAAACAAAGCAACTATCAGTTCATGTCTGTCTCCATTATCTTTAGCCGCTTACTCCTTCGAAACCACGCAAAAGATTTTAATACAGCTTTCGCCGTCATTTAGAGATTATTTTACAAATATTTTTTATGTAAATTTTATCCTAATTGTATCGTGCAAAACCGGGTATAGAGTATAAAGTAAATGGGTACCATATAAGTCCATTAAGACATGTCAATGGACATGTAGGACTTGGGACCCACTGCGGGGGCATTCCGTGGCCATTCCACGGCATTCCATGACATAACTCCGCTCTGTTACCGGGAATTCCCTTCCGTGGGATCCGTCGTCGTGGAATCAATTACACGAGTCTGCATAATAGGCAATTATCACCCTACAAGGACGGTTCATAGTTCTGTGAAGAATAAAGTAGGTGGTTACTTTAGCAAATCGTTCAATGTCATCATTCGTACAGGATTACCTAAATAAAAAACCCGACGCAATTTTTTTGCATGAAATAGGAAGTCAAACAAGTAAGTGGGTCACCTAAGTAAGTGATCACTACCTCCTATAGACCCCCGCAGAACCAAAGAGATTGCAGATGCGTTGCCAACCCAGAGGGCTAAGATGGAATACCTCTTGTACCAATAATTGCACCGGGTGTCTTACTCTCCACACCAAGTAAAAAAAAACCCGACGCATTTGTTTTTCCTTAAGTGAATTACTTATTATAATTATTTTTATTCTAACTAGTATATTTTTTCCGTATCGTCGCGTCCAAATTCTAAACTCGAAACTAACTAAAATGACCAGAGTTTGGAGGTTTCGTGACACTTTTACATAACGATAGGGATTTCATGTATCGACTTATTCCAAGTAAAATTTTCTAAATGAGCTTCAGGTACTCTGCTAATCGTTCCTACTATAAACATAGTATATGGTAGATAAATAAAACACTTTAATAAATACCTCATAACATCAAAGTCTCGAGTACAAAATATGCGTATTCATTATACAAACATTTGCCCCTGTACGTTCTTCCACGTACATTTTTAAGCTTACAGGGTTGTTGGAAAATGATCCTCACTTGTATTGGTGATCCCTGGCTCCAAATATTGCACACCTACTGTGTTAAATTGTTAAGATGTAAAATAACATTGTAATTTTGATATATTAAAAAAATAACACCTCGTTGAGTTTCTTGCCGGTATCTTCTCATCAGAGGTTTCTAACCGGTGGTAAATTTTATGACATTCATAAGTGCTTCCTGTAAGCCTAATCTGAATAAAAATATTTTGACTTTGACTTACCTGCGCGACCTACTTTAGGCCAAGTGATTACAGTCAATATATCGTTAGATTTAAGTTATATTAAGTGAGTGCGTAACTATAGTACAGTACACATCAAAATATCTAACCGTAAGTTTGTATTTAACTATTTTGACTTAACTATAAATAAACTAAATGTGAACTTCACACTAAGGATTCTTTCTCTGCACTCCATCAACTATACAAGAAAGTGTACGGGAGTATCTGGCCTGTACAGGAGTGCAATTTTTGAATCTCACCAGGTGACTAGAGCTCACCAAAATGTCCGAATTTCTATGAAAAACGGATATTTTGGTGAGCTTTAGTTACACTGTGAGATTCAAATGCAATTTTTGAATCTCACCCGGTGACTAAATCTTACCAAAATGGCCGCATTTCTATGAAAAACGGCCATTTTGGCGAGCTTTAGTCACCCAGTGAGATTCAAAAATCGCGCTCCAGCTCCTCTAGGGAATCGAACCCGAAACCTCAAGCTTTGTAGTCACTAACCACTAGGCACCGGATAGGTCAATATTGCCAATTCAAATAAAAATAAAATAAAATAAATGTTTGTATTGAACTCGGGATGATCGCCGGAGATGATTCGCTTAAGAAGTCCTGGCCTAGTGTTTAGTGCGGGCTGGCGAGAGCTGGGCGTAATGCGCGGTTGCCCGAGGCGTCGGACCGGCGCCCGCGCACGCCTGCGCGCTCTCACGGTGATTACTGTACAGGCTGATGAGAAATCCATACACAAGATCATAAATTTAAAAATTTCTTTATATATTTATTTGTTTAATCAAATATAATTTTACAGCATTACAGTTATAACCAATGCGCTATAAAATTCAAAATCAATAAAAATTAAAACTATTAGGTAGGCGACAGCACGACGGGGCTCCGTCGAATCGCCATCGCCGGTGCCATGTTCACCGTGGACAGGTTGCCCTGGAACCTCCGGAACACAACACCCTTTGGTCAAAATTCCGAAATAACTTGGCCACTCTCTGAATAATTGTTTGTTACATTTTCACACGAAGGAATCTACACTAATATAATAAAGAGGTAAACTTTGTTTGTTTGTTTGTTAGTTTGTTTGTATGTAGGGGGTAATCTCCGACCTACTGAACTGATTTCAAAAATTCTTTCACAGTTAGAAAGCTACACTATTCCTGACGGACATAGGCTACTAATTTTACGTGAACGAAGTCGCACGCGTCCTCTAGTAAACAATAAAAGCAAAACCTTAAGAACTGGGGTGCAATTTTTGAATCTCACTGGGTGACTAGGCTGTGCCGAGTAGCCGAGCTGTCAGGGCTTCGGTACGCAGTCGTCGTCGCGCCACCGCCGCAGGGGCTCATGATTAAGGACCACGGACTGGTCCGAAACATGTCGTGCATTTCTCGACGCAAAAATACGTGAGTGATCCGTTTTATTAGTATATCCGAGTCTCACGGTAGTTTTATATTTACATAGTAAAAAACAAAGTAGCTATACCAACGGCTCTGTCTGTCCTCAAATCTTCAGCCGCTTACTCCTTCTAAACCAAATAATTAATAGATTCAGGCGTTACTTTGCGGAGGTCCATATCAACAAACTGGAACAAATTACCTTGCTACTCCGCGAAACTAGTGCCGGGCTCGTGCAAAATAGCTGCGTCTGTGCGACATATATATTCATGCAAAGACCCACCACGAAACAACATATTTCACACAAACTCAACTACACACCACCACCACTAAACATTAAAACTACACGATCGACTCGCGTTTCGCCTCTGTACGAGGCATCATCTGGATCTAATATTACGACCGTTCGCTACTTGAACGAATGGCGTGCGCCTTGGTGACGTATGGCGAATGGTTACGCGAAGAGCAAGGTAATTTGTTCCAGTTTGTTCCTTCTAAATCACGCAATGGATTTTGATACAGTTTCTACTGTCATTTTGAGTTTATTTTACGCAAGGCCGTTTTGTGCATTTGGTACATCTTAATTATACTCTTGCGAAGCTAGGGTACCCATCCTGGTTCGCTTGTTTTGTACAAAGAAACTTACATTTATTTTTAACCCGTAGGTAAGAAAATTGCTAACCGAATTACTTCCAACATTTTCGTGTTTCCTCACTTGGATTTAGCACATACACTAACCTATAAATAATGGACTTCTAGTCAGCGTTGGAAAATGGCCGCATCAGAAGTCGACCAAAAAGTACAATAAATCGACAATCGTTCGCGCTGTCAGCCTGTGGGACTGACGGCGCTGCTGTTAATGCCATTATTTTGTAAAAAAAAAAGTAGTTGCAACGATAGTTAATAAATTATTATTTTATGCAGTTAGACGTAGATTTGTAAATCCAATGACTATAAATGGTAAACTAATAATTTGCATTTGTAACATTGGCGTCAACCTGTATTCTTATGTCGGGCCGTTTTTCTGCTGTCATTAAGTTTGACACTGTACATCCATGAATTATAATATCATTGGGCACATACGTGTTTATTGCAAAAAAAAACATGTTTGGTATCATCCTGTAGAGCGAGCAGAGTGAGCTAACAATCGTGCGCAAGCGACTGTTTGCACAGTGGTGCTGCGATTACTGAGCATCGGTAGATCACGACCTGATAACAGGTAAGAACGTGTGATGGGTTCAAACACTGCTCAGCTGATCGAGTATTGATATGTCATGATCACAATTCCCATGGCATTCCTATTTAACCCGTTTAAGTTAAATTAAAATGCTATGTAATGACAACACAAAGAAAAATTAGGGTAATGGCAGGACTTGAACCTGCAACATTAGCATTCCGTTCCGTTTCGTTCCGTTTAAGTTAAGTTCTTTTCAATAATTTTCATAAAAACCCTTAATTTGATAACGTATAAAATCTTGAAATAAAACAATTTAAACGGTTTATATCGCGTGTATTGTAACGAATCTAATTCCCGACGTTTCGAGCCCTTTACAGGTCTCATGTTCACGGGCAGACTGACAAAAAACTTAGAATACAAACTACCCAATTTTGAAAAATAATTGAAAAAATTAAATAACTAAATATGAAATTAAATTGTTTTATTTCAATGTCTACAAGTCACGAAAACATAAGAAAATATAATGTATAGAATACCATGTTCAATGGTTATCTTTTCGTTTTTTTATGCAAGTTATATTTATATGACACAGCGAATCCAACAAGGCTTAAATTGTATGTTTTTTAATATTGTTAAATTAAAGATTAAATGTTAAAGGTACTTATGAGTAATGAACAAATTAAAACGAATAATAACTTTGCTACTCCGCGGTGGCCCACTGGCTCGTTTGTCTTCCTATGTTGTATAAAAAAAACTATGTACAGTAGGGGAAATATATTCACGTACCACCTTAGAACCCTGACGCGACGCGTTAAACGCCAGGCTATGTCATACAAATGCCATGCGTATGTATCTTCAACTAGGTTCTACGGTAGTACGTGTTTCAATTTCCTTGACTGTACCTAGCTTCCCATTTCTTTTGTAAACTCAAAATGCCCCTGCTACAGATTCTACGAGTACCACACAAAGGGCAATAAAGCACCGCGATAAAACTGCGTAACGCATAAATCTAACCATTTGTACTCTTTGTACTTTTAACGGTTCCGTCGCAACCGCATTTTTATTCAAATACCCACTTAGTAAATAAAATATGTCGGTGAAACAAAAAACAGGAGCTGGGTGGAGATTGTCCTTTTCCGTTTCCAAGGAACTTCCTTTTTGTTAAGTAAATTTATTTTGTGCGAGCGAGGACAATGTTAGGTATACGCAAAACACTAGACACTTAATTTATACAATACCTATAGATACTTTTTATAGAACAAAATCAGATCGACATCTGACAAATGTCGGTTTTATGTAAAGAGTACCGTGGTTTTCTTTGTTATTAACTATAAAGACTTTAAACGTGCAAATACTAACAAAATATTTATTCAATGGTAAATAAATCAACTTTGATATTAATTCAAGTACCTAGACTTAAAATTAATTATACGATTCATGTTTGGAATTAAGCTTTAATCCATACAATACTGAATTCAACTGACATAATTATTTTTACTGGTGAATTTATTTATAATATTTTAATTCAATTGTACATATATTTGTGACTAGATTGTACGCCGAAAGCGCCTGAACTGATGAATTTGTTAAAAAAAAAAAAGAATAAAACTAATTTTCAAAGTCACCCCGCTTGACTTATAGACATTAGATGCTAAAAAATAAAACACAAGTGACCGCTAAGTTGGACTTGTGAATAATGCTACAAGGTGACATTATTTAATTAATAGATTCAAGCGTCACTTTGCATTTTAACCGTTAAATATGAACCAAATATATGTACAGTCGACTAAGTAATTACTTGACCACTTTGAAACCTTATCTCTTTGTTATACGGTCGAAAAGTGGTCAAGCAGTTTCTTGGTCGACTATACAAAGTATGTGTATGCCACTCAATGAAGTAGCGAACATTCGTACTATTAGATCGGGATGATGCCTCGTATATAGGCAAAACGCGATCGTGTAATTTTACTATTAAATGGTAGTGGTTTAGTGTTGAGTTTGTGTAATTGTTGTTTTGTGTGGAAGCGGAGGAGGGTGGATTTTTGAATGAATATATCGCACAGCACACATTTCACGGATTAGCAAAGTAATTTGTTCCAGTGGTGCAATTTTTGAATCTCACCAGTGGCCCTAACATGACTGGCCAAGGTTAGTTAATCTCTATCTGCGTCTCTTTCTTATGGCACTAGTTAGACAGAGACACAGGTAGGGGTTAAACTAAACCTGGGCTGTCATGTTAGGGCCGCAGGTGACTGGAGCTCACCAAAATGGCGAATCTCTTTGGGAAACGGCTATTTTTGTGAGCTTTAGTTACCCAGTGAGATTAAAATGTAATTTTTGAATCTCACCAGGTGACTAAAGCTCACCAAAACGGCCGCATTTCAATGAAACATTTTGGCGAGCTTTAGTCACCCGGTGAGATTCAAAAGTCGCACTCCAGTTTGGTGATGCTATTTGCTAATTCGTTGAGTTCAGTGGTTGTAAGCTCTGAAATGGCAACGCTGTTGCAAAGTCTACATATTTTTATTTCCAACACACAGTTTTATTCTAAAGAAACAATGCCACGTTTTGTCTGCTTTTCGCGTGTTTTGTTTGTAACTAAAAATACAGTTTGACCTCTGCCTCGATGGCATCATTCGTGAAACGTTTGAGGTATTTTTTCTATTCTATTCCTCTTATGAATAAAACATGGCGCAGACTGTTTTATATTGCGTTGAATCGTCACGAATTGACCAAGTAGGGAATTTATTCCTAACTTACATTACAAATTCAGAAGTGTGTTTGTTGGTTCCGTTTTCACGGTTTTTACGGCTAAACTGGTTTCCGTGAGATTTGGCACATGGATACCTTGTGTTCTTTTTATTTTATTTTATTAAGTCCACAAAACAAAAAGCAATCGATCGATATCTTATGAAGATCAGCGTAGAATACCTATTATTACGATGTCCTTGAAGTATTCTCGGTAATACTTATAAACTTTATTGATGACATATAATATACATTAGCGCCGAGTCACAAAAATATATGAAAAACAAAAAGTAAAATGTATTCCATTGGAACATAAAAAAGTAAATAGTCATTAAATTAATTAGTTAATAATTAAGTAAATAAATGTTTATTTTTGCAAATAAATACGGTTACATAAGTTACATAACAGATCTTAAACATTAATTAATATAAGTTTTACACATTTAACCGATAATGACATGCAAAATATGTAAATCCTTATTATTCTTGGTTGTTAGGTTTCGTTGGTTGGTTTTTCGTTTTTGTAACCGAAATTTATTTCGATTTTATTTTTTATTTTCTTAAACAAAACCCAAGGTTAAAAAGGCAAGGCAAGGTTATTCGTTGTCAAGTCATGTTAATAATAACTTTTTGTATTTACTTTAATCAACGTTTTATAAAAAAGAAATCATAGGTAGTATATTTTTGCAAATCTAAGTCGTGCTACACTTGTTTTGCAACTGAAGTGTATCCCCATTTTGTTACAAATTGTAGCGAAAAAATGTTTAGTTGTCGGCAAATTAGCATTTTGAGGTCCGCTTTGTTGGGAGGGTTGTTTTGTTTTACTTTTAAAGCTCTTTTTCGGTTAAAAATGTATTTAAGCTTTCCAGAGGAATAAGATAACAGTAGTTACTCGAACAAGTCTTTTTTAAAAAAAGCTTTTTTGTTCACTAAGTATAGATGTTTTATTTTATCATTGGCACTACATTCATGTTGTATCAAACAAGTCAATCCAACCAATCACTAAAAGTAGGTGAAAATTCGATGTTTAAACCCGAACAACATACCTACGAGTACCTATATATACTCGACCAAATTAAATTCTCGCCCATTATAAAACTTTGTGACAATGTCGCAAAGTCATGTCATTTATTGTGGAAAGGAGACAGTGGCCTAGAATTCAGTTTGGTTGATTGTATAGTCGACCAAGTAATTGCTTGCCCACTTTTAAACTTTATCCCTTTGTAATAAGGTCGAAAAGTGGTCAAGCAATTTCTTGGTCGACTATACAAGTTAAATAGCTCGTAAATGGGTTCTAAATGACTAAATAACAATCTATGTTTGATGAAAAAACTACATAATTATGGAACAATATTTTTGTAATTTACTTTCGTTTTTTTTTAAACAATCAAATAAATTTAAATGATAATGACAACACAAAGAAAAAATAGGGTAATAGCAGGACTCGAACCTGCAACATCAGCATTCCGTGCCTTGCGTTTTCCAGTTTCGCCACATTACCAATGGTGGGTCACCTGATGGAACAATAGCTTTGATTCAATAGTTCACAAATGCCAATGTTTTAAATCCTTAGCAGCCTTTCGGTAATTGGTTTGACTTTGGTTTCATTAATTGGTTTTGGTTTGAGTGGTTGGTTCAACGGTTCTGAGCGACCTTATTCATCGACCGATCGTAGAGAAGTCAACAGCTCCTGATGATGCCTCGTGGAGAGGTGACACGTGTCAAGTGTCCGGTGTTGATGGTCGGGTTATGGTCGCGTTTGTGTTGTTTTTTATTTTTTAAATTTTTTGTGTTGTTTTTCACGATTGCTGACACTGAGTTCGCGGATTAGCAAATTAATAGATTCCAATAATATCAATTAGTTTGACTGTTAAGTTTGCAAGTATCATGGTCACAAGGACGCTGCAATTCAGTGTTATAATGGTGAAACAAAATCTCAATGTATCTCGAGTGAGTACAGCTGCACCAACTAATACAGCTAATACTATAGTAATCATCATCATCATCATCTCAGCCACAAGAAGTCCACTATTGGACATAGGCCTCCTCCATGGATTTCCAAAATGACCGGTTGGAAGCAGCATGTAACCAGCGCCTTCCTGCCACCTGTATGTGGTCATCGGACCATCTTGTGGCTGGTCGTCCTACGCTGCGCTTGCCAATACGCGGCCGCCATTCGAGAACTTTTCGACCCCATCGGCCATCAGTTCTCCGTGTTATGTGCCCTGCCCACTGCCATTTCAACTAGCTAATCCGCTGGGCTATGTCGGTTACAGTAACACTATATCTCTTTTTGTTATTTATGTTTTTGGTGCAATGAAGAAAGAAAAATGAAAAAAAAATGTGTAAACGAAACAGAGCGCTATTTTAACACAGAAAATATTACCCCCCTATTAATAAAAACTTAACAATATTTTTAAGCTAACAAATGTTTTATCTCTTTGATTTGAGGGCAAACGTCACAATGACAGATAAAGACATAAAACATGTTAACTAACAAACGTTTACGAAGCGTTTATGAATAAACGGGGTTAGTTATTATAGTAGCTTGTGCAACAAGGGACCAATGTTTTTTTTTTATACAATACAGTGCATGGAATGGCCTTGCCGTGATTTGTGTAGCTGATGCGTATGAGCGAACGCTCATATACATATTTAAGGCTTTTAGCTATAGACGGTTCTCAAGTACAGCACCGCATTCTAGATTGCGTTTGTTGTTTTTTTTTTTGCAAACGGGATTTCAATGGAATCTTGAGTTGGCAATTATTGAGAACGATCTACAACTACAGGCCTTACAAAATGTCCAATGGTGTCCAACTTTTTTTTAATACAAAAATACAAAACTGTTTATTTGCAATAACTCGAGTACAAAATTAGATGGTAGGTACATTTATAAAAGAACATATAAATTCTGCCGTTTGTCGGAGTGCGAATCATAAATAAATTTACATTAATTTAAATGTGTAACTTTAATTAGGTAGGTATGTCAATTTCATACACTTGCAATCCTTAAATTATGTAGTCAAATTATCTTCTAAATATTCTTTAATTGAATTATAATATTTTTCCAGTAGCCATTCATGAATCTTACTTCTAAACATACAATCTGTCAACATCTTTATGTCAAAAAAATATATATTTATTTCAGGTCAATCGACCCATATACATTAAATAACGAGGTTGAATTAGATTACATTACATTACGTACATTATATTAATTGGCTTGAAAATTATTAAAAAATGACAAATTAGTTTAAATTTCGGATAATTATTATTTGTGCGACACTGGGTAAGGATCATCACTTAATTTGGCCAGTAATCCCTTCCCAGTGTCTTGTCATGGGGCAGTCCAAACGCTCAGAAAACATGCTCAGGATGGTGTTGGGGCTGCCGCGCACTCTGTTCAGCAGGGACGCCACCCTCTTCCTTCTAAAATCCAAAAATCCAAAATCATTTATTTGTCAACACAGGTGGATAATAAGATGTTACACAATTTCAATAGCATCACCATGTTTCGCCATCAGGCATACAAATATTTCGCAAGTCAGCGTACAGCAGCATACATAATATTATCAAATGTCAACTTAAAACTAACTGAATAATTGAAGAAAAAAATTAAAATGCAAATTAAAATGTCAAAATTAGAATAATTAAAGCAGGGTTGAGAAAGTCAACATTAATATAAAATTAAAAACGTAAAGAAAACGTCATACAATAAGATAAAAAATAATTATATCGAAAATTTTGAAATCATTAACAAATAAAGTAAAAAAAATAAAATGTCATTTAAGGTACCTCTCTTAAAAATTCTTGGACAGAGTAATAAGCCTTTTCTATTAGAAATATATTCAAAAGTTTCTTAAATGTTTTTATGTCATCCGTTTCCCTAATCGATGTTGGCAATTTATTATAAATTTTGGGAGCCATTCCGAATATACTTTTCGCAAGCAAGGCAGTTTTGTACGGTTTTGAATTCATTTTTGCCTGCTGACGCACTTCTGACGGCGTGGAAGCCGTCAGTGCGCGCCTCCGCGAACATACCCGACGCGCTGCAGCGTCGCGACAGCCCCGTCAGCATCCTGAACACGTTGTTGTAATGGACCCTTAGCGTGTCGTCAAGGAATTAAATTTCCAACCCACCTAAGGTTCAATAGCATATAGCAAACTGTCACCATAAGAGCTATAGAGCAAGACGTTAGTTTGACATATAGACCTTAATGCATTGCGAATGTCAGACGACATTTCAACAAAATGGGTAGGGAATTAAATTCCTTGACTGTATGTACGCTGCGTATGACTCACCCACAGACTGCTGGTGTAGAAGGTTTGGCAATATGCCCTAAACAATGTAACTTATATTATATATTTTTATTTTTAATGTATTTACATATTAACACTCAATTCATATACAGTCTCTGTTACGTTACTTCTGAAATAAATATCTAGTCTGTAATGGAACATACGGAAATACAAACATACATAGACTGCTAAAAACATAACACTTCCTTTTGGCTTTGCCGTAGTCGGGTAAAAAGAAGATTCTCACCTTCGAACCCATTTATCATCAGGTCCATCTACTTAAATAGTTCTCCGAAACGCAATTACTTAACCCACAAAATACGTTTATTAAATAAAAGGGAAATACAGTTTATAACTAGCTGGACCCGCCTACCTCGACAGGGCGTGGCTTCGCTCCGCCCACCGGCCCTCCTCCCTGGGAGATACCAGATTTATGCAATTTTTCCTGGTGGGTGGTGGGGGGTGCTTGGCAAAGACAGTATTATTAAATTGGCAAGATGGCCACTATTTATGGAGGGAGGTGGTATATGTTAGAGAAATGGTTTTCACTGTAGATTTATCTAAAGTTCTGTAACTAGGTATTATATAGAATTGGTGTTTATTTTTTATACCTACGTAGTTAGTCTAGGTAGAAGTACACGAGAAGATGAAAAACACATAACAGTAGCGCCACTATGTGTGTATCATTTGTTATTTGGGCGTGACTCAGAATTATTACACTAGAGTTCTGTATACATTTTATACACAGATATAAACATTCGTATTCATTATACAAAAATTTACTTCTGAATCGAACCCGCAATCGTTAGCTTTGTAGTCACATTCACTAACCCCTATCCGGTGGTCAATATTAAAATATTACATAGCTGGCCCCCATTTCACCAAACTAGCATATTGACATGTGCTACCTAGCATATTACATATGTCACCTAACGGAGACAAGGACAATACTGAGTAGGTACAGTCAAGGAAATTTAAACTCCACCATAGAACCTAGTCGAAGAGATATACGCATGACATTTGTATGATATAGCCTGGCGTTTAACGCGTCGCGTCATTGAGATAGGGTTCTAAGGTGGTATGTGAATATATTACCCCTACTGTATATTACGTATCGACTATTTAAACGCGTCAAAACAAAAACTCTTTAGGTGTTGAAAGACTTGAGCTTGCACTTGTATTGAGTAGAGATATATGCATGCAAATATGCATGAAAATGCTTGAAATATGCACGAAAATTGGCAGAATATGCGAAATTAAATTATACATTTTAGGAACTAAAAAAGGAAAAAAAGTAAGTTTTCATTTTTTTGTATTTCTAAATCAGCATACGATTAGTAAATTATCCTTTGATAGGCGAAAATAGGTACAGTACCATTACATGACATTAATATTATTTAATATGTTAGTAAACGTAAACAATCAAGTATTGTTCCAAATGTTCAGTGGTAAGATTGTGTCTTCGATCATTTAAAATATTTTTATAAGTGGCAAAAGGTGGAAAAAAAAGGTTAAAAAAAATGTAAATGTACCGATAATATGCATTATAACTAGATCTTCGGTAAAATACGCTATTACCGATGAACATGGCTTAAATATACAAATACATATAATCCGGTCTCTAGTAATGAGTATCGTAACGATGTTACAAAGCCCATAAAATAAATGAAAAAAAACAGCGTTCAACACAGTTTACAAACGGCAAATTCTCGATGTTCTGTTCTGCTGCATTTACATAAAGTGCAACGATATAGTGCATCCAACTCGCGCGAATGATTACACGAATGTAAATGCGGCACAAGTGAATGATCAAGTCTATCAGTGCATCTAGCACGAATCATCTCGATACACATTAACCCCCTTATTCATAAAAAATTAACAATCTTTTTAAGCTAACAAACGTTTCCTCTCTTTCATTTGAGGGTAAACGACACAATGACAGATAAAGATAGAAAACATGTTAACTAACAAACGTTTACGAAGCGTTTATGAATAAGGGGGTAACTCGCTGCGTAACTCACTGCGTCTCTCTGTAACTGCCTAGTGGGACAAGGATGCCCTAAGTTACGTAGGGAGTTAACACGAATCGAGAAGATTCGTGCAAGGTGCATAACCTTTTGCGTTAGTCATGTATGGCAAATTATCATTGTCATATGTCACCTGTCAGCTTTGCAAAATAGAAGAAAAGAAGAATAGTTTTAATAGTGTATTTATTTATTGAGGGTAGATTCACATTTCTGTTCAACCAACGCGAGTTGGATGCATAAACAAAAGTACAGTTTAGCACACGGCAACTATACTTTTCAATTACAATAATTAAATTAGATTTTCTTTAAACGAGTATGCGGGTGGCTTGACGGGAACCAGTGACCTCTAGAGTATCGCTGTTACGTTGTCGACCTTGAACTTATCGGAAGCCTCTGTCAGTTGATTTTAACGCAATTTTGAATGTTGTCAAATGGTATGAAGTTTTACTGTCAAATTTTAACTAACGCCATACGACGCCAGTAGGTACCAAGCGGTTAAGTACCTAATTATTCTTGTGAGGTGATGGACAGTTATATTTATGAAGGTTTTACCACTAGGCTGAACCTCACTTGCATTGTTGGCGTTTATTTTTTATGATACCTTGTTGAGTTTCTTGCCGGTATCTTTTTTTTGAACCCGTGGTAAATTTTCTGATATTCATGTTTCTTATAAGCCTAATCTAAATAAAGATTTTTTAAACGTTTAGTTAGTAGTTAGTTACTTTAGACCTAGCAATTGTTTTTTGTTTCACTGTTATGTTATAAATAATGGATATGTTAAAGATATTGTATACCAAATGCATGTGGACTGCAGTACCTTTTTTGCTAAATCTAAAGTGCCGAGTGCTTCTTATGAAAAACGTTGTAAGTGCAATCTCACAAGTATTAAAAATGCGAAAGTAACTAAGGATGTTAGGATATGAATATCCAAATGGATATTTGAATGTATGTCCCCAAATCAAGCATTACCGGCTGGACGGATTTAGATGAAGTTTGACAAACAGATATATCATGTCCTGTATAAAAACGTCTTTTTCTTTGATCTTTTTCTAGCTTAAAAATAAATTATTTTATTATTATTATAAATAACATTATTGCGAAATATTCTTTGGCCGTGGTTTTCTGTAAGGCAGAGGTCCTTCCACAGATGGGCAGATCTAAATCCAGAATAATCCGCAGTGCCGTACTTGCCTATCGTAAACATTTAATTAATTTCTTGTTCAACACAATAAAGCCAATCATTCAGTAAAATACCCTTGCTGCGTAGGGACTACTCAATTTTTAATCTAAGGCTTGCGATTAAATTCTCGCCAGCACCAAATATCCTCAAACAATATAAATTTTTAATAATATTCTTCTCTGGAATAATTTGTTTTGCTATCAAAAACATTTTTTTTTCAGTTACAACCTTCTCCGTATGGATTCGCTGCTATCCGGCTATAAAAGACAAACTGCGCGGGCGCACGTCGCACTCGGGTATGGAGCGGGACGTAAGTATTTGCATTAATCACTCTTGACCAACGCCGCCATTTTGTGAAAGCCCGCCATCTTAAAAGAGCACGTGGTTTAACAACACATGGCATTACAATTAACTATTTTATTTACTATCAATTTAAAGTCCCATTAGAAATATCGTGGAGGTTTTTCTTGTCTTTTAGGGTTTTTTTATTATGTTAACTCTTTTGTTTTAGTGAGCCAGGGTACCTGCTAATTCCGGTGCCTGCGGCGGTATGGTAAGTTTCATAATGCATTTTGAAACTGTTTGGTCAATTTTAGTTTTATTAAAACTGTTTATAAGTAGTCTGTGCTTTGGTTTAGCGGAGGCTTGTAGTCACAGTTTACAACATAGTCTCATTATATCTAGTGGTACGATTTTCAATCTCTAATTTCTTTATCACTATTCTATAGCGCTATGGTTTTAAATCGCTTACCTTATGTTATCGGTTTTATACAGATTTCTTCTACTGAGTCTTCTTTCATTTCTTTATTTCTGAGCCTTCGTAACAAATTTATCTGCTCTAAATATAATAAATACATAATAGTTAATGCTTTTTGTTGATGAGAGGAAGCCTGTGCCCATGCGAGTCCGTCCACACAAAACTTAGTATACGTCGTGACAGGGTATATTGTCTGTTCCAAAAAAAGCCACCCTCACGTTTGCATCATCATCATCATCATATCAACCAAAAGACGTCCACCACTGCGCATAAGCCTTTCCCAAGGAACTACATGACGGTTGGTATGGTGTTCTTATCCAACGGCATCCCGCTTCGCCTACCAGATCATCACTCAACCTTGTGAACGGCTTATTGTCACTTTGTTCTCCGATACAAAAAGTCCATCTGGCTTTGTCAGTAAAGCTGTATTGTATTGTAATGTGTGCAGGCAGGCAGGGGCCTGGCAACGGCGGCAGGCCCGGCCTCCCAGTGCGGCCGCCGCCGGCGTCGCGCGACGCCGCCCGGCGGCGCGGCTGGCTGCGCGGCTGCCTCCGCTCCGGGCGAGCGGCGAGCAGAGGATGCGCTGACGACCGGCGTGGGTGAGTAAACGCACTACTTAAAAAATAAAAGCGCTTTCCCAACAGGGCTGAGCGATGAAACTAAAACGCTTTTATGGAAAAGGAACTTGCAAGGTGCCAAGCCCCACGTTTCCAGAGCCCTACTTTCTGCCAGACCATCAACCAACTTCTTGTTTGTCTCTCTACTGCTGCCCAATGGAACTAGCAACCCTAAGAGTTAGTGATCTCTTGCCAGAGTCCCCATCCCTGAGTCTATGAACAGGGGCGTGGCTATCGCAGTAACAGCCGTATCAATGATACGGGCCCCCGAACTACAGGGGAATCGACTTGTAGTACCAGCGTCGGTCTATTGAGAATTAAGGGCCATTTACATGGTGCTAAGTTCTCGCATGCGAGTTGAATTACATTACGGGCTACCGAGAAATAGTTGTAGGCAAACATCTTGAGCATAGATCGTTGGCGTGCGCATACACATTTGTACTAGAAACTGCTAGTGCGCAGGGAAGGTCAGTGTGCTCAAGAAGTTTGCCGGGAACTGTACGATGTAATCGATCGATTGATCGAGCCGCGCATTGAAAATCAACTCGCGTGAAGAACTCGCTTCATGTAAATGGTTCCGTATAGTATAAACTTATAATTTACAGTATAGATTGTTGTTTTGTTGTGATTAATAAAGTGTTATTGTATTGTGCTGTTGTTTCAGATCACGGTCTTGTGGCGGAGTCGCGAAGGAGTTTGTAGTATAAAACTTTAACTTAACATGCTGCGTTTATAGGAATTAAACCTTTTAACATTTTAGTTAAGATTTTGGATGTGTGTAATTCGTTCACCAGTCTAACACATTATGAAATGGGGATTCACCACTTTATACTTTTCCGTTACTGATACTGCACAAGGCCTGCTTGTGTTGTTGGATATACACTAGAATAGAAATAAGTTTTTTGTTTATGCATTCACATCTCAGTCAGCGATAGTTAAGTTTGTTTTTTTGACCTTTAATTTTTATTACACTTGTTTTTCTTGCTTTATATGTGCTTTTTATTTATAACCCGAACCTTTGGCTCTATATGACCGGCCAAGTCTAGTTTATCTCCATGTGCGTCTTTTCTTAGGACACTAGTTAACAGAGACGCGGGGATAAATTAAACTGGGTTCGTCACGTTAATGGCCGATGTTAATCGGCCAATGTGTGTTAACACATATTACATTGATATATTGTTAATTACAGTTTAAACAAAGATTGTCTCGTCTTTGGTCACAAGTTAACGCTTCGGTTACATTATAAAGTTATCCTGAGAGAGGCCAAAATGTGCATGTAGATTGACTAGAAAAGGAAAGAAAGGAAAGGCCTAATCGAAAAATTGTTCTAGCTAACTCGCAATGTTTTTGAAAGGCCTACCAACAACACCCCACACATTGGGATAGATGAGAAATAAAACATCCCTACTGCACGTGTTGGGCAGGTACCCTAAAAATATATTTGTCAAGATTTAATTTCAACACTAATGACTATTGTATATCCATATGCTAAATTGCAGCTTTGTAGTACTAGAATACTGAGCTAAGCTGCGGACAGACGGACGCACATGGTGAAACTATAAGGGTTAAAAAATGATCTTTGTCGACTAATGCCAAATCGCACGTTTAGAATTAAAGCGACTCAATTCTGAATATGACATTTCCCAAAATTAAACCCTATGTCTTTTAGTTAAGGTGATATTTTGGGATGTGTATAATTCAGAAATGGGTCGCTTTAATTCTAAGCGTGCGAAATGTCGACTAGTGGCAAATTTTGAGTACCTAATCGTACTAAGTATACTCTACTACAGGCACGAGTACCTAAGCCTAGAAGAGTGAGTGTGGCGCGGGGCACGCGGAGCTACAAGAACATTGTAGCACCTCTGCACTGGGGCCGCCGCAATTGCGTTGCCGCACGTGCGAGTGAATAAGAGTTATACGATAAACAGAGAGGCTGTAATGTCCGCTACACACCACGACGATTATTGTAGGTAGCGATTTATCAGCGCACAGTGGCCCTAACATGGCTGGCCAAGTTTAGTTTATCTCTATCTGCGTCCTTGTCTTATGGCACTAGTTAGACAGAGACGCAGAGGGGGGGTTAAACTAAACCTGGGCGGTCATGTTAGGGCCGCTGGTCGGTTTGCGCACAAATTGCGATGATAATCGTTCTGTGGCGCTAACATAACAGCCCAGGTTTAGTTTAACCCCTCCCTGTGTCTCTGTCTAACTAGTGTCATAAGAAAGGGACGCAGATAGAGATAAACTAAACTTGGCCAGTCATGTTAGGGCCACTGGTATGTAGCGGGCTTAGGATGCTTCTTATACCTACGAGTAGACTCCGTTTTTCTTCGCAGTAAGACTTCTGTATTTGTACTATTATTTATTCTGTGGTGTGGTGTAGATTTGTTATAAACTGCTAATATCCCGGAGTCCCGGAGTCCCCCGGCCCGGTTTGCCGCGCTTTGATCCCGCGATATTGCCGGACCTGCATCTCATTTAAAAATACACATTAGGCTGTTTTCCACGTCATTCAGAAAAGACGAAGAGAATTTTGACAACAATTGTAAAAAATTATGGGCATCCAGATGGTAATAATACCTGAGTCTAAGTATTAAGAATTTTGTCAGTCAACAAAACAGGGAAAACCGCTAGGAGGATGATGTTCTCAAAATCCCCTGGTGTGGGCGCGCGCAGTGGCCCCCCAGTATTTAAATTAAGATCATCTGTTACTTCGCGGCGGCCATCTTGTCCCAATATTGTTTCACAAAATAAAGCCTCGCATTTTTATTCACAAAAAAAATAGACGCTCAGGTGCGTGTTGGACTCACGGGCCGACGGTTCCAACTAACTACAAAGTATGTTGGTTTTATCTATTTGTCAAAAAAACTACTTAGTTATAACTTTGTCATATCTTTTACATGCATTTTTTATCCTCGATTGTTAGTTAGTACAATTTTAATTAACAACGGTTTTAAATCTCTTTTATATTATTTTAATAATCTAGTATTTGCGTACATGTTTGAAATTAAATCATGCCTACACGGCAGAACAGATTAAAATAAAACTTAACACTTAGACAGATCGTGTTCCAGAATAACACAAACCATAGTTTTTATCCACATTCAAGACTCAAATTGCATGCATAATAACTAAAAGATGTTGCAGAAATACAATACATAAATTCATTCATATTTATGTACCAATCTCAATTTTAATACGAAACAAGATAAAATGTAAACATTTCAAAACTTTTTAATCATTACATCAGCCATTCAGATCGCTTCCACACGAACGAAAAACAAATCAAAACTTCTACAAATCCCCATAAAATACATGAGAGTAATTCTATCAAAGGAACTCGATTAGTTAACATTACCATAGCGAGACGCCGACACTTCCATAAATTGAAATAAGACGGCGAATTAAAAAATAAATCAAAAGAGGATTTCCCCGACACGTCGTCGGCGGAGAAATTGGAAAAATACGACGCGACACCGGGAGCGCGGCTCGGGCGCACTGTCGCGGACGAGACGACACGTCACGTCCCCTTTGCATCAAAGTCACGGGTGCGACAATCTTCTATCATTTTTCTTCTTCCGTCTTATACATGTCGGAGAATAATACGTTTCGTCATGGGACGAATATAGTCACAGTATCGTCTGTCATTTCGTGGACTAATTAGTTGATGGCCGAGACAAAGAGAATAAAAAAATGACGGGGTTACATTTAATTTCTTGATTAAGATACAAATTAAGATTCACTTAGACTTCACTTCACTGAGTCTGATTTACAGCTTCAGTGTTACTTAGTTAATTACGCCAAATGAAACATAGGACAGTTCGAAGGCAGGTGTTTATTGGTTGGCTGCCGCAAGCAGAGTGTTCCGGAATGCTACCCTCAAGTGACCGCCAAGACTCTGTCGAGAGCGCTAAAGGCTGTAAAGGGTTCTGGTGCCACTTTCTGATAACGCGTTTGTTTTGTCCAGCTCTCATACTAATGACAATCCTGTTTCCGACACGGCCATTCTGTTCGAACACAAGTCGTTATCTGTTTACAGTACGACGTTTGGTCTTTCCAGGCATTATCTCTAAAACTTCATCCGTGCGGCTTAATCTAAGTGAAATTTATACCTACAGACCCTCATCCCGTATCAAATTAGTTAGTAGACATAAGTGGACATTTAGTTTTTTAAAACAACTAAACTATAAATTTACCAAATAACTGCTTAAATGAACACACAGACAGCTTATTTGTGACAGTTAAAATAAACAAAAGCTTGAAAATGTACAACAGAATTACCCTCGAAGTATGTTACAATTTCGGTTTCGGCCGGCACCGAAACCGACACTGCTGTGTCTGTTTAGTATGAGTTCTAGTAGCACACTAACGTTTATCGCGCACAAAAACCTTTCCGTCCCTCTCGCACAGGCATTGTTAGAAAGGGATATATGCTTTATGTCAGCGATAAAAGCTAGCGTGCCCTTGCCCTTGGTTTTGGTTTCGGCCGTCAAGACTAGTTTTCAGGGTTCCGTACCTCAAAAGAAAAAACGGAACCTTTATAGGATTACTTCGTTGTCCGTCTGTCTGTCTGTCAAGATGATTTTTCTCAAAAACATGTGGAGGTATTGAGTTGAAATTAATATCAAATACTCAGGCCTGCAGTTTCTTAAAGTAGTGAAAAAATCAAACTTCTAAGTCAACGCAATCAAAAGATACGGCCGTTTATGCAGCATATTTCATACATTTGCACTTTGAAAACCTACAGGGTACTTCCCGTTGCCCTAGAACCATGAAATTTGGCAAAAAGTAAGGTCTTACAGCAAAAATAGATTTAAAATACCGAAACCCGTAAAATTGTAGTTAAATTACAAAAAAATGTGTTCCATTATAGCGATTCCTAGCGCCATCTGGTTTAGAAGGATTAGAACGAAGGAAACCAACTGTTCACGCGTGTTCAACTGATTAATTTGAATCATTGTTGACATCAAATCACAACAGATGGCGTTAGTGGTCGGTCGTCGGACATTATAAAATAAACGTCACGTCGTCCGTCAATGGAAACTTGCTCGCGAAAGATAATAAGAGTGTTCGTACATATTAAAGGCGCTGCAATACAGACCTCATTTCCATATACATGATGAAATTGAAAGAATAACGGAGGTGGGTAAATAAAGCGCCGCGTGCTCAGGTGTGAACCAAAATGTAATGTAAATTGTAAATTTAACTTAATATTAAATTGACAAGGAAACGCTTTTAAAACTCTAATGTACCAATTGTATGTACTATTATTAAACTATTGAATACCTCAATAAGGTAGATTGCTGACAAGTAATATAATAAAATGACACGTAAAATAACACCCTCATTTATAACGGATTCAACAGTGAGTAAATGAATTATGAATTATGTGCTATTTTTTCTAAGCAACTTTGTTGGTTTGTAGAACGATGTATGTTTTTCTTATGTTACAATTGCAAAGCTTAATTTTTTTAAGCAATATTCTTTTTTATCGGATTTTATTCATACGTGAGTAATGTGCTTACTTCGCTTTACTTTCAACATAAAAATTTAAAGTCGAAAAGGTAGTTTTTATTTAGAAAAAGAAACAAAGTTATCACAGAAAAGAAAATAGAAAAGTTAAAAATGAAAATGAAAAATGTCACCTAAGCCGCTGCTTCTGGGTAGAGTGCCCAGAAGGCTGGCGGCGTTACCTCTCTGAATGGCAATGCCAATACGTTGGGCGAGGAACGCGCCAGCCCTTGGGTCAAAGTCGAAAGGATTTTTTTCAACAAAAAAAATAATTTAAATAATGGCTACAGTGATATAGTTTGCTGTTGATTTTGCTGTTGATTTTGCATAAGATAAGATGCAATTGATGTAAAAATACGCAATTAAGGACCCGAAGTTTTTCTATTCGTAGAAGAGTTGAGTGGGTCGATTTTGGCACCAAAACTGTACTCTCTTTACAGCATCGCCAAATACCCCATTGCCCAGCAGTGGGACTTGTACTAAAGTTATTAACAATGTTTTTTTTGACGATGGGTTTTCGCTTGCTCACAATCTCACCCGTGGCCCGGCCCTAACATGACAACCCAGGTTTAATTTATCCCTCACTGCATCTCTGTCAAACTACTACCATATCCTCGTAAGACCCACGTCAAATTTCGTTCCATGAATTTTGAACCATATCGTTTGAGACAGTGAGCTCAACGTCAGTTTGTCAATTTGTCCTATATGTAGGACTTGGGCCTTACGAGGATAAGAAAGTGACCTCATAGAGATAAACTTAACTTGGCCGGTCATGTTATTGTTACTTATAGAAAGTTTTAAGGAATGCGGCGGAGGTAGGACGCGATCACCCAGAAAAGGCTTCTTTACTCTACTTTTAAAAGTGCCCATATCATAAGTTCGGAAGTACTAAGGCAAGAAGATATAAATTTAACTTGACTTGAAATCTTTTATCATTTATATCTTTTTCAAATAAGTAGCCATCCTTAATCCTCAATACTCTCTGATCAGAAAACTACTCCAGATTTCATGAATAAACTTAAAGATGTAAGTCCAGTTCCTCGTCCAATCCCTTATTTAATTCTGGCCAAATAATTGTCATTTGGGAAAGCTTTCACAGAAGCAAAATAAAAGCTCTCGAAGCAGCCAGCTTTCAGGCACTTATTCTTAGTACCCTACAACGTAGCAAATAATCCCTCTTAAGGCGGCTTGACATAGTTTTCAGGCCACGCCCCGCCCCGCCCACTCGCTCGCCACGCCCAGCCATCTTGTGCTCGGCAATTTTCTTTTTAGAGTTCCGTAGATGTACAAAGGGAAAAACTAATAAAGTCCACTTGAAAAGACCCGACAGAAGCTGTAAGTTTGAAGTTGTAGACTCAAAATTTAAGTAGCTATTTAAGCTGACTGCAGTTTTCAGTTTTTAATAAATAAATAAATATTAAATACAGAACAATTAACAACAATTGACCTAGTTCCAAATTAAGCAAACTAAAGCTGCGTGTGTTATAAGTACTGAATAACGGATACAAATACTTCTAATGACATGAAAATGAAAATGAAAAATTTATTTTACAAGTAGGCCATATAGGCTCTTTTACATGTCTGAATCTAGTAAAAACAGCCTTGGCCAAAAGTATTGAGCACTCCTGTATTTTTCATACAAATATCGAATTTTGGATACTAATTAAATTCTAGTTTTCTAAATTTATTAATACTTATAATATTCTACGTCATCTGACAAATTAATTTATAATTATTATACAGAAAATATTTACATTGGGAAAATTAATGCTAATACAAATATATATCGTCATCTAATATTTTCCTAATTCAGAAATAAGATTTTATTTAGAATTTATATAAAAATGATGTCGTGCTCCATATACTTAAAAACATATAACATCCAAGACTCTGGTACAAACATTTGTACTCATCATGGAACAGTTGCCCCATCGGTAAATAATTTGCTCGCTATTATATGTACGGAACCCTACGATTTAGAGCAATAATTTAATGTTTTGCGGGTAGACAGTGTGTTTTATTATCCCTCACTAAAACTATCTTAGTAGCTAGGGGGGCAGCGTTTACGTACAGTCAGGCAGAAGTACGAACCTACTACGTTACTACCCAAAGGAACTGCGTGCTTGTTAGCAGAAGTTGGTACTGTTATAATTCTATATCTCTTTCTACCTTACTAACAAGAGACATTAATTTCTCTTGCGTATTATAAAATCAATGACTATATCTTGGACAGGGATGTTTGAATGATCCCGATTTGTATTGGCGATCCCTGGCTCCAAATCTTGTACACCTACTGTGTTAAATTGTTAAATTTTAAAGTATTTAAGACTAGCGACCCGCCCCGGCTTCGCACAAGTACAATCAATTTTAAGACTCATTTTTCTACACCTTCGGTTACGTTGTTCAAATTTTACCAAGGATCCCTAATTCAAATCAAATCAGTCAAATTGGAAGAATGTAGCATTCTATTGGTGAAAGAATTTTTTAAATCGGCCCAGTACTTTTTGAGCCTATTCATTACAAACATACAAAAATAGGTACAAATCTTTCTTCTTTATAATATTAGTGTAGATGTAAAGTAACATTGTTATTTTGATTTATTTAAAAAATTACACCTCGTTGAGTTTCTTGCCGGTATATTCTCATCAGAGGTTTTTTCGAACAGGTGGTAAATTTTATTACATTCATAAGTGCTACCCGGTAAGCCTTATCTGAATAAAAATATTTTGACTTTGACTTTGACTACAACAAATATAGAAATGTCAATTAAAAGTTACTAATTAAAGCGTCATTTACACGGTACAGTCAAGGAAATTGAAACACGTACCACCGTAGAACCTAGTCGAAGAGACATACGCATGACATTTGTATGACATAGCCTGGCGTTTGACGCGTCGCGTCATTGCGATAGGGTTCTAAGGTGGTACGTTAATAGGTTTCCCCTACTGTACGTCTTCTCACATGCGAGTTGCATTACATTACGGGCTCAGATGATCGCACGACCACATCATTACGTCGGTAACCCGCAATGTATCTACACTAATATAATAAAGAGGTAAACTTTGTTTGTTTGTTAGTTTGTTTGTATATAGGGGGTAACCTCTGGAACTACTGAACCGATTTCAAAAATTCTTTCACAGATAGAAAGCTACACTATCCCTGACGGACATAGGCTACTAATTTCACGTGAACGAAGTCGCGCGTCCGCTAGTACTTAATAAAAACATAGTTTTAGCAGAGTGCATATTCAGTAAAGGTGACACAACACAGAATAAACAAAATAGAATTAGAAAAGACGCATTCAAATAACTAAATACTTATAAAAATGGGCAGGGTGTTTATAATTACAAAACTGAAAACCAAGAAGGTTTAACAGTGCAACTCGCATGCCAGAACTCGTACCATGTAAATGGGCCTTTAGGAATAATGTCTTAACCGTGAATTCAACATTATTGTCAGTTATCAGTAGGATCGTTTCCGACGATGTTAACACTATAAAGAGACAGAGGACTATAATATCGTGCCTTTTGCTTTGGCCGCTTGCTCGCCAATCCCGCCGCTAAGCAGCCGTGCTTGCACTGTTATATTCCGGCGTGGAGAGCAAGACAGCCGGTGCAATTACTGGCACAAGAGTTATTCCATCTTAGCCCTCTGGATTGGCAACGCATCTACAATCTCTTTGGCGTTGCAGGTGTTTATGGGCGGAGGTGATCACTTAACACCATATGAACAACTTGCTAGTTTGCCTTCTATGTTGTATAAAAAAAGATAGAAAGATAATTTCAGAACTAATCGGAAGTCCATCTTAAAAGGCTCTGCTTCATGATATAGAAACCAGGAGTGCGATTTTAGAATCTCACCAGGTGACTAAAGCTCTCCAAAATGGCCGTGTTTCATAGAAATGCGGCCATTTTGGTGAGCTTTAGTCACCTGGTGAGACACAAAAATTGCATTTGAATCTCACCGGGTAACTAAAGCTCACCAAAATAGCCGTTTTTTCTAGAGTTTCGGCCATTTTGGTGAGCTCTAGTCACCTGGTGAGATTCATAAATTGCACCCCTGTACATTTTACTTTCATGGTTTGTTCAAAAGCGTATACATACATACATATACTACTTACACAACAGATGAGGCCGCTGTTAAGAGTTTCATAGTCAAACTATAAGGATTGGTTCTTAAGTACTTCATAATTATGAAATGTATTTGCATAAAACACTAAAAATGCATGCAAATTTTATTTTATTTTATTTAATAGGCTCACAAAACAAATTACAGTCTTTAATACAGTAGTAGGATAATGCTTACTGTCTAGATCTGGACTATAATTCTAACTATGTGTGCACGGAAGGATTAATAACATTACTTAACAGGAAATGATCGCTTAAGGGAAATCGTATAGATACATAATGTGCTAAAATTAATGTTCTTTAGGAAGACAATATAAGTTAACAAAGTTCTGCAGTGCGCTCACTGGCCAAAAACCAAAACAGTAATAATAATTAAGTTTATAAACTAACACAAGAAAGTTACGGTAATTTACAAAATATATTGTTAATAATATTTTTAAATGTGGATAGCTTGTGCTTGAAAATATCCAGAGAATACAGTTATAACTTACTGGTGGGCGTCCGCAGCTTCGTTCGCGTGGAATAAGTAGCCTATGTCCGTCTGGAATAGTGTGGCTATCTATAAGTGAAAGAATTTTTGGAATCGGTTCAGTAGTTCCAGAGAACACCTTACATACAAACAAACAAAGTTTACCTCTTTATTAAATTAGTGTAGATGTAGATAACTAAACAAAATTTTGCAATAATTTCCCAATTTACTAAGGTTACACGACTACAATCTTAATATTTACTGAAAATCATCGTGGGTAAAAAATCTAGGTAACTTTACAAAGCTTGAAAAAGTATTTTTTGTTGATTATAGTTAAACCTACGGAACCCTACACTGAACGTGGTTCGACATGCTGTTGCCCGGTCTTCGTGTGATACCAAACTACTCGCTTCTTATGAAAGTAGGGGATCCTACGGCCCCTGTATCACCTCTGAGTTGGTTCCCCTTTAAAACTCCTACATAGAAATGAAAGAACCTACCAGTAGGGAATGCAACCCCGGTTATTTTCTCTAAGAAATAACCGGTTTTTTCATACAAAGTAAAACCGGTTTTGCATTCCCTACCTACAAGTACTACAAAACGTTAAAAAACAAACACTCCCAGACAAAGGGCTTCAAAGGTGTTTACCCACTTATTGGCTATGAGCACGGCACGTGATCGCACTATCCCGGCGTATCCCATCGCAGGAAATCCCTCAATCGCGGGATCTCCTGCTCTCAAAGAGAAATATCAAAAAATACACGGAGCGGCCTCTTGGCTCTTTATTAAGAATAAATTTAGGGCGAACGGGCCAAGTTGCGCATGGGCCAAGGAAGAGGAAATTAGCGGGTTTAATAAGAAAAAATATAACTTACCTTGAACTGCAGGTTGGTCTTTTTTTAGTTGATTCCCTTTTTTTATAATATAAAATCCGGTGGTGAAATCTGTTTAAAATTTCATCTTTTTTCATGGCGTCTGTCCTATAGAAGAACTTTGTCAGTGTTAAAGAAAGAATGAAGATAAGTAGACGAGATTCAAAAGTTAATTCAAAATCTCGAAAGTAAAATGACGTTGTTTCTTCTCAGCAGAATCTTCAATTTTCCGATGCGCTAATGGAGTCAGACGTGTAAAAGAGCATATGCTACCGACGTTCAAGATAAATATTTCGTTTTATTATAGGTACAGTAATTGATAGTTTTGGAAATTGTTTAGTAAAATTCGTAAAGCCACGTGGAACCAAGTACTTACCAGAATATTATGCTTCTTTCTTAGCATCGTCTTTGCAACTAGGCCCTCTAAGTTTATGTATCTTCTAACGTATTTTTTCCTTACCTAAAATTACGTCTTTTAGGTTTCTATATTCTTGTATATTTCTTTATTAATTACAGGATCGTCATACAAGCTACACAAGATATAAAATTAAATAAATAATCAAATATGTATTTTGGAACAATTAACACCAATTGACGTAACCTTTTAGCACCTGTCACAAGCGGTAGCGATTATTTCCCGCTGAAAGAACCCGCGGCCATCTTCTAACTTGGGCCCCGCACTACACGAGGTGCCTATCTTCAGACTAATGCATTTATTCAACAGGCGTTAGACTCGATCGATACACTGCGTAATTTCACCCGAAACTGAGAGCAGCTTTATCCACAGTTCGCTGGCTATCGCCTATTTGTTTTTCATTCGACTGCAATATCGAAGGTTTGAGAATTGAGGGGTCAATGAGGCGAAGTTATGATGAGTAGCTGCTTCCTGAATATAAATTCAAAGTTTCCTTTTAGTCTTGGCCTGAAAGGGGGAGTGGTTAAATGAAAGTTTTTATTTGTCTGTGACATTGTAGTCGTACAAACATGTTTAGATCTTCTAAAAAGTTTTTTTGATTAATTTCTTTGAATATTTAACCGAAATTTCTTTCGGTTTTTATTTTTTAATAGAGAATATTCAGATTATTAAAATTGAATTACATATGCCAACACAAAGAAAAATCTTAGGTGTCTGGCAGAACTTGAACCTGTAACCTTGGCATTCCGGGCACGCGCTAACCAATTACGCTACAGAAACCAGACACTGCGAAATTTTTCAACGCGCTTTGTTTCTATGATCATTACATTATTGATTTTCAGGAGAAACCTCAAAGCCCCCCCCAACCCTATGAAGAACTTTTTCAAATTATCTCACTCAATTGAGTTACTAGTCTGGGCTTATCTTTGTGGTCTCATGACATATCATTTAATTTGACATGGTACGATTACTTAATGTTAGTCTTTCTTCACTAGTCGACAAAGATCGTTTTTAATTTACATTGCCTATTTGGACCGTTACAGGATACTTGGCCTTCATCTCAAGGCAGCAATGTACGCTTAATTTCAATGACTATGACATTACCGACGACAGCTGAATTCACTTCGTGAAATAATTCGTCGGTCGATTCACGAAGGATCGTACCTGCTAAAAATACGAATTTAAATTAAGTTTGCCATCGTATGCAAAGTGCATATTTTATTATGTCACCAAAGGACGTAACTGAATTCCCATTAGAACCAGACTTAGTTTTCAATACTTTATTGATTTCCCACAATGTAACGAAAAGCCCTTACGTAATATTCTGGTTTTAAACATAAGAAAAAGGCGTAAATACTCGAAGCTCTAGAGTTGTAAAAAAGCAGTTACGACCCTTCGTGCATGAATCGACCGACAAATTCTACTGTACGAATTCTTTATCTGTACCATTACCATGAGTTTCTATCGAAAATTCGTATTACGTTACTGCAGTCGATAGCGGTTAAATACGCTCCCATTTGTCAGTGAAAGAGTTAACCATAGTCGATACGGTATTTCTCGATGACATGTGTCAAATTTGTGACTCATGGTACCAATATTCTACGGCAACAGCTACAAAACGTTAGACACTGACGTTCAGATTTCGATAGGTAATTTACCGTTGGACTCATACTAGCGATCTTTAGCTATCTAAGTGAGCGTTAGAGGCGCTGTGCAATTTCCCATTCGAATCGTTTTACGCTGTCGCTAGCGAGTATGGTTACGGCTAGGTGCACTGTACTCATGGTAAGGGTACAGATGGATCAATCGATTGCATTGTACACTCGATAGGCCACTTTGTATAAAGGGCTATTTACATGGAGTGGGTTATCGCATGCGAGTTGCTTTACATTGCGCGGCTCGATCGCTCGATCGATCACATCTCACTTCGGTAGCCCGCAATGTAATACGACTTGCATATGAGATCTCACTCCATGTAAATGGTCCTTAGTAAAACTCGTGAATGAGAACTCACACAGTCAGTCTCAGTGGCTCTAACATGACTGGCCAAGTTTAGTTTATCTCTATCTGCGTCCCTTTCTTATGACACTAGTTAGACAGAGACACAGGGAGGGGTTAAACTAAACCTGGGCTGTCATGTTAGGGCCGCAGAAGCAGGTAAACACTTAAGAGCCTTGTCGTAGTAGCGTATGAAATGAGAGTTGCTCCAATTTATAACACTACTGACAGCGACAAGATACTAAAATGTTCAGCTACTTCTAAGTCTGACCGTACTTATAGACTTAGTTACTGAAGTACATAATCCTAATTCAATTGCAAAGCGAAAGCATCCAGCTTTTTTAACTTTAAAAGCTTAACAATAGACAAAAATAAACAAAGAGCAAAGTAAAGAAAAAGTTAAAAATTCCCTTAACAAGTTTGTTGAGCAAATCCGATTTGCGAATTTGAATAAGACCCAATAACAAACCGTGTTTTACCTTGCGCTGATTTTAATAGGGTAAGGGATGCTTCACCCCCAAGCCTGACAAAAGTGGGTTATAGTACGTCTTAGAATAATTACACTTAGAATAATTAGATAGATAGATAGATAGATTCATTTATTTCTTATTGGAAATTACATTAAATTCAGAATGTCAAACATAACAAATTCACAATAAGATCGTCAAAAGGGTAAACAAAATAATAAAAACTAAAAATATCTAGAAATTAGTCTAGAAAATATCAAAATATCAAAATTTCCCACTAGGTACTACGGATTGGTTATACACTGATAAATACTGCATTCAATTTGATAGTAAATAAATAAATAAAGCATTTATCCCTTTCTAACCAGAGTGTGCCAGAGAGACGCAGGCAATTCAATTCAATTCAATACATTTATTTCAGATTATTAATCCATATTGTTTATCATTCATTTATCGCTTTCATGGGTGTATTATTACATTTCAGATCTTATACTATGAATTTTTCCAACATGAAACCCTGTAGTTGAGGTCACTGCAATATTCTTGAAAATAACTTAAGGTGGAGCGCTTCGCATGAGGCAGGAATTTTGAAAATGTTGTAGTTTTTAATTTATTGTGGCTAAACAGTATGAATTTTTATCAATTCAAGTAGATTCCCGGTAACAAAACACTGTTTTTAGCGATTGTGTTATGATTTTGGAGAATCTAGTTACTAGTTTTAAATAATGGTACGATTTATGTTTCAACCGACTTTTACGCACTTAATTCACAATTATTTAAAATCAACAGCTTGAACTTCCAAAAACAAACCACAGTGCCTTACGAAATAGCGTTTTACTACCGGAAAACTATTTGAATTGATATAAAAAACACACCATTTAGCCACTATAAATTAAAACCTGTGAAAAATTCGAAATTCCCGCCTCATACGCAGCGATCCACCTTAAACACTACTCACACTGTATTTCACCGTGTGACTTACTACATCTACAAATTTATTTATCTGTGCGATAAACGCTAGCATGCTACTAGAGCTGGCGGCCATAGGCTGGCTACCAATTCCACACGAGCGAAGTCGCGGGCGTCCGCTAGTACATTACATGTTTAAGGTATTGACTTGGTATTGGCTGAGTTTATTACAGTAATGGATTGGTATAGAACACAATGCCGTGGAACAATGGCTCGCCTGTCACGTCCGGTCGGCCTCGATCACTGTATTACACGGAACTACCCCCATTTATGTCAAATAACGATTTTATACGACATCTTGTCCTTACTAGATACTTATCTATACATACGATTACTTATTATCCTTTAGTAAGTAGTATCTGGCAAGCAGGTCCGAACGGTTTGCTACCAACATCTTGCTCGCTAATCCAGGCGCTCAGCAGCAGTGCTTGCATTGTTGTGTTCCGGTGTGGTGTGCAAGACAGCCGGTGGAAGTACTGACACAAGGGGTACTCCATCTTAGCCCTCTGGGTTAACAAAGCAACTGCAATCTCCTAAGTTTTGCGGGTGTCTATTGGCAACAACATAGCATCTAACATCATTTACAGTATAAAAAGATACCTAAAAAAAAAGGATAAGTTGATAAATAAAGAGTTAAGTACTGTAAAAATAACTTAATCTTTCAAAAAACTCACTCCCGTTTACAGCCAAACAAATAGTCCGTTCATGGTACCCGAAGCATAAAAGGCGCTATAAATAAATTACTTTCCAATATTACGAGCATCCCCTAATACCGTGAAAGCTTCGCGGCGACAACCCAATACCACACAATATGGAGTGTCGTTTGTCAAAGCAATACAAACATTTCGACGCGTCACCTTTATGGACGATTACGTTTTCTTCAATACAGGCCAAGGAGCGGTAATGCTGGCGGATACGATAAGAAATATACTAAATCTCACGCCTGTTACCCTTATGGGTACACAGAGATCACATACTATTTGCCCCGGTCCTGACATACCCTCTTCGCCTCCTCCACAACACATTCCTCTCTTCATCATACGCCTGTCCCTGATACTCCTAAAGCCTGACTTTGGCACATCACATCGATTTGGTCGAATAAAATTCTATCTTGAAAAGAAACAATTCTAAATGGATCCCTTGTAAACAAGAGTTGTTCGTACCATTCTTAACACAGCGGTATAACATACTCATAGCAGCCCTAACATGATTGCAGACCAAGTTTAATTTGTCCCTCCCTGCCTCTCTGTCTGTAAGTACTTAGTGTCATAAGTAAGGGCTTACACGCACAGAGATAAAGTAAACTCGAAAGGTCATGTTAGGACCACAGGTTTTTTTGCTGATCATAGTTCTCGCAAAGGGTACGGGCTACGATCGCTTAGCAAATAACAATTTATTTTAACACTAAGATAGGTGATTTACCATAACCAAAGAACCAATACCAGACCACAGGTACAACAAAAGAGAAGTAGCTAGACAAAAATCAACTTGATAGGTAAACTACGTAGATCTAAGCCCTTCGTAGCTCGTGGTCGGTCCCTAAAAAATCGCCAAATCACGTCGATTAGCACCGCCGGTGTACAATACACAAAGCTCGGCGATTACACCACCGCCATGCCGTTTGTCCACCCCGCTATTTAAGGAACACCCACGTTGGTTTCCCACAGTCCTGCAAGAAAATTTGAAGGGAAAAGTATTATAATTACTCGAAATCTCGAAAAATTACGGTCGTACTATAAAGTAGTTGAAGAACCTACAATTGCCAAGTATTGCTTAATTATTTTAACAAGGGTTATTTTTAAAGGTGTGTTTTGGTTTCGTGGGCCGAGTCGTCATTTTTTTGACAAATACAATAGTGTTAATTAAAAGAATTAATACATACAGAATTTAAATCAAGCCGAGTGACAGTAAACAAATAAATATAGATCCAAAACTGACAGAGATAACGCAACCAATGGATCAACACTTTCAAAATTCAATGGACCAAACAGAGCCTCTAGATCTTTCAACTAAGAATTCAAAAGCATCGTTAAGTATGATAGATCTAAAGTTTCTAGCTGGCATTAACAGCCAGCTGGTCAAATTGTACGAGAGCAGTCAGTACCTCGGCTGCAAGAGTCAGTGCTTGCAACGAGGCGGCAAGAATGTGCTGCCGTGTCAAGTTTGCTTGAAGACTTTTGACAGACCCTCACTGCTGAAGAGGCATATGAGGACCCATACAGGTATGTAGGTATCTAGGTTTTGCGGGTACTGTTTTGCTCGCTATTCCAGCCACTAAGCAGCTTGGAGAGCAAGACAGCCGGTGAAATTACTGGACATTCTATTGTAGGGGTCTGGGTTGCAGTGGTGGTCACTTACCATCATGGGCGTACCCAGGGGGGGGGCAGGGAGGAGCAGCTGCCTTCCCCTGGAAATCTCGTAGAACATGTATGAACTCGCCTAATTACTAATCAAAGTGTAAACGGGGCCTTATGCTCTAAGTTTTAAATAAACCGCGCAGTAGACACTGGCAAAATGCACGGTGCAATTGCCAAATAAAACGCGCGCGACGATGGCGGACGAAGATTACTTAATCTAGCATCTGACTTGCCCCCCCCCCCCCCCCGTAGGCCAGACGCTGGGTACGCCCACGCTTACCATCAGGTTATCCACTTGCTCGTTCGCCTTCCGATTTTAAGTATAACTGCCAGGCAGGGCGCAAAACAAAACAAATCGAAAATAAATTACAACTGCTTAAGAATAAATTGATTTTAAGAGGACGCGTAGCAGCCAGTCGCCAACATTATGTATGTATTTGAAAACTATATAGAAGATAAGTAATAACGTCTGAAGATGAATATGCGGCTAACTTATCTTGCAGATGTAGTCCTATTTTCTTCCCTAAACTTTAGTCCACGAGAAAAGGTTTTTATGTTGGAGTGCCTTGTAGCTTGAAGTTTAAACCCTTTTTTGTAATATTTTGCATCCTATACTATATACTGCCAATGTAATAAATGGGAAAGCCTGTCAGAATGGACGGACATTATATTCCAGTGATTACCCAGTTATACTAATAACCACTAAGTGTAGCCACTGTTACAGCTTCACTGTGTCTTACTAATTACTAAATTAGTACTTAATTTATTAAAAACATAACCCTTCCTTTTGGCTTTGCCGTAGTCGGGTAAAAAAGCAGCAGTGCCCCAGAGTTCGCCCTTCAAAGTCAGTGAAGCTGTAACAGTGGCTACGCTTGTAACAAACTACGGTCCTTTAAATAAAGGAGAGATGATGTTAGTTCCTATTTCACACAAAGACAGTCTAAAAGATTTTCTATGTGATGATGTTAGCTTTTAAGTAACAAATTGAATGGTATTAGAATTTAGAATTTATTTTATTGACATACATAATAATGATAACGACATGATGTAGTATTTGTAATGATTAGAATTAGAATTAAGTATTTATTTGTTTGTGAAACACAGATGAATTATATAATGTTTAGTACAGTCCTGAAAAGTTTGTCGTATGTCATGCGATCATTTCTTAGGTTAGATTATATTTTTTAAAGCGTGTACACCTGTAAAGGTAGGGTTAAGCGAAACTATTACTAAGCATCTGTAACTGCACTGTTCAAACCTTAATTCAGACGCATTAAATTTCATTTCATTTCATTTCATTTCAAAACTAATGAACGGATATTGCTGAAACTTTACAGTAATTATAGTTTACTAGTGGACGCGCGCGACTTCGTTCCCGTGGAATTGGTAGCCTATGTCCGTCAGGGATAGTGTAGCTTTCTATCTGTGAAAGAATTTTTGAAATCGGTTTGTAGTTTCAGAGATTACCCCCTACACACAAACGAACAAAAAACAAATAAACATAGTTTTCCTCGTTATTATATTAAAGTTGAATATTAGTGTAGATAAATCCGGAAACATTAGGCTATAATTTATTTGCATGGTGCGAGACATTTCTGAACTCCACACGTATAGTCGACCAAGAAATTGCTTGACCACTTTTCGGCCTTATTACAAAGGGACAAGGTTCAAAAGTGGTCAAGCAATTACTTGGTCGACTATACCTCAAAACTAAAACAACACTAAAAATTAAATTTCAAAAATTGTAAAAATTTACTCTTTTCTCCGATAATACGGTTTGGCATTTGGAAGCGGCATAACTTCTTTGAAAAAACCAAACTTACGAGCATATACCTAATAGATATCTTGTCTCGTGTTGTTATTGAGTTTCTTGCGGCGTTTCTTCTCAGTAGTATCTTCCATTTTCCGAAGCGCTAGTAGATTCAGACATGTAAAAGAGCCTATACGGCCTACTTGCAAAAAATAAATTTTTCATTTTCATTTTCATATTAATCATCCTTAGTGTGAATCGGCTAATAAACGTGTGGCTTAGAGCTCGATATATTGGATGGAATCTCTAAAAGCAATTTGCGGGTGGTAGGCCCTTGTGCAAGATTCGTCCGGATCGCTACCACCATCTTGCTCACTAATCCTACTGCTAAGCAGCAGTATTACACTGTTGTGTTCCAGCGTGGAAAGCAAGACAGCCGGTGCAATTACTGGCACGAGAAGTATATTCCATCTTAGCCCTCTGGGTTGGCAACGCATCTACAATCTCTTTGGAGTTGCGGGTGTTTATGGACGGTAGTGATCCCTTACCATCAGGTGACCCACATGCTCGTTTGCCTTTCTATGTTGTATATAAAAACGAATATGTCGGCAGAAACAACAAAAAATTTCGAAACTTCCAAGGTTTCATTCAGTGGCAGTTTATCTAAGCAATTTACCCTGTAAGTGTTAGTTTTTTTTTTTATACAACATAGGAAAGAAAACAAGCAAGTGGGTCACCTGATGGTAAGCAATCACCACCGCCTATAGACACCTGCAACAACAAAGAGAGTGCAGATGCGTTGCCAACCCAGAGGGCTAAGATGGAATACCTCTTGTGCCAGTAATTACACCGGCTGTCTTGCTCTCCACGCCGGAACACAACAGTGCAAGCACTGCTGCTTAGCGGCAGGATTAGCGAGCAAGATGGTGGTAGCGATCCGGACGGACCTTGCACAAGGTCCTACCACCCGCAAAAGTTCCTATTGTTTTTCTAATATATAAGCTCTGTTATTATCATTTTAAAACTTTTTTAGACGTCAATGTATAATAATTATTATATTAATTTAAAATCTCTGGCTAAGTTTTTAAATTATTTGTTTAAAGTAATAAAACAATATCAATACAAAATATAGAAACATTATAAAACCCTAACCTAGAGTGCCGCCGGCAGCGGGGCAGGGCTCAAGCTACCGGTGGTTAGGGCTGCAGAGTGAGAAATATCTTGACTATTCCTGACCTGTGCAGGAGTAGGTACTGCCTTCTGAATACAATTATGATATGCTCGCATATAATTCCCTTTGGGGTAGCCACGTCAATTATATAAAACGTAATAAATCATTTTTATTGTTTTAGGCGAAAAACCACACATCTGTAATGTATGCAGCAAAGGATTCAGCACGTCCAGCTCCCTCAATACACACCGACGGATACATACAGGTATTTGGCATTAGTCAAAATGTCAACATCGACATCTTGTATTTCAGATGGTAGCTACTAGGTATACCTATTTATTATTTTATTGTATTTTAAAAAATATATCAGGGGTAATTCCTCCTTTACTGCATCCCTTTCATACGGCACTAGTTAGACACTGCTTCAATGGAACATGGTTATTATCTTCGTGTTAGTCACCTTAAGCCTGGCCCTAACCAACGCCAACATTGCTCTTACGTGGCACAAATAACTATTGTTTGTTTGTAGGAGAAAAGCCACACAAATGCCCCGAGTGCGGAAAATGCTTCACAGCTAGCTCCAACCTGTATTACCATCGCATGACCCACACTAAGGTAAATGAATCACCATCATTCAACACGGAATCTACGGCTAAACATATTTAGAGGTATGTGTGCCTCTTTATTGCACATAACACATAAAGTAACAGATTACAGGAAAAAACAGATGTACAAAGGCGGAACTTATCCCTTACCACATAGATAACATATCAACACAACACAGAACAACATATCTCGCTGTGCGGCGACCACGGAAGCCAGCCAACGCTAAAGACGGATATATCTGTCACTATACGTTAAACGCCAAAGATGGATATATCCCGGCACTATAGGTTGAACGTCGCTGTACACTGTGGACGACTATATAGGTCGGTAGCATGGTACTCACGACAGCATACAACGCATTTAGGCGTCCAAGGCGTTAACAAGGTTAATCGAATCCTACAGATTTGCCCCTCGAACTATAAAAGGATCAAATAGATTTTAAACTAACGTGGTTTTCACACCATATTTATAACATTATCGGAACTTAAACGCGATAAAAACATTGTTAATTTGGCCATGTTTTAACGGCCGTGGTCACGAGTAGACCACATCCGTTAAAACATGGCCGAAACGTCGAGATAAATTAAAAATGTTTTCATCGCGTTTAAGTTCCGATAATGTTATAAATATAAAAGGATAGGTTTGTAAACATCCGCATCTTCCACAGAACAAGCCCCATAAGTGCGTGTGGTGTCCGCGCTCGTTCCCCACTCCCGGCGAGCTGCGCGCGCACTGCGCCGCCCACGGCGCCGGCGCACCCGCCGCGAGGCGTCGCTGGCACGTCGCGTAGACACAGTGGCGTAACGATAGGGTGGCAGGGCTGGCAAAATGCCACGGGCCCCCAACCCAAGAGGGCCCCGGCCCAAGAGGCTGCGAGCTCAAAAATAGTACTGATAGGGCCCCATTCAAAGAATTTGCCACGGGCCCCCGATGGTATAGTTACGCCACTCCGTAGACACAATTGTCAGAACCAGTGGTTTTCAGTGTTCAATGTTTGAAACATTTTGATTTTAAAGGGTAATTTTGAAGAAAGTAGGAAAGGGAAGGTAGGATAGGGAGAGTTTTGAAAGGGGTTTAACCTTTTCCGACGCCAAGCCCGTGCCCGTAAACAGAAACACCTTCAAAGCTTTTTTTGTGTCCTAAATGTTATAAGTTATTGTTGAATGGACAACGTTGTTTGCGGGTGGTAGGACCTTGTGCAAGGTCCGTCCGGATGGCTACCATCATCTTCCTCGCTAATCCTGCCGCTAAGCAGCAGTGCTTGCACTGTAGTTGCGGCGTGGAGAACAAGACAGCCGGTGAAATTTCTGGCACAAGAGGTATTCGATCTTAGCCCTCTGGGTTGGCAACGCATCTGCACTCTCTTTGTTCTTGAAGTGTCTATAGGCGGTGGTGATCAGTTACCATCAGGTGACCCACTTGCTTGTTTACCTTCCTATTTCATAAAAATAAAAAAAATACAAAAAATTTGACCACCACCACCTTTGATACATTGGTTAAACGTTATGTTATGTTATACTTAGTTTAAATACACGTTAAGAAATAATTTATTAGCATAAGCCATTCAATAAACGACTATTCCGAGAGAAATGCGCTTTTATTATCTCCACTGCCACGCTAGTCTTAAATTCCTACTGTAGACATCCAGTGGTGACAATTCCACAAAAACTAGTTGAAAATGCGATAGGCAATTTTGCTACTTGATTAATTATCAACTTCTTTTATGTTAAATAAATAGGTACCAAAAACTGAACCCTGCGTGCCCCGTTGTCACATCGCTGCTTCTATTTTACGTCCGTGAAAACCGAATAATCGGCGAATTAAGTTTTGCCAGCCTCTATAACTATTTCATAACAATCCAATACTAGAATAGACAAAATAGATACAACAGTATCAACTTTATTCATTTAATCACCGTCACGTTTTATTCGCTTAGCGTCACCATTGTCAGCTTCCAGCTTCCTCTTAGCACCATTATCTACAGCATCGGTGTCACTCTCCTTGGCTTCATTCGTTTCATCGCCTTCGTCTACCTTCTCATTAGCTTCGTCAACCTCATCGTTGTCCTTCTCATTATCCTTGCCTTCATTCGCTTTAACAACCTCAGTTTCCGTGTCACCTATAGCTGCTGTATCTGTTTTGTTTTTGTGGTAGTTGTTTTGTAAAGCTTGGTAGTCGCCGGCTGTGTCGACCTTAAGGAGTTCCCGGAGGGCCATGGTGGCGTAGCAGCTAGCGGGCAGCGACATGGTGAGCAGGAGGGCTCTGTATTGGCCATCTGGAAAGACGGAAGTTTTAGGTTGGGTTTGTAATAGAAACTTTTATTAACAAAATATAGGATCAACGCCAACGACGAATATTTCCGTCGCTATAGATTCAACGCCAACGTCGGATATATGCGTCACTATGGATTCAATGCCAACGTTGGCTATATCCGTCTCTATAGTATCAACGCCAACGACGAATATTTCCGTCGCTATAGATTCAACGCCAACGTCGGATATATGCGTCACTATGGATTCAATGCCAACGTTGGCTATATCCGTCTCTATAGTATCAACGCCAACGTTGGACATATGCGTCTCTATAGTATCAACGCCAACGTTGGACATATGCGTCTCTATAGTATCAACGCCAACATTGGATATATCCGTCTCTATAGTAGCAACGCCAACGACGAATATGTCTGTCACTATAGATTCAACGCAAACATCGGATATATCCGTCACTATAGGTTCAAAGCCAGACACGGATATACCCAACCTACGTGCATGCGCATAAAGGCCAAGTTCGTCAGTTACAGAAAAGAGTTTGCGTGTGGATGACGACTTTTGTATTTGACGTGGCTTTAAATAATCTACAACTACACTAATTTACACTATCTACATCTACACTATTCTACTTGAGTATAATAAAGAGGTATACTTTGTTTGTTTGTATGTAGGTATGGGGTAATCTCTCAAACTACTGAACCGATTCCAAAAATTCGTTCACTAATAGGGAGCTACACTATTCCTAACGGACATAGGCTATTTTTTTATTTATTAAATAGGATGGCAAACAAGCAAGTGGGCCACCTGATGGTATGTGATTACCACCGCCTATAGACACCCGCAACACCAACGAGATTGCAAATGAGTCGCTAACCCAGAGAGCTATGATGGAATACCTCTCGTGCCAGTAATTGCACTGGCTGTCTAGCCGTCCACTCCGGGACACAACAGTGCAGGCGCTGCTGTTTAGCGGCAGGATTGGCGAGCAAGATGGTGGTAGCAATTCGGACGGACCTCGCACAAGGTCCTAGCACCCGCAAATTTCATGCGAGCGGGCGTCCGCTAGTGAAATAGACAGACCTGGCATATGTTTGAGCTGGACGCCCCTGAGCTCGTCCAGGTCGGACAGAATGAGATCGTCCGTGGGCGCGGCGTAGCGCGCCAGGCTCCACGACATGTCGATCGGCTTTGTCACCAGCCGCCGGTACGCGCCCGACATGCTCAGGCTCCTGGAATATTCAACGACAAAATTACGCGGTTTTTACGCGGGCCGTAAGTAGCAATTTACCGCACGCGAACGGAAATTTACACTTCACTTCACAGGGGAAGACGTAAAATAACATAAAATAAAATTGTGTATCGGGCGGTGGTGAAAGTCTCAGGTCTCAGGTTTGGCTCGTGCGACAAGTTCCTGCGATCTGAGACAGTTTATATTTCACCACCCTCGGGGTGTAATGTACTATTAAAGTTTAAGAATTTAATTTTAATAATATTACTGCTTCCCCTCGATCCTCATCGTTTTGGTTTAGTGTTTAGCGGTGCTGGTTAATAGTTAAGTCTGTGTGATGTATAGTCGACCAAGAAATTGCTTGAACACTTTTCAACCGTATTACAAAGGACTAAGGTACAAAAGTGGTCAAGCAATATCTTGGTCGACTATACGCTGTTTCATGTGAAAGCGGAAAAATATATGTCGAACAGACGCAGCTGTTTTGTACGTGTTCAGCACTGGTTTCGCAGAGCAATGCCATTTGTTACACTTTGTTAAAACGACGAGTGTTCAATCAAATAATAAATGTTGTCACTAATTTTGATCAAACACTGGTAAGATCTGACCCAGAAATGTCAACTTTCACCCTGATACTGACAATTATATGTATTTTTGTTTGGATAGACCCTAATCAAATAATTAATAGATTCAGGCGTTACTTTGTTTCGCGGAGTAGCAAGGTAATTTGTTCCAGTTTGTAGACACTAATCATTTCATAGACAACCAAACACAAACACAGAGAATGCTCCAAACGAATAACACCGTTATTATTTTATGATTAAGAATAAAAATTATACTTACTTGATTTTATTCTTCAACTCCAACGTAAGTCGATCTTTCTCCAACAACTCTTTATAATAATCAACCATATTCGGTGGGTAGTCTATGAAATAGCCGGGCAGCGGCATTATCACGTCGAAGATACTGAACTGCCCGCTGTCCACGTCTGCTTGAGTTAAAATCTTCACTGGGAACTTCACAGGGACCTTCTCTAATTGAGCTTTGTCTTCCGGCTCTTTCGCTTCCTCTTTGGTCTCGGTTTCCGATTCGCCGCCGTTTTCTTTCGCGCCGCCATCTTGCGTACCGTCGCCATCTTGCGTATCGTCGCCATTTTGTGCGTCACCGTCTGAGCTTTCCTCGTTGTCGCTTTCTTCTTCAATATCATCTGTAGGGAAGAGAATTTTGAGAATTATTTGTTTGTTCTTAGATAGGGCAATTAATTGGGTCCATTGATGACGTAAGCTCAAAATGGAGGGAGAAAGGCTCAGCAAAATATCACTAAATCTCATCTAGGAATAGAATAGAATAACTTTATTTCAGGCTGCATAGGCCCATAGATAAATACTAGGCATGCAACGAATAGTATATTCGGCACTATACCGAATAAGTAACAATAACATAAATATTTATTATACATAACTAATAACTTAATTACTAGCACGTAGAGTATGTAACGTGAGCACTTTCGCGGTGTCAATTAACCGGCCACAGAACCGCCGGAATGCGACACCTTTCGGCCAAAACTCTTCGCTTGTGAAGGTCGACAGCTGGTCACTCGGATAGAGGGCGGTCCTTGAAAATCTGACATCAACTTTGTCACATCACAACAAGCACACGGGCTCATTTTCTCTCAGTACGTCTATCTCCTACTGGGATTGTAAGAAAGAGATGTACTGAGCGACAAAAATATTTTTAGAAAAGGTTAAGCATTTTTAGATTTTTTAGTTATTTAGTTAAGCTACTATATTGTATGTTTATACAATATAAAAATCTTTTTGTATATTGTATAAACAAACAATATACAAAAAGATTTTTTTTTATGGAATAAGAAGGTAAACAAGGAAGTGGGTCACCTGATGGTAAGTGTACACTACCGCCTATAGACACCCGCAACATCGAAGAGATTGCAGATGCGTTGCCAACCCAGAGGGCTAAGATGGAATACCTCTTGTGCCAGTAACTTCACCGGCTGTCTTGCTCTCCACGCCGGAACACAATAGTGCAAGCACTGCCGCTTGGCGGCTGGATTAGCGAGCAAGATGGTGGTAGCGATCCGGACGGACCTTACACAAGGTCCTACCACCCGCAAAATTATATTATATTATTTAATAAATTATCAATATATTTAGTAAGAAAAATGTATTTTAGTATGTAAGTATGCATGCTGCAGGTCATTTGTAGCTATCTATGTGCTATATATAAATCATTCCGATTCTGATTCTGATACAAACGTACAATAAATATATAAACTTACACATTTACTTGAATACTTACTATCTATCTATCTATCTATCTAAACGTGTGTGTGTCTCACCGTGCACGTCGGAGAGCGGCACGAGGTCCCCGGGCGCGGGCCGCAGCCCGAAGCGGCGCAGGCGCTCCGACGCGGCGCGGTTCCACACCAGGGACTGGTACGAGTGCAGGTACAGCAGCCGCGTGTTGCGCGCCAGCTGCCGGCAACAACAACTCATTCCAACACTAGCTCCGCACGGGCAGGGGGGTTCCACTCCGCACTGTAGATACGCTCGGCCTCCTTGCCGACAGTGTAGGCAAATCGCAGTAGGTTGTCGGCTTGCCGCGCGCCCGCTCAACCCTAAAGTATCGGCGGGAGTTGCGGGGGAAGGCGGAGGCGGGCGGCGCGTTCCTTTTGACGCGGGCCAATGTGTATGAAGTGATACGAACTTTTTTGTGCGTGATAATAAAGTTGGAATTCGTTTAATCGTGATCGTAAAAGAGAAGTTTCTGTACGTTAAGTACTATTATTAATTCTGTTGCATCGTTTTTCTACTCGCAATAATTCATGAAATAGTGATCACAAAAAAAAACAAAAAAACACAGTTTTTCTTCATTTAACGAACACTTTAAATTTTTATAGTAGAAAAAAATTTGTCAACAAGCCAATCTACCTCGACGTTTCGGCCACGTTCCAACGGCCGCGGTCACGAGTAGACCGAAGCGGAGGGTATTACTTCTGTTAAACCGCGCGAGTTTTACAAACTACCCGCACTTCGTCTCGTTAACAATATAATTTCATCGTACCGAAGTCCCGATAAGTCATACATAGAGACCGGATTATATGAAGTTGAAATATGCATATAATCCGGTCACTAGTCATGCATATAGTGACCTTGTTGAGGGCTCCGAGCAGGTCCTTGGGCTGGAGCGCCAGCGCCTTCAGCAGCCGCACTTCAATAGCGCCGTGGTGGCGCGGCACGGCGGCGGCGGCCGCGGCCGGCCCGGCCGACACGTACTGCTGCAGCGCGTGCTCCAGCGGCCCGGCCCGCGGCCGGAGCACGGCGTTTATTGCCTGGGGAATTCAAACAAAAACAATAGCACCTTCTTACTTGGAGACCATTTTTTTTTAAGTAAAAAGAACCACCCATTCCTGCCATTGCCCTAGTTTTTCTTTGTGTTGTCATTACAATTTTAATTTAATAATTTGAATGTAAAAACATTTAAAAATAAAATCGAAAGAAATTTCGGTTACAATAATTTAAAAAGAACCACTTTCCCCAATGATATTATAATGCATGGATGTACAGTTTCATACTGAATGACGGCAGAAAAACGGCTCAACATAAGAATACAGGTTGACGCCGATGTTACTAATGCAAATTATTAGTTTACCATTTGTAGTCATTGAATTTACAACTTTACGCCTAACTGCATAAAATAATAATTTATTGGGTTTCGTTGCAAATAGGTTTTTTTACAAAATAATAGTACTGACAGCATTTAGTCTTCTTTTTATCCTACTTTGATACGCCATTTTTTAAACACTGACTAGAAGTCCATATTACTTGTAGATCAGTGACTTTCCCTCGAGAACGAATCACTTTCCACAGGCGGCGGTAATCGCTTAACATCAGACGAGCCTCATGCTCGTTTGCCACCGATGTGGTATATGAAAAACCGGCCAAGTGCAAGTCGGACTCGCCCCCGAAGGGTTCCGTACCATTATCTATAAAAACGGCAAAAAAAACATGTCTGTTGTATGGGAGCCAGCTTAAATATTAATTTCATTCTGTTTTTTAGTATTTGTTGTTATAGCGGCAACAGAAAAACATCAACTGTGAAAATTTCTACTGTCTCATTATCAGGGTTCATCAGATACAGTCCGGTAAAAGACAGATAGCGGAGTCTCAGTAATAGGGTCCCATTTTACCCTTCGGGTACGGAACTCCAAAAAAACACTTAGCATCACTGCCGACGCATGACGGCCGGTTAGCCTTGTGGTTAGCGACCCTGTCTAAGAAGCTTGCAGTACCGGTTTCGATTCCCGGGAGGGGCAAATGTTTGTATGATGAATACGAATGTTTGTGCCTGAGTCGTGGATGTTATATGTATTTAAGTATATATTTATCTATATATAAGTATGTATATCCGTCGTCTAGTCCCCATAACACGAGCAGCTTTAGTTGCTTACTTTGGGACTAAGTCAATTGGTGTTAACTGTCCCAAGATATTTATTATTTATTTATTACTAGCGGACGCGCGTGACTTCTTTCGCATAAAGTTAGTAGCCTATGTCCGTCAGGGATAGTCTAGCTTTCTATTAGTGAAAGAATTTTCGAAATCGGTTCAGTAGTTCCCGAGATTACCCCCTACACACAAACAAAGTTTACCTCTTTATTATATTAGTGTAGATGTAGATAGTGTAGATGTAGATCTATTACGAATTATTTTAAATATTTAGCTATGCCTATTTTGAATCCACAAGTTTAATATTTATGTACTATTTTCTTTTTATTTGACAAGGATATTTTTATTCTTATTTTATTTTGACATGCGGAGACTATACATCTCCAAGTAATATTGCACAATTTGACCGTGGAGGCGTTTTACACCTCTGCTAAGCATAGATTAAGGTAATCAATTTGTTTTTTGACCCTTAGAGACTATACATCTCTAAGTTATTTAGACTAAGTATTTGATTGTTATTATTTCAGGGACCATATACATCCCTATCAAATTTCTTTGATCTGGGGACCCTATACATCTCCTGATCATTCTTAACTAGTGCCAGTACGTTCAATATGCTTGAAGCTTGCTGTGCTATTTACTGTTTTTTTTTAATTATATTTTTTATGTAACTTGTGTATGCCATGTACTATTGTGATAAATTGCACCGTAATCTGTTTTGAAAAGAGAGGAAAAAAAAAATAACTGCTGAGTTTCTTGCGGCGTTTCTTCTCAGTAGTTTTTCATTTTTTTTTCATTTCATATCACTGGCCTACCTCCTGGAACTCCCCGCGGAGCATGCTGCGGCCGATCTCGTACGTGGGCACGTCTGCGCGCGAGCCGAACCGCTGCAGGCCGTAGTAGTTGACGAAGCCGCGCGCGCGCAGCGCCCGGCACGCCGCCTCCACGCGGTCCTCGGACGCCGTCACGTTGCGCAGGGCTATGCGGAAACTGAGCACAGATACTTACATCAATAAATCTTTAAATTATAGTAACACTTCCTGACAAACTTCTCGAGCACTGACTTTGACTGCGCAGTAGCCGTTTCTAGTAGAAATTTGTATGCGCCAACGTACCCCCTCCATTCAATTTACGCTCAAGATGTTTGCCTATAATTGTATAAGTTAGTGTAGCTGGACTATCGGCAGGTTGGCTATCGATAGTTGACACTAAACATTGTCACGATAATAATAATAGATTTCAGTATTTATTAAATAATATAAAATTTTACCTTCCAATAAAATTATTATTATGTTTCCTTCACGTCCGAGGTCCGCTTTAGAGAGACATCGTTGCCAACGGCCGTAGGTCGTCAGATGTCGCTACATCCGTGATGCAGAATCCCGCGCCAACAAGCACTTCCTGTGGATTTGACTTCCGCCTACCTGTCAACCTCAACTTACGACTAACTAGCCGCCATGTTTTTCAATCATTATAGGCGAGTGATGCGGTTTGGTGGGCCCACCAGGTAGCCATTACTCGGACCTCGGACGTGAAGGAAACATAATAATAATTTTATTGGAAGGTAAAATTTTATATTATGTGTTCCGTATCACGTCCGAGGTCCGCTTTAGAGACCTGTTTGTTATCTCCTGGTGGCGAGTTAGGAGTCAACGTGGTGACTAATGGCAATAATGTGACAATGTGAAGAAATAGGTACCTGTTGAGTAATACCAAAAGCAAATAAAATATCTCACATTTGCAATAAAAGTATAAACAAATTCAGCAAACTCAATAAAGGACTTACGACAGGCTATTCAGTACTATAAATAACAGTCTGTATTCAGAAACAGATTTAACACCGCGTTAATAGCACACTTCTGAAGATAATCAGACAGTAAAAACAATTTAGTACCCAGCTGCCCGTTAAGCTAGATGGGACGTTATTAACAGAGTATTTAAGTACTTTAAATGGCAAAAAACCCTTTCGAGTATGGGTACCAGACGTAGCAGGCATGCCGGTGGTAGCAGGGGCTTCAGTCTAACGGAGATAACGGAGTATTGTTCGCTCCCACGTCTGCCAATCAAATCGGTTTTGCAACCTAATTAATGGTACAACTGGTGAGGTCGAACTATCAAGCTAATAGTTCTTTTAATATTTGTAATATGTTAGTATGTCAAGTATTTATCTATGGCCTATGCAGCCTGACAATAAAGGTCTTTAATAATATACAAAGTTGTAACAATGTTGAACGTAGATACTAACACCCTGCGCCGGTATATAAATTACGCGAGCGGGTTATCCTCTGGTAAAGTCAAGACGATTATAGGTCAGCTGGAATCGTTACATTTTGCGTAGGGTCAACTCAAGCTCTTACAGTATGCATATACGATGAGAAAACATGACAGAACTCGTTGCCCTGCTAGCAGGATACGGCGAATAATTCTTTACGGATCGTGGTGTACCGTGTCTTACCGTAGAAGTGACTCTCTTATGACAGTCAATCGCAATCGCCAAACCACGTGACGGCCCGTTAACCTCTGCGCTGTAGTGTGGCCTGACCAGAAGCAGCAGTCGCAAAGGCATCCGCAACACAGCCAACGGATAGCGCGGCGTACAGTCGGCCTCACTGTCGAAACGGGTCGGCAGAAGCAGCAGCGGCGAGGGGCGAACGCGAAATCAGCAGCTGGTACGACAACACGTCATCATCGTTGCGGTAACTGGCAGGCGAGAGCAGCGCGATAGGCGATAAAAACCGGCGAGTGCAGCGGTAGCGCTTTGTGGATGCGCCTGCCTGGTAATAGCAGCGGCCAAGAAAAATAGCGCAGCAAAGCCAAGCCAACAGCTAGCGCAGCACCAAGTCCATTTTGTCTCCGTACGACAGTAACAGCAGCAACAGCGTAGGAAGCAGCGGCTCCGACAGAGCGTTACTGCCAGGCACGCCCACATTTCTCAAAATGACGCGCGCGTTATCAATCACACCGTTTCGAAACTTATTAGCTAACACAGCTGGTGGTGCAAAAGCTGATCAAAAATCCATAACAACTACCCGTGAAACTATGTAGAAAAAATATTTGTTGTTAAAGGTACTGTCCAGTGCATGGATGTATGAACGTGAACGAACGATAGAACTGCAGTTTATTCAATGTTGTATACATTTACTTAACAGACTAGGTTACGCAAAGAGTACGAATCGGAATCAGTATATCAGTATCAGACCGCGACCATGTCACAACATGCTAGTGCCTATCTGTTTCGAAGCACTGCAAACAATATCTAATTTGTGACGGTGTGGCAGCCCGCCATGACGAGTACAGCATAGCCGGCAGTCAGGGCGACAGCTGTAACGGGCTTGCAGGCTACAGTCGTGATGAACGCGCAGTTAAGCCAGCGGCTAGCCCGCTAGCTCGCACTATAGCGGCTTGACAGGGGCAGCGGATGAGAAAGAGGCGTGAAGCTTCGTGAAGGTTAGCGCGAACGCTCGTCCGCATCACGACTGCAGTTGCCCGACCGGGACCGAGGGTGGAAGGAACGCGCGGCACAGCCCGCTGCTAGTGTGGCAGCCCGCGCGCTTCTCGGGTGCAGCGGCCCGCAGGGCGGCACCCGCAAGAGGCGAGCAGTAAAGCCCGCCATTACGGTGACGACCTCGTAGCCGTAGCGGCCTGGCAGATGCAGCGGCCGCGAGACGCGCGCCACTAGTCTAGGCCGACAACCAATCGGGCCTCGTAGCGGTAACGGCTCGGCAGAATCGGCGCGACTGTATGCAAACGTCTAGGCAGACAATCATTTGGCCACGCAGCTGTAGTGGCCCCGCGGGAGCAGCGGCAGTGAGCGGCGCGCAGTTAAGCCAGCGACTAGGCCGACAACCATTTGGCCTTGTAACTGTAGCGTCCGGCAGGAGCAGCGGCCGTGAGAGGCGCGCAATTAATCAGCGTCTAGGCTGACAATCATTTGGCCTCGCAGATGTAGCAGCCTGGCAGGAGCAGCGGCCATAAGAGGCGCGCAGTAAACGGCGTCTAGGCCGACAACCATTCGGCCTCGCAAATGTAACAGCCTGGCAGGAGCAGCGGCCATAAGAGGCGCGCAGTGAAGCCAGCGTCTAGGCCGACAACCATTCGGCCTCGCAGATGTAGCAGCCTGGCAGGAGCAGCGGCCATAAGAGGCGCGCAGTAAAGCCAGCGTCTAGGCCGACAACCATTCGGCCTCGCAGATGTAGCAGCCTGGCAGGAGCTGCGGCCATAAGAGGCGCGCAGTAAAGAGAGCGTCTAGGCCGACAACCATTCGGCCTCGCAGATGTAGCAGCCTGGCAGGAGCAGCGGCCATAAGAGGCGCACAGTAAAGCCAGCGTCTAGGCCGACAACCATTCGGCCTCGCAGATGTAACAGCTTGGCAGAAGCAGCGGCCGTGAGAGGCGCGCAGTAAAGCCAGCGTCTAGGCCGACAACCCTTCGGCCTCGCAGATGTAGCAGCCCGGCAGGAGTAGCGGCCGTGAAGGGCGCGCAGTTAAGCCAGCTCTAAGGTAGTGTAGCGGTCCGGCAAAAGCAGCGGCCGTGAGAGGCGCGCCACAAGTCAACGTCTGTATCGGGTCGGCAGGACCAACGGGCACAAAAGGCGCGTAGCATAGTTGAAGGCTGCCGCGACAGTATTCAGATTCACATCTGTAATAGGTTAGCACCAGCGGCTAGCACAACAGCCATTCGCGACTGTATCGAAATCGCGCTGAGACAGCAGCAGAGTGGCGCGCAATATGGCCAGCAACTTGTGCAAAATACCTGTTGATTTAGCAGCCGCAGGACGGGTGCAATAAGTAGAGCCAGCAACCAATTACAAATTATCTTGGTCTCGCAGCTGTAGGTGCAGCAGCCGCAAGGGAAACGCAGTATAGCTGACGGCGTAACGAGATAGCCCATCGGCATCGCTGCTAATCGGTCAAAAGGAAGTAATTTCGCGGAGTGGACCAGTGCAGGTGGTCCAAACGAGTGAAGGCGACAAAGGGGAAGTGCCTGTACGCAGAAAGCAGCATCGCAGCAGCAGCGGTATCGCCTCTCCCAGTGGGGGATAAAGGTTTAGAAGACCCACCAAAGTTACAGCACTGGTACCGGCAGACAGACCGAATCTTTCGTTTAAGACGGACAGACTCGTCTGGGCGAACTATCGTGCGTTTATCTTGGTTTGACAGTCTCTTGTTAACATAGGTAGTATAGTATAATACTGCACAGTCATATTAAGGCAAGGCGGGAAAATAAAGCGAGGCGTTAGCGGTACTAGCTTTAGTAGGTAAACCATTTCAAAACAGACAGAGGTCTGAGGTTATTTACAGCATCATCTAACGTTTCAAACGGAACACTGACAGAACACTAAGAAGTGTCGATTCATAAAACAGTTTCGATAATCTAAGTTGCAACCTGAAAAGTAAGCTTAAAACTAAATAGAAAGTCGTTCCGAGTATTGTAGGACGGGGCGACCCGACATCCTACTTATAAAAATACCATCGAGGAATATTAACGACTATAAAATTCTTTAATAATGAAAGTAAATGTGGGTAGTGATAACACTACCTACTTTCTGAAGTCGCCTCGGGCCGCGGTAGGCGCGTAGTTTCACCCGGCTGCCGTCAGAAGGGAGGGTTATGCTCGTATGATTTTCTTGTACCCCCCCCCCCCCCCTTTTTTGAGAACTTTTGCGCGGCACCGAGGGATCGGAGTTTAATGTCAATGTACTCCTACTCCTACATGTTGTCAATAATTGGGAAAATCGCTAATCCACTAACGCTTCGCGAAGAAACAGACCGGACCCTCAATTTTAATCAATCTGGAGCTTCAAAGCATCTGGTATCGTGCGCCGGCAGTAGAGCCTTTAAAAGGCAGAAGCCATCGCCAGTTACGCACGATCGCAGCATCAGACTGGACCGCATGGCCGCTCACGTCTCGTAACCCGCCGTCGGGCCGGGAGGGCCCGCGCTCGGGGCGGGCGGGGCCCGCGGGGACTCGGGAACTCGAGGGAGCCCCGGCGCTCGTCAGGGTTCCGGATCAGGCTCCGGCTCCGGCTCCGGCACGGGCGCGAGCAGAGGCTCGGGCGTCCTACTTTTACGCCAGCGGACGGGGTTGCGAGATTCACATAATAATATCGTTCAGCTGACTCACCGACTGGTTTAAGAGACATCGGAACCTCCATTCCGGTCCGACGGGGGATGCGGGGCGGCGCGGGGTCTGCGGGGCCCGCGCCGCCGCCGCGAGCTTCTCGACGCGACGCTCCGGATCTGACGCGGGACTCTCGTTGCGGGACTCGCGCAACACACACGGAAAATCGTTAGAAAGATAACACGAACTCTCTAACGCAAAAAATCGTTAAGCGGAGGAATTGTACTTTTATCTCGAAGACCTCGCTTAAAATAGTGTACGTGGGTGAATCAACTTTTAAATGTCCACATAATGAAATTCTGGATTTTTATTTTATTTTCGTATTGACCATATTTAAATATTTTATTTTAAAGATAATTTTCTCTTGTTTATGATTCTGTATAGAGCAGAGCTGTTTTTTTAAGATTTTAGTGAGTTTGATTTAAAAAACTTCACCAGCTCAAATTTGCCCTGTCCCCTGGACCACCAATCAAAAGTATTTTTTAACAAACTAAACATCAACTATTGTTAAAAAAAATATTTTAATTACATTAATTAAACAATGCAGTTTTATTTTTTATCTTTATATATGGCATAAACCTCACGAAATTTCACATTATTTCCTTTAATCATGTCCCCAGGACAACTCTAATTTCACAGAATCGGAACTTTTCATTAAAACACGTAATAGTAATAGTAATATAAGAGAATTCCTCCTGCTACTTTGTTTTATATTGTGCTATTTTATCTTTAAAAAATTATGATCTGTTCTTGAATTTAAAAAGAAAAAAATTATGATATGTGTTTTTCAATGAAGGGACAACTTAGTTGTCCCAGAGACAAATCTGGTTGTCCAATGGAAATATTAGAACCAAAAATCTTAAAGAGGGTACTAAATGAAACCAATTCAGTAAAGTATCATAAAGCAGTTTTAATGGTTCGGCACACCGAACTATAAAAACGTTATCAACGCTCTTAATAATCAACAACGTTACAAAATAATAATATTTTTTTAATAAATCAACTAGTTAACATTTCCTTACACTTAGTGCAGTCTTGAACAGTCTCATTTTTATAATTAAAGATCACAATACGAGTATTACTTATCGCTCGAAGACTTTCGTCTCCAGACACTGCGGTATCTTGCATGAGAAGATGTTTCGTAGCTTCCCGAACGCTGCCCAACTGAGTCGGATTCGCCGATTGACCTCTTTGTCGAAGTTGGACCTACCTAACTGGACAGTTTGTCCCAGGTACACATAATCATCCACAACTTCAAGCGTAGAGTCTCCGATCTTAACGGGAGTTGGAACTACATGGGCGTTCGACATGATTTTCGTCTTATCCATGTTCATCTTAAGTCCAACTCGCCCGGAGGCCCTACTGAGGTCATTGAGCATTGCACTTGGGCCCTCCATGGTGTCAGCCAGGACCACTATGTCGTCGGCAAACCGAAGGTGAGTGATGTCCTCGCCGTTGACATTAATGCCAAGCCCACCCCAGTCCAGAACCTTGAAAACATCCTCCAGTGCGGCGGTGAACAGTTTTGGAGAGATCACATCTCCCTGTCTGACTCCCCACCGCAGCGGAATAGGCTTAGAATTCTGGTCCTGTAGTCGGACTGACATCGTGGCGTTTTCGTACAGACACTTCAACACTTCGATGTACCGGTAGTCAACTTGGTACCGCTGGAGAGACTGCAGTACAGCCCAGGTCGAAGGCTTTCTCATAGTCCACAAATGCAAAGCAAAGGAGGAGGATATACTCCTCGGTCTTCTGTATAACCTGCCGTAACGCATGTATGTGGTCTACGGTACTGAAGCCTTTTCGGAAACCAACCTGTTCGGAAGGCTGGAAGTCGTCAAGCCTGCGAGCGAGATGGTTCGTAATGACTCTCGAAAACAACTTGTAAACATGGCTCAGAAGTGAGATGGGCCTATAGTTCTTCAGCAGGGTATTGTCACCCTTCTTGAAGAAAAGCACCACCACATTCTGTTCCATGCCTTCGGCGTTTTCCCTTCGTGAATGACGGAATTAAACAAGGTCTGAAGAGCCCTGAGGATCGGTTTTCCTCCTGCCTTCAGGAGTTCGGCTGTAATTCCGTCATCACCTGGAGCTTTATTATTTTTGAGTTGTTTGAGAGCCATACTAATCTCGTACATGCTGACGTCCGGGATATCTTCGGTATAGTGACGGGTCAATCTAGCTCTGGGGTCTTTAGCTAGATTATCAACTTTTAGATTAGTTTTGTCAGCTGGCTTTGCCCAATAGATAGATCTCTCGTAAACATTTTGGAGCCGTTGTTGTGCTCTATCGCCTCCGTAATACGATTGGTATTAAATAGGCGTAGTCGCTCTTCAGAGACTTCGAGATCTGCGATACAGGAGACATGTTTCTCATCGAGGATAAATAGTTTCCCTCCTTTGACACATTTCTTTTCAGTTCAGTCATTTTTTCTGGGTCTTCTTTAAGTCTTTCTCTATAGCGTCTTGATTTCTCCTTCTCCGATAGTCCCATTACCTAAAATGAAATATATGTATAATAAAAATACGCAAATAATTTCATTAAGGTAAAGATCCCAGTGCTTGAAGCTATTCCAATCGTTGATAAATTGAATGTTATGTCTAAGTGAACGGTCAAAGACAGGGTACTTATTAACTATTGGAATTAGAGTGTCAAGCATTGGGACGTTTACCCGATCCCTTAGCTTCCCCCCCCCCTACCCCCTTTACCCTATTAAAAATCTTATCTCATCGTTTTTGTCCAAGGAACAACCAAAATGTCCTACGGACAACCACTTCCGTTGTCCAAGTGACTAGTTGTCCGAGGGACTTATCTAAAACTTTGAGCCGTATAATGAATATTAAAGTTTCTTTGTGTTTTATCTCACCCTTATGGTAATATATAGATAAAATTGTATCTGGTACAACATAATTTATTGTAATATGTTAACTACTTACGTATTTGTGCCGGTTGTCCGATGGACAGACAATAAAGCCACCCACACTCTCCAACAGTACTCGGCCGACTGAAGTCGCAAGTTTCGCGAAATCATAATGGCGGCTAGGCCTATCTGCTTTCCAGAAATTTGAGCTTGTTGTCAAATATTTTACTACGCCATCTATATTTAGATTTCATAACTAATTTATGGTTGTCCAGTTGACCTGCATAGCATTCATAATTAAAGGGACAAAATTAAAACGCAAGAAATTCATAAACCGTTTAATGCAAATATTAGAAATCGGTATGTTTTATTGATGATAAATATCTATAAAAAGGATTATGTGTATAGATATCAATTTTGTAACAGTATTTTTTTCGTGATACAAATTTTTATGATACTCCGTTGCACGGGGACAATTTGTCCTACTATTGAAAATCAACTTTTCGTCTTTTGGACAACCATTAAAGAACCGGGAAAATTGTAAACAAAATAAAATGTTTTGTAATAAAGTGTTAGATAATACTCATAGTAACATAACGGGATACAGATAAAACTAATTACTTTTATAAAAATTGTATTATCGATCAGGGACTCTGTACGATTGATGTTGGACACATAAAAGTTGATTCACCCACGTGCGAAACCAGATTATCACGATCGATCGTGATTATGCACGTGATTACGCTCAAAATCTCCTGAAAGCGTGTCACTCCTCGCCGACTAGGGCGGTATGAATATTTACGGACTTACCCTCTTTTGTGACACGAAAATTTTAACAAAATATTTTAAGGTTTGATTTAAATTATTGTTAAAGAGGGAGAATTGAGCTGTGAATTCAAAATTCAACGTGATAAATGAAAAATGTAAAATAATTAAAGCGACAAATACGAACCATCTTCACCGAACGGCGAACGACGCAATAATGATTGAAAAACATGGCGGCTAGTTAGTCGTAAGTTGAGGTTGACAGGTAGGCGGAAGTCAAATCCACAGGAAGTGCTTGTTGGCGCGGGATTCTGCATCACGGATGTAGCGACATCTGACGACCTACGGCCGTTGGCAACGATGTCTCTCTAAAGCGGACCTCGGACGTGACACATAATAATAATTGATTTCAGTATTTATTAAATAATAATAATTAAAAAATAAAGATAAAAATTAAAATAGATATATACTAATTAAAATCCAATATTATTGATAGACATTAATCAATACTATTGTTAGTATGGATAGTATTGTTTTTTGATGGTATTGATACAGTCGGTCAATAGTATTGATATTTTATAATAACCAATTTTGACTATTTAGAACCAGTGCTGTCATTATATATGTTCAGTGAATAAACAATTTGCTTCGTTTCGTTTCTTTTTGGGAAGCAATAATAGTGCATTACACTTCAAGGGTGGTGAAATAAAGAACGTCGCAGATCGCAGAAACCTGTCGCCCGAACCGAAGGGAGGGCGATAAACGTGCGTCCTGCGGCTCTCTCTATCACCGCCCGAGGCGGGTACATAATTTCACGTCTTGCCCTAGCCGAAACCGAAAATGTCTAGTCGCGCAGCGGGCAGTAGATCGCCACTCCCGGCCCGGGATGACATAAAAAGGAACAAGCTCAGCTCACTGACCGGTTGCCCTTGAGCATGCCCAGCCGGAGGTGGTGGTCCCGGAAGCGGAAGTTGCCGACGTGCACGTCGCGCAGCGCGCGCGCGGCGGCGGCCAGGCGGCGCGGCGCCACGCGGCGCAGCGAGCACCACTGCGACGTCTTGGCGCGCCGGTCCTTCGTGCCCGCGTAGCCCAGCACGGACGGCTTGATGCTGCGGGAGGTTGCACGGGGGACTTCGAACTCGAACTCAAGGTCAAAATATTTTATTCGGATCAGGCTGCCGGGTAGCACTTCTGGGTGTCAAAAAGTTTCCCACCGGTTCGGAGAGACCTCCGACGGGAAGATGCCGGCGGGAGACTCGACGAGGTGTAATTTTTTAAATAAATCAAAATTACGATGTTATTTTACATCCCAAATATTTAAAATTTTACGATTTAACAATTTAACACAGCAGGTGTGCAATCTTTGGAGCGAGGGATCGCACATACAGATCGGGATCATTTCCGAACATCCTTGTCCGAGATATAGTCATTGATTTTATAATACGCCCGAGAAATTAATATCTTCTTGACAATAGATTTAGACTTAGCGCTGCAGAGGGATGTATGTAGGACTTGGTGCTGCCGAGGGATGTATGTATGGCTGGATGCTGCCAAGGGAAGGTTGTATGTAAGACTTGATGATGCCGAGGGCTGTAAACATCGCTTGAAGCTGCCAAGAGAAGGTTGTATGTAGGACTTGATGCTGCCAAGGGATGTATGTAGGACTTGGATACGGCAGAGGGATATATGTCGGACTTAATGCTGCTGAGGGATGTATGTATGACTTGATGCTGCCAAGGGAAGGTTGTATGTAGGATTTGATGCTGCAGAGAGCTGTAAATATTACTTGATGCTGCCAAGAGAAGGTTGTATGTAGGACTTGATGCTGCCGAGGGATGTATTTAGGATTTGAAGCTGCCAAGGGATGTATGTAGGAATTGATGCTGCCGAGGGATGTATGTAGGACTTGATGCTGCCGAGGGATGTATCTAGGACTTGATGCTGCCGAGGGATGTATGTAGGACTTGATGCTGCCAAGGGATGTATGTAGGACTTGATGCTGCCAAAAGATGGTTGTATGTTATGTAGGATTTGATGCTGCAGAGAGCTGTAAATATTACTTGATGCTGCCAAGGGAAGATTTTATGTAGGATTTGATGCTGCAGAAGGGTGTAAACATCACTTGATGCTGCCAAGAGAAGGTTATATGTAGGACTTAATGCTGCCAAGAGAAGGTTATATGTAGGACTTGATGCTGCCAAAGGAAGGTTGTATGTAGAATTTGATGCTGCACAGGGCTGTAAATATCACTTGATGCTGCCAAGGGAAGATTGTATGTAGGACTTGGTGCTGCCAAAAAATGTATATATCACTTGATGCTGCCAAGGGAGGTCAGAACTAGAGACACAACACTTTCCCTCGGATTAGGCTTATGGGAAGCAAATCCGTCTGCAGAATACCCAGAGCCATTGACAGAGGATTATAGTAGGAGCTATGACGGTACTGACTTCATGCGCAGGCGCTCGGCGAGGCGGCCGGCCGCGTCCATGGTGTCGACGTTCTCCTTGTGCAGCACGAAGTGCACGTGCTCGCCGCCCCACACCCACTTCACGCGGTTGTCGATGCGCGCTGCCGGCACAAGGGGCTCGTTATTGCAAAAAACAAGCTAGCGGCACAGAATAAATAATAGTACTGACGTACAGAAACTTCTCTTTTTCGACCACCATTAAACGAATTCCAACTTTATGATCAGGCACAAAAAGTTCGTATCGTGCTTTATAAACATTCGCCAGGCGGCATGCGTCAAAAGGAAGGCGCCGCCCGCGCCCGCCTTCCACCCGCAATGCCCTGTGGCACTGCTAGGGTTGGGCTGCTTACTATAATACTATCTCGCGCGACACAGAGAGAGCGGACGCGCGCACTGCAAGCCGGCAACCTACTGCGATTAACCTTTGCCATAGGTAATGCGGCGAGCGCACCTACAGTGCGGAGTGGAATCCCCCTGCTAGCGGGTCTCTTGATGATGAGTACCATACTTTTGTAATATTAGAAAATTGCAAACGAAGACCCTTTCAGATTTTACAACCTGATTTATGGTTGAGCCACACCAGATGCGTATTCAGCTTGCTTTGTAGTTGGAGCTGCAACGCTTACGCGACCGGTATGGCCTTGTCCTTACTTTGAGCTACTCTTCGCACTTTTGCAATACTATTAAACATTTACTTTACAATATTGTGTTGCTGTATTGGTATTGGTTGGTTAAAGCTTAGGACCTTGTGCATGGTCCGTCCGGATAGCTACCACCAACTTGATTTATAATCCTGCCGCTAAGCAGCAGTGCTGCCAATGTTGTTCTAGCATGGAGAACAAAGCCGATGTAATTACTGGCACAAGAGGTATTCCATCTTAGCCCTCTAGGTTGGCAACGCAACGTAGATGCTCGAAGATTGTAGAATCTTCTTGGTGCTGCGGGGTGTCTATAGACGGTGGTGATCACTTACCATCAGGTGACCCACTTGCTTGTTTGTTTTCTTATTTAAAAAAAAATTGTAATTTAGCAATTCACATTAGCCCTCAATTTTTATAGAAATATGTATTACATTAGCAACCAAATTATAGTAATAAAAATTTAAAACTTAAAAATTGCATAATATGATTATAATTTTACCTCCTTTGCGATATTTCACAAAACGCACCATCTTCTTTTCACCGACTGCGACGGTGCTGCCTACTATACTGTCCCCGAAGGCTTTCTTCACAGCGTCATGAATTTTAGTTCTCTGCTCTTTGGTCATTCCATCCACATCAACCTGGAATTCAGAATGACATGAAAACATTAACAAGTGTATGAATATTTTATCAATTGTTAATTAACTTTAGTATAACAAAATCTAAACTAAAATACCTAATAATTTTTAATGTAAAACAAAACCTACAATGTAAGTTACTTTAATTAAACAAAACTTATGTTTTAAATTATCATTTAAAAAAAGTCTGTTAAAAGCAGAAATCAATAAATAAAAAAAACAGTATTTAACAAATATATTGCTCAACATCATTTTAGTATAATACTGTCAGAAACATTCGTAGAAAAAACATGGTTTTACTTTTAATGTTCTTCAAAAATATGTTTTAACAAATCAAGGCCAGTAAAGATTAATCAGATTGATTTGCTTACTGCAAAAGCGGAGCAAATGAAAAACTACATCAGTGAGTTAGTTAATAGCAAAAATAAAAAAAGGATTAACCTAATACCTACTTCCACCTTCTCGTCAGAAGCTTCGGAAACCGCCAGCTTGTTGATCTGGTCCCACACCTCCATCGGGAGCAGTTCCACATTGTACTTGTTGAGCAGCAGGTCCTCATCTTCCTCAACGTCCTCGTCCACCGGAGGCTCGGGAGGGGTCTGGTCAGTCAGCTTGGCTATCTCACCGTTAAGGTTTATCTCTGAGACTTGGAAGTCTGAATACCTGGAAATGTAAGTTGTTGTTTGATGTAGTATTTTTATTTTGTAAGCATTCAGTTTGTATCAGTTCTATTTGTATTGTTCTAGGTCACACACACACACCCAATCCTACCGTAGCTATCTGACCTACCGTACATACGGTCTCCTGGTGTGTCTTTGTCAACAAAGTCGTAATTGGCAAAATCCATTTCGACCTAGAGAGGTCACAGGAGATTAATTTCAGTCGACTTTACAACAAAAAATTACAGATTCCAAAGTGATTTGACAGATATTTTTGTGCAAGATCGATTTTGCATCAACTGAGAATCACTGCACAGGGGGCAGGCCCTGGAAGGGTGCAGAAATGATCAGGACCAAGTTTCAGGTCATGTATGGTGGTTAGTAGTAATTTTCATGGATGCAGTTATAGAAACTCGCACCAGGCGCGTAAAATACTATAGTTACAACACTGATGATTATTGCCATATAATGACCTTTTTGTACCCTTTAGAAAACACAGTTAAACGCACCCAGGGAAGGTAAAAAAAAGATGGATGACTAACTTTTAACTAATTTCCTGTCAATTCTGACTCAAGTACTTAATAGGATTTCACTTAAAAAAACGAATACTTGAAATTAGGCACACCACTATTTTACCTGGACTTAATAACACCAAGGAACCCTTCATGGTCACTGATATACTCTGTAACTCCAATTTCCTGCTCAGACAACCTTTTGCCGGGGGTATCTCTCGGAGTTTTATTCCAATGCTGGTATCCTCGGCCTCCGTAATCGTTTCGTCGGCCGCCGCGAAAACCTCTGTCGTTCCCGTAACTCTGCCCTCCGTAGTTCTTGTTGACACCTCCCCTGGTGCCCCTTCCCCTGCCACCAAAGCCCCCACGCCCTGGACGGCCCCATTCCTTCCTATCCCAATTTTTCTGACCCCAGTTGGGGCGACTACCGCTGCTCATTCCGAAATTCAAGATAACCTGCAATTCAACGCGGTTTCACGTTTGGTTGATTGCGCTAGTGCCGCGATATAGCTAGATTAGTTACTCTTATTATTAGTTAATACAGGAATTCTTATTTTACATATTCCGACTTAAAACAATACGCAAATACCACTGATCAAAACACGCGATGTGAACCAAAACCAGTGTTGCCAGATGGATTTCGCGTTCGGGTACGCGCACCACCCAAAAATAGTACGCAATTTGACTTTTGAGTACGCACCCTTAAATACTCCAGTAAAATTTATAAAATAGCGAATTAGCGGCACTACCCATTTAAAGTAGGCGTAGGTGCTGTCTTAGATTGCATGAAGAAATTAGTGGGCGCTCTAGTCGTCTTTTTTTTTAGTTATAGGCCGCGGTCAGAAAAACTTTAAGGCGTATTACTTTATACATAGTGGGAATTTTTAAATATTTGCAGTTTTTAATTTATTTTACCTAAATGAAGTGACTTTTTATCAATTCAAGTTGTTTTCCGGTAGTAAAACATTATTTATTACGTGATTGTGTTTGGATTTTGAGAATTGACAAGATTTCATGTTTCTAAGCCTATAATTTGATTCGTTCTCTGAATTCTGTTTGGAAAGCGAAAGACGCTAATAGTTTTAAATTTTCACTAGGATTATTAATTTATTTATTCCATTTTTTTAAAGATATATTTATAACTCCAAAACTACCACACAATAGCACAGAATAAATAATAGTACTAACGTTCAGAAACTTCTCATTTTCGACCAACATTAAACGAATTCCAACTTTATGATCAGGCACAAAAAGTTCGTATTACTTCATAAACATTCGCCAGGCGGCATATGTCAAACGTAAGGCGCCGCCTGCGCCCGCCCTCCACCCGCAATGTACGCGCAATGCCCTGGCGCACCGCTAGGGTTGGGCTGCTTACTGTAATACTATCACAACGCGCTACACAGAGTGAGCGGACGCGCGCGCGGCAAGCCGGCAACCTACTGATTAATACCTATGCCCATAGAATTAACCAGAAACCGCCAGCGCGCCTAAAACTGAGGCAACTAAAACCACTCTTAAATGGAGTGGTTGCGCTTTATTGCGCTTAGTCGCTCCTTTGCAAGTAGCGCGTCATGACGTATTGTACTAATGCCAATTTTAATTGTAAAATGCCGTCTTGTGTCGTTCCTTCAAGCAAAAATGCTGCTGGACATACCAAAAAACAGGATAGGACCACATTTTATCTGCTAGTAGCTCTTTTAAAAGTGAATTTATTTAATTATTTAATTTATTTTACTTATTGTGATTGACTTGGAGAAGAGGGCGTCCATTCTGTAAGTGTTGCCAGTGTAGTCAAAAATGGGATCAACCGTGTAAGTATGGGGAATCGGCCCCAGACGTCAATTGATTGCCCAGATTTATTGGCCCAGATATAAGACGCTGATTCACCAAATATTAACCCTAAAATGCCACAGGTATACGAGGAAAAAAAATATTTTTATTTTATTTTATCTAAACTACAGAACCGATTTTTATGAAACTTGGATAGAATATGTAAGTAACTTAGGTTTAACAAACTGGAACAAATTACCTTGCTACTCCGCGAAACCAGTGCCGGGCTCGTGCAAAATAGCTGCGTCTGTGCGACACATATATGTTCATGCAAAAACCCACCCTCCTCCTCTTCCACGCGAAACAACATATATCACACAGACTCAACTACACACCACCACCACTAAACACTAAAACTACACGATCGACGCGCGTTTCGCCTCTATATGAGATATCATCGAGACCAAAAAAAAAATTTTGCTTGGGTGCTTTTGTTTTTTCGCAAAAATGTTGGCGGTAGGCGGGATTAAAGAAAAATGTTTTAGTTTGTCAGTACGCCATTCGTTCAAGTACCGAACGGTCGTACTGTTCGATCTTGATGATGCCTCGTATAGAGGCGAAACGCGCGTCGATCGTGTAGTTTTAGTGTTTTGTGGTGGTGGTGTGTAGTTGAGTCTGTGTGATATATGTTGTTTCGTGTGGAAGCGGAGGAGGGTGGGTTTTCACATGAACATATATATATATATGTCGCACAGACGCTGCTATTTTGCACGAGTCCGGCACTGGTTTCGCGGAGTATTATTATTATTATATTATAGGCGAGCAGCATCATTGCTGATATGCCTATCTCAAAGTTCCACAAGTTATTTCAAAGTCTTGAGTAGCAAGGTAATTTGTTCCAGTTTGTTTATTTTGTCATTAATAATACCGATTTTTCTTTAAAAATGCCGTAGAATTCTTGCCACTTCTTCTCACGGAGCTTTTAAAGTGGCAGATAAAAAATAAAATATTTATATTTTTGGAAAGAATAATTAAAAACATTTAGACTTAGACTTTGAATCCATGTTTTATTATTTGTATGACTAACTAAACGATAATATTAAAGCAACTGGGTAAAATTATTGAAAACTAGTTGTGTACAACGTTAGTTAGTACCCTATGCCGTAATAATTATATTTGTTAAATATTTTTAACAAGTGTCCTGGGTGGGTGCAATGTTTCCACAAAAAGTGTGGAACTGCTCCCGAGCTGGCAACATTACAAGGGAGGGGGGCGGGGCTTGCGCGGGACGTGCGCATTGTTTTTGGACACAGCGCTGGGCATGACGTTTTAGTTGAACACTCCTTCTAGTTAATTCTATGCCTATGCCATAGGTCATACAGCGAGCGCACCTACAGTGCCGAGTGGAACCCCCCCTGACAATAGATCCATTACTAGCGTTTGTCGGGCACATGAACGCTTTGGTCCCTCCCGGACACGCATACTTGTTAGAACGGGAAAAATGCTTTATGTCATCGATAAAAGCTAGCGCGCTAGGCCCCCAGTAATCACAAAATGTTCGTTTCACAACTTTGAAAATTAGTACTCATGCTGCACTAAGGGAATATTATGGTGAATGAATACTATTTTTTCTGCGTTGAGAGGAAACAAGCGGTTTCGCCTGACTCCATAAACAAGACCAGCTTCAGAACAAAACCTTTCGCTGTACACACTGCTGCAGGTTGCTGAAAGATAGATTTTGGCAAAGTTTGATAATTAATCGTGTTTTTTTATTGTTATTATATATATATATATATATATATATATATATATATAGGAGCGACAGACAAGCAGATAATTCACTTGACGGAAGGTGTTTGCAACAAATTCAACAAGTTAATGAAATAATTATTAACTTCGCTCTTGTACGAAAAGATTCACAGTCGCCAAAGTCCGCCAATTCGGTAGCGCGCACACGATCGTCACCATCAGCGAATCCAAATGGCAATGTCCGACAGGATATCCGGCTATCCGGCTAAAAGGTTGGCCGAATATCTGGTATCCTGTATCCAGCCAAACAGCAATCCGTTGCATCTTTAATTTTAAGTTCAGTAGGTTAGAAGATATTTCACAATTTTAAGTCGCTCTCGATCGGTCCGAAACAAAAGCTAGCTTAAATGACTTAGAGGACGCTAACTGATTTGGACCGGTCGTCAGCGCTGTAATCGCTGTGAGCCATGTAAACTCGATTCGGAACGCGGCCCACGTCTGACGTCTATTTTATTACTCTTTCTATGATCTTTCTATGTTATACTATTTCTATGGATTTTAGTTCATTTGACTTCTCAGAATTTGATGTTTACGTAATTAGGTATCTGTGGCTTTTTATGTTGCTATCAGTTAATTTTTCGTTTCCCATCGAAAGTGGAGTACCGAAGTATTTGACAGACTGAAATAGTACGCCAATTGGCGGAAGAGTACGCGAGTACGCAAGATCACTAAATAGTACGCAATGCGTACTCGTGCGTACCCGGATGGCAACGCTGACCAAAACTACCAAAAGGAAAGAGACAGATTTTTGGAAGTGTCAATGTCAGTTGGTGCCGGCTTTTTTTTTTTTACTATCTTCTCTGGATAATGCAAAGGGATTTAGGTATATACAGCCAAATTTAATGTATAGCAACGCGGAAGTAACTGTCTTCTGTTAGTATGTATTTCATACCAAATGTACATATAAAGTAGTAATCTTTATAATTTTCCTATAAAAAGGAATTTGGTACTTATTAGATCTATCGTTGCCATGTAGAGAATAGATATTCGATTCTTGACGATTACGCAGTGTTGCCGGATTTGTAAAGGTTTCGCTATTTGGGCAACCTCAGAAATTTTTCAAAGACTTGAATAATCGGAAATTTCATTTCGGCGCATTTCGCGAAGCCAAATCATTCGGCGCACCTCTGCACTGGTCTGCTCAGGCATACTGATACGTAGATATCCCTTAGTAGTCTGTGAGTAGGACGTTTGTTTTACTAAAACGCCGTGGTTGTTCAAAGAGATTACCGAACTTGCTACCACTATTTATTCTGTGACGTCAGACAAAAAAAAGGTTCACCATCCCTGCTGTTTAATAAAACAAATAGGTATTTCTACTTCTCACAGTTAAATAAAACCATCGTACCCAGTCTTGTAAATGACATGTTATTTAAATACTGTAAACAAGAGATCTGATATATTTCCATACATTGCAACATACAACATGCCAATAATGGGTCCGTGGTCCCGCCGATGTGCCCCACTTGTGGGTCCCCTGAGTACTACGTGTACCCATAGTCTCATTACGCTAAAAATTATAGGTGCTCATTAAGTTTTCGATTTAATATCAGGAAGGGCCAACGCCATCCAAAAACAGAACCCTATGGTAGAAAGTGCTTTTTAGAGCAGTGGGACCATGGTGGTACACTTTGATACATCAGTGGGACCATTGTGGTACACCATGGTGCACCAGCGGGACTCTGTAATTCTCTAGCGTTTTCACCGGTGCTCACTACCGTTGCTTCATCGATCCTTAAAATACAGGTCTACAACGTGAACTTCAGGCAAGATCAGAAGCTATACTTGGAGTTGATACTAGTTTTAGCAGAATTTGGTGCTAAGCGTTGGGTATTCCGTCAATTAAATAAGGAATGATAATGAGCAACGTTGAAGACGCTGGAGAATACCGGACTATGTTGGTACACCTTGGTCCACCAGTGGGACATGGTGGTACACCATGGTCCACCAGAGGGTCAATACGATGGGACCATGGGCCCTGAATGAACATATCACTAAGATCGTATTATATAGAAAACATCCATTGATTATAGTTTCAAAATTTGTTCAAAAATATTCGAGGTAAACCATTATAAACTAAGAACCAGACCAGATACATTATCCGAGATATTATTAAAAGATTGCAGAAATAGACTAGCTCAAGGCGACAGTACAAATGTCGGTGTCTAGAAAAAATAGCAAAGGAACATAGTTCTAAAATTATTAACATTATCACTGCCTAGGGCACAGAAAATACCATATCTAAATTATTAATAAAATTAGGAATACTTTTCTCTCTAAAATATGCGACTAAACCTAAATACAAAAAGTAGCACGTCAAAAAATATGTGTACACAAAGATTTTCACAAAATATAAATGCAACATCGGAATAATCGGTGACGATTTAAACAGTGGCAATAAATAAGAAAACGACATAAAAAAGTTGAGTCCCCAATAGTCCCCATATTAAAAAAAAATACTTTATGCGTATTGTGTGATTTGGTAAACCCCGGGCGCAATCTACACTAATAAAATAAAGAGGTAAACTTTGTTTGTTTGTATGTAGGGGGTAATCTCTGGAACTACTGAACCGATTTCAAAAATTCTTTCAGTGATAAAAAGCTACTCTATCCCTGACGGACATAGGCTACTAACACCACGAGAACGAAGTCGCGGGCGTCCGCTAGTGAAATAGACAGACCTGGCATAGGTTTGAGCTGGACACCCCTGAGCTAATTCTAATTCTACGCGAACGAAGATGCGGGCGTCCGCTAGTAAAATAATAATTGAACATTGAGCTAGCTGCTGTTGAGCCAGGTGCTTACAATTCATGCAAATGTAGGATTTTTAGTGTAAAATTGTTTTGTTTTTACTGATTTGTAATGTCTAGTAGCTAATTAGTGACCAAGCAACATAGTCACTGTTTAATTCGCCACTCTGTCTAGCAACTGAATAATAATAAAATTGTTTAGCTAAATATGATAACTATATCAAAACACTTATACATTTCTGATACATTCTTTAAATAAAGATTCTATGAATTACCTTCATTTTAATTCTACATAATAAAGGCTGCTCGACAATGTCTTTGAATTTTCTATACATGAGTGGTATAATTAGTAATTTAATTACACTATAATCGATAAAAACAAATCGCTGATGTGCTGTCAATGTCTATGAAACAGAATTCTGGCTACTGTACAAATTTGTCGCAATCAATAATCACTGTAATAAAAAAGTTACAATGAAGTCATTATGCTATCTTATTGTGAAACGGTTCAACATTGGCCCAGTATTTGTTTTTCTGATTTATTTAAATGTACAATGTTCACCTCACCTTGGCAACCAATGAGAATCACGGGCACCTGTAAAACCATGTCGCAATGAGTAATTGTTGTAGTCATTACAGCATGATCGCGACCCCTAACAAGGCTTTGGGAACCCCTTGGGGTCGCGACCTACAGTTTGAGAAACACTGCGCTAGAATACAAGGCGCTGCCCCGGCGTCAAACTCGGCTCAGCTGCGCTTAGCTGGTATCTTGTACAGTCAGGGAATTTAGATTCCAACCCACCTAAGGTTCAATATCATATAGCATATTGTCACCATAAGAGCTAATTAGGACCTTAATGCATTGCGAATGTCTGATGACATTTCAACGAAATGGGTAGGGAATTAAATTCTTTGACTGTACAGTTGCTAAGTGTTTTGTGAAACATTGTGACAATCAGCCTGAGTGAAAGTAACACTAACTGAGAATTCTTCTCAATACAGATCAAGTATTTTTGGTAGTCTTTCTTTTGTTTAGTTCTATCTTTCATTACAGCGACAGAACACCATCACGACAGCTTCAAATCAAAAATCCAAAACTACATTATCCAACTGTTTCATTTTATGGATTTTTTGGCAAAACCGCTAGATTGCATGATTATGAAATTATGCTAAATTCACTCTACTATTTGATATTTCTGCCAAATAACAAAAATTGTATGCAACATATTCGCGACTCTTTTTAAAAGTTCAAAAGTTCAAGTTTATAAAGTTGCTAAATAGATTACCATTTGAGCAAAAAAACAAATGAACAACAAAACACATGACAAATGTAGTTTTGGACTTGTGATCACAAGAATGCTCGACGGATTTGTGTCAAATTAATGTCACCCAATTAAAATGAACAGGCAGCTTGAAACGGTTAATTTAACCAACAGACTGCGATTTTAGTACAAAAACCGAATGTAAAACACTATTTACAGATCAATTCAGAATTTTAGCACTTATTTATCAGAGTTGGGCAATAATTAAAAGGATTTTTTTTTTAAATAAATAAAAAATACCGCCTTCAATATATTTTTTTAAGTCGGTTAAAAATAATAGAATTAATAACCTAATGGATATTGCAAAAAAAAGCTTTAATTCTAAATCGCATAATAATCAACTCTGGATAAAAAAGTGTCATTATAATTACATATTAAATATTAAACTAAGTATGTGATAAGAAAATAAAATTGCACATAAAAAATATAAGACTGGTTCACATTTTAATGACTAAAGAACCATATAAAATCTACGCTATACTAAATACTTGTTTGATACCGGCGATCTGGGATACAAATGCTATAAAAAGTTTAACAAGACCGAGTTCTATTTAATATTAGGGGTCTAAAATACGTTAAAAAAGTCAGTGCACCGATTCTGAGAACAAAACTTTATAAGAACCCTGTCATGCTGAACTGTCAGAGCGTTCGCTGCAAAAAATGACCGTAAAAAGTTGCATTGTTGCAGGTTCTTTGAAGTTTTCCATTAGTTTTGCCGCAGAATCAGTTCGCTGCGGTGATAATTAGAAGCATCGTTTGGCAGTGACGGCTCTAATCTAGGGCTTTAAGATATTAATTTCAATAGCAAAATAAATGGATCTAGAAACGACAACTTAAATTTTATCTCTCTCTTCGTTCAGTTGTAAAGGTTTAAGGGTAGAAAGAGAAAGCATAAACGTCGATGCCAAGAACTGTACCGTTTAGTTGGCGAATACTAAATCGGAAACGCTTATAATATTTAGAATAACGTATGAGCATTTTGCCTTTCGTTTTTAAAGACTATAAAACTTGGCAACAGTGAAAGACGTAGCAATATACAAAATCACCAGCATACCAACTCGCATACTAACAGATAACTAAATTATTCTTCGATTTCAAACTTTCTGGGATACGTCTAAAAGAGCATACGGCGCGTGTCCTTCACGTAACACTGTTATCTCAGTCACCTGGCACTTTGTACTAGCACCATTGTGCGATCCAAATTTTAAGATGCAGTCATTTTACAACTTTGTCTTTCTGCGATGTAGTCGTTACGCAAACTAGATTTTTGCGATCTAGTCGTTCTAATACTGGCGGGTGATCCTTGAAAATTCTCATTCCCCTGCCGCATGTTTCAGTATATTTACATAATACGAACTAAGCATAATGCAACATGCTAGAGGAATCAATATTTTAAAGATTTACCCACAATGTCTAACAAAAATTAGCTAAATACGCTAAAACATGCGCCAGGGGAATGATAATTTCCAGGAATTACCCTCGCCTGATTATTGTATTCACAATGACCAAGATTCGCCGACTAAAGCCAAAAAGTCAGTCACGAGAAAATCGCGTTACGTGACGGACATTGCACGTTGAATGATGCAAAGAATCTTCTGGTAGTAAACAAGCCGCTAGAAATTATTAGCATGGTCACACATGTCTGTCTGTCACTGGTGTCTATGAGAATCGATAAGGTGTATGAACACACACAGAAAATTAAATAAAGCATGAAGGGTGTCTTAAGGTACTGATAGACTTGAAGTTAATAGATCCAGGCGCTGCTTTGCGGAAGTCCATATCAACAACTCAAACTGCAACTAACCAGCGCACAGCACTTGTTTCGCGGAGCAGCAGGCAACATCCATTTTAAGCATTTTATGTTACAAAGCTCACAAAATGAAGAGGAAAAATATAGCGCTCAGCTATCAGGCGTTAAGGGCGATTCCCAGCTATTCTCGGTTACAAATGATCGATCAAGTCTATCAACACCTTAACAGTTCCTAAATCAATTACGCGCATCGAAATGAGAAAACTATAGAACTGTGTACAACGCAGTGGCAGAGTAGCCGACCATAGTCTATTTGGTAGACTATGTTGGATAACCTGAGTAAAACTGTCTGTGCCAATTGTCAAGTAAACAGCTCTGCGTTTTGTAAGTTTTAAATTGGCGTCATATTTTTAGTTCTGCTATCCGACGCCTGTGTCGCTGCTAGTTAGAAAACTTAGAAGCACTTTATTAGCTTACGATAAGATTCAAAGTTGAACCAAATGGCTAAATATTGAAAGCCCCTCTTCACCTGCTTCACCCCGTCGCAAAGTGGTGACGCTAGGCTTGTAACAATCCGAACAAGTAGGCAGATCTATTGTCTTCTTATATCGATGATTACGCGTAAGTTGCTCGGAGGCGTCTTCCATGCTTTAACTATTTTTCTGGTGGTGACTCCTCACCAGAGACGGCTGATGGCACACTGTCTGCATTATGCTATTTATTGTAATACGCTGCATCGCACGAGATAAAAAGTATGCTAAGTTTTAACCCAGGATGATCTATCTGTCATACAAACTTCAACTAAATCCTGAGACATGAGCTAGGCTTTTTAGAATAATTCTCTAGCGGATTTTCGACTTCAGAAATTCTAAGTTAAAGAAAAAATTAAATAATTCCCCACCAAAACCAACTCTGCTGATGTCTTACACCATTTAGCAGCAAAATCATCCATATAACTTACCATTCCCACTTTTTGTAAAATCATTATGAGATTTCTATTGTACATTATATTCGTTTAAATATTTTTAATAGGGGAGATTTCAAGCAGCTCAAAGTTGAATGTTAACCAAATTAAAAATTACACATACATTTTACTGACAATATTGTGGGTAAGAAACAAAACAATAAGCTAAAAACATGACCCTATATCTTAAACCATATACATCATAACTTGTTTTAATCAGTAAACAAAATTCTAAACTAAAATTAAAAATTTCGCCATCAAAATAACGTTAATTATCTAAATAAAACATTCCAAAGCAACAAATTATATATCACCTCCTTATTTACAGTTTCTATTGGTTTATTTTGTGGGATAAACGATGTTTAGGCGACAAAATATGAAATTTTAGGTTAGAACTTTATTTACATTAAGAGACAAGTATGGTTGAACAGACTTTCTTGCTGTTGGCTTCAGTCAATTGGTAGTTGAGCCGGTCAAGTTCTTTCGTCACCAACACTGTCAGTAAATTGTCTTGAAACTTGACATCCCATTGAGCCTGACTAGTTGCATTTACATTCAATATAACACTCGATCATCTGCACAAATGCGGTACAATTTATAAAAGCGCTAAGGATTTATATTGGGCGTTTTAATCGACGTCATTGTTCGCAATAACTTGAAGGGATGATGAGAGTCCAATAAATCTGGACAACACCCAACAGGTTGTTTGTCGAATTTCTAACAATATCACTTTCTTTTAACCTCGTAAGGCCCCAAGTCCTAAATATAGGACAAATGTCAAACTGAATTTGAACTCACTGTCTCAAACGATATGGTTCAAAATTCATAGAATGAAATTTGATGTGGACCTTACGAGGTTAAACATACATACTTTTTTTAGTTCATCTTTAATCTTTTAATACTTTTAAGTTAATCTAACTTGGTCAATAGAGAAGCGATATAATGATTAGGTGGTCTAAAAAGGACAAAAATTTAGTAGGTATGTTTAGAAAAATTGATTTTGGTAATAACTGGACATCTGACCTGTTTCCTCTGATGTCCAGAAATTTGTGTAGTCAACCAGGATCCCAATTTTGGCAGAGATTCATCTCACGCTCGAGATATGTAAAAAATGACATATTTGATGGGATCCGACACTTTTTGACACATACTTATACACAAACTTTATACTTTTTCTCTACTGACGCGAGATTACTCCGCAAGAAAGTTTTGTCTATGTCAAAATATCAAAATTCTATAAGCGATACGGTATTCTGATTCTTTAATTTTAAAATTGAAAGAATTTGTCAAAGGAAAAAAAACCGTGGTTTGAGTATTTTGCGCGATCACCATATTTCGAAATAACCCCAACAGTAAATAACAGCTGGCAAGCTTCGCGAAAACGCTCTATCGCGCTACATACAGCGATAGTGACGTCACTATCGCAATAATGTATTAAGCCTTAATCGCGTTTATTTTAACACCCTCAGCCTTCAATTATACTTATAATAAAATTGTCTAGGGTTTTATTTGAATTCTAATGTGTGTATTTCAAAACAAGACAAAAGTACTTTTCTCTTCGTCGTTTTTGTAACTTTGCACCGCTATAACTTCAAAAGATCGGGTTCTTTTTATTTCTTTGGACAGAAATACATTTCAAATGATGATTAACAACATCCTACACAGTTAACACCATTTGGTTAGCGACTACCGTATTGCCAACAACTTGTTTACTAACTACTAAATAGTTGCCAACAATGACGGCGATTAAAACGCCCGAACATTCACCCTAAGTTATGAGCTTAGCGAGCTGAGAGCACTTGCATTATTATCACAAATTTTGTTATCAGTCGAACGCAGAACTAGTTTCTGCATTGAGTCTATAATTATCTTAGAGTCGTCACTTATAACTCCTTTAGTCTCCGGAGCGGTTGCTTCCTCGTCAGCTTTATTGTCAAACACGGGGAAGAAATCGTAATGCCCCTTCCCGTTCACTTTAGATTTGTCCTCCTTGTTCTTCTTGACGTCTTCCCCGCTCTTTATAGTGGATATGTTTCTTTTGGAGAATTCGTCCCAGCCCTCCGGTGTTTTTCCATGCACAGTGTTCCAATCTTTCCGAAAGGATGTAGAAGGTTTGGTCTCGTTGGAAGATAATTTCTGTTGGATATCGTTGATTTGGTTGTGGTTCTCTCTGGTCGACACTATCTGGCCGTAGACAGGTGTGCAGTAGGTCGTGTTGTCGGTCGAGTTGAGGTGGTTCTGGTTGATCTGGCAGTTGTTCATGCCGGAGTCGAATTCGGACTTCTGTCCGGCGTTGAGCAGGATCTGTTTGGACGACTTGACGGGTTTCTTGTCGCGCTTTTCCTCGTCGGACGGCTCTTCGCCGCCTATTCCGTCGATGTCGTAAACCTGGAAATTTTAACAAATTACTGAAGTAATTCTGTTAAATTATGGTTTGAGAAAAGGTACGGAGTAACGCCTTGAAGCAAAGCTGTGACCAGTGTTGATACCTTAGCTTTGTAAAAGTCGCTAGCGATTTTGAAGTCACTAGATTCATGTAAAATTGGTTCCAGATGTAGCTTAATGTAAAATGTCGCTAAAATGACTGAAATACTTGGAAAAATATTCGCTGATGTAGCCCACTGTAATATCTAGCGACAAAAAGTGCTGGCAACATTAGCTGTGGCTGAACTTGGCAGGGACACAACTATACTCTATAGAATACTGAAAATCAGCGTCTCGGTTTACCGAGGGTATCCTGAATGGGGCCCGTTTTGCTTCTATTGGTAATTGGTATAATATTTTACCTGTGACGTTTATGTTTTACATCCGTGTGTATTGTGTTGTATAGTCCTAAAATTAATGTGGGTCTTTATACTTTTCTATGGTCGTAACAGTTTATTATTTCTTGAAATTGCAGGACGAATTTATATAAATAGTGATTCATAATATTACTATTGTCCATTGTGTTCAATTTTGGATGGGGAATTGGGGCTTTATATCTACAGAGCTCTAGGCTGCAACCCAAAAAGGTCTTATACAGCTCCGTGATGATAACTCACCTTATACATAACATCCTGGCTCAAGCCTTTCTCTCGCTCCCGCTTGTTCTGGACGGCCAGCCACACGTCCTTGAGCTCGCCAGCCAGGTCACGGTCCTTGAGGATGGCGGGCTGGCGCGCCAGCACCAGGCCGGGGTTCATGGCTTCCACGAAGTCGCAGAGCAGGCTCACGAGGGCCTCCCTGTCCTGGAATCATCATTTTTGCGGGTGGTAGGACCTTGTGCAAGGTCCGTCCGAATAGCTACCACCATCTTGCTCGTTAATCCTGCCGCTAAGCAACAGTGCTTGCAAAGAGTCAAAGTATAGTCAAGGAACTCCAAACACTTACCACCGTAGAACCTAGTCAAAGAGACATACGCATGACATTTGTATAACATAGCGTGGCGTTTAACGCGTCGTGTCATTGCGACAGGGTTCTAAGGTGGTATGTGAATGTAATTCCCCTACTGTGCAAACTAATCCTGTGGACTAACGTCATGTTAACACTAGTCCGCCCGCCTACTGCAGTGGACGCACAAGTCTCAAATGATCCGATCAAATAACGCAGTGTTTATTTTAGACTGTTCGCCTAATATGGTGACCGAATAAGTCTAACATTGGGTTGAGCTGCCCATCGATTCGTATCGCCGCATTATGTGGTCTTAGGCAGCTAGCAGACTTGGACGAGGAGCGACTACCGTGGGTATTATCTAGATAGTTTCGTTTCTTAATAATCATCAAACAATTTATCATGATAATTAGATAATTTCTAACTGCTCAGCTTCGTATTGTAGAATCAAACATTTTTTAGAATTAAAGATTTTAGATACCCAAATGTAAATTTTTTTTTGTTAGTTTATTGATATCCACAATCAGTCGCCAGACTTTAATGAGATTTTTTGAAAGCAAGTTATGTCTTTGAAGAGGGAAAGGGCCATTGCCCTATCCTCTTTCAGTCTGGGAGCACATGAGCCCGCTTCAGTCGTTTGGTTGTGCCAGAACTAAGCAACATGTTGGCCAGAGGGTTTGGATGATTGTTTAGCCTCTCTTTATGTTGTATCCTGTAGCGATCAGTCTCTTCAGCAACTGTTGGCATTTCCAGGTAGTCGTGGATTTCAGTGTTCCGAGCATACCATGGCGCCCCAGCAATTGTTCTAAGTACTACATTATACTTAGAACAATTGCTGGGGCGCGATGCCACGAATATTCGGCAACTATTCGGTATTCGGCCTATTCGGGCACTTTTTTTGCTATTCGGTATTGGCCGAATAGTACGTACTATTCGGCCGAATACCGAATAGCAAATCATGTAAAAAGAGACATGTTGTTTTACTCAAAATCATGTATTTATTTCCAAATTACAACATTTTAGTAGTTAAAATCAATCAGTGGTAAGTTGTATTGGATAAAAACGAGCTTTTCAGCATTTTTTGGTAGCAAACGATTGCGCTTTTCATCGTAAACGTTACCAGCCTCAGAAAATAACCTCTCACTATAAACGCTACTTCCAGGCGAAGAAAGATAAACTTTTGCAAATTTCGAAAGGTTCGGGTATTGTTTTTCGTTTGCTGACCACTACTTGTAACGCTCCGTGACGCGACGCAACGAGAAAAACAGGTTGTGACTTGTCTAATTCCAGCTAACGCGCCCCCACCAAGCATGTACTTCGCGCCGAATATTCGGCCGCCGAATATTCGGTATTCGGTATTCGGCCAATTCACTATTCGTGGCATCTCTACTATAATGTTTTGAACTCAAACGTAAATAAAAAATTATTTTGCAAGTGGGCCTTATAGGCTCCTTTAATGGAAGATTGTGCTGAGAAGAAAAGCCGCAAGAAACTCAGCAACTGATCCCTTTTTCTTCTCTTTTAAAAATAAGATTACAGAGCAATCATCATAGTACTTGACATAAAGAATAATTTAAAAAAAATTGCATAACAAAAAATAGCACAGCAAGCTTCAACCTTCATTCACACTATGACACTATACACGATACAGTAGGGGAAATATATTCACGTACTACCTTAGAACCCTATCGCAATGACGCGACGCGTTAAACACCAGGCAATGTCATACAAATGTCCTATGTATGTCTCTTCGACTAGGTTCTACAGTGGTACGTGTTTCATTTCCTTGACTGTACATAGTCTCTGTATGAATGCTTAGACACTTGCATTCATACAGAGACACTCGTTGTTTACACTAAGTATACCATAATATAGTCTCGTAGTCTAAATGAAGCTTTAAGCAGATTGACCAAAGAAGAAACATACGCTAGGATTGGTCGCATTCTTCCCGTTGGCCTTCAGGATGTCAGGGTTCACCATTACGGCAAACACCAGGAGCGGCGGCCGCGCGCTGTTGGGCCCGCAGCCTTGCGGCACCTGCACAACAGAATTTGTGAAGTGTCCAAATTGATATTGTTACTTTAAACTAGGCTTTTTTTGATTACTTTGTCAGCTCCATTTGTAGGTTAACTATAAAACTAACTATCCCAAGAAGAGTTCCACTTTATATTTATAACATTATCGGGACTTAGCGCGATAAAAATATATTGTTGATTTACCTCGATGTTTCGGCCATGTTTCAATGGCCGTGGTCACGAGTAGAGTCTACTCTACTAACCAATAAATATGTGTAAGAGTCGCGAGAGTTCCACTTTATGGAAGAAGTGGAAAAAGCGATGGACTAAGTGCAAAAGAGAGGTAAATACACAAAAGATCCCACTGGGTCGAAGTGTAACCGAAAGGAACCCTAGTAGATAAGATAAGAAAAGATTCCAAGAAGAGTTATAGTTACAACCCCGTTTGTAAATACAAAATAATGCAATTTATGTTTACATAGTACAAAACAAAGTAGTATTCGTTTCTGTCTGTACTTATAACTTTCGGCACTTACTCCTTTGGTTTAAATCGGTAATCTTTTATGGATGGTTTTTTTTTATGTACATAACATCCTTGTACCCATATATCGAATGGCGGCCGCGTATTGGCAAGCGCAGCGTAGGACGACCAGCCACAAGATGGTCTGATGACCTCATACAGGTGGCAGGAAGGCGCTGGTTGCATGCTGCTTCCAACCGGTCACTTTGGAAATCCATGGAGGAGGCCTATGTCCAACAGTGGACTTCTTGTGGCTTAGATGATGATGATGATGACCCATATATAGCCAGGGCAGTTTGCTAGTAGCATTATAATTCACATTTCATTGTTCCACCTGTACTAGCATACTAGCATTTATCACATATCCCTTTAGCACACACAAACTGGTTAGAAAAAGATATATGAAAGCTGGCAAAAGATAGCCTCCGCAAGTTATACCCAGTGTTGGCAGAAGTATTTGCATGTGAATCGCTGAGTTAATGCGCTAAAGATGCCCGAATCATGCCTTTTCATACATTTTTGACCATGCCAGGTTGCCAAATTGGCATTTAAACGTAGTCCATTCCAAATGATGATTTGGAAAATTTCTAAGGTAGAAAATCGCCTAACCTGGTAATGCTGGTTACAACAAGAAAACCAATGATGAAAGGCAACAAAGATTGTTTATGGTTTCTAGTAAAAATGTAAACCGATATTTACAATGACAAACAATAGTAATTTCTTATGTTTTCTCAACTTATAGACATTGAAAATTAAACTTTTAAAACTATTAGTCTTCTTGTGACCACGGCTGTTAAAACATGGCCAAAACTTCAATAAAATTAACAATGATTTTATTGTATTAACGCCCTATCCACATTATACTCGTAAATAACTATTAAAACGGTTTATATGTCGTAGGTCTCACATTCACAGGCAGACAACCCTGAACCTGAAAAGGGCATGATACACCGGGAATTAGATTTGACAATACACGCAATATATACCGTTTTAATTATTTTATTTCAATGATAAACAATGTTTTGTTCCTTATCTTTTTATGAATCTTTTAAAAGTATACCGTCACTGGCTGGCTTTTGTCTTACTTTTAATTTAGGACCAGACCCAAGGTAAAGATAGAATAAACATGTTAATTAATGATGTCAGTACTAGTATGGCCACCTCATTAAAATCAAATCAATGCATGAATAAAACATTTGTAGTAAGTAGGCAGGCCCCACAACGAAACTGCTGAGCTTACATCAGAAATCAATAATAAGCTACATAAACACTGCAATAACAAAAGTTATTTCCTGAACTTGACCGATTAACCCAAAAAAAGGTGTATAAATGAGAACAAAGGCTACTTTACCAACCTGCATACCCCCATACAGGGGGATAGGGTCCGAATACTGCTTCGGGTTCGCAATTTTCTGCCATCCCAACACATTTATGAACAGTTTCTCTGAAGTCTCACGTAACGTGTCCTGAATACACATATGCGGTTGAGGTGGATTTTTGAACTGTCTAAACGCTCTAGAACCACGTACATATTGGATTGGCACAGTCCGTTCTAGTGGGTTTTGATCTTCCATAGCAAAAATACAAGTTCATGAAGGCGTTGTGTAAAAATCACTTCTAAAAATCGTACATAAAATATCGAATGACATTTAAATTCTAGTTACAGGCCCCAGCCTTTTCCACAGCGCACTGACATCTGAAGTTTATTGAACTCTTCCGGTTACCGAAACGTGTTGTGCTTCTGTTACACTGACTACATTTTATCACTCACTAACTCTCCAGTTAATGGGACTTTTGTTTATCTAATTAAAAGCTTCTTTTATATACAAAACTGCCTAAGCTCTAAAATTAAGATAATTTATTTCAATTCGATTCCACAAACGAAAGACAAGGAGAAAAGATACTTGATATTTTTTTGTTTTAAAGGATCTACAGACTATACGATCTGGACGTCTGATATTATAAGACAACTTGTCCGATACAAGACATCGTTATGAAATTTCATAACTTAAGACTTTTATTCCTTGTAATGAGAGGACAAAGATCCTAAATTGATCTTATTAAAATACTCAAAAAATCAAACACGTCTCCTGAAATGGTCAATGGTGATTTTAGTTTACTTACTCATGACCTAACCATCAAGACAAAGACGTTCGTTGAGAACAACACGGAAAATAGTTTACAAAAATTCAACATCATTCACAAAGTGTTTTGGTCTGTCAAAGAAAAACTATTTAAAAAAATCGAATTTATTTAGAATAGAAATGATTTATATCTACTTAAACCTTAAACGTGCTTATTTTTGGGTTACAAAACAAAAAAATGCCTTTCTTTATGCTCAAATTATGCTTTGATCAAGCTTTGATTTATTAGGATGACAGCAATTTGTAACACTTTAAAAGCCTTTTATCAGATGGCAAGCCTTCAGACAGATCGAGTCGTCTGTAGACCCTATTAGGATTACGAAGGAGGTGTCTAGGGATGGGAATGCCTAGTTAAATCAGAATTTTACGGTTTTATAAATAGGCAATCCCATGACAGTTAATTAATTTAAAATTATTAATGTTTTTACACTTGCATACGTAACTTTAATAATATCGTTAACTGCAGGCGTAAATAAAAATAACTAATAATGCGAAATGACAAGGTAGTATTTAGTTTAAATGGGTTCATCTAATACGTTTTAAGTTGTGATTATGGTCTAGGTATTCTAAAATATTTTTAGGAATATTTAAAGTTAGTATACATACTAACGATCAACGTTTTAACCCGATACGCGGAGTAACGCTGCTATATTGTTCTCTCTGTCACTTAAACATTCATTATTTATACTGGGTAATCGAATTCAGTTAATACTTAGTTAACGTATGAAGCACATTACCTAACACTGACTATATTCACTCGCAGGTCTAGACACACAAAAGCTGCTTAAAGATGGAAGTAATTAATGTTGAGTTCCAGAGTTACCAACATTATCTTAACTTTAGACTAAATAATAAATAAAATCTCCATACAGCACGCATTTATTTCATTCTAGAAAGTGTACATTAAATTGAATTTGTGGGTTATTTATTTTCTAAGTAATGTGTAATAGCTGTAGGCGCCTTTCAGAATCTGAAAAAGAAAGCATGGTGAAATACATGTCATCTAGAAATAGACATTTATTTAAGTAGGTAATTGAAGTATCATTTATCAAGCAACATTTAACGTTAAGTGACAACTTCATGACACGTTATACTTTGATACGTCTTTTACATAACACGGTGGACATCGCAAGGTGTTAAAAATTTAAGCACCTAAGGTTTTCTTTATAGCAAAATGGCTTAATGTTGCACTTGGTAATGTAATTGCTAAAAGAAAGGAGTGTCATGATTGGATAATAGACGTAAAAATAACGAATGTCGAAGGCATACAAAGTGTAAGAGGCATTTCGACTAGAATATCACAAGGCAGAAAGTGTTATTTATCCAAATTAAATTTAAATGCTGTTTAGGAAATACTACAAAGAATGACACTACAAAGAAGAAATAGGGTAATGGCAGGACTCGAACCCGCAATCTCAGCATTCCGTGCCTTGTGTTTTGCCTGTTTCGCCACATTACTACTAAACATTAGGGTTTACTAGTTATTTTATTGGTAAAAGTTGCTCAGTATTAAAAAAAATATAAATACCGCGACAAATGTGGGTAGCGTCAGATTAGTGAATGGCCCTGCGGTGTAGATGTGAACAATGCGCAGCTGACCCTGCAAAATCAGAACGTTTTTCCTCTGTTGAAAGGAAGCGGCCCACCATTCGCTTTCGTAAGGTCCCATCATTACGTTTTGGCTCTAAAAATAGGAAAATTGTGCTTATACTACAATCCATTTCGATAAAATGCAAAATAACGTTCATGTTTAGATTAGTACTAGCGAAAATTAAACACAAACAAATTGTCGGCTCTTACGTAGAGTTTGCGAGGTTAAATAGGCCAACCTATACCCCAGAGGCTCTAGCATGCTAACGTTTTTCATAGCCATCAGCACTGTCATTCTCTAAGCGCATTAGCGTCGGACTCGACGTCGATGCATCGACGGTTTCGCTCACTCGAGCTGGCGCGCTGGAACAAGACGGGGCGCTGTCTCAGCGTCGAGCTCGTCGCTGTTGTGCTTAGAAAATCACGCTCAATGCATCCATCCCTTTCGCATATACCAATGCAAAAAGCACGCTACTGTACAATACATAGATATTAAAATACTCAAGATTTAAAGAAAATAAAATTTTATTTATTTAATCAAAATATACCTCGTTAAGTTTTTTCTATCCTTATCCATGCCTTATCCATCCGATTTTAAATTTTCTGTGCAAAGCCTAATCTTAATGAAAATATTTAAAAATCGAAAGCTGATGAAATGAAATGAAATGAAATGAAATGAAATGATGTTTATTCACAAGAACATATGGTTTAAATGATGTTACATGTATATTAGAGATCCATGATACATTCGGCCGTTAGGCATGTGAAATTTTTGAAAACTTAAGCTTTCATTTTAATATCTTTAATATTTGTTGCGTTTGTCAGTACTAATATTTACAATTATAATTCCATGCATGATTCTCAAGTGAGCATAATTCATTACCTATAAAATATTACAAAATATCAAGCATATTGATAGGTTAAACAAAATCCATTTAATTTGTTGATGAGTTCTTGCAGGACAATATTTACTACTTAAAGATTGTAACGCAAATTATTTAACTGCGTCTTTTACTACTGACAAACCATCTACTTTTGTAAAATCTGCTGCTATTAATAGCTTGTAATAATTAAAAGTGATGACGAGTTTAAGAGGAAACACAAGGGCCGTTTTTCCATACAAACGTCGTCCCCTGTTTCCTCTCTGGATAATGCCAGTAGATCAATATTTTTTTTCAAAAAAATCGATGGCCACTATTATGCATGTCCCTATGTTTTCCTTTTTTTAATAAATTAATTATTAAAAGAGATATGGACATTCAAAAACCTAAAAAATTGGCCAGATTTTCGGCTGCGTTCATACATTCAGAAAACAAATTTTACTAGATTATATAAAAAAAGAAAAACATAGGAACTCTGCCAAAGCCTTTCTTTAATTTTTAATGAAAAAAGTAGTTAAATCGGATAAGTTTTGGAGAAGGAATCAGGGGTCTACGAATCGTTGATTTTGTGTACTTTTAATAGGTATTTTCAGTCCAAGCTGCGGCTGTCTCTATTGCACTCTGCGGAGGGAGGCTTGATAGATGGAGGCAGCAATAGATTTTATAAATACCTATTTTTCAATTCTCTAGACCTTGGTGTTTCCTCTTAAGTTTATTTGTGCTTTAAGACCTTTTAGATAAAGCGTAAAATTATTAAAATAAACTTAGATATTATTCTTACCTTATAAACAACGTCATTACTATGCCAACAAAACATAAAAAGTTGGGCAATACCAAAAATCAAATATTCTGCCATTAAAAGCTTTTGCGTTTTATTTGTTGCAGACTGAAAAAAAAAGCAGTTTTATCAGTACTTCACTATAGCCAATTATTTAAATCATTGTAAACAAAATAAATGATACAAACGGTGAGTTGAAATGCACTAGCACAAATCATGAATGAGCACATCACCACGTAAAAAAACATTACAGGTGATAAAACTGAGTTAAACAATCTGGAATACCTGAAACAAAAAGATGATTCATGCTTGGACCAATTCAGATTTGGGGGCTATCAACTAATTATTGTTTTTTGGGTTAAATGTGCTCAAACGAACAAAGCTTGCGTAGTTACGCGTAATAGGATGGGAAACTATCGATAAGTTTAACTACAGTGCCACAATATTATCGATGTTTTAACATCAGATTAGTAGTGTGGGTGTAGTGTTTTTTAACGTACTCGTGAGTTCAGAATATGATTATTTTAAACCATAATTTAGATGATTAGTGTGTTTGTATATATTGATTTATGGATGATTTCGGTTTCTTTTAATTACATAAACTTGAACAGGAAATGCATGGCCGGCAACTTGTTTGTATGTCAATAAAAAATATGTATTTATTTTATATACAATACCCTTTTTTATTAACATTTTAATTAGAACTCCCCAACAGGCTTCATCAAAACATAAGTAACATAACTAGGTTGATATATGTATAACATATTAATGTCTTAATTAGTAATTAATCATAACTAATGTCAGTAAAGCATTAAAATGATACTTCTATAAAAAAAAAACTGTTGTAGTTATTAAATATACATCCGAAAAATATTTAAATTAATAAGATGACTTAGCAGAATACCAAAACTGAAATAAATAATAAATAGCCTTAAAAAAATTGTTAGCATTTTTTAAACGGAGCTTTTAACTGTTTCTCTGTCTGCCTATCAACGCTATTATTCTTAGGAACTGCAACAGCATCAGGTATCGAGCTAGAATTTGGCATATTTGTAGTAGTTTAAATTGAAGCCCAATTAAGGCGAATAAAGCATAACGAAAAATAACAAAAACAATTTTTTGTCTTGTTAGATTAGCCTAGAGACCAGACTAAAACACACCAGCTATGTTGACTTTAGATGGCGTTTTTATTGACAGAGAAAAATATGGATTGCTCAGTTTACATAGAATAATAACGTTGTAAAAGCATTAAACCATAATCAAATTTATCGTAGTATGTATGTAGAGATCTCTGGCTTTGCTTACTCCAAAAGACCCCATAAGACATGCGGCGTTACCACGCTATATTGCGATGGACAACTCCTAGACTAGAAAAGACCAAGAGGAAGGGCCTAATCTCTATCCTTTTAGCCTTAAACTTTTAGCCCTTCCCCACTATGATCCCACTATCTCTAAACAACGGGAATAAATAAATGGACCAAATCCTAAGAGCGTTTCTGTTGTGACGCTGTTTCTGCAGCTGAGCCTGCCGCTTGTGCCGCCTTGGAGGCGAGTAGTGCCATCACCATCAGTGCAATTGGCCAAAGAATTGCTACCAAACAATGAAAAATTACCTTCTTAGAGAGGAGTGGAAGGAATAGGCGGGCTTTAATATCGGATAAGTCAACACGTTGGTGTAACTTAGGTCAAATGATATATTATTCCTATTAAAAATGGAGCTCGGCGGATTAAGTCTAACCAATTATTAATAACTTTCTTTAGGCATTTGTCACAAAAATTGAGGAACAGGTTCATGGCTCTGGATATTTCTGAAAACCCAAAAAATGCCATAGATACTAATAAATCCTGTATTATCTTCTCATTGGAGGCATTATTAACCATCTATGTGATATACAAGGTGAGCGAAAACCAGATGCAGTATTCCACTCTTACGCGTAATGTGTGGAAGTAAGTGTAATGTGCATATATAGCATCTGGGTTTTGCTCCGCTCCTTAGTAACTTAGACAGCATAAGATAGAAACCTAACTAATATATAATCTTTTTTTTTACTACTTTCCAAAGATATGCAAAAATTAACACATATAAATCTATAAATGATAAGTAAGTTAGCTACATATTGCAAGAAAAATAATGTGTATTAGTAAGTATTATGGTTGTCTTTATCAAAATATGTATGTAAGAAGCAAAAACAAAAACTTAAGCCAAATATAAAAAAAAAAATTCAATCAATCATATTCCTTAAGTGTATTATTCTCAGTTTTTTTATTAATATTTTTATTAAATATGAGAGACTTGCAGGCATAGAAAGTACCATGACAACTTTATTTAAGAAACTAATGAAAAATAAGTTAACACGGACATTTTTATTATAAAATAAAAAGCCTCGAAAGCTACGGATTATGATTTATGAGAAAATGTGAGAAAAGTTTAAATAAAAACTTAATTTTTCGGTTAGATTATAATGTAGCAGGTGAGTAAGAATTAGTATAACAAAAGTGTAATCAGAAACGGGAACAGGTTTAGTAAGTAAATAATATACAAATATACAATACGTCAAGCTTTTTTATAGTCGTGGCTATGCACGGGCTAAAAAGTATCCTCTGCTTTAATCTAACAATCAAAGGCATGATCTCTTTGTGTGCCAAATTTTAACTCAATCCATCCAACCGCTAATGCGTTATTGAAGAATAAGCATCTATACATCATTATTTCTTTATTTATAACATTCGTAGGATATAGATTTTTCGAGGTAAGGGCCGATTTGCGTTAGTCCAATAAAAAAAAATACAAAATTTACGAGTTCTCTCTTTTTCTATTTAATTCCGCATATGCTAGTTTTTTCTTTAAACTAGTAACGAAGAACGCATTTGGTGGATTCAAAGTTTAGTTTAAAAGTTTTGTTTTTCGAGATAATTAATTGTACTTATGCTAGCGCAGCTACTTATATTACAAAGACTAGGATAGGCGTACGGTATTATATTTAACTTAATGTTCGTTTATATGATGGCCACGAATTTATATCTGAGAATTGTTTAAATAATTTAAATTTGAAAATAGAAAGTTATAACTATTTTGAGTCTTTAAAAGAGAAAAAGCTGTTAGAATTTTGGAACACGCAAGCCTGATTTTTTGCAGTAGGGTTGATTAACAGATTTGGAAGAGTGCAAGTCGTGCTTTAATGTTGGTTCGCAAGTTGCACTGCAATACTACTGCAAAATTGCAGTTTAAATGCAGTTGCTCTGCAGTTAAAATAACGGCATCAAAACTTCTAACCGATTGAGCAGTACATTTGCCGTCGGCGTCCTTCGAACGACTGCACGCATAATTGCACATTGACTGAATAGTATGACTGCAAGCGAACTGCGCAGTTCGTCAGCGCTTGTGATGCAGTTATGTTCACTGCAATTCTGCAGCTGGATTGCAGTTGAAATGCAGACCGTTTGTATAGACTCAAAGCGTGGATTGGAAATAAGATACGCTAGCTACTCTTTAATTGCCTCTTTTACGCCAATGATCAGGTATTTATAGCATCAACGAGGAATGAGCTTCAGGACATGGTGAATATAAGAAAGGAATGCACTTAAATGTGACTAAGACGGAAATTATGGTAGATGTGAATAATTATGAAATATTTTAATGTAATTAATAAATTTAGGCATTAATTTGCTGAGAAGTTGATTTGCTATTTAGTATTCAGAAATTGTCTGTCCTTTGCCACGGAGCTGCAAGGTAAATTGTCTCAATTCGTTAATAGGAAGTTACATCTGAATTTTTAAATATTTATATAATGAATTTACTGTATTCGCAGTACTTTTAAAATCAATATTTAAAAGAGGTCTCTCAAAAACCTATTTGGTGCTCCTTAAGAAATATAATATATAGTTAATATAGGTATCTATTTGTATAATTAATTTTTCTGCTTAATGCAAGTATATTTTTAATGCGAAATTGTTTTTTTTATGGATAAGAATTTAAAAACGTTTATACACCAATAAATAAGTATATCAGTTTACTTATTACAGTGCACTCTCGAGCAAAATAGGAAGCATAAGTAAGTAAAAAGAATTAAGGCCTTTTGGTCCAATAATGCAGTCAGTATTTAAATTGCTTCTACGTACACATAATTAGTATCTAGATGTCAAGCATCAAAATGTAAAAAAAAATAAGGAAGCTATTTTCAAAATTAAAATATAACTGCATTTTTGAGTACCGGGTCACAGTTATCTCTTTAAAATATTAATACAAGCTTGTGGAGAAAGAAATACATACTTGAGCAGCAGCACATGAATTTCATGCAATTGCCTGACCGCAGCGTCAGCGTTTTTGCCATCCATTACTTCTCCAATCACACCCAACATCTCCCTACATCTAATACGGAGCAGGTCCAGCTTTCCTCCAAAATATACAAGAATCACCATTACACTTGAATCATAAGCTGCCATTATCGCCGCGCCATAACCGCATAAACCAACATGCCATATAACAGTGATCCAGCAGCCAGGAGAGTTCTCTTTATCAAATGGCATCCATGAGCTGAAGATGTGTGGAAAGGCTTCAGTTCCATTTCTAAAGCTTTCACGGAATGTTTGCGATGAGTACCATTTCATTAATGGTGTAGTAATTACTGTAAAGAAGGTGGTAAAAACCAGAGTCCAGTAAAAATAAGTCATGCGGCGACAGTACTTGGTGTAGGAGTTTAATATCTTTCCTTTAGCATCGTCTTGGATGCTTCTTTCGAATTTGTCAGCTTCAGTAATATAATCGATGACCTGCCGCCAGTTATCTTGCCAAATTACAAAGGTGTTCGCCTTTACTACACAAACGATGCTGAGCATGGATATCTTCAAATTTGTCAGTACTAGATCCAGATCGGAGCGTATTACATAGAGCTCCATGTACTGCGTAAATACGAAAAATGTTACAATTTCATGTATTATAATGTAATATATTCTTTTAAAAATATTTTCTGGTAAAAATAAACCAATTTTATTTAAAAGCCAATAATTTGGGCCAAACAGGGGCCTGGCTGGATCTTCAAAACGTGCAAGGAATGAGTTGATCATTTTGGACTTGTTTATAAGAAGGTTTGTAGAATAGTGTGAAAGAAAAATGCTTTTCCTTCATTTATATATTCACCCCGATTTTCCAGTCTGCCGCTTAGCAAGGAAATCACGCGGCATGTAGGGTAGGTATTTGTCATGATAATGTATGTACAACCCTGCTTTAATTTATATTTAAACCAATAAACACATATTTTTGGTATTTGCTTTCGGGGTTTTCAAACATTTATTTTAATATCCGTAGGCAGAATAGTAACTGGGTTACGGATAGTTTTTTTTTGTTGAGTGTATAAAATGACAAAAAAGACTGCCTTAAAAATACATTTAAAAGAAAACAACATATACTTACTAAACAAAGTATTACTCTACATGTACAGGTTTGGAACTTACTGGTGGTCAATTGTATTTATTTTCCAAATTATACAAACCCGGTTACGTTTTATTCAAAACATTTGTGTAAATTAAACGTTTTTCATTAATAACTTAAAATTCGTAAAAATATTTCACTTTCACACAGCATTCGTTTGATAGTTTGTAATAAAAACTTTGAATTTTATGCTTCAATCCAGTGTTAATATCTCCGTTGTGTATTCACTATCCAGATGCCCTAGCACATTAGTTTTGGTCAGTTTTAGCAATAAAATATTCTTATTCATGGGCATAAAGCATGTACCCCATGCCAAACCAGCTAGGAGGATGAAAGCTTGATGCTAACGACAAAAGCTAGCATGCTGACAATGCTACAAAAGCAGATTTAATTTGTTTCTAAATTAATATGGTCATAGATCAGTTACTCGCAACAATGTATGATTAAGGATGTTTTAAATATGATTACAATTAAAGATATAAGCAAATACTTATTAGCATGAATAACAATTATTTACAAGATAACATTTCTATACACAGGGTAAAAATACTTTAAATATGAAAATGTAAGCAAAACTATATGAAAGTCAGGGTATATTAAAATTAACACCGATCAAAATCTCGATGTCGATGATTTTATACTACATCTCTATCACATTGCTTGTCATGTATATTTAACTAAATTCCAAACCGTCAATTTGGATGTCTTTATTGAAACCGCGAAATGTGGGCGGGACGAGCACACAAGGGAGGAATAGCCTAAAAAAATAATGAAGCTATCAAACGTCAGAATGAAGTGAGGTGAACGTGTAATTACCTTTTAAATAACACAGCAGGGGAAAATAACATCCTATTATCGTAGCTTAACTAGAGAATTGGTGTCCTCTAGTGGGGTAAAAACATTTTAATGCATCCTGTATGATTTCAAATTGATTTTTTTATAATAATTTTATCAAATTATAAAGTCATACAAATGCCCATAAATAGCCATATAAATGGCATAGACTGGAATAAAATTAATTGAACTAGTCACAACTGTTATTAATTAGCAATATATTACGTAGTAAACTTACTAATTAAATATTAAGAGCGTTTGTGGCCTAATGGTTCCGAGGGGGGTGTATTTAAAATCGTAAGGTACCGAGTTCGTTTCCCGGCGGACGCCCGTGCCATTTTTTTAAAACTTATGCACATTACCTCAATACTGTAGTGACCAATGCTTTTATCTCACGGTGAAGGAAAAACAATGTTTATTTTTATGAAATAGGAAGGCAAACAAGTAAGTGGGTCACTTGATGGTAAGTGTTCACCACCGCCTATAGACATCCGCAACACCAAAGAGATTGCAGATGCGTTGCCAACCCAGAGGGCTAAGATGGAATACCTATTGTGCCAGTAATTACACCGGCTATCTTGCTCTCCACGCCGGAACACAACAGTGCAAGCGCTTCTGTTAGCGAGCAAGATGGTGGTAGTGATCCGGACGGACCTTGCACAAGGTCCTACCATCCCTATAATATATTTATGTAAATGTTATTTTACGTAATGATTTGGTTTTCTACGTAAGTAGAAAATAGGCATTTGGCTCCCCTGATGATAAGCAATAACCGCCGCCTATGTTTTCGTGTTTATTTGAGCAGAAAAGGTACAATTATTCGTAAAAATAATTGATATATACTCATTGATGTGATACTCAATTGATGTATACTCATACTCAAACAAAATTTAGAGCGTCATTGTTTAGTGCCTATGGCCGCTTGCAATTTCAGGGGACCTGTCTAATCTGAGATCAATCTAAACTAACCTTAGTAAAGAAAACAAAATGTCTATACATGAAAACCGGTGTTATAAAACAACTTTTTATTATACTTTGTTTTTCATAAATACAAATCATTGTTTTATTACACATTATTATTGTTATTACTTTTGATAAATACCATCATTATTGGTATAATATTATTATTTTGATAAGGTACATAGCATGCTTGGCTGAACATTTTCTAGCAATTTAATACCTTAGATAGTATGAAAAGCAAGACCGAAATAAATATATAAATATTAAAAATAAATGTAAAAACCGGTAATGAAATTAACATTTGGTTAGCACTATTGATATTTCACGGATTCTACTTCTCAAAGTACTTACGGATATGGAAAGCTCACTACACTAATTAACCCGAGCCGAAAGAAGTGTACTAGTCCTTAGGTTGTCTCTTTCTTTTGTAGCAACCGTAGCGATACCATGGAGGGAAAGGATGTGAAAAGCTTCTTTGAAATTACTTCTTGCTCGTTGTTACCCAACAGTAAGACAACATTTACATTTGTTGCATTAAGATGGAATCGCAAAGCGAGCGTAGTAGCGAGCGAACGATAAACATGTGTGATCTTTACGCTTCCACCAATCAGCACCAGCATTGCTATAGCAACGAGCGTTCCTATCGCAGCAATACGGCGGTCATTTTGCATTATGAATCCGCCTTTACTCCCATAGGTTTTATTTATTGACGTTTGCTTGACGTCTGTCAAATAGACAGATTTTTTTAATTACACTAGCTTGGTAAACAAAAATGGGTATTTTCTTTTCTAGTAGAATTGTGTATTTTAATTTATTATTAACTAGTTGAAATAATATTAAGCGATTAAAATGGTAAGCTGTGCGGTCATCAATTGCAAGAATACGTCAGTTAAAATAACGAAACACACGAATGGAATAACATTTCACAGGTAGCTAAATTTGATACTTGTTCGAAAAACCAATCAATGTTTATATTTATGCGGCAATGCTCCAATTTCGATATCATGAAACATCAGTTCTTGATGGTATAAGTTATTTTACTTTATTGTCGCAAGAAGGAAGGGTTATTAATTTATTTTACTCGACTGCGGTAAAGTTACTTAGTTTCAGGTTACACAGTTTTTTCGTAATTCAGGTTTCCGCGCGACAAAAATCGCCGTCGTAAATGGGAGATAGCCGTGAATCGTGAAAACTGGAGCGCTACGGCGTCTAGCGCCGTTTGCTCTGAGCATTTTGACGCCAAAGACTTTTACGTGACGGACAGTGGACTTCGCCGCCTGTCGCTGCAAGCCATACCTGTCATTAACATCTCTGTAAGTCTGATTACCTTCTGGACCCCAATTCTCGGGTCATGCGAGACGCTATCTCACATGCCACATACGTCAAAAATGACAGATTTCCTTGGGATTTGACAGTTATTCTCGTGCGAGATGAATCTCGCATGAACCCAGAATAGGGGCCCTGGAGGAGGCCTATGTCCAAAGACAATCTGGTCATAGTTCTGATGCAGACTGATGTTAGCAATAAGTGAATATTAGTTTCTAGTAATAGAGAGTAAGCAATAGAATAAGTTTATTTTAAACAAAAGACTTATTTATTTAAGTCACCGGTCAATCACGTCATACACTACGCTGTTTTCAGGAGTCATTGGCAGTAACGGTCCCTACCCTAAAAGCGACCAGTTTTTTTTTAGTCACACTAGTGCACTAAAGCCTCAATAAAATTTTAGAAAAAAAAAGAAAAAAAAAGTTGAAGTTGATTGAAGCTCTCCGTGTCTTTAAGAGTCTGTTTAGGGAAAATATCCCTGATGGTGCGACTCGGTCTATCTGTCACAGCTTAGCAACTATTAATAATAGTTCAGCAATTATTAATGGTTGCCAATGTATGTATGTTTAAGTTCATTTATAAATAGTTAAAAAGCATTTTCAGCTTGTCTTGCGGCAAAGGCCTCCTGTAGTGATTTCCTATTTTGGTCCTTTGCTATTCTAATTCATTATTGTTCAGGAGATGAAGATTATCTAAATAAATAGAAATTTACTGTCACATAGATATCATTTGAGAACAACTTGATAGATTTCACTGTTTTTTTTTTGTTTTCATAATTGTCAGGACAAAATTTTTATGGAAGAATTTTTTTCGAAAATCCATCAGAAAAGTCAGACATTGCACCTGTGTGAATTTAGGATATGCAGCTAGTTTATAACAAATTATAAACCATTTCCAGGTGTGCCAACCGCGAGTGGAAACTGTTACAGAGCTCCAACCCGCAGACATCAAACCTACGGATTCCGAAGAGGTGGTCAAATTAAAATACAAAATACGCAGACTGGAAATAGTCTCGTCTGACCGCAAAAGGAGAATACATGACCTGTGGAGAAGCAAAAGAAGGCTCCGGAAGAAGTTGGAACGAATGAAGAGTGTTATACAGCATCTCATACAGAATAAGAAAGATATGGAAAGTAAACAGCTTGATGATATAGATCTGCAGAATATAGATATACAAAGTATGGATTTGCATAATTTGGATCCGATAGAACTGGATAATTTTGATATCAGCGATGAAACTGAAAATAGATGAAAATGGTTGGATTTTGCTAATGCTTTGTAACCTATATGAATGTACTGTGACAAATTAAGATAAGACGTTACTTGTACCATTAAAATCAATAATGTAATGACCGTAAAGACAAAGCACATTGAAAAATTCGCAGGGTATGGTAGCGGTAATGCCTGGCAAACGCAAGGCACGGAATGCTGAAGTAGCAGGTTCGAGTCCTGCCACTACCCTAATTTTTCTTTCTGTTGTCATTGCATAGCATTTTAAGATAACTTATAGTTGTGTTGTTTTACCATATTCACCTAATATAATGTATTATACATAATGTGGGTAAATCTTGAAAAATATTGATTTCCCTAGTGTGTTTTTGTCTGATATTTGCTAAAACATACACCAGAGGAATAAGAACTTTGAAGAATTACCCTTCTACAAAGTGCGGTGAACTGATTTAAATTCTAGGCTAGAACCCTGTCATAATGAATCATTGCTGTGACTGTATGTATTGGTACTTGATGTCTAAAGTCAAAAAAAAAAATTTAATAATCTTTATGACCCAGAAATTAATTTCGTTACACTCTGGGATTTTTCTTAAATTACTAATAGTCTACCAAGTAATTGCTGGATCACATTTGAACCTAATCCCTTTGTAATACCGTCGTAATCTAGTTAATTATTTAGTCAACTTGTGTATTATTGTATCAAATATTCTGTATTTGTTGTATTGATCTCATTTATCGATTGATAATTAAATTAAGGAAACATTTTTGGATTGTAACTTTCTGAAATTTATGAATTTGTCTGTAATCTTTGATCTTTGGTCACTAGAAGTATAAGAATATTATCCTAGTTTTTTATAAGAAGCTTCCTAATTAAAATAAAAAAAAAGTGATATGTGTGTAGATGAAGTAATGTATGCAACTGTTTATAATTAGGCCTTAAAACACTCGTGTGATTCTATTATGAAACTCACTGACGCTCGTTCCATAAAACCACACATGTGTTTTAGACCTCTCATTATATAGCAGTTGCATAAACTACTATTACAGTCGCTTCTGTGAAATTGTAGGTATTTTTTTTAAAAGTACAATCTGCTCGAAGGTTTTGTTCAGCACCGACTTGAGCATCTTATAAAAAAAATAGTTTTTTTATATGCAATAGGTAGGCAAACGAGCAAGCGGGTCACCTGATGGAACGTAACTCCCAGCGGCTTATATAAACCAGCGGTTCGTTCGTCAGCTTTAGATCTCCCGTGGGCCTCCAGATCTCTCACTGTACGAAACGCAGCAGCAAGGTTCTACTTCATGCCGGTATTATGTGAGAGAGTGGTATTATCCCTGGACCATTCATATGCAACCAGCCTGGCTACAAGACGCCTCTACCACTGCTAAAATCTCAATTGCAATTTTTTTTTAATAGGAAGGAAAGCAAGCAACTGGGTGACCTGATGGTCAGGGATCACCGCCTATAGACATTCGCAACACCAAGGAGAGAGCAGATGTGTTGCCAACCCAGAGGGCTAAGATGGAATACCTTTAATGCCAGTGATTGCACCGGCCGTCTTGCTCTCCACGCCGGAACCTAACAGTGCAAGCGCTTCGGCTTAGCGGCAGGATTAGCGAGCAAGATGGTGGTAGCGATCCGGACGGACCTTGCACAAGGTCCTACCACCCGAAAGTTGTAATAAGTAATACACGTTCATTTAAAAGTTACTACTATTATGGCCGCTCACTAGTATGATTTGATACCATTGATGGCATGCTTCCAATAATGCTAAGTATTCCAAGTTGTAATGTAAAGGCTGTATTTATATAATAGTCTATTGTATTCACGTGGAAGTAATCCGACCATCATTAATTTGATGTATTATATGGCGTATAGTCAACCAAGAAATTGCTTGATCACTTTTCGACTTTTCGGGATAAGGTTCAAAAGTGGTCAAGCAAAAACTTTGTCGACTATACCTATTTATAGGCAACAGTTCTACTTGTAAGCAGCTATTCCTGTGGACATTCTAAATCTTAAAGCTATACTTTCTCATCGTTGAAGCAATCGATATGCTTCTCTATTCTCTGCCAGGGGGGTTCCACTCCGCACTGTAGGTACGTTCGACCGTCTTGCCTATGGCATAGGCAAATCGCAGTAGGCTGTCGGCTTGCCGCGCGCTCGCTCGCTCGTCCCCTCCGTTTCAGTGTAATTGAAAACGAATGCCGCGCAACCATAGCGTGTCACCGGGAGTAGCGGGGGGAAGGCAGGCGCGGGCGGCGCGTTCCTTTTGACTCGCGCCGCCTGGCGCATGGTGTATGAAGTAATAGAAACTTTTTGAGCGTGTGAATAAAGTTGGAATTCGCTTAATCGCCGTCGTAAAGAGAAGTTTCTGTACGTTATTTATTCTGTGTCTCTGCCTTCTCTTTGACCTGAGGGCAGGGAATAGAGACATTGTTGCCACCTTACCTTTGGGACAAGTAGCCAGACCATACTCAAAAAGTGACCAGATTCGGGAAAGTTCATGCTCGCTTAAAGTGGCTAAAATTGGCTAAACAAGAAAAAAAATCTCAATATTAACCTATAATAACAGCTGATGTTGTTGATGTCGAAGTCGAAGGTTCTGGTTCAGGATTTTCAGGTTTACTTTTTTTTTCCAATTCCATGCAGAATTTTATCTCATTTTTTTTATTTTTTTTTATTAAGAATTATGTTACTAATATGGAACTAATTGTTCTGGATTAAATAATTTTCATTTCATTTTTTCATTTATCTCGGATAGAATATTAGGCACATGTCTTGTTTCAGAAAAATGTAAATTATTTAGTACTAGCTTTTGCCCGCGACTTCGTCCGCGTAGACTTGTTTAATTGAATCAAGCAAACGTGCCCCCAACATGCAATCTGCAATATTTCCTGGACAAATAAAATTAATGAGAATTAGTTGCTTTGCTGCTCATGACGTCACGGCGGCGTATAACTCACTTATCGCTATCCCGTGGGAACTATGCATTTTTACGGGATAAAAAGTATCCTATGTGTTAATCCAGGTTGTAAACTATATGTGTGCCAAATTTCATCTAAATCCATTCAGTCGTTTTTGCGTGATTGAGTAACAAACATCCAAACATACAAACTTTCACATTTATAATATTAGTAGGATTATTGGGATGGGCAAATGTTTGTATGATGAATATGAATATTTGTACCCGAGTCTTGGATGTTATGTGTATTTTAGTATGTATTAATCTATATAAGTATGTATATCCGTTGTCTAGTACCCATAGTACAGTCAAGGAATTAAATTTCCAACCCACCTAAGGTTCAATAGCATATAGCAAACTATCACCATAAGAGCTATAGAGCAAGACGTTAGTTTGACATATCGACCTTAATGCATTGCGAATGTCAGACGACATTTCAACGATATGGGTAGGGAATTAAATTCCTTGACTGTACAGGTTTAGCTTAGTTTGGGACTAGGTTAATTGGTGTGAATTGTCCTGTGATATTTATTTATTTATTGTAATCGAAATTTTTTTTTTTAGCTAACGGGCATTCATAAATGACCAAGTTGAATGAGATAACTTGATTAAGAGGAAACTCAAGGGCCGTTTTTCCATACAAACGTCGTCCCCTGTTTCCTCTCTGGATAATGCCAGTAGAGCAATATTTTTTTTTCCAAAAAATCGATGGCCACTATTATGCATGTCCCTATGTTTTCCTTTTTTTAATAAATTAATTATTAAAAGAGATATGGACATTCAAAAACCTAAAAAATTGGCCAGATTTGCGGCTGCGTTCATACATTCAGAAAACAAATTTTACTAGATTATATAAAAAAAGAAAAACATAGGAACACTGCCAAAGCCTTTCTTTAATTTTTAATGAAAAAAGTAGTTAAATCGGATAAGTTTTGGAGAAGGAATCAGGGGTCTACGAATCGTTGATTTTGTGTACTTTTAATAGGTATTTTCAGTCCAAGCTGCGGCTGTCTCTATTGCACTCTGCGGGGGGAGGCTTGATAGATGGAGGCAGCAATAGATTTTACAAATACCTATTTTTCAATTCTCTAGACCTTGGTGTTTCCTCTTAAGTTTCTCATAGATGACACCGAGGGTAGTTTACCCAAAAAAAAAATATCAATAATGTAATGACCGTAAAGACGAAACACATTGAAAAATTCGCAGGGTATGGCAGCGGTAATGTGGCGGAAACTGGAATACGCAAGGCACGGAATGCTGATGTTGCAGATTCAAAACCTGCCATTACCCTAATTTTTCTTTGTGTTGTCATTCATTATATAGCATTTTAAATTAAATTTATTTATTTATTTATTGTTAATAGTAATTTATTAATAAACAAGAAAGTGGCTAGAAAAAGCCGCTAAAATATTTAGCTACCAAATATGTTTTTTGTAGCTAACAAGTATGGAATTGTTGCTATATCTAGCCAAAAAGTGGCTAAAGTGACACTGAATAGAGAAACATGGGGATTGCTCGGACGATGAGAGAGTGAAGCTCTAAGGTCCACAGGTACATTCGGCCCCAGAAGTAGCTGAACACTTAAGAACCTTGTCGTAGTAACGTATGAAATGAGAGTTGGTCGAATTTGTCAGATCACTGACAGCGACAAGGTATTAAAATGTTCAGCTATTTCTGAGACCGATCGTACAGCTGTCCACAAGTGTAGCAGTTGACCCTACAATAAAATAAATGTACATTCTATAAAGATTGTTTTAAATTACAACGCCGTATTAAACCCGTTACGAATTTATTTAGATTTAGGCGTTACTTAGCGAATGTTCGTATTAACAAATTACCTTGCTACTCCGCGAAACCTGTGCACGTGGAAGATAGCTGCGTCTGTGTGACATACATATTTTTCATGCTAAAGCAGAGGAGGGTGGGTACCCTCCTCTGCTTCCACACGAAGCAACATATATGGGTCAAACTATAAACCACACGTGTTTTACACATGCGCAGCACTGGTTTCACGGAGTAGCAAGGCAATTTGTTCCAGTTGATTGATATGGACCACCGCAAAGAAACGCCTGAATTTAATAATTATTTTGAAAGCAAGTAATTTGTTACACCAACATCACAACAAGAAAGGCCAGATTTATCCAAATTAAGCAGTTTTCTCTGATAGCTTATCGGCTATTAGAAACCGCTCGATAACGTTCATTGATCGGAGCCTTGCGCGCGCGCAGTGGGGGCGGCCGCCTCCCGCCAATCCCAAGCAGTCTTTCGCTACCTCTGGCGAGCGGCGCGCGTGTCACCATCGCGTTCGAATTACGAAAACAACGAAACAAAATACGTTCTAATTTCAAATTAACAAGCGTTCTTTTGTTTTTGAAAATACCAACGTTCATTCTAACCGTTTGTGTTCGGTACATGTGTATAGAGTGCTATGTTTCCTAAACAAAGTTGATGTGCTCATGTTTGTCATTGAAATCGCGTACGGTTGCAAATCGGTGAAAATGTGACTGTTTGGTGTTTCTAGTGTTATAAGTTGTAACTTGGCGAAAATGGGTTATATTAACTTTGAGCCTGTTCTGATTACGCACTCATGGTAGTTAAGATGAGGGAGTTGTTAAGGATTGTGGTGGTATGCGCCTGCGCATTGCTACTGACTGTGTCCTGTGAGGAAACTGAAGAGCTGGACTCTATCAGGAGCGATGGGAAGGACGATAAAGCCGGATTACCATCAGGTATGTACATTATTACTTAATTATGGAGGTATTATCGACCAAATAATTGCTGGTCTACTTTTGAACCTCAACCTTTGGGGCCAAGCAATTTCTTGGTCGGTACATTACCTTAGCACTGTAGTAACCAACGGTCTGACGGTGAGGGAAAACATCGCGAGAAAACCTGCACATTCATGTAAAATGAATGTGTAACCATGATCCTGTCGGTCGGGTTTCCTTGTGACAGGTTACGGAGGTCAGATGGTAGTCGCTTCAATTTAGTAACCTGACCTGCAAATCTGGGATCATGGTCAAAGAGTGCCCCGAACTAAGAACCGGGAATAATAGCGCTAGGGAGGGAGGAAACAAGCATGCGGGTCACTTGATGGGAAGTAACTACCGCCGCTCATGGGAACCGGGGATCCCAAGAGAAGTCGTTGATCAGACTAGGTCAAGGGGGCCTCGGGATACACTTGTCGTACGAAACAGTAGCCAGCTACTACGCGCCAGTATTTTGAAAGAGTACTACCACCCTGATTGAGCCGGTTCATTCGTTTGCTTGCGCTTAGAGAGAATCACTCTTGCAACCAGGGTCCAATTTCATAAATGCGACAGGTGACAGTGACAATTCGGTGTACATTGCTTGCCCACTATAATGTTAAGTCTGTAGCGTTACTTGTCGACACAGTAATGTACGGCGAATTGTCACTGTCACTTGTCGCCTGTCGCGTTTATGAAATTGGGTCCAGCTTGCTGCTGACACCTACAGTACATACGTGTTTACACAAATCTACTATTATTTTGAATTTACCATAGAATTAAAATATCACTTTGCAATTTGTAACACCTATCTTTACGTACAAACAGTCACACCTGGGCTGGCCAACTGTCCTGTATTACAGGACAGTTTGTTAGCTATAATTTTTGCTGTATTTCAATAAGAAAAAAGAGGACCATACATCCCATACCATACCTTTCACGTGTTGTTATGTATTGTTTTCCTAAATCGTGTAATTTTAGGTCACACGTATAGTCGACCAAGTAATTGCTTGACCACTTTTGAACCTTATCTCTTTGTAATACGGTCGAAAAGTGGTCAAGCTATTTCTTGGTCGACTATACTGGAAAATGACCACACGAGGTTGGTCACCCTGGTCACACCTGTTTCCCGGAGGGGTAGGCAGAGACTACATATCTCAATGCCTTCCCTAGAAACCTCTGCCCACCCTAGAAAAAATTATATCTCGTAAAATGACTGTGGTTAGTTCTGGACGCATAGAAATAGAGCGTAGAAAGAGTAATAAAATTAAAAGCGATATTTTTTTAGCTGATCTCTTTATTTTAAATGGCAATACAATGTGCCGAAAAGAGACAGATGCATACTCTAAGCTCCTCTTCAACTGACACCCTGAACACAAAAACAATCAATAAACAAAATGGTTACCTTTGGTGCAAATTAAGGTAGTATAATGTCCTTTTTTCTTATTAATGTGCAGGTTTTACTACCTTGACGCGCACCAAAGAAAACCATTTTGACCGCTTTGGGAGCGTACTCTTGGCATGTACTGAGTCTATATCCATGCTGTAGTCCTTCATCTAAGTCTGGACGGCTGTCTGCCTCCTCTAGAAAAAATCCTTAGCTACGCTAATGAGAGATCAATTCGAGAGAGGAGTGTGAACCCAGCGCGCTCCATACAAACGGCGATAACGTTTTCCACCCTCTAAACCTTAACCTAAAGCCATTGTTTTTTTGTATGTTATCAGTATGCCTTAGAACTAGGTTTGTATGTTTTGATTTTTTAAATATTCTTAGTAGTTTCAAAAATATTGACGCTTTTCTATTTTGTATGAAACTCCTAAAACGCAAATATTGTCAAATCTATGAAGAATATTAAAGAAATCAAAACATACAAACCCAGTTCTAAGGCATAATGACAACATACTAAAAATTCATTGCCTTAGGTTAAGGTTTAGACTCTAAACTTAGAGGGTGGAAAACGTTATCGCCGTTTGTATGGGGAGTGCTTTTTAGGGCTGGGTTCACACTCCTCTTAAGCGGTCACGTCAGGGCCTTGCAAATGAGCCGTCAAAAGGCCGCGTGTCGTCGCAGTGACAGGAACACGGCAGCAAAATTGTTTAGCATGCGCATGCGCCGACTCGTCAGCGTCACGTACGTGCTTCTTAAATAGGTAATAGTTATTCTAAACAAGAAATAGTTTCAATAAGTCAAGGTATTTAGAAATCTGTTTTGTTTATTGCCGTGTTTGGGGAAATATGTGATTTAAGTTTCTTAATTATTAACGATTTTAATTACGCTGAGTAGGGCAACTTGTTCATGTCGTATCGTACAGAGAAGTTAGAGCGTCTAGGGAAATTTTTTGTTACAATTAACCACAGACCTATAAGTAATGGACTTCTAGTCAGTGTTTAAAAAATGGCCTATCAAAGTAGGATAAAAAGTACACTAAATCGACAATCGCTCGCGCTGTCAGTCTGTCGGACCGACGGCGCTGCTGTTAATACTATTATTTTGTAAAAAACCTATTTGCAACGAAACTCAAAAATTATTATTTTATGCAGTTAGACGTAAAGTTGTAAATCCAATGAATATAAATGGTAAACTAATAATTTGCATTTGTAACACTGGCGTCAACCTGTATTCTTATGTCGGGCCGTTTTTTTGCTGTCATTTAGTATGGCACTGTACATCCATGCATTATAATATCATTGCAATTAACGCAATGAGCGCGTTAGCATCAACTTCTGAATTACTATGGTACCTAACCAGCTCTATTAGCACGCCAGCGTTTATCGCGCACATAAGCGCTTCCGTCCCTCTCGCACACACATACTGGTTAGAAAGAGATATATGCTTTATGTCATCGATAAAAGCTAGCGTGCTAGGCCCGTAGATGCCCATAAGTTCTTGTAAGTATTTGTTGTATTTGAATCAGCCATGAAACAGGACTTCAACGGAAATGTGTCGAAAATATTACCTTTAATAGCAAATGGTTAATTATAATTACTTGTGGCCCTAACATGACTGCCCAAGTTTAGTTTATCTCTATCTGCGTCCCTTTCTTATGACTTTAGTTAGACAGAGACTTGCTACTCCGCGAAACTCCGCGGTTGTTTCGCGGAGTAGAAAGGTAATTTGTTCCAGTTTGTTGAATAACTAATTATTGTCATAGACGTCACCTGCCTTAATTATTACACTTAGCTATAATTAGAACTTCCTAACTATGGGTAAGGGTGACGTCTATGGCATTTTACATGATATGGCGGTAGCTTCTTAGTTTTGTAGAGATTAGGCACAAGAATTACGAACTTACGACCTAGAGTCTCTAGTCGTCCTAGGGAGCTTTTATTTAATAAAAACCTATTGTTATAATTCTTGTTTCACTCGAAAATCTCCTAGGGCGAACTTCTGTACCTGACCGGGTAACAGTGGCAGTGGTATCGTTAGAAAAGTTGAAAAAAGTCACTGGTTTGTGGTAAAATTAGGAGAAAATGTAGCTAAATGCATTTAAAACTATGTAAATAATATCACTTTACTGTATGATACACAAAATAGTCGCTGTCGTTGTCCCGAAAAACTCCAAATCTAGAGACAAAGTCGCTAAAGTGGCAACTCTGAGCTAAACCGTTGGCTAAACCAAAAAATCCCGTAAAATGTTAAATATAACATGTATGTAAACTCTTTATTGTACATAAGCTTTTACAAATACACAGAAAAATACAGGAAGTGGTACAAAGGCGAAGTTATCTCTTAAAGGGATCTCTTCCAGCTAACTTTTGAGCAAAAGAGAGAGGATTTACTTATATAACCAGCTAGAAGGGCTCGATCTAAAGCTGTTGACAATAAAAAGATCCCACACTCGAAGTATTATTAAAATCGTCACATCCAAAGCAAGCGTGAACAATCGATGAAACATAAAGTTCGGATGTCATTTTTTTTGCAACCGCGCAATTAATTTAAATATTCAACAAACAAACAGGTTTTATTATCTACGTAAACGCCACGTGATTCACGATTATGCTTTAAAATTATGGAAATAACAATAACATAAGAATTCTTCAATGTGTTTTTGCGATAAGCAATGTCCTGTCAACAAATAACACGACTTGGCTAACATTTTAATGTCGAAAGCGTCATTGTAAGAGTTTTAGTTGCACTGATGACTTTAATTAGCTAAATTATCATTGGCTAAATCCCGAAGACGATAAGAATATTCTATATATCTATCTATATAAATAAAAATGAATTGTTGTTCGTTAGTCTGATTAAAACTCGAGAACGGCTGGGCCGATTGAGCTGATTTTGGTTTTAAAATGTTTGTCGTAGTCCAAGGTAGGTCTAAACGGTGAGCAAATATGCCTCCAATAATTAGGCGGTACGAAGTTCGTCGGGTCAGCTAGTTTCTAAAATAATAATAAATATCTTGAGACAATTTGCACCAATTCCCCTACTCTCAAATAAAGCAACTAAACTTTTACTAATCGATACATACAATATTTTAATAAAACCTTTACGTCTTTAAACCTTTTGTCAAATTTGTAGGTCACACGTCTAAAAGCCCTATACACATACAGTTCTTATTTTTACGGGTCTCTAGCAATGATATTAAAAAAGGGTCTCTAGGCGTTTGGAGGACATGAAACTCGGGACGTAAATACTTAAGAATGTACACTATTTTGTCTGACTGTAATCCTGCGGCCCAAGTTAATATATCCCTAATTCCTTTTGGCTAATATGTCTACTCGTGTCATGAGAAAAGGATGCACATAGAGATGAATTAACCTTGAAATTATGTTATGGCCAATGGTCCAATTAGTTTAAAGACAGCCGGTGTAATTACTGGCACAAGAGGTATTCCATCTCAGCCTTCTGGGTTGGCAACGCATCTGCAATCTCTTTGGTGTTGCGGTTGTCTATCAGTTGTGGGTGGCGGCGATGATCACTTACCATCAGGTGACCCACTTGCTTGTTTGCTTTCCTATTTATAAAAAAAAATAGACCGTAGAATTCGTCGAGCATTCGGCGTTTTCAAACGCCTGCACGTTGAGCGCTGTTGTTTCCCATCTGTTTTGTGGGCTTTGTAACATTTGTTAGATGCTCATTACAAACAAATGCTCAAGTTTATCAGCACCTTTACAATCGAAGAAACATCAAAACATGACACGGCAGAAGCAGAATTACAGAAACAATTGTGCTACAACTTTTATTAAATATCGTCATAAAGTCTTCATGCTCAATAAATCATCTCTCAAAAGAAAGATGACCTCTCAAGAATAAAATCACTGTAAATAAGTCTGCACATGTCAAGATGAATAATCGAACACGGCATGCCTTCCGTGTCCATACGTCGGTTACGCGCGCGTTGCGCAAGCGTGTGGGCCGGTTCATTTCCATAAACCTATTCGTGCTAAATATGCTTGGAGTAGAAACTTTGCCCAATGATATATGGTTACGTGACTCGCGATTGGTGTTTTGGTGGAATTCTTAGTTTTGGGGTGTTCATTATAACTGTGGTCCTATCGCAAGGGTGAATCTAGCCTTAGAATCGGTGATCACGTAGAGGAAGTTCAGTCAGTCAGGACCCCAATTCTCGGTTCATGCGAAATGCATCCCATGTGCGAGATCCGTCAAAAAGTGACAGATTTCCAAGGCATTTGACAGTTGTTTCCGTGCGAGATGCATCTCGCATAAACCGAGAATAGCCCCGCAGGACAGGGTCATTAATAAGATTAGAAAAAAATACCAGTGGTCGGCCTAGACCCAGTGGGGGTGACCAAACAGTGGCGTAGCTTGCTGACCAAAGGCCTAAAAAAAAGGCCGTAAATAGTAGAATTACATAAAGATGTAATTCTAGAGGTCGGAGAATACTTGTGAGGACAGCTAGAGTTAGGCTGCGTTTCCACCAGAGATGTGCGAGGATGCGAAACGAGGGATGTGTTTGTAAAGAACCAATTAGCCGTTTCCACCAGAGCTGTGCTGACCGAGGCGAGGTAAATGAAGCGATTCTATTGGTTCTAAACACATTCCTCGCTACGCATCCTCGCACATCTCTGGTGGAAAAGCAGCCTTATGCTGGTCAGAGGCCTGAGCATGGGGCCCCCGGGGCATGGCTCCGCCTACCCCTTGGTAGTTACGCTACTGTGGCCGTTTGGTTTATCTCAGTTTATCTCTATGTACGTCCTTTTCTTATGATCCTAGTTTGACAGAGATGCAGGGAGCATAAGTTAAACCTGGGCTGGTCATGTTAGGGCTACTGTTGTGATACTTCCCCACCGTCGTCAATTAAAAAAAAACGACAACAAGGACTCCGATTTTTGGTTCATGCGAAATTCATTTCACATTCGAGATGAAATATGAAAAAAGTTTTTTTTTTAAATTTAATTTTAGTAATATTTGTTAATGATAATTTATTTATTTGAACATTATCAGAGCTCTATACATTAACCCAGATTTGGAAACAACCCGACCACTAAAAGTAAGCTAAAATTGACTTAAGCCAGCTTCTGCATTTTAAACTTAATTTACCATTGCTAATGAATGTTTTTAGATAAACACTTGTCACGTTGTCACTTCGATTTCAAGAGAAACGTATACATATATGCATTACTATGCATTTCGATTATTGTTTTCTCGTCTAAAAAAACGTAGTATAGATAAATTTAATATTTAGAATTATATTACATCTTTCTTCACCGCAATGCAAGAAGACGAGAACAAGTGAATACCACGTATTTTTTTACAAACGCAGGCGCAGGTATTGCAACGAGTGGTCGCTATATTTCATTATGCGCAACTTTCAAAATGTGTTTCTTTTTTAAAGCAATGATTTCAGCGACATGTCGTTATACATAATGAAGTCTGCGGCTTCTGTTGTTGTTTTGTAATACAATTGCATTCGGTGCACGTGTTCACATGGCACATACATACGTATATCTATCACTTTATTGCATACTAACTTTTATTGACTAATTAATAGATTCAGGCGTTCCATAACATACTTTGCGCAGTTCCATATCAACAAACTGGAACAAATTACCTTGCTACTCCGCAACCAGTGCCGTGCCCGTGCAAGATAGCTGCGTCTGTGCGACATATATGTATATTTTCATGCAAAATTCCACCCTCCTCCGCTTCCGTAGTTGCCTGATGACTCATAAACGTGTAAAGCCTATTATTCTTAAATTGCGTTATATATAGTACTATTGTGAATTTTTCACATCTCTAAAAACAACCATTTCGCTGTCGGGGGGGGGGGGGGGACACACTTTACTCTACCAAAAATTAGCACTTTAAACCTTAATATTTCGACTACGGAACGCTTAAAACGCATGTTTTTTGTTTAGTGGACGTCTCGAAACATTGATTATCTTATTGCTTGTACAACAATTGTTTAACCATAACACGATTCACTTTGGACCAAGCATCAGTTTCTCGACCTATGTCTGTCATGTACCAGCCGTTTGGGCGGACAGTCAACCGACTACTTGTTATGAAAGATTTGACACGACTTGACTATCAAGATGTCGAATGTCACGTCAAGAATAAATAGCTTCTGTGGCCATGAACATAGCATGTAACAGCACTAATAGCTCATTTAGGTATGCCATTTGCGGGCAAACGAAATGGGGTGGCTAACTTCACGGCCATCAAAAATGCTCACATTTTTGTTAACAATTTTTTTTAATTTTCGTTTTTTTACAAAAAAATTACAACAAATGGCGTCATCTCTCATCAGTTAACGGGCATTCATAAATGACCAAGTTGAATGAGATAACTTGATTAAGTTTCTCATAAATGACACTGCGGGTAGTTATTCCGAACAAAAATAAATAATGTAATAACCGTAAAGACGAAACACATTGAAAAATTCGCAGGGTATGGTAGCGGTAATGTGGCGAAACTGGAAAACGCAAGGCACGGAATGCTGATGTTGCAGGTTCGAGTCCTATCATTACCCTGATTTTTCTTTGTGTTGTCATTCATTATTATAGCATTTTAAAGTTAATTAAAATGTTTACAGCATAATTACTTAAAGTTTGTCACTTGACATTTAGTCGGCGAAGATAGTATTTGATTTACATTGCTTCTTTGGACCATACCATGATACTTGACCTGCTATCTAAAGGCAGCAATGTATTTCGCTTAATTCCATTAACTCTGGCATTTCCATGACAGCAGAAGTTACTTCTTGAAAATATTGTATTGCTCGCTAATCCTGCCGTTAATCAGTAATGCTTGCACTGTTGTGTTCCGGCGTGGAGAGCATGACAGCCGGTGCAATTACTGGCATAAGAGGTAGCCCTCTGGGTTGGCCACGCATCTGCAATCCCCTTGATCTTGCGGGTGTCTACGGGCAGTGGTGATCACTTACCATCAGGTGAACCACTTGCTCGTTTGCTTTATGTAGTTTAAATCCTACAATCCTACTAATATAATAAATGTGAAAGTTTGTATGTTTGGATGTTTGTTACTCGATCACGCAAAAACAACTGAATGGATTTGGATGAAATTTAGCACACATATAGTTTATAACGTGGATTAATACATAAGATACTTTTTATCCCGTAAAAATGCATAGTTCCCACGGGATAGCGATAAGTGAGTTACACGTCGCCGTGACGTCATGAGCAGCAAAGCAACTAATTCTCATTAATTTGTCCAGGAAATATAGCAGATTGCATGTTTCAATTAAACAAGTCTACGTGGACGAAGTCGCGGGCAAAAGCTAGTGTATGTATAAATAAAACTGTAGTACAAGGGTCTAAGTAACGCAAAAGTTCATACTAAACCAGGATTATTAGGGACTGAAGTGCCATTCAACATAGTTTACGTTGCCGCATTGCTTTAGTTTTATTTGTCTCGCTCATACAACTGCCGTAATACTAACTTTATGGGCATACTAAACTTACCGTAAGTGACAGATATTTTGAGTAAGTAACTAAAAAGAAAGTTTAGACAGTAGGTAAACAAACTGGAACAAATTACCTCGCTACTCCGCGAAACCAGTGCCGGGCTCGTGCAAAATAGCTGCGTCTGTGCGACACATATAAGTTCATGCAAAAACCCACCCTCCTCCGCTTCCACACGAAACAACATATATCACACAGACTCAACTACACACCACCACCACTAAACACTAAAACTACACGATCGACGCGCGTTTCGCCTCTATACGAGGCATCATCAAGATCGAAACACACAGACAGTAGGTAAGACAGTCAGTGTTTAGACAGTAGGTAAGCCTACTGTCTAAACTTTCTTTTTAGGTCCCTACATAATTAGTCTTGTCACTTGTTAATTATCACGTTTTCTTGTCTTATTTTAGTACTTATTTGAGGACCTAAAACTCGAAGGTAATCTTTAGGTAAGTACGCATAAACTCCCTAGGTTTCCCAAGAGTTCGCATTGGTTTGCGGGTTGCGGTGTGCTCAAATAACAGATTTGGTGTCCACTCTACTTAGGTACATTCCCCGTTTATTTGTATTTAACATTAAACATAAACACTTTTAAATTATCTATCTTGATTTATCAAATCATACTCAGTGCAGTAATTTTTGAGGTCAATACGTTCGAATTTCGCTTGGCATGCTAATAAAAGAGTGAATTTTAATGTATAAGATAATTAGCAAATTGTTGACGTATTATTTCAACTGATGGAATGGATGCGTAGGTTATAAATGTTATTAAAAGAAAATAACTTTTTCAATACAGGTGCTCAAAAAGTGCCCTTTTTTTGGCTGTTTTGCGTGCGCAAAGTTCGTTTTTGCGAACTAGTGCGATTTACTTTTCCAGTTTTTTTTTTAATTTGTACTTGTTCCAATTCACAACTACTCACCAAAGAGTTTTTATAGTTTTAGTTTGTACCAAGACGTAATAAAACTAAAAACCTATTATTAAGGTAAGAATATCAAAATATTGAGATTTTATATTTTATTACTAGCCTGTTCATCAAAAAAATATGATTTTTTAAATAATAACAGTCCTAAAAACAGTTCTTATTAAGGTGGCTGAATGGAACGGAATTCTCTGAGACTAAAACATTGTTGGCCTGTTTAAAGAGCAAATCGACCAATCACATCAGCACGCTGATCACTGATTCGACCAATCAGAACACGACTTGTGCTGCATACGACATAAAATCGACCAATCAGAACACTGGGTCTTTTCTGGTACCCCATATTTATTTACATTAAAAAAATAAGGTTCTTTTTAGTTCCACTTCTTCAGAAATAAATGGCAAAGATATTCAAACAATAAGCGATTCTGGGTGTTTTTAAGCACTTCGAAGCGCTTCGCTAAATTAAAAAATAAAACGCCTTTGAATGACTGGCCACTAAGAACGGAATCGTTAAAAAAAAAGTAAAAATTGGCGGGGGAGTGAAAATATTAATGTTCCCGGCAAGAATATTTCGTTATCCTTTAATAATTGTCCTAACGCTCATATTAATATCTATTTGAAAAAAAATCTTTCATTGATTTGGCTGAATAGCAAAAGCCATTGCCTTATGACATACGACAGCTAAAAAAAACGCGTTTAATTTGTCAAAAATGTTCACTGCTAAAGTTTGTACTTACTTTACTTTAATTAAGAGCTTCAGTAAAAGTCTCAAATTTATTGTATTTTTTTCGCAACTGTATTGAAAAATGTCGTTCGATACACGCGCGGAAATGTCATTCTTCACTCGTTCCGAGTCTTGCCACTTGCCTGCGGCTCGTGGCAAGATATCTCGGAACTCGTAAAGTAATGACATACCTTCCGCACTAGTATCGAAATGTACTATTGTCCAACCACTAGAGTCTCGTTTTGGCTGCAGTTAAGTATTTTTTATTTACTATTAACTAACTGTACGTTTTAAGCACTGGAATGGTTTCATCATGATTTTGTCTCGTCGGTGCATATCGCTGCGCACGCGACTAAATGACAGCGGGACCATACAAACATAATAAAATGAGCAGGGCCGGATTTAAAGGAGGACAACCGGGGCTACAGCCCCAGGGCCTCCACAAACGAGGGGCCCCACAATAGAGACATCGGAATTTTTTTTTTATTGAAAAAACCATTACCATTTACCATTTTATTTGGAAAATAATTTGGGGCCTTGGGGCCTCCACTCTTCTGTTGCCCCGGGGCCTTCAGACCTCTAAACCCGGCATTGAATATGAGCATTTGCTCACATGTTCGGCTACAGAAACCACGGTGGGTGACCACTCTCTACTCCTTTGCGGATATCGCTACCATCATCTCACTCGCTAATCAGTCACTAATCCTGTTTGCACTGTTGCGTTCCGGTGTAGAGAGCAAGACAGCCGGTGCAATTACTAGCACACAGGTACCTAATCCATCTTAGCCCTCTGGATTGGCAACGCTTTTGCAGTCTCTTTGGTGTTGCGGGTGTCAATGGGTGGTGGTGATCACTTACCATTACGTGACCCACTTGCTCATTTGCCTTTTATAAAAAGCTATTTGTTCCGTTGGTTACAAAACTTTCGCGAATATCTTTGTGAGTTAAAAAGTATGACCAAACAATAACATGTCAATGTTCTTGTTGTTTGTTACAATCTGGCATTTGCAATCCGCCTACCTTGCAATAGCAATACAGTTATTTGCAATAAAGGATGAGTCTGACAGCCGTCAGTATAACAAAACGAATCTAATCAAATCGGCCACCCACCGCGAACTATCTTATTCAAACCACGTTAACCCATCCGAGATGCCCTTTTTAATGCAGTCCATCGCTAATTCCAAGGGCTTCCAGCATTGGGAAATGTCTTTTTATCGGTATATTGATTGACCGCCATGATGGATCCGTTCAGTCATTCTCATCATGTCAGTCCGATCGCTGTCGTAACGTCTAATCAATCAGCCATTGTTGCTAGCGGTAAAAAGAATCGTGGCCTCCCACACGTTCGGAATAGTGTTAATTTGTTATGGACGCATGTTTTCTTTGAGAAAGTTGCAACACTGGCGCTGCAATGTCACCCTTGACCGTCAAATTGGGCAATGCATTTTATGAATTAACTGCGTTTATGGTTCTGGTCGGTCGCTCATCCTATTGTGACGAGCTATTATCAGGATTGCAACAGCTAGTTAAGCTTTCAACGCATTTTAAATAAAAACATCAAGGTCTGGGAACTAAATTTGAGTAGATATTTCTGTGAATTTTAATGGTTTCGAGATTAACGTGGCTACTAAGTTTTGATTATGAGCTATAACTTCTATAACCTCGCAGAATAGTCGTTCCAAAACAATCCTTTGACATTCATCATTGGTAACTACTCGTAAGAAAAACTAAACCGGACTACTTCTCCGTCTATATGTAGAATCCTGATAGAATTACTAAGCGCCCTTGCATTTGTTTTATTTAAAAAAACATAGACCGTAAGAATTTCCTAAATAACACCAGATAGAATCTTCAACAAAATGTTGCATTTTATTCCAAAATGTTCGAAAGTGCTTATTACATTCATAAATTCTTTAAGTATTTTCTTTGTTATCCAAATTTAAAAGTGACCTTTGGGTCGGTCAATCACCTTTAGTTGTTTCGATTTTGTGCAAGAAAGGAGTTTCATATTTGCGAAGTGGATGAGTAATTTTTTTTGGAAACCAACCCAAAGTATTCATTTCATGCTTTCGCATTCGCATGGAGTTAGTAGAAAAATGTATGCCTGTCTGTCAAGTCAAAAAATATCTTTTTTTTAAATTATATAAGAAAAATCAAATCAAAACATATAAATCTAGTTCTATGCCATAAAATAGCATACAAAAAAAAATCATGACTATAGGTTAAGGTTTAGAGGGTAAAAAACATTACTATATTTCTTGCATTCATTTGCTTTGATAACAAAATCTTAAACTTCTATGATCTTTGTTAATCTCCTTGGTGTTGCGAGTGTCTATGGGCGGTGGTGGTCACTTACCAACAGGTGACCCACTTGCTCGTTTGCCTTCCTATGTTGTATAAAAAAAAGGGTTGCAAAATCGAGAGTTTCTCAATAACTGCTGTTTAGTGTTGGCACGTTTTTCTGGCAAGACCGTAGGCATTTGTTCTCCCTACCACGTCCAGGAAGTACCAAACAAACATTACAAATGTCCGAAGCGAATGTAAAACGCGACGCGCTGCGCCGGCGCGCCTTCCTGCGCACAATGGAAGTGCGTTTCCTGAACACAATTATTTACATAAACCTTATATGCTAACCAGTTGTGTCGGTTTGATTCCTGCTTGAATATATCAAAATCTTCTTAAATTTTGCTGTGCTGCTGTTAGAAAATATACTCAACATGTTACCTTTACTGATGAGACACCAAGAATTTATTGTTTTTAAAAATAAAGGAAAGTCTCCTTTATACAGAATGTGCTATTTCCAGTATTTAAGGTAGTTGCCATCCATGTGGCATTCAAACTTTCCACCCTGTATTATTCGTTTTCCTGTCAGAGTTATCGATCGAAGTACAGATTAAAGCGGTTTTTGAAAACTCGGGACTCCCGGCGTCTCAGACAAAGGTGAAAGACGTACATCTTAGCTTTTTGACTTTGACTGTATTTGCATTTTACGAATTTCATACAATGACTTCATGGCTATAGGTTAAGGTTTAGATGGTGGAAAACGTTAGAGCCGTTTGTTTGGAAAGCGTTGGGTTCACACTTCTCTTAAACAGAAGTTACCCTCGTGTCACTTATGCTAAGGCCGCAGGAGAGCCATGCCTGTTTGCCACCGGCGCGGTATCGATGGCGGCTGCAATGCCCTGCGCCTGCGCACAATGGCGCGTTTCCTGCGAACAATGCGCGCGCATGGGAGCGTTTTCACTGGCCTTTGTCGGTTTGAATGAATAATGGTTTTTCCACACGCGACCGCTGCGATTGTTGATATTTGTCAGTCAGTCTTACTGTTGTATATGCCAGAAGGTTGGAGAACTATGATGCAGCGTCAAATTTATATTTGTAGTATTATTAAATGGAATCGAATGAAGTCGGGATGAAATGTACATAAGAACCTTTCGTAAAGAAATCTCTTAATGACATTGAAAACTGTATCAAAATCTGTTACGTGGTTTAGAAGTAGAAGGTGATCGAACATACACAGAAAGAAAGAAAGAAAGAAAGAAAGCGAGAAAGAAAATGTTTATTTCAGCAAAGAACAACAAAACAAAGGAAACAGATGAAAAATAACACGGTTGATGCTGAAAAGGACCCCACTCAGCATATGCTGAAAACTAAAACTAAAAATTAACCATAAAATCCTAAAGGGTGACGCCACGCTCACCATGGTCGTATGGACTTCAATTGCTTCGCCTTTCCGACAGAATAATTAAAAAGGCTGATGTCACACCAACTTAACCATATGTCTCTAATCTGGGGGGCTATTCTCGGTTTTTGCGAGATGCATCTCGCACGAAAACAACTGTCAATTCCCTTGAAAATCTGTCACTTTTTGACGAATCTCGCACGTGAGATGCATCTCGCATGAACCGAGAATTGGGTCCTGGGGGGCTATTCTCGGTTTATGCGAGATGCATCTCGTACGAAAACAACTGTCAATTCCCTTGAAAATCTGTCACTTTTTGACGAATCTCGCACGTGAGATACATCTCGCATGAACCGAGAATTGGGGTCCTGTGAATTAACCTAACGTTACACGCTTACACGTTCGAACAATTAACAATTATCAAAAAGAATGCCAAACAGAAAGAAAAAGCACAATCAAAGCAGCACATTCCCCGTTTTACGTGATCGTATGCGTTATTAATTAATTTACCTGACGGCCTAAAAATAAACCTTATAAAAAAAAACGGATAGCGATTTTATACTATGTAAAGATAAAGATAGATAAAAGAAGATCAGATAATTTAAAGACCTGAGGTGCAATTTTTGAATCTCACCAGGTGACTAAAGCTCACCAAAACGGCCGAATCTCTATGAAAAACGGCCTTTTTGGTGAGTGAGCAGTCCTGGTTTCAAGCCGTGTGTCCACTGAGGAGCCCGATTATGACAGCCGGGGCTCCTGTCGCCGCCATTTGTTTATTCGTCACGCAGTGTAACCAGATTGTGTTCGCTTTGTTGATTGTATGCAGGTTTGGTAATCGCTGGTAGCTCGGTGTCATGTATCACTCAAATTTCGAACAGTTTCGAAGCACCATGTTGTAAATTAACTTACATTTATTATTCCCTAGTGCCTTTTTTTGTGATATAGGAAGGCAAACAAGCAAGTGGGTTACCTGATGGTTAGTGTACACCACCGCCTATAGACACCCGCAAAATTGAAGAGATTGCAGATGCGTTACCAACCCAGAGGGCTAAGTTGAAATACCTCTTGTGCCAGTAATTACACCGGCTGTCTTGCTCTCCACGCCGGAACACAACAGTGCAGGCACTGCTGCTTTGCGGCAAAATATGAGAGGTCAGGTTTAAATTATCTCTACGTGCGTTCCAATTGTAACACCCACGAGTATTGTATACTATATTCTAAGAACTAAATCATTTCTATTCTATTCGGTTTACCCTTGAAATATCGGCTAACGAATCATCGAATCATTCTTCACCGAATTTCATTTCAACGAAAGGTATATTGCGCAAGAATATTTTCAAATTTTTTTTCTGGATAAAACGCTTCCATAACCTAACCTACACGATACATTTATGAGATATCCTGAAAAGTACTCGACTACAGCAGAAAACGGTGTCGATGAAATGAAAATTCTGCGAAATGATACATTCGGTGAAACGTTTGTCGGTGAAACAAGGGGATACGATTCTATTCATTTCTTATGAAACTAGTTTCATAATTTAATAATTTTCATAGTGGCAGAACCATACTGTAACCACTCACTGACCTTTGTACCATCAAAATTACAAGTCCTACAATTTGACAGAATTGTAGAGCTTTTCCTACGAGATGTGACAAATACGTTTAGAGGAGTGTGAACCCAGCGCTCTCCATATAAACGGCGATAACGTTTTCCACCCTCTAAACCTTAACCTATAACCATGATTTTTTTGTATGTTATCATTATGCCCTAGAACTAGGTTTGTACGTTTTGATTTTTTAAATATTCTTGATAGTTTCAAAAAATTTACTCTTTTGTGTTTTGTACGAAACTCCTAAAATGCAAATATTGTCAAATCTATGAAAATTATTTAAAAAATCAAACATACAAACCTAGTTCTAAGGCATAATGACAACATAGACCAAAAAATCATTTCCATAGGTTAAGGTTTAGAGGGTGAAAAAGGTTATCGCCGTTTGTATGGGGAGCGCTTTTTGGGGCTGGGTTCACACTCCTCTTGAAGTGTAGGTTGCATTACGAATGGGCCGGCTCCATCGGAGTAGTATCACGCTCTCACAAAATACCGGCGATCGTTACCAAATATCACCGTCCAAGGTATAGTTATTAATTTTATATTACGCCCGAGAAATTACTTTCTCTCTTGATAAAGAAAGAAAGAAAGAAAATATTTTTATTTAGTCTCATGAAGTACCACCACCATTTACAAAAACAAAATTACTGGATATTTATAACTTACCTATCGATGGTGACACAATTTGACACCAAAAAAGGGATCTCCACTCAGCACGTGTTGCTGCACGAGACGAGTGCAGCGACGCTGGTTTTCTGTGGAGCCCTGGTTGGGGTTGCGCGACAGCAACCGAGGGGAAACACCCCGAATAAGTTGCTATACACCAGTCGCTGCTATGGTACAAAGACTGGAATAAACATGATTGTACACGCTCATGGGTACATCACTATAGACGTTCTCATACCAATAACATGGTGTTGATAGCAACGGTATCTACAACATAATGTTAACAGCCAGGCTTTACTAGTTCCGTGTCTACTTAATTGTTAAGCCATTTCTATCCGTTATCTATGCTGCGGAATAAAGTCCTATTCTGTAATTAATTAATCATAATATATAGTAGAAGATCCGAACTTACATCGACCTTCACCGAGCTGATAATAGAATGAAACATATTTTATAACAAATTTAGTATATTCGAAAATATATTAAAAATGGGTTGCCTAAAAAAATCCTGGACGGACTATTTTTGATTATTTTTTATAACAAATTTAGTATATTAGAAAGTATATAAAAATAAGAAAGTGCGCATGCTCGGTATTTACACGACAGAGAATGACAGCGATACCGTAGTAAACAGTGACCGTTATTTTGGAGCAACTGACATTTGAGTTGCAAAAAAAAATTAATTAAATACATAAAAATCTAATATCTTAAATATAATACTAAAATATTAAACAATATTACATCAATTAAATAAATACATAAATATTTAAGTTTTACAACAATTAATTAAAAATATATATTTTTTTAAATATTTAAAAATAGTCTGTCCATGATTTTTTTAGGCAACCCATTTTTAATGTATTTTCTAATATACTATATTTGTTATAAAATATGTTTCATTCTATTATCAGCTCGGTGAAGGTCGATGTAAGTTCGGATCTTAGACTATACCAAGATGAGCGTGACTTGCGTGCTAAAAGTGCCGAAAAAAGCCGATGAAACATTCAAAGCACTTTTTGTACCAAAGCCGTTATAAAACCGAATTAAGAAGATCTTTATAAAGTGCTAAATTACCAAACTAACACTCTGTTTTTCTCCGACATAACAGCCGGTTACAAAAGTTACAAAAAAAGGATATTACCAAATAGCAATACGCACTAATTGTACCTAACTGTGATCAACGCACTTCATAATTACCAGCAAAATAACCTTTACGGCTCTAAAAATAAGAGTTAAGCTTTATTAACTGTGTTTCGCAAGTTTAGTGGCCGGAACGGTATAGTTTGAAGTCCGGGAGCCGTATCTCAGTGGGGTAAGGTTGATAATTGGTTTGGCAAGGTTTTCGGCGGTTAGTGATATTTGAATTAAAACGAAGTGTTAAAGCAACTTTATGCAAGTACTTCTGGTTACAAAGGTTTTAAATATTTAAAGTATCTGCCCCAGTTGTTGACAGTGTCCCAATAATAGACGGGATGAAACGAAAACTTAAAGAGTAAAAATTAAAGACAATGATGTCAACCACTAGTAAAAAAAATCCAGAAAAATTGAGAACCTCCTCATTTTTTTGAAGTCGGTTAAAAAGCAATGCCCTAGGGACAAGCACTGGTACGGTTACCTTACATGTTCATGTTAGGATCTATAGTAACCTGTTGACCCAATGGTTAAAAAAGGGTCTCATTTGTTTTAACTTTTGAAGTATTAATGGTTAACTGGACTTAGTATTTTGGACTACATGATCTGATTTTTGATTTTTTAACCCGACTGCGCGACGCAAACGAGGGTAATGTGTTTATAATCTGGGTATTCAGTATAACATACATAATTTTAGTAACTGAGATTTCTTACGATTTTTATTTTAAAATTAATTGCATTAAAATAATAGACATAATGAAAAACTAGAGAGACTGGAACCTGCAACCTAGGCATTTCCTCTTGCTCTCACCAATTGACGAGCCGTTAACATTAAACAGACATTTAAAAAATCATTAAGTTTGAGATTAGATCGTAAAAAGACATCTCTAAAATCTACAGTTGGCCTATACACGGCAATTTTTATATTTAAAAAACTTGTGAAAATTTTATGAATTATTCAATGCATCGTACGGTAAACCATAATTAATCAAAGTCGACCTCTACACAATAATCATTAAAATTTCCACTAAGTACCAAAATATAAAGTAACCATAAAGCCAGAATTACCGTAATCGCGATTTTTTACCTTCAAGTTCGTCGCCCACTGCGCAAGAGCGCGCGGAGGCTGCGCGCGCGCATTGCGGACGGCGTGGGAGGGATCTAAACGAACGTTAATGCTTAGTCTAAGTACTCGGTAAGCGTTAGTATGATGCCATTTATTCATTATAATTTAGTACTTATTACCTTTATTTGTATGAACATAATAAGATTTTTTTTGTTCATCGGGTCATCATGCGATCAGTCAAATGACTGAGTTGGGTTGGATGGTTTGTCACGTGTAGAGTAAGCTTCTCAGCAGCTCCCCCCATTTGTAGCAATAATAAGAAATAATAAAATAAAAAACTGACTCGTAAAATTCTCCCAAAATTAATCCATTAAACGCACTCGCAAACGCTGTGTCAAAATTCGGACCATAAAAATGAAAATGAAAATGAAAAATTGATTTTGCAAGTAGGCCATATTATTATAGGCTTTATTTCATGTCTGAATCTACTAGCGCTTCGGAAAATGGAAGAATCTGCTGACTAAACGTTTATGAACAAAGGGTTAAGTTATTTGATTTTAATTTAGGGTTTTGCCCAAGATGGTGGTTCACCTCGATAACCATTATGATAAAAGTTATTTACCGTGGGTGATGGATGAATATCTATTTTATCTATAAATCCATTCTTCGAAATATTACCAACGAATATTTACACTTTTAAATGTCAACTGAGTTCTTGGTAGCGATTTAGAGATGCACATTTTCCTTATTGACAAACTGCGTCGAAAAAGCACATCATAACCGGGATACCTGGCTGCCTACAACGAAGAATATGCTTATAACAAACTGGAACAAATTACCTTGCTACTCCGCGAAACCAGTGCCGTGCTCGCGCAATTTAGCTGCGTCTGTGCGACATAGGTTCATGCAAAAACCCACCCGAGGCGCTTCCACACGAAACAACATATATCACACAGACTCAACTACACACCACAACTAAACACTAAACAACGCGATCGACGCGCGTTTCGACTCTGTATGAGGCATCATCGGGAACAGTACAACCGTTCGCTACTTGAACGAATGGCGTACATATTATACACTAGCAGACGCCTGCGACTTCGTTCGCGTAGATTAAGTAGCCTATGTCCGGCAGGGATAGTGTAGCTTTCTATCTGTGAAAGAATCTTTGAAATCGGTTCAGTAGTTCCAGAGATTACCCCCTACATACAAACAAACTAACAAACAAACAAAGTTTACCTCTTTATTATATTAGTGTAGATGTAGACTAGTGTAGAAGTAGATAGTGTAGATGTAGATATAATATTCTTATACATATAAAAATAAGCGACCAATAATTCCATAAAAACGTTTCACAAACTAATCGTTTGGTAAGTATCAATGCGTTTTTGCTGAACAGCCAGTGTTTAAATATTTCCATTGATATTTTGTGACGTCACGGCAGTAGGTCGTCGAAAAATATGTTAATTTTGAGTTCGAGTTTGAGGACGCAACCGGTTTTGTGACATCGATGTTTAGTTGCGCGCTATTTTCGATGTTTACCTTTACCTGAGGAATATTTTGTCATTTTTAACCTAAATGTTTCAATAAAAATAAACTTAAAACCCAGAGGGCTAAGATGGAATACCTCTTGTGCCAGTAATTACACCGGCTGTCTTGCTCTCCACGCCGGAGCACAACAGTGCAAGCACTGCTGCTAAGCGGCAGCATTAGCAAGCAGGATGGTGGCAGCGATCCAGATGGACCTTGCCCAAGGTCCTACCACCCACAAACTTACCATCAGACGCACTTACTCGTTTGCCTTTCTATTTTATTAAAAAGTTCTAATTAAATGTATGTACGAGTATGTGGTCGATAAGTGCGTCTGCCTAAAAAAAAGTTAACAACCAAGAACGCAGCAAAAGCGGATCGCACGCAATTGGAACTAACGCTCCAATTGCAGATTGCGACATTTGGAGACGTTTCTATATTGACTTAGCTACGTTGTACGCGATTGACGAGCAATTCTCGCGTCAGTAGAGATACCGTTACATTCGAGATATGTCGAAAAGAACAGGGGAGCAAGTGTAATGTCAGTGCAGTAGTAGCAGTGTAGTACAGTCGGCTTAGAAATAGCTTAACACTTAAGAACCTTGTCGTAGTAACGTATGAAATGAAAGTTGCTCGAATCTGTCACATTACGGACAACGACAAAGTACTAAAATTTTTAGCTACTTTTGAGGCCGACCGTAACTTTAACACAACATAAAACGGTACAATTTAGGCGCAGTGAGGCGTTTAACACGTCGCGTGTTATTACGACAAGGTTCTACGGTGGTACGTGAATACGTTTTCTCCACTGTGCTTAGATGAGTTACGAAACATAGCTTAACGTGACGATATCTATTTCAAAAAAACCGGCGTAGAGAGGCCGAGAACCGACGGGGAAACACGGCGAAAAATGTTTCTAATTTTTAACATAACACACAGACATATACACACACAAATACCCACAAACCACCGTTTGGACCCTTTAGGTACAAAATTCCAAGAATGACGGACAAAACAATAATTTCATACATTTGCTCGAACGAAGTTTTTTTGTAAGTCCATCGAACGCGTTGAAGTCTTATTTACTAAAATCTCGCAATGTCATCCGAAGGTCGTTGCTTGAACTTGTTTGTTTGCATGCTAAGTTAAGCAAACATTCAAAATATATTGGATGTAATAATGAGTTTTCTCCACCTTATTATAATAAATACTACATTCTTGTAAATAAATGATTTATGACTATGTTTATGATTGTGTGACTATTTTAAATACTACCAACAAATTTCGCCTTATTCTATAGAAATTACAATTGCGACAATGTTACAAAAATATTGACACTATACTTTATTTCTTTAGGTACTTAAAATAAGGTAAACAAAATAAGTCACGTGACTCGGCAAATCAACCAATCAAATCATTCTTTCGTGTCTACACAGATCCAAAATATTGACTTGATTGGTTGATTAGCCGAGTCACGTGACTATTTTGTTTACCTTATTTTAAGTACCTAAAGAAATAAAGTATAGTGTCTGTTTATGAGACAGGATTTGTTGTCATAAAGTATTATTTATTTTGTGATTTCATCTTATAAGTATGTTATGAGGATTTATATAATTACTAAACCAGTTTAAATGAGCCAGCCTTTATAAAGTTGACCCACTACGCCATAGCCGGCTAGTTGGTATGCGAGCAGATAAGGCAGAACTAGATTTTCCTAAGAAGCCTCTAGAATACTAAATTTAGGAATTATTCTAGAATTTTGTGAAATACGAAAACTTAAAAGTAAGGACTTTATTACACTAGCGGATGCCTGCGACTTCGTTCGTGAGGAATTAGCCTATGTGCGTCAGTAGCCTAACATAACGGCCCGAGTTAAATTTAACACCGTTTTAACTCTGCCTGCATCTCTTTCTTACGACGCTGTTTAGACAGAAACGCAGGGAGGGTTAAAACGTAGTTAAATTAAATTCGGGCGGTCATGCTACGGCCACAGGGATGGTGTTGGTTTCTAATAGTGTTTTTTTTGGAATCGGTTCAGTATTTCCAGATATTACCATATATAAACTAGCAAACAAACAAACAAAGTTTACCTCTTTATTATATTAGTGTAGATTAGTGTAGACTAGTGAGGATTAGTGTAGACTAGTGTAGATGTAGATAATAGAGTAGACATAACAGATAAGCCAACATTACAAGAAAAATAAATTTGTAGAGGCGTATTTTTATGGTATTGAGAGGCAAACGAGCATGTGGATGTCACATAGGAAGTTATCACCGCCGCTCATAGGAACTACGGATCCCAAGAGAATCGGTGATCTGTTGCCTGTCTTAGGATCCCCCCCCCCGTGGGCCTCTACATCTCACACTCACGGTATGAAACGCAGTAGCAAGCTACTACTTCACGCTGGTTTTATGCGACAGTGTCGTACTGCCCCGGTCGAGCCGGATTATTCATACTGCAACCAGCAACGGGCTACAATGTGGCCCCACTACTACTAAAATATCATTATTACTAAATATTCCTAGAAGTCATTATATTTTGTAAAACGCGGTTGATTATTACTGAATAATCCTAGTAATAATGAATGATTTTGTAAAAGGCGGTTGTTTATTACTGAATACTCCTAGCAATAATGATTATTTTCTGAAACGAGGTTTGCTTACATAATTTCATTAAATTGGATTAAAAATTAAATCAATCAATCACCATATAACACGGGTTTAACACGGGTTTAATAGCTTTAAAACCAGCTATAACCGGTTGTAAAAAATTGGTACAAACAATACCTACCTATTAGCACTGAGTTTCTAACAAGCCTTATAATTAAGGTCGTTAAGCCATTGAATTAGGATACTTAATAAATAATTTAACCGTATGAATAGATTAACTAACGCTTTCCGCGTTTGTCGCCCTTCAATTAAAAATATTAAACTAGCTATTTGCCCGCGACTGCGTCTGCGTAAAGCTGCTGGTTCTTTTCTGTTTTTTTTTTCTAAAATAATACAAATTTCTTGAAAAAGGAAAAACTGTGTTTTTTAAAGTCATCTTTATTAAATTGGTACCTTTAAAATTATAATTTTGTTTTAACCTTAATTCCAACGAACGTAAATTAAAAACAGAGAAATAACTTTATCTTATTCATCAGATTTGTAACTTTGTATGGGTATAATTTCTAAAATATTGTAACTCTTTTACCCGCTTCCCCCTTTTTTGTTCAAACCCCCCCGTTTTGTCAACTAAACTTCCGTTTTAGTCATAGATATTTCGACCCCGGAGGTTCCGGTTCGACCCTTCAAAATGAATTCATGGCTATTTCGTCATTGCTACCTTGGTCTTATTGGACAACCAGACGGATAACAAAGTGATCATATTTAAAAATAAAACTTTACAGCATTACAGTTAAAACCAATGCACTTTAAAACTCAAGAAAAAAAAACAAAATGATAGGTCGGCGACATTACAGCGGGGCTCCGTCAAGTCACTATTACCGGTGCCATGTTTGCCGAGTGCAGGCCTATAAGGGTTCCTTTACCGATAGTGGTACGGAACCCTAAAAACTATGAACAGATTACCTTGATTTAGCGCGTTTGTGGTCGGTTAAATTTACATTGAAGATTATAAAATGGAACAATAACTTCTTCAATAACTTCGTGATGACCTGACAGACAAATGAATTCTTAATTAACCTTTACTCCTTTTAATCCGAGCGTGTGATGAGCTGCGTTTAGGCTCTGAGCTATGGTTAGTCCGGTCAACGAAGAAACTGACCTTGACAATAATTCACGTGGCCGTGAAAAATGTTACCAATGCTCAAATCGTCCTCCTTCATAGGATTCTTTTATCTCTGTTCAATAGCTATAATTTTTTATGCTATAGAAAGTAGGTATTCTATGTGCTAATTCCGGGTATAGGCTATCTCCATTCCATTGCAAATTGTATCGAAATCCGTCCAGCCGTTTTAGCGTGAAGAAGTAGCAAACATTAAAAGGAGTGTGAACCCAGCGCTCTCCATACAAACGGCGATAACGTTTTCCACCCTCTAAACCTTAACCTATAGCCATGATGTTTTTATTATGTTGTCATTATGCCCCAGAACTAGGTTTGTATGTTTTGATTTTTTAAATATTCTTAATAGAGAAGGTGAGTGGGGAGTGAGGTATTCCATCTTAGCCCTCTGGGTTGGCAACGCATCTGCACTCTCTTTGTTGTTGCAGGTGTCTATAGGCGGTGTTGATCACTTAGCATCAGGTGACCCACTTGCTTGTTTGCCTTCCTATGTTGTATATAAAAAAAAAAGTTTCAAAAATTTTGACGCTTTTTTGTTTTGTATGAAACTTCTAAAATGCAAATATTGTCAAATCTATGAGGTATCTTTAAAAAAATCAAAACATACAAACCTAGTTCTAAGGCATATTGACAACATACCAAAAAATCATTACCTTAAGTTAAGGTTTAGAGGGTGGAAAACGTTATCGCCGTTTGTATGGGGAGCGCTTTTTGGGGCTGGGTTCACACTCCTCTTAAGGTTTAGAGGGTGGAAAACGTTACCGCCGTTTCTATAAAGACAGTTGGGTGCACAATAGTCTTAACAGTAAGATCTATAAGCCAACCTAGTATAGATAACAAAACCGTTCCTAACCTTACGTAAACGCATTGTAAAATCAGTATTTGAACATCATTCTCCTTCCGCCGCGCAACCTCGTTGATAATATCAACCAAACACAAACATATCTCTGCAATTACTCAGCGCCTTATTGTTAAACTGTAGAGTGTATTTTGCAGAGATTAAAGTAGCTGTAAGTTGGTTTTGATACGCCTGGCAGGCAAGAGATTGTTTCTTACAAAGGAATGCGTTTTAAATGGTAGTCCGAGGGGTAAGAGGTTCCTAGTTTGTGTTTGTGTTTTTGTCTTTTACATACGACTAGCTGTTGCACGCGACTTTATCTGCGTTGTGTTCGTTTATTGCTATCCCGCGAGAATTAAGTATTTGTTCGAGATAAAAAGTTTCCGTCCCAAAAAATCAGCTGTTTAACATTTCCTGTACAAAGTTTCATTCCCTATTTTGCCTGCTTAGGGGTAGTTTTTTTCGGGTTCACACTTTTTCTGTACCTTTCAAAATCATCAAAAATCATCGATTCAGCCGTTTAAGCGTTCCTTCACTTCTTCACTCCTTATTTGTTTAAAATCTTGCAAGTCGATTTCGCTCCACGTCTAGTCATACCATCCACTTAAAATCTGGTACGCATGCATGAAATGTATAGTCGGCTACAAAAAAGACTGCCAGCAAAAATAAAAAAAATTGCCTAACTTACTATCTTCAAACCATTCCGTTCGATCTCTATTCGTAAACCATTATTAAACCTATTTTAGTAAAAATAGGTTTAGTTGCCATTTTTAATATGGTTAACAGTGTTCTATTTATTAACAGTTGTAATGTTTAAAAACCGTACTATACAATAGTTGCATTAAACCAGTACAACTACCTGTTAAAATATTGTCGAAGGACTTATGTATGACAGCTGGTGCAAACCAGTCACGCCCTTAAACGTCAAAGTATGCCAAGCCCTTGCGGGTTAGTTGCGCTCGCGCTGCTTGCGAGGCTCGTGTGCCGACCGCGATGTCATCAGTCACATCCGTGTCGGCATCGTTGCATAATACTTATGACTTTAACAATTATAGCGACAGTTAAGAGTTGTTCAATTTTATTAAAAAACCTGTCAAATGAGTACAGCTGCAATCCTAAATTCTGCACTTCATAACCTAAGAATACAAAGGTTCCAACTACATTGAACATTTTGAAGGAGTATGAATTCTATGTTGAATCATATTAGACTCAAATTGCAACTATCATGTCACGACTTGCTAATTAAAACGAAATGCGGTCCGTAATGGTTTTTTAATAACGTAATACATTTTTACTAATTGTTCTCCCTTATTTATTTCATTGATTTTGGCTAAAGAATTACGATTTTTTGAAGTAAACATGACCGTACATATATCCCTGTGTTTTGGTTTGTAAATGCCAAAAAAAAATTTTTTGGATAAATCTGGTAGGAGCACTTTCAATTTCCTTGCACTGCGTTTTTGGTGGTTTTTCATTCTTAATTATTAATATTATATTTCTATTTAAAATATCTAAACTTTTGCAGTTTTACTTCAATGTTAATGTTTTACTCGGCCTGTTTGAGACTAAGTTTTCTGGAATCCTGCTAGTGTATTTTGGAAGACGGGGCTTGAATAAAATGTAGGCCAAGCGTAAACATCCGTTTAAAAGTTTTCCCGCAACGATCCATAGCAATTAGTACACAATAGTGGGTGACATTGTCGGCGCCTTGACCTGACCTCTGCGCCCGCGCCGCCCCTAGCAAACCGCCAAGAACAGCGCTTCCTGTCAACAGAACAATTAAGGAAATCGAATGTAAGATTTAAAATTGACCTTTTTGTTTCTAGAAAAAGCAATTGAAATCAAGCATTCTTTTCTAAAATTTTAAGATTATATCAATTCAAATAGCTAACTTCGACTTCAGCAGTTGAGATTATCTTCTAAACAAAAGCAAGTCTTATTACTGTTTACAGTAAAAATTATTAATAAGAAGAACTTTGAAAACTTTTCTGTGTGGTGCTTAACAATTTGCCTTGGTTTAAATTGGATCAAATAGTAAAAACTTATCAAGGAACAAACATAACATAAAACATATAAAATTTTGAGCAAAAGGTTCAGTATCTTCGTACCTTTTTGGTCCCACGGTTGGGGTAGACAGGCATTCTAAGAATCCCACTTGTGCAGCCTTGATATGATCCAGTAGTATATCGAATTGACATAAAAACATCCACATATTATCTAAAGATACATAGGATGCTGGGACACTTTCGAAAGTACGACTATTTGCTCCAGATAGAATATATGGCTTATTGTTTTCTAGATCGTTACCGTAACAACTTGCTGGCTGACACTCTGCTCTTACCCACATCTGATTTGTATTTTACCCACTTTTAATTTAATTTTAGTTTTATACAAATACAATAAATAGTGTTATGTGCTGCTGCGAGCTTACTAACCAGCGAATGAATTTATATTAATTTGACATTCTCATTTAAGTGAATTTATGTTATTCTTTTGAGAAATAAATAATTCCTTAAACCCAACTATGATGGATTATATTTTTTTAACAAGCCCTCATTCAGTAGACTTGCTTGAAATTGTAGATTATCTAATCCGCAGATTTCCCTACGCAAAATAACTTTCCTATAAAGAGTAGTGGTAGTACCTATAAAGCAAAACTAGCACGCCACCAAATCACACAACAAACGAATAAAACCACGTCATCCAAAAGGAAGCCTTACATCACCAATACACAATTCAACTTCGATTGACAATGGTATTCGTGTTAACGCATGCGTGTATCAATTAGTGCGCCGGCGCTTTTCTCGCGGCTTTCTCGCCCAACGCCCGTGACGAATGCGAGAACTATAACTGTCCCTTTCTGCTGTGTAATCAGTTGTATGGCGTTGTCTCGCTCCTTGCAGTTTCTGTGAGGCATGACGAAGGTTCTGGTTATGAAACTATTGAATTCTGGTTTTAAAGTTAAAAGGTTCAACTGTATTGAGGTTGCGGGTCATTCCGAGGGACAAGTAGTTTTAGTGTATTTCTGATTGTGAAAAACCTAATAAAATTGCTTACTATAAAAAAACTTATTTTTTTATTTGTTCAGGGGTTTTGACCAAAACTGAACAATATTTGTAGTTACGTTTGGAAGAGGGAATAAGGGCATACAAAACCCAAAGGCCAGCACCGGATCAACAATTTTCTTGGGTTCGCTAATGCCTTGTTTTCCTCCTTGTATAATGAAATAAAACCGACGAGTCTTATCTAAAGGATTATCTTAAAAACTCACTTTTAACTAAAACCATCTGTCATCCGGCGCAATGACAAATAAAGACTAAACTTGTGTTAACTAATGTATGTTTACTGAGCGTTTATAAATAAGGAGGATATTTATTTAACATGTTCCTTTTTAAAATATTTATATGTCAGATCATCACCGATAATAATGATAAACGCCAATGTGTCTTTGAGGACAGCGACGGTTAGTAGAGAAGTTATTCTTCTAAACCGAATTCCATTTTTTGCTGTTCGGTTTTTTTTTCGCTCATTTATAAACGCAGAATAACAAGCTAGGTAATTATTGTAATCGTGCGCGTCGTGTCGTGCGCGGTAACTTTAACCACTGCTTATCTTCCAATGGTAGTTTAATGATTAATGATCACGCTGTGTGAGGTTTTTTAGGGTTTAGCGTTCCCTTACCCTTGGAAATTATTATCAGAACCTTTAACGTCCTACTGTTGGCCACTAGTCCAAGAAATAAGCGAGACCATAAAAATAAAAGAAGACCAGAAGACCGATTCGGTTGACATTTGTATACAATGATTATGTTCTCATTTTATTGTGTAAATCTAGCATTACAACAATTAGACATTGAGTCTGTCTTTTATTATGTTTTAATATTTTTGGTAAAATGTTAAATTAATAAAGAAACCCTCTCGTAGGCAGTTGAATAGAATAGAATAGAACTGTTTATTTTGGGCTGCATAGGCCTATAGAAAAAATACCTTGAAGACTGACATACATGTATTATAAAACAAAACATTAGAATATTAAAATTGAAAACCTCGTTATTTGTTTCTGCCATATTATATTGTCTTTCAGTTGTAAGAAAGTTTAAAAATGTAATAGTCTTTACATAGAGGTATGTTTCATAAAACGCTATGTGAACGATTTGGTTGACCCACAGCCCTCTGTCAAAAACCCCCATAATTAACGAGAACCCCACGAAATACTAAGCCGATTGTAATGTTATAAACGTATCTGTTTTTTAAATATTCGATAATGACGTAAATTCATCTTTGATTAATTTAAGTAAACGGAAAATTTAATTGAAATCCATTCTTGGTCACGTTTTATGTATATTAAAGCATTATGGAATTTTAATTTAATCTAATACTCTTAAAACGTTTTTTTTTTAATTTTCGGTACTATTTTATCTTTAACATAAAATAGTAATAATATGTATAAGTAAGAATTACGTTGAGCAAGTTTTAATATTTCGTGATCATGGCGCTATTAACACATCCAACCGACTGATGTAAGCTCACCACGACACATTTACACTAGCTTGGTAAATTATCAATCATACGAAATGTTGTTTGCTGTTATATATAACGTGAGAGTAAAGACTAAACAGAGTAAAGTGTAATTTGACTAAATTACAATTGCGGGTGGTATGGGACCATGTAGAACTTCCATCCGTATCACTATCACCATCTTGCTCGCTAATCCTGTCGCTAACCAGCAGTGCTCGCAATGTTGTGTTCCGGCGTGGAGAGCTAGACAGCCGGTGCAATTACTAGCACAAGAGGTATTCCATCTTAGCCCTCTGGGTTGGTAACGCATCTGCAATCTCCTTGTGATCACTTACCATCGGGTGATTCACTTGCTTGTTTGCCTTCCTATTTAATAAAAAAAATTACACTGCCCTTTTCACAACAAGCATACTCTATAAAAACTATGTAAACCAATCGCTATTAAGGGCCCAAGCAGATCAAGTTTAATTTATCACTCCGGGTAGGTCTGTGTGACTAGTATCATGCATGAAAAAGGGACGTATTGAGGCATACGGTACATTAATTGTTTTAATCGGTCACGTTATGTTCACGCACAATCATAATAACATTGTAAGCACACTATTTTTAACACGAACATAAAACATCCGTTCCTTTCGCTAACGCCAACTTGTTAGAAAGGGATGCGAGGTTTCTGTCCACGACAAAAGCTAGCGTGCTAGGACCCCAGAAATCGGGCCTTTCTAGACAGTAGACAGACCGGTAGCGACGTTTCATTCACACACCCGTTCGCATTGACAGCATTCCTGCGCCTGCGCACACGACGATGTCTGATATAAATAGTGATTTACTGCATTCGGTTAATTTTGGTTTACTATAGTTAACGAATAACGAGGTTAGATATGATGTAATACAATATAAACTCGTGACCGAAATAAATTATTTGATTAATGGATTGAATTACCCCTGTTGCATTTCGCTCCGTCACGGAATGTGCCAAAGATCAAAAAATCTCCCTCTTTTTTATTCCTTACTAGCTTTTGCCCGCGACTTCGTCCGCGTAGACTTGTTTAGTTGAAACATGCAATCTGCAATATTACCTGGACAAATTAATGAGAATTAGTTGCTTTGCTGCTCACGACGTCACGGCGGCGTATAACTCACTTATCGCTATCCCGTGGGAACTATGCATTTTATGGATAAAAAGTATCCTATGTCTTAATCCAGGTTAAAAACTATATGTGTGCCAAATTTCATCCAAATCCATTCAGTTGTTTTTGCGTGATTGAGTAACAAACATCCAAACATCCAAACATACAAACTTTCACATTTATAATATTAGTGGGATTTCCATTCAAAAAAAAAGAAGGCCAGTGATTTCTTTGATTCTTCAGGCGCCAATGATAAAATGTCACCCTTTACCCCCTTGTTTTTAAAAAGAAAAAAATGGTACTAAAGTTTTGAAGCAAACAGACGAATATAACTTGAGCTCGATATACAAATCGAATAATTTATAATCTAATCATAGTACATCCTAGTTACTCCGTATGTCTACTTCTAGTTAAAAATATCAGCCTCGTATCAAAGGTATATGATCATTTACCTACTTAGTAAAATTCGCCCTCTATTCATAACCAAATATTATAATAATTATTATATGAATATGTACCCGAGTCTTGGTTGTTATATGTATTTAAGTATATATCTCTGTATCTATTTAAGTATGCATATCCGTTGTCTAGTACCCATAACACAAGGTTTACTTAGCTTGGGACTAGGTCCATTGGTATGAATTGTCCTGAGATATATTTATAAACCTATTTTAGCTAAAACCGGTTCACCTCAATAAACCAATTTTAACTAAAACAGGTTTATCGATAGTTTCTAAATAAAAAAGTTAAACATTTTACAAAGGGTTAAGGCAAAAAAAGCTTGCCAATAGGCAAACCAATAGGCGTCTGATTATACCACCGCCTCCGAAATTTATACTTAAGCTAAGAAGCCAGATTTGCTTGAATTCTTCATCGCAATGATTTATCAAAACCAACCATTACTTAGCTATCTCTATGACATAATGTGATCTGCTCTATAAACAAACAAACTCCAATACAAAACAAGTACAAGGAACATAAATATCCTTTGTTTTTACCCGACTGCCGCCAGAAACGAGGGTTTTGTTTTTTTTTCTGCTATAGTCAACAACAATGCGTAACCTAAGAAAACAACTCTCAAAAACCAGTTTCCAAAAATGCAATACAAACAACTTTTATTACTCAACTGTGTTTGACGTTATAAAGTGAAGAATTTAGTATTTGATCAGGTTTATTACTTAAAGTACAGTTACTCGCTGGATCACAAACGATACACTTGATTAAACCGTTAGCAATCGAGTTAGTCGTTAATCGTTGTTAATCGCGTTGAATCGTAACTCACGAAACGTGAGAGTGGCGTTTACGTACAAACCAAACTAGTAATGCCTAAACATATGTAGTAAGCTTACTCTTATTAAACCACACAACGAATTTTGACACGGTTGTCACTGTTATTTAAATCTTTTTTTATCGAAGGTTTGTATGTAATTGTCATCCTAATTTAATGGTTCACGGTTTAAATAATTTATTTCTAAAAAGATTACATCAATCACTTGGCGAGAAACAAAAAAAGGCTATGACTAAATATGATATTAATACAGATCCAAATTAATATTTATGACAAAATAACATAATGGCTACAACGAAAATAATTGAGTTTACCTCCAAACATGTCAGCCAAACAAAATAAATAAATGTTACAAGTGCGAAACCGGGGCGGATCACTAGTAAATCATAAACGAACGACTGTCAGTTTATTAGTAAAATAAGCTTTGCTGTATGAAGCTTGTGGTGTTTGGTTAGTGTTAGCTTCCCACTTTACCTAATAAAGCCCTATAAGCCGTCTGGAGCGGTAAAGGTCATCGCACGGTACCGGACTTTTACTTTCGACCGGAGAAAGCGGCGTCTGCGCCCGCGCACGCCGGCTCCGATCTGTTACATTTGCTGCGAGAAACTGTGGCGTTCGGTCACTTTTTATTAGGTTGTGGTGACGATTTTATAATAAATCCTTTCTCTCTTCTTTACCGCAAAACTACTGTGAGTTTCAGACATATTGAAATAAATGGACCACGAAAAGGTCCGAAACATGTCGAGCGATAACTCGGCTTTAATACGTGAATGGTGCGGGTGGTAAGACCTTGTGCAAGGTCCGTCCGGATCGCTACAACCATCTTGCTCGCTAATCCGCTAAGTAGCAGTGCTTGTACTGTTGTGTTCCGGCGTGGAGAGCAAGACAGCCGGCACATTACTGGCACATTACTGGCACAAGAGGCATTCCATCTTGGCACTCTGGGTTGGCAACGCATCTGCAATCTTTGGTCAATCGGTGGTGATCAGTTACCATCAGGTGGAGGCTCGTTTGCCTTCCTATGTTGAATAAAAAAAAACTGCTGTGCAAGGGTTTCTCTTGTTTTCTTTCATATGTCCTTGGGTTTGGTAAGGTCCTGTCATTTGGGCGTTTTATCAGACTGCCGCCAGAAGGGAAGGTTACCTATGTTTTTATAAAAAGCTCTATTTTACTTTGCCTCTGTTTCGATTGCCGATGCCGTCGCTATCCGTAGGTGGTAATTTTGGTCCTGTGATCCGGATACAATATACACATTTGGCAGATATTTGATCCTGCAGAGGTATGATTATTGGTGCCGTTAAAATTTATTCCAATTCGAAGATTCTACAGACAATTTTCTATACAATCTCCCGATAGAGACAATCATAAATACGGTGGTAATTAGTTTAGTTTTTTAATTAGTCAGTATAAAGTTACATAATAAATTAAAATGTACTATAATGCCTACTGATTTTGATTTGTAAAAGTGCATTAATAAGACGTGTTTTTTATTGCAGGTATGAGGAGTTACGCTAAGACACGGGTTGGAGCTAGATTTATTCGATTGGATAAAAAAGATATATCGCTTCTGCGTAGATATGAAAATATGTTAGGTAAGTTACTGATTCACAATAATATTCCATCTAGAAATATGCAAATTATGCTGCTGTTTTTACCTTCCATGAACGTGATAGCGTCGTCTAAAATGGTCTTAATATTAGTAGTATTTATGTATAGCATGAACCGGACTAACAGATGAGAAATCGATGTCAATATGATTTCCTTTGACGACGAACAATACATATAAACCGAGAGCATATCAGTCCATGCTCAGTGTAGGGTTCCGTAAACATTACAATTTTTAAGTTTGTTCAAGACTTCTTGTTCAAAGTAATATGTTTTATAAAGTATTTTTTTATGTTTTCGCGACTTGTAAAGAAAACAAAACAATTTAAACGGTTTATATCGCGTGTATTGTAACGAATCTAATTCCAGACGTTTCGAGCCAGTTACAGGTCTCATGTTCACGGGCACGGGTGTATGTTGTTGTTTGCCCGTGAACATGAGACCTGTAAAGGGCTCGTTACAATACACGCGATAAACCGTTTAAATTGTTTTATTTCAATATGTTTTATAGTTTCGGAGAAAAAGTGAGTGTGACATACAGACGGACATAGCGAAACTATAACGGTGTAGACACCCTTATAGTTTGATTACGGAACCCTAATAAAAAAAGGTTGTTTAGAATAATGCTTTCGGAAATAAAATAACTCGTCATTCATACTTGTTAAATCTCTAACAGTTCTAAATATTGTTTCTCACACTTTTATTTATAAAAGTTAGTAACAACTTGCGAAGCTGAAAAGAAAGTCTTTAAACACAGATCAAGCAGAGTTAATGCCAGTTCTAAGATTGACATCTGACATTGCATTTTTATTCAACACTAGCTTTAGCGACTTCATCCGCGTAGACTCGTTTAATTGAATCAAGCAAACGTGCACCCAACATGCTATCTGCAATATTTCCTGGACAAATGAATGAGAATTAGTGGCTTTACTGCTCATGACGTCACGGCGGCGTATAACTCACTTGTCGCTATCCCGTGGGAACGATACATTTTTACGGGATAAAAAGTGTCCTGTGTGTTAATCCAGGTTATAAACTATGTGTGTGATAAATTTCATCCACATCCATTCAGTAGTTTTTACGTGAAAGCCATCCATACTTACAAACTTTCGCGTTTATAAAATTAGTAGGATAATTTTATTTTACGGAAGGAATATCTGTCCGTTTTTTACTTACCAAAGTCATTTCAAGAATACAGTTTAGCTGATCAATGATTTGTCAATCAGTAATACTTAGCACAGTAGTGAGATATGAATGGTGGCTGTTTCGTAACCAGTGAAATTATTGCCCAGCGACGCAGCGACACTGCCTTATTCTGAAAATAAAACATTTTGCGGGTGGTAGGACCTTGTGCAAGGTCCGTCCGGATAGCTACTACCATCTTGCTCGCTAATCCTGCCGCTAAGCAGCAGTGCATGCATTGTTGTGTTCCGGCGTGGAGAGCACGACAGCCGGTGTAATTACTGGCACAAGAGGTATTCCATATTAGCCCTCTGGGTTGGCAACGCATCTACAATCTCTTTGATGTTGCGGGCGTCTATAGGCGGTGGTGTACATTTACCATCTGGTGTCCCACTTGCTTGTTTGCCTTCCTATTTTATAAAAAAAAACATTGCTGACAAATTGTTTTAAACTCTCGCGGTTTTACCACAGACTTCTATCGTCAAACGGTATTTTATCGCGCTAAAATTACCACGGTCGAAATGACGAGGTAAATTAACAATGATTTTACTACTGATAAACCGTTAATAGTTAAATGCCTGTTAGTTATTTGATTTTGGCATTTTACTGACTTGTTAATTAATAAGGCGCTAATTAAGCCTTGATTAGCCTGTCGCGAATTCCTCGACGGCGTCACAGATTGATAACTGTCATAATTCTATCCTTACAAATAGGCCTAGTTTCGGTACTGCTTTATTTATAGACTGTGGCGCTACTCTGCGTTTGTTAAATAACGTTAAAGTTTTGAAGCCTTGAATCGAATAGAATACGGGTGTCGAATTGCTATAAATGTTTTTGCCGTTTGTTAGGATGTTGCGAACAGTTTCTTTGCATAGATTAATGCTAGTCCCTTTTTTTAGATGCCGTTTTGTAAGTTTAAGATTTCTAATCAACTTAGATTGATTTTTGTAACAATTTCCCTGCAACAAATTTAACCTTTTGCAATTGTCACACGAAATTCTAATGGTATAGATGGAACGAATCAAAGAAATAAATTGAGTTTTTGATACGTTTTGTCTTTAAGATCCCTATTAAAATCCCAAAGGTGCCTCGTATAGAGGCGAAACGCGCGCAGGTAGGGAAGATTAAGTGTTAATAGTGGTAGTTATTAGTTAAGTCTGTGTGATGTATGTCATTTTATGTGGAAGCGAATGGGGGTGGGGTTTTGAATGAATGAATGAACTTTAATTGCAGATAAATATGGTTACATAATAGATCTTAAACAATAATATAAGTTTCACATATTTAACCATTAATGGCATGCAAAATTTATAACGATTAATATTTGCGTGTAATTTATTTACAAAATATTATTATTATTATAAAATTAGGTAAAATGTCAGATGCATCAACTACTTTTCATATATTTTTAAATCCATTATTGTATTATAATTAAAAAATATTAACCTATGCAATTATATCAGTTATGTCATTAAATTAGGATGTCAAATAAATTAAAATGTCACAAATAGATCTATCCCAGGTACTCTTTGACTGAATAAAAAGCCTTTTCGCTAAGCCACTCAAACAACTTTTTCTTGAATTGCTGTACTGGGTAATCTTTTATAAAAGTTGGTAACCTGTTAAATATTTTGATGGCCATAGGGTAACAATTTCGACGATATAGATCGGTTTTAGTCCTCGGATAAATTAACCTGTTGGGGTATCGTGTATTAAAATGGCAGCATTGGTTTTTTGTTAAAAATAAGTCTTGATGCATTTTGACAAAACTACACATTTCAAAGATGTATATAGACGGTACTGTTAACAAATTAAGCTTCCTAAACAGAGGTTTACAAGTTGTCATTGGTGGAACGTCACATATCCCTCGAATGCACTGTTTCTGACCTATAAACACTCTATTGATATGTACGGTATTTCCCCATATTACTATACCATATCTAATAATCGAAGCATACATGAAAACATAATAATATGTCACACGGACGCAGCTGTTTTTCACAAGGGAAAACCAAAAAACATTTGCCTTAACCAGTGCAGTGTGCAAAATATATTTTTCATGCGAAAAGCTACCCTTCTCCGTTTTAGTTAAACAATAATACTACATGATCTATACGAGGCATCATCTGGTACGAGAACGAGTCTTTTCGTTACTTGAACGAATGGCATACTTAGCTGTTGTATACGTGCACAGCACTGGTTTCGCGGAGTAGCAAGGTAATTTGTTCCAGTTTGCTAAAATATTAGGTATAATTCTTAGCAATTACTCATCTAAACTGATATCCATAGACTAAAAAAGTAGTGAAGTGTCATCACAACTAGACGATGAAAGCGGTCTGCGCGAGGCCGCCATCTTGGCGCAGCGAGGACATGTCATGCGTGTGCGCACTAATTGGAGCGCGTGTCGTGCCCACCAGCCGTTTTAGTTTATGTAATTAGGAATTAGTGCTGTGTACCAGCCGTTATGGCTCATGTTATTAGGAATTTGTTTGGTTTAGTTTAGTTGGAGCTAATTGGTTTGGAGTTAAACTAACATAGAGTTTAGCGTAATTGCTAATTCCTGGCAATTTATGCTTTTTTGCTTGAAATGTACATGTTCAACTTATTTCTGTGAGCTTGATCTTGTAGTGATGAAAATGATTGTGCTTCTTATTAAAAGGTACACTAACTTTTTCAAAGTTTTCCAGCCTGGGCACAAGATGTCATCTTCCATATTGATATTAATGGAATCAATTACTTTGCTATTCCGCGAACCTAGTGTCAGCAATCGTGAAAAAAAACCAGCGCTTGTGTTGAATACTAATATTAAAAAATAAAATAAACAACACGAACGCGACTTTGACCCAACCACTCGACATGAGTTTCACTTCTCTACGAGGCATAATCAGGAGCTGTTGACTTCTCGACGCTCAGTCGACGAATGTGATCATTCAGTCATCTTCCGTTGTCGTATGCTCCCAAAACCAAACTTATTTTAGCAAAGACAGCTAGAATGCGATACAATGTTTTACACCTATTTAAAAAGTTTTACAAACATCCATATACATATATATTTATTACTAGCGGACGCCCGCGAGATCGTTCGTATTCGTTTCGTAGAATTAGTAGCCTATGTCCGTCAGGGATAGTGTAGCTTTCTATCTGTGAAAGAATATTTGAATCGGTTAATTCGTTCCAGAGATTACCCTCTACATACAAACCAACAAACAAAATTTACCTCTTTATTATATTAGTGTAGATGTAGATTACAGTATACAAAAGGCTGCCCCGAGAGAAGTCAACCACCACACTACAATAGGTAACAGAGTGTAACTAGAACTCCAATCTCTGTAACTGTTATATTTTTATGTATAAGACTTTGTGGTATAGGATAGTATAGATGCGGTGGTTACGTTATATACAGTCAAAGACAGACATTAGTGAACATTAACGACGGAAAGGAGAGAAAATGATTTTTTTTATTGTTATTCGTCAGTGAAGTTTGTTGCTGTTGTACGTATAAAGTACTTTACCAATTTTCGACCTTATTACAAAGGGATACAGGTTTGCTCAATGATAGCACCACGTGGCACCCCCGTTTACTCTCTACGGTGGCACGAGGCAAACTTTGGGAGTTAACATGACCTAACTTCTCAAACATAAACCTTTACATTCCGATGTTCAGCGAAACCATCAAAACATACAATGGGCGACCTGCGCTTGCGTCCCACGAGTCGTGGCCTACTTGTGTGCGCGACCTTACACGACTGTGATGTATTAATTCAATCTTAAGCCTGCGCGTTTGTATGTTCATGCATGCTCTTGTACATGGTAGGTTGTTCAGGTACAGTCGACCAAGTAGACCACTTTGAAACTTATCACCTTGTAATATGATCGACTCCCTCTTCCATATTATTTAAATGATACTTTAAAGAATATGAGGTAATGAAGTGGTTAATAAAATGGTCCAGGGCTATTTTATATGACGATATTCGATGTTTTCAACCCCCGAAGTAAATAGTGGAGTGTTTATTTCTAATACAAAATCTACATCTAATCTACATCTATTATTCTACATCTACACTATCTATATTTACACTGATCTACACTAGTCTAAATATACATTTACACTAATATAAAGGTAAACTTTGTTTGTATGTAGGGGGTTATGTCTGGAACTACTGAACCGATTCTAAAAAACCTTTCACCAATAGAAAGCTACACTATCCCAGCGGTCCTAAGATGACAGTCCAGGTTTAGTTTAACCCCTCCCTGTGTCTCTGTCTAACTAGTGTCATAAGAAAGGGACGCAGATAGAGATAAACCAAACTTGGCCAGTCATGTTAGAAACTGTTAGCCACTGACGGACACAGGCTACTTATTCCACGCGAACGAAGTTATGGGCGTTATCCGCAGTGTATAATGTTATCACATTAATATTTTAAACTTTAACATGTTTTACTAGGAGTCGAGCATAATCAAAATAAAATTTTGTTGAAACTAATTACTTACTCACTTTTATACCTGTAAATTACTGACTTCACAAGTTTGCTATAAAAACACCAGAACTGTGGATTTCCATGAAAACACTGATGAGCTATTATTATTTAATGCTACGCTTCAAAACACGTTCGCAAAACGTGACCAAACCGAATGGAGTTTTTCAAATATTTTAATAACAACAAAAAAACAATCACGCATCATCTTCGTTTACCAAATAATTACAATTCAGGAAGCCACAGAAGATCGTGCTTAAAAAAAACAATTATTGGTAATAAAGATGCAACTTAATTAGTTGTTGACCTGGGAACGAACCTTGAACCGCACAATAAGCAACAATTACTAAGCATGGTGGCGGAAGCCTCAGGCTGTAATCAAGTGTAAAAACTATTAACATCGCTTTAACGTGAGCAACTGCCTGGGGCAATGATACAGTGTTTAAGTGGGATAAACACTCCTATTATAGTTTGCAATGTCAGACAGAAACTAGTTTATGCAACGAAACCAAAACCGAATTTCGACTTCCGTTGCAGTTTCGGCTGAAATAGAGTTTGAAGGCAATTTTAGTGCTTATTTTTAAAATGTTGGCACTAACCTTTAAATTATTGAACGCACACCGCAACCCAAAACCGAACTGAAACAAAACGAGTCCGAAACTGAACCCAAACTACAATTTAACCCCGAAATTTGCCGAAATCGATACCAACAGTTCGGCCGGACAATAATAATCGTCGGTACCCACCCAATACGCTATTCCATAACGGTTTGTAATCGCAAAAAAAAATTGCGGTTAAGAATCTATACTTGCACTTGCTATATGTACGGGCACAACAGTTATCCAACGGCAAAGTTAAGATGGTCCGTCATTTCAGTTTATCTTTTCGTCAGAGCGCGGTGCGGTGCTTATTAGGTTTAGGAACCCTCGGTGCGCGAGTCCGACTTGCACTTGGCTGGATTTTTACTTTCACTACACTGACTACACTATTTATTTGTATTAAAGCCAAAAGCAAGACACATTCATAGATACACTTGGAAAACATTACCGTTTGCTCTTTCAATATTAGCGTAATTCTTTAAAGTAACATCGTAGCGTCCAACGTTGCGCCAGCGATGCAGACTGAGCGCATACGCTGAGATTAGAGTGTTACGCTAAAGAATCACAATCTTGAATTGAATTACAACTAAACATTTGTGTCACAATTAGGTTAGAAAACATGTGAATCCGTATTTGTTCTACTTCGGTAATCACATTTTAAAATGTTACTTAACCGCATGCGAATTTGGCAGACTTCAGCTTGATTCGGTAGTAAAGATACTGTGACGTAGGTTTAACTGTTCCTATGCTAATAAAGGTCAAAGTAAAGATGTCTTTACTGGTGGTAGGACCATGTGCAAGTGTGCAAGGTCCGTCCGGATCGCTACCACCATCTTGCTCGCTAATCCTGCCGCTAAGCAGCAATGCTTGCACTGTTGTGTTCTGGAGTAGAGAGCAAGACAGCCGGTGCTATTACTGGCACAAGAGGTATTCCATCTTAGCCCTCTGGGTTGGCAACGCATTTGCAATCCCTTTGGTGTTGCGGGACTCACTCGCGGTGGTGATCACTTGTCATCAGGAGTGCCACTTCTTCGTTTGCCTTCCTATGTTGTATAAAGAAACAACTATACATATAAAGTTATTAAATACTAGCGGACGCGCGCGACTTCGTTCACGTAAAATTAGTAACCTATATCCGCCAGGAATAGTGTAGCTTTCTATCCTCGAAAGAATTTTTGAAATCGGTTCAGTAGTTCCACAGATTACCCCCTACATAGAAACAAACAAACAAAGTTTACCTCTTTATTATATTAGTGTAGATTGTTAGCCTAAAATCAACGTGAACTTAAGAATCCAATCATCACGTAGCAAACGTAGTAGCACTGAGAAAACAATCCTCCAGATTCACACAGACCTTGACTGTTCATGTTTGCGTTTAGCCGCCATTTTTAACTTGAAATGCGCTTATCTAATTACATAGTCGTGTCACTTGGGTTCGTCTGTTCACGTTTTGTCGTAGTTTTTAGTTTGCTTGCGACACCGTGTGCTTTTTAACGGATGATGCGACTTATTGCAACGTGTTAGGAGCTATTTTAGAAGAACCGGATCATACGGAGTTAATGATACTAATTAATGTTGGAAAATAATGTACGAAGAATTTTCAAGGCGATGGTGGGCTTACCGCTGCAAAGCAGTCTATTCTATACTTTATTTCTTTAGGTACTTAAAATAAGGTAAACAAAATAGTCACGTGACTCGGCAAATCAACCAATCAAGTCAATCTTTTGGATCTGTGGAGACCCGAAAGATTGATTATTATTATTAAGTACATAAAGAAATAAAGTATAGACTACTATTAAAAGGTAGTGATGAAAAATAACAGTTTACATCAGGTAGTTTGGAATTGTACCTGTGCGAACCTAGAGCTGGACGTTAGTACAACGTTAAATGGAAAGCTAACTTTAAAATTAAAAAATATTTAGCTTGTAACTTTACCCTCATAATACGCCAAAATATATTAAATACCCTAGCCTAGTAGCCATAGCTTAGTAGCCTGTGCTGTACCAAAAAAAACAACTCATCCCTACATCTTCTCTTCGGCCTGCCGCGACGCCGGATTCGGTTTTGGGGCATTCAGTGGCAATTCTAACCCAGAGGTCATACACTAAAATAATAAACAAAATACAGTGACAATTTCTGACCTCCGCTTATAAACGGCTTAGCGTAAAGGTCGCGCATGCGCACGTGGGAAATTCGCACTAACCAACTTATCAGCAGTCGGTAAATAACGTCGACGCAAAAGGTTACCTTAATTGCTGAGGTTAATAGAAAACAATTAAAGTTTTAACTTAATAAAGCTAACTGATTGTTGTAGTGGTATGATACCACAACATACCACTGCCACTACACACCACTACCACAGGCCATCAATTCTGGCGTTAATCGAGATGCATCTCACTTTCGAGTTGTGTCAAAAAATTAAAAATTTTGACGGATTTGACTGCTGTTTTTGACAGTATAACTCGAACGTGACTTCATCATTGACGTTAAAATAAAACAATTTAAACGGTTTATATCGCGTGTATTGTAACGAATCTAATTCCCGACGTTTCGAGCCCTTTTCAGGTCTCATGTTCACGGGCAGACTGACAAAAAACTTAGAATACAAACTAAAAAAGAAAGAAAAAATTAAAAAACTAAATATGAAATCGTTCCAATTAACGCAATAAGACTACAGACTCTACCAGCGCTTCGGAAGTGGCATCTGCTGAGAAGAATGCGCCGCAAGAAACGCAGCATTAAGCCTTTTTTCAACCAAATAATCATTGACGTCAAAAATACCCCGCTGGTATCTAGCAGTAAGTAAGGTACTCGTATGTTTATTTACGCGACATAAGAACTACGCTATGGCTGGATTAAGATCTAGATTCTCTGGCTGGTGGAATGCTAGCCACTACTCACCAGTATTCCACTAGAGTGTGGTACTACCCCAGTCGAACAATCCCGTCCGTACAGCAACTTGCTTACCATTATGTTTCTTTAGTTTTTGTTTCATTAATTACTCATAAATTTAGGTTAATTATTATGACAATTTTATGACGTTTCGTTTGAGAAGGCAAACAACTTAATTATGGAAAATTAGAGTAACAAATGCCAACTAAACCAGTTTTATAATACATATTACATACTAATGATATCACACTCTTCTAAATGGTAGAAAATATTTGTGTAATTTCAACTTTATAGCTACATTATGAAGCTTCTTATTACTTAATAATAACAAATATTAGCGAAGCAGGCAAATATGGCATCTTTAACCATAGAAACATTATAACATTTTTTGTATGAAAAAAGATACAAAACCGAACTTTTTATCCCTCCAATTAAACTGCCAGCTGTAATTAAAAACGTCAAAACATCAGTTGTTTAAAGCAAAATCTAAATAGCCTTGACTTGTACAGTTTTTTTAAGCATGCGTTCCGAAGGCACAGGCTTTGTGCATACAGCCATGGGTTTAAATGGTTTGAAGGGCCATTATGATACTAACGTATTACCATGCGTTAACTGCTTATAACTTTAGGGTTATCAATCCATTTTGGGAACAAAATCGACTTTCATAGTGGAAATCTTTATCTTTTCTTTACATAGTCCTAGCGACTCGTCTTGGCATCGCACGGATAAAATTAAGACGTAATGTATTTAAAAAACCTTCCTTAAAAAAATTACTAAATGACAGTGGAGGCCGTATCAAAATTCGTTGCGTGGTTTAGGAGGAGAAGGCAGCTGAAGATACACTATAAAAATTTAGGAGAGACAGGAAAATCGCCACTTTTCTTTATCTAAATCTACATCTACACTAATATAATAAAGAGGTATTTAAACTTTGTTGGTTTGTTAGTTTGTTTAAATGTAGGGGGTAATCTCTGGAACTACTAAAGCGATTTCAAAGATTCTTTCACAAATAGAAAGCTACACTATCTCTGACGGAGATAGGCTACTAATTTCACGCGAACAACGTCGCGCGCGTTCGCTAGTACTATGTAAAGGTAAAGTAAAGTAGTTATTAGTTCCTGTCTGTCTTAAATCCTTATCGTGTATGTTCGGTCGCCGTCTCCTTCTAAACCACGCAACGGATTTTGATACGGTTTTACTGTCATTTAGTGATTTTTTTGCGGAAGGATTTATGTATATTACATCCGGATTGTACGCATGCAAAGCCGAGGAAAGTCGCTAGTATCTAGATAAAACGTTTTCGTTGCACAAATGTTAACAATAAAATATGAAAACTGGTTCAAATGAAATACATCCGGATTAAACTATTAAAAAGCATAGACAGCAAAATAACGTTATCGGGACTTAAACGCGATAATAGTATTTTATGCAACTGCTATATAATGAGAGGCCTTAAAACACGAGTGTGGTTTTATGAAACTCGCTGACGCTCGTTTCATAAAACCACACTCGTGTTTTAAGGCCTAATTATATACAGTTGCATACATTACTTTATCTACACACATATCATAACTGCAAAAAACCAACAAACAAGTATGGCGGCAATTCGATCTATCCGTCAAGACGAACGTTTTTTTTAAATCATAGACAAAAGAATGAAGTCCTTATTGTCATATCACTCGAGATCAAATGTCGTGCGTTTAAATTAAAAAATCACACTGAATTGACGTTTCGTATCGATAACTGTTTTAATATCTGTGGATACTAGAATAGAGACCAACTTGAATTTTGACAGCTGTTCCAAATTTAAATTCATAACGTCACGAGATATCGGTAATGTGATCACCAATAAACACAGACTACTAAGAGATACTACCCAATAAAGAACAGATTTACCTACTACCACAGACAAGAAAATTCTTATAATAACATTGGTTGTAATAATGCTGGTCATTTTCTATGGTTTTTGAACGCGTTATTGAGAAATTATGATATGTGTGTAGATAAAAGTATATTGTTAATTATTGTTATAAATATGTGTGAAAATCGCGAAAACTTTAAAACAATTTATCGTAGGCAGCAAGTTGATGAAGCACAACCCTAACAACATACCAACTTAATTCTATGGAGCCTTAAACACTTTCGCTTTTCTACCATAATGCATTTGAACGAGACAAAACTCTTTTGAAAGTTTCCTTCTTTGTCTCACACTCGCAATTAGTTCGGCATCCGAAAGAGACAAATTTTAACAGTTAACAGTGCGTTTGTAAATATTTTTTAGGTGTGGAATGTTCTGTTTCTGACTAATTTAGGTTTTTAAGTTAAACAGCAACGAAGTATTTGTAGTGTTTTGTATTTGCAAACATTTTTTTAAACTTATTGCCATTTTTTGCTTGAAAATTATGGTACTAGTCTACATCTACACTAATATTATAAAGAGGAAAGATTTGTACCTATTTTTGTATGTTTGTATGTTTGTAATGAATAGGCTCAAAAAGTACTGGGCCGATTTAAAAAATTCTTTCACCAATAGAATGCTACATTCTTCCAATTTGACATAGGCCACATTTCATTTTGAAAAAAATTAGGGATCCTTGGTAAAATTTGAACAATGTAACCGAAGGTGTAGAAAAATGAGTCTTAAAATTGATTGTACCCGTGCGAAGCCGGGGCGGGTCGCTATACTATATATACCAAGAAGGCTCTTCCCCCCCTCTAGGTTTTTGTTTACTGGTTATGTCGATTATGTTATGTCATTTACAAACCCACCGAACCGTAGCATAACTTATAAAATCCTTCCACCGTCTGAAGAGCTATAAAAACTAATAATCAAACGGAATCATCGTTTGTATGGAACAACGTTTTTTGTATGACACAGTCTATTTCACATCTCACAATCAGATAGCAATTGCGTTTTTTTTAAATCAAAGTCAAGACCTGAGATTAACTGAGTTCTATAACCTTTAATTTCTTTTTATGCCTATTGTAGAGCGGAGTATTGCTTTTAGTAACGGCTCCAGTTATAGATAAATTAGCGAGAGTCTGGGATTGCATTTGTAGTGGTTGTACGGTTCGCAGGAAAAGGAGAATAACTGAAATATTTATCTTAATTTAATTAAATTACATACCATTTTCTTCTTAACAAATAAAACAATACGCAATCCTTTTTTAATTGCTTTCAGTCGCTATTATTTAATTCTTCATCTGAGCTGTCACAAGTACTGATAATAATATCATGATCTGTAATTCGTTCCATAGTTTTTAAAAACTCTGTAACTTACAGTCGTATGGGTCCAGAGATAATTATTTTGAAAATTGTGAGAATACAATAAAATCAGCCGTTAAAATACACGCACAACGTAAATAATATTTAGAATTTCACACTGAAATTGTTTTGGAATTTTCTTCTTCAATATAATTATTACAAATCTCATTTTATGCTGATAGTACAGAAAAAAGGAAATTTCAAATATAGAATGCCTAAAAGCACAAAATACCACTACACATGCAATTCCTCGCCCTCGGTAATTTATCTATACTAAAATGACTGGCCAAGTTTAGTTAAGGTGTATCTCTATCTATGTCACTTTCTTACAACACTAGTTTGATAGAGACGCAGAGCGGTAAGTTAAGACTGGGCCGGTAGTATAAGGAGTACTTGTAGCTTGGATGAAGAACTAAAGCATGGATATAGCCTTAGTATAATCGTCCAATTGCTTGACCACTTTTCGACCGTATTACAACAGGATAAGGTTCAAAAGTGGTCAAGCAATTACTTGGTCGACTACATCAGGTGTATACCCGTATGTCCGTCCACTGGGGGGCAAGTTCATACTTTTTGATACAACAGATGCAAGTATACTGAAAGAAAGAAGTAAAAAAAGAAGATTACGCACTTTCCAAGTGCCCAACTTTCCTCCCCTTGCATCGCCCATGGACGTAAGGAGAAACGAATACATTTTAGGCATAAAACCCCTGGCGTCATTAATGAAGAAAACTTATTACAATGTTAGTAAAACGAAAGAAAAATTCAATAAAAACAAAACATATTTATCGCCATTTTATAAGGGCCGCAGGTTTACTTTTCACACTTCCGATACTTTTATTCCCATATTGGGTTCCTGCTTCCCATGGGCGGAGGTAATTACTTCCCGTTAAGTAGCCCGCTTTAGTTTGCCTCCTTTAACTATAAAATATACACCTCAGACCTTGAATGGTTTGTCTATTAGCTAAAAAAAAACAATGTTCGTCTCATAAGTATGCGTTGATTACAACAAAAACAAGCAAGTTCTAAATAAACAACTTTTTTATGTACGTCGTCTGTATATCATGCATCATTACCTGTACTACAATGGCGTTTTTATGGAATAGAACACCATTGAAACCATCAAATGCAGCAAAAACTATAACAAACGAGACAAGGAATAATTATAGTACATGGTATATCACTGTCTGTTACAATTGGTTTAAGACTCTTAATCACTAACGCCATTTTGGAATCAGATATGAAGGATGGAGGTCGTCGGTGGAGTTCCTTATTTTATATGTATAATTTTATATCTATATCAACACTTTACAAAGGATTATGTTAATTACATAGTGGGTAGATATAATTACATATTTATTATTGAATGGTTACAATGCCCGCGGACTAAACGACTTGAATTGAAAACAAACCGCAGCCAGTTGCCTTAAGATTGATTATTAAGTGCACTGGATTGTATTAGTCACAATGTTTGAATGAGTTTTTTATTAACACCTGTAATTGTGGCCGTAGTGTAATTGAGGCGTAATGTCAAGTTTATTTACAGGCTTTCCAACCGGATTTCTTTGAAGTGAAATTATGGCCTTGGATTTTAATATTAACTGCCTTTTGATGACTTATTACGAATTTTATATTGATCTTGCCCTTGGAAAGTCTTATTAAGAGATGAAGATGACACAATAGTAATGGCTACACGCAAGTAAATAGTAATGTTGTAATCTAATAGTATTATAGATCTGAAAGTTTGTGAAGATGTTTGAATGTTTGCTATTCAATTATCAACTACACAGGTCAACAGATACCAATCAAATGTCCCTCAGAACACTGCGTTTTGTACACTGACGAGTGCCCTTGGCTCAGGTCGGGGGAACTTAAAGGATGAAAAGTCAGTGACTCTTGAGTTTGCATGTTTGTTTGCGTCTTTCCATAAAAGTTGGAACGTAGGAAACTTTTCATCAGAATCCCACACGACTGAGGGCATAGCTGGCTCCATTATAAGAATAATTTTTTCTGAACCTTCGATGATATGCTCATCGTTATTAGGGTTTTCAATTCCAGTATATTTAGTATGGCTAATACCCAAATTCAGAATTGACAATACTAAAAATTCCCCTAATCAGCATAGGCCTTATAGTCTCCTACAGTTTGTATTAACAGTGTCAAGGAGAAAGGCAAAGTTTCTCATAGCATTGCAAGCCAATGCAAGAGCAGCACCAAATTATTAAGTTTTTCATACATAAAAGTGATAGTACTTCTGCGGTGGTACTCATTGTTTGAACTCAAGTTTCGGTTTCATACTGGTTTAGTGACAAACTGGAACTTGAGTTCGGCTTATCACTGCCACCCTTAATGTCCGTGGTATAGGTCACAGATATAACAAAGATTAGCGTTGAGTTATTGTATTTTGGCTTGTCAAAATCCGTGTCCAGAACCACGCTTCGCTATAGCATTAGAATTGTCACAGACAGGTGAGCAGGCGCCGGTCACGGCTCGTTGCGGGGCAGTGGCGTGTGGCTGCAGACCCAATTTGTCTGATGTAACGTACCTTCCGAGGAAGTTGGACGTTCAGGCGGCTTGGCGTATCATCATCATTTTAATAAAGGATGTCCATTGCTGATCATGGTTCCTCGAAGACTTCCATTACGAACTGTTATTATGTCATCCGCATCCGCCACGCATGCGCCCGGCGACTTGAAGAGTAGGCTCCTAAAATGTTGTTTTGAGATCCCAACTTTGAAGTATTTTTCCGAAATTTCGTAAGATGTAGGTTTTATAACAACTGTCAGTACAAAACTTAACTTACTATTTATTTTAATCGGTTATTATTTCAGTAAGGCATTATTTAATGTTTAAGACTTAAGTAGTTTACTTTCAAGCAAATATTTTTGAACGGAACATGTAACTTTCAACCTTGATATGCGTGTAGAGTTTAGGGCTCCTAGCCCTCCAAGTGTGGATTGAAGTCTGCAGGTTTAAATTGTGCATATCCATGGTCTCAACACGTTTGGCCCAGTTTTAGTTCATCCCTTCTTGCATCTCCGTCAAACTATGGTCAATCTAGTTTCATAAGAAAGAGATGCACATAGGGATAAACTCAGATAAACTAAACTTGGCTTCTTATTTAACAAAATAATGGCAACTTGTAGAAATAATATCTAATGCGAAATTATGTTTTTGCGTGCCTCAAGGATCGATTCTTGCCTCATTGCTGTACCTTGTTTATGTAAATGACCTTAAATATGTGGTGAGCCGAAGATCAGACACGGTCATGTTTGCTGACGATTCTTCTTTACTGATTGATGTTAATAGGAAAGATACTGAATTCTTTGATCCCAACGACACCCTGTCCAAAGTATCTGAAAGGGTTGCTTTAAAATTTCAATTTCCTTAAAATTCATTATTAAATATAACTTTCAGCCTCAAATATCGATTTACATTATCATACGATTAAATTCGTATAATCAATTGTATTTTTTTGAAATAACACAGACTTTAAATTGTCGTGAGGTTCACACGTCACACCGATCTGTGTATACGCAAATAATTAGAATGATTATCCAATAAAGTAATTAGGTATTAAAAAGTTATGGCTGCTAACAAGTGGCACAAAGGCCCGTCTAGCCTACGTCAGTAATAACTAATTATCCGATGACATAATGATGGTCTTGCGACACTAGCTTTCACCGCGACTTGTCTTCATAATTCACTGCTAATTGATGGATTTGAAATCTTTTCAATGGAATTACTTGGAATAGAGTGTAACTTGACTTGCGAAGTTTAGTGAAATGGTCAGAATTCAAAGTCATGATTTACAATTGAGAAGAAGAAAGTTATTAGTCCGCATGCACCGTTGAAAATAAAATAAAATATAGTTTAAGAAATCTAAGCAATAGGTTTCTCTATTCAAAAAGTCGTCTCAGTAATACTATCAGTAAAACTATGTTGAAAATGAAACAAACAAATCCATCATCGTGTTAATATAAATATTAACTTGTATGGACATTGAGTGCCTTTGCAATTAGTGATGACCAAAACGTCGAGTAAACGAAATATATTTGATCGTTATAAAGTGCTGTGTATTGAATTATGTACTAAAAAAATTTTTTCTTGGTGTTAGCAAACCAATGGCCCTAAAAACACCGGCCAAGTTTAGTTTATATCTATATGCATGCTTTTCTTATAACACTAGTTAGATAGAGATGCAGGGAGAGTAAAATTAAACCTGGGCCGTCATGTAGCAAATGTTGGTCTATTTACAGGGAAACTATATTAAATTCAACAAGACACGCTGTTGGGCTTGCAAAACAAAAAGTTTATGGTCAACATGTAGCTGCTACCAGTGTTTGGTTCTCTGATGGTATCTGCATCTGAATCTGATATACCAACAATTTTTCAACCATCAACTTTGAAACAGTATACTTGAAATGTGGTAAAAACAATCTACTTAATATATTTGTCAGTGTAATACTCAATTTAAAAAGATGAGAGTCTCTAATTTAAACCGAAAGATTCACATTGCGTTGAGAAATTTTAATATTTTGTCATGTCAACCAACGGCCTGTACAAAAGGCCTACATTCAGACATTTGAGTAATCCAACAGAGAAAGTGTAAAATCACTTCAACCTGAGGCTCAGAGCCGAATTTTAGCGTAATCATCAAAGCAAAGATTTCGCCAAAGCATCGTGACATTGCATCGCGGTGTTGTCACGTAGTTAACTGATTTCAGCCACAGTCGGCAAAAACGCACGGTCGTTGATCGACCCTAGAGGTTATTTAATGGAGCGAGCAGAGGCAAAAAGTTTGAAGAAATTTGGCATGCGAAACCAGTGGATGAGGTGTCAGCTATTCATATGATCTCATTACATGTCGATACTTCTAACTGGGTTTCTGCACGTGAAATGCAGCAAGAAGAATAGTACAATATGCATAGGAAATAGGTCTTCTATAGGTAAATATAAAAGAGTTTCGTTAAGGACTGACTGCCTGACAGCACATAGCTTAAGCCGTTAAAGATAAAAATACGAAAATTTTAACATTTGTGTACCTTAGTGAGTGTAAAACGGTACACCGGAAGGAGTTTTGGAAATTTCTCCTTAAAAGAGATTAAAGGGGGATGGAAGTTAGTATGGAATTCAAAATCAACAATGCTTTAAATTGCAGGTATGAGCTAGTTTTAACTTTATTGCACAATATTGTAGATTAAACTGACATGAACACTTCATGCCTAATGACAGTCATTAGCTAGCAATCACTCATTCGCCAATAAGAGCAAACGGAAATACGAGTGTTTAACTAAAGTTTCACAAAGACAGGTTACCAAAAACGAAACATACTTAACACTAATTAACTATTAATTCTCAATAACCTGACTTATAAACCACTTAGAGCTTTTCATTCGGGGTTCGATTTGACAATACTATAAGTACTTGATACCAGATCTGGCTGAGGTTCTTACATCAGAGCGACTCACATGCTACTTCCATTTGACCTCCGTATGGGTGCCTTACGATCTGGCAAACAACGCATTTCTCATTTACCATTCTTACCAATGACTACAAGGGTATTTGGATGCTCTTCAAAGATATTGGTCAAATGAGTTTCAATTTTTGAAATATATATACGGGGCATTTTAAAATCCATGTGTTCATGAATTCTTTCAAAGGATTCTCATTTAAATGTAATGCGTTTTCACAATTTCTGCGAACTTGTAAAGTTTTTAAACCTGTTTTAACTTTTATTCGACTTTTCTTTATTTTGTATTCACATTAAGCTTGGAAATCATCAAAATTAGCTCTATCTACCACATTCCCATACAAGTAATGCGTCCAACTTTCGAAGACCATGTATAGCCAACATAGTTTCTTTATTCAGGTAGTTTCGGGTCAAAATAATCAAGAAACCTTGAATAGTGTAGGATTGTAGTCTTTATCTTCTTTAAATAGTCGCTTTTCGTCACGGCCTGTCCTAATATCTTCGGCCGCTTATTTCTTTTATCTACACACATATCATAATTTCTCAATAACGCGTTCAAAAACCATAGAAAATGACCAGCATTATTACAACCAATGTTATTATAAGAATTTTCTTGTCTGTGGTAGTAGGTAAATCTGTTCTTTATTGGGTAGTATCTCTTAGTAGTCTGTGTTTATTGGTGATTACATTACCGATATCTCGTGACGTTATGTATTTAAATTTGGAACAGCTGTCAAAATTCAAGTTGGTCTCTATTCTAGTATCCACAGATATTAAAACAGTTATCGATACGAAACGTCAACTCAGTGTGATTTTTTAATTTAAACGCATGACATTTGATCTCGAGTGATATGACAATAAGGACTTCATTCTTTTGTCTATGATTTAAAAAAAACGTTCGTCTTGACGGATAGATCGAATTGCCGCCATACTTGTTTGTTGGTTTTTTTGCTGTTACGGTTTTTTGCAGTTATGATATGTGTGTAGATAAAGTAATGTATGCAACTGTATATAATTAGGCCTTAAAACACTCGTGTGATCCTATTATGAAACTCGCTCACGCTCGTTTCATAAAACCACACTCGTGTTTTAAGGCCTCTCATTATATAGCAGTTGCATAAAATACTATTAAACCACGCAATGGATATTGATATGGTTTTATTGCCGTTTAAAAATTTTTTCCGGAAAATTTTAAATACCTATATAACATCCTAATTGTATTCTTGCGAACACTTGCGAAGCTGCCGGGTTGAAATTGTTTGATAAAAGAAGCTTACGAGTTAGTTAAAAATATCCGTTGTCAAGAAACCCGCGCACCGATAAACGGTATAACTGAAATATTAGAAAATTAAAAAAGAATAGACCATTAGCCCAAACTTAGTGATTTAGTAACTAAATCTAAATTTTAGTCGTGGCACAGTTTTTACGGTCATTTCAGATCATCGGGGTCACCACGTTTCCTCATTGGTCCTCTGATGACACTTGCGAAAGCGAAACTACCGGATCTGTTGGCAAATTAAAGTGCCACGTTTTTATGCATTAACCAACACTTAATTGAAAAGCTGAACGAGACTAAAGCGATCTAGACCGGTGAAAAGCTTCAGTAAAAATTTAGAGGCTAGTAACCAAGAAATTGCTTAACCACTTTTGAACCCTATACTCGTACCTTTGTAATACCGTCGAAAAGTATGACAGATGTAATTTTGTTGAATTGTCAAATATGACATCTAAACTATTGGGCTAAAAATTTCTTAACATCACGAGAAAAAACAGCGTTTTTTGCGAGAATATGCTTGAGTCTTGAGCGAGCATACATTAGCATCTGCCCTATGATTCTCTTAGCGCAAACATGGCGAGTTCAACGGCAAGGCAGCGTTCTGTCTTGCTAGCTCGTGCTAGCCTAGCACGTCCAAGCGACACGAGGCGCTGCTTGTGTGCCATTCGCGCCGCAACTCCAAGATAATCTCTGAGCCATTGCCGTACTCTAGGTCTTCTCCCTTGAGCCCCTGGACCACACTCATCGCACGAAACGCACTACCAAGCTACTAGTTCAGGCACAGAATAATCAATAGTGCATGTACACAAGTCTCTCTTAGAACAAAAGCGACGTTTAGGTGTAAGAAGCATCCTACTGAATGCCTCTCTGTTTAACGCATGACTCGTATTCATTCGCAAGCGCGGCTATTCAATTGCGCCGGCCCCAGTGCAGAGGTGCGTCAAGCAACTGTACAGTAGGGGAAATATATTCACGTACCACCTTAGAACCCTATCGCAATGACGCGACGCTTTAAACGCCAGTCTATGTCATACAAATGTCATGCGTATGTCTCTTAGACTAGGTTCTACGGTGGTACGTGTTTCAATTTCCTTGACTGTAGGTCCGCTCAGTAGTCTGTTTTGGACCGGTATTTTGTTTGTAGTATTGTTTAATTTAAATTCAATTCGAGTTTGATGTAATTAGTGATGATTGTTATCTAAACAAGTTGTTAATTACTTACTAATGCCGTTGTGTTTCTTTACAGGTAAGAGCCGGCGACGCCAACATTCTTCACGTAAAGGGTAATCTAATCTCAACCAGCCGAACTAATGAAATTATAATGTGTTAACCGTTTAACCGGTTAATAGTTGTTAGTTTAGCGTTGCGCTAATGGAATCACGACTTTTAACGGCTATTTAGAGTTGGGCAAAGTTTTAAGAAAAACCGTAGCCAAAGATGACAGGCGTTCCCGCTTTTTTTGCAACAATTAATTTAGTTCAGTAATTTTTTGTTGCTCACCGCCAGTTTGTAGCTTGCGTAAACAATGTGAGTATAATTGATTAGTTGAGGCAAATAAAATGTGTTATTTTTTATTCGGTTAATAGGGACGCGCTTGGCTTTTTTTAGCACGCTCTTCGCGCGACGATGGCTTAATGTTATGGTGTCTTTAAACAAATAAAGTAGGTATGCTATATTTTGGAGACATACAAATAAATGCAAAATTATAAATTCTACCTTATAGTCTGATTTTGACCTTATCTGATCTGATTTTGTTTTTTTTTTTAATTACACCTCGTTAAGTTTCTTGCCGGTATCCTCTTATCAGAGGCTTTTGCGAACCGGTGGTAAATTTTTTGACATTCATAAGTGTTACCTGTAAGCCTAATCTGAATAAAGATATTTTGACTTTGATCAATCATAACCAAATAAGTACCTACTAGTTGAAAAACGTATATTGTTTATTCAAGCTTTAATTAAACTAATGTTTTTCGGACATCGATAAACATTTTATCAACAGTCACATCTAAAGATCTAAACTAATATGTCTGGCTGTTAGTTACATTTTCAAGGCTACTTAAACCACTAAACCATTTTCCACTAAGAAGTGAGAAAAAAGAACTAAGTAGGTACTCTTTTTTTTTAAAAGAGTTTCATAGTATTTCTGCTTAGTTGAACTTATTACCCAAATGTTAGGTAGTTTATGTAATTAGAGCCTAAAAACGGTTAAAATTTCAAAATTTAAAACGTGACGTCTGAAATTTAGCTAACCGTTGGTCAATTCGCATTCGTTGATGATTACAACGATTTTTATCAAATCGCTCCCATCTAGGATGATTCGTGACATAATCTATTCTATCGATTGTAACAAATTGGCTGTTGCAATGACTATCGATGAAATATTGATGCTCGTGGTACTTGGTAATTGGAGTTTGAAGTGGGTGCAATTTTCTCACGTATTTTTGAATGGATCAAATAAATGATTATTATTTTGGATGGATGTTTGAAAATGATCCCGATTTGCGTTGGCAATCCCGACTACAAATAGTGTTTATATAATGCTTAACTAACAGTAACTTGTTTATTTATATGACGCTTCGTTGAGTTTCTTGTCGGTATCTCCTTATCGAAGTTTTTTCTTTAACCTTACAAAGATATTTTGACTTTGACATTGAAGGAAGATAGGTTGATGGTTGATGGTCGACAAAAACGTTAAAAACAACGTTAAGGGCAATGGATACATTGGAATTTCTTTTTTAAAGTTCGACAGCCTAAGACTCAACGTTAACGTCTAAGAAAGAAAAAGCAAATCTACAATGAGAGACTTATATAGCAAAATATTAATACTATTATAAGTTACTTGAGGCGGTTCAAAACTTCTGATTTTTATTCGGTAGCCTCTAAAAAAAATTGTCTTGCAAAATTTTAGTATGAAGAGAATCTTCCATTATCATTGGACAACGATATGTTTATGACGAAGCTTTATGTTTATTTTACCACGTCAGGAAACAATTTTCGCCGACATTTTGACTCTCGTGAATAATTTACACTTAAGACTTGGGTACAGTTGCCATAAAAGTGCATGTATCACTTAAGTAACTATAATTAAGAAGGAACTTGCTTTCAGTTGTAGATATTGCATGCTACTACAGTAAATGAAAATTGATGATCAATTGATCATATGTGGGGTTGTGTATCCATCGTAAGTAATTTATTTTTTGTTTAAAAAAGCTATGATAAAATGAGAGTACAAAAAGGGGCATAAAAAAGTGTTGATGTTCCTGCAGTATTCGTTTTGGTAAATTTACGCTTTTATTTTCAAAGCCTATGGAAGGATTGCTGTAAATTAGTATTTTTTGGAAAGATGAAAAAAGACAATGGTATAAATTCGTTATCTATTTGTTACTCGAAATATAGTATATTTGCGTACTATATATACTTGCGTATAGTACGGGGAGCCGAAATATAGTAAAATACTAGTTCGAACTAATATCAGAAGTCATCCCCACCGATCCAATCTTCAAACACGAGAGTGATGTTTTTGTAATTATTTGATTCAGGCGTTAAAAAAACTGGAACAAATCCCTCGCTACTCCGCGACGTGCCGTGCACGTGCAAAACAGCTGCGTTTTTCATGCAAAAACCACCCTCCTCCGCTTCCACTTGAAACAACATGTATAGTTTTGTGCGTCCACAGACAGTGTTGATTGTTTACACTTTTCTGCGAACGACTGTACAGTTATTGAGCCGAGAATCAATTAATCATGTTTATGGAGGTGTCACGATGTGACATTTGGGATCGCCACGATCTGAATTAAGTCGGATGGCACGAAAGTGTGTTTTGAGTGGCTGGAGGGTTTGATCCCGAATAAGGAAAAGTCACTCATTTTTACGTTAAAAGGGTTCTTGATGAAGGGTAAATCTTGAAAACATTGATTCCTTTGGCGCTTTGTTGTTAGACACGTTATTATAGAGATATTAGGTTAAGTTAATATTAGGTAAGGCTAAAAATGCGCTACGGGAATCAATATTTTCAAGATTCACTCTGAAATATTAATTTTAACTATACTTTTTATTTAAGAGAGTAAAATGCGAGATGAAATTTTGTGTAGGAATTGCTAAACTGCTGAATTTTTGAGCCGGAAGAAGTTGAAGGCAAGATAATCTTGATGAGGCGGGGAAATATTTGCAAATCGACAATGACCATTATGCTACTTTTTATCCGGAAAATATACTCTATGCGGACGCAGTTGCGGGTAGCAGCTAATGGGTACATAATTTTGTTGGAGAATGGTTTAAGCCGCGAGCACTTCCAAGCAACTTATCACCAAACAAAAGGCTGTTCGCCAAAAATCTTCTAAATCACCGTTGCACCAATTCGCGATTAAATTAAAATTTGCAATCTCTAGTAATTTAATGTGCGATAAATTGCTTTTATGCAATCGTGATGCAACCGATAGTCTCAGCAATGATTGACGCCGTTAAAAATGGCGTTTACGGAAATAATTGGTTCATTATTAGTCAAATTTGGATGCTTTCACAACCCGAGGGATATTTGAACAATAGGTGAACAGTGATGAAAAAAGTTGAAGATACCTTTTAACTTTGAATTACGATAGTTTTATGACTAGAAACTATCTTGCTTAGTTCAGCTAACGAGCAAAATACACACGTAGTAATTGGTCCATCTTAGCCAATATCTTAACCTGGGGTGCAATTTTTGAATCTCACCAGGTGACTAGAGTTCACCAAAATGGCCGAATCTTTATGAAAAACGGCGATTTTGGTGAGCTTTAGTTACCCGGTCAGATTCAAATGCAATTTTTGAATCTCATCAGGTGACTAAAGCTCACCAAAATGGCCGCATTTCTATGAAGAACGGCCATTTTGGTGAGCTTTAGTAATTAATTTGTTTTGACCCTTAGAGACTATACATCTCTAAGTTATTTAGACTAAGTATTTGATCAGGCACCACATACATCCCGATTCTAATTTCTTTGACCTGGGGACCCTATACATCTCTTGGTCAATCTGTACTAGTGCCAGTTCGTTCAATATGCTTAAAGCTTGCTGTGCTATTTATTATCTTTTTTTTTTCTCACACTTTATGTGACCTATTGTTATGATTGTGTATATTGCTCTGTAATCTTGTTTTGAAAAGAGAAGAAAAAAAAAGATAAACTGCTGAGTTTCTTGCGGCGTTTATTCTCAGCAGATTCTTCCATTTTCCGAAGCGCTAGTAGATTCAGACATGTAAAAGAGCCTTTATGGCCTACTTGCAAAATAAATTTTTCATTTTCATTTTCATTTAGTCACCTGGTGAGATTCAAAAATCGCACTCCTGAGCACAAGGCCACAGACAGATAAACAAATTGGCTTCAAACTTATAAATCTTTCTTTGCGTTGCGTCGAAAATTAAAAAGAACAACTGAGATTTTCTTAGATACAATCAGAATCACAAAACCCCATAAACAGTATTTTCTATAATTCCATACAAAACATATTTACAATACTATGCATGGAGTTTTGTTGCTGAACTTTACGTTTTTGCAATCAAAATTTTTACTTATCGATTTTTTGTACTTTTTTTTATACATTCAAATTAAATTCAAACGCTATATAATGACAACACAAGGAAAAAATAGGGTAATGGCAGGGCTCGAACCTGAAACCTTAGCCTTCGCAAGGCACGGAATAGGCTGCGGATTGCAAGTTCGAGTCTTGTCATTACCCTAATTTTTCTTTGTGTTGTCATTATATAGCATTTGAACTTTAATTTGAACTTTACGTGTCTGATCCTTGAAAGTATTTAGTTATTATTTGCATTCAATTACTTACGTAGCACTGCCTAGTTTAGAGTCTAGACTCTAGACTGTGTGACGCGTAACGTAACGTACACTTTGACAAGTATACGATCGGGGTGACACAATAGCAATCGTCAAGGATCGGGTTCCGTAACATAACGGTACGTTAGGATTGTCGCGTGCCTGCGTTTGCGCATACATATTACTATGCGACCAATTATAGTGCGATAGATACGTGGTAGATAGAATTTGTAGGTAAGTGGAAATCTCAAAAATTTTTTGGACTATTTTCCATCAATTGATTTAGCCACAGACTGCATAAACCTGCACTACAGCTACTAGAGAATAGATAAACATAATACATGTATAGATAAATAAAAATATACTAAAATACATAACATCCACGGTTCAGGTATAGTCGACCAAAAAATTGCTTGACCACTTTTCGACCGTGTTACAAAGGGATAAGGTTCAAAAGTGGTCAAGCAATTACTTGGTCGACTATACAACTGTCAGTTCTTGTCTGTTCTTTTCTACGTCTCTTTTTCTAACGGCTGTCTGGAAGAGATCGCTTGTGTGTCTTTTGTTATGTCTCTATATTGTACCTTTTTGTGTTTTGTGGTGTTCAATAAAGAGTTATTGTATTGTATTGTATTGTACAAATATGATTCTTACGTTTATTCATCATAAAAAAAATTGTCGCTAGTGGAAATCGAACCACAACTTCTAGCTTCGTAGTCAGGTTCATCAACCACTCAGCTATCGGATCGTCATTGGTTGAATAAACTGACGTTGACACTTATAAAGTGCATGGTCATTGCGGAGACTGTTTTTAAATTTTTCATCACTCAGATAAATCGCATCGCAAGAATTCGCATCGCGTCGTAAATGAATGCGCTGAGTATTCGCATCGCATTAAAAATGTATCATTTGGCTAGGAAGGCCATCTCTAAAATTTGGCAACCAGGACAAGACGCGTGAAAACCCCGAATTTTAGAGCTCAGAACCCGGATGGTCACGGCGAGCGGGCACAGTGCGTGTGTCGCAGGCGGGCCAAGACATGAAATTTTTAAACCCGAACTAGAAATGAAGCCCCCGCTGGACGCTCTCCGGATGCCCTCTAAACTAGGACAAATCTTTTAACGTTTGACCATTGCGTTTGACTAACGTTTTATTGGAAGTCTTATCTTAGCCCTCTGGGTTGGCAACGCATCTGCACTCTCTTTGTTGTTGCAGGTGTCTATATGCGGTGGTGATCACTTACCATCAGGTGACCCACTTGCTTGTTTGCCTTCCTATGTTGTATAAAAAAAAAGTATTTTTTTTTGCATAAATAGTAAACTTTTCAGGAATGTTATAAAACAACCCTTATAGCCTTTTGCGGATGGTACCACCTTATGCAAGGTCCGTCTGGATCGTCACCACTATCTTGCTCGCTATAACTAATCGGAATAATTTTGTCTAATCAGTTCAACTGGTTGAATTACAAGTGGAACTTAGTGAAATAGAGGAAAAGTCGCACTCTAATCCCTCTGATCACCTGGAGCATTACTAGGCAGTACATCATACCGCTTCCTGCGCTCGCGCATTAGCATGCTCGCAGGCGCGCGTTGCGCAAGAGTTGCGTGCTGTGCGTATGGTATGATAGGTAGGCGTAGGCAGGTACTATTGACTTGTCTTGTCGCCTTAAACACACAGTTGACAAGGCATGCCGATTGGTAGATCAGACATGTAAAAGAGCCTACGTGGCCTACTTGCAGAATTTATTTATTTATTATCATTTCATTATTTCATTTTCGGTTTCGCAATAAATATTACAAATGATTGCCTATGTTTTATTTTCAAACTAAAAGAGGTTTTTAATAAACAAACGTAACATAAACAGAAATAAACTGAAAATTTGTAAATAAATTTAAATGAAAATGACAATACAAAGAAAAATTATGGTAATGGCAGGACTCGAACCTGCAACATCAGCATTCCGTGCGTGAACATTAGCGCCGAGTAACAGTTTAAAAACAGGAGCCAGCATTACGCTGAGTTTATTTTTTCTATTGCCGCAATTTAATAAAGTGTGATTTATCTTTAAAAAGTTGTACAGTTCAGGGCAATAAACATTTTTTTTTCTTTATAACGACTACGTGTAATTACGAGTATACTCTGTTTGTGACTACGATCAAATACAAGTGAAACGTCGAGGTAAATAAAAAATATAACCCTCCTTTTGGAGGCAGACGGGTAAATATGTTTTGGCGCGCTAAAACCCCGCGTTGGTAGAAAAATTTGTTTAAGAATTGCTGAAATTTAAAACAAAATATTGCCAGTGTTTTGTAACGAAGTCAGTGATATGAAATGGTCCCAAAATCTGTGTGAATTTTTGTCTCATACTCGGTTTTTGTGTATGAACAAAATCTAAGTAATTACCCATTGTTAGTTTCAAGAAGTCTTTAGGATAATATTTTATCTAAAGCGACGTTATTAGACTGATAAGCTAAATGACTGAAAATTCAATTTAAAACAGTTTATTAACCACTTTATTTCATCTTTAACTTGATCGTATTATCTGCGGTAACGAATCTAACAGGAAAACCAGTTCATTCACCTTTCCCAGGCAAAGGGCTGTCTACAAACGGCCATAGAATAGCCAAGTACCATTTAGTACCAAAAACGAACCTAACGTTACTCAACCAGTCCGTTTTAATGACGTCCTTGTTCGTCTTAGACTCGTACCAAGTCACTCCATTCAAAACATTGCTCAAATGTAAATATACTAAACACATATTGCCGAGTAACATAAACAGATTGAAGTACCAGAACAATATATACAGCTCTCCTATCCCCATAGGTTCTGATGCCCAACATCTAAACACAGGATTGAAGATTTTTAGCGATGCCAGACCAAAATCCAGAAGGTCGTATTCTGACGCAACTACAAAGAAATTGTAGTACGCTGAGTAAATCAAAGAGGTCGTGAGATGAGCGAGCAGACAAATGAAGTATCGCTGATTGTAGCGTCCAATGCACTGTGACAAGAAGGAGCAGTGGTGGTCACGTCTTACTACGCAAGCGTTGCATATCTTGCAATGCCAGCTTCCCATCGGTCGATTCTGCTTACACAGCTCGCAGTACACGCCTTCTCCGCGGTATTTCTTCAATTTCGTGTTGATCATCATACTTAGCATCATGTTTCCAGCGACGTTGATGAAGCAGTAAGTGGAGAGGATGATATGGAAGTAATGCATGAAGGAGCTGATCTTTAGTATGTGTAATATTTGAGGACGCATCACCGTCATCTGGAATATGAAGTATCCAGGAGTTAGAATGCAAGTTGCGGAATAACACTGGATCTTTTCTAAGAATGGTCGTAGTTTAGTGTTATATGAAAACCAAAACATTTTGCTTGGATTGAAAATGCAGCTGTCGCATTGACGGAATGACATTCATCTTTCAACTAGGCTATACCATAAATAACGTATAAAGATAGCAAGAAATAGAATGTTGGCGCAATGTTACTATTTATTCTGTACCTTTTCGTTATAAATACTAGTCGAGTAAAACCTCTCTTACGACTGAAGTGTTTACCATTACAAATTTAAGAAAAGTACAGCTGCACCTCAAGTGTTAATGGTGTGATGGGTTGGGTTTTGGTTGGGCTTGATTTATGGCCAAAGCCGAAAAAAACTGCTTTAGAGGAAAATTTACTGTCAGTACAATAGAGATTCTGTGCACGGAGATATTTAAATGGAAAACCAGATAAATTGCAACATAACATATACCTACATGGCTTCCGTTTAATTTCATTTCCGCTTTCACAGAGTCAAATAGAAGTCCTGGTTGATACTCCAGTGTTGTAATATTTAGCGGATGAGCGTATGGGAAGTAAACACCATCGTGGGTACCAGCAACCCCAAGAAAGTAGGCGATTCGTGGCCGACCTTTACGTTCTCCTACAGATCTCGTCAGTACCATACGAAAATCAGTTGCCAGCTAATACGGTATTTTACGTCGGTATTTTGCAAGTACTACTGGGTCCTAACTACCCCGTTTGTGCCGGTAAATTTACTATTATTATTATTTATTTAATAAAAAAACTACGAAATGGTCCATATTAGTTAATAAACAAAATGAAGAAGACAAATCTGATATCTATGTTAGTACGGCAACTTATAGTTCTAGACCAGTAGTTCCCAAACTCATTTTTCTCGTGGACCACTTTCAAAATTTTACTGGTTTCGGTGGACCCCCTGCTGCTACATTTCTACCACATTCTTCTCTCCCGTGGACCCCTAGGGGTCCACCTGGACCACTTTGGGAATCACTGTTCTAGACAATTAACCTAACGAGTATCATAACATCAGAAGGGTTACCTTCTGCTACGGCCCTAACATGACAGCCCAGGTTTAGTTTAACCCCTCCCTGTGTCTCTGTCTAACTAGTGTCATAAGAAAGGGACGCAGATAGAGATAAACTAAACTTAGCCAGTCATGTTAGGGCCACTGACCAGCACTTGGGCAAAGCGGCGCATGCGTGGTGAGTCGTACCTTGCCGCCACAGTTTTTATGATGGAGTTGGGATTAGACCCAACTAAAATTACCTGCCAACTGTGGCTCTACCACTTTACAAAATATATTATATACATTTCGTTGTTAAGTTGTGGTAAGTATAATGTATCACAAATTCACAACAAAATGCCTCAATAAGGACAGTTATTACGTTATTAGCGACGCCGGCGCACGATCCTGGCATTTTGTACTCAAGGTGTTATGTTTACTTGCAGTGTACGTATATCTCTTTCCAATTAGTCTGGTCTAAAGGAAACGGGTGGTGTTTTGTTTCGAATAAGTTTTGCTAGCCGGTGATAGAACCTATATTGTTTTCCGCTTGATGTCCCGTCGGATATAGTAGCCTCACGGAGCACATGGTCTTTTGCCTTGATATGTATTAAAAACACTGTCATCCGGTATATCAGTCGATCGCTGACATGTAATAGTTTTTTTTTTAATCAAATAGGAAGGCAAACAAGCAAGTGGGTCAACTGATGGTAAGTGATCACCACCGCCTATAGACATCCGCAACACCCAAGAGATTGCAGATGCGTTGCCAACCCAGAGGGCTAAGATGGAATATCTCTTGTGCCAGTAATTGCACCGGCTGTCTTGCTCTCCACGCCGGAACGCAACAGTGCAAGCTCTTCTGCTTAGCGGAAGGATTAGCGAGCAAGATGGTGGTAGCGATCCGGACGGACCTTAAACAAGGTCCTACTACCCGCAAAGTTCAAGTAAGACAAATGCGCACTTTGTCAATTAAAATCCACGGCTACAGGCTGCAAGCCACATCGTGAATCAACCTATCACATATCGACAGTGGAAATCTCAATTGTCGTAAGGGATATCCCTTACGTCATTTCAGATTTCTAGTGTCGTTATTACCTACGATAAATTCAGACCTGTTAGCACGAGAGAAAGAAGAAAGAAGAAACGGGCACAACATAATCTTGATTTTCACATTTTTTAAACATCGTTTGGTAATAGACTTGTAGAATCTTTCGCTAAAAAGAAAATACCCTCCGCAAAACAAGTTTCTGTGCATTCACACGCAATTAAAGCCCACATTTTGCAACTTTTTAAATGTGATTTACATATAACAAAATGTAATTTAGAATTATTTTCGTTAATTTCTTTTAACAACAACAACAAAAACAAACAACAAATACTCTTTATTGATTCACACAAGTAAACAAAAATAAAAGAACACGTACAAGAAAATTGTACATGGGATTCAACAGGCGGTCTTATCGCTAAGCGATTTCTTCCAGACAACCTTTGGAAAGAGATACGGCAATAATCGGAGTTCGAAGGTTTTGCTTTTATTTTGCCTTCGTTGGAGATTCTGAAATGACCCGTGGATACCAAAGTCGTGAAGGTATTACGCGTGATACGACGATTTATTACTCTCCGCTGTCATTCGATGAAAAATATGACACGATCCACCATTACGCTCCATTACAGTCTCCTTAGCCAATTTGATAGATGGCACTACAGAACAATGGTATACATGACTACACATTTATATTTGCGGACTAGAGTGTCGCTACCATCGAATGGTCCACTAGAGTGTAGTATGCGATTGCGTTAGTTCTATTTTTGAGCACTTACCGAAATAAGTTTGTACTTTAGTATCATTACAGTTATTTGCTTCAAAGTAAAAAGAACTGTATGGTTTAAGCACAAGGTTGCGATGTTTGGTGTGCCATTGCAATGTGAATTTTGAAATTGTTCGATGATAAGTAGCCGCTTGTTGAACTTTTTTAAATTGATGACACTTCAAGATGTCTATGGAAATGAGGCGTGGGCTGATGACTGATGATGAATTGGGTCTAGGTTCTCATTTGTGTGCCTATTGTCAGTGTTGACTTAGGGGGTTTTTAAATTGTTGCCAGTGGCAATAAAGTGATTGAATTTTTCTGACAGTTCTGAAAAAATTTAAGTACGCGTACTTTATTTAGCCTGTGGCAGCTCATCAAAAGTAAATAGCTTTGGTAGAGAATTCAAATTGCAATTTTGGCACTTTTTAATTGAATGTGGCTAAATGGTGTCGTGTTATAATCAATTGACCTTGCTTTACTTACATAGCAGTTTTCCTAGGGTATTTTCTTAGCACTTAAAGTATAAAAAATCACGAATATAAAAAAGTGCAATCATCTCGAAAATAATGATATTTTTATTATTTTTTTTTTACTTAATCCAAGAGTTCTTGAGCCGCTCTATAAGCTCCCTTCGTTATGTTATTGGTTTTAGAGGCAGCCTGTATAGTACAGTTGGCAACACAATGAATTAAAATAAAAAAAATATTTTGCAATTAGGCCATATACACACTTTTCACTTTATCAGTGCTTCAGAAAATGGAAGATTCTGCTGAGAAAAAGCATCGTAAGAAAATTAGCAGCTTACGTTTTTTTACTAGATCCAAGATGACGTTAACTAAGTCATTCAGAGTCCTACATTACATACATAAATGTGCCCTTTAAAGTCGTGATAAGGCTGTTAATTGACTCACCCATCATCGCGCCTGCGCAGTGAAAGTCGCTATAGCAAATAAGTAGTGGACATATAATAGTGATTTACTGTCACGTAACACTAGTAAACAATACCAAGAAAAGAAATCTGCACTGAAGACCTTTTCGTCATTGGCATAAAGCCTATAGTTGTCTCATTTATGTGACTGTTTATGTTTGCACGCGCATAAAAACCAATTTAAAAAATTCTACGTTAAAGTTCGTAGTTACATTGGTATAAAGGCCATAGTTGAATAAGTGAGTGGTTGTTTGTTGGTTCTGTAACTAGAGAAAGCACGTTAATTTGATGTTAAGACAGAACTGTCGTGTGAAACTGATTGAGACAAACAGAACAAGAGAAGAATACTTAACTACCTATATTTATTTTTTCTTAAGATTAGAAATTCGATAAGCAAAATATAGTGGTTGCAAAACTTATTCAACAACAATGTTGGAGTATATTATTAAGCCGCGATTGGAATATAATTGGAGAGTAACGTCAGAATGCTGTCATTCCATAGACTTGCGTCAAGCTTCATTCTTATATCTCTGAAATGACAGTGTGCTGACGTTACTCTTCAATCCTCTTCTAATCGCGGTTTGATATTATTAAATGCTTGGCCAGCGACTAATTTCAAAATCACCATATTCTTAGAACTTGACTACTGACACGATCTTTTTAATTTTGTCGCATTATACCACAATAAAATGCACCGTTCAATCAACACCACTCCCTCTTTCGGTCTTTTATAATGCAATGTTTCAAGGATGATAACAATAATTATCTACGTTTGATTTCAGGTTTTAAAATAAAATAACCAGAGTATATAATTACGAATTGTTGGCCAACACCGATGTTAAACATTTAATAACATTTGCTAGTCGATAGGTTTACAACAAATAATAAGAAAACGTACTTCTTTCTAGAATGCATTTAAATAATGCCTCATAAAATATCTCGTGTAATAGTTTTGTTAGGTGCAGTTCTTTCTAATGCTGAAAAAAACTGAAGATGGTTGTTTAAGGAGTTTTTTTATTTATCTTTATCGTTTATAAATAAATGGAATGAGAATCTTTTAACTGTACAATCAGCAGTAAGTGTAGGTAAACTTAAAGAGATCAAAAATCCAAAAGCTCTTTCTTGTAATGGAATAAATTTCTTTGCTAATCCGCGAACCCAGTGTCAGCAATCGTGAAAAAGACAACGCCTGTGCTGGATACTTTATAAAAGATATAAAACAAACAACCCAAAACGCGACCATAATCCAACCACCAAAACCATAATACCACTCGACACGTGTTTCACCTCTCCACGAGGCATCATCCGGAGCTATTGACCTCTCGACTATCAGTCGACTGTCAGTTGTTGTTTGTTTTATTTCTTTTATAAAGTATTCAGCACAGGCGTTGTGTTTTTCACGATTAGTATTATTAGCTAAGAAATTGATTCCATTAGTATCAATATGGACCTCCGCAAAGTAACACCTGAATCTATAAACTCTTTCTTTCTTGACATCTATGACTACCTACATGTTGTCCGTTTGCATTAGATAAAACCAACTTGTTTTCAATATAAACAAGACACTCATGCATTCTGTTTTGTATATCCGTCTTTCATACTGTAGAAAACAACGTGTTACGTAACATTTCGATTTAATCATAAAATCATGTAACGTCTCCACGAAGATTACCTTATAAAAATTAACATCGCCGGACTCTTGTACGACATTTTGTCTTTAATATTAAGATGTATGACATTTTGACCTTTTATAGTTGACGTGAAGAATCTCTCTGGAACGATAAACAAACGTTACCACATTATTTACGCAAGTAAAAGACAAAATCAGAGTTTAATTGGTGTGTGCCAACGTGGTTACTGCTCTTCAAGTCTTTGATCACAATAAGTTATCTTAATTTCTGTTACGTAAAACGATTGTCGAAAATATTTCCTCAGTTACGCTGTAAAGGGCCGTCTTGAAATAAATAAATGTCTAGGGGTAATATACAACCAAATGACTTAGTCCCAAATAAAGCAAAGCTTATGGGTATAGTTAAACTTAGAAATATGGGTACATTTAACGTTTCAAAAAAGTACTAAATGGTGTTATGCCGGCGAACGTCAGCCTCAGAACTCGCTGAGCATTATAGTACCTTGTCAGTGATGTGACAAATTCAAGCAACTTTCATTTCATCCGTTACTACGACAAGGTTCATAGGTGTTAAGTTGATATTTTTGAGTATTTTAACACTGACTGTACAGTCAGCCTCAGTTTCAGCCTCTCTTTAATACCTTGTCGCTGTCAATAATGTGCAAAATTCGAGCGACTCTCATGTGATAAGACACCACGACAAGGTTCTAAAGTGTTTAGCTAGTTCTGAGGCTGACTGTACCACCGATTTTAATACAAGGAATAGGCACCATGAGTGATTAGATTCCCAGGTTTCGAACCCACGGCCCTCTGGTTTGAGAGACAATAGATCAAATCCATTACGCTAGAGGCTTACTGGCGTCGCAAAAGTAACGTACTAATTTTAAGGTTAATTTTAAATTGTTAGTAAAATGATGTATGTTCGTCTTTCAGTGACCCTAACATGATCAGCTCAAATTAAATTTGTTCTTTCCTGCGTCTTTGTCAAACTAGTGTCATAAAACAGTGACGTCCATATAGAGATAAATTCAGATATTAACAGAACTAGGTCGGTCATTTCAGAGCCACTGGTTGGAGCCTATACTGGTTGGCTATGGGCCTGTGCAGCCTGAAATTTAATGTGATTATTATTATTACTAGTATAAACAAATAATAAATAAATATCTCGGGACAATTTACACCAATTGACCTAGTCCCAAACTAAGCAAAGCTTGTACTATGGGTACTAGACAACGGATAAACATACATATATAGATAAATACATACTTAAATACAAATAACATCCATGACTCAGGTACAAACATTCGTATTCGTCACACAACTATTTGCCCATACCAGGATTTGAACCCGGGACCTCTTGCACAGTAGGCAGACACATGTGCCACTGTGCCATACAGGTCGTCATATTATATATCGTATACTAATCTGTATTTATTTTGTTACAGGTACGTCTTCTATTGACAGCAAATCCTGTTTGCCCGTAGCCATGGTGTGCGCTACTGCGTAGAACTGTCGGAAGCTCAACACAAAAAGTACCTAAACGCGGACAATTTGCTATTACAGATTGTAATCTATTACTTTACTTATTATAAAGCTGAATAAAGGTTTGTTTTTACATTGAAGATTATATCAACTAAATAAGTTTGGTGATTAATGTCAAAACATAATAATTTCGAATGCTTTACTGAGTCTCGAGGTGCTTTTAATTCTGATGAAAATTCACAAAAATCCACAAGGTACTGAATTCCCATGACAGTTAAAATTTTAATATCAAATTCTACAAGTTGGTGTCATCGAATAATGAACCAGTTTAAGCAAGAGTTCCTTTAATTGTTATTTTTCATTTATAACAAATAAACAAAAGATAGTATTGGGACTCATTTCACCAATTGATCTAGTCCCAACCCAACCAAAGCTCGTAATGTGGATTATTAAACATTATTTAAACAACGCATAAATCATAGAAATAAGCATCTACAAAACCTTGAAAATCTATACCACACTAAAAAACAGGTTAGTTCTATTATCTACAAATTAAACATACTGTTATTTGTTCGGCTACATTTTTCAGTGTGTGAAGAATAGTCTTCGTAACTAAACGGGTAAATTTTGCTCTCATTTTCTGGAAATCTCGTGGACGCAGTCAGTGGTTACAGGTAACCAGTTATTAGGTTATTTTTACGATGTTTTGAAACAACGAAGGCAAGATTGTGTAACAACAAAAACAATGTGAAATATCAACAAGGAACTATGACAGATTTTTGTAATTAACGATATCTTATCGATCATAATTTACTCGTTGGTCGTTTTAAGTAAAGAAAAGGCCAATAAAATTAAGGCCATCGCGATAACGGCTAAACAATATTTCTACACTAAAACTTATCTTAACTTTAAACTCGATACAAAAACAGGCTCTTTGTAATTGCTATAAATATTATGACAACTTGAGGCGACATTCTATCTTACGAAAAACAGATCGCCATTTAGCAACATTTTATTTCAAAAACTATTACGACTTAGTACATCTTTTCCAGGGATTATAACCAATGCAGTCTGAAGGAGTTATGGAGAATCCGCTTGGAAAAACGTAAGAATGTTCGAAAGTAATCAGCATACAACATACGAAAATAAAAGATGGAAGTATCAACAGAAGTTTCATAGATACGGCAATTTCTTTTGCACTTTTTGACACTTCTTCCAAGCCCCCTTAAATAATTAAAGCATAGGAACTGACAGGTGTTATATTTCGATAGGAAGACACATAATATGCACTATGAAGTTGATATATCTATCTATTTCGGGCATAGACAATTTCTCCCGTCCCCTCTTTAAAGGGCCATTTACATGGTACAGTTAAAGAATTTAATTCCCTACCCATTTCGTTGATATGTCGTCTGACATTCGCAATGCATTAAGGTCGATATGTCAAACTAACGTCTTACTCTAGTTAGCTCTTATGGCGACAGTTTGCTATACGATATTGAACCTTAGGTGGGTTGGAAATTAAATTCCTTGACTGTACGGGATTTTGCACGCGATTTGGATTACATTGCGGACTACTGAGGTATGATGTGATCGGTCGATCGATAGAGCTGCGCAATGGAAAGCAACTCGCATACGAGAACTCGCTCAGCCAGTTAGTTTATGCTTTTTGTACGACCCTCGGGTATCTCGATTAATCGGAAGACCTAATTATAGGGCGATATGCCTCATCTTGCTGTACTTTTGGGCCTAACATGACCGGCCAAGCTTAGTTTATCTCTATGAGCATCTCTTTCATATGACACTAGTTAGACTGAGACAATAAGGGATAAATTAAACCTAGGCCTTCATGTTAGGGTCTCATATAGCATCAAAGCGTTTAAGCTCAGTGTAGCCACAATTTATATCTCGATATTCTGCGAAACTGCTAACTACCTATATTCTTTTCACTAAGGTGAAACTATAAAAATTAAGTAGCCGGAATTTAGGTCATCGTGATAGTACGAGTAGCATAACAATAATTCAATAGCAAAACTAATGTTTTAAAAACAAAGGCCAGTGGTGTAATGTAGATGGCGGTGATAAATCGACTTAAAAAGTCTTTTGACCTTTCAATATCTGCAAGTGAATTAGCCGATTTGCTACAGAGCTTTTATTCAAAAGATAAAACGGTAAGTTTTAAAAATTGGATTGCGATATTTCCTAATTTAGCTAAGAAGGTGTTGTAACTGTTCCCCATACAACTTCTGTGTTTTTGTATGTTATTCATTTTACTGATCGATGCAATGACAAAGTAAAGAAACATATTGATCAATTAGCATATGATTTAAATAAAAAAATCGAAAAAAAATCAATTACAAAATCGTAATATATTTATTTATCACAAAAACTAAACTAGTGCTCTTTCAACAAATCTTCTTCAATGGATAAGTATGTAATTTTTAAAACTAAGCAGACAAACAATCTTATAAAAAATGTTTCATTGTTAATAGATGTAAATTTCGAAATACGTTTCTATTTAATCAACCAAGCTTTCACATATTTATAGCAAACTCTAAGCAATCATGTTTACAACAGCACTTCACACAGTAATATAACCCATCTATTACACACCAAACAATATTCTAATCCTCCATTATTACATGCTAATAATGGCGCTATAACAATGCAACATGCTATTTTATTATCCTCTAATATGACACACAGAGTTCAAGTGTTTAACCCTTCCACTGCAGGGTTCCGCAAAGGTTAACAGGCGGTCAGGCGTTAGCACGCTGTCAGAGCACGTTACAAATGGTTTGACACGCTCATCATCGACCGATTAGGATCGATGCGACGCAACGATGTTCACATCATATAAATAGTATAGCATAGAAAGAGTTTTAAAATTGAAAGTGATATTTTATAAGCTGATCTCTTTTTAGATGGCAATGCAATGTGCCAAAAAGAAACGACTATATACTCTAAACCTCTTTTTCAATTGACAACCTGTACACACAGGAATAGGCAAAATGGTTGCCTTTGGTGTACATTAAGGTAGTATAATCTACGTTTTTCTTATTAATTTGCAGTTTTACTACCTTGACGTACACTAAATGTAACTATTTTGACAGTTTTGGGTGTAAGTTTGACATGTACTGAGGCTATATCCATGCTGTAGTTCTTCATCATCATTGACATCACGGCGGTTGTGGTCAAACGTCTTTGCAGATGGGTCTGGAATGTAGGTACATGACTGAACTTCATTTATCTTCAAAGAGTTCAAAGTTCGCCATTCGTTCAAGTAGCGAACGGTCGTACTGTTAGATCTTGATGATGCCTCGTATAGAGGCGAAACGCGCGTCGATCGTGTAGTTTTATTGTTTAGTGGTGGTGGTGTGTAGTTAAGTCTGTTTGATATAATTATGTTATTTCGTGTGGAAGCGGAGGAGGGTGGGTTTTTGCATGAACATATATATGTCGCACAGACGCAGCTATTTTGCACGAGCCCGGCACTGGTTTCGCGGAGTAGCAAGGTAATTTGTTAGAGTTTGTTCAAAGAATTTGATGAAATTTCTTTTCAGTCTTTTACAGAATTTGTTTTGGAGAGTGTGCTATGGGGCTGCATGAATTACTGGCTCCATCTGCTTTTCACCACCGGTCCACTAGACGCACGGACTCGTTTCTTCCCTATAGCATTGACTTCCCTTTTCGTCGCACGAAGCTTTTCGCTTCATCTTTCTTGTTACGTACTTCCAGGGAATGTAAGGGTCTTCCTGTCTCAGTATTTGCGGACAGATACGACCTGAACACTTTCATCGGGAGAGTAAAAATGTTTTTTTCTAGGTAAACGCCACCTTCAGCCTTATTAACACTTTCCATCAGGTGTGTCTGTGGTCAAACGAAAGCCAATCAATAAAAAAATTAGCCTCGTCAGGATGTTCCATGAATGAAATTGGTATTAAATTTGAAAAAGATATTTGAAACCTAATTACCCAGCTTCAGAGAATAATGGTTGGTACTTAGCTAACTTAGCTTTATACATATTTAAGTCCCTGAGAATAAATTCCTACATGACCACTAAAATTACTTAGTATGTCAAATATATAAAACAAACAGAACGCCCCAAACCATGAAATAACAATCTACTCCAAATCCGAAATTAAATTTTTAGTCAAAACAAAAAGCAAGTTTTTACCCTTCGAATTTGGACCGTTTCCCTCAAATTATAGGGTTGAATTTTATTCGCTTGGCGTGAATCAGGCCCTTCTCCTTAAAGGTCGGCGCGTGAGTTGCCAACATGCCGATAACAGGTACTCCTGTGCGCCTGACCCGCCGCTAGATATTTCTTAATCTAGTAGCTGAATAAACATCGATATTAGCTGTATGGAGTAAAGAGTCGAGCGTAGGTTGTCCTCGACCCCAACCATATAGACTGGCGACTTCGTTTTGATGAGATAAGAACGAATAGGTATAGAAAAAAAAAGTGTTTTTTTTTTCTAAACTAAATTTCTTCCGATTTTTTTTTAAATGTTGAACACATTTTTGAAAATGAAAATGAAAATGAAAATGAAAATGAAAAATTTATTTTGCAAGTAGGCCATATAGGCTCTTTTACATGTCTGAATCTACTAGCGCTTCGGAAAATGGAAGAATCTGCTGAGAAGAAACGCCGCAAGAAACTCAGCAGTTTATCTTTTTTTTCTTCTCTTTTGAAAACAAGATTACAGAGCAATATACACAATCATAACAATAGTTCACATAAAGTGTGAAAAAAAAAAAAAAAAAGATAATAAATAGCACAGCAAGCTTTAAGCATATTGAACGAACTGGCACTAGTACAGATTGACCAAGAGATGTATAGGGTCCCCAGGTCAAAGAAATTAGAATCGGGATGTATGTGGTCCCTGATCAAATACTTAGTCTAAATAACTTAGAGATGTATAGTCTCTAAGGGTCAAAACAAATTAATTACCTTAATCTATGCTTAGCAGAGGTGTAAAACGCCTCCACGGTCAAATTGTACAATATTACTTGGAGATGTATAGTCTCCGAATGTCAAAATATAAGAATAAAAATATTCATGTCAAAAAAAAAAATTGGTGAAAATCCAACAAAATCAGTAATATAACAATAACAACTCAATATATGTCTATATTTAGTTATATATATAAATATAAATAAATAGACAACACGATGAAGTCTCCCACATCAAACCGCATTTAAGTACCTACATTTTAGGCTTTTTGAGAATTACATTAGTCTTTGCAGCATGAATAGTCCGGACCCCACAAACAGCACCCGATCACGAGTATGACGCGTATCTCAGCCATCGTCTCCCTCAACCATATTGCAGGGAAGGTGGCGACCCGATCAACGACGCCACCGTAAGCAATGCCCTTTAAGCGAGCATGACATACTCAAGCAGTACGACTACAAAAGAGAAATTGAATACGGCTCGTCTGGCGAGAAACATCACAATGTGCTCCAAAATAAAAATTACACTTTAATAGGATGTCATACATAATTAATAGGAATAAAATTAAGTGATAAAAAAAAAAAAAGATTAATGCTTAGAAATGTCACAAACATACAATTATTTATTAAAGTCAAAGATATTTAAATAAAATAGTGAACAGCCGATATTTAAATTAAATATTCACGCCTTTAGAACTGGCCAAGTCAAATCGTCGCATATATATTCGTCGACTTTGTAATAAGCTTTTTTCAATAGCGTGTTTTTAATATACCTCTTGAATGCATTTAGAGGTAATTCCCATACATCCACAGGCACTTTATTATAGAACCTCACGCAGTTTTTGAAATGATATGAAATGACAACGCAAAGGCATCTGGCAGGACTTCAATCTGCAAGTTCCGCATTCCGCGCCGCGCCTTCCGCCACTGAAGCTCCTGCCAGACACTGCGTATTCTTACCCGACTACCGAAGTGGGTCATGTTTCATGTTTCAATACGCTATGTTTTTATTTATTATTGCAATCGATATTATTTATTTCTAAATTTTTTAGATTTTTCTTTTTGTTTTTTTTTTTAATATCAATAATATAATGACCGTAAAGACGAAACACATTGAAAAATTCACAGGGTATGGCAGCGGTAATGTGGCGGAAACTGGAATACGCAAGGCACGGAATGCTGATGTTGCAGGTTCGAATCCTGCTATTACCTAAATTTTTCTTTGTGTTGTCATTCATTATATAACATTTGTTTTTTTTTTTATTTATTATTATATTATCGAAACATTTATATTTGCCTTCTTAACATTACACATAAACTACACAATTTACGCGTGTTTCGCCTTTATTTGAGACAACATCAGGTTCTTAAATGGAACGATCGTTAGCTAGTTGAACGACAGTGATAACTTAATGCTTTGTCTGTTAGTTACTAAGTGTACTATTGTAAACTAAATAAAAAAAAATGGAACAAATTTGTTGCGCATCTTCAAGGCAACAAGTATTATAAGCAACAAATACAAATATATGAAAAACTTCCGGGTGGTAGGACCTTGTGCAAGGTCCGTCTGGGTCACTACCACCATCTTGCTTGCTAATCCTGCCGCTAAGCAGCAGTGCTTACACTGTTGTGTTCCGGCGTGGAGAGCAAGACAGCCGGTGTAATTACTGGCACAAGAGGTATTCCATCTTAGCCCTCTGGGTTGGCAACGCATCTGCTATCTTCTTGGTGTTGCGGGTGTCTATAGGCGGTGATCACTTACCATCAGGTAATCCACTTGCTTGTTTGCCTTCCTTTTTACAGTAAAAAAAACTGCTACCATTTGTCAACAATACCCTGAGAATGAAAAGGTGTCAACACATTAGAGCAAAATAACCTTTTCGAATAGACAGGTGGCGAACATAATTGCCCTAATTACGGTTACGGAGTCACTTAGAACGGGTCTTAAACTTACATAACTAATGGCTTTTGGATGGCTCACTGACTTACATTCACACACATGAAGTTTCCTAGCGTCTGTTAACTAGGCCATATCGTCTAGTCTAGATACGGTAATCTTGAAATGGTTTTTTAATTAGATGTAAACCACGATAAGAGATTTCTCTTTAATTAAGTGGCGGCGGAAAATCTGATTGCTTGGTTTCCTTAATGGATTTTGGATGATGTAATTGGGATTATCTTACAATTTTCACATTAATAATGATAACAGAATAACGGGACGCGATTGCGTAATAATTTTCTGTTAATTCAAAAAAGAAAAAGTAATCTAACCTAAACTAAAGTAAATACATTCAAACTAATACAGAAAAATGAATTATTAAAAATTCATAAATATTAAATAAAAAACACTTGCACATGCACACAGCTTACATGCAATTTTTTTTTTGCTTTACATCTTATTCCAATTCGAATACAGACCGAAAAGGTTAACAGCTTGACCCAATGCTTTAATCCGGAACCAGTACACCTTAACAATGCAATAAAACACCCAATAAAGAAAAAAGAGAACCCAAACGCGAGTTTTACGTCAAAGTTAGAAATGTAGTGTTATATAACGCAACTGGATCGTAAATGAACGCAGCAACACGTAACGAAAGTGAACAATTACCCGTAGCAAAACTTAAGGGCATGGCAAATGCAGGGGTCAGAGGCTATGGAGATACCATCGCGCTGTTCGGGTTTACGTAATAAACTGCAGAACTAGTTATGCCTGTTGGGCATGACTAGAGAAAGGTTAAAGGAAGAAAACCTCACCGTATCATTTAACCTAAAGAGCCTATATACTTTGTAGAACAACCTCAGAATAACAGCGTAATCTTACATCATATCCTTGCATCAGAATAATGCCTCTTGTTTCAATAGTGCAGTTGTTTTGTCCAGTTTTTAAGGTTCCGTACCTCAAAAGGAAAAACGGAACCCTTATAGGATCACCTTTTTGTCTGTCTGTCTGTCTGTCAAGACCTTTTTTCTCAAGAACGCGTGGAGGTATTGAGGTGAAATTAATATCACATACTCAGGTCTGCAGTCCCTTAGAGAAGTGAAAAAATCAAACTTCTAAGTCAACGCAATCAAAAGAACGGCCGTCTATGCCGCATGTTTCATATATTCGCAAGACACTCAAAAACTTGTGGGGTACTTCCCGTTGACCTAGAACTATGAAATTTGGCAAGAAGCAAGGTCTCAAAGCACAAATAAAACAATAAATCCGAAAACCGCAAATTTGTAGTTAATAAACACAAAAAAAATATCGACCTTTTTTTTAAATCTAAAGTTTAGACTCTAACGAGTTGGTCAAAATTATTTTGCAAGTAGGCCATATTTCGGAAAATTGAAAATTCTGCTGAGAAGAAACGCAGCAAGAAATTCAGCAGCTAAGACAGGGTTTATGGAAATGCTACCATTAAGGGGGTTAAAATGGGGTGGAAGTTAGAATGACATCCAAATTTAATCCAAGCAAAGGTGCAGGCAAAAGCTAGTCAATCATAAAATTTTAATCAACTAACATTTTAGCGTGGGAGTGCCTAATTTCTATCAATTATTTTGCATCATGTTTAAAGCGTTAATTATTTTTGTTAACAGATAAATTAAGCCGATAAAGACGGACGGACAGACAGACAGGTTGTAGATTGATGACGCTTCTGTTTAACAATTGATTGATATTATCAGTTAATTGATCAGCGTGTTTAGATAGGAACCCACCTTGAGTTCAGAATGACCCGACCTGTAAGTACTCCTTATTGTCTATGACACGATAACTTTGAAAGCATCTGAATGATTGAAATGATAATTTTCAGTCACGGATCTCTCGTGAGGAAACTTGAATGCTCATGATTGTTTGTCTTCTGAACGTCAGTCATGTAATCATGGATGAAGAACTAAGCATGGATATAGCCTCAGTACATGTCAAGTGTACACACCCAAAATTGTCAAAATGGTTACATTTGGTGAGCGTCAGGGTAGTAAAACCTGCAAATTAATAAGTAAAACGTAGATTATGCTACCTTAATGTACAGTACACCAGTCTTTTCTTGTGTGTACAGGGCTTAGAGCTTTCATACTATACATGAAAGCTCTAAGGTACAGGGTGTCAATTAAAGAGGAAGTTTGGAGTGTGTAGTCGTCTCTTTTTCCTATTTAAAGTAAACAGATCAATAAATAAAATATTTCTTTCAATTTTAAAACTCTTTCTATGATATCAACATCGTTGCGAGGCATCGATCCTAATCGATTTTCCTGTATTTTCTGGTAAGCTTGTACAGAACCCTCGGTGCGCGAGTCGGACTCGCCCTTGGCTGGTTTTTCTTTCTAAAACCTCGCGCTCATAACTTTCCAATCAACTTCTCATGTGATCATAAACTCAAAGTTATAATTTGAAGTCATTAAATAGATACTTATTATGGGCATTTCCTTATCTCACTCTGATCGCCGGTGGAACCTGATTCAGGTGAACGCGTATAAATATAATAACATTTGCTGCTTTACGTAATATGTTATAGAAAACTAACCGACTGCGCAGGAGTGGATCGCCAAGTATTTTTTTAATGGTAACAAACAACACAACTTGTTTAAACATAAAACTACCGTGAGACTCGGACATATTTTGTCCGATATGTCCATTCTCGATTTTTAAAATATGTGAGTGATCCGTTTGTATTAATATAATACAACCTTTTTTTTATTTAATACATTACGGTATAAATTACAATTTATGTCAGCTATAACAAAACGTTACAGTAAAATAACAATAGAAAATAGAATGATACGATTAATTAACAAAAATGTTCAATAAGTACAATTTTAAAATGTCACACGAAACAATCAACAAAATTATTAATGCATTCTCCTTAATTCCTAACTTTGCATTATTTTCGTTTATGGATTCGATGGTATGTTATTTGCTATTTTTAACCACCCATATACCTTGAAGAGTTCTCCTGGAAGTGATTTGACCGTCTACTTTGTACTCAGTTAATGATTTCTACTTAAAGTGTACTTTTTAGATTGATGTTCTAAAAGTTTTTGTGTTATCGAACTTGGTTCTCACTACCGTGCCCCCGTTTTCGGCTACTCGATAAATAGCCTGTGACATTAAGCTGTACCAGCCAAGTCGCTTTTACATCCTCTCGCCACTGGACGTGGGAAAATACCAATGAAATCCGTAATCGATAGGTAATAAATACTATAACAAATTATAAAAAAAAGTCTTTTTTTTTATACAACATAGGAAAGAAAACGAGCAATATGGTATTCCACTCAAAAATCTAATGACATAAAAGTGTAAAATCCTGATATTTTAGAAGTTATAGTGATACAAAGTTACAAAGATGACGAAGAGAAAAATTTCTTTTTTTTGTTTTGAAATATGTCATTCGAATCCAAATAAAAAATGTAAAAACATTTTCGTATGAGAGTAATTAGTTAAAAGCTTACAGTATTAAAATAAACACGATTTAGTGTTGGCTCCATACAAAATCACTAGTGACGTCACTGGTCCTGTATGCAGCGCGATAGAGCGTTTTCGCGACGCACGTCCGATGTCATTTTATTACTCGAGATATTTCGAAAAATAATGATCGTAAAAGAAAACTAAATGCACAGTTTTTCTTCTTTTAACCAACTCTATCAATTATGGAAATAAAAAAAGTCATTTTGAATACGGTATTGGGTCACCTGATGTCAAGTGATTACCGCCGCACATAGACACACGCAACATTAAGGATATTGCGGTTGCGTTGCCAACCCAGAGGGCTAAGATGGAATACCTCTTGTGCCAGTAATTTTACCGGCTAAATAAAAAATATTAAAAAATCTAAACATACAAAAGAAGTTCTAAATCATAAGAACAGCACACAAAAATATCTTATGGGTGGAAAATGTTACCGCCGTGGTATGGAAAGCGCTTTTTAAGGCTTAGTACAAAATCCTATTAAAACAACCTTTAATTAATTATTTATTTAATTTTATTGCACAAAAAATACATTAAAATATACAAAAGGCGGACTTAATGCCTTAAGGCATTCCCTACCAGTCAACCTTTAGGCAAAACAGAAATAGTGGTGGGTAGTGCAACACCATATAATACACAGAATATAATATAATTATGAATATAATGGCATATACGAATACAAAAAAATACTTACTAATATACATACATATATCCTACATACATATGCGACGAGTGGAATTGCCAGCCTTTCAGTCTTGGTTCAGCAGGCGCTTACGAAGCATTCACCTAAAAGCAAACTTGCTTGGAGCTTGTCTTATTTTTTTAAATGAAATAGGAAGGAAAACAAGCAAGTGGGTCACCTGATAATAAGTGATCACCACCGCCTATAGACACCCGCAACACCAAAGAGATTGCAGATGCGTTGCCAACCCAGAGGGCTGAGATAAAATACTTCTTGTGCCAGTAATTACAACGGCTGTCTTACTCTCCAAGCCGGAACACAACACTGCTGCTTAGCGGCAGGATTAGCGAGCAAGATGGTGGTAGCGATACGAACGGACCTTGCAGAAGGTCCTACCACCCTAATATGGAAAGGGAGCGCGTTCCAGAGACGCGCGAGACCAGAGAATTATTTCTTCGTAACTTCCTTATCATTACATCTCATGCGACATTAAGTTTTGACACTGTATTTTAAATCACATCAAAACGGAAGCATCCTCAAGTTCAAGCCGATTTCAAGCAGGAAAAACCACTTTGTTGGTAAGCAAAGATTCGCAAAACACAAAACAAAACGGACGACCTACAAACTCATGCGCATCTACAATGCTAATGAACCCGTTCGATTTCGTTTTCGATGTATTGAGAAAAATATCGTTCAATTTGAAACCAAAACAAATGTAGCGCCATAAATTAACAATATACAACAAGTGTAAGTCTTTCTTCAAACATAAACGACATTTTAGAATATAATAGAATAAGTTTATTTCAGGCTGCATAGGCCCATAGATAAATACCTTAAACACTAACATAGATATTTATGTGGGATCGTATAAGGAAAAACACTTTTATAAAAATATGAAAGAGTTTAATTAAAATAAAATTAAGCAAAAAACAGAAAACACAACTTGCATCTAACCACTCGCCCAACGCACTCCCAGTCTTTCGGTCATACACATTCGTTCACAAAATCTCTTCCAGTCATTCGCTCGTTTACATCAATCGTTCGCTCAGTGTTACTACCATTCCCACATTTATTATACATAATAACTTAATTACTAGCACGTGAAGTCTGTAACGTCTGCTTTTAGGTATAACGTCTTGCTGTATGTCTGTCAGTTTATATTCTTTATTCGGTGGGTGAATTAAGCAACTCTAACCAGTAAGTGGCTTAAATTATACGTTTTTTTGTTAAAAATTCAAATTTCAACACAATTTTTTTGTTGATGGTTGGTTCTTTAAAAATATAAACCGTATTTTGCTTTTTATTGCCATATTATTAAAAAAAAGTTAAATTATAATTTGTCTGCGTACTACGGGACGGTGTTTTAATTGCGTTATTTATTATAATTGCCTCAGTTTTAGACCATTAGCATAAGCACAGCATTTAAATATTTTTTTGTTAAAACATAAAATATTTCACACTATATTAAACATTTTATAATGCGAAGGCCATTTTTTCACAATAAATACTTAAGTTCTTTTAGTAAGAAAAAAGGGTTTCCTTGATGCTTTAATTATTAAGTTTGTCTTTTAATTTATATTATAATTTATAATTATCCGATTAATCGCTTATGCAAGCAATGCTTAGATAATAATAAATTATCTAATGTTATCTAGCGAATGCAAGGAGAAAAAAATATTTAAAACTATGTAGAAAAACATGCTTTTAAAATTAACAAGGAATTAACTGTAGTTCTTGTTTCAAATACTTCGTAATCTTTTCTTTAACTATGAAGGCATTAATTTTTTTAATAAGTAATTTTAAATAAAAGAAAAGTCTAAAGTCTCTCTTAATAATATCCGTAAACCTGAAATAACAATACAACTTGAGAATTTCATTAAGTGCTATCGATCGAGTCTTTACATAAATTTCGAGTATACTCGCATCTATCAGTTTTCTAGCATTATCAATATTCATTAGTTTATTTTTAAAATAAACAAGTTTATATGAACGCTTTTCTTGTAAGATTTAAATTTCAAACTAGTAACCATGTTTTATTATTGTTAAAAATTTAAGAATTTCCTTATTGTTTAAAACGTTTTTATTCTATTTCATCAAAATTGTATTGTCATCGAAATTACGCACCTGAACCAAATTCTGAAAAAAATCGGCCGACTTTTAATATTTCAGCGAATAAATAAACGAAATAAAACTAATACGTTTATAAAACTTGTAAAAGTATCTTTTCAACTTATTTATTCAACTTATTTAAGATATAAAATCATTATACATAGCTTGTAAGTATTATGTTTGTGACTAATACAGTGGACCGTGATATGCAGACATTGTCTGAAATAAATTATATTTGAATTATTTCTATGTCAATTGCTCATTCGTAATATCCTGTTCAATCGCCTGGATTCCATTATTACATCTTTCTCACGTTTCCTGACCTACTAAAGTTAGGTTTACAATCAGAAGTTGTTAGCGATACGATACAAAAACGTAGCAATCAATGAGCTTGCTGCGTTTTTGCATTTTTAATGCTCGAAACTTTGTATTGTGAATCCAGTAACTCAGGTGCCGGCGGAGATTTTTCAAAGTTGCATGGTCCAGCAGCCCCTGCCTGTTTTTTTAAGTGATTAATAACAGGCTGAATCTTCGTGAGTTCGTTCGGTTCCACGAGACTCCCAAGTTTTTTCTATGTCCATATTCTCAAAGAGGTAGGTTACTAGGAAAACGTAGCACTACATTTGTAAGACTTTGTGGCCATTCAATTATACTAATATTTACTAAGCTGCACACAAAAAATCAGCTGGTTATTAATGATTTTTATGACCTCATTATTTCGACATATTCAGCGTGGAGAACGCTCTAACTCAAACCATCGATTTTGTAGGACAATTGTTTTTCCGATATTGTCATATTATAATTAAATAGCCACAAAGTCTTACAAATGTAGTGCTACGTTTTCCTAGTCCTACGCTTGGAAGTTTTCGATTCCACGGCACTACATTATCTACATCTTTGAGAATATGCACATAGGAAAAACTTGGGCGTCTCGTGAAACCGAACGAACTCACGAAGATTCAGCCTGTTATTAATTACTTAAAAAAACAGGCGGGGGCTGTTGGACCAGAACTTTCTGCAATTTATTAGTCCCCAACTTATACCAAGCTTTAAGTTAAATCACACACTCAAGCATCAATCAAAATAACTCGGTTCCATTATTCACAGAATATTTGTTTTTACTATAAATTAAATGTAATTGAAGCGTTTGCGCAAAAACCGCGGAAGCGCGTGCGCAGCCGGAAGATACAGTCTTCCTTCGACTCCGTGTTTTATTGTTTGCATTATTAAATACTTGGAGTTAAGTAATAAACTGCGTTTTTAAGTGTTTAAGTGTGAAGCAATTTTTTGTTACGTACTCGTACTTAAATTTTCGACAAGATCTTCACTTTAAATATTTAAATCTTCGGATTATGTGTCTTAAGTTACCTCAAATAAATTGAGAAAAACACATGACACTCTCTTCCGGCAGCAGTTGGGTAAAAAAGGAGCATGACACTTTTACTTAGGTGTTTGCGTAGACGGAAAGTTGCCTATTAGGGAAACGTTCTTAGGCACCCCAGGTATGAGCTTCTGCAACTTATAAAGTGGCAGGCAAAAGAGCGGTGGGCCGGAGGAAGAAATCGTGGCTGCGCAATATTCGGGAATGGACCGGAATCTCAAGTTTGTCAACCTCGCAAAAGACCGGAGAAAATACGCGGAGCTGACTGGCAACCTTCACTAGTTGGAGAGGCACCACAAGAAGAAGAAGAAGTTTGCGTACGGAGAGTTTAGCTCTAGTTCTGTTACTAAAACTAACTTCCTTGCCCCGTTTACGTAAGAGAGGCAACCGAGCAAGTGGGTTGTCTGGTGTAAAGTGCAGCAGCCCATGAGCACTAGTAACTTTAATATAGTCACCAATCCGTTGCCGGCCATTCAAGGAACTGTAAATACTTTTCTTGAAGACTCTTCAACAACGAATAAGTGGGTCACCTGATGGTAAGTATTGTATAAAATCACGAATAGGATGAAATGAGATTTTGGATAGCTAAGATTGTGGAAGATTTGCAAACAAAATTTTGCGACAAAAATTTATGCAAAGTCTGTTCGGATCGCTACCACCTTTTATTACGCAAATTTTAGGTGACTGGTGGTTCCTTTAATTATTTCTAGTTTACATGCAACCTTATCATTAGTGTCGTAGTAAACTTAATTCGGATTACCACCATACTTCAAGTATTGTAGAGTAAAAAAAAGTATAGAGTATTGAAGTTGCGTCAATCTCCTTACTACAAATTTTGTTACAAAATAACTTCAACACCTCAGCACTCTCAAGCTGGGATAACCACGTACAGGAATGCCAGACAGACAAAGGTTAGAAAGCGGTCGTCCTTGCAGTGAAAGTTGGAGAAAGTATCGCTCCAGCTACACCTAACTATAGGTACATCTATATCAAATGCTATAATCCCTGACTCAAACCGGTATGCAATGGATTGATGTGTCCTACTATTATTTCTGGTACTATTACACTTAAAATTTAAGTACTTAAATGTACTTACTAGTTTTTGCCCGCGACTTCGTCCGCGTCGACTTGTTTAATTGAATCAAGCAAACGTTTACCCAACATGCAATCTGCAACCTCCTGGACAAATTAATGAGAATTAGTTGCTTTGCTGCTCATGACGTCACGGCGGCGTATAACTCACTTATCGCTATCCCGTGGGAACTATGCATTTTTACGGGATAAAAGTATCCTATGTGTTAAAATCCAGGTTATAAACTATATGTGTGCCAAATTTCATCCAAATCCGTTCAGTTGTTTTTGCGTGATTGAGTAACAAACATCCAAATATCCAAACATACAAACTTTCACATTTATAATATTAGTAGGATAGGTATTTACTCAGTAGGCTCATCCTCACATTCTCGTGCCTCCCAAGGTTACGCGCAGATTGTCAAGATCTTTTCTGTTGCGAACTATGGGGTTGTGGAATGAGCTGCCCACCGCGGTGTTTCCACTGCGTCACGACATGGGAGTTTTTAAGAAAGGCGTAAAAATTACTCTTCAAGGTCCGCAGCGCACTTGCTAGCCTTCTGGTATTGCAAATGTCCTATAGGCGGCGGTATCCACCTTCCATCAAGTGGACCGTCTGCCTGTCTGTCGTTCCTTTTAAATAAAAATAAAAAAAGGCTGAAAGGGGATGCATTAAATAGAAAAAAATCTTTTAACAATCCTTCCTAATCGCATTTCATCCTAACTCGTGATTTTGTACAATGCGTACCATCAGCCCCCCCCCCCCCCCCTACTTAAAAAACTACAAGTTTTTTTTATATAACATAGCAACACCAGGGAGACTTTAAATGGTATACCTCTTGTGCCAGTAATTTCAATGGCTGTCTTGCTCTCCACGCCGGAACACTGCTGCTTAGCGAAAAGATTAGCGAGCAAGATGGTGATAGCGATTCGGATGGACCTTGCACAAGGTCCTACCACCCGCACAAGATCCTACCACCCGCATATTTATTATTTCCTCCCCTTTCCATAAATAAAGATGTCTAACGGTCACGTTTCGGACGCTTCTTTTGTCAATTTCTCTCACTCCTTGTCAAAATAAAGAGTCGGTGTTACCATCCACCAATTTCTGCTTTAAAGCACAAATTCCTATACTAGTAGTTTAAATTAATCGAGTCCACTGCCAAATCATCGCGACTTCCCGTTTTGTCCGGAAATGCGTTTTGTTTGCATTTCCCGTTTTCACCTTGAACCGCAAACTGACAGCAATCAAGCGAATCATAAATATCATAACTCACGGGATCGCTCGCTTTCACTAGATTATCTACAATCACACTGATTTGTGTATTGCGTGACTCGAATTATCAGATGTAAAGCGAATCTGATCATCGCGTAAATACCGTCATGGACTTCAATTTGTCATTATGTAATAATATATAATAATAATATCTATTACATCAAATAGTTGTTATTAGCGAGTGGTTTCAATTTTCGTGAACTAATTTGCCCGAAGTACCTAATGTTGGGTGTTAAATTAAATGATAAACCATTTTTTGTGATTTAAAACGTCTTATAATCCAACTTTGTACATCTGCTCATCATCTTCTATCTTCTGGTAAATTCGAACTCATTCTAATTTTAAAAAAATCCCCACATTATACCTACTGATTCTTCCACACTCGTTCATACGATCGTAATGCTATATCTCTTACACCTTCGTACGTTATCTCACATTAAATTAAAACGATTATAACGTGTAACGAATCTAATTTAAGAACGTTTCGAGCCCTTTTCGGAACTTAGGTATGTTCAGTCACATCAATATTATTCATTACTAATTCTATGTTAAAAATGTATTTCTTCGCAAAATACACTATTGCCTTTATTCCCCTTTACTAGACTTAGGGTATCTCTTCACTCACAATTCAAAAGGCAGTGGCAATCTTCACGTGTCGGTTTTCTGTGACAGTGTTGTACTACCACGATCTAGACTTCTTATGCACCAGCCATTGGTTACAGTGAGGTTTAAATAAAGGCTTTTTCTTCTTCACACCTAGTAAGGAAATGTTACACGTCTGTTATTATGATTAACGCAATCAAATCATTCAAGTCCGACGCCACAGGTCAGTAAGTAGTTATCCACGTAACGCATGCATCATTCATGATGAAAGAAAACTCGAATGATGTATGAATTATACGCAGATTATTTGATGCCCAAATTACATCATGAGTTGCGAATCGCTGGATTTGTAATGTATATAGGATTATGTTAGGCAGTAGGACTTGTTTGTAATAGCATCATATAACTTTTATAACATTTTTATGAAAAAGCTATCTTGCTCGCTTATCCAGCCGCGAAGCAAGCTTGCACTGTTGTGTTCCGGTGTGGAGAGCAAGACAGCCGGTTACATTACTGGCACAAGATGCCATCTTAGCCCTAGGTTGGTAACTCCTGCAATCTCATTAGTATTATAAGGGCCTATAGGCGGTGGTGATCACTTACCATAAGGTGAACCACTTGCTCGTTTACCTTTCCTATTTTATATAAAACAAATAGTAGTCGAGTTGAGTTAAGTTTTCAATAGCAAATTTTAGTTCGTCTTTCAATTCATATAGCACAATATTCGTGTTTATTAAGTTTGTACGGAACCCCTGGCGCAAGAGTCCGATACGCACTTGGCCGGTTTTTTTATCGAGAAGATTTCTTTTCCTGCCTATACTCTCTACGTTTCGAGTCGTTAGCATGCAGCGTATTTTTAGAGGTCTACAACAATTCGTTGCTACAACCAAGTAACTCGTCTAATACCTTATAAAGTCGTTTCTAAGTCGGAAAATATTAATGAAGTTGGTCGCTGAGGTCGACACCTTTCCAAACGCTGTATACGTAGGTACTTGCTTATACATACAGGTATTTGTATCAAAGTGTATTTATATAACACATGTCGGTTTGTCTCTAAAAGCCGAATGAATCGAGGGCATTATTAGCTTTGACATTTCAAAGTCACATAGGTTTTGAGTAATGATTACAGCTGACAAATGTTGTTAGATGCAATGGCTTAATTTAAACGTTTATGGACTTGTTTTTGTTAATGGACAACGAGCTAGCGGGTATCCTGATGGTAAGTGATTGAAGAGATCGCCGCACGTGGGGACCGGTAAACCCCGGATTTTGTTAGCCACATAGTATTATAGCTTCTTGAATTTTGTTGTCATTAGTGACTGAAGAACGAAAACGTTTAAGAGGAGTGTGAACCCAGCGCTCTCCATACAAACGGCGATAATGTTTTCCACCCTCTAAACCTTAACCTGTAGCCACGATTTTTTGGTACAATGTCAATATGCTCTAGAAATAGGTTTGTATGTTTTGATTTTTAAAAGAGTTATGTGTTACGCCGTTGTTGAGGATTCAATAAAATTACCAGCGATTTGGAGCTAGTGTCTTTTATTTGATTGCTCGGGGCGAACTGCCCTCACAATTCTACTCCGCCTATTTATATCTTGAAGCCTCGGACGGTCTCCTAATTATAAAAGTATACAATCATTAGCAAGTTGACACTTAAACCGTATTTATTTAATTAAAATTGTAATGACAACACAAAGAAAAATTAGGGCAATGGCAGGACTTGAACCTGCAACATCAGCATTCCGTGCCTTGCGTTTTCCAGTTTCGCCACACTGCCACTGCCCTACCCTGCGAATTTTTCAATGTGCTTCGTCTTACGGTCATTACATTTTTGATTTTAAGGGTACAACTACCCTCGGTGTCATCTATATGAAACTTTTAACAAGTTATCATATTCAACTGGGTACCTTTACAGCTACCGTCAGCTGACGACAGATGGCGCCGTTTGTTATTAAATTTTTGTAACCGAAATTTCTTTCGATTTTTATTTTTTAAATGTTTTTAACATCAAATTATTAAATTAAAATTGTAATGACAACAATTAATAAATAAATAATAATATAATAATAATAAATAATTTGAATGTTAAAAACATTTAAAAAATAAAAATCAAAAGAAATTTCGGTTACAAAAATTTAGTGTTTATTTAGTTAACTATCTTATTATCTAATTACTTCTAATGGGTTTATAGTAATCTTACGGGTCGGAGTCCGCTGTGGTCACGTGACCTCCCGTTGTACCACCTCTTAACTCCTCCCCCCTCAAGAGAGAACTAAGGAGGGTTGTGCCCGTGCTCTCATTGTTGCTTTCAGAACATTTGTGGTATATCTACCATCCGATGATACAAAGTAGACCATCCAAGATGGCGGAATAGTAATGCATTTAATGTAAAGCATTTCTAAAAAACTTAAAAAAAAGCTTTTATTTAAACGCTCTAAAAAGAAGAAAATATTTGTTTTCTTAAAAATTTTCACTATCAACTTATAACCTCATTATATACAATTTATAAGATCATAAAAGCTTGTCGCGAGGTTTGATTACCTATCAGTATTTAATTAAATTGAAATTGACAATAAAGTTAGCATATCAATTTACATACTTACTTAAATTGGTATTAGTTTACGTATTTACAAATCGCGCAAAATACGCAGCTAACTTGCACGAGCACGGCACTGGTTTCGCGGAGTAGCAAGGTAATTTGTTGCAGCTTGTCTTTATGTATTGTTATAATGAGTCTTTATGACCACAGCTCTTAATTACGAGCTATACCCGATTACCGATTACCCAACAGCTATCCTATATGGTCTCCACTATTGGCCAAGCCTTCAACTTCATATTTCCGCGGTGACGCAACAAAACAACTCAAAACTTCGTACACGCGCTCAATATCTCTCTTCGACACATCACTATTGTATACAAACAGTGCATAATACAAACCTACAAAGCTACATTCGCTATCACCAAAGAAAAGACACTTCAAAAGTACAGTCAACCTTAGACCTAGCATAACACTAAAGAACGCCACAGATCCGTCTCAAAACGGTTCTGACAGAATACCAGCGCTGCGAAACTCGCAGCATTTATGCTGAGTCAGCGCCTTTCCTTTTCCACAACACTTTGGCATCCTAACTTTTAGCGTTAGTTTGATTTGTATTTTTCTTTTCTTTATATTTTAAGGTTTTTATTTTTTAAGGTGTTGTTAATAATTAATAGATTCAGGCGTTACTTTGCGGAGGTCCATATCAACAAACTGGAACAAATTACCTTGCTACTCCGCGAAACCAGTGCCGGGCTCGTGCAAAATAGCTGCGTCTGTGCGACACATATATGTTCATGCAAAAACCCACCCTCCTCCGCTTCCACACGAAACAACATATATCACACAGACTCAACTACACACCACCACCACTAAACACTAAAACTACACGATCGACGCGCGTTTCGCCTCTATACGAGGCATCATCAAGATCGACCCGTACGACCGTTCGCTACTTGAACGAATGGCGTACCCGCACTGCCCGGCACTGGTTTCGCGGAGTAGCAAGGTAATTTGTTCCAGTTTGTTTTTAAGGTGTTGTTGTTTTTTTTATTCGTTATTATTACTACCTTGTTTTGTGTATTATTGTGTTGTGGAAAAAAATAAAGTTTCAATCAATCAATCAGTCAATCAAGAACCTTGTCGTAGTAACGCATGATATGAGAGTAGCTCGAATTTGTCACATTTACTGACAGCGACAAGATACTGAAATGTTCAAGCAGTCTTAAGTTTTTAGCTGTACCTTTAGTAAAAAATAGTGAATGTAATATATTATTATCGTTTGGCAGTAGAAAGTTATTTGCTAATGACCGCTGACCGAGCACATTAAGGTCAGTCGGGCAGCTTAAGATGAAACAAAAGAGTAACAGGCATCCAATAGACTTAGTTTTCGAAGACCAAAACGACAGAGTTGCCAACATGGACATAAATCTTTTAGAAAGTGTTTTCTTTTTAAAGGAAGTGACGTGAAGATTTGAACTAAACCAGTACCGTTGTTAAGAATAGAATAGAATATTTTAATTTCAGACCATTAATTGCGATCCATAATATTTGTTAGTAAGTACAAAGAAACTTAAAAAGTATGGTTAGTAAAATTACAAAACGAATCATCATCATCATCTCAGCCACAAGAAGTCCACTGTTGGACATAGGCCTCCTCCTTGGATTTCCAAAGTGACCGGTTGGAAGCAGCATGCAACCAGCGCTTTCCTGCCACCTGTATGAGGTCATCGGACCATCTTGTGGCTGGTCGTCCTACGCTGCGCTTGCCAATACGCGGCCGCCATTCGAGAACTTTTCGACCCCATCGACCATCAGTTCTCCGTGCTATGTGCCCTGCCCACTGCCACTTCAACTTGCTAATCCGCTGGGCTATATCGGTTACTTTCGTTCGTCTGCGGATCTCCTCATTTCTGATTCGATCACTCAGAGAAACTCCAAGCATAGCCCTCTCCATAGCTCGTTGCGTGACTTTGAGCTTTCTTATAAGGCCCATAGTAAGCGGCCACGTTTCAGTGCCATAAGTCATCACTGGTAACACACATTGATCATACACTCTCGATTTCAGACACTGAGGTATTGGACAAGATGACATTTCGCAGTTTCCCGAACGCTGCCCAGCCGAGTTGGATTCGACGATTTACCTCTTTCTCAAAGTTGGACCTGCCTAGTTGGACTGTTTGTCCTAGGTAGACGTATTCGTCAACAACTTTGAGAGTTGAGTTTCCTACTGCTATTGGGGTGGGCACCACATGGACATTCGACATGACTTTCGTCAAAACTAATACTAATAAATAAAACATAATCATGACGCAGCCACTCACCTAGACAGACCAGTCAGTTACACAGACCCTCGATACACGGCAATCTCACGTGTAACCTATTCTAGTGCCTAGGTAGAGGTGCGTCTATCTTAGCAACCAACGTTTTATGATACTGTTGCCGCTGGCAAGAGTTAAGATAAGCTCTGATGAGTTATTGTTATTACGAAGATATATTTAATTTTCATACAGCCAAGGAATTTAATTCCCTACCCATTTCGTTGAAATGTCGTCTGACATTCGCAATGCATTAAGGTCGATATGTCAAACTAACGTCTTGCTCTATAGCTCTTATGGTGACAGTTTGCTATATGCTATTGAAACTTAGGTGGGTTGGAAATTTAATTCCTTGACTATACCAAAAAAGATTAAACCCACTCCATCTGTCCATCCATCCGTCTGTCTTTCACAGTGGTATATTTCAGCAACTACTTTTGTGGGTGGTAGGACCTTGTGCAAGGTCCGACCGGATCGCTACCGCCATCTTGCTCGCTAATCCTGCCGCTAAGCAGCAGTGCTTGCACTGTTGTGTACCGGCGTGGAGAGCAGGGCAACCAGTGTAATACTGGCACTAGAGGTATTCCATCTTAGCCCTCTGGGTTGGCAACACATCTGCAATCTCTTTGGTGTTGCGGGTGTCTATAGGCGGTGGTGATTACTTACCATCAGGTGACCCACTTGCTAGTTTTCCTTCCTATTTCATTAAAAAAAAAACTACTAATGCCATCAATTTAAAATTGTTTAATAACTACTCCTTATTTTTAAATGTTTTTATGTGATTTGCAACCCTTGGTGCGCGAGTCTGGCTCGCTCTGAACTAATTTTTAATGACAGCACAAACGTATGCATAATACGTCAACGGTACTTAAGTTGTACCCAATAGACATTCCGAATGCGCTTGCGCATGTTAATTATAGTATTTACAATAGATACCCGATAAGAATTGTCAGACAATAATCGCTTAGGTCACTTAAACCAATCCGACTTGCTATGTGTATTACAGTGATAGTATCGGCCGTATTGAATAATTTCAGATTATAATCTCGTGAATAATTCATGTTTGGCTTTGGTAAAGAATTTTGATTATTGACTGAGGTGAGATGAAGGGTGAACTTGGACAAACAATGAAACAATAGGATAAAGGTTATTGTATTACATTAATGCCCTGTTTCACAACTCTCTGATAAGTTCCCGATAGCAAATCTAACAGATATCTGTGATGTTGTCTCTGTTTGCGTCCATAGAATAAACCGAGACAGCATCACAGTTACCTGTTGAATATAATACAATGAACTTGTCAGAGTGCGATCAATCAGGGCCTTATTATAATATCTGATACAGAATCGCAATCGTGCCTTGTATACAATGACAGAAGTCCGATTGCCCACTGGGGGGTTGACCTATCTAAAGGTCGGTAATGGATCAGCGACTCTCTTAGGGTTGCTGGTTTCTATAGGCGACGATGATCACTTACCATGAAGTGACACGCATGCCCCTTATCTCTAAGTTTTTTAACATTCGTTGCTTCACAATCGTTTACTGATGAGTTTAAGAAATGAACCTAGCTGGTGGTAGCTGCTGGCTATAGTTTATTTCTTTAGGCACTTAAATCAAGGTAAACAAAATAAGTCACGTGACTCGGCAAATCAACCAATCAAATCAATCTTTTGGGTCTCCACAGATCCAAAAGATTGACTTGATTGGTTGATTTACCGAGTCACGTGACTATTTTGTTTACCTTATTTTAAGTACCTAAAGAAATAAAGTATAATCAGCACTGCGTACACTGCTGTGTTCCGGCATGTGGAGCAAGACAGCTGGTGACATTACTGGCCCAAGAGGTATCTCACTTAGCCTTCTGGGTTGGCAAAGCAAACTCCTTGGTATTGCGGGTGTCTAAAGGCAGTGGAGATCACTTACCATGAGGTGACCCACTTGCTCGTCTGCCTTCCGATTTTATTACAATTTGGTTTATAAAGCTGCAAAATCTATAGTGCATTGAACAATATTTTAATCAATTCAGAATTCCGAATAGGGCCGACCGGTGCAGGATGGAAAGGACGCAGGCGCGAGGCCACATATGGTCACTGGCAATCAAGCTGTACGAGTATGTGCCGGGAGTGGCAAGGTTCTGATCTAGTTCAAATAATTAACATATCGTACAGTATATTGCTTAAAGTTTGCCATTTGGCATTAGTCTACAAAGATCGTTTTTGACTTACATTGCCTCTTTTGATCATTACCTGGCACATGCGCGTGCGTCGCGACGTCAAGTATAACGGATAAGAATATCGGCGCATCACTGTACAGGGGCTGGCACAATTGAGTTTAGTAGAATTTATACGATAGACAGGGATTCCTCCAGTGGTAGGGTTCTTAAACCTAAACGTCATTTTTGTTCGAAATAAAACTTCTTTAGAGGGCAGATTCCATAATTGCGATACTTGCGGAGTCATAGAAGATGTTCACCATCGAACTAGTAGATCACCTGATCAACTGTCTATAAACAACCGCAACACCATGGAGACTGGATGCGTTACTAATCCAGAGGGCTAAGATAGAACACCTCTTGTGCCAGTAACGTCGCCGGCTGTCTTGCTCTCCACGCCGGAACACAACAGTGCAAGCACTGCAGTTAGCGGCTAGATAAGCGAGCAAGATTATGCAGGGATCCCGAGGAACCTTGCACAAGGTCCTATATTGTCATTATAATGAAATGAAATGAAATGTATTACAAGCAGTTGAAACAAAAGTCACACATAAAGCATTGTCCTTATAAGTTCATGACATAACTAACATGTTATTAGCTGGCATTGAATTCGGCCTCCCTGTCTTTAGCACTGTAGTACCAACTTGTTTGATTTTACGGCGAAACTGAGAACTAAAGTTACCGCGTACTAAATCCTTGTCTCCCCGTAGACAGCAGCGCTCCGGTGACTTTTGTCTAAGTTTGTGATATATGGAAGTCTTTGAAAATTCACACACGATTGTATAATATGCATAACAATGTCTTAACGTTTAGTGTATGAATGGTGTCAATCAGGTTGACATTTTCAGGGCTGCTGCCTTTACTTGCTTTTGGTGAGTTTATTGTTACAAATTATCAGAGCCTACCGTATCAAATGAGTTTCTTGCGGCGTTTTTTCTCAGTAGTATCTTCAATTTTTCGAAGCGCTAGTAGATTCAGACATGTAAAAGCCTATATGGCCTACTTGCAAAATAAAATTTTCATTTTCATTTTCAAATATGTAGTTAGATTATAGTTGCAAAACTTCTGAAATATTCGGAATTATTCTGGAAAACTACCGGGAATATTTCGATTACTCGGAAACTTTCCCAGTAATAAAACCGGTCACGTGCGAGTTGGACTCTTTTATTATATTTAACAGAAAACATTCCTTAATCATAAGGGTGCATACATTTAGCACAAAGTACATAATACTAATATAGTCATTCTACTTCAGAACGAGTAATTAAAAAAAGTGACAGGAAATTCGATTCTAATGATGTCAACACTAGAAAGAGACAGAGGCGTTTAATTCGAGTCTTTCGCTTAGACCGTTTGTGCTGTTCACAGCGCGCAGTCCATCAGTTCATGGTTCGGCCATTTTGGAATTAAAGTGATATATTTTTATTTTAAAATGTCCGTATGAAATTATACATACATATAATATCCAATCAGGCTTATATTACGACTATTTACGACCGCTAGTCAAGTCTTTCGTCGGCGATGTGACTTTGGTTAAACAACCTCCCAGAGACTTTAAAATGCGTAACACCAGCATTTCATCTTTATTAATCATCATCAAATTAATCTATGATCACTGAAAACATAGATTTAGAAAAAGGATCAGGCTTTTTGTATTATTACAAAACATGGTTGTATGTGCCAAGATACCTTTGCCTTTCAACACTAAAAATGACAGCCCGAGGCCGAGCGGAATGAATACTTCCTCCCCTCCCGGAATAGTTCCCCACCTCATACGTCCCTGGGAATGTTTCCGAATGTTTCCGAAGGAATCAAGGAAGTTTTCGTCTTTGCCTGGGAATACTTCCCAGTAGGTAAATTAAGTTTCCACCCGTGTTGATGTTAAAAAAGCGTAAATAAAACATAAATATTTATCGTATTACCTATGTCAGGGCAAGTTATGTACCAATTTTTGTAATTTAATCATGATTTTCTTATGTTGTTATATTCGATCGAATACGCAACTTAAAAACCTAGCCGCCGTGTGTTTTTCTTCTGTCCCATGAATTTATGTAGAAAAGCGTAGATATACAGATACTTGTTACGTACATCCTCGTCTTGAATGTAGTCAACGCTTGTAGTCCAGGGCCCAATTTCATAAACGTGACAGGCGACAGGTGACAGTGAGAATTCAGTGTACATTGCTTGACCACTATGATGTTAAGTCTGTAGCGTTACTTGTTGACACAATAATGTACGGAAAACTGTCACTGTCACCTCTGCCCTGCTAATTGCACTTGCAGTAATCGTCAATTTTAGGAATTTAGCTTTTTTGTAAAAATCACATCTAATGGGCTTAAAGTTTATAAAAAAAAATATTTTTTTTTATTTTTTTTATTTTAACAATGTTTTTTATTTAACGCAAAACGCAGTACTTGCACGAAACTATTACTTATCCTATCGAGATCTGCAGCATTCAGCAAATACTAAGAGTTTATGCAGTAATTGATACGTTTACTGTACTTCATTAAGCACTTTATTCTTTACAAGGAATAGAAACTAAAGCCAAACGCAGTATTATACAGTACTGCATTTGAGTGTATGGTGTTAATAAAACGCCACTCTTGCGCTACTAAGACTAAATGCAGTATTCTTCAGTACTGCATTACAGAGTAGCAAGATTACGAACACACACTATACCACACTTACGCACACATCGAAGCCGTAGGTGACAGTGCTGCATTTCACGTCAAAGTGAATTTTATAGACTGATTACAAATAATTAATTAAGTAGAACTGATTGTGATAATAAGTCTAATTTAAAATAAGAAACAACTTTTCTAATAATCTAACTTTGTTTTATTTAGTTTCTTACCGTGTTCTTACCTAATTAAATATCTGAGAACATTTTCAACTAGTATCATGCATGAATATAATAGATAATTGCTAACTGAAAACGTAGTAATGAACACTTACTAGGTAATTTTGCAGTAATAGACACAATTACTGCGTTTGGCCTTAGTGATACTTTAATGCCCACAATCTCCAAATGGTAGATGAAAATGCAGTATGCCGCATATTATATATCTTACACATATAAAGTAAAATAAAAGTTTATCAATTAGAGAGCTTGATTTTATTCTTAATTTTTAGGTACACTATAAATATTATACAACATAGACTTGTTGCTCAGAAATCAATAAATATGTTTCCCGCGTTTATCTCCAAACCGCCATTTTGCAAGTACTGCGTTTGCAATAAGGAGGGCAGACCTGTCGCCTGTCGCGTCGATGAAATTAGTACCAGTGTCCAATCTCATAAATGTGACAGGTGACAGTGACAATTTGGTATACATTGCTTTCCCACTATGATGTTAAGTCTGTAAGTCTGTAGCGTTACATGTCGACACAGTAATGTACGGCGAATTGTCACTGTCGCCTATCACCTGTCACGTTTATGAAATTAGTCCCAGAGCCCAATCTCATAAACGCGACAGGCGACAGGTGACAGTGACAATTTGATATACATTGCCTGCCCACTATGATGTTAAGTCTGTACAAGTCTGTAGCGTTACTTGTAGACATAGTAATGTATAGCGAATTGTCACTGTCACCTGTCGCGTTTATGAAATTGGGCCCAGGTAACTTGTTCATTGTTAATTTGTTAATTTTACAATAAAAGAATACCATAACAGTAGTAGGGTTATTTTTGTGCACGAGTATGTAGGTATGTACCTATGTAAGGATTGGAATGATTAAAACGATGTTTTTATTAAGTGTTTAAAAACAATTTCGTCGTAGTTTTTATTATTTTGTTTTGGATTTCTACAAAGAAAGTCTTTATCGGTAATCGCCTGCCGGAACCATCCAGTGGATATCTACTTTTAGGTTTTTCTCCTACTAACTACGGACGTACTGCGTGTAATGTACATACGGTTGCAAAATTACGTAAGTAATTTTAACAAAAAGGCGCGTAAAATACCGATAGTTTGCGGCGTGTGTTATATAAAACATGGTTGTATGTGCCAAGATACCTTTGCCTTTCAACATTCAAAAATGACAGCCCGAAGCTCGAGGCCAAACGGAATGAATACTTCCTCCCCTCCCGGAATAGTTCCCCACCTCATACGTCCCTGGGAATGTTTCCGAATGTTACCGAAGATGGAATCAATCAAGGAAGTTTTCGGCGCGCAGAGCTGGCGGGCCGGGGCGGCGGCGGCGGCGCACGGCGTCTTTGATTTCGTTTACTTGCGTTGTGTGTGAGAGCTTGTAAAACGCCGCACGCGCCGTTCAGTTTATTCGCCTATTCTTCGTGTTGAATTACAGTTAAGTAATTTAAGCAAGGTACTTAGGTAGGTACCTCGAAATCAAGCTGAAGTGTAGAATTATTTCTAAGATGAAAGAAATATTCAGCTCGCACAGCCCTGTCGAATTTCCATCTCTTTCTATCGCGTTACTCTTACCAATTTTTTTTATACAACATAGGAAGGCAAACGAGCAAGTGGGTCACCTGATGGAAAGTGATTACTACCGCCCATAGACACCCGCAACACCTAGGAGATTGCAGTGCGTTGCCAACCCAGAGGGCTAATATGGAATACCACTTGTGCTAGTAATGAAGTAAGTATGAAAAATAGTGAATTTTACCGTATTTTACCAGGGTAATTTTATCGGTCTGCATCACTACTTACTATTTAAACAGTGATTCTATTGGAAGTTGGAATTACATATTTTATAATTATGTATCATAATTCTTAACTTATAGTGTAAATAATGAGTAATAACCTCAGAATTACATACATTTTTTACTTTTTTCACAAGTAAAGGGAAAAGTCCGAAAACTGTAAACTTGTAAGGTATGTTACATCACATTTTGTATTTATTACAATCTTATATTTGCACTTAGTACGTATGGGACCAAGAGTTTTACAATAGCAAAGTTAAGTTTGTCCCTCAATTCGGTTTCTTTTTTCATTAAAGCAATGCTTGGTGCTTATTAGGTTTGTACGGAACCCTCGGCGCGTGAGCCAGACACGCACTTGGTCGGTTTTTAACGAAATTTTCGTATTTTTCGGCCATCGAAAACTTCCGAATGTTTCGGAATGCTTCCGAATGTTACGGGAAGTATTCCCTGGGAAACATTCGGAAAGATTCCCGCTTGCATCTATAAGTTAGATGCAATTCGGAATTATAGCGGATTTTTTTTCTATCGTTATCGTCTTTTCCATGACGGAATACAATATTGAGGTCTTGGAAAAAAGGCTTAAACTTTTGATGTAGCTGGCTGAGTTTGACTAAGCCTAGTTCAAAAATCTAGGCACTAATCCAACCGCTATGCAGCGATGGTTGCACAGTTGTGTTCCGGCGTGGAGAGCAGGGCAACCAGTGTAATACTGGCACTAGAGGCATTCCATCTAAGCCCTAAGTGGTATTCCATCTTAACCCTCAAGGTTGGCAACGCATCTGTAGTTTCCTTCGTGTTGTTTATCGGGGGTGGTGAAGGCTCGCTCGGTATCATCTCCTTGACTGCTTTAAAGAGATTTGTGCAGCAGCAGCCAATAGCGACTTTGACTTGTGCCTTTCGCACGTTCTTCGACTCATTGATCCGCTGCCGGTATTTTTTTTATAAAATAGGAAAGCAAACGAACAAGTGAGGTACCTGGTGGTAAGTGACCATCACCGCCCATACCTTGACCGCCCTTAAGTAAGTGACCGCCCTTATATCGTCTCCTTGGTGTTGAGGGCAATACCAAATATAATGCAGATGCGTTGCCAACCTAGATGGCTAAGATGGAATACCTATTGTGCCAGTAATTTCACCGGCTGTCTTCCTCTCCACGCCGGAACACAACAGTGTAAGCAAGCTGCTTAGCGGCTGGATTAGTGAGCAGGTATTTAGCCCTCCCCCCCTTAACCTCTAGATCTCGTTATTTACCATGCGAAAAGTAAGTTAGTTCTTTACGCCGGTATTCTGAATGTTAAATACAAAAAGACGCCCGAGACACTATTGATAAAAGGCATGTAGTGCTCGCCTTGCCGTCTGCGCTAAATATCGAAACGTCAATCAACTAATCTCCATTCATTTGTATAGTATCTATATCAACGCCCCTTACTAATAACGCATCCAATGACGACACAAGCCCATCATAATGTGCATTGCGTAATCCCTATTGCCGTATATCGACACTCGCTCACTCAGCATTCATTGTACGACGTATTAACACAATAGATCGCCACCAGCATGATTAACTACTCCTAATTGGTTGACATCAGTTATAATCTGTTTCGTGCAGTTTTCTATTAGACAATAGCGACGACCTGGTTTTGTTTATGGATGAGCTTATAATCCGAGCTAGATTTAGAATGAGAATAAATTAGAAAATTGTGATGCAACCATCACATTTTAGGATGGATTTAGAACTAGGATGGCACGTTAATTATTAATTAGTGTTTCTTTTTTTAGAGCTTTATTTAAATTCGAATTTTACGCCACTACGGGCCGCAAGTATGTACCGCCCGCTCTTCGGGGAGAAAATTCCACTTTAGGAAGTGGTATAGGGCCAAGGAAAGATGTAGAGCTGTGTATGCACCTCGGACGGTTATAAAAGGTTTTAGATCGCATGTTTATCGGCCTCGTTTTGGACTCGCGCGTGAAATACCTACGCAAGGGTGTAATGTACTATTGTTAAACTATTTGTGATTTTTACAAGACTAACAAAACAGATTTTTCTCTTTAAGATTTTAACCTCTTACTCGGTTTGTATTGTCGACATTTTGTTTTATAATTGTAATTTATTCCCAAAATATAATCCAAATAGAATGGACAACTATAATTGTGTAACTACAATATTGTTTAGCGAATTATTTAGGTAAGTTATTCTCGCACAAGGCCAGGGCACCTGCTGAGCTAGTGGGTTCTAAGTCAGTATGTAAGGTCGCATGCGCAGTCATTTGTCTTGTGATGTACGAAACCCACACGGCAACTACCTAGTTACGTAACTGCTTTATAACTAGTAATAACCTGAAGCAAAGACGAAAAAACAGAATAGATTTTAGTTAAGTTATTGAAACTCGGATATAAACAGGTCAAAGGATTCTTTTTTCAGTTTTCATTCGTCATATGTACCTACGGTAAGTCTCAGAAGTAGCTGAACATTTTAGTACCTTGTCGCTGTCAGTAATGTGACATATTCGAGCAACTTTCATTTCATATGTTACTACGACAAGGTTTTTAAGTGTTTCTGAGGCTGACTGTACGTGGAAGCCCTTCTATTTTTGAAATAGAATTAACTCAACCGTCAAATACTCCATTACGCAACTAATCAAACCCGAAATATAAATTACTTTACCATTAATTGCCTAAAGCTTTTGTTTCGACCAATAATTAATTCGCCGACACATCACAATACGCTGAATCAATTGGACGTGCGCCGTTTGCGTCACGCGTTGCGTACGCGCATGCCAAGATGGCTGCCATTGTCTCCAACTCTGGCAACATTAATATGCGTTGTCATGCGATTCTTGATACATATTTTAGCGTACAGCATGTGTCATTGCGAAAAGCATCTCCACATTATGTGATATTAATAGGCAATGTACAATAATTAAGTCGAATACAAAGTCTTTTTTTAATAGGATCACGTTGTTGTCCATCGTTCTGTCTGTATGTTACTTAAAGCTGTGAATAAATCAATCTTCTAAGTCAACGCAATCAAAAAATATGGCTTTTTCCGTCACATATTTCATACATTTGCTAAGGAATCAAAAACATTTAGGCATTGTTGACCTAGAACCATGACAATTTGCAAGAAGAAAAAACCTCACTGCACAAATAAAGGGTGTTAGTTTCGGCCATGTTTCAACGGCCGTGGTCACGAAAAGACCCGTTAACGTTTAATTTGTGTGACGATCACGAAATTTTCAAACAATTTAGTCTTTGACAAATCAGTAGAAACTGATTATTGAAAAACATAAGCTGTTATGAGGCCAACCGTAATATCTAAACAAAACAAACGCAACGTTACTTCATCATTAAATCATCGCAGATCGATTCACATTACATCAGACAATTACAAAAGAAAACACTTAAATATCAAGTAGCTAATGTTGAAACGTTAAACTCCAATGGAGTGGAAAAAGACAATGCTTGTGCTTACACGGTTGCGTGTGCGCATGGCACTGACACTCGTCTTGTTTGAAGCAACTGCCAAAATGTTTAGTAAAATTACGTGACATTCTAAACCATGGGCCCTAACATAACTGGCCAAGTTTAGTTTATCTCTATCTGCGTCCCTTTCTTATGACACTAGTTAGACAGAGACACAGGGAGTGGTTAAAATAAACCTGGGCTGTCATGTTAGGGCCGCAGGTTCGTTCATTCCTACTTGTCTTTACTAAACAAAATACTAACTTATTTCAGTATTTGCCTTAAAAATATAGTTTATTGTATAAATAAAACGTTCTTAAGCAACAAATTATGAATCTCCTGTACCATTTACATCATTGATTTGTTTTATTTAGGCGGTAAACGGTGTTTAGGTGACAAAAAGTGAAATTTTAGGTTACAATTTTGTTTACATGTGTGATAAAACTGATGAACAGATTTTAGACCAAGTTTCCTTCAAGTTTAAGGATTGTTTAAAATTCTAACAAACCTGTAACTTGTTCTAATGCTGGTACATACTTTGGGTGCCAATCAATAGCAACCGTTAACATATTGATGCGGGTGGTAGGACCTTGTGTAAGGTCCGTCCGGTTCGCTAGTATCGCTACCACCATCTTGCTCATCAGTGCTTGCACCGTTGTGTTCTGGTGTGGCTCTCCAAGCCGTTATGCTCTCATAAGACAGCCGGTGCAATTACTGGCACAAGAGGTATTCTTTCTTAACCCTCTGGGTTGGCAACGCATCTGCAATCTCCTTGGTATGGTCGGTAGGTGTCTGTGATTGGTGATGATCACTTACCACTAGATGTCCCACTTGCTTGTTTGCCTTCCTATTTCGTAAATAAATTTAAAAAAGTAGTAGCGGACCCGGCAGACGTCGTCCCGCCCGGAAAAGCAGCGCCACGTTAATGGTCAATTACCGATAGCAGCGCCACCTACCGGGTCCAATTGTATTTTTAAACCATCCAGGTCATCCAGGAACCCATTGAAATCTATGTATTTACAAAAAACGCATAATTAGAATCAAGTGTATTTACTTTAGTAATAAAGTTACTTGTGATCTCATTAAAATCTCAACTGTCATCATTTACATGTGAAAGAGAGCAGCCTATCTAAATCATAATGATCACGATTGCCATCATTCATGTGTTATGATCCAGTTTAGAGCGATCAATTACCAGATGATGGATGATGATGCATAATACAACAATTACGGTAAAGGTCAAATTTGACAAATCACTTGACCGTCAGAATAGTCACTGGTTAATGATATGAGTAGGCAAAATTGAAATGGTAATTACTTAATTGAAATTAGCCTTTTCAGTTAGCATGTTAAAAGTTATTGTGACGATACTGTAAGCATTATCATAAGTAGTGAACAAATGTAAGGCTGTGGACCTATCATGACCTCCACAATTTAATTTATCGCTCCCTGCGGCTTTGTTTAACATATTATGTCATTAGAAAAAGTACATAAAGATAGGTTAAACTTGAGGAGTCATAATTGAGACTACTGCCGTATTGCGATTAGGTGCCTTCCGTTAGGTGCATCATTATGCTTTTAAAAAGAACGTTATCAGTTAAAATAATCTTTGTTATGTTTTGTAAATGGCTATAATTTGATCCCGGAAAAAGCAATAACAGACCGGAAAGTCTACTTGATTTATTTATATCATTAGCCGAGAGATGTATTGTTCTAATGAATAACGTTTTTTGTTTCAGGTATGCATCACTGTCTGCATCCATTACATCAAAGGTTTGAATTGAATGGCGGCTGAAAACAACCCAGTTATGTCAGACCAATTTTATTGTTCGTAAAGACAAATATAAATACGCTTTGATACACTTTCGACGGAAGTAAATAAACCACTCTATGCTCGTAGGTCAACAAACTGACGCAACGATCGTGCATAACTGACATAATCGAGTCTATCAAAAATTCGGCACACACTGCACTTTGTAGACTGCTTCATTTCACGGTTGGCGAACAACTTTTCGATGGACAGCGTCTCAGCGATTGTTCCGCGATCGTGATCGTTTGCAGGTGAAAGCCATGCGCGGACGTCATTTTGCGTCATAATGGTAAATATTATGCATTCCGCCGATTTTGGCATGAAACACTTTATGGAGATTTAGCGCGGGTAGAGTACGAGTTTGAACTGGAACACGCCGAGGCAGTAAACATTGAAACCGGGCTACATTGTTTATGAATAAAATATGCTCAGAAGGAAGTGAAGGTGAAAATTGTGTCATGATAGTTTTATGCTTCATGTTTGACACTTAATAAATGAACTAATATTCCCGTTTGGGCAGAAACCACAGAACACCATTGGCCCCGGTCCTGGCATACCCCTCTGGCTTTCTTCCAATCCTCTCTTGTTTGGCGGTTACGGGTGTTTCTAATTTGGCCTGTCTTCAGGACATCACCAATTTGGTCGGTGAACGTAGGCAGCCCTCAGCCGACTCGACTCACATCACCTTAAATATCGTTAACATAAGCGCTTTCTAAACTTAAAGAGCTTTGGTCAGTTGCGAGTGAAATGTTTTACAAGTGTTCAATACAGATGCGACAATGTACATCACTCTCAATTCAGACAGAAAGAAACCAAACTTTCTAAACCAGCTTATCCCTTTTGTCATGAAACTGGTTCTTTGCAATTCTCTATTTAACATATATACTGTTTCTTCGTTCGCGAGAAAGTCACTCCGGTTTCTGGTACCTAGTGATAGTTCGTAATTCAATCTATATTAATTTATTGGATCTTATCTCCTGTCAATTTCGCCAGAGATTGTAAAGCGCACATCTAGCTGTTATACTTTGTTGGTTGATACCTTAACATTGGTTTTATCTAGACTTTCTCTTTGATTTAATTCACGCTCCATTTTTAATGCCCCTTCAATATTATGAGACAATTTTGAGCCGTCTTTAAAGTTAATTTTTTTCATAACATCGACTTGATTAACAACTGTAGGAAAAGACTGGCCTTGTTCAAAAATTATTTCAGTTGAGACAAACATTTATTCAATGGAAAATGGTTGTCAACCGCGTCTAACGCGTGGGGTGTTTTTTTTACCATTTGGCGGGTTCGATTCCCGGATTACACAGGCGAATAATAAAAAAACTTTTGAATGCAGTTTAAATGGTTTTTGAAACCAAAATGGAGGTCTTCTTTCAGTAAAATTTAAGATACATTTCCTCTATGTGGCTTAGTCGTGGGTCACCCTGTATATATAACAGATTGGTGGTTATAGCTTATTATTTATTATATAAGCAGCTGTAGGGAAAAGTAGCAGACCCACTGATCTTAATGTTGAAGAAGCGTGGCGCGCAATTATCCGCAAATGGCTTAATGGTCCATTAAATGATTAAACAATCGCAAACAATGGCCCATCACTCGTTGACATAATGGCAGTGACAATTAGAATCATTTAAAATTAATTGAGGAAAGTTTATAATGATTGCTTATAATTAATATTTTTGGCAATAGAAAACTGAACAAAACTATGCGCGAGATATTTTATAAGTCACAATTTACCTGTTACAAACTCTTTGAATCTTCGTATATTTTTTTAAAATTATCTATCGATTGATAAATGTCATAAAACTTTGAATTGACGTGAAGGACGTATTTAAGTAAAATAGATTCCTCACCTATATCAGAGGTAAAACACAAATCGATCGAGCGATGGTAGAATAGATCAGTTGACGTCGATCGTCAGCTGTTACCACACCAATCGATCGATCGTTGATCGACGGCATCGATCGACGATCGATCGATTTGTGTGGTCCTATCGATCGATTAATGTGGTAGCACCCTAAAGTCGAGTATATCCCCGACATGTTTAGTTACCAATCTGTGGTTTTCGTGGTCGCTAAATGTTATTGTGTATTAAAATTTTATGGCAATAAGAGTAGCTGGCCCCTATTTCACTAAACTGAGAGGTGACATGTGACAAAGACAATTCGGCATACATTGCTAGCTCAAAAAGTTTTATGTTGATGGGTTTAAACAGTGAATACGTAATGTACTCTAAATTGTCGTTGTTATCTGTGCATCTAGCACGAATCTTGTCGATTATATGCATCAACTCTCTACGTAACTCAGTGCGTCTCTCCTACTGTGCTAGGTAGAACGAGATGCACCGCGTTACATAGCGTTAACACGTGCCGAGAAGGTGCGCCGACATAATGTCAGTTACAGGGGCTCGGAGTGGACGTTTATACCTGTCATATTGTTCAATTCATACAACACCGACCTCATAACAGCGTAATTACATTGCCAGACTGTCAAGCGTGTGCCGTTTCCCACGACGTGCTACATTCACATGTACAATGTCCGTACAATTTTATCAGCATGTGAATGACCGTTCATTTGTTTTCATTCATCCGTGACATCCGGTCCCATTCGGCTGGCATTTCGGACCATGAAACTGGATACCAATGTGGCGATTGTAAACGGTTAGGCGATGGCAATTTGTTTGATCACATATGAAGAGACACGTGAGTAATAAAATATGGCGACTGTGACACTTTGTTAATAGACGAGCGCTGGAAAACTAACTTTAGATCGATTCGGCTCCATTTTAATGCAGCATGGTGATAAAATTGACAAATTAGAAAAGAAATTACTCAAGTTTTTCTAGTCTAATAATTGGAAAAAAACAGCTCAATCCACAAAAGAATAACATACAAAAGTTGCGACCCCACTCAGCATAAATGCTGTTGTAAGCAGCAGCGTTGATTTTCAGTTGGGTTCTGAACTTAAAACTAAAAACCTTAAAACTTTAACCAACCGGGTGATGCCACGCCCACCATGGTCGTATGGGCATTAATCCCTTCACCTTCCTAAGATACGAGTATTAACATTTTTATAAAAAAATCATCATTTTTATGACGATCAGCCCCTCTAGCACGCTAGCGTTTATCGCTGACATAAAGCATTCGTCCCTTTCGCACACGCATACTGGTTAGAACGGGATAAATGCTTTATGTCATCGATAAAAGCTAGCGTGCTAGGCCCCCTGGTTCACTTAGAGTCTAAGTATAAATGTCATCAGTACTTAACATAAATTGCATTCGCATTGCAGTCTACCCTATCTATGACGTATAGTCGTACAAGAAATTGCTTCACCACTTTTGGATCGTATATAACGAAGGGATAAGCTTCAAAAGTAGTCAAACAATTTCGTGGTCGTCTATGTTATAATATAATATTATCTCAATTTCTCTCGGCACTTGTCTCAGAACAAGATGAAAATTGATTAAATTATTGACAAAATTCACACGTTTTTTTCGTTTATCGAAAAAAGTTTTACATAATGTTTTTATAAGCTCATAAAACCAACCATCCAATTATGAAATTTTAATTGACTTTCAAGCATCGTTTCTTAAATTATGTGTTAGGTTACGCGACTTTATCGTTGGCTAACATCGTAATAAGCGAAATGATTCATTCATTACAAATTTTGCATTTTGTTAACCCACTTACTAATCTCCGTTCAGTGCGATTACGGATTTAGTGTGTTTTTTAAATTGCAAATTTCAATAAACTAACATTTTGACGTAATAAAATCACATAATTAGTAAGGATTTATAAACCTACAGCTCGTGGTTATGAACTTTTTGTAGTTTCATGCTCATACGAGGTTTTCTTATTTGAAATGTAATATTTAGATACATATTCCTATGACAATCCAAATGGCATAAAATTGTCGTTCTACGTCATAATACCAACATAATAAAAAGCCATGACTGTACGATAAGGTTTAGAGGGTGGAATACATTAACGCCGTTGGTATGGGGATCGAACGGGTACTAACAGTCAATCAATTTGATTTATAGGCCACTGTAGGATGTTGTAATGTGTCATCGCTGAGATATGACATCTATTTTGAGGTCGGTCATTCTGACGTTTATTTCGGAAAGGTTCTATGAATAAAATTATTTGACTATACACAATAGTCTTAAAGAAATATGTAGATTAAATTGTAATAACAAGAACGAAGAGTAATCATATTTATTCTCAAGGCATTTGATGATAATCTTACCATAATCTTAAGAACAGTTACCATTGTTTTGGAAAGCTCTGCGTCGCTCGGGCGCCGCTGCGCACGCGGCTGCGCGGTACGCTTTTCACGAGCCGCTGGACCGTTTAATTCGCCGCTCAAATATCACACGGATTCGCTACTCTATTGATAATGCGACTCTACTGGTAATGTTATAGGAACGAGGGCAGTCGCATCTTTGGACAAAATATTTAGAAGCAAAACAGAAGTTTATATTACGAGTAATGGCATTTCAATTTTATCTTGATTTCATTTTGTTTCTAAAAATTATACAAATTTTTTATCGACTTTAAAAAGGAGATGGTTCAGTATCAATCTGGACCAGTATTATACTAGACGGAAACGTGGCCGCTTACTATGGGCCTTATAAGAAAGCTCAAAGTCACGCAACGAGCTATGGAGAGGGCTATGCTTGGAGTTTCTCTGCGTGATCGAATCAGAAATGAGGAGATCCGCAGACGAACGAAAGTAGCCGACATAGCCCAGCGGATTAGCAAGTTGAAGTGGCAGTGGGCAGGGCACATAGGACGGAGAACTGATGGCCGATGGGGTCGGAAAGTTCTCGAATGGCGGCCGCGTATTGGCAAGCGCAGCGTAGGACGACCAGCCACAAGATGGTCCGATGACCTCTTACAGGTGGCAGGAAGGCGCTGGTTGCATGGAGGCCTATGTTCAACAGTGGATTTTTTGTGGCTGAGATGATGATGATGATGATGATGATCATACTAGAACTTGAGCTCGGTCTATATCCTTAGGGTTAAGCAAAGGCTGTACTCAGAATCGTAACATGTGGAAATCCGTGGTCTCCGGGAAATAGGCTTGATTATGCCTACCTATTTTAGCTACTGTACCGCTGATTATACGCAGTGCTGACAAGAATACATAGATTTGCGGGTGGTAGGCCCTTGTGCAAGGTCCGTCCGGATCGCTACTACCATCTTGTTCGCTAATCCTGCCGCTAAGCAGCAGTGCTTGCACTGTTGTGTTCCAGCGTGGAGAGTAAGACAGCCAGTGTAATTACTGGCACAAGAGGTATTCCATCTTAGCCCTCTGGGTTGGTAACGCATCTGCACTCTCTTTGTTGTTGCAGGTGTCTATAGGCGGTGGTGATCACTTACCATCAGGTGACCCACTTGCTTGTTTGCCTTCCTATGTTGTAGTCTTATAGGAGTCAGATAGTTGAGAAGTTTACGACCATTATAAAGCATCCTCATTTTATTAGGGAAGCGTACGAGCGTGTGGATCAGATGATGAGGAGTGGTCCCCACCAGCTTGGGTATACAAGTGGTCCCAAGAGGATTGCTGATCCGTTGACCGTGTGTAGGTCCTCCTTAGGACCTCCTGATCTATCATTCACCGTTGCAAACGTAGTAGAAAGCTACTTCTTTACATCGGTATTCTTTTAACACATAGCTACTCGTACAAGCTTTAAACACCGCAGCTTTCGTTTATTTCCCAGTATAGATCAATCAGCCGTACGCCTCGCGCGTATGCGTTCCTCAACATTTTTACTACCTTGCCATTACAGTTCAAATTAAACGATTTAAATGCAATTTTTGTGAAAATGTTATGACTTAAGTTATTCCCAGTCAACTCACGCGCAAGCTTCCTAGAGTTTGCGATATAGGACGCGCTGGAGTGCCAATACTGACATTCATAAGTTTATTTGTGTTTTTGACTTTCCTTAGTCTATTAATTTATTATATATTTTTTTTATGAAATAGGAAGGGAAACAAGCAAGTGGGTCACCAGTTGGCAAGTGATCAACACCGCCTATAGACACCCGCAAAACCAAGAAGATGGCCTCATGTGCCAGTAATTGCACCGGCTGTCTTGCTCTCCACGCCGGAACACAACAGTGCAAGCGCTGCTGCTTAGCGGCATGATTAGCGAGCAAGATGGTGGTAGCGATCCGGACGGACCTTGCACAAGGTCCTTCTACCCGCAAAATTAATAGTATTTTATGCAATTGTTGCATAATGAGGGGTCTTAAAACACGAGTGTGGTTTTATGAAACGAGCGTCAGCGAGTTTCATAATAGGATCACACGAGTGTTTTAAGACCTAATTATGTACAGTTGCATACATTACTTTATCTACACACATATCATAAGTACTCTATGATAGGTTCAGAAGCCATGGGGCAATGACCTGCATTGCTACTAGCTACTAGTGCTAGGTACCTATTAAATATCTATAGACTGTACACATTAAAATAATGTAATAAAAAATGAATTTGACCAAAAATAGAAACAAATTAGAAAAATTCTCATAATAATATTGGTTTTTATAATGCGCTGGTCATTGCCTACGGTTTCTGAACGCATTATAGAGTATTTATGATACATGTGTAGATAAATAATTTTAAAGCCTCATTATTCATTATTTCTTTAATATACATATAAGCAGGATCGCCATCTGATAGCACGACATCGACATGCCAAACATACATCCGTGTAAAAACACGAAATATTTTCCAGTTCGCTGCCAAACAAAGGAACTTGTAACTTGACGCTTGCGTGTGAATATTAATAACGGGAGTATAAATAAAAAAAATATTTTCTGTCCGTTTGGTTGTGGTGGCTGGAAAACTTTACGTTATTTTGATTAATTTTCGTATTCAGATAGCCCGAAAGATGACATAAAGCATAGTTATATCCCATTCTAACCAGTTTGTGTGTGCGAGAGGGACTGATTATTTATATCCGCGATCAACGTTAGTGTGCTACAACAGCAGTATACATTGTCATACCTAATCACCCGTTTTGTTCGAAGAGAGACCCGTACATACTTGCCAAAGACTTCTATGTATATAGTAGACACGCTGTAAGGAACAGGAACATTGTCACACTGAGTGACGGTACATGGCCGCATTTCAACGGCAGCGGCTGTCTTTTGAACCTAGAAATGCTGTGTTGTTAAAGAATTTTCACGTATTTGGTTAAGTGTGATACATAAAAGCGTCTGCTTGTTACGTTGGCGCACATGAGTCGCGGGCATGTACCGCAAGTCAGTGTGACAATGTTTCTGTTCCGCGTGTCTAGTGTATAAATAGAAGTCTTTGGTACTCGTACTATCATTTATTCTGTGACGTCGGTTAATACGATACGTTGTCTGTCTGTCAGTCACGGAACTGCTTTGGTACAGATGGATATTAAACGGGTGGTGAGTGGAACGCCAGAATAATCTCCCAAACGACATTCCATATAAAGTCACACGTTTAGGGGACCAGTTACAATCAAATGCCATTAAACGGCTTATAATCAAAATTGTACTAATACCGACCTTGAATTAACGCAACGCTCGCCTAAACTAGTTAGTTTAGTTCGGAATGGTCCGAGTGACCCAATTATTGACAGACGTTGCGCGGACGTCACTTTTATTGCGCTTGCGCATTGTAAGGCTGTGGCCAGGAGAAAGGCGAGCAGGCTAAGATCATTGGTGTTTATTTAGTCTACCTATAAACTACATTAATAGCAGTATTTTAAGTTTCATAAGGACTATGCGAAGATAAAATCGTAATTTTTTTAAATAATAATTAATATGATTTTGTTAATCTGTTTAGTCTAATTGTAGGTTCCCCGTGTAATATCATTAAGATAAGGGAGCCAAACGGTTAGCCAATGGGAAATGATCACGACCCCAAGAGATTTGCTGATACCTTGCCGACGTTTAGTCCCTCCGCCTCCGTACGAAACGCAAACAAGCTACTGTTTCCCGCTGTTAATTAGCGAGAGTTTGAATCTACTCCGGTAGAGCCGGTCTATTCTTAGTGCAACCAGCAATTTTATACAGAGCGGCTTTTATGCAACCTATTTAGAGATACTCGTAGACTAACGTCACATTATTTCCCGCTTATGCTTCTGAAATCGCTCCGCTGAGCGTGTCCACGAATGCAGCCTAACGTTCACTTAAACAGTGAGAAATATAAAACTCTTGTTATTGTGCAATTGATGCGCCTGCCCAGTATAATTGAGTCAGTAGGTTCGTTACAGATGATTGATGTTACATTATCTTCACCAGGTTTTAATGGTGATACGTATACATTACCAGTTAATGGACATGTTTTATTCGTGTTAATTAAACTAGATCGTTGTTTTTGGGCTTCGTCATTAATCTTTTTGAGATTTTGTGTTTTGTGGTTTTGATTGAATTTTGAGTCATCTTCATCTCCGTGATTTGTTTTGTTTTGACTATCGTGTCTAAATGCCACTGAAGCCATTCAGTTTTGACTCATAATATAGTTTTCTAGACAATGAATATTATTTGTTTACTGGACAAAAAGACAACAAAGTGGTTTATTGTGAAGAATCATAGATCGTCAGATTGCAAAGAATGAAAAAAAAAGTTCAATCGCTTTTTGACAATGTATACGTTGCATTACAATAAAATATTGGTTTGAAATGGCTTTTTTTACAAATGCATAAAAACTAAAAATAACTGACGAAAAAGCAATTCAGTGCGTCGTGAAATTGTAATAACATTAAACTACCATCTAAAAAAAGCATAAACATTTAGACAAGGTCGGATCAAACTTAAAAACACAGTTAAAAAAAGCTCATCAAAATCCCCAAATTAGCTGTCTAGGTTAAAAATAGCACTTTCCGTTCCTAAATGACACCTGACAGACAGATAACCGTCGGAAGTGAACCATCAGTGGGTCATTATATACCTCTAGGCTATTTACAGTGACGGCCATAGTCCGTAATGCTAGCAATTATCAGGATGACCATGGCCTCAGTTTCCATTTTTAGGGTTCAGCAGCTCTAAAAATTCTTGATGAGTTCCTAACAGCAACTCTCCCCGGGGTGCTTTTCCTTTGACGCGGAGGTGGGCGGAGTGGAGAGGAGTGGATTGCCAGTTGACCAATCACGGTCCACTCCTCTCCACTCCGCCCAGCTCCGTGTGAGTGGAAACGCACCCTCAAACAGTAACTATTTCATTTTCATACAGTTTATCCTTTCTAAAGGATAAACTGTATGAAAATGAAAACTTTATTTTGCAAGTAGGCCGTAAAGGTTCTTTTAGATGTCTGAGTCTACCAGCGCTTCGGAAAATGGAAGATTTTGTTGAGAATCATCAGCTTATCCCTTTTTTTCTTCTCTTTTTAAAACAATTCAAGACAATTACAAAAACAAGGGGATAACAAGCACTCAGCCAGCCTATGGTTGGGTCGAAACAGTTTCTTAAAATGCGTTTAGAATTTTCCTAAAGCTCCTCTCGTAATAAATTAACTATTGTGTCACAAGTATAACTTAATGAGTCGGTAGCAATCCTAACTCAACCAAGTGAGTTTAGTCTGTGGGGTATAATTATACTACTGTTACAATCACATTACGCTATAAGTTCTTAATATACAGTAATGTATTAGGGTTGTCGAAAATGCAACAAGAAAATATCAATTAAAAATATCTTAGATTTTTGTAACCGAAATTTCTTTAGATTTTTTTAAAATGTTAAATATTCAAGTTATTATTAAATGCCATGCAATACCAACACAAAGAAAAATTTACGATAATGGCGCGACCTGAACCTGCAATCTCAGCATTCCACGCACGGCACGGAATGCTGAGGTTGCAGGTTTGAGTCCTGCTATTACCCTAGATTTTATTTGTGTCGTCATTATATGGCATTTTATTTATCTTAGATACTGGAAAAAAAACCCTATACCCTATAGAAACCCTATAGAAAGTAGAGGCTAATTTATATAAAATCTCCTTGGTTATTTTTATTTACTTTATTGATTTATTTAATTACTCCATAATTTGCACTAACAGTCAAGCGACGCATGTGAATAAAATAAAATAAGTTATTACATTAAGAGAGTTATGTGTCATTCACTGACCTATAAGTAATATTGACTTCTGGTCAGTGTTTAAAAAATGGCGTATCACAGGAGGCTAAAAAGAAGACTAAATCGATAATCGCTCGCGCTGTCAGTCTGTCAGACCAACGGCGCTGCTGTCAATACTATTATTTTGTAAAAAAAACCTATTTGCAACGAAACTCAATAAATTATTATTTTATGCCGTTAGACGTAAAGTTGTAAATCCAATGACTATAAATGGTAAACTAATAATTTGCATTTGTAACATTGGCGTCAACCTGTATTCTTATGTCGTGCCGTTTTTCTGCTGTCATTTAGTATGAAACTGTACATCCATGCATTATAATATCATTGGTGTCATTGATTTCAATCTAGTTGTCACATAAAACCATAAAACTATTAAATGTCACAATAATCGTCCAGTAAACTGACATGACTTGTGTATTAAAATTGTAATGACAACACAAAGAAAAATAAGGGGAATGGCAGGACTTGAACCTGCAACATCAGCATTTCGTGCCTTGCGTTTTTCAGTTTCGCCACACTGCCGCTACCAACACTGTCGCACTGTAGCGGCAGTGTGGCGAAACTGAAAAACGCAAGGCACGTAATGCTGATGTTGCAGGTTCAAGTCCTGCCATTGCCCTAATTTTTCTTTGTGTTGTCATTACAATTTTAATTTAATAATTTGAATGTTAAAAACATTTAAAATAAAAATCGAAGGAAATTTCGGTTACAAAATTTAATGACTTGTATATTTAAGTATTTTAGTGTGAATAAGCTGATCATATTCTGAATATTTTACGGCTGTGCATTATATTAATTATAGATATTACTAGTAAATTTTTAATGAGTACATTAGACAAGATTAATTCTTCTTTGTTTACTTTAGATTTACGTATCTAACTGTTCATAAATTTATAAAATAATACGTATAGGACTATAAATCATAATTATATCATTGCCTAAGACGTTTGAAAACTCATATTGAGGCGTTAAAACTATAAACAATCGCAGGCTTTAATATATTATTTTAACAATACCGTGAATAGTTTAGGAAATTTGCTTTAAAAATTCTATTCTTAAATAAATGTTTTTCTGTCTTTCTTTATTGTAAACGGTCAATAAATGATGATTTCGGACTGGTCCGAAACATGTCGGGCAGTTACTCGACTTCAAACCGTGAGTTTCTTCCTTTGTGTTAATATATCAGAGTCTCACGGTAGTTTTAGGTTAAAACTTACAATGCCATTGTCAAAGCGACACACATACAAACTTAACTTATTAGCCTCTTTTTTCTCCCTAGGGTTGTAATAGTACAGAATAAATAATAGTGCAAGTGCAAAAATCTGACTTCAAACAAAATCAGCGTTTAGATATAAAAAACGTCTTATTGTATGTCTCTCTGTTCATCGTATTAGGGAATGCAATCCCGGTTATATTATACAATAACCGGTTAAAACCAGTTTTTTCTTACGGACAATAGCAGGATTTGCACGCCCTAACAAGTATACACCCGCACGAGTGGCAACTCAATTGCGGCGGCCGCAGTGCTGAGGTGCGAATGTACTTGATGCTTCGCGAAGTGCGCTGCGCCTGCGCACCTAGTAACAATAGTACATTTCAGGAGTGGCAACCCTACTCAATAACGTAATGTACAGATTACGTGTGAAACAAACACTAATTTGCGTTTACGAGTTTTTTCCTAACTAATTTGAATACAGCTAACGCGCACCTTGCGAGAGCTGACATAAATGGGTGCGCAAGACACAGTCACGCCCCGTGACATTGCCTGCTGTGGGGTGTAACTTAATTAATAATAAGATTCGTGGAACATTCACTTTTAAATAGGATCATAGTTTTTTGTCTACTGTTGTTTATTGCGGCTCACGGGCATTGTTCTTATTAAAAATTCAGCGAGATGTTACCAAAAAGTTAAAATTGACTAATAAAGAAATAATCAAACAAAGGGTTGAAATTGCTATGCGTATGACAATGCGCAAATTCCTCAATCATCGAATTCGCGATTTATAGAGGTTAAATTTTACACTATTTAATTATGTACATATGTGTTTAATGTTAAAAAAAACAACAAATACACTTTAGTAATAGTAAACACAAGCTACAAGATATAGGTATTTTTAAGCGACTTCAATAAAGGAGCAGGTTCTCAATTTGTCGGGATCTTTTTTACAACGGAATTCTAGAAGTACAGTTGACTCTAATTACCGCCATTTTTGAAACCATCGTTTTTAATATATTTTTCTCTGCTTATTATGTTATCTACTTCAATATTTGAAAATGAAAATGATAATTTATGCAGTTCATAATCACACGCTAAAGAGCATTACTTAATTTATTCACATAAAATTATTTCTTACCTAAAAGTCATGCCCTGAAATCCGTAATGCATGCCAACCCTCGAGGGTAGGGTTTCAAGTAGATGAAAATGTCGATATTTTTATTAAAGGCTCGAAAATATCGATGAAAGATAAGATCGATAGTTGCAACGCGATGTTATCAATAATAATCGATAGTTTAAAAAATAAGAAAAGTTTTTTTATTAAGTGAATAATCAGCTAAAGAATCAGAGGCGTTTTAGGTGGGATTAGTTTTTAAATTGTTTTTTATCCGGCCATCTAATAAATAACCACCTTCTATAGATATCTATTTTGTATCTAATAAACTGTTTTATCGAATGGACAAAAACAAAGAACATCATGGACACAAACCGATAATTAAAGCTATACAAAATATTTAAAATTACAATTACCATGATTGATTTGCGTATTTGTTTATCGATAAAAAAAAACGATAATTATGACAATATCGTATCGGCAATGATTCTATATCGTTAAAAATATCGATTTTCTAGGGTCGATATTATCGAACATTCGATATATCGTTGCATCCCTACTCAAGGGCCGAGCCTTGCCGAAACAAAGGCGCGAACATGAGGCTATTTGCATAGAGCCGTGATCTGATGCTAAAGAGGTTGCGTGCATAATGAGTGTATATAATTATATCCGTTATTATAGGCGCTGGTTGCATTCTGCTTCCAACCGGCCACTTTGGAAATCCATGGAGGAGGCCTATGTCCAACAGTGGACTTCTTGTGGCTGAGATGATGATGATGATGATGAATTATATCCGTTGTCTAGTACCCATAGTACAAGCTTTGCTTAGTTTGGGGCCAGGTCAATTAGTGTATATTGTCCTGAAATGTTTATTTATTCTATCTAAACTGTCAACCGAATTAAGACGAATACGTTCGTAGTGCACGACAAGATTATTTTAAGCTCTCTTATAAAAGGCCCTTTGATCAAAGTCAAAGTCAATGTCAAAATACTTTTATTCAGATTAGGCTTACAGGAAGCTTTTGCTGTTAGAAATTTTACCCCCGGTCAGCCCTGGTTCGGGACAAACCTCTGGTGAGAAGCTAACGGCAAGAAACTCAACGAGGTGTAGTTTTTAAAATAAATCAAAATTACAATGTTATTTTACATCTTAAATATTATTCACAGTAGGTGTGCGGTAATACACTCTTTGAAGCCAGGGATCGCCAGTGCAAGTCGGGATCATTTCCAAACGTCCATTTTTAAGATATAGACATTGATTTTAATACGCCCGAAAAATTAATGTCTTTTTGACAATAGATTTGGATTTTGTATCATTTCAAGACAGCCGGTGTAATTACTGGCACAAGAGGTATTCCATCTTAGCCGTCTGGGTTGGCAACGCATCTGCGATCTCTTTGGTGTTGCGGATGTCTATAGGCGGTGGTGATCACTTACCATCAGGTGACCCACTTACTTGTTTGCCTTCCTAATTCATAAAAAAAAATTGTTCAGTAATATTTTCTGGAATCATTAAGGGAAAATAAAGAGTGTCTCGCTTCGTAAGACTTGATAAACATTTCGTCACTTGGATGGCAAAACTGCTGAAGCGACACTTTGGGCCAAATTGAGTTATATATACCATCGGAATCAGCGGATTTTTCTGCGTCGATCTGTCCAGGTTTCAAGATGATCTGAGCACTTTTTGTCGCTTTAGCCCACGAAAAAAAGCTCGAAATTTGGGAGACCCATTACTAATCCGACGCTTAAATTAAATGTTTAATGTTTAGTAATTTTACCTTTTTATACTTTTGTCATAAGAACGTTGTCAGTCATTCGTGCTTTTGCGAATTGAAATAAGATTGGCGCTTTAGTACTTTGTGCATACCAAGAATTGTAATGCTATGTCGCTTAAGTAAATTGATCCACTTCATATTAAAAGGTTGGGTACACTTAGTCTTTTTCCTTTACTGATAAGAATATGTTAAAGTCGTTTCAGTATTTTTTACAAATACATTTAATATAATGTGTAGTGCAATTAGCTTTATGAAAACAAGATAAAATGAAAAAAAAAACGATACGGATAGTATATAAAACGTGGCATTTGCTTTACAGCTTCTTAAAGAAAAGCTCTTATACATATAGCGGTCATGTCTTACTACGACGGACTTAATGATGCGTAAGCACGTCTATACAGTCATATCGTAAGTCATAAGATGATTTCAGATGACATCCGTGTACCCTTAAAACTGGCCCCCAGATGTACTGGTCTTCTGAAGTCTGAAGTAAATAAATAAATTGTGTACTATACGAGCAATGTTTATATTATTTGTATGTAATCGCGCTTTGGAGGTCGAACGATTTCGATTAAGGGTTTCGCCGATGATGACCCAAATACAAAAGGTTATAGTGGCTATAGTCGTTTACCATTGGCAAACGTGTTAAATTTACAATGTATACAATATTACTGAGTAAAAAGTCGATCTAGTCAGGTCTCATTTCTGGAATATTGTTTCCTGCGCATTTTTACTAACATCTGGTCTGAGCCGAACTAGGTCGTTCGGGACTTAGTATTAATAATGTGATTAGTCGCACAACATGCCAGCACCGCTTGAGTTAATATTTCATGAGCATTTATTCTAAAACGCTCAGCCCCATTTGCTGAAGTATATCAGTGCTAGGGGCACGACTGGCAGACCTAAAATCCTTCATAAAAGGTGTCGAGGTGTTTTATATCAACCTAAAGGCACAGGTTTTTCGAACCATATAAACCCAAATGGCCAACATACTTATAATTGTAATTACCGTTTACACAGAGATCTTTCTGTTGTTTTTGTGTGTTTTGTGTTTTGTTGAATGGTGTCTGTCTGCGAACTGTCATTAGGATGGTCTTAGGGCTGCTGAATGCTCCAGACGGTGATGCACAGGCGCATTGTATTCAGTTTTTAAACAGTTGTTAAGTTTTGCAAACCATATAAAAGTTGTGGTGTAGAAGCAATCTTGTCTAACGAACTGCATTAGGGCGACTGCTCCTTTAGCACCTGATCGCGTTACGGCACGGCAATTCCAAAAAAGCTGTTAATTTACTTTTATAGACTGTCAATATTTATTACGCTTTACGCCGATGTGTAATGGATATCTATAACAGAAATCTTGTTGGTGCATTGCGCATAGCCTGCGCATAGCCTGCGCTAGATTTTTAAACTCCATTGGTGGATTTTACAAAGCGCACAATCTGTTCCAATCTGCTCACTCCAGTTATATTAAAAATATTCCATCACAGCAGCAAATAAGGTAGATGCTATAACACTTTCCTGTTGCGAGCGAGTTGGCGTATGCGAGTTGCATTAAAACAAGGCCTTACTTCTCGCGCATAACACTGTCGGTTTTCGAGGAGGTTTCAGTGCGCCATCAAAAGTTTGGAACGACCTCCCACCACCATTACGAAATAATATCATCCCGTAGTGGAAATCTCGTATGAGTTCTCATGTGAACTTCATAGAACAACCCATGCTTCTTAGGACAATTTAGAGTGTAGTGCCAGTGCAAGAGCCGCAACAATATCTGTTCCTCGTAGGTACAGCTTGAATTTAAAGCCTGGAATAGATACACATGCTTGTAACTTGCACACTTTTCTGCGTGCATGTCATATTTCACACAAATGTGGCTCAAAAATGCAAGTACTTGCATGAAAGTGCAGAAGCTGTAGTCACGTGTATTCCAAGCTTGATAGTTACAATTTTAGTTGTTTGAATGCATAATAATTGTGACTAGCCTTACCCGCAGCGTTACACATGCAAAAAAGTATATTTCCTAGGTTTTTATTTAGGACATGATGTATCTGTTTGTCAAATATTTTTTTGAATCTGTCTAGCCGTTAATGCGTGATTGAAGACCTAAGACCCAAAGGGTCAAATACCCAAACAGTTATTATGTTATTAAGTAGAATAACAGCAGAGAACAACAAGAAAGCTAGATAGAAACTGCCGTCTACATAGAAAACAGAGTAATCGATAAATCATTACGTCGGCTTATGTTCTTGGGTCATGTTTTGAAAATAATGTGAGAATAGTTTAGTAGTTATGGGAGCTACCTTCAATGAGACCTACACTTTCTGTTTTCGGTATACGGTCTCCACCAGCGAACCTTTCCACCCCAATGGCTATCAGTTCTATAAGCAATGTGCCTGCCTACTACCACTTAATTTGTAAGACGGAAAGGTTCGCAATTCGTAGAGCCATGTTGGTAACTTTGGTTCTTCTGCGGACCTCCACATTTCTATCATGATGTCGCATAGAAATTCCGAGCATAACCTGTTGGGTGAATCTCATACGGCTTACTGTAAGAGACAGGGATATTATATTTGGTAACACACAATGGTTGAAGACTTATGGCTTCGCGCACCGCGGTATTTGAGATGAAAAGAAGTTTCGTATCTTATCAAACGCTACCAAATCATTAATCATCAACAACTGCGAGATTGCGAATATGTAAATAAGATTGGTATATCATGCTTTGTCAATTCGTTCTGTACCAAACTTAGCATAAAGAGGAAACTGCAGTTCATGCGTTAGTGTTGCAAATACCAGCCTACCCACCTTGTGATTAGCTCTATACGAAGCTTAAAGTGAAAGCTGGCGTTTCGAGCTCGTGAAACGATTGTCTGTCCAGCCCCGTGCGCCTGGAGGGCTTACGAAGGCTATACGTGGGGTTTTATGTTTATCTGGAATCCCGATGAAGATTCTTCTATTTGAGTTGTTTCTGCCAATTCCATGACAGCCAAGTACGTCTTCCCAGATGCTAGATTCTGATATAAGTAGTAGATACTGATCTGATTGAGTATTACTTACATATTTTATCAGAGGTTTGTAATATGGCTCACAGGACAGTTCAAAAATCGTCATAGAATTGAAACTTACTTACTATTTCTTGGATGTAATGTTGCTAAGATTGTTCAAAAGGTTTTTATATTCCATGTCAGCTATGTTTTGTTCTTGTTATGTTATTTTGATCGTGATTAAATCAGTGATAATAGCAATTTTTCATCACGATTAATGCAGGGAAAGCAGAGCGATCCTGAATAGGGCAACTTTGTCGTCAAATATGTTGCCTAGTCCATCATCTTGTCCAAGTCGGTTTCAAGAGCGCCTGCCGTCAAACGGCCACAGTGAAAACTAAGAATCGGATATCCTGTAATTTGCATTACCACCAACATTTCGCTACCGATTGCCACAGGTCATAAAGCTTGGAATTCCTATTTATAGCAGAGATCATCTATTTGGGTGTTGATCTCAGAAGATTAACAGTATTTTATTATAAAACAGTAAAGAAAACGAGTACGCGGGTCACCTGACGGGAAATGAACGCCGCCGCTTAGCGATGCTAAGAGAATCGATGATCCGTTACCCACCTTACGTTGCGTTGAGTTGTGCGGGTGCAAAGCCACTCCTATTAGCATCTATTGGGCTGGTATTCCACTACGACCGGCGATGGTGGGAATGCAGTAACTAGGGGCAAGCTATTAGATCTTAGGCAACCTGCAAGCGGTAAGAGGTGGTAGTTCCAGTTACTGTCTCGGCCAAATCCTGTCTATGGCCTCTGACTCTTGCTAAGCCAACAAGTCCCAGTACCGCAGCGCTGCCTAGATTATGGACAGAGTCATCACATGCGTAAATTTGGTGAAAGTTTTACCCATAGTAGATACTTTCGATAAAAGGGTGAATAGTGAAGTGTATCTATACTCTCTAAGTAAAAACTTGTCAATATCAAATGCTATACATAAACTTCAAGCATTTTTACTATTGACTAACTTTTCTTTTGAGTAAAAATTATAAAAAGTAGTCTGCCAACTTCTTATCTTTTAATTTTGATTAAGTTACATGAATCAGTGTGTACAATAGCATATTTAATGTCCGAAACGTATTACTTGTAAGTCTATTCAACAGATAACAGTCAATAATGCATAAGTTATTCCTCGTATAAATCCTTTCCCATTACTGAAAAATCAGCCTTTAGTATTTTGTTACGTTTATGATTACCATTTAATAAATGATAAGCCTTATGCCCTTATAAAATCGTTTGACATTTGGTAATTAAGTATTAAACTCAGATTGATAACAAGTGACTTAAGGTCGTTAAGTAAAAATCAATATAAAATGCCAGAATTAAAGTCGCGTTAGTCTTCTGAAAATATGATATCAAACACAAAACTGTCTGTTTAGTCTTTTTACCTGACTGCATTTTCTCAAAAAGTTGAAGACAAATGACTAAAGCGACACTTATCTTCTAAACCAGTAGTCTCAGCTTGATGGGATTGATTCCAGTCTATAGTATGCAGAATTAACTTTAATTCCTTTCTAGAAATTCTAAAATGCGTTCAGTAGGAGACGAGTTATGAATTTTTTTCGTAAAAAAAAAACTTTAAATCGCTCTCCTGTAAAGTTGACCAAGTGTCGCTTCAGAAGTTTTGCCATCCAAGTGACGATTTGATCTGAGGCTTGCTTTATCAATGCCAAAGGTAAACAGTTTTACTTCTTCCCCTGCCTAGGAAGTGGGGTTTTCTGCCCCCGTAGCGTAACGGATGTTCAATGCTACTTTACGGCCCAGGGTGACGGAAAGTACGAAATACACTCCAACCACGCCACAAACAAAACACATGCAAATAAATTCGAGCACTGTCACTCAGATTGAAATGTCGATTACGATGTTGTTTATCTCGACATGGACATTGTCTAAGTAGATGCTAATGCGATTGAAGTTCCTTGCTGTTCGACTGGATTCAGACCTTGTGCTGCGTTTTTAGGGTTCTCTACTAAGAAGCATTTAGTTGGGGCGGTGTGGCCCGATTTTCTGAGAGCAATCGAAGACATAAATCATCATTAAAGACTGAACTGCGAAAAAGTATCATTTTTCGAAAGGGAGTCATATAGTATGCACTATGAAGTTGATATATCTATCTCTCAGTTCTCTCGTCAATGGTTGGCTAAGTTTGTTACTGTTTGTATATAAGGATCGAGCTCTTCGTCGAGACAGCGCTCTGTGCTGGTTACTAGTGCTCGTGCACTAGAGCAAGACAGAGCCTGCTCCGGCGTCAAGCTCAACGCTGTCGACAGAATCACCCCCCTGGAAACTGTGGCACATTGGATGGCTTCAAATGGAAAAGTATCTAAAGACTTTTAAATTCCTGCTTAGAGCAGAGAGGAAAATGATGATGATAGGTCACGTTAAGATTTCTAAGCCGTTATTTAATTCCCAAACGAAAACTGAAGTTGAGATACAGTTGCGATGCGGTTGCGAAGCATTAGCTGGTTTGCAAAAAGTTGCAGTAATAATTTCGATAAATCTGTCCTTCCTTATGCTTTTAAACATAAAGAAACTCTAAGGTCATGCATATTCAAACGGATGAAAATAATAGCCCCACGCGAAGTTGAGAGGAAGTCTTGCCATCTTTGGACAATTGTTGATGACAGGGGTAATGACAAATTGAAGGGTATGGCTACGGGATGGTAATGAGAGGTTTCGGCAAATGGTGTCATTACCGGTCACGGTTTTTTGCAGATTCTTCATTACTTTCCGCTTCAGGTGCTATGAATTTTAATGGTTGTCAGAAACCAACATGTTGTACATATTGCCATTTTTGCAATGTTTAAGCAGGATCTGATAATATCATCTGAAGTTAAAGAAATATTATTTGTATCTGATACCAAAAGTTCACTAAGAAGAAATAGCACTCGTGTGAAATAAAAATAATAAAATAGAAAAATAATTACCGTGGCATATTTTTAACAAACGTTAAAAATATAGGAATTTTGAGCAGAATCAATCAATTTATTTGTGATTATTTTATGTATATTTAAAGGAATAATTGTCAAAAATTGTATTTGAAGTTGTTTTTCTGTAAATAATTGTATGAGGAAACAATTACGACACAATATTATTGATACTTTCTGGATTTGCGAGTTGTAGACTTGTACATCATATTGTATTTATGATAAATGTAGTATGAGTTGTCAAGTAATCTTGCTTTTATTATTTTCTATTTTTTTGGGATTTCTTTTAATGCACTTGTTATTTACCTACATATAGCCTTGTATTTGATCTAGACAAAAATGCTCGTAGGTTTGTGTGTGAAGTAAAAAAAAAAACACTAAATTTTATAAGATATTGATAAAAAAAACAATTACCAATGTTAAAATAAAGATTTCTAAATTAGAAAGTTTTGGCCACAACGAGATTAGCAATCAAACTTGTTTCAATTATACTTGTACAACATCTGTAACGCATAAACGAGCATTCAAACATATTAGAAACAGGAGTCCCACATTCAATTTCATAACATCCTAGCCACATATCACATAGGGGCGGTCTGCTGTCAACCCAATAACACAAAGCAAAGGTTATTGGCAGGTTTGAGCTATCCACGCCTACTGCACCAGCATCTATAAACAGCTGAGCTAACCTTTCTAGGTAGGCTAGAATAATCTGCTATTTATTACTTTACGCATTGCGAAGTAATGAGGCTATTGTGTATAAACCAGTTTCGAGAATTTACGGCAATGTTTTACTACTGTGTATCGAGTACTCGCCATACAAACGTCATTTTCCATCCTCTAAACCTTAACATATAGCCACGATTTTTTAAATTTGTTGTTGCTAAGTCTAGGTCTAAGTTTTTAATGTATATTTTTTATGGGTTTGAATATAATGTTACTTTCTGTTTTGCGTTTAACTCCCGGGTCGTTTTTGCTTTAATGATCATTACCGTCGTCGATAGGAATGATTATTATGACGTAGAAAAGTTTATGAGACTTTACACCCCTGTGTTTTTTTGTTTATAAATCAGGAAGGTTAGCGAGCAAGTAGGTCACTTGATGGTAAGTTTTTTCAAGGAGTGCAATTGAAGCCACTAGATATCGACTTTGTAAAAATGTCGCGAAGGAAATTACTACTGGGTCGAATTCTTACGCAAAGTTTAAAAATTATAGCATAATTACGATGTCACTGTATTTACTCATGACACTGTGATTGACGTTTCCCTTAGTACACCTCGTTGAGTTTCTTGCCGGTATCTTCTCATCAGAGGTTTTTCCGAACCGGTGGTAAACTTTTTGACATTCATAAGTGCTACCTGTAAGCCTAATCTGAATAAAATATTTTGACTTTGACTTTGTTTTTAAACCTTATTTTAATGAATGGAAGAGATAAGATAACCATGGGAACATTAACAAATGCGTGGTCTATTTTTAGCTCTGACGAAGCCTTCATTCTATTTCAATAGTCTAATATTATGTATGAGAAACGTTCACATTCTTTTGTATGACTTTATTTAAGGTTCTAGTCTCAGTCGTGCTTTATGTATGTATGTATGTAAATTCTTTATTGTACAAAAAAAACATAAATGACAAAAAGAGATAAAGTGATGTACAAAGGCTTTAAAAGTGAGTTAGTATTTTTTAAAGTATTTGTTTAACAAATAGTGCACATTCGTTAATTATATTGTTCTAATTAGTAATTTATATTGTTGTAATCTTACTACTTATTTGGATATTTAAAGTCGACAAAGAAATTGCTTTATAATTTATCGATTGTATTACTAAGGGATAAAGTTCAAAAGGAATTAAGCAATAACTTGATAGACTATATCTTTTATGGAATTTTATATGATTATTTCATATATTTTATGCTACTTTTATATTCTGACGTGTAGCATAACACACCATAAACAATTTTAAGTTCGACTTCGTTACATTAACAAACAAAAATTTAAGATTTAAATTTGGCACCCAATGCCAAAAACTGTTTTATCTACACATATATCATAAATGCTCTATAATGCGTTCAGAAACCGTAGGCAATGACCAGCATTATAACAACCAATATTATTATGAGAATTTTTCTAATTTGTTTCTATATTTGTTCAAATTTATTTTTTATTACATTATTTTAATGTGTACAGTCTATAGATATTTAATAGGTACCTAGAACTAGTAGCTAGTAGCAATGCAGGTCATTGCCCTATGGCTTCTGAACCCATCATAGAGTACTTATGATATGTGTAGATAAAGTAATGTATGCAACTGTACATAATTAGGTCTTAAAACACTCGTGTGATCCTATTATGAAACTCGCTGACGCTCGTTTAATAAAACCACACTCGTGTTTTAAGACCCCTCATTATGCAACAGTTGCATAAAATACTATTAATTTTTTAATCTCCAAGTGCCTGACAGAGTTTAAAATTGACTTAACTTATTTTGCATGCAATCCATTCATCATGACCGTTCCATTGTAAAATAAATTTAAAGAATTCGCGCTTGCGGGCTTATAGCAATTTTATAGTTAGTGTTTGTATGATCGCATTCATGATCGGATTTAAATATGATCTCAGAAAGCGGATATGCTGACTCTAGTAGCGTGACAGGCGGCTTGGCAAAGGGCGATAGGGCACGAACTAAGACTTAAGGTACTGACAGCAAAATAACAAGAACTCAGTGAGGTAGGTCAAAAGATCATCCACCTCTATATTGAGTACATTATAATAAAATCGTATTTGGTATATGTCTATAGGGGATAAGGAAAAAAAATGTAAGAGGTTTTAAGTACTAAGAATTCTAAACAATTATTTTACAATGTTTGTATGCGGATCACAATGAATATTTCTTATACGGATTGGATGCGGTTTTCACGATTATATTGCTAGAGGTCTTCCTTAAAAACAACTATAAAAATCTGATTGCTGTATAAGACATAGTGAAGCTTTCATAAAATTTGTACAGTCAAGGAACTTAATTCCCTACCCATTTCGTTGAAATGTCGTCTGACATTCGCAATGCATTAAGGTCGATATGTCAAACTAACGTCTTGCTCTATAGCTCTTATGGTGACAGTTTGCTATATGCTATTGAACCTTAGGTGGGTTGGAAATTTAAAATCTGTAATTTGTGTTGCATACGTTTAACAAATAAATACTTTTGGTTTTAACCGTATTACCTTCAGCCTTAATATGCTATCCGTATATTATTGGCACCGTCGTGCTGATAACGCACGCCTCGTCGTTAACTACATGAGCTCTATTAACCTGAGCTGCGTCATGCCTTGCCTTATCCAAAGTTATAATGTAATTTACATAAAAACTTTCTTAGAAAATCTCTAAATGATAGTAATAACCGTATCAAAATCCGTTGAGTGGTTTAAAAGGAGTAGAAGACACAATGAGTCCAGTCAGAAATGGATAGCGACTTTGTTTTATCATCATCATCATCATCATGTTCCTTTCGCCCCTCAGCAGGGGCATAGGGCTCTTAGCACACTTTTCCATTTGGATCGATCTTGAGCGGCAGATTCCAGATCGCTCCTGCTTAAACCGGCTGCTGCGGCTTCCAGCTCCGTTGAGCGACGTTTTTCGTTGAGCGTTGTTTTCGGGCGGCCCCTCTTGCGTCTTCCAGTTGGGTGCCAGTAGATAGCCTGCTTGGGCAGATGACCGTCAGGACGTCGAAGGGTGTGGCCTATCCAACTCCATTTCCTGGTAAGGATATCTTTTTCCACTTGCTTCTGGTCAGTCAGACTTTGTTTTATACTATGTGAATATTGAATTTAAACGATATAGATGCAATAGCAATACGAAGAGAAATTCTTCATTTGCCAGGTGACCGTGTTTTTGTGGAAATCCAATCTTTTAGGTACTTTTACACCCTTTAAGTATACAACTTTATATCGTCAACGGTTTGGTTTGCTTAGTCAGCATTAGTTTGTCTGTCAGTCAGTCAGTCAGTTTTTGTTTTTGTTTTTGTTTTGTACATGTGGTAGGTACCTACACCTATAATGATAATCTCGTTCAATTCCTTGCCAGTATCTTCTGATAAGAGGTTTTTCCCTACCGCTGGTAAATTTTCTGACATTTTTGAGTCCTTTTTATAAGACAAATACGTGAATATTCCTAAAATGAAACACATCCATAATTAAAACAAAAAATATACAAATAATGATTAAACAAATACTTCCTGTTCTGTTCATCATTCAGCACCTAATGAAGCAATCAATCAAACATAATTAATGATGTTATCATTAAACACACACAGTAAACAATGTTGGTGACATGTGTGGCTGTCGGTGTGTCGGCCGCAACTCATAAACCGCAGAACAATGGCGGAAGAGCCGCGCCCGTACATTCTATTATGTAAATAGGGTGATATACATATGTCCTTAGGTATTAATTAACTTTTGTGTTACATTTGTATACTGAGGTTTTTAAATTCATTGACATATAATGTTTATTACAGTAAAAAAAATTGTTTGGCAACTTCAAGCAACTTTTTAACATGGATAGAATTTTCTATTATCAACTTTGTCTGCTTAGTTTTAATTTAACGCATTTTTCCGTAATAAAAGTAGTCTATTACTATCTACATGATGCAAACTATTGCCTTGCCATTAGATTAATTATCAAGATTGGTTTAGTGGTTTTATCATAAAGAGGTATTTCTTATTTATGTTAAAGTATGGATTAATTCTTAGCTTTAAAAATTTAACTAGGTAAGCTTTTTACGACAAAGCCAAATTAAGAGTACGGTAATGATTTAAGTACAAAATTTGTCTACATATATTTGTATTGTAAATATCTAATCTATTATATACTTAAGAAGTCAAATCAGTGTAGAAACTAAACTATTGCGTCATAAGTGATAGATATGTGATCTAAAGTATCTATACTAAATAATGATGACATCAAGAATGCATTGAAATGGTTTCTAAAGCGACTATTCAAGTCACACAAAAAAATGGCACAATTCTACACAAATTATATAACTTTACACAAAACACAGTATCGATGTCTTATTTGGTTTGCTTAATCATTTGCTTCTCAATTTAATTAAGTACTCTACTACTCTTTATACCAAACAAAGGTTAACAATAATTTGTTCTTCTGACCTTTTCTTTAAACATTTTACATAACATCCTAATCCCAAACGGTAAAAGGCACATTTCACCAGATGTCATTACCAGACATTCAAATTTGACTTTAGAAATTAAGACATTGTCACCCACTATCGTAATTTAAACCCCAGTTTATTGTTGTTTAATACAATTGCCGGGTCAAGTTTTTTTGGTACCGTAGAATCACAATCACCGTTAATTTAAGTTCACCTCCATAATTGACAGAAACAATATCGTCCCCTTACTGCTAAAACCGACTAACTGCATCAATGATAGTTTCGAGAAAAACGCATTTAAAGGTTTGAGTGGTACTTTCTCTAACAAAACCTAACATTAATTGAAGTGTTTTTGTGTTTTAATTTAGATGGTTTATCTGTAAGTAAAACAGTATGAGGAAATTTAGCCTATACCCAATATAAGTAGGTACAATCACGCTTTGATTAAAAAAAGTGGCGCAGATAGTCGGTTTTGCTTGTAGGGTATGTGTAACATTTCGATATTAAGCGCCATTAAAGTATTAAAATGTAACTAGTATGTTTTGTCACTTAGCTAATTTTACAAACTGTACAGGTCCAATGGGGCGAAGCGAGATTCTTTGTAACGATTGCAGTTATATTGCTTCTATTCTATTTATAAACAAATTATCATGGAGTTATATTTTCAAATCTGACGATTATTTGACTAATAAAGTAACATTGAACATCAGACAAGACAAAGATGACCATTTTAATAACTATTTAACAATAAATATTATGGAAATTAATCCAAAAAGTCCCTTGTAACCACAGGGAGGAATTTAAAACCTAAAAAAACAATAACGTGTCTTCGAATAATCACAACAAGGAAGTTTTTGTTCATTATAAGAAAATAAACAGCTCGTCTGTATCAAAACCTTATATTTGGCATAATTCAAAATATAACTTTAATAATATTCAACATAGATCGATAAACACGTCCTTACAATAAAATATATTATTATTAAATATCAAAAATAATCATATTATAGGTAAATACGCAGGCAAATTAGATAGGTGTGTGTAGGTGATATGCGATAGAAGACGTGTCGCGTACTCTGTGATATCTGCCGTCTTGTAGTCATCTTTCGGCGACAGAAACAGACCAGGTAGACGCAGCGTCTCGCAGTAGACAAGTTCGGCCGGAGTGGCGTTTAGGTCTTCCTTCACAGAATTCCCTATCGCTATCCCTAGAGCTTCTGTCCACTGGGTAGAAGAATGGCATATAATGGCTGCCTTGAGCTGTCTATGAAGTTGCTCGATAATCCCGTTCGCAGCTGGATGGTAGGCAGTGGTACGAAGATGACGCGCACCAACCATGGACGTGAGAGCTTGGAAGAGGTGGCTCTCGAACTGACGACCACGGTCCGTCGTCACTCGCTCCGGACAACCAAAACGAGCAAACCAGCCAGGTACTAGGGCAGCGGCACAGGATTCGGCAGTAATGTCTCTGAGTTGAAACACATCAGGCCATCGCGTGAATCGATCGATGACGGTGAGGCGGTATCTGTAATCAGAAGACGGGGTAAGAGGTCCTACGAAATCGAGATGAATATGAGAGAATCTCGATGAAGGAATATGAAATGAGGAAAGTGGTGTAATGGTATGACGAATGATCTTACTCTGCTGGCATTTCAGGCATTGCCTGGCCCACTCTCTAGAGTCTTTGCGAATCCCTGGCCACACAAATCGCTCCGTGACCAGTCGCACAGTTGTTGAACTTCCAGGATGATGAAGACAATGTAGCATGTCAAAAACTTGCTTGCGGAAAGGTGGCGTGACAAAAGGACGTGGTATCTGCGTAGTCGCAGAACACAGGTAAGCCACTGTCGAATGTAGGCATCTTCTTTAGCTTCAGTGTAGAGCCATGAAGGAGCAGGTCTTGCAGCTCAGGATCAATGTCCTGAGATCGTGCAAGAGCCTGGTAATCGATGGATGCAGCTACTTCTTCGACACGAGATAAAGCGTCAGCAACGACATTGTCTCTCCCGGGTAAGTACTTCAGTTCAGTAGTGAATTGTGATATGAAATCAAGGTATCTGAATTGCCTTGGTGAACATTTTTCTCTGTTTGTGGAAAAAGCGAAAGTGAGAGGCTTGTGATCTCTAAACACGACGAAAGGTTTGGCTTGTACCATGTGATAGAAGTACTTGATGGCTTCATAGACGGCTAAGAGTTCGCGGTCGTACGGGCTGTACTTCTTCTGCGATGGAGTCAACTTGTGCGAGTAGAATGCCAATGGCTCCCAATCTTCACCTCTACGCTGCTGGAGAACAGCGCCAAGAGCAACATCAGATGCGTCGGTGACAATTGCTAGGTCTGCAGTAAGATCAGGATGAGCTAGCAGTGTTGCTCTAGACAGAGATGACTTGCAGTCTTCAAAAGCCTGGAGCAGCTGTGGAGTCATGTCAACCGGGTGTGTTCCTTTAATCTTCGGCCCAGCGAGAACAGCGTTCAATGGGGCTTGTATTTGAGCAGCATTGGGAACAAAGCGTCGATAAAAGTTGATTATTCCCAGAAAACGTCTAAGTTCCTTAACGGTTTTTGGTGCTGGATAGTCCTGGATAGCGTTGACTTTCGTCTCCAATGGCTTGATACCGGTCGCAGTAACACGGTCTCCGAGGAAAGTAACTTCAGATTTACCAAATGTGCATTTTGAAGTGTTGACCACCACTCCGTAACGTTTCTGTCGCTCGAAGAGTTGACGAAGGTGACTTTTGTGATCTTCTAAAGATGGTGAGTAGATCAAAATGTCATCGATGTAGCCATAACAGAAGTCAAGACCTGATAAGACTTCGTCAATGAACCTCATGTGCAGTCTCGATCAAGGTTGAAATGCGATTAAGTGCGGGGAGGGGCCGCTTACGCGCTCTTAAGCGGTTTTGCCTGTACCATAACTCTGTCGCCGATAGGAGAAACGTTACAATCAAAACCAACTATTCTACGTTTAGTTTGTTTTTGCAGTTGTATATTTTTATCTATGCAATAATTTAATACAGGAAAAATATACTAAGGGTAGGTTTGATTGTTTTTTCAGACGTTCGAAATGCCATAATTGTTTTATAGTTTACGTCAAAAAACGACTATATATGTTTTAGTCGCTTTATGCAGTAATAAAATTGCTATTTTATTCATTAACATACACTTGGTAGCTTTTGCTAGTTATTTATTTCTGAAAATCACCGATAACCTACCTTAAGCTGGAGGCTAAATCAAGAACGGAGCTTCGTATCAAAAAAGGGATTTTTGCACCAGATAGAGCTTGGAAAGCATATTCTAACGGTACTTCTAACTCATTTTTGCCAAAAAGGGGGGTTAGTCGGTTTTAGCGGTAAGGGGGCGATATGGCGTAGTGAAAGTGAGACGAGAAACATCTATATAATTGCGAATTGTCTTGCCCAAATTACCAAGAACGTTTGTTATAAATATATATTGTGCTTTAGAGACTTTGTTGTTGTTAAAGAAGTACTTAATGTGTTTCTTTGCGATTAACCTTTGTGCTCTTGTCATTACCGTCTCATTTTAACACAACCGGTATACGTTGGTAATGATCATAAGTTTCGTATTATTGTTTTTTACATTGCTAGTGTTATTTATCAGCAGTGCCCTAATACTTTCTTTAATTAATTATTTCCATAACAAATCTTTAAATTTACATAGTATGTCTGTATCTCTTTCTAAAGGTTGTCTGGATAAGAGCGCCTGTTGAATACCATGTAAAAATTTCCCTGTATGTGTTCTTTAATTATTGTTTGCTTGTGTGAATCAATAAAGGGTATTTGTTGTTGTTATTGTTGTTGTTATTGTTGTTGTTGTAGTATAAAACAGAGTCGCTTTCCTCCTTATCTGTTCTCATATCCTCGGCCGCCTACTTATGCTAAACCACACAACAGATTTTGATATGGTTTTCACTGTCAGAGATTTTTTATGGAAGCTTTTTGTGTACAGTACATTCCAATTAAGTTATTTAGTAAATTGCAACCCTTTGAAGCAGGGAGGGGGGGTCGCTTATGTATACGGGTAAAAAAAACAAGAGGGTATACGGTGGGGAAGGACAAATTAGTTCTTTTACTCAAAAGCATTATTTACAAAATAACTTAATTCTTAGTGAGAGTATACGTTTAGGTTTATCGTTTTTAAAACGGAGATAAATACTCTTCTATTGGTAGTGGGTTTTTCTACTCATATATGATTAGTTCTTTTTCCTTTATAGCTATTAATAATTTATGGAGTCGTTATAGATAAATACCGGAAAGAAGATCAAGAATACGGCAACAAAATCCCCTTGCAAATGACGTCAGAGCTTGCTGTGGTATTTTTTAACACCTTGTTAGCTTTGATATTTATATCTGATGGGTTCTGTATTTTCAAAATTATCTGATTTTCTGATAATTTGCTAAAAAAGTAATTCTCCTATTTTTTTATGGAATAGGAAGGCAAACAAGCAAGTTGGTCACCTGATGGTAAGTCATTACCACCGCCTATAAGACACCCCCAAACACCAAGGCGATTGCAAATGCGTTGCCAACCCAGAGGGCTAAGATGGAATACCTTTTGTGCCAGTAATTGCACAGGCTGTCTTGCTCTCCACGCCTGAACACAACAGTGCCAGCACTGCTGCTTAGCGGGTGGATTAGCTAGCAAGATGGTGGTAACGATCCGGAACGATATTGCAAAAGGTCCTACCAATCGCATAGGTTGCGGAGGTCCATATCATCAAACTGAAACAAATGACCTTGGTACTCCGCGCTTGTTTCACAGAGTAGCAAGGTAATTCGTAGTAAGTGTAGAGGTATCTTTTACAAAGTCAGAATATCAGCAAGCCCTTTAACTAGCAAGTTAGTGTTTCGAGAGTCCCCGGTTTCAACAGCGTTTCCCACACGCGCAATCGCACGCCAATTGGACCACGTGCGTCGGATTGCAATGCGTACGCGCAGCTAATGGCGACCAGAGGTTTCAAATGATTTTAAATAGACTTACGAAATATGAGCGGTTCTATGATGAACTCTAGGTTTATGATGAATAAACAACTATGACGCAATTTGATGATGTTTGTGACATGAAGGATTGTCTATGGTAGGGCTCGCATGCGCCTACACTCTTGTCGATTTAGAGAAAACTTCGATACATTATTCTAACATACATAAAGTCGCGCCTGTTTCCCGGAGAGGTAGGCAGAGACCATGGATTTCGATTTGCTACAATCCTGAACCAAAAGATGTATATCTTTTGGTTCACTTACTCTTATAAAGTTCTTCATGCATGCTCGTTGGTTTAGGGTACTCCTGACCTAGCCTTTCTCCAGAATATTTCCGAATTTTATAGTTTCTAACTTGAACTACTAATTCTAACTTTTTAATTAATTCAATCCATACTCACAGATTTAAGCAATTAAAAACATTATTATAGTCGACGAAAAATGACAGATTTCGTAAAAAAGTATTTTTAACACCAATTCTATTCCCATTCAGAATCAAAAGACTGTTTAAGACTAATCAAGTTTAAGGCGCTAGAAAAGCAGAAAATAAAATAAAACTTGTTTATACTCGTAAATTCAGGTAATACTTTGCGGAAGTCCATATTGATACTAATGGAATCAATTTCTTTGCTAATCCGCGAACCCAGTGTATTCAGCACAGACGTTGCCCTTTTCACGATTGCTTACACTGGGTTCACGGATCAGCAAAGAAATTGATTCCATTAGTATTAAAATAAAACTTCAAAAGAATCAATCGAAACTTGACTCACTTGGGAATTTGGGATGGACACTGAACCAACCTTTATGGACCGCGTTTTATAGTAAACTATGTATGAAAATGTAACATTTATTTGTGCGTATAAAGCCCTTGTTGAGGAAAATGTCCCACTAAACCATTATGCTAATCTAACGCGCAGGTCTGCGGGGAATTTGATCTTTGCAATAGTAAATCTTTGTGGAAGTGTTATTATAATATTCAAATCGGATTATAGTAAGAAATTGTAGCTTTTTGTATTTCGAAAGTTTCCTTATATAAGTATGCAATAAACGACTATTAATAACTGAATAGGCCAGTGGTTAGTGACCCTGACTATGAAGCTGGAGGTTCCGGGTTCGATTCTTGTGAGGGGTAAATGATATATGATGAATCTGAGTGCTTGTACCTAACTCTTGGATGTTTTCCGTGTTTATACATAAGTATTATAACGTTTGCTTAAGAATTAGGTGAATTTGATTTAAATTGCTCCAAAACATTAATTTAATAAAACAAAAATTTGTATGCCATGGTAATTCGTCTTACCCACTTTAAATTTGTCACAGTACCATTTTGTTTAATTATTACCAACCATTATTAAATAACAACATACAATCTCATAACTGTTAATAAATAATTTGAAAGATGATGTCAAGAGTCAATGATTAGAAACATCGTTGAATCCCTTTTCGTCATTTATGTTTTTTGTACAATAAATAATTTACCTAATTGTATACACAAAATGCATATAAACGCATATAAAGTATGTTCATCCGTAGTTAATAATCTTCTTCGTCTTGTCATGTAAAAAAAAATCTATAAGTACTAAAATTTCACTTTTTGTTATCTAAACATAGTTAGTTTGCCACCTAAATAAAACAAATTAAGTCTCTGTAAGTGATGTAAGTGATTTTGTAATTTGATACTTTTTAATGTTTTATTTAAACAATATACGATATTTTGATGGCGTAAACTAACATTTTGAGTTAGAATATTGTTTATAAGAAAGGATGAATATGTTTTATACCCAAGGAGCTATTCAAGATGAAGATTATCAATGCTGCGTGCATCTATAATGAGTTGTTGAACTTTGACTCTCGTGTGCATACACTGAATATAAATACGCAAATAAATATGTTCACGTGTTATTGTTCCACAGATGATTTCGCATACCTTGATCCTGTGAGAAGTCACGTTCCTTTGATGGATGATTTCATGTGTCATAACTGTCTGTGCGCATATTATGGTGTCTGACGGTTGCACGTTAAATAATAATTTGTTTTACAGCAATCTTTGACTTTTTGCACCCGTGTGCCGAAATACTAACCGAATGCCTTGAACTGATGATTGTTTTAAGGAATGACCTAGTCGCTCAAAGTTAATAGGTAATATACCTGTCATATGTATTTTGAAAATGGTTCCAAAAACACATGTGTTATATGTTAAATATTGATCTTTTTATGAGACGGAAAGATTATTTAATTTTTAATCGACTTTAAAAAACGGAGGAGGTTTTCAGTTCCTCGGATTTTTTTTTATAATTGTTATATACGGTTCTACAAACTTTAGGGGCAACTGCTCTATCTGTGGACAGTAGACACTCTCTAAATCTTAAAACTACACGCGCTCGTCATTTGCGGGTGGTAGGGCCTTGTGCAAGGTCCGTCCGGATAGCTACTACCATCTTGCTCGTTAATCCTGCCGCTAAGCAGCAGTGCTTGCACTGTTGTATCCCGGCGTGGAGAGCAAGACAGCCGGTGCAATTACTGGCACAAGAGGTATCTTAGCCATAAGCCATCTGAGCCCTCTAGGTTGGCAACACATCTGCAATCTCCTCGGAGTTGCGGGTGTCTATAAGCGGTGGTGATCATTTACCATCATAATAATATGACCCACTTGCTTGTTTGCCTTCCTATTTTATAAAAAAAACATTGAAGCAATCGATATGCTTCTCTATTTCCTGCTTTCTCTTTGATCTCCTGAAAAGGCAGGGAATATAGAAACATGTGGATTGTTCGAAAGATTAGAGAGTGTTAGAGAAGATGAGTTAGATTTAGAGAATATCTACAGGTAGGACAGTTACCCCTTAAAAAAATATTTTGTTGAATAAAATGTTTTTGCTACTAAAACGTAAACATTTACTTCAAACTCTATTCTGTTTACAATTCTATTTAATCGAGAATTCTCTTTTACTTAATACAATCTCGTTTTAAATTAGTTATTCCAGCGTTTAAAAAAACCTGGGAACAGACTCTATCCGGGACCATTGCATTACTATGAGCTATTGCTCAGTAATTTCCCACACAACGTTTGTATGGACGCACTTCACTTTCCGTATTTAGCAAAAACTAGCATTGCGTTGTATTGTTTTTTATGAATTCTATAATGCTAGGTTTAATGTGAATCAACGCATTTCCGAAGAATGAAGGAATTCCTTAATTTTTCCCCCTTTTTACGATCTGGTTGCTTTGTCACGTTTTAAAATTACTCTTTCTCGTAAAGAAATCATTCGTTTTAATGTCTTAGCGTGGCTGTTAATGTCTATTTCATTATGTTTTTATTACTTACTACGGATAAAGAGATGAAATATGTATACATACGTATTTGAAATATGTATAGACGAGTGATCGCTGTTTTACTTTGTGCAAACATTCAGGTTTAATACCTCCATTAAGGATATAATACATATATTATACCATTAAATTGGACTGCATTAGCTTGACGAAGCCATGCTAATTTTACACCAATACAAAGTATCCTGGGTATTTCGAAAGTATCTCAACTGTGGCCCGTTTCACTAAGCTACAAGTTACAATTTTACAAGTCTAAACCGGCAACATTGGTCAATAATGACCAATGGCAATCATATGGCAATAGGCATTATGACCAATGTTGCCGGTTTAGACTTGTTAAATTGTAACTTGTAGCTTCGTGAAACGGGCCACTGCTATTGCTATTAAACACTTCTAGCAATTAATAGTACAACTTTCTGACCAATAGTCCTATTTGAAATGTCAGCCTTGCGCAAGAGCAGTTCGTATTAAGCCTAGCATCTCATCTCGCTATCCACTTCGGTCACACGGCTGTATAAGATTTACTAGCCTAGGTATAGTCGCTTGCGCATGGGATCCCACTTTATTCAATTATTTAGGTACCTACCATAAAATATGGCAACTTTAACTAAAATGGGGCAACTCTGTCACACCTAGAAACTGTTAGCATAGCTATATCATTAGTATTTTAACTAGACGCAATTTTCTTATTAAGAGGACCGTCTTTAATTGAATGGTAAACTGGAATTGATTTGTGCCTGATGTCTGTAGTGGGTGTAGGCAAATTTCACACGGCTGGTAAAGTGGTACCCTAAAATGCGTTTTGTATTGTAGCAGAAAAATGTAATGATAGCGAATTTACACTCTTGTTTCAAGTTTAAATAACTTTTTACTATTATTAAACAACCTTCCGCGTGGTTTTATAAAAATGCCCGGAGTTCACGGAGCTGCGGAGTAACCTTTCGCCGTGATTTCTGTAGCCAATGCATATGAGCAAATGCTCATACTATGTTTTTAAGGGCTCGTAGTTACCTACTGACAGCGGTTCGGTTTCGGTATGAACCATTCCATGTGCTTCATACAAAAATGAGACCAATTTAAGTACGTTGAAATAATCATTAAATGAGAGTTACACTGGCATTGAAAGACCAAAATAAACGATGTAAAACAGCTTTAGAGAACACAAATCCTAAATAAATTAGGGTAAGAATAATTGTCATCTAAATTTTTTTTTTAAACCTTTCGTTTCGAAATATTTTTATACGTTTGGTGGGATTTTGTTTCTCTTAGCTGCAACTTCACAGGTGTGTCTTATCTGTATGGTGAGTAATAGTGAATGCTGCAAGCGGCGCCCGCGCAGATCCGCTCCAGTTAGATGCGCCCGAGTTGGTCAGTACTGATCACTAAAATGTGTACATTTATGTTTCTTAAAGTATTTAATGGAATGAGTCACAATTATATTTTACGAACACAAAAAAAATACATGCAGATATATATGAAAAACATATATTGATGATGTACTTATTTTTTATGGTATGTGGAGGAAAAGCAGCATGCGGGTCAACTGGTGGGAAGTAATTTTTAATAATCGAATAAGCTGCCGGCCTCTAAGTAGGTGGCCTCCGGATCTCTCGCTTACCGTATGAAATACAATAGCAAGCTACAACTTCACGACGGTATTCTGTAAGAGTGTGATACTACCCCGGTCGAGGCGGCCCATTCACACAACAACCAGCAATTGGCTACAGTCTGTCTCAATCTCTATGTGTTTGCGGGTGGTAGGACCTTGTGTCAGCCGCTAAGCAGCAGTGCTTACACTGTTGTGTTCCAGCGGGAGAGCAAGACAGCCAGGTTAATTACTGGCACAAGAGGTATTCCATCTTAGCCCTCCGGGTTGTCAACGCAAATACCAACTCCTAAGTCCAGGTGTCTTTAGGCGGTGGTGATTACTTACCATCAGGTGACCCACTTGCTCGTTTTCCCTCCTATATTTAAATAAAAAACTGCGTAAAACTTGCGTAACAATTCGCCTAAATTTCATTTCTTATACTTTGAAAAGCTCCATTTTACAGCCGGTCACAAAAGCTTATTTTCCCAGCCTTCGGGCGCTTACGCAGCTTACGATATTTATGCTCGTTGCACAATGGCGCAGTGTTTGCTATCGCTTAGCGAGCTTATAGAGCTTTATATGGCCTGGGAGAACATCTATTGCTGATTGGATGTCTCGTAAACGTCTTGTGTTTTGTATTATTTACTGGCTTTTGCACACGGCGTTTTGGTCCCAGAATTAAAAATTAATAAGTATGAGAAATCACTAGAAACTTGTCAACATAATATGGAGAGGAGCATATTAAATATAAAGAAAACGGACAGAATAACCTTAAAAAGCATAAGAAGTAAAACAAACATCTCTGACGTCTCTTATGCAATAAAGAAAACAAAATGGAAGTGGGCAGGACACATACTTAGATGCAAGGAGGATAAGTGGGCGAAGGAGGTAACTGATTGGTATCCGAGAGAGGGAACAAGGAAAAGAGGAAGACCACCACGTAGATGGGAAGACGACCTGAAAGTTGTAGCGGGTGCTATGTGGAGGAGGAAAGCTCACAATCGAGAACTGTGGAAATCACTGGGGGAGGCCTATGCTATAGAGCAAGACAATCTGTGTTCCGATGTCTGAACTTAAATAAATAAAATAATATGTAATCAACTTGTAAGATTGTTAATAAAGGCTATTTGTATTTGTGTTGTATAAGTATGAGAAAATAGTTTGCAAGTAGGACGCTTAGTCGCTTTTACAAGTATGATTCTAACAGCACTTCGGAAAATTGACGTAAGACATTAAGACTAATATGTATGGATTCATAATACAGGTCAGAGAAAGAAGTGCCGGTAAAATTTCTGGCACAAGAGGTATTCCATCTTAGCCCTCTGGTTTGGCAACGCATCTGCAATCTCCTTGGTGTTGCGGGTGTCTATAGGCAGTGGTGTTCACTTACCATCAGGAGACCCACTTGCTTGTTAGCCTTCCAATGTTGTATAAAAAATATATTATTAGGTTGTAACTGCTAAATTACTAGAATTAGTGACTGGACATCCTCAACGTCACAGTCAAGACCTTGACACGCAAAAGTCATTACCGTCATCAGAACTAAAACAATTGATAGGTGTATAATTAACAGGCGTCAGAATCGTAATTATTAATTTATTGCCGTCTTGGTTTCAACGCGAAGTAATTAAAATAATTAAACACTCGAACTCTTTCAAGGGACTGCTAATTATGAACTAAATTAGTTTTAGTTTAAACTGCGTGGTTGCGAAAAGAGGTCAACATGAAAGATGTAGTGTTGTTTTAAAAGTTGATTTATTTATTGGCTTTGCTTACGGATTTTTCTCGCTTGTGTATAACGGCGATAACGTTTTCCACCCTCTAAACCATTACCTATAGTCTTGATTTTTTTGTTTGTTATCGTTATGCCCTAGAACTAGGTTTGTATGTTTCGATTTTATAATATTCCTAAAAGTTTCAAAGATATTGACGCTTTTGTGTTTTGTATGCCACTCCTAAAATGCAGATATTGTCAAATGTATGAAGAATATTAAAAAAATCAAAACAGACGAACCTAGTTCTAAGGCATAATGACAACATCATCATCATCATCATCTCAGCCACAAGAAGTCCACTGTTGGACATAGGCCTCCTCCATGGATTTCCAAAGTGGCCGGTTGGAAGCAGCATGCAACCAGCGCCTTCCTGCCACCTGTATGAGGTCATCGGACCATCTTGTGGCTGGTCGTCCTACGCTGCTGAATGACAACATACCAAAAAATAATTGCCATAGGTTAAGTTTTAGAGGATGGAAAACGTTATCGCCTTTTGTATGGGGAGCGCTTTTTGGGGTTGGGTTCACACTCCTCTTAAGATTTATGTTCAACACCCTGGCGACCCTATCAAAAGGGCTTTCCATACAAACGGCGGCAGCGTTTTCCACCATCTAAACCTTAAACAGATAGCCCTGATTTAGTTGCTATTGTTATGTCTTAGACATAATACATAATAACTTAATAACATATTTACATTGGGAAAATTAACACTAATACAAAAAAAATATATATTTATTTACAGCAAGGCATAATAGGTTTGTATGTTTTGATTTTCAAATATTCTTTATACATTTGGTAATATTTTGTACCTAGGGGTTTCCTACAAAATAAAAAAGTCTCAGCATTTTCTTCTGATTTTTAGAGATGCTAAAAAACCTTCAAACCTAGTTCTAAAGGTAAAACAGCATAGTAAAAATTAGGGTATGGTTATAGAGGGTGCAAAACATTATCGCCCTTTGTATATGTAGAGAGTTCTTCTTGCACAATGGTTAATCACAAACAGCCATAAACTGCAATTTTTTGTAAATAATTAAATGTAAGTAGATTTAAGAAGTGGTTAACTAAATATCTGTTCAAAAAATGCTTTTATTCTCTAGCAGATTATTTTATAAAAAGAAAAGTTAGATGATTTACCACTTCGTACTTTACTTTATTCGTAATTCATTTAACACAGTACTGGGAAGGTTTTCGATTATTTTATTTTTATTTTAAATTCCGATATTTTACTACATATCATTTTTGTTTTTATTCTGTGTTTAATTTGTTAATGTAAATGTATGTATGTTTTGGCCTAGTTGTCTAAAAATAAATAAATGATTATGATTATTTGGAGCCAGTCTATTAAGGAAACCCATATTATCGTGGAATTTGCGTATCACTTGGATCAAATGTGTTTTTCTTGGCGAAGGCTGATTCATATACGAAGACCACCCAAATAGATGAAGCCGCATGCGCATATCGCAAGAGTTTATCTTTTACCTAATATTTAGCAAAGACGAGACGTAAATAACCGTTTTTTTTTACATATTATATTAATTATGGACGTAAATAATGAAGTGTTTTTAAATGTGTTTACCTACAGTGTTGAATACTTAAGATGTAAAAAACATCACAGTAACTGTTTTTTAGCTGGTACTCTGTGAAACTGTGATGCTATCCCTTGTCGAACCAACTAATCTGTACAACCACCAACGGACTACAGTGTGGCTCTAACACTATTAAAGTTATGAAAGTAAGAAAATGTATTGTATATACATACATATCATAAGTGTAATGCATTCAGAAACAGTAGGAAATGACCAGCATTATTACAACCAATTTTATTATGAGAAATTTCTTGTCTGTGGTAGTAGGTAAATCTGAACTTTAATGGTCATTACATACCGATTTCTGTAACGTTATGAGTTAAAATTTGAAACACCTGTCAAAATTCAAGTGGGTATCTATTTTAGTGTCCATAGATATTAAAACAGTTATCGATACGAAACGTCAATCCAATATGTTTTTTTTTTAATATAAACTCACGACATGTGATCTCGAGTGACATGAGAATAGGGACTTCATTCGCTTGTCTATGACTTAAAAAAAATGTTCGGCTTGAAGGATGGATAGAATTGCTGCCATTACTGTTGTCATTCGTTTGTTGGTTTTTTGCTGTTACGGTTTTTTGCAGTTATGATATGTGTGTAGATATAGTAATGTATGCAACTGTATATAATTAAGCCTTAAAACACTTTGCATAGACTACTATTAATTTTCTATTCTATCATAGTTAGACAACAGTGCCCTTTAGCTCAACATTAGTTGTAAACTCGTCTACAAGTTACGGGCCACGAACCGTTACGGCGCGTTACGTCAAACATTAGTACGGTGCATTGCGGCCGGGTGCACCGTTAGCCCTTCGGGTCCGGCCCGGAGAACAAGCTGGGAGCGTAAAACATACAGTCCACCGTGCCACCGTAGAACATAGTCGAAGAGACATACGCATGACATTTGTATGACATAGCCTGGCATTTAACGCGTCGCGTCATTGCGATAGGGTTCTAAGGTGGTATGTGAATATATTTCCCCTACTGTACACTCTATCCCCTTATCCATCAAACTTCTTCTACATAGGCTGCTTTTCCACCAGAGATGTGCGAGGATGTGTAGCGAGGGATGTGTTTGTAAGAACCAATGAAATCGCTTCATTTACCTCGCCTCGGTCAGCACAGCTCTGGTGGAAACGGCTCATTGGTTCTTTACAAACACATCCCTCGCTACGCATCCTCGCACATCTCTGGTGGAAACGCAGCCTTATCGTTATTCTCCTATTAGAGGCTGGACAACATCATAGCTATTTTGATTGTGGAAGCCGCTTTCGTTGCTGAATCATCAGCATACTGCGCGTAAACTAAAGCGATTTTTGCTTAAAGCTTACTGGCCCGTAAGAGAGCTCCATTTATTTTATTTAAGACCTTATTTGTTCGAACAATAAAAATATTTGATTTTGATATTAACGGTTTCAATTGAAGCTAGTCGCTTGTGGCTTTAGCCCAAATCGTGACATGCCGAAACTGACTAGACGGTATCGTGAGATTTCCAACCAGCGATAGCATAACATCGCCATAACTGTTCCCGAGATTTACAACGTTTATTTAACGTTACGTAATCCTTGTTTCTAATGATCTATTTAAATTCATTATTGAACTATCCCAATCAGCTACCAAGAGCAAACATACGTGCATGTTGTCATAGTACTTTTTTTTTATGATAAACGTTTTTCGTATTTTTATCGATGACGCGAACTAGAAGAAACGATGCTATCACACATATAATGTTCTTCAACAAATTGCCAGTCAATCAGTAATTACGGATTTCTCGATCGTGCGCGTTTCACTACGCATGCGTGCTTGCATGACACTTTTTTCGTAATAAACATCTTCAGTGTGTGGTGTCGTATAATAAGGTCAAAGAACTCGTGTTCCTACATTCTGCAAAACATGATTCTTAACCAAGTCGGGAATTTTGTTTAATCACATTAGAAAGGAAGAAAAGAGTCAAAGATTAGCAACATGGCATTCAAATTACTATTGCTGGCAATAATGTCTCTGAAAGTCTTATAGCCCTAATATGACCAAGCAAGTTTAAGTTATCTTACAGCTCTTTCTTATAACATTAATTGTATAGAGCCCACTGTGGCAAAATTAGGGCCACAATGCAATAATTACTTTTGTAGAGTTCATATTATTATGCAAAACAACTTATTTTGTATTATCAATTAATCATTGCAAATGATTCCAGCGACTTTGTCATAAAATAAAATCCAATTTACTGCAACTTTATTGTTCTCACGATTCTTACGAATGTAAACAGAGTTGGGACGGATGTCACACCAAATTGAATTTTGTTTTACATATTACTCACAAACTTACAAATCGGCATCGGTAGCTGCATCACCCACTTCATCTATAGAGGTAGTAGTAGCCTCCATTTTATTTGCCTTCGTAATAGGCCTCCTTCCGAGCCTTTCTCAATACCGGACAATCCAACACCATCTACAAGTGTATCCATTCCCTTTATTCTTGTTAAATGTTGTCCTTCCATCTCATGGGTTGTTGTTGTAGCATCACAAATAAGCGGTATTTAGGCCATCACTATGAAATTACCAGTAACATTACTTACTTACAACGGTAGCGCACTGACCTAAAGTAGATCTTGGCCTTCGATACCAGATTCCTCTACGCCTCCTGGTTCTGAACTACCTCCCACCAGGCACTTGTACCGAGGCAGAACGATCTAAAGGACCTCGCGAGGTCCTTTAGATCGTTTTGAACTTCCTCACTCCAGTGGTAAAGTTGCACAAGTAACATTAATTTTAATTAGTTCATTCATTCTTATAGGCATTCCATTGCTGGATACAAGATTACTCTTACTGGCTGTACGAGAACTTAGCATAACATTAAATTACTTTGGTTCTAAGCAATATCTATTCACTTTAAACTGTAAAGTAGCTATGGTGGTCACCATCTGTCTACAAATGCATCTATTGTCTTTACACGCCATTTTGAGATAGTGGGTGAAGGTTGCGTGTGCGCCGACTGACTCCGCGCCATTCTCATTATGGTTCTTTATCCATTGACTTTGAGTCTGATTCCATTTGGCTTGAGGTATGGAACAAAATTTTCATCTTCACTATAAAACGAAGTAAAGGCTTTTAATGCATTGGATTACTGTTGTTTTTCGTTTGTAATAGATTTTACGAGCTTTGTTTTGATTGTAAAGAAATCTGCCACTACATGATTGTATGTAATTATTTCAATTGTTGGTCATCACGCAATACCTTTATGGAGAAGCACTGATTATTGATTTTTAACATCGGATCGGTTGATCTTTATCCTAATTACTATTTCCATCCGAATTCGTTAAGTTTGCTATTAAATTAAACTTAGAGATTGGAAGATAATGCTCCCCATGCGCTATTTATTTAATAGGTACAATCGATTTTTTTATTTGGCATAGATTGAATATAAATTTAAATTTAATTCGCTAGAAGCGAGGAAATCTATGAATATTTTAATGAGGAATATCGTAATTGGTTCGTTGGATTATGAGTTGCGCAAGATTAACACGTTTTTGTGTGCGTACTGAATCCATTATTTAAAATTCCATCAGATAGGTTAATAAGGAATCGTATAAAAATCTTCCAAGGTGTGTTTGGTAATGATTGGCATGTAAACAATCCCACAAAAGTTAACGAATGCTTTAAAATATTAGTTTATAGTTTTTGCCCGCCACTTCGTACTAATGGAATTTGGAAGTAAGTGTCTAACTCGGCTTCTAGATGGCGTATCAAGATAAACCATTCACCTGATTTTAAGTAAGACATCGGCCACTTACTTTATTACATACATATGTGTTTTAATGGATACATAATGTACTCAGAATTGTCGTTGTTACCTGGCAAATTTTAGTTTGATGAAACAGGGGCTAGATCATTTAAGCCTACTCCAGATTTAGTACTACTGGCAATATACTAAATAAAGTACATTAAAAACCTCTATTTAGGAGTGTTCAACACTCAAAATATAAATATATACATCACGGGCAAAACACAAATATCACAAACACAAATGAATACTGAAACAACACAATCTCGAATACAGTCTCGCTCAGTATACTGCATCGGTAAAGAGTGGCACTGATTTTCAGCGCGACCATTGAGATTCTAAACTAAAACAAGTTGACGCTAAAGAAAGACAAACGAAGGCGGGACTTAACAAAAAAAAACATTGTAACTACATAAGCGCCATTCATCGTTGCTTTATTCTTCATTGGCCAAAATGATTTAAAAGCCGAGTTAAAACTAACAATAGCCAAGGCAAATATTCGAGCGATATTGCTTCCAATAGGTCCAATATTGCGTATCAATAATTTTCTGTATTGAGATAGGTACAGTATTTTTTCTTCATTTAGCTTTTGATAACGAATTATACATAAGATGTCGAATAGAAGTATTAGTAGATCGATTGTTGTCGAATTTAGCTTGCATTTGTGATGTCTAGTTATTTATAAACTTCTTTTGACACGTACTCACCGAATTGTTTTCTATCCATTGCAGGCAATATACGACGCACCACGACGCAGAGCAGTTCAAATGCGACAAGGGATTCGCAGCTACTGTCATTGCTCGCGGCGCGAAGAAGACAGCTGCTAAACGGACGGCTAGCAACACATATCAACAATCTAGCAAATATAGCGCATAAGCCGCATAAGTATGTATTAGATTTATTTCTTTAGCTTATGAGACGTTCTTGTAAAAATAGGACTTCAGAATGCCTTTTTGTACGTCTATTTCGACCACGTTGTCCTGATCATGAGATAGTTTCCCAAGAGATTAAGTTATGAATTCCTGTTTTTTGCGTTTCAAGTGTGCAAGGGTACAAAACATGAAAAATTGGAAGTGATCCAAATCAAATTCGATAAATAAGCGATGGTTGTTTTTTTTGCAAAGATATCTTATAATTTCATCAAATATTATTTTCTCGTACACGTTACGTTACAAAAACTTTATTTTACCTTTCAGGAGCAATACAACATTCCTTCAAATCGAAGTGAGAGATTCAAATAGCTCCATAGTTAAGAGAATAACATTCGAGAACTCCAGCAACGAAGCAGCGCCGAGTCTCCGGCTTACCACCTCCGACGGCATAAGAGACACTAAACAAGATCTCAAACCCCACGAGATCAGACACCTATTTGTACCCAAAGTATACCAAGACACGAGAAGTAGAGCCGGATTTATTAACAATAGAAGACTCAATAAAACTGTACAAGGACCATCAACGGACATTGGAATAATTTATGTCCCACCTGAAAACTTAGAAGGATTAGATAAAGAGGTAGATTTAGAACCTGATGAAGAATTTCAGGTAGATGAATCTAATCATGGTTTATATTTGCTTAATTATTCAGATACTGATAACGTTACGCAAACGCCGGTGTTGAATATTACAGAAACTACAAGTGAAAATAACGTGAATAATACTTTTGGAATCGAGACCACGATGACGTCGGTCAATGCTTCTAATGACAAATCGACTGAAGCACCTAATGTTCATGTGCATAAAAAGAATGAACAGATAGAAGACATGCTTGTGAATAATAATGGTACTGAAAATACAAAACTTTTAAGGGTAGAAAGTGAAAAAGATAAAAGAAATGATACACTTTTTATGTCACAAGAAATATATAATCACTTTCGGCCGCTTGAAACTGAACTGCCTGTAGAAGACATGGCTCCATTTCTGCATTTTGGACAAAAACTTGGTGGACAAATCATTAATGATAACTTAACTGACTCTCCATCTCTATCGGCATCAACAAAGTCAGTTAATTTTATTGCAGCTCCGCCAGAAAGAAGAAAATTTAATTCAAGATATTCAGCTACAGAGAAGTACAAAAATACTAGCGTCGATGAAGAAGAAAATAATGAAGAAATGGATGTGTCTGTAGTAAAAAACACAATAGAGAAGAATAAAATTAGAAACACGGTAAAAGGACCAGCACCGCAAAGACACGTCGGATTAGTTAACGCTTATAGGAAACAAAGTTCTACGTCAGCGACGTCCAAACCTCCAAATTTTGCACAATTGAATGTTACTGAACCAATAATAATAAATGTTACTCCTAGCTCTACAAATAAAAGCAGCAGTAATGGGACTAGTAATATCGGAAATACTAAAATAGCTAAAGATAACACAAACTCTACGCTGAAGGAAACTAATGTTAATAAAGCTAATGGAACGATAGCGCCAAGAAATTATACCCGAAGCTATTTTAATTTACGCCGTCGACCAGCGAGAGTGACAGCAGCTTCTAATACTGAAAGTATACTTCCGATAATAGTCATTAATGCCACAACAGAAAAAGCGTCAACAGTTTATACTGCTGTTGTAACTTCTGTATCTATAACATCTTCAATGAAGGGACAAAATAAAACTGATGGTAAAGAATTTGATAACAGTACTGCTGTCGAAATCAATGTGCCAAATGAAAATTTAACTAATCCGAATTCTTTTCTGTTAAATGTTACTGAAACGACACCTATTCCATCACCGGCTTCAAGAACACCGTTCAAACATAGAATAAGGATACGAACTACAACCACGGAGAGCAGTGTTAACGCTAGTCCTAGTTCTACCCCTGTAGTTCATGTACATCGAGCTTATGAAGCCAGTGATGTAACGACAAAAAATACAGACCTTAAAAATGAAGCAACGACATCAAGGATATCTGAAAGATTGGCAAATTTATTTAGGCAAAATGACAATGAGACTCCAAATAACGGAAGTACAATAAGACCAAAAAATATTTTGAAAAGACGACGACCGACGACTACTACTACGACTTTAGCTCCAGTATCTAATTTACGACCAATACAAGTGACTTCAACTACGACTGAACGACCAACGACTCCAGTAACTACTTTACAAACAACTGTAGCAACAGAGTCTACTAATAAACCAATAATCGTTACTTCAAGGACGTCTTCCCAATCTAGTTATAAACCAACTGTTGTACCAAATACTACAACAGAACATGAAAAAAATAATTCTGCAGTGGATGCAGTAGAAGTAACCAAACCTTCTTTAGATAATGAAGTAGTGATAGAAGCTGAGAAAACGTATACAGCATCTTACGTTTTAGCTGGAATAGGTTTTTTACCTGTGATTGCTATAGTTGTGTTTGTATTAAGGAATATATTAAATAAGAAGACCAAAGAGATCGATACTGAGTACGAGGGTTACTTTGATGACGACGAACTGAAAAAGGAATCTCCTATTACTCCGGTGGCCAGGCCCCCGATACCAACGCCCACCAAACCGGATCAAAAATGGGAGTTCCCAAGGACCAAACTTAGACTTCAAACTCTATTAGGACAAGGGAATTTTGGACAAGTGAGTATTTTACTTTACTAAAGCCTAACTGTCCAACATACGCTCAATAGCAACAAGCACAAGAACGAGATGTATCACAGACGTTGTATTTTTTGGTATCAATCGATGTCCTATTTACTCGTCACATACATGTATGTCGGACAAACTCTTTATTTTTATAATGAATTAAATAAAAAAAACTAACAGTTGAGTGCATAGGTACATAAGAAAGTCGTTTAAGATTGACCGCAGCAGTAGACTGCTAAATTATTAAAATTTGTCAACGGGAGAAAATATCAGTTGGAAGTTACATTTATCTTCTAGTCATAAAAAGATAATCAGTAAGTACTACAATGACATTAACAGTAGGTATATCGTAACTAACTTTAATGTGACTCTTATTCTCTTCAAGGTATGGAAAGCCGAAGCCGACGACCTGAACGGACACGACGGGCTAACGCGGCTGGTTGCCGTGAAGAGTATCAAGGAGTCCGCCTCCCAGAAGGAGAAGCAAGAACTTCTACACGAGATATATATCATGCAGAAGATCGGAACACACCCTAACGTGGTGACACTGCTTGCTTGTTGCACTGAACATGGTAATTTGGCATTGATACAATTAACTTTGTTTATGTTATACAAGTTTGACACCCTAATTTTTTGACAGCTCGTATTTGCCAGACTATATTTGCCTCTCAATATCATTTTCAAATGAGCTATGCCTCGCATTGGCAAGTAATTAGTGAGCTCGTGACGATACTGCAAAAGGAGCTGTTGACATTGATGACAGTTTGTAACTTTCTAAAGGAATCACCAATCAAATGGATGATACGTAATAGATCACCGCCTTTATTCACGTACTACGTACGTTTGACGTACGTAAGTTTCGCGTATTAACCAGTCATGTAAAATGTTTCAGAGCCATACCTCCTCATAATGGAATACGTAATGTGCGGCAAGCTGCTGACGTACCTGCGCGAGCGCCGCTCTCGGCCGGACCGTTTCAGCGGCAGTGGCGCGCTCACGTCCCGCGATCTCACGGTCTTCGCGTACTGCGTTGCCCGAGGCATGGACTACATCGCTTCAAAAGGAGTAAGTTCAAGTATAGTGTACCAAACAACTACTTAACCACTTATCGATCGTATTACAAGGGAATAAGTTCTAAAAGGGGCTAAGCAATTACGAGTAGTTGGTCGACTATACAAGTGGTTTGAGCCGTAGATCTCATAGTTAGTCGCTAGCTACGTACAGTACGAATGAGCCGGATCGAGATAGTACTGTTCCTGTGGAAAGTCGACGTAAGTTACCAATGTCCATTTGCGTTTCTTTCTGCTAATGAAAATATTGGAGACCCAAATACCCTTTCTCTTTTCCTTTCGTAAAGGCCGGCAACGCTGTTTTTTCTCGATTATTACCATTGTGTTCGTGATCAGTGATGATTACTGACAGTCATGTGACCTGCGCCCATTTTCCTACTAAGCTGCGGCGTTATAACTATGCGTAGCATCTTTTACATACCTTATTTATAGATAAGAGAGCTAAACAAACATGCCGGTCACCTGACGGGACGTGATTATCTCCTCTCGTGGGAACAAGCCAAGAGGATCCATGATCCATTGCTACCCTTTAGATCAAAGTAGGTCTCCGGATCTGTCACTCACTGTACAAAAAGCAGTAGTAAGCTACAATTTTACGCCGGCGGTCTGTGAGAGTGTTGAACCACTGCGTTTGAGCCAGCCAGCTTGTGCCAGAATTAGCAACTACAGTGTAGTTTGTCTTTAAACCTGGCTTCCTAAGCTAATAAAGGCAACAAACGTTCCAAGGCAGAGAGTCACAGCGTTTATCATTCTGTTGGTGATAAAACTTATGATCTTTCTCTTACTAGATCGTCCATCGTGACTTAGCCGCTCGCAACGTCCTGGTCGACCACAACAAGCTTTGCAAGATTGCCGACTTCGGGATGTCACGCGCAGCTGGCGGTGCGTCCCGCAACCGTGGCGCCCTGCCCGTGCGCTGGATGGCGCCCGAAGCGTTGCTGTACAACGTGTATAGCCACCAGACTGACGTGTGGGCATTTGGGATCACGCTGTGGGAGATTGTTACGCTAGGTGAGCCTATTTTATATGCCACGTTGATGATAACGTGGGTTACAATATAGGTACCGTACTTGATAAAATCAAATGAAACTGTAATGGAAATAGAGAAGACTTTATCAGTACTTTGTCTTTAACGCAAGCGCAAAGTAGTAAAAAGCATTTCATAAAACCTATTTTTACATGTGTCATTTTGCATGTACTCATACTTATTCCCAAGGACCGAGTTTTCAACTATAATAAGTTTTTTTTTTTAATAACTTTTACGAGGATCTTGAATATCAAACAGCTTATCGAGCGATTAAACAGCAAACCTTCAAATAACTTTAATGCGGGGGTTGCAAATTGTAAATAATCTAAATCTACGAGTAAACACATAAAACAAATCGTCACTTATTAATGTTCAACCCGATTTTGGTTGACTTGATCAGGCAACCGAAAGACAAAATGTTCGCGAGTGGAGGGGGGGGGGGGGGGGGGCTGTATAAAGCAATGCTTTTTAGTAACTTAACCATCACGCGGAGATGGCAGTTAGCATCCAGAATCAAACGAAGTCGAGGGGAAAAGCTAGTTACATGTAACCTCGTCTCCCATTCCAGGTTCCACACCCTACGCAGCGATGTCCGGTCGCGAAGTTCTGGCGGCAGTTACGGAGGGCTACCGGCTGGAGCGCCCTCCGCACTGCAAGCCCCAGCTCTACCGGGCTATGCACTCCTGCTGGCACGCCGACCCTTCCCAGCGCCCCACCTTTGCGGCCCTCAAGTCCCAACTCGCTGAGTTACTGGACAACGAACCCTCCGAAGGAAACTACGTGGATCTGGACTCATTTTACCAGGAGTCCTCGGTTTACAGCGATCCGTCGGCCATCATCCATGATGATGAGGGGCTTTCAGCGGAGTACGATAGAGAGAGACGGTGTTTTAGAGAGTAAGTTTTACTGACATATAAATAAATTTTGCATCGTTTGCCCCCCATATTACAAAGGCCTCACAAAAACCAAAGAATACAGAATCATCAACATACTCACGTGTGTGCTGCTAGATACAAGGTCAGTGACCATCTTGACTCAGTCGAGTGAAGAAGACAAGTATTCCGCAATAACCCATCAGAGAAATAACTCTTTAGGCGGCCATCAGATAAAAAGAAAACCACTGAGTTTTATCTTCATCTTCCTAGCGCTTTTTCCTGTTTCTTCGTTCGGGGTACGTTCTGATCTTGACTCCAGATTTAAGTTAGGTTGGAGCAACTGCCATCTATCACCGTAACTTCTGTGATGAGGTAACCAAACCAATATAACAAAAGTATAAACGAATAAGTCATTACAAAATGAACGTTTTGTTTCTATCACAGTTTAGCACATAGCATCTAACTACCTATGACTATTCTTTTTTTACTAGAGGCAATACAAGGTCCTGGTATCAAAAACACCATTTTAGATATTCAAGCTTTAATAAATACTATCTATCTTCTTGTCCATAGAATGAAAGCTCAAAAATAAAAATTGATCACAACTCTTCTGCTTAATAACATAATAAGCTCACTCCGCCGTCTTGTCTTCTGACCTTTTTCCCATAGTCTTTTAGCAAACCAGGTAAGGAAAAATAAATTGGAACGACTGCCATTTGACCTGCATAACCCTTGTTCCAGGGAGACCAGAGCCGTAGGATTGTCAGTATTTGATGATGTCATTTTCGTTGGCATAGATGATTATGAATTTTTTTCCCTCTCAGCGTAAGAGCGTTACTTACTACAAATTTGGTAATGGGACTCATTGGGACATTGCGACCGACGGGTATCGAGCTTGGTATCTTGTGATCACCAATGCTCTCAACAACAATCCATCAAAGCTCCGCTTCAAAAAGCGCTCTCCATACAAGTTTAAATGGCGATAACGCTTTCCACCCCTGAAAACCTTAATCAATAGCCATGATTTTTCAGTATCCTCTTATTATACCTTAGAGCTAAGTTTGTATGTTTTGTTTTTTCTGATATTCTTCATAGTTTTTGAAATATTTGCATAAAAAAGTGTCAAAATTTTCAAAATTATAAGAAATATTTAAAAAATCAAAACATACAAACCTAGTTTTAAAGCATAACAACAGCATATTAGAAAATCACGGCAACAGCATAAGGTTTAGAGGGTGGCAAACGTTACCCCTGTTAGTGTGAAGAGCGCTGGGTTCACAATAGTCTGAAGTGTAATGATTGCAGTGTATGTTTTGTCATTGTCTGTGTTTACCTTTGGCTTCGAGAGAAAAGGACATTCATTTAAAATTAAGATATTGTTTGTTTATTAATATGGAGGTGAATGGATGTCATGCATGATGATTGCGGGTTGGTGGAATGTTAATCAGGGTTAGCGCCTTTTTCTCATCCTCGACGTTTTCTCACAGACTTACCAAAGGCCCAGCGAAATACGACAATCGTGGTTTCAACTTCCGCGACGAAGACCTACGAAACAAATTTGGAATCGGCACACCGAGAATGGGCGGTTTCGGCATCCGAGACGTCCCTTTTAACGACCGAAATTTCTCAGACGGCGAGTTCAACGAGCGCACTTTCACCGAAAAGAGTTTCACCGATAAAAACTTCACCGAATCAAACTTCAATGAGAGGAAGGAGAAGTTGTCGACTTCTAGTTTTCACAAGGAACGAGAGGGAAGGGAAAACAGTTTAGTTAGTAGGAACAGTTTTAGTGGCTTTCCGAGGATAGGTACGAGGGATGGGCATTTCCAGCTCATGTCTGATGGGAGAAATAAAAGAGTGTCGGAATTTGAATGTGACATCTAAAGTAGATTTATAAAAAGTGCGGTAAAATGTCGGTCCAGTCAAATCGAAAGCTGTGTTAAGAACAGATTTATTGTGAGCTGATTAATACGGACGACGTTATGCTTCGTTGACATTTAAATGGAGTTTAAAAACTGACTGATACTTGTTAGTAGTAGCGTTTGTATATAACTTTGCCAACACACGCACAGAATCATGTTTTTATTTTCATACAAATTATTTTTTTGCACTCGTGTGAACTCGTGATAATTAAATTTAAGTTTCGATTTCAATTACGTTGAAATTATGTAACTTGAAATAATGTGTTGATATTTTGTAAATAATTGTTAACTTATAATGTTCTGGATGCGTGTTTGCGTTGATTGGTGTTTTTGTAAATAAATTGTATTGAATATAAGAAGTGCTTGTGACAAACTAAAGGAACTGTATTGTAATTTTTAGGTTATTAATTTTATCATGGGACAATGACTTCAGAATTGTATGTTACTGATTCAAATATGATATTTACCTAAAATGTTAAATCATTTATATGTAAAGTTTTATTACAGTATTGCATATATAACTTGTTGGATCATAATGGTGCTATGTCGAAGTATGTAACTTTCAAATAATATCCTGTTACTCTCCATTTTTGATTTCTGTCTAAACTTGTGGCCAATAATGAAAAAGCAACGCAGAAAAATATATAAACACGTAATAGTAGTTTATGCAACTGCTATATAATGACAGACCTTAAAACATGAGTGTGGTTTTATTAAATTAATTTATAGTTCTAATGGCCATTGGACGTTATGTGGAATATTTTCGTATTGATACGGTAGAAATTGAAAGCCTATAAATAACAAATCATTTTATTCACTGGCCTAGTTTCTTAGCTAGTTAGCATAAACAGTTAAAACAGTTTACATTTTTTCAAATGCAATGTGCTTAGCTAAAATAAAAAAAATTGTTGGCTATTTTTTACATACCACGTCGCTGGGAAATGAACAAGCGGCTCGCCTGATGTTAAGCAATTACCGCCGCCTATGGACGAATGCAACTCCAGGGGAATCACGCACGTGTTGCTGTGCAAGAACCTTTAAATGCCCTTTTTGAAGACGTACCTCGCTGAGGAAGCCTCAGAAAATCGGCAGCTCTTTTGTAAAAGTCTAACCCCCTTATTCATAAAAACTTAACAATATTTTTAAGCTAACAAATGTTTTGTCTCTTCATTTGAGGGCAAACGTCACAATGGCAGATAAAGACATAAAAAATGTTAACTAACAAACGTTTACGAAGCGTTTATGAATAAGGGGGTAGGTCTAAAAAGACTTCATAATTCTAGATGAAAACCATACAAACTACCGTGGCCCTAACATGACCGGCTTATTTTGGTTTATCTGAGTTTACCAGTATGTGCATCCCTTTCTTATGAAACAGAGACGCAGGAAGGGATGAACTAAACCTGGGCAAAGGTGCAATTTTTGAATCTCACCAGGAGTGCGATTTTAGAATCTCATGGGGTGACTAAAGCTCTCCAAAATGGCCGTTTTTCATAGAAATGCGGCCATTTTGGTAAGCTTCAGTCACCTGGTAAGATCCAAAAATTGCACCCCAGGTGACTAAAGCTCACCAAAATGGACGGATCTCTGTGAAAAATGACCATTTTGGTGAGCTTTGGTCACCTGTTAAGATTTAAAAATTGCACCCTAGGTGACTAAAGCTCACCAAAATGGACAGATCTCTATGAAAAATGGCCATTTTGGTGAGCTTTAGTCACCTGGTGAGATTTAAAAATTGCATTCTAGGTCATGTTAGAGCCACGACCGTTGTTATTATGACATAATGCCAAAATGTAAAAAAAAAGAATTTGGAGTAGTTTGATTTAAACAATATGAATAAATTATTGGTAATTGCCAAATAAGTCAAAATATTGGTCTTGTAATTAGTCTTTACTTCAACAGGAATCAATTATAAATGTGAGTTAGATAACTGTTTTGTAAATTTTATACTGTTGCCTATATACTATAGAACTTTATAATATGTTAAAATCTGATATTTTCTGTTTTAAGTATCAGTTGAATATAACTTTCTAGTCTCTATAAGATACGACATTGGTTTGTCCGCTAGATCTGAATAAGTGTGTTCGTGTGAAAGATTTATAATATTTTAAATATAGGAATGTATTGAAAATTATACTTGATTTTTATTTTCCCTTAGATTTAGGAGAGATAACAAATCCTATAAGTGTGATAACTATTATATTTGGATGTCTGTTCCTCAATCAAGCATTAACGGATAGACAAGTTTAGACGAAATTTAGCAGACAGATCGAATATCACTTCATCAATTTTTAATTTTATCGTGAGTCAATTTTTTGCTGAAGCTTGTGACATTCGGTATATTCTTATAGTGGTATTTTGACCTATCATAAATATTTTAATGCTTTTGGTGAAATTTAAATCTGTGAAATAATACATTCTGCAAAAGAATTTTTGGCTAAAAGATAGTACGGGGAATCACTCATGTTCAATTGAGTTACTGGACAACAGTATACAAAAAACCTCGAAGGTAAGTACAATTGCAACAACTTTAAACAAAGCAGCTATGGTAACGATACCAGTCTTTGACAACGAAAAGATCCAATCATTGACGGGAATATACAAAAATATACAAAAACATACAAATAAAAAAAAGTAAAAACGAGACACAATTATGTCCACTACTGGTAAAAACAATGTCCTGTGCGTGTCAAGCACTAGGAGGGTTACCTTACATAGGATCAAGTAAAGTCAGCTTCATTAAACTGCAAATTGTTAGAATTTCAATAAGAGTGAAACCAAACGTTTTAGCGAGAAGAAATAAATGTTGATAATATGCATGCAATAATATTAGAACCATTTATTTCAGGCTGCATAGGCCCATAGAAAAATACCTTAAAGACTAACATACATATTTACAAAAAAAAAACAAAAACATTAAAATTAGCACGTTACCTCGGCGACGTGTGACCTAGTTGCGGGTTGTCCCGCAACCGTTCGCGAAAACGACGGAAAGCGACTCCCTTCGGCCAGAATTCCTGTTTCATGAAGGTCGGCAGATGATCGGTCGGCACCCGCACCACAAAGGACGTAAAATTGACGTTGTGGCGGTATTACACCTTTATTCTAGATTTTATTTCTCCTACTGTAATATTCCATCTTACCTGTACTACATGTATGCGATGAATAAAGAATCCTTAATAATATCATAATGCGAAAGTAACTCTGTCTGTCTGTCGCGCTTTCACGCCAAAACTACTGAACCGATTTAAATGAAATTTGGTACACATAGTCTTAGAGCCTGAGAAAGGATATAGGCTACTTTTTAATGCGAAATATGGGTTGTCAGGGGTTGAAAGGGGGGATGAAAATTTGTATGGAAGTATCGTCAGTTTTAAAGCTAGAAGCTTGAAACTTCGTTTTTAGGCTGTTGATTTGATATAAATAAATATGGCATTCAAAGTTTGTAAAAGTTTTACCCTCAAGGGTGTAAATAATAATAGGGAACCGGGGATGGATGAAAGTTTGTATGGAAATATAAGGTAAGGTCAAGTAAGACACTACTCCACGAGGACGAAGTCGCGGGCACAGCTAATATACAATATAAGAGTCAGGCCCCCAATTCTGGTGTTCATCGAAATTCATCTCACACACGAAATGTGTCAAAAATGACAGATTATAGAGGGAGCTGACAGCTCTAGTTGACGTATCTTGAATGTGACTTTGTCTCTACTGACCGGTGACCCACGCGTGTTTGCCTTCCTATTTCATAAAAAAAAGTAAACTTGGCAGGCCATGTTAGAGCCAGTGTAACGCGCCACAGTAAACAGGAATAAACCTTTCGCGTACTTACTACTAAAAAAAATAATGACAGAATCGCTTTTTTTTTTTTTTTTTAATACTACATAGGAAGGCAAACAAGCAAGTGGGTCACCTGATGGTAAGTGATCACCACCGCCTATAGACACCTGCAACACCAAAGAGAGTGCAGATGCGTTGCCAACCCAGAGGGCTAAGATGGAATACCTCTTGTGCCAGTAATTACACCGGCTGTCTTGCTCTCCACGCCGGAACACAACAGTGCAAGCACTGCGGCTTAGCGGCAGGATTAGCGAGCAAGATGGTGGTAGCGATCCGGACGGACCTTGCACAAGGTCCTACCACCCGCAAAACCCGAAAAACTGTTACGCTTGACAGTAGTAACACTTGACCAACTTTTAAATGAACTTGAAATTAGATTTAATCGCAATCGTTGAAATGGTTGTACTCGTAGTCTATAATTATTGATTTGATAATGACAACCCTTCAAGACTTCTAAACGGTTTGATTACTGTGATAATATGTGCAAGATGACGAAACCTTTGTATAAAAGTCTTAAGGAGAATCGCTACGTATAAAGCTTGAATTTAAAAAGATTCGCAGTTTTTTTTAAATCTATTGTAGTTATGGTGTGACTTTATCAATTCTAACAGTTTTGCGCTACTGAAAAACTGTTTTTAATATTTTTTTAAACCAAAACACAATCTTCCTAGAAACAGTGCTTGGTCACAAAACAGCGGGGATTGTTAAAAAGTCATAAAATATCGTTAACCCACAAAAAATTAATCATTGCGAATTTATTTTAAAATTTCCGCCTTCTAAGAAGCGATACCCTTAAGTACTATTTATTATAATAAACATTTCTTAATTGAAACAAATTACATTTCAATCACAAAACCAACCGTTCAAAAAACTAGCAACACATAATTATTTTCAGTTCTAAAACCTTTATCAAACATGTAATAGGAGCCAAATTACGTTCTATGAGCAGCTATTACTTTGTTGATGGCTGTATAATTTGCCAAAGGCTTCCATTATAGAACTATTATAGAGACAAGGAAAATGGTTAGATTATCAGATTAAATGATTGCGGTGACAGTATTTCTTGTTACTTTCTTTGTGATTGAAGCATCGCTTGTATTTTACATACAGGGTGTCTTTAAATTAAACCGTCGATGCAATAGTCATTTTTTATATTCATAATCAGGAATCAAAAGCATTTGATGGAAACTATGACTACTGTTAGATGAAGAATAGAATAGAATAATTTATTTGCATAGATAAAATAAGTCGTTTTTACATAAAACAATATAAGAATAGGTGGCACAGAGACATAAGGCAGCTTATTCCGCTATTTGTATCTTCATACTAGCATGTACTTGTTTCTTGTATTATAGATGTAATTTAAGGATCAGAAACAAGATTAAAGCTTTAACAAAAGGCTTTTTATACATATTTTACATAAATGAGAGATTGATGAATTTTTAACTGAATAGAGACGATTATTGTTTGCAATGCGTTTAAATTATTTTTACATTCAAAAGTTTGGTGTCTGCATGAACAGTAAAGTCAATAAATATATTATGTATAGTTTTGCACAGTTGCAATGAAGTGAAGTAAAAAGTATATACATATTTTATCTTTCACTGTTTACTTTAGTAAAAATGGCACAAGGAACTTATGGTTACTTAGATTTCTACGGGGTTAGATTAGAGTGACGTCATGCCAGGTTGGCACTGCTCGTTGAGACATAGTTATATCTCTACTGAGTCTAATGATTATGAGCCCATAGTCCTCTGGTAAAAATTATAGTCATAAAAATAAAAATAAAAACCGAACAGCCTGTAGCAGTAAAATAGTTAACAAATACAATATTGCTTAACGCGCTGCGCAGGCGCTGCGGTGAACGAAAGTGCTGTTTCATACTTATCACACTCTTCCACGGCGCATTGTTTAGAATTTTATACTTATAGCTCTTTACCACTGCGCCATTGTCTAGCGTTCTGTGCAATGTAACTTCCTATTGTGTGGAATGGAAATCAATGATTATGGGGAAATATCAACTTAAATAAATGTCTGAACAAAGCATTACCATATTTTACAATACTTACCATATACTTAATTAAGAAGAATGTTTTCCTAATTACATAATATTATAATTAATAACATAACTTTACATTTACTGTCACATGACAGTAAATCTAAACTTGTATGTGGAATTTATGAGCGCTCCGTCAGCTTAACAATCACTTATGTATCTGTAAACTTTTTAAAAATAGGTATATTTTTCCATACAGGATTTCCATCCATGTATTATTAAGCTTTTTATTCAAAGAATATTTAATCAAAAAATCGTTGTATGATATTCGTAGCAAAAGCTCTGCTTGGTTTAGGACTATAGATCAATCGGTGTAAATTGTCACATTTTATATTTTTTCTTTTGTCACTTAATCCGTTACAAAAAACAGTATATTAAAAAACCGTTCTTTTCGGTCTTCAGAAACCATATTCAAATTTTATTATCATTATTAAAAGTTAATATCTACGCGAATTCACGTCGTAAAATTAGGTTTTTTTTGAATTATTAATATTTATATTATATTACTAACCTAAATTAATTACAATCCTCTAATCCTTTTTTATTCCCTTAAGTAATCTATTCCAGTTAAACTCTGAGCATAAGAGAGAGGATAATATACAAACTAATTTTTTTTTTTACTTTTCTCACATTCATTAAATAATCACCGACATTCAACTATTAAGGAAACTATCTCACTAACCAAACTATCACCGTATTCTCTTCAACACAATGTAAATTCACATAGAAGAGAAATCTCGCTAACGAAAGAAATGGCGAATTAAATGCCATCACAATTAACCTTCTCAAAACTTATACTGATTAGTATTATTCCGCTTACATTGTACTCTGTTCAAGCAAAAAAATGGATTTTATCTTAAGTACGGTTAATTCTACTTCAAGAAGTTGAATACACTCAAAGTCAATACAAATACAGTTCCTAATCATGCGAAACCTCTTACAATCATGACGTGACTCGTTAGTACAAAATCCACTCCGCTCAATATCCATAATCCATAAGTATTATAGTTATTCGGTAACACAATCGACTGTGAAAGCATGTTCGAAAAAGTGGAATATCATCCTATCAAATCATAGTTCTATTACATTGTCACAGTAAATAATACGCAGTAGAATCACCACTCGTCTTTGCACCATTCAACTTAAAGCGCAAAACTCAACAACATCCATTTTACCATAAGCATTAAAACAATTTTTTTTTGATGTCATGTAACACCTTTTCAGTGTAAGTGATCGTTGATAAACGCATTGACTTATCAATAGTGACCCAAAGGTGACCCTGTGACGGTGAAAGTCGCAAGTTCCGGCATAATCTGACACCTGAATATACGAAGATGAGCGTGCGCGGGCGCAGGCCCCACGCGCTCATTCGACGCGCGACGGAGGAAAGCTGCGCGCGCATCGCTCGCCAACATATGCACAATTATAAGATTTCTGTTGCATAATTTATAATGTGCCAGTGTAGTGCAATCAGCATGGATACAGTTTGATAGAAATTAAAGAGTGCAAAAAATGGCGTTTAAACTTCTATTTGTGTTAACAGTAGCTTTAGTAGTAGCTGATGATGATTTGCAAGACTTTGAGTTCGCGCCGAATGAAGCTGGAGAAATTATGATAGCCCAGGAGTCAAGGCATTACCAGACTTTTGTGAAACCGCCAGTGAGAATTGTTAAACCTAACGGAGTGACCAACTCACATCGTCCGCAGTACAACCTTGATTCCTTTGAAGATGTGGATGAAGCAGAAGCTACTACTCAGCGAAACGTGAAGAACTATAAGTCTTCGTTCAAGTTGCGGGCCAAGGAAGGGATGATTAGGGATGCGGTGTTAAGGGCTTTGGAGAGGAAGGACCATGTGGGCAAGTTTGCTCAGATCCTGCCCATCATCAGAGCAATGTCTGGGAACCAGAGAGTGGCGTTGGCCTCCCTAGTGGCCAGCCAGGTCAGCACGCCACCAGGACGGCAGCCGCTCAATCTGTCACAGGTACGTTTTATTTGATAGCTTTGGAAATTTGGTTTGGCGCCAAGCCGAAAGGCTGCCAGTCTGTACTTTGGTCGTAGGTTTTTGGTTGTAGCTACTTGGATATGTTTTCTACTTTTCATTTATGTTTGACCGAAAGAACATGTAATTAAAGTGTTGTTTGGCAAACTTTTTATGGTAAAGAGAAGGAAACGAGCATGCTGGTCACCTGATGGAAAATTATTTCCGTCGCCCATGGAAACTAACGCCTATAGAGAATTGCTGATAAATGTCAGAATGAAACAATGCACCTACATGACAATGAGACAAAATATAATAAAAAAACTACCACAAAATCTGGACACTAAAATCGCAACCAAATCTAAAATTTTCACCGGTCATTAGCTTCACCATAACACCATCCACTTTATGCTGCGTTAAATTCTTGCTCAATATTTGCAATACCGGTTGACAAGTGAAACCGTTTTGGAACCTTTTATGTGATTTACTTTCATCTAGAGGTATAATGTATTTGGCTTCATCTTTGTTTCTTTCTTTGATTTTACAGCATATCTCTCAGGCATCTTTATAATTTGCATCTTGGTATGTACGCTTATTGTTATCTTAACTAATTTCGTCTTCATCTTTAGTCAACGGTTTATGATTTGTCTCTTACTTAACATCCAAAGAAACATTATTACGCTTCTTATGGCTCTTAGTTGTTAAAAAACCGTTGTCTAGTACCCATAACACAAGGTTTACTTAGCTTGGGACTAGGTCGATTGGTGTGAATTGTCCTGAGATATTTATTTATTTATTTGCATCTTTAAATTGATATGTGACGGTTCTCTTGTTGTGACGATTAATAACAAAACTATTGACTATTCAAGTTTCCTTACATAAACTATTCGTTATTCTTTATCCATAACATTGCACGCATTATTAAGAAATTGAGAAACAATGCCGGTAAAACTTATGTAAAATTACATTGATTTTGAGTATTGGTCTTGATAATATTGAGTATTACAATTTTATGTATTCTCTTAGAATACTCATAGCTCAGTATAATTATAATCCGAAGTTTGCAGTGTAAAGTAATTTGTATAACCATCGATTACATAAGAAATTATCAATAATATCAACATACCTTTCATAAAACAACAAGTGTCCTGGAACTTTGAGAGGCGTGTATGGTGTCGAAGCCAACAGAAGAGGCCCTTTAGATAATATAATAAACTGAGATGGTTTAATACTGCAGACCCTGTTCAAGTCATCGGGTATATTCAGGGTCTGCACCAGCCTGGTGTAAGGAATACGGTGAAAGATGGTACCTAGATCATGTTCGAGTCAGACACTCAGGGTCTGCACCCGCCTGGTGTAAGGACTGCGGTGAAAGATGGTACCTAAACTGTACTTGGTTACGAGGAAGAAAATGATAATATAGTAATAACTGGGTGGTGAAAAGCATCCCTCTACCCGCTAACTGTCGTAACAGTAAAGTAAACTTAGATACAACAACTGGAATTGTTATAGTTTTTAAGCTTTGATCCAGTTAACCTTTTAAAGCATAATGTTCAAATAAAGACTGAAGTAATACAACAATTGACATAAGAAAGCGTATGTCAATCGATTGTGACACGCGTAGACAATTACACTTTCCATTTTATACGATTAATGTTAAATACTTCCTTGGACGAGTTCGGTATACCATTGGAGCCAACAGAAATTCTAACGCGTAGAACACTATTATACCGTAGCGAATCGTAAATTTGAAAAGGCATGCTGTTAGTTTTTATAACCACCACGATGTGAATTTGACTATTAAGTTCAGCTGCTTCTTTAGTTACGCCTGTTAGGATAGAATACGCGGATAAACATAGTTTTGAATATATTGGTGCATATAAAAGTGAACAAAATATGAAACCAAAATGTTGTTGTAAGTCTCCGCAAATCACCCCCACAATCTTCTACATAAAGTTGTCAATAGTCAAAGGACAAACCGCTTTTTGGTGGTGGTCCTTACGTGTCTACGGAACCACTCCTGTGTACGCGTAAAGTTCTCTCAGACCCACAATAGGCATGCCTTTTGACTATTGTTAAATCACCTATCTGTGTTGAAATAAATTGTCATTTGTTAAGCGATCGTAGCCGCCCGTACCCTTCGCGAGGACTACGATCAGCAAAAATAAAGGTCATTAAAAAAAACTCCGCAAATAACGTCTGAATCTCTAGATTATTTAAAAGTTAATAAAATAAAAATAAAATTTTCCAAGCTTTTTGTTGTCACTTTTAGCTGAATTATTCGTTAACTCAATTCAAAATGGTTTGTGCGTAGTTTATTTGAGTGCAAAATTCTTAGGTAACTGATACGAGTACAATCAGACTCAGAAATTGCTAACGACTTAAGAACCTTTTCATAATAACGTATAAAATGATAGGTGCTCTAAGTCACATTACTGACAGCGACAAGGTACTAAAATGTTCAGCTTTTTCAAAGACTGATTTTCTGGAAAATTCTGAAATAAATCTGTAGTTTTCTATAATTACTATCAGTTACCGTAGAATTATGCACCAAGACAATTAGTATGATTCGTATATGGGTCAGAATGGGTCAAATCAGAATTAAGTTCACAAATATTTTTTTTTTATTTATTTACTAGCGGACGCGCGGGAAATTAGTAGCCTATGTCCGTCAGGGATAGTGTAGCTTTCTATCTGTAAAAGAATTTTTGAGATCGGTTCAGTAGCTCCAGAGATTACCCCCAATATACAAACAAACTAACTAACAAACAAAGTTTACCTCTTTATTATATTAGTGTAGATTAGTTTAGATTTAAAAATAAATTAAATTCATCATTCTTATGGATAACGGTTAAAGGTCTATATTCCAATATTTTTGGTTGACTCTACATTCCCATGTACGGTGCCGGCCAAGTTTTAGCTTTTGGTAGACTCTTCGAAAGCATTCTGACATTGAGAAATTAAGAACATTTGAAAATTTGCTTATTAAGATGAAAAAAGTTGAATCTTTTGTTAAAAATAAGTGCCTCTTAATAAATCTTAAAAATTGGTCGGTAAAATAACTGGTATCAAGAAGCTCGTTCCCAAATACGTCATTTTAAAAGCAAGACTTCGAACTGAAACAATGTTAAGAGAAATTTTGATAAACCAAACGGTAGCCGCGAAGATAAATGTTAAAACCGTTACATGCTTCGGAAGCAATGTGTTTTGTCACCTAACTCTCCACTTGAAAGCTTAAACCAAGTCAATCCATTTAAAACGCCTCACGCCTCAACGTTGGCAATGAAGTTTCAACACTAAAGAGTATGACATACGATCCATGTTAATAGGGCAATGGGTAAGCACTTACGCGTTATAATTCGATCGCTTTCAACAATGCACTAGTCTCCAAAAAAATGTGCACTTATTTTGCCGTAGTGGAATTAGCTCCCACGTTTCGCGTTTTACTTTTCCGATTCTCGGATAATTTTGCAATTACCTGTGTGAATGGGATAGTGGAAAAAGGTGTTAGGACATTGTACAAGTGATATCTATTGCTAAACTACCCATTGTAGGCGTAGACTATGCCGCTAAGTCTTGTGTGGAAGATGGAAATGGAAAACTCGGGATCGGGAGCTCTTCATTTAAACGACCGTCGTGGTGGTAAGAAAGGAGTGTAATATGAATGAAAAGAATGACAATGCTGCCAACCTAAAGCAGCCTAAATTGAATGCCAGTTGTACCAACTTAACTAAGTGTTGGTGTTGACAACATCCATGTGTTGATGGAATTCTGTTTAACGTTTCTTGCTTTGATGGAGCGAAAAATATGGCACGGAGACTACTACTACTAGTAACTTACTCGTAGATCATCTAAACTAGAGATATATATTGAGACTTAGGTATGATGTACTGCAGGACACTAGTTATTTTTTTATATACATATATTATATTCTTAAGAATAAATGTTACGGTATCGTATCTAATATAAAAGTAAGAGGTGTAAGATACATTATGTGAAACAGTTTGTTTTTAAACCGGAATCGAAATCCAAAGCCTTTATTTTTGTAAATCTTGTTTCTTATCGTTAGTAGTTATGCTTTTATTTCCTAGCAGTATGTGTAAATGGCCTATAAACGTGAACGCAGGCGACCAATTGTAGTACTCTACAAAAATGATACTTCATTTCTTCATACACACGATTCTACGTGTAAAATGTCATTAGATCTAGTAAGGTTCTTAAATAAAGAAATACCAAATAATATTCAGCGTTTTTGTTAAACTAAATAAACAAGTACCTTATAGAAAAAGGATATTTTTGTTATAACAAAAACAAGCTGTAAATACCTACCGCACCATTATTTAGACTTAAAACTGACCTTAATGACCAGAATTTTGCATAGCCATAACTGCTTTAAAGGTATAAAGTATTTTTAATTTCACGTCTTAAATTCCCTCTAGTCAAGTCAGCCCACAGCCCATTCAGCTCGCAGGCTAAAGTGACAACTATCGAACATACAAACTCACAAATAGCTCCTTTCCATTTCAGCTTGAGAACGATGTCATCTAAAAACGGTTTAATCTTAATCTAATCAACATAACAAAAGCGCAAATTTCGCTCCAATTCATATAACGTTACGCGTGAAAATACTTGGTACGGCAAAAAATCGGCCCCGTTTTGTCGGATCTCGAATGAAATCTGCCGGGTGGAAGCGTGCTACTTAGTAAAATACAATACACGCTCAAGAGGAGTGTGAACCCAGCGCTCTCCATGCAAACGGCGATAACGTTTTCCACCCTCTAAACTTTAACCTATAGCCATGATTTTTTTGCATGTTGTCAGTATGCCCTAGAACTAGGTTTGTACGTTTTGATTTTTTAAATATTCGTAATAGTTTCAAAAATATTGACACTTTTTTGGTTTGTATGAAAATCTTAAAATGCAAATATTGTCAAATCTATGAAGAATATAAAAAAATCAAAAGATACATAACTAGTTCTAAGGCATAATGACAACATACCAAAAAAATCATTGCCATAGGTTAAGGTTTAGAGGGTGGAAAACTACGTTGTATCACAAAGTGGGTTTTTAAATACCCCTCTTAATACACGGTTAACTTTATGACAAGCGTAATTAACAATGTAACCATACGAGTATGTGGTTGGACAGCCTAAAAAATGAATTTGAACTTAATCTTTCGTATAAGATACACGCAAATATGGGAATAAAATAACAAATGCAGGGTCCAATATTGTAAACGCAACATGCGACAGGTGACAGTGACAATTCGCCGTACATTACTGTGTCGACAAGTAACGCTACAGACTTACAGACTTAACATAATAGTGGTCAAGCAATGTATACCGAATTCTCCCTGTTGCCTGTCGCCTGTCGCGTTTATGAAATTGGGCCCAGGTCGTATATTATTGAGCACATAACCAATAGAGGGGTATTTTGTCACTTACGAATGTCAACTGTAACTCGAACTGATAAAGTATGGCGCCAAAAACTGACATGTGTAAACAAATCTTCGTATTCTGTGTAACATATTCAATGCAAATACTTTCATAATGGCATGCAGTTATATTCGTCAGTGTGGGAAAAACAGCAAAAAGTAGAACTATAAGACAGACAGAATCAAATTTCATCGGTAAGTAAGAATAAATATAAAATTTAAATTTGTATTCATTTTGTCACGGCTCAAGATAAACTGGTCATTTAATGTTAACGTAGTGACGCGTATGTTTGACCTTTGATCATCGAATCGCAGGGCAGCGATCGCGGTATTAGTTTAAAGCAAAATAAGTGATAGTTCCTCTCTATTGGGTATGTACTCGATGTCTTATTTAATCAAAATATTCATTGCAATTTTATTAAGAGCGTCGGTGGTCTAGTGGTTAGGTGGGTGGACTGTAATCGTGGGGTACCGAGTTCGATCTCCAGCGGTCACCAATGTCGCCATGTATCATCGAGTTTTTCTAACTTATGCAACCTACATATAGCCTAACTACTGTAACCCGTTAACGCTCTTAAGGCGAAGGAAAACATCGTAAGAAAACCATGATCCTATCGGCCTGGTTTTTCTGTAACAGGGGTTACGGAGGTCAGATGGCCGTCGCTTCAATGTAACAACCTGACCTGCCAAATCTGGGATCATGGTCAAAGCGTACCCCGAATTTAGAAACGGGAAACGGTGCTAGGAAAATGATAATTGACATTGCAACTCATGACTCTGTTTTGGTTAATATTATCATCATCCTTGCTTTCCATCCAGCCTGTAAACTGAATAAGTCAAATACCTTTTTTGTGGGTAGTAGGACCTTGTGCAAGGTCAGTCTAAATCGCTACCACCATCTTGCTCCCTAATCCAGCCAGCAGCAGTGCTTGCGCTGTTGAGTTCAGCGTGGAGAGCAAGACAGCCGTTGAAATCACACATGCAAGAGGTTATTCCATCTTAGCCCTCTGTGTTTGTGTGGGTTGGGTTGGGTGGTGATCACTAACCATCTGGTGACACACATTGCTCGTTTGCCTTCCTATATAGTATTTAAAAAAAAACTACTGTTTCCACGCTTGCTTACAACTGTTATTTAACAAAGCCCATGACTATTAAGTAACAGTACTATATAACATACTTCTTCATCATGGCTCGTTAACTTTGCTTCCATACTCGTAAACCAAAAAGTGGTTAATCACTGCTTGTATATGGGTTGCATCTTGGACTCTATAATTCTTTTTGTAATAAATACCTACCAATGTAAAACTTTTCTATGATTCTTTCATTAGGTAATAATTAGGTTCATTTGATAATTACTGGTTCTTTGGTTGGCAATAGTTCGTATTGACTCTACTAACCGTTTACTCCACCTAAACCATAAGTTTTTTTTTAAATAGGAGGGCAAAGAAGCAAGTGGGTCACCTGATGGTAAGTGATCACTACTATCTATAGACATCCGCAACACCAAAGAGATTGCAAATGCGATGCCAACCCAGAGGGCTAAGATGGAATACGTCTTGTGCCAGTAATTCTACCGGTTGTATTATGTGGAATAAAGTTTTTCTGTTCTATTGTATTCGTTCTTTTCTCCTTATAAACTTAAATTTTGACGGTGGACATCTAGCTATTCAATTATCTCTGTTTTTATTTCCGCAATAACACAACAGTTCTCTGAAGATAGTCGTACATTGGATGTTGCATCCGACATAGTCCATCGGCGGCCAGTTATTCCTCTCTAGTGAATTAATATTCATGATACACTACAATCAAGTCGGCCATGATCGTCACTTCAGACATTCATTATTCATTTATAGCTTTATTAACATGCATGTCATTGGTGAGCTGTAAACCATGTGGATCAATCATTAAACTAAATTAAAAATTAATGATGTAACCAAAATTACTTTTGTTTTTTATGTATCATTATAAATGATAGACTAAAATGACAAGACAGAGAAAAATCATAGTCATCTTTTCTTTAACCTGCATCACTGGTATTCCGTGCCTTGTTCTTACCAATTGAGCTTCAGGTAACTCCGTCGGAGATTGCAATTTTTTCAATGTGCTCTGTTTACGAACATTGCATTCTTAAATCGTTTTAAGCTTTCGCGATTTTCACACATATTTATAACGTTATCGTAATCTACTCGTGACCACGGCCGTTGAAACATGGCCGAAACGTCGAGGTAAATAATCGCTGTTTTTATCCCATTAAATTTCCGATATCGTTATAAATATTGCATTATTTTTTGGTTTTAAGGGTTTACTTCCATAAGTGCCCTATGAGATAATTATTCGAATTACTAGTTTAAAGGAGCAGCAAGGCAATTTAATCCAATTTGTTAATGTGATAATGTGTTTTAATAAATAAATTTGTAATGAATACTTACTTACTTACTTTGCGGAGGTCACTTTACTTTATGGTGGTTACTTTTGTACCTTAAATAGTTGCTACGCCCTAAGGTCCTATTTTAAGAACATCTCTGTAAATACGATGGTTGTAAGGAATAAATGAATATAAATTTGTTAAAAGTTATCTTGAATAGAAAGCACTAGATAGTATAGGAATATGATACGGTTCGTTTTGGTCTATTTAGTGCAGTGATACGTCCAGTGTTGCAGAATGCAGCGGCAATCTAGATGGATTTAATTACTAGAAAGCAGAATTTTACAGTTAGGCCTATAGTTGGCTCTTTTACTGTTGCTAGGAAACATTATCTTAAGCGTGTACAAAGCGGAAAAATTCTATAAAAATGTAGTCCTCAGTTCCCTCCCAGAATGTTAGTACTTGATATTTTTTTGGGTATGTCGAATATGTTTATCATAAGCGCTTTTTAAAGGTATTTTGTAAGAAAATGATTAGGTATATTTTCCTGTTTTTTCGATTTAATCTTTACAACCGGAAATGGGAAATACAAAATTGTTGATTTTCAAAATTTACGCATTAATTTACCGCTTGAAATGTAACTGCAGTTTTGTCGATAATCATAATATAACAAAATTTGGCATAACTGTGATTTCCTTTAAAACTACTGTTTTAATAGAATTCTTAAGGCAAGTAACGGAGAGATCGGGATGTTTTTCTGTACTGTAATAACTCTTATTGATCACCATAAATCAGCATGAAAAGGTACAATTACTCAAAAATGGCATGAAAGTGCAAAATTGTTGTAGACGACCACTAAAAATATATTTATGTCCAAAAAAGTAGGTAAAGAAACCTGATATTTTAGAAGTCATAGCAATTCAAAGTTACAACGACGACGAAAAAAAATTTTTTTTGTTCATGCGAATCCAGATAAAAAAATGTTGAAAAATTAAGTACGTGGGTAAATAGCTGAAAGCTTACAGTATGTAAATAAACGCAATTTAGTGTTGGCTCCAAACAAACCACGCTTGTGACGTCACTGTCGCTGTATGTAGCGCGATAGAGCGTTGTCGCGACGCACGCCCGTTGTCATTTTATTACTTGTGATATTTCGAAAAATTATGATCGTAAATGAAAACTAAAAACACAGTTTTTGTTCTTTTAACTAATTCTATCAATTTTGGCAATAAAAAATCATTAGAATACCGTATTAAACATTAAAATAAAATAGCTTTGTTATGCTAACCCTCTCCACTAAATCAGTAACCCCTTTACGCTTCAGGTTAATGAACTCTCATTAAATTACGCATAATTATTCATTTGTGGTCGCAGAGGAAGCGCGAGCTAGTCAAACAACTGTGAATTAAACGGCCGACTCCCGCGCATGCTAAATTCAATTACATATTGATTTCCTTCACGACTCGCACGCGATTTTGTGTCCGGTCGCGGTAGGAATGTGCCTTTTAGCATAAACACGTAACATTGTTTAATTTGAGATGGTATTCAAGTTATGGTATAAGTAAAAGATTTTATTAATATTCACTTTCTATAGCTCTTTTTTCTAGAATTTTATTAAGGTCTTAATTCCATTTAAGTCACTATAGAATAGAATTTTGTTGATTTTAGATTTGGTTCGTATTTTGTTAATAAACATAAGAACGTTTGCTTAGGCTAGTGGACATTAAAAATTACTAATTTTAATTATATTTATTTTTATATTTTTCACAGTCAGAGTTTGCTAACTATACTAGCCACGATCAGAAATAATTTATTTTCTAAAAACATGGTAAGTATAGTCAACCAAGAATTTGCTATACCACTTTTCGACCGTATTACAAAGGGTTAAGGTTCAAAAATGGCCAAGCAATTACTTGGTCGACTTTACATTAGTAGATTATGTAGATAAACACAGTTTTATTTTATTACAGATTTTATTTATTTAGGTACTTGTAAAGTGGGTGATTAGTGAAGCTTAAGTTGCTTGAGATCTTGAGTTAAAGTTTTATTTACCTTGTTTTTCATAAAAACGGCTTAAACTGATTTTGACTATTATAACATCATGACAATATTGTAAATAACATTTAATTTATTTCGACACTAAAATATTGTCTGTTTCACAGGCATTAAACAGGCTTAAAAACCACAACAAAATCCAACACCAACAAGAAGAGCGTAGCTAAGATGCAATAAATAAATAAAAAATTGATTGTAACACGCACTCAAAAGTAATGTACTTTTATCTACACATATATCATAAATGCTCTATAATGCGTTCAAAAACCGTAGGCAATGACCAGCATTACAACAACCAATAATATTATGAGAATTTTTCTAATTTGTTTGCATATTTGTTCCAATTCGTTTTTTATTACATTATTTTAATGTGTACAGTCTATAGATATTTAATAGGTACCTAGCACTAGTAGCTATTAGCAATGCAGGTCATTGCCCTATGGCTTCTGAACCCATCATAGAGTACTTATGATATGTGTGTATAAAGTAATGTATGCAACTTTACATAATTAGGTCTTAAAACACTCGTGTGATCCTATTATGAAACTCGCTGACGCTCGTTTCATAAAACCACACTCGTGTTTTAAGACCCCTCATTATGCAACAGTTGCATAAAATACTATTTTGTGTCAAATTAATTAAAAAGTAAGAATCTCTAGTAAAAATCACACGCAGTGCATTTTTTGAGAATAGTTATACTTTATCAAGAAATGCTGAAGGTACTGGGCCACTTTCGTGTTAAATTACGTCAGCACTTTCGCTTGTTTTATGGCTGTAGAGCCATAATGCGATCAGAGTCAACGGTTATATCACCCCGATCGGGTTTGTACGTCATCCATGGTTGATATCAACGGAAACGCGTGTTAGTAACCGATGATTTGATTTGTTGGTGATTATAAATCATCGATGACTTCGACCCGACCTATAGATTTGATGCTGACTGTATAATCAGAAGTTTTTTTATACAACATAGGAAGGAAAACGAGCAAGTGGGTAACCTGATGGTAAGTGATCACCACCGCAACTAGACAGACTAGACAACCGCAACACTAAAGGGATTGCAGATGCGTTGACAATCCAGAGGGCTAAGATGGAATACCTCTTGTGTCAGTAATTGCACCGGCTTGCCTTGCTCTCCACGCCGGAACACAACAGTGCAAGCACTGCTGTTTAGCAGGAGGATTAGCGAGCAAGATGGTGGTAGCGATCAGGACCTTAAAAATTAAAAGTACATACCAAATCTTAAAAGTATATCGGACTTAGAAGTAGCTGAACATTTTAGTACCTTGTCGCTGTCAGTAACATGACAAATTCGAGCAACTCTCATTTTAAACGTTACACTGACAAGGTTCTTAAGTGTTAAGCTACTGAGACTGACTGGTAAGGGCCTCGCTACGTGTTTTCAGTATTGTTTCAATTCATACTAATGTTTACACTTGACCCTACCTGTCACGAAATAAAAAAGAAACATGAATTGCACTTCATTCATCAAAAAAAATCTAAGTTAAAATACTTACGTTTTCTAAAAAAGTTGACACGAAATCGATATGAAAACTATAGCTTGTTGCCCTTTATTATTTTAGCATCATTAGACAACATTTTTAACGAAGAAAAGTATTGTTTTTGAGCTAAATATGAAACTTAGCCAGAAGTAGAAACTGAAATGTAAAGATTAGAACCTACAATACTTGCAAATCAAAAGACCAACCATTTAGCTGACGTAGACTATAAAAAACAATGAGTAAATTAAATAAAAGTTGCATAAATAAATATGAAAATGAAAATGAAAATGAAAAATTTATTTTGCAAGTAGGCCATATAGGCTCTTTTACATGTCTGAATCTACTAGCGCTTCGGAAAATTGAAGAATCTGCTGAGAAGAAACGCCGCAAGAAACTCAGCAGTTTATCTTTTTTTTTCTTCTCTTTTGAAAACAAGATTACAGAGCAATATAATACAATCATAACAATAGTTCACATAAAGTGTAAAAAAAAAAAAAAAGATAATAAATAGCACAGCAAGCTTTAAGCATATTGAACGAACTGGCACTAGTACAGATTGACCAAGAGATGTATAGGGTCCCCAGGTCAAAGAAATTAGAATCGGGATGTATGTGGTCCCTGAGCAAATACTTAGTCTAAATAACTTAGAGATGTATAGTCTCTAAGGGTCAAAACAAATTAATTACCTTAATCTATGCTTAGCAGAGGTGTAAAACGCCTCCACGGTCAAATTGTACAATATTACTTGGAGATGTATAGTCTCCGAATGTCAAAAGAATATAAGAATAAAAATATTCATGTCAAAAAAAAAAAAAAAAATTGGTGAAAATCCAACAAAATCAGTAATATAACAATAACAACTCAATATATGTCTATATTTAGTTATATATATAAATATAAATAAATAGACAACACGATGAAGTCTCCCACATCAAACCGCATTTAAGTACCTACATTTTAGGCTTTTTGAGAATTACATTAGTCTTTGCAGCATGAATAGTCCGGACCCCACAAACAGCACCCGATCACGAGTATGACGCGTATCTCAGCCATCGTCTCCCTCAACCATATTGCAGGGAAGGTGGCGACCCGATCAACGACGCCACCGTAAGCAATGCCCTTTAAGCGAGCATGACATACTCAAGCAGTACGACTACAAAAGAGAAATTGAATACGGCTCGTCTGGCGAGAAACATCACAATGTGCTCCAAAATAATAATTACACTTTAATAGGATGTCATACATAATTAATAGGAATAAAATTAAGTGATAATAAAAAATAAAAAAAAAGATTAATGCTTAGAAATGTCACAAACATACAATTATTTATTAAAGTCAAAGATATTTAAATTAAATAGTGAACAGCCGATATTTAAATTAAATATTCACGCCTTTAGAACTGGCCAAGTCAAATCGTCGCATATATATTCGTCGACTTTGTAATAAGCTTTTTTCAATAGCGTGTTTTTAATATACCTCTTGAATGCATTTAGAGGTAATTCCCATACATCCACAGGCACTTTATTATAGAACCTCACGCAGTTCCCTAGAAAGGATTTGCTAACTTTTTTTAAGCGGAATTTGGGTACAAAAAGCTTATTTTTATTTCGTGTGTTGAAATGATGGACATCACACAGTTTCTTGAAGGAATTAAAGTTCCTATGCGTATATACAATTACATCATATATATATTGTGAAGCTACTGTAAGGATGTCTATTTCTTTAAAGCGTTCTCTCAGTGAATCACGAGAGCCAAGGTTGTAGATGGACCGAACTGCCCTCTTCTGCAGAACAAAAATGGTTTCAATGTCGGCTGCCTTACCCCAAATCAGAATGCCATAGGACATAAGGCTGTGAAAATAACTGAAATAAACGAGACGCGCAGTTTCCACGCTGGTGTACTGTCTGATTCTTCGTACGGCATATGCTGCAGAACTCAATTTATCAGCAAGATTCGAAATATGTGGACTCCATTGTAAATTTCGATCCAAAGTAAGTCCAAGGAAAACAGTTTCGTCTACTAAGTCTAGTCTCTCTCCATTTAAAGTAATCATTGTATCAACTTGTCTTACATTTGGTAGTGAAAATTTAACACATTTAGTTTTTGCAGCGTTCAGCAGAAGGTTGTTAGCTGTGAACCATTTTAAAACATCTATTAGGGTCTCATTGATGTGACTGTGTTCTTCTTGTTGCCTGTTAACTTTAAAAATTAGCGAGGTGTCATCAGCAAATAGAACTATGTCACACTTATTTCGTACTAGGCTAGGTAGGTCGTTTATATAGACCAGAAAGAGAAACGGTCCCAAAATCGATCCCTGTGGCACTCCAAGCTTCACCGGTGCTCCACGTGACTGCACTCTATTTACGACCACCTTCTGGATTCTCTGGCTAAGATAGGAAAAAACAAGATTCAGTGCCTCAGCTGAGAGCCCGTAGTGCCGTAGCTTGCGCAGGAGTGTCTCATGTTCCACACAATCAAACGCTTTGGAGAGATCGCAGAAGATGCCTATTGCATCCTGCGAATGTTCCCATGCATCGTAAATATGCTTCATGAGTGTTGCAGCTGCATCTGTGGTCGAACGCCCTCTTGTAAATCCGAATTGCTTGCTATGTAGTAATTTATTAATGTTAAAATGATGAAGCATTTGGTTGAGCATGATCTTCTCAAACACTTTACTTAGCACTGGAAGTATAGAAATCGGTCGAAAATTTCCAGGGTCGGATTTGCTGCCAGATTTAAATAAAGGAATAACCTTACTATACTTCATAAGGTCGGGAAACATACACTCGTCTACGCAGTTATTAAATGTAATGGCCAGATACGGTGCCACAATATGAATGACAGATTGGATAACTTTAACGGAAGTACCCCAAAGATCCTCAGTATTCTTAAGCTTCAAGGATTTAAATGTTTTGATGATCTCGTGTGGGTCGGTATAATGAAAATCAAAGTTTAGATTTCTTACATTAGCAACCTCGTTTAAGTAAGAACCAGCCCTCACACTACATGAATTCAGGCCACGAGTAGTAGTTGAAGCTATGTTCGAGAAAAAAAATTCAAAAGTGTCCGCCACATCTAAATCTGACGTCAGTATCTTATTGTTAAGTTTGAGTTTAAAATGGCCATCACGGAGCTTTGATTTACCTGTCTCTGAATTGATAACATTCCAAACTGCCTTGACTTTATTATCAGCAGATTTAACTTTATTACTTATATAGTCTGCCTTGGCGGCAGAACAAACCTTTTTAAATAATTTAGAATATTTTTTTACATAATCAATGAAACTAGCATCTTGGCTGTAGCTCTTCATTTCATACAACTCGTACAGTTTGGTCCTACTCTTATGTATTCCAACTGTGGCCCAATCACTAAACTTTGGTTTGTTTGAGCCGTTCTTGACAGTCTTTAATTTGAAAATGTTTTCAAACTCATTATTTATAACACTAGTTAAATCCTTATATAATATGTTGGGATCACTCGTCCCTATGGTAGGCACAGGAACTTTACAGAGAATATTCTGTTTGAACTTTTCTATTCGACCTACAGTTATAGGCCTGTAGGTTAATTCTAGTTTAGGATTCTGATTGGTGATTTTAAAAGTGGCTTTCTGGCCACTGTGATCCGAGTTAAAACATTTAAATATTGCCACTTCCGTAGCTTCACTCATGCAGAAAACATTGTCTAAACATGTCGCCGTGCTGGCGGTCACTCTAGTGGGCTCATTAAACAGATGAAACAAGTTAAAAGATTTAAATAGGTTCAATAGTCTGACCGAGTTTGTATTTGTTGAGTCTAGTAAGTTAACATTGAAGTCGCCACATACCATGATGAATTTACTACTTTCAAAAATCTGTTTCAGGGCATCTTCCATTACGGCTTCAAACTGGCTAAAGTCTGAAGACGGTGGCCTGTATACGCACAGTATAATGTGGTTTTCTAATTCCACACATGAAATTTCGATAACTCGCTCAATAGAAAGCTGAACTATATTTTTACGTTCTTTACATTTAAAATCGTTTTTTAAAATAATCATGGAGCCTCCGTGAATTGCCGACTTTCTAGTGAAGGAGCTACCGATTTTGTAATTATTAAAGTTCAATAATAATTCATGTCGTTTCAGCCAGTGTTCAGTAATGCACATTACATCTACATTAAAAGCATCTAAGAATAAACCAATTTCTATTATTTTGCTGGAAAAGCCTTGTATATTTTGATGAACCAAAATAAGGTTACGTTGCTTTTCCGCTGTCTCACGCATTAGTTTAAAGCCGGCTGGCGGGCCGCGGGGGAGGCCGCGCGCTCGGCGGCTCCGGCCCCGCCGCCGCTGTCTGCTGCGTGCAAGTGCCCAGGTTCAATATTGTATGCTAGCAGCTTCGCTGTTGCTATTTTACATTTTTTTGGTAAATAACATTTGTCTCTATTTAACTGAAAACGTTTTACAAATTTGTTGCTGTCAAAAAATGTATAAGTACTATTAAAACATGTCAAATTATACAGCATAGCATTCAAATTTGAAATTTTGATGTTTTGCTCATAGGATACAGAACCCGAATACGGGAGCGCACATAAAATTATTTTATGAATACCGCGTTGCTCGACTATTGACAGTGCTCGTAGTAAGCATTCAAAGTGAGGTTTCGACAAGTCTAGACTATTACCTAACATAATAATTAGCGTTGTGGCCATGTTAAAATTGTCCTTTGACAGTCGGTCGGCGAACTGCTGAAGACTCGCACCGCGGAGGCATTGATTTACGACCCTCTGCCTCAAAAGCTGGCCCAGCACGGATCCAAATCCCACGCCAATCTCGTCGGAGTAGATGACAGTAGTGGCTGTGGGAGCCGCCGCAGGTGCCGTCGCTGGATTCGTTGTAGCGAGCGGGGCGCCGGGCGCTGGGCGCGCCGGGGATGCTGCGGGTGCCGGGGCTGCGGGCGCCGCACGCGGGGCCGCCGGGGCCATCGGGGCCGCGGGCGCGGCCGTAGGAGGGCGCGCGGGGGCGGGGTGCTGCGCCGGCGTGGAGGGCTCGACTGGCACGGCGCTGCGACTCTCAGCGAGCGAGGTTTCATGCGAACAAATACAAATATGATTATTCAAGAGAGAATCGAAGCGTTCTTCATTATAGCGACACATATCGACGAGCTGCGTCGCGGCGCTCACGTGTTCGCTGATCTCCCGCTTGCTGCTTTCATACTTGGCATTGATATCTCTGAGCGCCTCTTCTAGTCTACTGATTTTGGACTGCAAGGTCTGTGTCGTACTATTATATAAATAATTACTAGCTTCTAATTTACTGCTACTTAATTTTAATTTGTTAACTAAATTACGACGTTCTTTTATTAATTGTACATTTTTTTGTAGACTGTACTTAGAATTTGTAAGCTTTTGAGTACGCCTCATAAACTTCTTTATTTTAATATATTTTTTTAATTTATTATTACTTACAAAATAGCAAGATGCAGTTGAGTCATCTTTTGTCAAGTCGACAGTGGTTAGGATAGAATCCGAATGGGATGTTGTCAGGGACCCGATGCTGGTACTATTTTCCAACATGTCTTCGTACAAGCTTTTACCCATCAGCTCTTCATACAAGCTATCAGTCTCAGCAGTCCGATGACGCTCACATTCACTTTGAAGGTCATTTATGTCTCTGTGGGCCTCATTCAGCTCCCGCTCCAGGTCATATATGCGGTTTAAAGCTGCTTCGTGACTAGCTGTACATTCTTTGAAGGATTCCATTCCAGCTTGCATATGCAGTAGCTGGTCAACAGTATCCTTATGCTGGGTGTCAAGCTCTGCCAGTTGGTTTTTTAACTCGGTGTTCTTTTTCACCACTTTTGCCACTTCCTCCTCGCTGTCTTCTCTTTCCTTCATAAGCTGATCACACAAGTTCTTGGAGACTTTTAACTCCTTGAGGGCTGCTCTTAGTTGCATTTCCTGCTGGCGCGCCACGGCCTTGCGGGTGAGCACACTGGAACTCATTTCGGCCGCAGTTACTATGATGCACTTTTTCACGATGTAAATTTGAATATGGTCCGTTGCGATGACGTTTCACCAATAGTGTATATTTTCTTCAGAAATAACACTATTTGATTCTGACCACTTTACGCAAACACTAAGTGGTATCATTTACACAGTTTCTAGTTATTTGAACTACTTAGTACTAATTATTACTAATTAAATAATTTAATAAATTAGCTGCCCAGATTTTGACGACTGGACGAGGCAGTGTTGCCAGTTAATGAATGTTGTAAGTTAATAGATTAAAATAAACTATTTTACCTATCAGTCGATCACACTAAAACAATGCCAATACTACATAAGCAAGGTGACCGTAGTTTAATTCGTGACCTCACCAAAATCAGGTTCAATGTAAAAAGTAATTAGAATATTACAATTAACAAAGGTTTTATTCACTTAAGAATTAGGTTTGTTTTCGCAAGATCTAGCCGTGTTAATTTTTGTGTGCTCTTGTGCCAGATTTGTTGAATTTCTTAGTGATTCTCATGACCCTGGCTGTGGTTGTATAGATAAAATTGTTCACTCGATTTGTTTCAAACATAATAGTTAAGGTTATTAAATGATATACGTAGTGTGGTATTTGTTTCATGGCAATGTAATTACTATGTTGTTTAGCTGGGTAAGTGGTCATTTTAAGACAGCAGTGGCTCTAACGTGATTGGCCCAGGTTTCATTTACCCCTTCCTGCGTCTCTGTTAAACTAGTGTCACAAGAGAGGGACGTATATAGAAATAAAGTAAACTTGGCAGGCCATGTTAGGGCCGCGGTGGTGGTACGACAATGACCTGTATCTGGGTATATTTTTTAAGTGGTGTACTGAGGCAGAACTAGTTGTGGTTTGTGAACTTATCATCGATGTACTGCTTGGTGGGTCATTCAACTATTTTACCTCGTGACCAATCATTTTACAAAAACGTTGCACAAAATGATTCATTTCACAAACTTACCATTTGGCAAAATGAATTCTGGAACTGTGAACGATTCAAAATTTATTTCAGGAAACTCGTAGAGATTCCCATAGGTTAGGTTAGGTTTGTTTTATAAAAATCCTGAAATAATTACAGTTTGGAAAATAAAAATATTTTACTAAATTATCAGTTTGTGCGCCGTTTTTTGTGAAATATTGATTATAGTAATGGTAAATCATTACACTCATTAGTAGGTTTAGGTTTAAATTGCTCATGTAGCACTAGAAGGGATCACAAAGTTAGGAACTGTCATGATATAAGCCTAACAACTACTAATTGTAAATTCGTTATCTAATTTCAGGTGAGATCAATGTTCGGTAGCGCAAACGCATCCTCAGACCTCATGCTGCCTATACTCCTCGATATGGCAAATCTCATCCGCAAAGCCGTCCGTTCAGGAAAAGAGCCTAGAGAAGTAAAACAACCCATCACACTCCCACAAGCACAACTCCTTAGACGATCATTCACCGAAGACACAGACACGGAACTAGACGATGAACCATTCGAATACTCCACAACCACCAAAGCTCCTGCTGTACAAAGATACCGAAGGATACCACAGAGAAGACAGTTCAATAGACCCAAAACCATAGCCAACAAAACAGACACAGACTCTACTACAGAAAACACAAGAGAAGTTGATAAAACGAGTGGTGATGCTGTTGAAGATGTAAGTAAAACAATTATATAAATAGTTACACATTCTAAATTAGATATAGTTGATGATATGAAGTTATGCAATATGCAATAAAGAAACAAGATGAAGTATATATATAGTCTACTGAAAAAGAGATTTTGTAAAAAATACAAGCTTTTCTGGCGGTGCTTAATTGTATAATTGTCATCGGAACTACATACATAAACCTATCAAATATGAAAAAAATGGCTGTCTTGCTCTCTAAGCCGGAACACAACAGTGTAAGCACTGTTGTTTAGAGCTTATGTTGTAATAAAGGTCACACGTGATACATGATGTGTCACGTGAGTGATGCATGATCCATTTATTGCAATATGTTTAACATCTAAACATCACACTCTTCAAATTTCCAGAACTCCTCAAAGTCCTCAACGACTGAAGCTCCCCATTCCACCACAAGTAAGGTCAAGGCTGGACCTTCAGAGAACAGCACCATGGATCTGATGGCAGACGCGACGAACCAGACCTTGGCACAGGACATACCTGTGGCGGAAAAGCTGAGAGCGTTGAACAGGTTTATTGACAGAAAAGGTGGGTGGGAATGAAAAATATGAGGGAGTTTATGAATAGTCTTGTACAAACAAGAAAATACGGAATCTTACAAAAAATAAATTAGAAAGGAAAACGAGCAAGTGGGTCGTCTAATGGTAAGTGATCATCACCCAAAACCAAGGAAACTGCAGATTAGAGATTGTAAACCGGGCCTAGGCACCCACCGGGCCCGGTCATTCTTACCGGGCCCGGTCATCGGACCCGGTAAGTAAACCGCGGCGCGCTGCGCGGGAGCGTCAACTCGTAGAATGTACGTTATTAGTTTCTTTTTTTTCTATGTTTTCAAATAGACACTATAAGGAGTAAAGAGAAATACTGGCTTGTTTAAACTTTTAAAAATGAATAAATTACTGATACGAATGTTACTTTTCCGCCCATGAGTAAAAGTAATTAATTCTGTAATAACTGTGATTTTGAGACTTGAGTGAGACTGATTATTGTGATAATTGTTCAAAAGCCAGTTTGAAATAAACATCAACCTTTAATCATTCTTTTTCCATTCATATACAGGGTGTAATCGTTAAGTGTAGCCAGGCGATTATTCAGTAAATACAACAGATATCAGAAAACTTTAAATTGATGTCGAAAGTACATTACCCAATGAGTAAAATTACATTAATAACTTTTTTTTAATAAAACTAGAAATATCCCAAATATTAACTTCAAACCCTGCCATACATTTAGTACGCCGTTCGTTGAAAGACTATATAAGGCCTAGTCATTTCACCATTATAAAATGATTCATGAATTGTTTTAATACAGTTTATTTTGCGTAAATAATGAATATTAAGCACTTTTCTCTTACGACATTATTTGAGGCTGCGTGAGACTTACGGCCGCAAAGGAGAGTTTGAAGTTAATATTTGGGATATTTCTAGGTTTATTTAAAAGAAGTTATTAATGTAATTTTACTAATTGGGTAGCATACTCTCGATATCAGTTTAAAGTTCAGAAAACTTAAGGATTACAAGGTGTAATCGTTAAGCGTACTTGACGAAAATTTTCATAAAATACTTGAAAGGTTTCATCGCTAACACACCGGCCGGGTTGGCGACGAACGCAACCGGGCCCGGCCGGGTTCAGAAACATACCGGGTTGCAATTTCTACTGCAGATGCGTTGCCATCTGAGAGGGCTTAGATGAAATACTACTTGTGTCGCTGACCCGGCGAACTTTGTTCCGCCTTAGACGCCATAAATGAGCAGATTTTTGATTTTTTCCTTCATAAGAACCTTCTCCTGATAATAACGAACAGAACAAAAAAAGAATTAGCAAAATCGGTCCAGCCGTTCAGGCGTGATGTCGTGACCAAGGGAAATAGGGATTCATTTTTATATATATATATAGATTTACCCATCTGTTTTAACTAACTAATATGTTTTCCAGGGATTATAATTTTCTTGTACACACTATTTCTATAATCTTAGCATTCATTTAAGATAGTTTCCATTTTTTGTCACTTGTAATTAAAGTGAGTGTGGCATAAAAAACAGACAGACAGACATAGCGAAAGCAGCGAAACTATATATGGGTTCCTATTTTGAAATAGAAATAGAAATAGAAATAGAAATAGAAATCATTTATTTGCTAAAAACATGGTAGGTACATTGGTGTTAAAGTAGATAAAAAAGATTTCACATGTTTAGTCATAGGATGACATGCAAATTTTAATTTTAATCTTAATCACATCATTTTTTTTATTATTATTTACTTATTTGCATACAGCTGATGATGTCACCATTCTAAGTTTAGAGTTTTTAAATTAATTATGATGTGATATTGATTATTATGTACAATAGATTAAAAATTAAACAGTTATAATTGAATGTCAGGTTTGTATAATATATCTAACAATAAATATTTTTACATTTAATGCACATTAAAGCACATATGTCGACATCTTACAGAAACAGGACTAATAGCTACGGCCAATTTGATTTCTTTTGAGAAATTCATTAAGAGAGTAGAATCATTCGTTTAGCAGCCAGTGTGAGAGCTTGCGCTTAAGGTTCCTGGTAGACAGAGACTTAAAATCATGACTGCGATATTTGACTGCGGTACCCTAGAAATTAAGAAATTAATTTCCCCAAAATGTTGAAAAATCTTAATTTGGTTGCATATTAATTTAGATATACGGATATTTAATAACTTCCCGTGGTTTACTTTTGGATTTAGTGAAGGTACTTTTTTGCATAAGATATGAATTTATTATCTTATGCAAAAAAATATTTGCATAAAAATAGCGATTAGGCTTGATCACTTCCTGTTATTGAAAATTGAATTATTATTTTATTACATTAATCAAAATAATTTACTTACATAAATTTAGGGACTTGCCTTTTCTTTTTTTATGTTGCAAATAAATCCAAAAAATAATAAAAAACTGCCACGCTTGAATAATTAAAGACGGGATAGTTTACTATAATCAAATCTATTCAAAATTTTATACGAGACAAAAAATGCGCATTTTAATGATATTATAATAAACTGATACAATATCTAAATTATGAGTAATTTTGCTGCATTGCCATGCAAAACTGAATTTTACGAGTATATTCTGCAAGAATGAATATTTATGCTTATTACGCACCTTTTTTTGGAATAAATACATACCTACATAAATAATAGTGTTTATGATTCTTTCACTGACTTGATGCCGCCTGTTAGCCTTAGAGGTCAATGACCCTACTGCCTAAGAAGCTAGTGATTGCGGGTTGGATCACGGCTAAGGATAAATGTTTGTATTATAAATTTATATATATTATAAATTTGATTAGATTTGAATTTAACCCCCGATAAAAAAGAGGGGTGTTATAGAATAGAATAGAACAATTTATTTCAGAACGCATAGGCCTATGGAAAAAATACCTTAAAGACTAAAAATACATATTTATAAAAAAAAAATTAGCACGTTACTTCGGCGACGTGTGACCTAATTTCGGGGTGTCCAGCAACCGTCCGCGAAAACGACGATAAGTTTGACGTGTATGTCGGTCTGTCGGTATGTCTGTCTGTGGTATCATAACTCATAACCGGATTTTAATAAGGGTTTTGGCTTGAAATCTGACTTAGTCGAGATGGCTTTTAGCTATGATTGATAAAAATCTCTGCAGCTTTTAAGGATCATCAGCTCTTTGCATAGTTGATGAAGGTATCTCGATAATAAAACAACTAGCGTTCGTCCTGGCTTCGCACGGGTATAATTCCAATGTAATTTATATAACAACCTTATTTATGTATCAAAATCCGTTGCGTGGATTAGAAGGAGCAAGCGGCTGAAGACACAAGGATAGACAGTGCCCGATAGCGTCTTCTTTATACTATTTTATTTATACAACATAGGACGGCAAACAAGCAAGTGGGGCACCTGATGGTAAGTGATCACCACCGCCTATAGACACCTGCGACAGCAAAGAGAGTGCAGATGCGTTGCCAACCCAGAGGGCTAAGATGGAATACCTCTTGTGCCAGTAATTACACCGGCTGTCTTGCTCTCCACGCCGGATCACAACAGACTATAATGTATAGCGATCCGCCGCGGGTTTGCACGGATATAATCGGGATATAATGCAAATAAAAACCTTTCTCTAAAAGTTTTCTAAATGACAGTGAAAACCGTATCAAAATCCGTTGCGTGGTTCAGGAGAAGAAGGCGGTCGAACTATAAAAACTTCGGACAGACAGGAAAAATTGCGACTATACTTTAATAGTATTTTATGCAACTGTTGCATAATGAGGGGTCTTAAAACACGAGTGTGGTTTTATGAAACGAGCGTTAGCGAGTTTCATAATAGGATCACACGAGTGTTTTAAGACCTAATTATGTACAGTTGCATACATTACTTTATCTACATACATATCATAAGTACTCTATGATGGGTTCAGAAGCTATAGGGCAATGACCTGCATTGCTACTAGCTACTATTGCTAGGTACCTATTATATATCTATAGACTGTACACATTAAAATAATGTAATAAAAAATGAATTTGAACAAATATAGAAACAAATTAGAAAAAATCTCATAATAATATTGGTTGTTATAATGCTGGTCATTGCCTACGGTTTCTGAACGCATTATAGAGCATTTATGATATATGTGTAGATAAACTATGTAATAACTATGTAGTTACAAATATATAATAAAGATAACCCTTCAGGTAACCTGATCCGACGCGGCACCTTCCCACCGAAGCCCCCCGCGCGCCGCACCACCGCCGAACCAATCGTGAGTCCAGTCAGAAGACGGCCACCACCAGCCAGGAAGCTACCAGTGTCACCAGCAGCAGAACAGGCCAAGTGTGAGCTGTTCACCAACACTCTGTGTCTCCACAGTGAGGATTATCCCACGTGAGTCTGATAGCAGGAGATGCCACCTAAGCATTTTATTTTAAACTTATTTGTAAAATTATTGTTCCTGTCGGTGATTTGCAGGCATTTGCCAGCCTTCTAGAGCACAATAATTTACTTAATCTGGGTTATCCTCAGTTTCTTTAGTATAAAATTGGGTAATAAGTCCAAATATTTTGATGAAAGCCTCACCATAACCGATACCAAAAAACATGGGTTACCTAAGAATCTCAAAATAACTTTGGATATCAAAAATGCGACTATTTTGAATATCCAAAGAGCCCTTTTTAAAATTTCCAGTATAACCTATGTAACAACAACCCAAAATAACAGTTTTAAATGGAACGAATTGTTATAAAAAGTTCGGTAGGCTTAAGACGCATTAAAACTGTTCGCATTTGCATATAATTAATTTGACTCAGTTAAGAGCTAAAGAAGGTCAATAACCATTGCGCAAGAGCATTACTGAGATCAAGAGTGCAAAAATGGCGTCTCAACGACTGTGAAAGTGGCTCTAGATCACACGAGAATGTCCGAGCCGTAAGGTACGAGATAAGGTTTTGTGTTAACTGTAAACGTTCATTAGAGATTGAGGAAAGTAAGGCAAGTTCAGACGCTTTTTTGCACTGTCTTTGTTTCAAAAGAAAGAAAGGATATACTATACTTATGTTTTTTCTTAAAAATATGTCTACAGAGCTGTTCTTTTGGCTGACCTGTTTCAAATATTTAATACTGATGCATGATGGCTAAATAAATAAGGGGATAAGGTGCTTGACACCAAACGCAAACCCGTATTCTGTGAGAGCACGGTTCTACGGAGGCCGTACTACTTGTATACGGCCAATTGTACTGCAACCAGCAACTGGCTGCACTGTGGCTCTATAATAATTGGCACTATAGTGGCATAAATGTCAGTTTTGATGGAGATGTTGTTGAGAGCGTTAAACTATAAATTCAAAACTCTTCGTTTTCAGAGATGCTATAGTCCAGTCCATCCGTCGCAACAAAGCTGCAGCGGGAGCTCTCTTGGCTGACTTCAGGGATCCTGGAGAAGGTGCACTTGATGGTGTTACAGCCGTCCAGGAGGCCAAATACACCGCTGAACATTATCTGGTCTCGAACAGGTAGGACAAGAAAACTTTCGCAATGATCATCCAGTCATAAGTCTAATGATTTTTCCAGTTTCTTAATTCGGCGTATGCTTTGACTATGATCACAGGTTTAGCAAGACAGGTTTTTCCATCGGAGCGACTGCCATCTGACCTTCGTAACCCCTGTTACAGGGAAAGCAGACCAACAGGATCAGATAACAGTCGCTCCAGTGTAATAACCTAACCTGCCAAATATGGAATCATGGTCAAATAGGAAAAAGCGCCAGGAGAACAATGCTGATGATTTCATTAGAATAACATTGTGCGACAACTGCAGGGCAATTCCCGTATCAGTTGAGATGAAGTCACAGTCGAGATGTATCAAAAAGAGCTGTCAGATTTCAAGAAATCTGTGCTTTCTTGGCATATCAGGAGTATGCGATGAATCTCGAGGAATGTGAGAATTGGGGGTCTATAATGGATTCCCGTTTCACAGACGAGGCGATACTGCGAACCGGGACTTTGCCAGCGCCGGCGAGGCTGGCTTCATGTGCCCAAGCACCGTGAAGTACGCTCGGCCGCAACGCGCACGCGCCACCTCAGGCCAATGGAAGTACATCGTGAACACCGGCGAACATACCCAGACTCTTCGTCTGGAGAAGTGCTTGTAAGTACTTTTTGCACTGATGACCCGATAGCTGAGTGGTTTGTGACTGACTACAAAGAGGTTGTAGATTTGATTCCTACAAGTGGAAAATGTTTGTATGATGAAAATTAATGTTTGTACCAGAGTCTTGATGCAATACTTTTATGTGTGCATGCTGTAGTGCTAGTCTACTAACTTATTAAGCTGCACTGCGTGCGGGGGGAGGGGCGTACTTAAAAAAAGCGCTGGGCAGGTATGAGCGTGTGCTCGCACTCTCAGCAAATGCTGAATCCACTCCCTTTGTCATACGCAGTTTTGTTTTTTCTTTCATTATTAACAGTATTTTACACTGTGTGCTAATAAACGCATATTCTATTCTATTCTATTATGTATTTAATTATATTATATTTATCTATACGTAAAAGTATTTATCCGTTGTGTAGTAACCATAGTATAAGCTTTGCTTATTTTGGGGCTAGTGCAATTGGTTTCAACTTCTCAAAACTAGTTATTCCAGTTTTCGCATTACAAACCTCAGAAATAAGAGGGTGGTATTTTTTTTATTTTCGATATTATTTGAAAACTATACGACATTAAAAAAAGCTTTTAGAAACCTCTTCTTTTGGTGCCTGTATCGTACGCTGATACGGTTTTCTGTATTAAAATCATATCATAGAGCAAATTCAAATAAATACAACAATTATATTTCATACTTTATACTTTTTATTTCAGAAAACCCAAGGAATCTTGTACGTATTTAACTGACAACTTCAAATCAAAATGCGTCCAAGTTTACAATTACCACAGACTTTTAACATGGGACCAGCAGAATGGATTACATATGGACATTTTTAAGGTACAATTTCACTGTCTTTTCTTAAATACTTACTTAGAATGTTGTCGTTGAATACTAGTTCTATCTATCTTAAATTTTAGGTGCCAACCTGTTGTTCCTGCCATATCGAAGGTTACAGCGTGTCTTTCCCCCCGTTGGGGCACAGAATCCACGAGACCTCTGGGGAAACCATGCCAGTAGAAGAACTGTCTTCAGAGCACGGAAACCACGCGTTTGAGGCCGTGCAGTCCACTATCCAGAGACCAAGCGCCACCAAAACCCCACCATTCACCTTCAATAAGCCAATAGAATCCTTCGTACCATTCTCCGACAATCACAACCTAATAACCGGTACGTCTTTTTCTAACGCTAAACTAAGTGACGATGAACTGAACAATAACTTACCTCCCTCTAGTCCTATGGATTCTTACGGTAACACTTATTTCCCAGATTCCTTCAACCAGGCCAGTTCCATTCGAAACGTGAAACGACCTCCCATATCAAGGAATCCTGTTGGCACCAATTTCGATTCCGTCACGTTACCAAGCTATCTTGAGCCCCCGACGCCGTCCGCACCGTCCTCTTTTTCCTTCTCCAACGATACTCCGAACAAGTTTAAGAACAACGGCCACTTCAAAAGAGGTGCAGTGAGACCTAGTCGAAGACCAATCAGGAAAAAGATATCTGGTGGGCCAGATGATTTATCATCTTCAGGGTCCGCAGCAGTTGAATCATTCACAGGCAGCACCATGGAGACAATGGAAGAATATAATGAAGAAGAAGAGGAATTCACTAAAAATGTTCAAAAGGCTATCCCACCGAGGCGGGGTACTATAGCTCCGAAGCTGCACTCTGTTACGACTGAGAAACCTATTTTTACTCAACAGGAACAAAATAACCCTGTAAAAGAAACTATGGTAAATGGTAAAAGAGTGAATTATAATTATCATCCTATTATAGACTTCTTTGGGGAAGAAGAAAAAGAAGAAGAAAATGATTCAATTGATAGAGAAGATGTCGTAGCAGCGTATGTGCCGACGTCAGAATCAGAATGGAAACCGATGAATCATCCACCGTCTAGAAGTTCACAGAACAGTAATTTAGTAGAAAGAAAGAAACACAAATAAGCTCAAATTATTTTAGTTAATACATTACGGTTGAATACGTAATGAATAGGACTCAACGTTTTAGAAATGTCCAATTATTCTAAGTAACGTAGCTTTAAGTGGAAGAGGCAATATTTTTTATATTTATTACTTGAACGAACGATGCCAAATCGAATTGCAATGAGTAAGTAAATTATTGATTAGTAGGTATTTATTTAAATTATTTTCTAGTTTTTTTTAATGTAACTGAAATGATACTCTTCTTGTTACTCACCTGTAGGATTAAAGCTATTGTAAGAATTAAAAGACTTGCCAGAGAATAAATGCGTATCTTCTTTAAAACTATTTCATTCGACCTTGAAAATGTGGCTAAACCCAACTCACTCGTAAGTTCCAACTACTTCAAGCAGAGAAAGCTAAAATTTATTCAATTATTATCAGATTACATTGTTTCCAAAAAGTCTCACTTCTATTCCGTATCAGAAAGAAGCTACTGTCATCAAATTTAAAATTCTATTCTATTCAATTTATTTCCATTGTAGGTACGGTAAGCCTCGGAAGTAGCTAAACATTATAGTACCTTGTCGCTGTCAGTCATGTGACAAATTCGATCAAGTCTCATTTCATTTTTATTACGACAAGGTTCTTAAGTGTTAAGCTACTTCTGAGACTAATTGTACTAAATTGAATCCTATAACACTATGCTGTGTTTTGTACAACATCTATAAGTTTAAAATTGTTTTGGTAACTTTGAGCTGTAGCCATGATTTTTAATATGATGCTGTTATTCTTAGACCTAGGTTGGCAGGCTTTAGTTTTTTATCAATTCTTAAATGTATTTTTTGTTTTATCTGTATCTCATAAAATGCAAATGTCGTCAAAGCTCTGAAAAAAATTAACAAATCTCGTTCCAAGCTTTAATATGGCTTATTAATAGCATATAGAACAATCATGGCAATAGGTTAAGTTTTATAGGGTGGAAAACGTTAATTTATTGCGGCTTGTATAGAACAGCAGTTTGTATGTAGTACGGTACATAAAAGATTGGAAGCTAATAGTATGTTGCACAAAACATAGCACTAGTAAAAATAACTTTTCAATTATTGTATGAAGGCTTAGTAACCTTTTCAATAGTTCAAACAACAAGTATTTAATTTCCACCACACGCGTGCTAGCCATAAAGGAAATATGAATAAAAAATATCTCGGCAAGTCATGGTCCGGATTTGTTTACGAGTAGCCACTTGGACAAAAGTGAAAGCGGCTTTTTGTACCCAGTCGAACGGTCGTAAGTATCAATAGATTCGCGGTAACCGAAGCGGTTACAAAGTGTACTGTGTCAAAACTATACGAGACAACTAGCCTATTTGATATCTCAGGATAACCTAGATGTGTATTCAAGACGAAAATTGGACACGATGCAATTAAGTAATGTAATTGTGGTCGTTGAATTAATTAAAGTGAGAATGAGGTGGTAATACCACTTGGCGAAAAATGAAGTTCTGATTATTTTAAGAAAACTTTATTTAGTTAATATAAATAACAACGCGTTAGTAGACTTAATTATTAATATTAAACAATGTTAATAAGTCTATCACAGAAGGTTTCGTTAGTAAAGAAAAAAACGAGACTGAGATTTGTTCTCATTGTTTCGTTGAACACTTTTTTGCATTTTCTTTCCAGAGTAATACGAAATTTAGTGGCACTTTCGACTTACGATCTAAACGTTTTAAAAATTACATAAAAATTACACTAAAGTTATTTATGTATTACGTATCAACGTAATAATACATTCGCTTACTTGGATCTAAGATATAGTTTGGAGTTGTTGTTAGTATAGGTACTGCTTTTGCAAAACCATTTAATAAGGCTGCAGCGTTGTTTCTGACACCTTTAACATTTTTACTTCTAGCTTGTAACGTTTCTCTATCCTTTTTCTCGGCTTCATCTTTCGGTGTCTCTGCATGAACTATTTTAGCACTTCTATAGTTTCCACCATGTAATCCACCTTTGGTTCTTGGATTGCTGTAGGACTTGAAATTGCCTCCATGCATGTCACTCGAATCATCGTCACTTTCGTAATCATCCTCAAGTTCGACTAATTTTGCATTTCTGTTATTTTCACGAGGCTTATATTTATCCTGAATAGATCTTAGATTACCTCCATGCAATACGCGCGGTGGCTGGTCAACATCACTCAATTCTATGTGTTTTGCATTGCTGGCTTCATTATCATTTGGTCTTTGATCAACTTTAGGGGATTTTAAATGGCCACCATGTTTTTGCTTTATTTCTATATCCTTGTCATCGATGATCACGTCCGTTTGTGGTTTCTCAGCTATATTATAATTGGACTGTGCTCTCCTTCTTGGTGTTTTTGGTTTTGAGTTTACGGTGGGTGCCGCTTTTATTTCAGCGCTTCTATAATTCCCTCCATGTTTCGGACCTTCCCTAAGATTCAAGTTCTCTCTAAATATTTCCACATCTTTCAACTTATTGATCTCTTCAGCTAATTTTTCATCTTTAAAAAGATCAAGGGCTTCCAAGTTTTTTTGGGGTTTTTTACGCTTTTGTGGCATTTCTTTTATAATTTCAACTTCTTGTATGTCCTGTTTGAATTGTGTGACATGTGGAGCTGACGTGTTGACTGGTAATTCCTTATGTATTTCTACTTTCTTTTTATGAATTACGGGTTTAACCTCTAATTTGGCACTACGAGCTTCCGTTGTAGAGGGTGGTGGTTCTGTAGTCCTTACTAAACTTCGTTTTGTTGGTTCCGGAGTTGTAATTATAACTGATTCAGATTTTTGTTCTTTTTTGGATTTTTCAGTTTCGTCCGAAGTAACATCTTCGTCGTCTTCGTTAGGCTCTTCTTCATCGTCATTTTCATCCTCGTCTTCATCATCACCATCATCTTCATCATCTTCGTCGTCATCGTCATCGTCTTCATCCTCATCATTTTCTTCTTCACTTGACTCAGGCACTTGTTTTTTAATCTTATCCATCATATTATCAGCTTCTTTTTCGTAATTAGGCATGTAATCTTCCATGTTTTGTTTAACACCAATTAATGCATCTACTTCATCTTTTCTCATGTCATCGTCGTCATCATTGCCATATCTTTGAGTGTCAGTAACTAGTGTTGATTTTCTAGTCTTTTTTTTCTTTTCCCTGTATTTAGGAGTATTGACTTCATCTTCTTTATAATTTTCAGAAGGTTTACGTTTGACAGGTTCCTCGTTTACAATAGCTTTTTCAGTTTGATATGGTTTATGAAATCTTGTAACTAAACGTAATTTTGGTGGCTCAGTAGCTTCGTCTTCTTCTTCTTCATAGTCATCCGAGGGCTTAAGTGTAGTCGTAGTTGGTCGAGTCCTTCTTTTGAAAGAAGGCTTTAAGGTCGTTGTAGTCGTAATTGTATCTTTTTCATCGTCTTCATAGTCATCATATTCTTCTTCACTATCTGTTAGTTTTGCTTGTCCCTTACTTTTCGGAGAGGATGTTGTGCTAACTACCCTTCGAACTGTTTTAGAAGCGGCTGACTCTAGAGAAGACTGAGAAAATTTGGGTTCATCAAACATGCGTTTTAAAGATTTATTGTATCTCGAAGGAGCTATTGTTGTATTAGTTTGTGTTTCGTAATCTTCAACAGACATAGCTTTCTTGTGATTGACTGGAGTATATTGCGACTTGTGATTAGAAGGACTTAACTCGTACCTCGGTTCACCTCTACGATTATCAGTGTTCATATCAACAAAAGTTAGATCATCTTTTTTAACATTCTGCTCTCTGTCTTTTCTATTAATATCCTTGTACGTCCGCGATTTTACATTTCTCTTGACTGGCTGATCTTTGTCATGGTTAAAGCTAAGCACTTTTTCGACAACTTTGCTTGATTGTAGCTGTTTAATAAGTGGACTTATGTTACCGGTGGTAGTTGTTTTCTTTGATTCTTGTGCTTGTCCTTCCCTGATGATTTTATATGGTTCATAAATAAATGGTGTCGCTCTCTTTCGTCTAACAATAGCGAGTTGTTCGATCGATTCTTTGCTTACATTGTCGTTTTTTGTGACAGTATCGAAAGTTGAGTTGGTTAGGTGATCAGCAACCTGATTTCTGACATCACTTACAAATGGGTCCTGAAAGTTTTTCTTGATATTGGCTATAATATCGGCATAAGCACTCTTTTGATTATCATTTAAAATCGTCGAGTTTATTGGAAGCAATAAAGATGATTTAAGCTCCTCAGTAGCTTTAGCTACGGAATCCTGAAGTAATACTGTTCCATTATTTAATTTTTCTCTTAAGGAGACGAAATCAGTTGATGCACCCAAGTTTTCACCCTTAAAATTTGCAGAAGTCAATTTTTTAAAGTTATCGAGCTTGAATATTTCTAATTTTGGGGTTTTAATAGGTTTAGGGGCAGCAATTATTTCTTCCTTAAAGAATGGACTGTCCAGTGGGTTTTTCCCAAAATATTTAGCCTTAAAGCAGTCAATTTTGTCACCAAGGCCTTTGAGACGATGCTTTTTTTTCGAATCGTCGAACTGTTGTTTGTCGCTCTTTGGTAGGGTGTCATCATTTTCATTGGCATCTTCATCCTCCGTTTTAGTTCCGTTGTTTTTAATTTTTTCTGGAATGGGATCTAAATCATCGTCGACTTCTGAACATTCAATGTTAGACCTTGAATCATAAAACTCTGTACCTCCTTTAGATTTAAGTGGCATCAGTTTTAAATTTTCAGCATAACGCAACGGAGAATCTTTATTTACAGACTTAAATTTTTTAAAGTAGTAAGGATACTTTTCTCGTATATTACTCTTTTTTGTTTTAGGAAGTTTAAGTTTCGCTATTTTATTTAATTCCTCTTCAGTAAGAAAAGTTGAATTAAAATCAAACTCAGGAACTTCAAAATTAGCCTCACGTTTATTCACACCATGGTCTAAGTTTGTTATATTGGCAGAGTCCGTTATATTATATTTTAAGTCTCTTTCTGCTATATTTTCTCTTTTGGGTCTTGATTCTTCATCATTTGAAGTATTGTCGTTATCTTCCTCATTAACCTGTTCTCTATCGCTTTCATCTTGAGTATTTGCTTCATTTTCATTATTATTATCTTGGTTGTGTCTTGAATAGTGTTCACGCTTGTGCCGCACATCGTCATCCGGAACATTTCCATAAGCATCTTCTTCTTCGGAATGTTCAAGTTCATCTTCAGTGTAATCTTCCGAATCATTTTGTTTTTCGCTATCCTTGTCATCATTTTTCCATTTTTTGCCATGATGTTTCTTGTCCTTGTAAATTGAGCCGCTTGCATCCTGATACTTTCCGTTGAATGAAGGTGTTTTATACTTACCTCCGCTAATCTCCTTTTCTTTCAAGAATCCACCATGTCCTTCATGGTCAGAAGCATGTTTTTGTTCACCGGCATGATCATAAGCTGCATCTTCATAGCCTTCTTCAGAATAAACTGTTTGAGCTTTCGTGCTTTTAACTGCTTCTCTTAATCGGTGAGCATTTACAATGTCATCAAAACTAACTGCGTCTTCTAAAGCGGCTGACTTTGGTAGATGTTTCGTCGTTTCAGTTTTTCTTACTTGAGCGTAACTTTTGATGGGTACAAACTCATTTTCATCGCTTTCATCTTGCGTATCTTGATTTTGGAGTTCTAGTTTTTGATATACCACTGGGCGATTTTTCAAGATGGCTCTATTTACAGATTCATCAAGATTGTTTCTAAGCTGGTTATACTTTTCTTGGCCTTTTAAGTAAATGTCATAACCATCTGGGGGTTCTGCAAAATTTTGTGATGGTGGAACTTGGGGGTACTCGTTATGTTCATCATCGTATTTAAGAGAATGGTGTTGCCTAAGATTATGTAAATGATTTTTTAATGGACGGTAGTGCGATGGTCTCACTTTAACAAAGTTTTGATTCCATGGATGTCGGAATTTATGATTTAGAATTTGTTCATGGGTAAATGCTTTTGGCGGAGGTCTATAGTACACAGGTCGACGAAGTGGTCTATGAATTTCAAATGTTGCGGGCACGTTTCTTTGTGGAAATTTCTTTCTATCGGTCTGTTCAGGGCTCTCTAAATATTCTCCTTCTTGAATATCTGCCTCTCCGGCGTCTTTTTCATACTTTTGTAAATTCTCTTTACTATTTTTCAAGTCATTCCTAATTTTATCTAAAACTGGATCTTTATATAGCTCTTGAAGTGCTGGTTCCTCAGCTTTATATGGATGAAATACTTCATAGCTTGATGCCGTTGGAATAATATGACTTTGCCATTCTTCATTACCATTCACATACTGTTGATACGGACGGTAAATATCTTTGTCTTCATCGAGCATATGATGTTTTCCAAGCTCTGGTTTCTTTTTACCCGTGTACGGTCTTACAGGATACGCTTTGTAATGACTTTCCGGATCTTTGACGCCATGGAATGCAGCGACGTCGACAGCGAACTGGGGTTTGTGCGCTTTGTATTCAAAATACTCTGAAGGTACAGTCTGTTGCAGAGTAAGTGGAGTGAACGTTTCGACCTGTGACACTTCACTGTTAGCTTTGTCATCGTCCCACGAGACAGGTACTCGGATGGCTAGGCACTCGCGACACGATACACACAACACTAGAACTAGCACTAAGCTTGTAAGCATGGGCGAGCTTCGCGCCTGCATGGGTAAGCATCGAGTTCGCATGGGTATGCGGCGGGCCTGCATGGCTGAGCGGCGAGCCTGCATGGTTCACATCACGGACGGGCGGACACTAGCCGGGCCCGGGGACGCCGATCGTTTTTATCTCCTCGGTCGCACGTCGCGGACCGATTGCTGCGGGCCATTCGCTTAGTTTCGGTGCGTGGTGTAAGCTTAGAGATAAAGCGGATTCAGAATCATAAAGGTTGATGAAAAAAAACTCGTTTAAAGTCTGCAAAACGAACTACTTAGGGAGCGCTCAAGTATTACGTAACGCAATTTTTGAAGATTTTTGACAACCCCCTCCCCCCCTTGTAACGCACCGTAACGTTCCTCCCTCTAAATATTACGTAACACTAAATGACAAAAAAAACATTAATGACAAAAGAAACATTAAATGACGTACAATGCAATCTAAGGATTCCCGTGAAATATAAACGAAAAGGTTTGCCAACTTGCGAGAGCAAATTAAAAAAAATGACGACCAGACTAATACAATCGAGGGATTCCCCGTAACGTAAATAAAAAGGGTTGCCAGTTTGGGAGTTTTAATTCCTTAATTTTTTAGAAACAATGTTACGTAACGCGTTGTAAGAAACTTCTATCGTCTTTTGCTTCTAAAACTTAAAATAACAAAGTTACAGAGCGGCGAAAGTTCGCGCTACGTCATTATATCGTAAAATTTTTACGAATCGAGTGACGTCACGAGCCCCTACTCCTGAATTTGAATGTGCTGTATCTTTGTCAATATTATTCGTATGGACAAATAAAAAAATACGTATCGAGTATTTTTCTATAATCTAACTGACGGACTAATTAGAATCTTGTTGTTTTAACCCAGGAGACATCCCTATTATATGTTATTAAATTTGTATTATGGGGGAACAATCCAAAAACTCTAATAAGTACTTCGACCCAGCATATACCTTGCAAGGCTGAAATTCATATCTCAAAACTAATAGTTAATTTTTTTTGTAGATACGTCTATTAATCGCGGGTTGCTATTTAAAATATAGTAAAACCTTAAACGTATATACTTTTTTTTTCATTGTGTTGTCATTTAAATTTAGCACGTAGTACTTTAATTCAATCATTTGAAAATTCATTTGATTCAAACGGGTGCATCTCTAAATTCAAAAATTAAAGACACTAGAACGTAATTTGCTTCTAGTCATACTTTGATTACCAATTTTAAACGAAATGTACAAACTCAAAATACGCAATGTACTTGTATTAATTTACAAAAAGAAAATTTGGCATTACGAATTATTTTCTTGTTTTTACTTTTTAAACGAGTTAAATTTACGTTATGTCTCTAAAGAAACATCAAAAGGGACAATAAAAATCTTGGCAACTGCACAAGAAAGTATCAGCAGTCTGCAACTTGTAAACTATACCACCATGCCATCGCAGAGAAATGAAGAAAAAAGTGGCGTGGACCGAACGATTAACGAAAGAGATAAACACTTAGAAGCAGTTGAGAAACAAAAGAATAAGTGACAACCGGATGTTCTTCTCAAATGACAGCGAGCAGGCACAAGATGACGTGAAAGCCCCAAATGATGAATATGTTTAAATGGTCCCATTGTTAGTAATGAGCTAGTTTGTATTGAACCAGATGATTGAAGTAAGCAGGTTAATGGTGTTGAAAGAATCATGTTTGAGGGCATGGTTATACGTATTACAGTGCAACAATATTGTGGTGAACTGAAAATAAAAACAACAAGTACTTATGTCGTAATATTAAAGTTAGCACTCACTACAAAAATAAAACGGAAGACATTCTAGAAAAAATTTACAAATTTAAAACCGTAATTGAAAAAAATTGAGAATTCATTAAAACTAATAATAGTTCAATCACTTTGCCGTATCTGGAACTAATTGTTATGCACACTTTTGCAACGCAATAATTAAGTGAGTTGCGTCGTTCAAATTATATTTTCGATCCAATTGTCAAAATGTTTAAAGCTTAACGCAATCCCTTAACAATTTGACTGTAATGTAATTTGTGCAATGCGACGGGGGAATTTCTTTATATAATTTATTTGCAATCGAGTAAAATAGAGCAGCCACTATTGATGTAATTGGCTCAGTAATTTTCTTTTTTTCTACGAACACAATGAGAATTTTGGCGACAGTGTTGGTCAGATGGCCTTTCTCAATGCACTCTTGAAATTATTGCGCGATCGTCTGAAATTTTGGAGTGTCGTTGACCTTGTTACCTTAAGGTCTAGGTCAAAATCTTTGTAATTGTTTTAGCTATTGTTCCAAGTAATTTGGAAAACCCATTCAGGCAGTCATTATTAACTTATTCTATTCTCGTCAATTGTAAATCCAAAACTGTATCACGTGTTATAATATCTTCTTCTCCACTATTCACTTCCACTTTTAACCAGTCTCTCGGTTCGTCAAACTTGACTTCAATTTCTTCATCAACAAATGTGCTTAATTAACCTTCTCCTCCGGTACAATGGTATCGTACCGGTTTTCAATAGCCATTACCGGCATTACGGCAACAACCTCGCGGTTACCGATTTCCCATAATAATTCGTCACGAGCTCAACCTGCTCTAGTTTGTGAAGTTCGTTACGCTCTCGATTGGGGTTCATGGAAATGGTGCTGGGAAAACGGGCAGGAATTGTCATTGGAATTTATAAACGATTGGAATGAATAAAGGCTTGGAATTTATAAAGGACTAGTGTTTTACAATTATATTAGTTGCGTTTTTAACGTATCTAGCGAGACTGTGTTATTGATAGCATTATATTCGTTTTATAATGCATCATTAGATTGTAAAGATATGTAAATGGAAAAATCGAATAATCATAATAATCATCAAGTTTTTCTGTGATTGTTGATCCTTTTGCATCCTCAAACGAGTTCTTTACATCCTCATATATCATCGTAACAATGGCTATATTAGCCTCAATTATTAAAGTACTTATAATTATAATAATACTATATTCTACCTGTTAAAGCGGCTGTGAATCTGTTGTGATTATAGGATACTTACCTTTTCCGTGGAATTAAGAGTAATTCAGCTTCATAAACAAGGAACCCTGTTAAACAAATAAACTTCAATTTGAACCGCACTTTTTCACTCCAGTCGCGACGGCTGATTTGCATTTTGCAATTTCCAGAGGCTTGTGTAAGCCTGTGGAAATAGATCGAAACCTCAGAGTCAAGGAGATGCACGTTTTCTCTTAGAAAAATAAAGATTTACCAATGACAGGCTGGCGAAGAGAACTTAAGAGATTTTAACAAAAATGTGCTAGTTTTTAACCAATTCAAAAACGGAGGTTCTCAAGATGAACCGTATATGTATTTGTTTTTTTTTTATGCTTTTTATAGTCATTTGTTATAATGTTAACATCTCTTCTATTCTAAATTCTAATAACTCTTCGGATGCACATAAACTTCACCTCGCTGCACTAGCGCCGCTGCGCACTTAGCGGGAAAGACACGAACTATTCTCGTCTAAATGTATCTAATGTGTGTGTAGTCATAAATACGAAGCACATAATGACACATACCACGCTCACAATCGCACAGGGTAGGCAGTGTCTTCCACAGCATTGATTGAGCGCCAACAGTTACCGAAATTTACGGAACAGCTGGCTTGATAGAGAAAGGCCGTACCAAATTTGAAATTAGCACAAACTAAAGGCAAATTTGTGCTAATTTATTAAATTAAATTAAATGTCTACCCTGTCTAAAAATTCTGTGGCGCTGAACTTAGTATCAAACTGGAACTTGAGCTCGGTCTATAACCCGCCCTAAGGTAGGGTCGGCCTCAAAAGTAGCTGAACATTTTAGTACCTTGTCGCTGTCAGTAATGTGACACATTCGAGCAACTTTCATTTCATACGTTACTACGGCAAGGTTCTTAAGGTTCAGCTAGTTCTAAGGCCGACTTTACTAGCAGCGGAAGTAAGGTCGCCATTTGCCATAGCGCACGCGCACGATATGTTGAGAAATTTGACTACTCTAAGTTCCCACGTGATTACGTCGGTCCACGTTGTTATGTTCGGTATGCCGCGAGTTCAGCAGGTACCAATAATTCAACGGAAACTTATAAACATTGTTGCAATTTTATAGTTTTTTTTTTATGAAATAGAAAGGCAAACAAGCAAGTGGGTCACCTGATGGTAAGTGATCACCACCGCCTATAGACACCTGCAACAACAAAGAGAGTGCAGATGCGTTGCCAACCCAGAGGGCTAAGATGGAATACCTCTAGTGCCAGTAATTACACCGGCTGTCTTGCTCTCCACGCCGGAACACAACAGTGCAAGCACTGCTGCTTAGCGGCAGGATTAGTAAGCAAGATGGTCGTAGCGATCCGGACGGACCTTGCACAAGGTCCTACCACCCGCAAAATTATAAATAGAATACGCGTAGGCATTTTTGCGATTATAATTATACATTGTAATGGAACTCATTTAAACGGGTCTGACTGAGTGGAATAACTTGTCTGCGTGTGTGTGTGTGTGTGTTTCTGTGTGTATTAGCTCTTATTTTGTATTAATTTATTTGTATTTTTTTATGACCTTTATTTTTGCTGATCGTAGTCCTCGCGAAGGGTACGGGCGGCTACGATCGTTTAACAAATGAAAATTTAAAATGCTATATAATTAATGACAACACAAAGAAAAATTAGGGTAATGGTTCGAATCCTGCCATTACCCTAATTTTTCTTTGTGTTGTCATTCATTATATAGCATTTTGAATTTAATTTGAATGTAAAAAAAAATACAAAAAGAAAAATCGAAAAAATTTAGAAATAAATAATTTCGATTACATTAAATGAAAATTTATTTCAACGCAGTTAGGTGATTCAACAATAGTCAAAAGACATGCCTATTGTGGGTCTGAAAGAACTTTACGCGTTATTTGTATGGAATAGGAAGAAAAACGAGCTTAAAGGCTTGAAGTCACTTCTTGAAATAATAATACTTTACAAGCTTTGCTTGGTTTGGAATTACATGGGTCAATTGGCTTAAAATATTCCAAGATATTTATTCATATATGTTGCGGGCGGTAGGCCCTCTTGCAAGTTCCGTTCAGATAGCTACCACCGTCTTACTTGTTAATCCTGTCGCTAAGCGGCAGTGCTTGCACTGTTGTGTTTCGGCATGGAGAGCAAGACAGCCGGTGGAATTACTGGCACAAGAGGTATTCCATCTTAGCCCTCTAGGTTGACAACTCTGCAATCTCCTTGGTATTGCGGGTGTCTATAGGTGGTGGGGATCACTTACCATCAGGTGACCCACTTGCATGTTTGCCTTCCTATTAAAAAAAATAATGTCAATAATTAATAGATTCAGATGTTACTTTGCGGAGGTCCATATCAACAAACTGGAAGAAACTACCTTGCTACTTCGCGAAACCAGTGCCGGGCTCGTGCAAAGTAGCTGCCGTACTGTCGTAGCTGTCGTACTGTTTGATCTTGATGATGCCTCGTATAGAGGCGTAACGCGCGTCGATCGTGTAGTTTTAGTGGTGGTGGTGTGTAGTTGAGTCTGTGTGATATATGTTGTTTCGTGTGGAAGCGGAGGAGGGCGGGTTTTTGCATGAATGTATATATATATGTCGCACAGACACAGCTACTTTGCACGAGCCCGGCACTGGTTTTGCGGAGTAGCAAGGTAATTTGTTTCAGTTTGTTGATATTTAATGTCATCGAGGTATCGATTGTTCTATTCGGTCGTATTGTACATTCCAAGCACAGGAGTACCTATAAATACCGCAAGCAAGGCCGCGCGGCTCACTCTAGCAAGGTCCGCCATGCACACTCGACAGGTTAGTGCTTTTGTAAATTATTATGACCATATTTTTATTTACACAAATTGACCCCTTGTCGTTCTAAATAAACACTTTTGAATTGTTTTTTTTTACATTTAGTTAGCTTCTTTACATCTAAAATATCAAAAGTAAGGGTTTAGGCGACATATAATTATGATCTGGTGAATGTTACAGTCAGATGGGGCCAATTTGATAAACGCGACAGGCGACAGGTGACACTGACAATTCACCGTACAAACTGTGTTGACAAGTCTACAGACTTACTGACTTCACATCAAAGTGGGCAAGCAATGTGTATTGAATTGTCACTGTCACCTGTCGTTTGTTGCGTTTATTAAATTGGGCCTAGGAGCAATATCGTGTGGTGTGGAGGCTTGTCACCTGATAAATCTCTACAACGAGACAGATCAAGACCTGACCACATCAGGCATCAGACAATGTCATCTGTAAACACCAATTTTTAGTTTCGTAGTTCATTTCTGGGTATAAAATTAACAATTAGCTATTGTGGTCGATTTTATCAAATCAAATTAAGAAAAGTTTATTTGAAGATGAATCCCATATTGGCGTTAGTTACAAAGTTATTCAAGTCAATAAAAAATTTGTAACCGAAATTTCTTCCGTTTTTTTTTCGATTTTTTTGTGTCGTCATTTGCATAGAATTTTAATTTTTATTCAAATAAATGTCAAAATAAATACAAACGCAGGGGTCCACAACTATAAAATCGCCTTGCCTTTCCCAAGGCCAATGTCTTAATAAGATTCTGGATTAATATAACTATATAAAATGTAGCCTTAAAATGTTTTTTTTTTATATTTCAAATGAACTGATGAATGTGGATTCAAAGTCAAGGTCCAAAGTTAAAGTCATTTAACAGTAACAATATTTTATTTATTGAATTAAATTAACAACGGTGACTCGATAATAACTTAGACAATATTAATGAAACAGGCTTCACTGCTAACATTAATTTGGTATTAAGTATTATTTTTTTTAGGCACTAACTCATATATGTAGTATATATATGGTTTCTAATTTATAAGACAACAAACCATTTTTATTTTATTTTATTTACTTACCCCAGTGGGCTTAATCGGCCCAGGTTTAACTTACCCTAACCGTAACGCCTAACCCTGCGTCTCTGTCAAACTACTGTTAAAAGAAAGGGACATAGAGATAAACTCAGATAATGTTAGAGCTAGTGAGCCATAGTTTTATTAAGCAATATTCTTTATTGAGGCCTACTTCACTAGGGTCACCTTTGGGGTCATCATGTAAACGCAGCGCGCGCAGTGCCCTTCAAGAATCGCATGCTTGTAAAAGGCCTTTATTTCTCTAACGACTGAATTCATCACTAATGGACTTCTAGCCAGCGTTTAAAAAATGGCCGCATTAAAAGTCGAACAAATGTACAATAAATCGACAGTCACTCGCGCTGTCAGTCTGTCGAACCGACGGCGCTGCTGTCGATACTATAATTTTGTAAAAAAACCTATTTGCAACGAAACTTAATAAATTATTACTTTATGCAATTAGACGTAAAGTTGTCAATCCAATGACTATTAATGGTAAAGTAATAATTTGCATTTGTAACATTGGCGTCAACCTGTATTCTCATGTCGAGCCTTTTTCCTGCTGTCATTTAGTATGACACTGCAATGTACATCCATGCATTATAATACCATTGGACGTCATTTAACTTTTATAAGCCCTTTTTTAGGGATCCGTAGTCAACAGCCTGGTGACAGACGGACGGACGGACGGACGAAAAGCGGAGTCTTAGTAATAAATAAATAAATAAATATCTTGGGAAAATTTACACCTATTGCCCTAGTCCCAAACTAATCAAACCTTGTGTTATGGGTACTAGACAACGGATAAACATACTTATATAGATAAATACAAACTTAAATACAAATAACATCCATGACTCAGGTACAAACATTCGTGTTCGTCACACAAAATAGGGTCCCGTTTTACCTTTTGGGTACGTAACCTTAAAAAACATAAACGTCAAGATGATATCTACATATTCGTCTGTCCAACCTCGAGGACGCGCAAGCGCATGATTAGCTTCATTTCCACAAGTTCGTGTAGTGTGAGATGCGGCTTGGGCAAGTTGACCTTCACGTTCCACTTGGTTTTTATGTTTGTTCTTATTTTTTTGTTTAGCGACAGTTAAACATTATAAGCGGCCTTCTGCACAGTCTGGTTAAAGAAAAAATTTTTTTATATATAAATTACTAGCGGACGCCCGCGACTTCGTACGCGTGGAATTAATAGCCTATGTCCGTCAGGGATAGTGCAGCTTTCTATCTGTAAAAGTATTTTGAAATGGGTTCAGTAGTTCCAGAGATTACCCCCTACATACAAACAAACAAACAAACAAAGTTTACCTCTTTATTATATTAGTGTAGGCTAGCGACTTGCCCTGGCTTCCCACGATTACAATTGGGATATAGTGTACAGTCAAGGAATTCAATTTCCAACCCACCTAAGGTTCAATATCATATAGCAAGCTGTCACCATAAGAGCTAACTAGAGCAAGACATTAGTTTGACATATCGACCTTAATGCATTGCGAATGTCTGACGACATTTCAGCGAAATGGGTAGGGAATTAAATTCTTTGACTGTTTATAAAAACCTTCCGTAAAAATCTCAAAATGACAGTGAAAACCGTACCATAATCCGTTGCGTGGTTTAAAAGGAGTAAGTGACCGAACAGTAAGGACAGACAGAGCCGGGTAGCGACATTGTTTTAAACTATGTAAAGATAAAGAAAATAAGATTAAATTAAAATTGTAATGACAACACAAAGAAAAATTAGGGCAATGGCAGGACTTGAACCTGCAACATCAGCATTCCGTGCCTTGCGTTTGCCAGTTTCGCCACACTGCCTCTGCCATACCCTGCGAATTTTTCAATGTGCTTTGTCTTACGGTCATTACATTATTGATTTTAAGGGGACAACTACCCTCGGTGTCATCTATATGAAACTTTTTACAGGTTATCATATTCAACTGGGTACCTTTACAGCTACCAACAGCTGACGAGAGATGGCGCCGTTTTTGTTATTAAATCGAAAGAAATTTCGGTTACAAAAATTTGAAAATAAGATTATTATTTGTATTGCTTAATAATATAATTACAAAGTGGCATTAATATATTATGTAGTATTTTGCAAGTGGTAGGACCTTCTGCAAGTACCGTCCGGATCGCTACCATCTTGCTCGCTAATCCTGCCGCTAAACAGCAGTTCTTGCACTGTTGTGTTCCAAGACAGAGAGCAAACCAGCCGGTGTAATTATGGGCACGGTATTCCATCTTCCTCTGGGTTGGCAACGTATCTGCAATCTCTTTGGTGTTGTGGGTGTCTATAGGCGGTGGTTATCACTTACCATCAGGTGATCCACTTGCTTTTTGCCTTCCTATTTCTTAAAAAAAATGTAGGTATATAAAAGTTGGAAACCCCTCCATTAATGGGATTAAAAAAGAGGGGGGAGCGAAATTGGGATGTAATCCAAGATTTACGCGGTCAAAGCTAGTACATAATAAATCATTTTATCATTTTATAATAAGTGATTAAAAATCTTTCACTTCGTGTTTTGTTTAACTTGATAACAAATGCCATTCTAAAAGACAGACCAATCGAAAGTGAAAATAATTACCTTGAACAAAACGACAGTGACCAAGTCATAATTATTTTTGAAATTGAGTTTTTATTTTTAACACAAGCAGCGAGCTATTCTGAGGTAGACAGTTAAATGATTGGCTACAGGTTAAGAGTGAAGGTAGTGCTAGTAGGTACTAGTACTAGTACTAGTTAGTAGGATAAGCACTGACCTATAAATAATGGACTTCTAGTCAGTGTTCAAAAAAATTACCTCAAAAGTCGAACAAAAAGTACAATAAATCGACAATCGCTCGCGCTGTCAGTCTCTCGGACCGACGGCGCTGCTGTCAATACTATTATTTTGTAAAAAAAACTTTTTTGCAACGAAACTTATCAAATTATTCTTTTATACAGTTAGACGTCAAATTGAAAATCCAATGACTATAAATAAATGGTAAACTAATAATTTGCCTTTGTAACATTGGCGTCAACCTGTATTCTCATGTCAGGCCGTTTTTGTGCTGTCATTTAGTGTGACACTGTACATCCATGCATTATAATATAATAGATAGGATGCGTAGCGAGGGATGTGTTTGAAAGAACCAATAGAATCGCTTCATTTACCTCGCCTCGGTCAGCACAGCTCTGGTGGAAACGGCTCATTGGTTCTTTACAAACACATCCCTCGCTACGCATCCTCGCACATCTCTGCAATGGTGGAAACGCAGCCTGATCGTAGAAAAAAGTTAATACAAGTATACCGTTTTTCTAGTTTTATCGAATTCTATCAATTTTGTCATAAGATGAATTTTAGTCAACATGCCAAATAATGCCAATTACTCTTATCTGTGTAACGGCCGAGTTCGTACTTTTAATCCTTATCAATGTATCTATAGCAATCTATAGGTACATTGCCTGCCTAATAGACGTTTCTACATGTTTGTACCCGGGCTAGAGAATAAATATAACTTCTTGGAACACGACTCAATAGCGGCGGCCCCAGTGCAGAGGTGTGAAGTGCGTCACGCCTGACACGCACGTCCTTTCTTATATATAAAAAACATTTAATACTTGCTAATTTTGGGTAATGAAGTCATCGTGGAGGCAAGGTCAATCTAGACGTTTCAGGGTTATTAGTTTTTTAAATGTTATCTAAATCATTTTGGCGTACAGTCAGCACAAGTAAGTGAACACTCGATGATGTCAAACAGGTCTACGCTCTTACTGTCTTGAAAACAAAATCGTTAGTATATATTTTGGGGTCTTTATACCAGCTGCTAACTGTATACTTCCTTTAAAACATTTGGTAAGGAGCGTGGGTTTGTTTGACATTGGATGTTGTATCGAACGATATTTATTCAAGGCACTCATTTCTACAGTCATAATTAAAATTATTCCAACGAATGGGAAATGAAAATGAAAATGATTTTATTTCACAAACAATAGGTTAAACTAACAGCCGAGATCTTCTCTAGGTACTGCAACCGACAACTGACTAGAACATGACTTTACCACTATAACTATATCGTTATAAATTTAAATGCTATATAATGACAACACAAAGCAAAATTAGCGTAATGGCAGGACTCGAACCTGCAACATCAGCATTCTGTGCCTTGCGTTTGCCAGTTTTGCCACATTATTATTACGGTCATTACATTATTGTTTTTTTTTTAGGGTATAACTACCCGCGGTGTCATCTATGACAAACTTAATCAAGTTATCTCATTCAACTTGGTCATTTATGACTTCCCTGCTGACGAGAGATGACGCCATTTGTAGTTAAATTGTATTTGATTTTTTAACCTGACATTGCCATTGCCCTAATTTTTCTATGTGTTATCATTATATTGCATTTAAATTTATGTATTTGAATGATTAAAAAAAAATCGAAAGTAAATTTAGATTACAAAAATATATCGTTATACTTATACTCAGGCACGTATGTTTCAGACAGCATTGCTCGTGTTGTGCTGTGTGTTAGCGGCGCATGCGCACCCCGACAGTGCCGACATACCCCCTCTACCTGGCCCGGGGCTATCCTATGGTAAGTATCTTTTTCTTGTCGGTTTGTTATCCAACATTTAGCGTACATTCCAATTTGTATTGAGTATCGAGAATTTTTTTTATTGCAGCATTTTACAAAATTTTGTTTTTTGCTGGTGGTAGGACCTTGTGCAAGGTCCGTCCGGATCGCTACCACCATCTTGCTCGCTAATCCTGCCGCTAAGCAACAGTGCTTGCACTGTTGTGTTTCGGCGTGGAGAGCAAGACAGCCGGTGTAATTACTGGCACAAGAGGTATTCCATCTTAGCCCTCTGGGTTGACAACGCATCTGCACTCTCTTTGTTGTTGCAGGTGTCTATAGGCGGTGGTGTTCACTTACCATCAGGTGACCCACTTGCTTGTTTTCCGTCCTATGTTGTAAAAAAAAAAAACTCTGAACATCGTATTGCTAAACTCTGCTGTAGTAATTCCATATGTAGCAAATAAAGATAAACACGGTACTCTCCTTAGCGTGGCGCAGTCGGGTAATAAAGATAAAGTTAGATTGAATAAGCAAAAAACGATACCAGAACTCCAGAACACCGAAAAGGCAGAACAGATAGACAAATGCCTCTAATTTATTTCAATAAATTTAACACCTACATTGCAACTTTTAAGTTTCACTTACATTGCATTATAAACTTTGTGACGCAATTTTTTATAATATACATTGCTAGCAAAGATAAATTGGTTAAGCAAGAAATCAAAGACTTCAGCCTAAAAGGCAGACAGATAGAACCTCGAACGTGCAAGGCCTATTTTTCAATAGATTATTTTAAAATATGTAAATTACTTTACAAACAATCTTAATATTTCTTTCAGGAGGCATCCCCTATGGCAGTATGAGCGGCAACGTTGCAGAGTTCTTCAGAAGACAAGCGCCATCTAACGGAAGACGAGGGCAACTCGCACCGTATTCCAATGTAGACCTTGATTTCGCGCCGATTGAACAATGGCTGCGATAGATGGCGCTTAAATAAATTGCATAGTAAAAATTAAAATTAAGAATAGATTAAGAAAGAAACAGTTTTGTGATCTTATTTAGTTATCATGTATTGTTTTAATGTAAAACAAGGTTTTTAACGATTACATTGCCATATTAATTGAAGTTTGCCATACTATAACGTCTAGGACTTATCTAGGTTTTTTTATTGCACTTAATAAATAATTAACAAGTTTAAGTATATTTTGGTATTTATTTTAATTTACAATCCGGCACAAAAGCGAAATATGCGAACTGACAATTATTTAAATTTCTTTGTGGTCCGAATCTAAAATATTTTTTTAAAAGCAATACTCAACGCTTTTTTTGGAGCACACTTCTTTTCGGCAAACTAAACTTGTTATAAGAATAGTTAAGGTTACTTCCTTTTCGGAAGAGCGGAGCCTCTTGTCACAGTTATAGATAGTAGAATAAATTACGTTGTCACTCTAATGAGATAATTAATTCCAATTTGTTGATTTCGAACAAAGTAACGCTTGAACCTAATAATCATTTGTTTCACCGATAGATTTCCTTACCTACAAAGGGAACCCTACAACTTAGTATAAAACAAGAACTTCAGCTCGGTCTTAAACTACGATTCTGAGTCGTCTGATAATTATGGATAACTGAATAAATCTAGTTTATTTTTAATTATTTATCAAAATTGGCTGTTGCGATTTTATTATTATTCTTTTATTGCTCGCCAGGGCATATCAGCGCCATCTAGTATGAAACTACTGGGTGACAATAAATCCTTGTCTCGGCTGGTTTGCCTTCGATCATTCCCTTTAATTCATTCAAGTTTCTCTGGCTGACACTAGATGGCATCGTTATGTACTGTTAGATTTACCAAAACCTACCTGTCCTACCACCTACATCAAAGGGTCAAATTATAGGTCGTACTCAAGTTCCAGTTTGGAACAGATCCAGTATCAAACTTGGGAAGAAAATGAGTGTTTAGCGGGGGACAAACCGGGGCACCTGCCTTTGGCGTAAGTTTCAGGGGGCGCCAAAGTCATGATTTATCTCAAACTAGCGTTCCACTTTTTCTATAAAATTCTTTTTTAATAAATTTTCTAAATGGCATTTTTACGGGATAAAAATTATCCTAAGTGTTAATCCAGGTTCCAGATTATAAACTATATGTGTGCCAAATTTCATCCAAATCCATTCAGTTGTTTTTGCGTGATTGAGTAACAAACATCCAAACATACAAACTTTCACATTTATAATATTAGTGGGATAAATAGAGAGGGGGCGTCCCCATCAGTTTTAGGCCACAGTTCGAAAAAATTATGGATCCGGGGCTGCCACTACCTCAACCTTGTCTTCATCAGCAGCCATTTTAAACTCCTTTATTACCCTAAAACCTTGGTCCTGGCACCAAAGTTCTTTATACCAGCAATTTCTGCGACAATAGCCCGTGTGAAAACAAGACAATGCGTCCTACCACCGTCGTACTGACAATGTTCGCTTAATTATTTGTAGGTACAGGACTTTTTGTCGCTACAGTCGCGAAATGTTGTGTAAGGTATCGGTCGCTAGAATAGAATACTAACAAAAACCATTATGCCGGCCGGCGAATAGAAAACCTCTTTTTTTAATTTGATTAAAGTTAAGTTCCTAGGCGACAAAGCTCTGTTCAGGATAGCTAGCACGACACACTAGTAGCTTTGTCACTTAGTGCGTTTCTCTGGCGTTTCTTTATAATTAGCCGAGCCGGAGAGAGAAGCACTGAGCAACAAGCGAGAAAATATCAAGCGTGCTAGTCATATAGGGCATATTATGTAAAAGCGCAGAAAAACAATTGTCTGAGAAATGAGACCTTGTTAGACCAATTTTTGCGCTTCAGCAAACTTTTATATTGGAAATTCCATCGAAATCGTTACAACCGTTTTGGAGAACGCTATTACAATCAAATCTTCTCTTTATCTTTACACAGTATACAAGAAAGTCTCTATACGCATCGTCTGTCTGTCCTCAATTATGGTCGCTTAATCCTTCTAAACCACGCAACGGATTTTGATACAGTTGCCGCTGTCATTTAGACATTTTTTTGTACGGATTATTTTACTTACATCACATTAAAATTATACGCGTTCGAAGTCTGGGCTGGTAACTAGTTTGAATTAAAATATTTGATTAATTCCAATGACAAATTCGGAAGCCAAAGGTTCAGGAAATTAAGGTTATCTGTTAAAGCGTACAATTTACAATTTTAATTATACCGACGTTTTTTTGTCACTTGTCAGAAGTCAGAATTATTAGCGTTCACGTGACATAACAACCTATTCTGCGCCTGCGCAGCTGCGGTCACGCGTGGCAGACTGCAGCCTGTAGAATTATTGGCTATACCTACAGCATAATATACGTATTCATTAGCCGCTGTATGTACTTATTTTCGATGCGGATAAGTGGGTCATTGCACTATTGTAATGCAATATCGGATATTTATTATGTACTGAGTTGCCCGCGACAACAACTAGGGTCAGGGAAGAGATGCACAGACTTATTTTAGCCTGGGGCCTCTAATGAAGCAGGAACTCTGGCCGAAGGGAGTCGCTTTCCGTCGTTTTCGCGGACGGTTGCTGGACACCCCGAAACTAGGTTACACGTCGCCGAAGTAACGTGCTAATTTTAATGTTTTGTTTTATAAATATGTATGTTAGTCTTTAAGGTATTTTTTCTGTGGGCCTATGCAGCCTTAAATAAATTGAAAAAAAAAATAATGCAGACTTCTCACGCGGGCAGAACTGTGAACCAGTAGAGTGGACAGCACGTTATAGTAATAATATTACAAATTGGTTTGTTGACAAAAAAATCCTGTTATCGAAATTTAAAGAGTTCTTTTTTTTTATATAACATAGGAAGGCAAACAAGCAAGTGAGTCACCTGATGGTAAGTGATCACCACCGCCTATAGACACCTGCAACAACAAAGAGAGTGCAGATGCGTTGCCAACCCAGAGGGCTAAGATGGAATACCTCTTGTGCCAGTAATTACACCGGCTGTCTTGCTCTCCACGCCGGAACACAACAGTGCAAGCACTGCTGCTTAGCGGCAGGATTAGCGAGCAAGATGGTGGTAGCGATCCGGACGGACCTTGCACAAGGTCCTACCACCCGCAAAGTTCCTCAAAAGATGAAAAATTGTGTTTTTAGTTTTTTTCTATGATCACTATTTAATGAATTATCGCGAGTAGAAAAACGATGCAACGCAAGCCCCGTGAAAATGCTCCTTACAAAACGGCCCTAAAATATGACATCGCAATTTATACTTTGGCTAGTAAATGTATGGAGCGTGAAACTACAATCGAGTTTTTTTTAATAAAAAGAGCGTTTATATGGTTACTCCCTTTACAAATCTTGCTTTCTTTTTCCTTCCTATGTTGTAAAAAAATAACTCAGCAAACCGGTCGTCAAATCGCCCTCTATACTTCATACTAGAGCATTTTTGGCCAGTTTGTAGCTTTGCTGAAACCCTGACTCCTTCTGAGCATCTCCAAGGTTGCTACGGAACCAATCGCATGCGACGACCTTTACATTGACGATTCGATGCAGTCCTCGCGTTCAGTGTTTGATTGCTATTAGCGGTTCATTTGTTATTTTTAGATTATCTTCGGGTCACAGTCTGCACTGAAGATCAAAGGCATTATGTCACTCCTTGGTTACTTGTAGAACGAAAGGACCGGCTTGTTTAGGGTAGTACCGGCCACCTATGGAACATTAATGAAAAGTAGCATTAGAGCATTGGCAAGCTTGAGTGCCGGAGATGCAGGGGAGCCTGTTAGTTTTAATTTCATTTGCCGGCCGGCAGCGGGGTGTTTATTATTATTAATTTTCAACAGGAATCAAATCAGGGAAGGTTTCCCTTCTGGCGGCAGTCAGGTCAAAGTATGTAGTTTTAGTTTGCCGCAGTATTATTGCTAAAGCGTACAGTCAGCATCAAATATTAGAGCGAGTAAAGTGGTTAAAATATCTGAAGTTGACTTGTTCTTGATATCATTGGGTTCTTTTAATATCATTGTTATTTTTATATCATTGGTTTTTTTAATATCATTGTTTTTTTAATTGATATTATTTTGTTCGGGCGTGTTCTGATATTTTTAAACCTTGCCCGCTCCAATGTCATGATATTTAATAATGATTGTACAGTCAGTGTCAAATATACCAGAGCGGGCAAGGAGTCAAAAATATCTGAACACGACTCTATTGTCAAATACGCTTGGGCGTGTTCAGATAATTTTGACCACCTTGCCCGCTCTGGTATATTTGACGCTGATTGTACGTGTTTTTTGTAACTTGTATAATTCTCTATACTATTCTGCGTCCACTTTTGTATATGTTGTGTAATTGGTTTTCTTTCTTTCTTTTAGTTGAGACTCCCAAAAATGTCTATGGACGTATTTCTTCAACCGAGCAATTCGCCGCTAATTCTGCATTCAAGCCGCGATAGATCCCGGTATTTTGAGCATTGTGACCGTCAATACTGCGATATTATACGACGTGATGTCCGTTGGAATGCTAATTCACACACGTCACAAATAGTTGCCAGCACCTAAACACCTTAACCCGTATGAAGCCGTCAAAACTGCGGACTTTTTGGTTCAAATCAGATTATTTCCCAGGACAAGTATAACACCCACCATTACCCTTAAAGTTTAAGTGTGAGCGTCTCGTGCTATTTTATTGGAATAGCGAACTAAATTGTCCAAGACAGGCGATAATTGTTGATCTTTCGTTTAGATGTCTTTGGATGATAGTTACCCAGTTATTGGCTTTCGCCCGGACACAAAGAGTGTCCAGCGGGTTCATTTTTGACTTTCAAGTACTCAGCATTCACCAGCTGCGGGCCAATCATTATTATATTTTAGTCGATATTGATTGATGCGCAGCTGGCGAGCTTCAAGCGCTCGGAATTTAAAAATCACCCCACTACTTTTTCAAGACACTTTACAAACTCGGCGCTCCAAACTGTGACAAAACCGGGGAAACCCGGACGGATCCTCGTATAGTACATTTTTTTTTAATAAAATAGGAAGGCAAACAAGCAAGTGGGTCACCTGATGGTAAGTGATCACCACCGCCCATAGACACCCGCAACACCGAAGGGATTGCAGATGCGTTGCCAACCCAGAGGGCTAAGATGGAATACCTCTTGTGCCAGTAATTACACCGGCTGTCTTGCTCTCCACGCCGGAACACAACAGTGCAAGCACTGCTGCTTAGCGGCAGGATTAGCGAGCAAGATGGTGGTAGCGATCCGGATGGATCTTGCACCCGGAAGATTTAAAATCTCGGTAAGGTGAATTGAGGTAAATCGCGATTTTCTATTAAACGGAGTAATTTTATACTCTGGGTGCATTTACCACCCAGATTATAATACAACTTTTGGTAAATGTACCCAGAGACTCCCTGTTTAGTAGAAAATTGCGACTTTTGAATTCCCCCCATGTATCGACTTTACCCCAATTCACCTCATTGCAAACTTAAATGGCAACCCTGGTGACATGAAGTGTGAGTGTGAACGACGATATTTTTCACCGTTAATGTGAACCTTTATGAGTTTGTTGGTAAATCCGCATAGTTGAGCATGCCAGTCGTGTCTTGAAATGGATCATTTGCATGGCGAAGATAGTAAATCTTGTCACAACATGTTAATTTGGGTGGTAAAGAAAATGTATGAAGTTTGATCTCAATTGTAATGTTACACACATATTTTTGCGTAGAAGTTTTACGTAAACAATGTTTTGTTAAAGTGAAGATGGGAATTTTAGAGAATTCGTTTCGCACTGCGAAAGAAGCCGATTGAGAAAACCGGATTTCGGGGGTTGCTCGCTTATCCGGTTAAATTTCGGTTACAAAAAACACACAAACAATTTCAAAGTATTACAAGTAAATCTTACTTAAATAAAGGTGTCTATTCTTCTATAGTTCCTGTACCGACACCAAAAACAGTAACTAACCGAATGTGGACAATAAAGTGCCTACTTGACCGACTTTAACAATAAACAATAAGTTTTTCTAATAAGTTTCGCCGAAAAACTTATACTGCAACTCAATAACTGTCATATCTAAAATACAAAATGGTGTTTACAAAATTGTGACAAATACGGACAGGCTAGAGACTCCTGAGTTTTGAGGTATTTTTTATACAACATAGTAAGGAAAACTAGCAAGTGGGTCACTTGATGGTAAGTGATCACCACCGCCCATAGACACCCGCAACACCAAAGGGATTGCAGATGCGTTGCCAACCCAGAGGGCTAAGATGGAATACCTCTTGTGCCAGTAATTGCACCGGATGTCTTGCTCTTCACGCCGGAACAGAACAGTGCAAGCATTGCTGCTTAGTGGCAGGATTAGCGAGCAAAATGGTGGTAGCGATCCGGACGGACCATGCACAAGGTTCTACCACACGCAAATTTTATAATGACACACGATAATGCTACTTAATTAAATTCCGAATCATTTTAGTTACTATAGGGAAAAATATTTAGGGATAAAGTTGAACCCTGAAGGGTTCAGTTTTCTTGGGTTTATAACATGAAGCGTATTTTCAAAACATATGGCTCCTCTTGCTGAGCGCCCTACTGGTTGCTTGACCATCTCTCCGGTAAGCTGATAAATCCGTCCGAGGCTACTAGTGCAAGTCCATTCTAAAAAAAAAACCATATGGGTGCTAAATAATGGCTAAATGTTATTTGGCACATGAACACCTGAAGTAGTTAAAATTCTTTATAATGACAACACAAAGAAAAATCAGGGTAATGGCAGGACTCGAACCTGCAACATCAGCATTTCGTTTGCGTTTGCTAGATGCGCCACATTACCACTGCAAACGCAAGGCACGGAATGCTGACGTTGCAGGTTTGAGTCCTGCCATTACCCTAATTTTTCTGTGTGTTGTCATTACATAGAATTTTAATTTCATAATTAAAATGTTAAACATTTAAAAATAAAAATCGAAAGAAATTTCGGTTACATAACTATAATACCTGAAGTAATGCCACTAAATACTCAATAACCTAAAAGTCCCAGTCTTTGACATTGACCTAATGATTGACAAGAATAGAAGATACAAATCAAAAAGAGAGACAATCATGCCAAATACTGGTAAAAACAATGTCTTATGCGTCAAGCATGAAACTGTTACCTTATGCATTGTTTACCCGACCGGTGCTAGCACAACTTGGGTATGACAAATGGAATGACAGTAACCGAGGTTTCATTTATCTACCTTATCAAAATTACGTCAATTGTGTCACCGACGGTCGCGTCTTGCCAAGCAGAATTAGGCTCAATGACGCCCTGCGGAAGGAAGCTGCAAGGACGGCTGGGTATTGTTTCCGCGCCGAGCCGTTTGGACACAAGCGGTAGCGGTCGCGGAAGAAGTAGCGGGACTATAATGGTGTACACGGAATTTTGAGTTACACTCTTTCTTATAATGGCAATTATTTAAACCTTATTAGATTCGGACGTTTTACCAAAGAAGCACGGCAATTTGTTTCCAATTTTTCTATGCCTCTTCTGTTTCTGAAATTTAAAGATGGATGATAGATGATTTTGTACATACAAGCTTAATAGCGAATAGGTTTAGTTGAAATCATATTGTATAAAACTTGACTACAAGCAGAAGGTTTGAGAAATGATGTTCGATTAAAAAAACAGGCTAGTGAATATAGGTATTGACAACAAGTGCATGTCATGCATGGCATGTCATAAACGGAGAAAATAATGTAGACCAGGAAAATTTATAGAAAAGACATATATAGATGCGTATAAAGTGTGTAATAATAATTTAGTGACCCAAGGAGGCCCTTAAGGTCAGCAACGAATCAGTGATTCTCTTGTGATTGCCGTATCTCATGGGCGGCGGTGATCTCTTCTCAATAGGTAACGCACGATCAGGTTATCCTCCCTTTTCCATAAAAATACTTTTGCGCATACGCAGCCCGCTGCGCTCGTCACAATAGCCGCTCTAGCGCTGTGTCGCAACGCCAATTTTGCGCTAATCCCCGTTCCTACGTCACACTAATTATCCTATGGTCATTTATCAACACGCATTACGTGACACTGGAAATAGGTTTTTTGAAGTTTTTCAACATTAATGCAAATTGTTACTACTATGTTTTGAGAATGAGTATGTAAATAACACGGCGCGGCCTAAAACACAACCCTTAGCTACTCAGAAACGTCTTATGCCAACAAAACCAGCATCATATTTCATGAACGCTATAGGTGAAATCGTCTAACTTATTTTAGCGCCTGTTTATATTAGGAAACAAAAGGCTGAGTGGCAACTGTCAAAATGTCATCAAATTGCGATTTCTCACAAACTTAGTATATTACAGTATACTTAGTCTTAATATATAAATTACTTAATATACTATAGGGTTTCTGATTCGTAAATTTTTCCAAGTTATAAAAAAGGCGAGCGTATGAGTATTTATTTGCTTCACGCCACTAATTACGCTTTTATTCATAAAGTATAATTTAAAAAATAACCCTTCGTTGTAAGGAACGTTATAATTGCAATAATAAACGCAAAAAAAAATCTCGGTCATCTGGTAAGACTCGACCTTTCAACTTCGGCATTCCGTGCCTGTTCTACGGTCTTTGCATTCTTGCATTTTCTTTATGTAATCAGTGCATCTATCAAATGATAGATGACGAAGCCAAAGACGGGGCGGGGCGCCCCGTTTGCCGTTCGTCTGACCGTTTCTGGTAAATTCTTCTCTGCCATGCTCTTCATTACTTATAGTCAAGTTCATCTAGTAAAGACTTCGTTGCCGCGTGGCCTAACTTCCTTTAGATCTTTCTGTCTTCGGCTTGTCTTAAAACTAGAGTGATTGGATTAGTCTCTGTTTTCTCTGACCTTTAGTTGGTGATCATCCCCATGTTCTTCCATCTACTTTCCTGACTTTTCTCTGGATTCCTGTGAGCAACATGACCACAACAACCGAGAATCTTCGGGTAAAAGGTGATAGACAGTCGAGGTTCGATACTCGGTTGGTCGAGGATTGAACCTACTTACTTGCTAGAGGTCTCGCGGTCCTGTTACCTGGCCTGAAATAGAGTATCGGGCAACGCCGCAGAGATATTGTAGACATCTGAGTATGCGGATTGCTAATGTGCCTCGATATATCTCATGACTTTGTTCCTATAATGGACGCTAGTCTCGAATTGTTGGTACGCCTGAGGTCCAAGAGATTACAAACATACTGGTATTTAGAGAAGCACCAGTGGTCTTAATATGACCGGCCCAGGTTTAGTTTATCCCTCCCTGCGTCTCTGTCAAACTCGTGTCTTAAGAAAAGGACGCCCATGCCGATAAATTCAGATAAACTGAACTTGGCCGGTCATGTTAGAGCCACAGGAAGAAAGAGATAACAAACACGTTATTGCCATTTCTGACCTACTGACACTCGTGTTAGGTTAACTATAGGTCCGAAATAGTAGTCATTTGTCTACGTGGGGTTGCTTTTTCGACGTCTAATTAAGAATTGATTGTTGATGTCTCATTAGTGTTTTGTTCACTTTAACTGTTTGTTTGGAGAGTCTGAGAATGACGATGGTCTGATCGACCGGCAAATTACCAGCTAATCAAATTAACGTAATTGTCATTAGCATCGTCATTTGATTGGTAATGATTTAATACGGTGTTTTTATTTTACATTGTTTGTTTTGCATTGATTAAGATCGTATTTTAAGACAGGTTGTCTCGGTAAACGCTTTTTGTCTTAAAATCAAAGCTGTCTACCAGTTACGGTTAATTAACAGAAAAAATTAAAGTGCGAGGTGTTAATAGTAATATAGTTACCTACTTGTCCCAGGTAAAACGAACTAGCATAAATATTTAATTAATCATGTTCTAATTACACTAAGACATTCCTTCGACTAAAACGTACATACACAAGTAATATAATTATGTAGAGTTAATAAGAAAAGAAGCTGCGTACCTAGCTGATTGCACTGATTTAATTATAGGCACCCTCAAGAATGATAAATGATTGTACTCGTAGTACTACTAATACTAGAAGTCTGTAGCAGTACCATTGGGCCGCCTCGGCCAGGGTATTACCACAATCTCACAGAACATCGGTGTGACGCTTGGTATTGCGTTTAAGAGATCCAGAGGTCAGTGTGTCTTTTTCTCCTTCTTCTCAGAAATTGTATGCATGTCGCTGCCAAGGTTTGCCATGTGGTCCTTAATGCCGCGAATATTGCCAGGTTGGCTCTGCTGTTGTATTTATCATAAATTTCAAATGCCATTTGATTTTGACATTTTGCCGGCGCCTTCGTCCACGTAGACTGTAGGTTACATACTAATTTCCCCTTTGACCCTATTAATGGTCAGTTTTCCAAAAATCCTTACTTAACACTTCTACTCCTCCAAAGAAATGCATGTTCTTGATATCATGTTTCTATCTTCAGCGGTTTAGCCTGTGCTTTGTCTGTCAGTAACAGAACTCTTTAATAATTATGTCTAAGTACATAGGTATATCATAAATCATATTGGTAAAAATTATGGTGGGCAATGATTGGCAAGAATTTTAAAGTGATAGCTACTGCAGCATAGTTACTGTAAGACCAGACCTATCCTGGAAGCGGCCCAAGAATCCCGGATACATCCTGATTGAAACGCATGCGTAGATGGAATAACTTTGAATTTAGATCAAAATGAGTACGGTATGAAAATCGCAAATTTTGCGACGCGGTTATTTGCAATACAAGTCGTTCCCTCGTTTGAACACACGTTATACTAATAAATTATTTCATGTCCCTTTCACGCGAAAAAAGTTTTTTTTTTAATACAACATAGGAAGGCAAACAAGCAAGTGGGTCACCTGATGGTAAGTGATCACCACTGCCTATAGACACCTGCAACAACAAAGAGAGTGCAGATGCGTTGCCAACCCAGAGGGCTAAGATGGAATACCTCTTGTGCCAGTAATTACACCGGCTGTCTTGCTCTCCACGCCGGAACACAACAGTGCAAGCACTGCTGCTTAGCGGCAGGATTTGCAAGAAAGATGGTGGTAGCGATCCGGACGGACCTTGCACAAGGTCCTACCACCCGCACAACAAATCCAACTCTTATGTAAATAGAACTTGTAGAACCCACAATGAAAAATTTTCTCGGGCAGATATATTTAACTTGTCTCTCTCTAGGTTTAGGGCTGGCATTCTTTCTCTTTTGAAAAGTTGATCTGTTAATTAATTAATTGTTTAGTTGTCTATGCTAGGCCAACAAAAAGTGTGTTTATAGTTTTGTTATCCCGTGCGCTTGTTTTTGTGTAAATGAACTAGTAAGTAGTGGCAGCTTCATTGGTTTATGTAATATATAATTATGTCTAACTTTAAGAATCATGTACCGTTTGTGCCCGCATAAAACATTAAAACATTAAAACAAATGGTGGTAGCATTTTCCACCTTCTAAAGTCTTCAAGTCTTAAGCTGTAGGCTTGATTTTTAATACACTGTTGTTATGTTTTAGAACTAGTTACGTAACCTTTGATTTTTTAAATATTCTTAATAGTTTTGTAAATATTGAAATTGTTTGTTGCTTATGAAGCTGCTAAAGTGCAAATATTATCAAATCTATGAAAAATATTTGAAAAATCAAAAAATAAAATGCTAGTTCTAAGTCAAAATAACAGCATATCTAAAAATTATGAGTAAGGGCCTCGAGATCTTTCACTCGCCCACTCGATCATGGGTGATCCTTTTTCATTTTAAACACTTATTTGATTAGTCTGCCTTGTAAAAGCAGTACCTCTTTTTTTGAGAAAAAAATATTGTTAACTAACAGTAAGAAGTACAATAGGCTATATTATGTTATAGTTATTAATTATGCACCCAGATTTGTCATGACATTGTATTCAAATATCATACTGTGCCGTTTCCTGACGTTATTTTTCAAAAGCGATATTATCTTATCCCACTTTTTTATCCCTGTTACCGTATTCTTAGTTCAATCTTCAAGGTTCTTGAGTACTTATCAGCATCATCGAACCTTCAATGACTTCAACTTAAGAAAAAAGTGCCATTGTTTGGTTTCGAACGCCCAAACTCAAGCTTCACATCCTCTCCTGAGACCACTAGGCCACGGCCGCTCTCCCGTTTCCTGCGAATAATCCACCCATATACCTTTATAGAGGTCAATGGCACGCCCAGCCAACCGTCGCCTCTAGGACGCAGCGCGATATATAACTGTGCGCATGGGCACTTGGAACCATACTCTTCGGTGACACAAAGACAAACAGACAAGTGCATAGGACACCATGGCCAAAGTAAGTGGATTTGTTGATTAGCTAAGTTAAATAGTTTTAATCCTGAGAAGTTTTTAATTATAATTAAAGTTTTTACTTTGGTCGAAGGATTAAGCATTGTGTTTTGGAAAGCTTATGTTATTTAAGGCGTATACTTATTACAAGACCTGAACAGGAACTTTGGGGCATATTCTAGAGCCGTTCTAAAGTATATATTTTTATTATTTTTTTATTATGACAGACACTTCATATAAAATGTCTACTTTAGGAAAAACTAGCAAGAGACTCGGTTTCCCCCCAATTTTATTGATATTGCTTGAATTTGAGTTTTTTTTTTGAGAAAAACTTCGAAATGATTTGTTAAATATTTAAAGAGTTGGAAAAAAATTAAAATTTGTTGACAATCTGAGGCACGCAAAATTATTCGCAATTCGTGACCGCCAAAAGGACACTGGCAAACACCAATTTCTTTTCTTTTTAATTGCGACTAGTGGGTTAACTGTAGTTTTATTTTACAAAGTTACAAATAAAATTTCCTTAAAATTGTATTTTTGATACCACGTTTTTTTTTAAGTTCTCTTATGATTTATTTGTTTAATTTATTCATTCAAGCAATGTCTTTATATTGCTTGAATGGTCAATAGCGAAATAGTCAAAATTTTACAAAGAAATATTAAAATTTTAAGGTTTAAAAAGAGTAGAATGTCAAATGAATACGGTCTTTAGCTACTTTTTGGGATCATCTTAACTTATTGGGTAAAAACATGATTATAAATTTTGATTTGAAATTAAAAACACTGTTACGTAGGTACTTTACAGTTTAAATAAAACCTTGTATCAAACAAAAAAAGCGTTAAATAAAATCACACGAACTCAATTTTAACGAAATATTCTGTTAAATTTCGATAACTCATTCATAATAATGTATTTCCTTGTTAAATAACAAATAAGAACATAACTGTATAATCTCACTATTGTATGTAAATCCTTATAAATAGCCCTTAGTTGAAATAAAGTGCTGTTAAGAATTCATTACACGTCCCCGTGGGAGCTAGCGATGAATGGACGTGTAAAACAAAGTTATTGAATGTTTTTATGAAATATATACGTGACTTAACGTGATTTTCTTTACATTTCAAATATTTTGACATTTAATAAATACGTCAATATTAAAATGAAACGAAATGATTTATTCACGGAATGTAAAAATTAACAAAAAACACTACATAAACTTAAAACCTAAGAACTAAAATAAAATATAAACTAATTACAAATTATAAAGATGAGGCCCCCGCGGTATGCTGCCCATAATACAAGCGGCGTTCCCGCGCTGGATAGCTAAACTTATCCTTTGCGCGAGAAAGCCGCCTGCGCGGGGGTCACCTGTCGCCTCCCTTAAACGCTTGCTGGGCTCTTTGTAACTATTTTAACAGTGTCTATCGAATCAGAATTTGTGTTAGTATACAGGAATCAACTATTCTAACTAGTCTATGTCTAGACATGATAAAAGTTATTGACGTGTGTAGTTATTACTTAATTCTTGAATTATTTACACAGTAAACTTAAATTCTGTATTTAAAAAAGAACTACAAATTTACGATTGTTTCATGTAACTCTAATTTAGATGGTAATGGCCATTGAATACTGATACCAATTACATAATATGTCATTGGTATCCAGTCGCGATTTTCACTCATATTTATACGGAATGAAATATGAGTGAAAAACGCGAAAGCTTCAAACAATTTAACCCTATTGCTGCCAATTTGCAATTTTGTTTGCATTATTGGCCGAGCGATACTTCTGGTGTTATAGACATGTCTAAGGTGCGGTAATTGCTTCCCGTCACAAGAGGCTAGCGGTAAAAAAACTGCAACAAATTCGTAACCAGCCATTTTTTTTCTAGTTCGCACTCATCACCGTGACACTTCTCTTCCTTGCGTTTACGCATGCCGCCCCCGCTGAGAAACCAGCGGAAAAAGAAGACCTAGCCACTGAGCCTTTAGAAAAGGAAGACCTCAAGACAGCGGCATCACACTGGGGAGGTGGCCACTGGGGGGGATTAGGCCACTACGGCAGCTACGGCCACTGGGGATCGCCCTACTACGGCGGTTACGGTTACGGATGGCCGAGCTATAGCTACGGCTACGGCTGGCCCTATGGTGGTTACGGTGGTTACTACGGCGGTTACGGTGGTTACGGCGGTTACGGTGGCTTCGGCCATGGTTACTGGTGGTAGGCACTATACGTCTGAAATAACTGAGAAATTACCAAAATGTGTGGCGTGACATATAAAATTAATTCTAGGTAAGAACTGTTAAAAAACTGGAATAGAGAAGTTTTGAGTTTCTTTTCTTGCAGATTTTATTTAAAGAAGTAATCACACCAAAATGTCGGTTGTGAAGTAGAAGACATCATATTTTGTACATAAATGTATTTATCAACACATATATCATAAATGCTCTATAATGCGTTTAGAATCCGTAGGCAATGAGCAGCATTATAACAACCAATATTATTATGAGATTTTTTCTAATTTGTTTCTATATTTGTTCAATATCATTTTTTATTACATTATTTTAATGTGCACAGTCTAGATATTTAATAGGTATCTAGCACTAGTAGCTAGTAGCAATGCAGGTCATTGCCCTATGGCTTCTGAACCCATCATAGAGTACTTATGATATGTGTGTAGATAAAGTAATATATGCAACTGTACATAATTAGGTCTTAAAACTCTCGCTGACGCTCGTTTCATAAAACCACACTCGTGTTTTAAGACCCCTCATTATGCAACAGTTGCATAAAATACTATTATAATAAATGTTTTATTTTATTATGGACACAGAGTATTACAGTATTAATATTTTATTAAGACAAGAATGTATTTTAAATACAAGGACTTCAAGCTTATCTGATTAATTTTCTCATTTATTTTTTGTTTTGATTTTTTTTTGTGTTTTTATTGTTTCTATTCAGAACTTGCCGGTAATACATACCTGTTAATTTTAATGGGGTTTAACATAAGTTATAGAAATAAGAAACTCTTCGAACCACTGCCTAAATTAAATATACTATGTATAAATAGATGTAAGAGTACAAATGTGTTTATTATGGTATTAAAGAAATATTTGATTTGATTTGATTTATTTTATTTCAAAATATAAATTACAATATACATTACATTAGATGTCAAAATATATGCAATTCACATTAAGATCGTCATAACAATTTAAATTATCAAGAAAAAAAAAAAAAAAAAATTACAATGTCAATCAATAAATGTCCAATTCTACATAATTATAATGTCACCGTTACCATTAATTCATTAATCCATCAGTAAAAAATTTAAAAATAATAAAATACAATATAGGTAAAATATGAAGAGCAATCAATTTTTTATTTTAATAGCTAATCTAATTGTCTTAAATTTCTTTTTTTTTAAATACATAGGTTAGACCACAGTGGAAATTAGTTACCATTTTATATTTAAGACTTTTCAATATTACTAATATGCGGAGTTAAGAGTATTAAATTGGAATGAATAAAATAATAATTTAAATTATAGATCAAATTTAAAGGCTAGGAATTTCAAACTGAAACAAATTGCCTTGCTACTCCGTGAAACCACCATCACCCGCGCTTTGGTTTCGCAGTAGCAAGGTAATTTTTTTCTGTTGGGTGATACGAACCTCCGAGGAGTAACGCCTGAATCTGTTAATTAGGTATGCAAATACCTTCATTTTACTTTGTTAAATTTATCTGAATCAATTTGCAAAAAACATAATTACATAAATATACATTTTTAATATTTTTTTAAAAATGGATAAACTCATACACAGTTATATTTTTAAAATTTTAAATAGAAGACGTCGATTTTATTAGTAATAGCATCCGATCAAAGAATGAATTCTTTCAAACGAGAACTTTTAAAAAGTTCTTGTTTTTTAATCAATAATCTTACGCAGTTTAATTGAATTTTACATCTTAACAAAATACTAACAATGAATTAGTAATCGTTAAAAAGAGTGGTAACGTTTTTAAACAGTCGCTAACGTGACTGTTATTTATTTAATTAACCTTCACTGCAGTCTACAAAAACAAAAATAATTATTGGATTTAATGGCAGTAGGCATTCTTTACCAGTCAACCTTAAATAAGAAAATCACATACGAAACTGGTAGACAAACATGATTAGTAATTGTAAATTCTTGTAAAATAAATTTATTCAATTTTATGTTCTTTCTAACATTCGGAATAGGCTTATACCAGTGATTCCCAAAGTGGTCCAGGTGGACCCCTAGGGGTCCACGGGAGACTTGCTGGGGGTAGAAATGTAGCAGCAGGGGGTCCACCGAAACCAGTAAAATTTTGAAAGTGGTCCACGAGAAAAATAAGTTTAGGAACTACTGGCTTATACCATTAGAATGTTGCATCTTTTCTTTAGCTATTGTTTATTTTTATGATATACTAGCGACCCGCCCCGGCTTCGCACGGGTACAATCAATTTTAAGACTCATTTTTCTACACCTTCGGTTACATTGTTCAAATTTTACCAAGGATCCCTAATTTTTTTCAAAATGAAATGTAGCCTATGTCAAATTGGAAGAATGTAGCATTCTATTGGTGAAAGAATTTTTTAAATCGGCCCAGTACTTTTTGAGCCTATTCATTACAAACATACAAACATACAAAAATAGGTACAAATCTTTCCTCTTTATGATATTAGTGTAGAAGTGTAGATAATAAAATGGACTTGTTGCATATTTCTACGTTTTTTTTCTAATTTACCTTAGTAATTAGAAGATTCTGCACATTAATTTCACGGTGCTTCTCTTGATGGGGAATAAAAACAATTGAGTTGCGCTGTCTAACACTCCTCCTCGCGACTCTATCTCTCCTATGTCTTATATTAAGCCTAGACTCGACTTCAGCTGGACAAGTCGCGGCCCAGTTAATCCTTTTGTAAGTAGACCAGCAACCATCTGTTGCGAGTTCAAATAGTCGAGGCGAATCTTTCCTTCCCGGACACAATCTCTTATATAATGGATTTTGAGATCTATATGTTTGGATTTATATGTAACCACGCTCTGCTACCAATTGATGGGGAATAAAAAACAATTGCGTTTCGCTGTCCAACATCTCTAACCTAACAACGTGAAATACCTTCGCTGTACATTTAGCATGAATCTAGACGAAACACTAACTCGCTAAATAGCTCACTAAATCTTTCTCCTACGGGGCTAGTTAGAAAGAGACGCAGTGAGCTACGCATTCAGTTACGGTACGTCATAAGATAGAGCTAGAAACTATGGTCTCCACGGCGGTCGCTGTATGCTATATGCTACGTCATTTATTTTGGTAGTAGAGAGTAGAGCTAGACACTATAGTAAGGTCCTGAATGTAGGTCGTATTTTAACCAGGGTGGTACAAGTACTCTTACAAAATACTGGCGTGAAATAGTACCTTGCTGCAGCGTTTCGTACGGTGTGTAGGAGACCCAGAAGTCGATCGAAAAGTATCTAAAAGCTGGCCACAAATCAACAATACGGGTGATTGGTTTTTATGGGCGGCAATAATCGCTTCTTATTCGGCAACCCGTATCCTATTTCCTCCCTTTTCCATAGAATTAAAAAAATAAATGACAACTTTTACGATCCTCCCCACCCTGTTCTAGAATTTACTTCCTCTCCAACAAACCATAACACCTTCCTCAGACCCTCGTCTACTAGTGTTGCAAACGCAAAGGTACTAAGAAACTGTTAAAGTTAGATAAAATAATAAAGTTAAAATTATAATTTTTAAACAATGGCAACCATTGGTATGCTTAAAATTCCATTTTGCTACTGTCTACATCAGTTTTTAAAACTTTCGCAGTACCCCAAGGCTGCACTTTTGGCCCTCTCTTGTTTTTTATGTATACTAACGACCCGGTACAGCGACTTTCAGACCCTCGTTAGCTATTTAAGCCTGTATGCAGACAATCTAAAGATACGTCTCCAGATAAAGAGCTCGTGAAGCGGCGCCACTGTCTTTGTCGAAGAGACAATGCAAAATCGATTATTATTTTAAGTGTTTAATTGAAAGTAGCTGTCTTGATGTAAGTATTATGATTTATTTTATCTCTCGGTCGTTGATGTCTTTTAGTTGAAGAAGCAGATATCTCTATTTGAAAACAGCGCCATCTAACGGCGTCCTGCTTAACTTCGCGCGTAGACTGCGCGCACGCGGCACGCAATTAAGATAACATGCGCTTGAAGTAAAGTAGCGCAGCGGCCGGATATTAGTTTCAACATCATAGGATAGATGGCGTTAGTGTTAAGACTTCAGTAATATTTTCTCTCCAATGAAATTTAAAAATGTATTACTAAATTGTGATATTTTTACAGTACAGTAAATATAAACATTTTTATTACTTAATAATAGTTTTCTTTTTCAATGAAATAAATGTTGAGTTGGCAAGGATGACATTATGACATTACAATTTATTGTGAAAAAGTTCCGTATTCGATCGCGCGTGGTTCAATTGGTGCGAGTTATGCCGAAATATTTTCCTGTACCCTATTTAAAGTAGCATTTAAAGTTGAACGGCCACCTTTAACATGATTAATAGATATAATTAAGGAGCTTAGTTCCGGCATAAAATATGATTTTAATGAGTAGGCGATGTATGCCACAGAAGGAGATGTGTTCATATCAAATGTTATACACATCGTTAGAATTATTAATTACTTTTTATATTAAATTTATTAATAACTATCAACTCGCTCGCATGAGTCCAATTTCCAATTTTCCCGGTGGATATTTCATAAGTTTTCTTTCATAGAAACCTTGTCCTGATAACAACGAACGCATCAGAAAAATCTAATAAATCGGTCGAGCCGTTTCAATTGATGACCTTTCATACAAGGGGCAATTTTTTTGACACAACGTTGGTGGAAAAAAAAATCAAGTTCAAAACTTTAAATTATCTTTATCTGGATTCTAATTAACATACTTCGAAATAATAAAAAAAAACTTTTTCTTCACCATTTTTCTAACAATTTTTGTCTCTATCATTTCTAAAGCATCTGTTTTTAAAATGTATTCTTTCGACAAAAATATTTTTAATGATGCTCTGCAACATTTATACTATTTGGTTCGTAAGTGGAATACTGTATTATCATAGCCCAATCAAAATTTTCAAACCTTGATTGATTAATTTAATCAAAAATGTTTCATCTGAGTGGTTTTTAAAACAATCATCTCGGGACTGTAACGTGTCTCTCACGTTATCAATAAGTATTGCAAAAATAAATGTAGCTGCAGCAGATTGTGATTAAAATCAAGGCAGTTGGGCATAAATTGTATCATCAACAATGTGGCTCTGTTCTGTGGTAATTCGTCTTGCACCGACGTGGTTCCGTAGACAACAATATCTACGAAACCACGTATACCTACCTACCTCTGAATTCTCGCAAAACTAGGCGTGTATTAAAGCACATTGATTCTCATTTGACTTAAACAGTAAACTACATTTTAACCAAAAATTTCAGTTTAAAATAAAAAATCTAAATAAATTTAAAACACCCTCAGCAAAAACTCAGGCAGGCGTTTGATGCAGAATAATTTAGAAAAATAGCGCAATTGGTTGGAAAAAATAGGATTCTTTCACGCTTAAAACGTCACAACTTACAGTCATATAGGGGACCCTTCCTCTTGCAAAAAGTTAATGTTATAGTTTTAGATATTAGTTATTAATGTTATAGTTTTAGTAATTTTACTCTTTGGTTTTCAGAAGAAGCGGGCTGACTTTTTTTGGGATGCCGTTTTTTGATGTTGTTGTACGGAACCCTAGAACAGTTTTATCGACCGCCAGTCACCATAAATCAGCGATCGCCGGCATCTGAGATCGTTGTCCAATTTAACATTTATAGGTCTTAGGTCAAATTAATTTATTTAGCACTTGGACGACCGTGACTACATCATTTCAGGTCGCACAGTCGACACATCGATTTTAGATTAATATGAAGTTTAAGAGAACCTTAATAAAAACAATAAATACAAGACAAAGACAAGACAAATACTCTTTATTGAAAACCACACGGAAAATAGTTAACAAACATTAATTAAAAAACAATTTACAAAGTAAACAATTGGCGGTCTTATCGCTTAAAAGCGACCTCTTCCAGACAACCATTTAGCATGGGAGACATGAAAAAATTACAATATTGAGCAGGTGGTGCAAGTACATTTTTAAAGTAAAAATAATTGCAGAAAATATAAAAATAAATAAAATAAAATAAAATACATTCTATCATAAATATACAGATAAAATAAACATACAGTAATTAACTAATATATACCCACATATATACAATATTTTTTTATTAAAAATATTTTTTGTTGACGGGAAGTTTTAATGTTTTGCATTTTTATCAAATGAAATATCCATACCAATGTTTAAATCAATCCGACGACAGAAAGTGGATAAAAACCGGTTTGTAAATTGGAACTTAAAGGACAGTACGAAAATTTGCGGGTGGTAGGGCCTTGTGCAAGATCCCTCCGGATCACTACCACTATCTTGCTAGCTAATCCTGCCGCTAAGCAGCGGTGCTTGCACTGTTGTGTTCCGGCGTGGAGAGCAAGACCGCCGGTGTAATTACTGGCACTAGAGGCATTCCATCTTAGCCCTCTGGGTTGGCAACGCATCTGCGTTCTTCTTGGTGTTCAGGGTGTCTATAGGTGGTGGTGAACACTTACCATCAGGTGACCTACTAACTTGTTTGCCTTCCTATTTCTTAAAAAAACAAAACACGTCAGAACAGTTAAATCACCTTCGTAGTGCTCTTTCCCGTAATATTTGTATGATGAGCAATTGTAAACGATGATGATGATGATTATTTGCAACTGAGTCGTGGATGTTTATATTAAGTGTATTATGTATTTATCTATATAAGTATGTATATCCGCATTGTTTAGTACAATTACTCAAGTTTGGGACTAGGTCAACCAGTGTTAATTGTCCCAAATCCAAGAAAATTATCTATTTATTTACCTATCTGTATTTGTTTCTAACCTCTAAACACTGTGATGTAACGGTTACATTGACTGTTTATTTACACGCGCATACAACGCACGCCGGCGCCGGCGCATCAATGACTTCTCATCGACGTGTTAATTTGATTAATACGTAATTTGGAGCCTTGGAGTCATTGTTTTTGTCACGGATGGGCGACCAAAGTTTTTATCTTTATTGAACATTTATTTACAAAGGTAGTAAAACAAAGTCGATAGCCGCTCCTGTCTGTCTGTCCTCAAATCTTCGACCACTTACTTCAAACCACGCAACGATACGATGCGATATACAGTTAGGGTTGCCAACCATACTATATTATACAGTATTGTACTATATTTCGGCTCTCCGTACTATATACTGTTGAACTAGTATATAGTACACAAATATACTATATTTCGAGCACTTGTCACTTTATTAAAATAGATAGTATAGATAAATAGATAACAAACTTGCACCATTGCCTTTTTTACATCTTTCCAAAAAATACTATTATTTTTTGAAGCATACTATATATTTTTAAAGCTTATTCTGAAAAATACTATATTCAACCGAAAAAATATTGGCAACCCTATATACAGTCCCTGTACTAACTGTATCAGATAAACTAAGAGATCGACGCAATTTAATTCAATTCATTACAAATCATTTATTTCAGGCATAGCCCATAGTGTTAGGTAACAATGAAGACTTATAAAAATATTAGTACAACAAATCAAAACAAAAAAATACTATAAAAATTACGGACTACGCCCTGTCTGGATCTGTATCCACCAATGAAATAAAGGGGAGTCCCAGCGATCAGCAAACACGCTCAGGATGCTGTTAGTGCTGCCGCAGAGCCTCGCGAGCCCCAACGCGCTCCGCTTCCTCATAAATCTCATAATGGCTGCGAAGCCGTCGGTGCGGGCCGCCGCAAACAATTTTTAAAAGACCTTATAGCAGCAAAGATTGTTGAATTCCTGGAGATACGCACTCAACTTCAAACTTAGATGGAGCCAAGTGTTGTTAACCTAAAAAAGTATTTTTTAAGCCTGTTGCTTGTCCGTTATCCGTGTGATGTTAATATTCAGAAAAACTTAAATAATTACTTAAGAGACGTATATGGTTTTGTTGTGATCATCTAAAGGTATCTAACCGCTGTTTGAATAGGATGTTGTGGTTATTCTCAAAAGAACCGCAGCAATTGAAGATTATCCTGCGTAATTTTATAATAACCAACTAAAAAACGAGGAAATCTAGCGGATTTAAGTTTGGGCAACGCCACCGGTCACTAATGCAGTGTGCCATGAAATAGGCGGATATAAAGATAGATACATCCAATTTTCTGAAATTATGTCAAACTTATCTTATTTCATCAAGGGTAGGTATGTTCACTTTGTCAAATAAGAGATGACCAGTTTCTTATTGTTTATGTTAAGAGGAGTGTGAACCCAGTCCCAAAAACCGCTCCCCGTACAAACGGCGATAACGTTTTCCATGCTCTAAACCTTTACCTATGGAAATGATTTATTGATATGTTGTCATTATGCCTTAGAACTAGGTTTGTATGTTTTGATTTTTTAATATTCTTTATAGATTTAACATTATTTGCATTTTAGGAGATTCGTACAAAACAAAAAAGCTTCAATATTTTTGAAACTATTAAGAATATTAAAAAAATCAAAACATACAAACCTAGGCATAATTCTAGGGCATAATGATAACATACAAAAAATCATTACTGTAGGTTTAGGTTTAGAGGGTGGCAAACGTTATCCCCGTTTGTATGGAGCGCGGTGGGTTCACACTCCTCTTAAGTACTTACAATAGGCATGTATTGCTCTGTAATTTTGTTTTAAAAAGATAAGGACAGAAAAAAAATAAGCTACTGAGTTTCTTGCGGCGTTTCTTCTCAGCGGAATCTTCTGTTTTCCGAAGCGCTGGTAGACTCAGACATGTAGAAGAACCTATGCGGCCTACATATTTGCAAACTTTTTTTACCAGTGGCATTGTTTTTACCAGTGGGTGACATCATTGTCTCTTCTTTTTATTAGGGAACGCAAATCCGGTTATTTTATCTAAGAAATAACCTGTTAAAACCGGTTATGCACTCCCAGCATGCAGTTTTTATTGTGTTTCCTCACTGGGACACTTACTATACACGAAAATTAAAAACCCCACTTGTTGGTCAGCATATTATGAAAGGAGCAATTGACTAGTTTCTTCTTTTACCCTTCCGTTTTTAATCCATCACCGCGTTTTATAAAGTCGATACCATAAATAATTTTCTATTTAACTCAACAAACAGTCAACAAGAAATATTACAAGTATATTGATATTATTTAAATATGCACGAGCACAAAGCATGCTTGGAATTCGCTACAATTACGGCGTTGCTACATCCTGTATTACACATTTCTTTGCCTTTATCATGAACATAATAATATCAATAAGATAGAAGACAAACAGATAAAATAGAATAGTTATTTACTCTCACATACATATATAAAACTGGTACAAAAAAACAGACTTATACAATTACATTTTTTTTACTGTTAAACTCTATAGATAATATAAATCAAAATAAACTGGCAAGCTGTAATATTAAAAAAATCAAAACACAAACCTAGTTCTAACTAAGTCATAATGACACCAAAAAAATCATCACTGCCACAGCGCTCATTTATAGCAATCCCGATTCTCAGTTCGGCTTGAAAATTCAAATGAACTTTTGTGATATAGATAATATTACCTAGCTAAAGATGCGTCATATACACATGGACTAGCGTATAGACTTATAAAGATCTCATTCATATGTAACATTTTTTTATCTGTCAAAGTGTGCTACAAGATTCTTACTTACTGAGTTTCTTGCAGTGCTTCTTCTCAGCAGAATCTTCCACTTTCCGAAGCGCTGGCCGATTCGAAACATTCCTTATTCTTTATTTATTGCATCGATAAAATATCAATTAAAACTTAAACGCTACAACAAGGACCCTGTTAGGGTATAGCAATGTATTACAGTTACTTAAAATCTACTTCTAGACTCTATTACTTTTCAATATAATTATAACTATTATGTAAGGTATAGAAAATTATTTTATAATTTTGAGTTATGTATGAGCTTATTTATGATGAAATACATTTATTTATTTGTTTTGATTACCTACATCCTAAGAAATGCTTAATTTCCTCTCATTTAACAGACAAATGCAAATACAATAAGCCTTCAGTTAACACTCGAAAATACAAATATAAGACTTTAAACAAACCAAAAAGTTGATGAACCCGCGATCAAATGTTTCATTTAATGTCAGTTTCGTTACAAAATCAACAGGTTCTTTCCCAAGAGCCAAGAACAGGTGTCCAATAAAGATTCATTATATCAATGCAAATTAATTCCAAATTTTGGATAATGCGGCAAAACTACATTTTGGATGAGCAGAGGCGTTCGTTGACTGATGTCTTAATGTCGAACACGCGTTAAACACTCACGTATCTAAGCAATGGTGATAACAAAATTAACTTTTAATTTCTTATATTAAATTAAAACTTTTTATATAGCTGTATCGGAACCATCTAACTCTCGACGTTTCGAGCCCTTCTCAGAAACAAATGTCAGAAACGTTAGGAATTAGATTAATTACAACAAATGCGATATAACGTCCAAACCACGCATTTAGGTTTCTTGGGCGGCCAACTATGTTGAAGTTTTAACTGCCATCATTATCTTCTCCTTCTTCTTCTCTCTGGGTATTGGCGAAAAATATGACTACTAGAGCCAACATTTGATAATAGTTGCTACTGTTTTAAGTACAGCTTATATTCTTTTCAGTTAAAATGTCGGTCGATATCCCTAACGCCTATAGCCGTTTGTTCACTTGGGGACGTTTGTCCTGCGACATCTTTGACCGACACGAAATAGGGTGTCGAGCGTGATCGTAAACGTTGCAGACGACATCTGAAAGCAGAATGCGAATATACTGCGACTAGAAAATGTAAACCCGGTTATATTCTCTACGAAATAACCGGTTTCAACCGGTTTTTCTTAGAGGAAAGAACCGGGTTTACATTCCCTAGTCCCAACTAGACATGACTTTCTTTCCGTCAATACGTGGCTTTATGTTCGTACCAACGAAGATTATGAATTATACATATATGGATACCTTACAAGTGTCATTGTAGCACTGCTGTGTAGCCCTACTAAATGAATACGTTGTTCTACGTGTCCCGCCAGCATCATACCGTCCCAGTCACAGAGTTAGTGAAGCATTTTTTCCAGAAGACCAGTTGCACGTTAAGGGTATTCCAGCCACAGTCTCGACCACGGCAGTACGTGCACTTCAGCTCGTTTGTGGTGAGCGTGCTGCGGCCAGCGCGGAGTCTGTCGCGTGCGCAGCTTTCTGGACATAATATTATGACGTCGTGAAACCTTCCGAGGCACCTTGCCGGTGGCGAGCATGTCATCGGAAGTGACGTAACGAGCCCGAGGCCACGCTGTTTTGTTCCCGAATTTAAAATTTAATTTAATTTTATAAATTAATTATTAAATTCGGGGCGATTAAATTAATCTAAAGGGTCAAATCTAATGTAGGTACTCTAATATGTTTTCGTGTTTTAGTCATTGAGTATCTGCGGCGTTTACGTGTTTGGCGCATACGGCGAATTAAAGTATTCGTATTAACATAAAACGAGACTCCAAACTGAATAATTACACCAAGGATGATGCTCTAAATGATTATTTAATGATTATAGTAATCATTTTTGTATGCAAAATGCAGCAAGAATTACGTATAAATCAGCTATATTTTGCTAAATTAAATGATTTGTGCTACAAATATTTATGAGTAGATTATTGTTGTTTATTGTTAAATTATCTTTTATTTCGATATTATAACACTTGATATGGTGATGTTTCAAAATTATTTTAATAAAGGTAGCTAGGATACAGGATAGGTATATGCTAAGTAGCCTCTATTTGTATTACTAACCGCAATCCGTCCGCAATATTATTAAAAGAACCGGTGGTAAATTTTATGACATTCATAAATGCTTCCTGCAAGCATAATCTGAATAAAAATATTTTGACTTTGACTTTGAAAATGCCAGCTGTATTCCATGGCATTAATAGGGTCTTAGTTGTACGAGTAAATCGAACTCAAGTTCCAGTTCTATACTATGTTAGTATGAAATTTGATCTTGAGTTCGGTTTACAACTACGACCCTTAAATTATGTGGTTTGACACATTTGTATGCCATTAATTCTTTACTTGCTCACGCTTGCTATGATTGAAGGTTTAATATAGTTCCATTTTGCTTTATTTTCCATATAAAATGCTATGCAGTAAAATTATTACATTTTATGTTGACGCCCCGACAGCACCATCATCTTCCTCGCTTGCTTCAGTGCTTGCACTGTTGTGTTCCGGCGTCAAGAACAAGACAGCCCGTGCAATTGATAGCGCAAGGTATTCCATCTTAGCAACGCACGGGTTGGCAACGCATCTGCAATTTACTCGATGCTGCTGTAGTCTACGAGTATTGGTGATCACTTACCATCAGGCGACCGACTTGCTCGTTTGCCTATTTTGTGTAAAAAGGGTTCTACTCTGTAAGCGCATGCGTCAAACATATTCGGACTATGCAGTCTCATTTTATCTTGGCATTCTTTATCTTAATGACATGACAGCTCAGCGTAAATAATGAAGGTGTAAATAAATAAATCAAGACGTAATTTAAGTGACAACAGAATGCATTAATAGCTATAATAAAAACACACGTCTGCTATAGTTTTATTAATGGTTCAAAAACGCCGCAGGTGTCATCCGTCCGTCATTTTGTCCGTAAGTTCCTCTAAACCATTACATTTTGTGACTGACATTGACTTTTCAACCGCTGTTAAACATTGCGCAGCGTTTAGAAATAGATTGAATACGCAATGACCATTAACCGGGAGCTGAGGCTAAAAACATTTTTTTATTTTTTTATTTATGACTATTTAATCTTCATTGTTATTTCCACTTCTAGGCTCTAAGAGATGACAACACACTAACGCATTTAGAGAACTGTCCCTCAGTCAGTACCCACTTGATCTCACGTGGCAATGTCTCTTAACTGAGATGAAGTTACTGGAGATATGTCATCAAGAAGTGTTAGATCCCGTTAAAATTTGTCACTTTTCAGATGTTATCTCAAAGATCCGATTAGCGTCTTAACACTGTCATAGTTTAATTACTTTGAGGACGTGTGCAGCTTAAATAAGCAATTATTCAAAAATTTGTACATTTAGTATTTTGTAAAAAAATCGTATATAAACCAGATAAAAACAGGGAGTAGATCATTATTTCAGAATTCAAAAACAGTGTCAGTCGAATGAGAGTTATAGTACCTAAATGATACATGTTATAAACTTGCTCAATCAAGTTGCATTTTTAATTTTCGAACAAAAAAGCAACGTAATGGTTTATAAAATTTTACAATTTGTAGACATAGAAAATTAAAAAACCTCGTAAATATCGAGGCTTATATTCATTGGAATTTACGCGATATAAACCGCTTCAATTGTCTTACGAGTAGTATATCAAACGAGCAATAATTTAAAAATCCAACCAACTCCCGGCCTAAGCAAGCTGACAAAGTTGGCCTACAGCTCATTTTAAAGGTGCGATAAAATATATCGCGTAAAACAAAATAATTGATATTTGATTGATCATTGCCACAGTTGCGACGAGGACGCGGTTTGGCCGATAATTTATAATTCACATCGTTGTGTTGATGGTCCAAGTTCACGTTGACCAGTTAGGTTACGTCTCGGCAGCACGAGGACCTTGAACCAAGTACTTTGCACCACTAACGTGACATAACAGCTAGTTGTGTCCGTAGATGTATCTGCAAATTGGTGAATGTTCTTTATCTTTTTTTTATATAAAAAAGAAAGGTGAACAAGCAAGTGGGTCACCTGATAAGTGATTACCACCGTCTATAGGCATCCACAACATCAAGGAGCTTGTAAATGCGTTGTCAACCCAGAGGGCTAAGATGGAATACCTCTTATGCCAGTAATTGCACCGGCTGTCTTGCTCTCCATGCTGGAACACACAAATGCAAGCACTGTTGCTTAGCGGATTAGCGAGCAAGATGGTGGTAGCGATCCGGACGGACCTTGCACAAGGTCCGCTTCTCTTCTTTATTTATCTCACCCTCTCCAAATAGCGCTTTCCGAGAGCAAATGCATGAGTCACTATAGAAAATACCCAAATTAATAGGTATGCCTGTAATATTTGAAGAATTTCCCTCGATTTCTTCAGGATCCCAGCATCAGATCCTAACCTGATGACAATGGCTGCACCTGGAAAGTACACCCTTTCAACATAAAAAGAATTTTACAAATCGGTCCAGCAGTCGAGTAATCGGGGAACATAAAAAAAACACTCGACGAATTGAGGACTTCCTCCTTTGTTGAAGTTGGTTAAAAAGTTGGGTTGGGACCATGTTAGAACATGTGCAGTAAGATTTAAAATGAATTTAGCTATTTATTTACAAGGTGCATTTTTGAAATACTTCCCACTAATATAAATTAATAACACAATAATTACAACTTATAAATATTTAAATTAAAAATGCAGCACCACTCCCTCAGTACAATCAGCACTAATAATATTAAATATATAATTGATCACTCATAGATCGATTTTGGTTTCTTTTTTAGAGTTCCGTACGTATAGTGTACAACGGGACCCTATTACTAAGACTCCGCTGTCCGTCCGTCCGTCACCAGCCTGTATCTTAAGAACCGTGATAGATAGATAGTTGAAATTTCCACAGATGATTTTGCTGCTATAACAACAAATACAAAAAAAAAAAACAGTATAAAATCAATATTTAAGGGGGTAATATTTAAGCAACATGATTTTTTTGCCGTTTTTGTAGACAATGGTGCGAAACCCTTCGTGTGCGTGTCCGACTCGCACTTGACCGGTTTTTTATAAAATAGTAAGGGAAACGAGCAAGTGGGTCACCTAACGGTAAGTGATCACCACCGCCCAGACACCCGCAACACTAAGAAGACTGCAAAGGCGTCGCCAACCCAGAGTGCTAAGATGAAATACCTCTTAAGCCAGTAGTTGCACCGGCTGTCTTGCTCTCCACGCCGGAACACAACGGTGCAAGCACTGCTGCTTACCTAGCTGACTGTACTCGTGTTTATATTTACAATAATGTATGCAAACACTTTAATAACTAAATGATGCGTTCGAAATACTGATCATCATTAGTATTGGGAAGCTACCGCGAAATGACCTTTGCGTCATACAAACGACAAATTTATACAATGCTTTGAAATATGAAGTAATTCGAACGGATAAAATTCCACTTAGTTAACCAAGAAAGAAAACAATTTTAATGTAAAATTAAAGAGTTTGTGTCGTTGGTTTTTGTTCGGTTTCTTATCTAGTCCACAGAAAAAAGTGGCCTGAAAATCTAATCATATACAAGAAAAATTATAAGATAAGATGAAATGCGATGTCTTTATGCCTAAAGCGACTGTGGAGTATTTTAAGATAGATAATAAATCGCTGCATGGACCACTCAAAATAGAAGTACAATGATTGAGAAAAAATGTGATGCAAGGAAGATTGTGTCGACATGTGTTTTTTCTCATTTCCCCTGCAATACTAACCAAAATGTAATGTGGCCGCTTACTATGGGCCTTATAAGAAAGCTCAAAGTCACGCAACGAGTTATGGAGAGGGCTATGCTTGAGTTTCGCTGCGTGATCGAATCAAAAATGAGGAGATCCGCAGACGAACGAAAGTCACCGACGTAGCCCAGCGGATTAGCAAGTTGAAGTGGCAGTGGGCAGGGCACATAGCACGGAGAACTGATGGCCGATAGGGTCGAAAAGTTCTCGATGGCGGCCGCGTATTGGCAAGCGCATCGTAAGACGACCAGCCACAAGATGGTCCGATAACCTCATATGGGTTGCAGGATGGCGCTGGTTGCATGCTGCTTCCAACCGGTCACTTTGTAAATCCATGAAGGAGGCCTATGTTCAACAATGGACTTCTTGTGTCTGAGATGATGATGATGATGATAAACCAAAATGTAACCTTAATACAACTTCACGGAAATAGGCGTCGTCAAACAGACAGACTTATTATACATTCTTGTTCATACTATCATCTACATACAGTTACAGGTAAGGGTGGAATTTACATATAATGGTACCACTCTAGAAGGATCTATTAATCATTATTAATTTATTAGCGTCATTACGTTAAGGCTTATTTAGGGAGTTGCCGACCGCTCTAGAAGTGAAGAAAAAGAAGTTTGACCTAAGGCTTATTCAATAAGTTGTCAACTGTCCCATAAGTGTAAAATAAAATGTTTGACCCAAGGCGTATTTAAGGAGTCGTCAAAAGCGTGTGCGTCGTGCTCCATAAGCGGAAAAAAGTTTTAATCTAAGGCTTATTTAGGCAGTTGTTGACGGAAAAAAGTTTTAATCTAAGGCTTATTTAGGCAGTCGTTGACGGAAAAAAGTTTTAATCTAATGCTTATTTAGGCAGTTGTTGACGGAAAAGTTTTAATCTAAGGCTTATTTAAGGAGGTTTCAACCGCTCCATAAGTGGAAAAAAAAGGTTTGACCTAAGACCACAGAATAAATAATAGTAGAGAAACTGCTCTTTTACGACCGCGATTAAACGAATTCTAACTTACAAAAAGTTCGTATTACTTCATACACCATGCGCCAGGGGGCGCGAGTCAAAAGGAATGCGCCGCCCGCGCCCGCCTTCCCCCCGCTACTCCCGGCGACACGCTAGGGTTGCGCGGCATTCGTTTTCAATTACACTGACACGGCAGGGGCGCGCGAGCGAGTGCGCGGCAAGCCGACAGCCTACTGCGATTTGCCTATGCCTCAGGCAAGGCGGTCGAGCGTACCTACAGTGCGGAGTGGAACCCCCCTGCCAAGACTTAACTAGGGAGTTGTTGAACCCTCCATAAGTGGAAAAATAGGTTTGACCTATAGTTTATTTAGGGAGTTGTCCACGGTTCCATTAGTGGAAGAAAAAAGGTTTGGCGTAAAGCTTATTTAGGGAGTTGTCGACTGCTCGATAAGTAAAAAAAAGGTTTAACCTAAGGCTTATTTAGGAGGTAATCAGCCGCTCCTAATTTTTTGTCGGGTTTGTTTGTTTTAGCATTAGTGGTTCGTGTTCAGTATTTTTTATTAATTGCTTTATTAACTGAATATCGAATTGCAGTTGTAATAAATTTAGTATGTCATAAAACTATTTAATTAACATGTCGTGCTGAAGGTCGGTAGGCCATGTTACGCAATTGTTTAGGATTATTAGTTTTTAACAGCTGTTATTTTTCCATATTTTCATGTTTATATGGCGACATTTTAATTAATTGGATAATTAATCAACTGAATATAGTCAGTGACCTATCAAAACATTATTTAACAAATTTTATTAATTCTAAAAATAACATTCTTCAGATTCTTCGTATGTATAAAAAAAACTTATTTTGAAAATGGCTCAACATACCTACTTGGTTACTCGTCAATGGCTAGAACAACAATATGTAAAATACTAAATTAAAATTTGACTGCTCTGAAATATAACATATTATATCGTCGTCGAAGTACCAGTGTCTATAGGCGGTGGTGATCACTTACCATCAGGTGACCCACATGCTTGTTTGCCTTTCTATTTCATAAAAAAAAAAGCGTAATTTCTGTTATTTTTAACTTATTTATACTTAAACAGAATGCTGTCCTTATTATACGTTAAAACTGGTATTTAAACTAGTAATTTTAAATTATATTTCTCATTGATTTCAAATAATAACGGGTCTCGAATTACTAAATTATCAAAATTCAGTATATTGTTTAAAAAAAGATAAAGCTTATTTCCCATTTTTTCTACCGGCATAAATTAGAGTTAGTACCTACGCGGTACTAACTCTAATTAGGCAGTTTCGTCTTTTTCAATGACCTGCAACCAATTAAGGTGGATCTCTGAGGCTCTTCACTATTACCCCTACTTAAAACACATTTGTATGAGGCAAGGGGGAGGTGAAGCTCATCATACACTGGTAGTACCTAAAGCTTCGGTCGCCGCAGGCCACATTCGCACCGGTCGTAGATAAGTATTTATAATTTTATGGTTTTTAATTAATTTTGGTTTACTGTAAATTATGTTTCGTTTTTGCAATGATCACCTAGAATCAAGATAAGAATATTGGTTTAGTCCTAACCTAAGTAACATTCTGTTTTTGGTCTTACCTATAATGTCCAGGGCAATAATATAACATGCTAGTGAGCCGCCGAGTAAAATGGAAGATCGAATTTTTGACTTTTTTTTATCTAACATGGAAAGGAAAACGAGCAAGTGGGTCAACTGAGTGGTACGTGATCACCACCGCCCATAGACACCTGTAACTCCAAGGATATTGCAGATGCGTTTCCCACCCAGAGGGCCAAGATGGAGTGCCTCTTGTGCCAGTAATTGCACCGGCTGTCTTGCTCTCCACGCCGAAACACAACAATGCGAGCACTGCTGCTAGCGGCTGGATTAGCGAGCAAGATGGTGATAGCGGTACGGACGGACCTTGCACAAGGTCCGCAAAATTAATGATGAATTTGTATAATTATTAACATATTTTGCAGCAATAAATCTTCAAAGCTTTCTAGGTAAAAAGGAATATAAATGCTGCAGGATTACCGACAAACTGACGCGTCAGATTCAAACAAAAGGGCCGGTGTGAATATTAATCGTGCTGGGCACGTATTAGCATGGCCAGCGTCTGACGATGCATTTTACACCCAACAAATTTTTAGGGGGCTGTAGAACTTTGTCGCGATCAGTCATCGTTTTGTACCCTATGGTGATTAAAAGTATATTCAAGCACTATAAAAATCTTAGACTTAATTGAGAAATATCAAAACACCACACGAGAATCGTTTTTGTTGCGAGTTCATTAAGGTTGAGAAGTGATACACCGTTTTCTTGCCGACTGTACCTATTTATTGCAGTACATGCTGTGACGTTGCAAGACCAAATACATATATGACAGTGGCGCGGGGACCGGGAGAGCGTGTCAAAACACGAGCTTCACAGGAGCTGTCAGTGACACACGCTGCCGCGGCCGGTCCTGGTGCTCTGCTCTGTGAATCTTGTGATTGATTGTTTGGTATTATTCCCTGAGTGATCGTATGAAAGGCCAAACACCACATCCAATAAAAGAGTCATTACATTCTCATCATCATCATCATTTCAGCCGAAAGACGTCCACTGCTGAACATAGGCCTCTCCCAAGGATCGCCACAGCGACCGGTCTTGTGCTGCTTGCATCCAGCGGGTTCCCGCAACGATCACCAGGTCATCGGTCCACCTTGTGGCGGGTCTACCTACGCTGCGTCTTCCGGTACGCGGTCGCCACTCGAGAACTCTATGGCCCCATCGGCCATCCGTTCTGCGAGCAATGTGGCCCGCCCACTGCCACTTAAGTCTAGCAATTCTTAAGGCTATGTCGGTGGCTCTGGTTCTTCTGCGGATCTCTTCATTTCTGATTCGATCTCGCAGAGAAACTCCGATCATAGCCCTCTCCATTGCCCTTTGAGTGACCTTGAGCTTTCTTATGAGGCCTTTTGTTAGAGACCACATTACATTCTATGTCCCTTCTATTCAACGTTCCTTGTCTCGTTATTGTGTTATTAAACACTAAACTTTAAAGCGAATTAATCAACGTTGAAATTAAATTACAATAAAAATGTGACATAGTAGGTAAACTCGTAGTTAATTAACTGCCAACCTTTCAGGGATTGACTCTCTCAGCGCAATAGCCACAAACTCGGCGCTGGGGCAGCTCCCTGGCTTGCTCTAGCGCTAGCTCGAGTGAGCGAGACAGGGCTATGCCTCGACGTCGAGTTCGACGCTGATGCGCTAAGGGAAAGGAATAATGTTAGTGTGCGCAAAATCGTAAAATGTCGTATCGTAAAAAATCGTAAATCGTAAAATCGATGTTTGAAAGGTTGAGCACTTAAATTAAGCAAGCCGTTGTGGTTTTACACGTTCCTTTCAATTCAACGGCAACGACGAGTAAAAGACAACTCCAATTTTGACAGAATCGACTTAAATTGACATTCGAACATAGTTGACAAGTCTATAATGTTAATAATTTGTGCTGGGCATCTTTGCTTGCAGTGGGCTTCATAAGAAGGCTCTAAGTCACCCAAAGGGCAATGGAAAGAGCTATGCTCGGATTTCTCTACGAGATCGAATCAGAAATGAGGAGATCCGCAGAAGGACCAAAGTCAGCGACATAGCTCTACAAATTGCAAAACTTAAGTGGCAGTGGGCGGGGCACATTGCTCGTAGAACCGATGACCATTAGGGTGGTAATCACGTACCGGAAAACGAAGTGTCGGTAGGCCTCCCACAAGGCGGACTAAGGATATGGTGCGGATCGCTGGACACCGGTGAAAGCAAGCAGCACAAGACCGACCGTCGTGAAGATCCTTGGAAATGGCAAATGCCCAGCAGTGGGCGTTTTCTGGCTGATAATATGATGATGATCTTTGCTTTACATATTATAAAACAAAGCTGCTATCGGTTTCCGTCTGACCTCATCGGCCGCTTCTAAACCACGCGACGTATTTTGATACAGTTTTCACTGTCATTTAGACAATTTATGCGGAAGGTGTTAATGTACAGTAGCGGAAATAGAATAGAGCTTAGAACGCTGTCGCAATGACGCGACGCGTTAAACGCCACGCTTTATCATACAAATGTCACGCGTATGTTTCTTTGACTAGGTTTTACTGTGATACGAGTACGTGTTTAGAGATCCTTGATTTTATATTACATTCTAATTGTAGACGTACGAAGCCGGGGTGGGTCGCTAGAGTGTAGTCGTATTTTATATACTTATATTAGACTAGCGGACGCCCGCGACTTCGTTCGCGTGGAATTAGTAGCCTATGTCCGTCAGGGATTGTGTAGCTTTTTATCTGTGAAAGAATTTTTGAAATCGGTTCAGTAGTTCCAGAGATTACCCCTTACATACAAACTAACTAACAAAAAACAAACAAAGTTTTTCTTTTTATTATATTAGTGTAGATTAGTGTAGATTAGTGTAGACTAGTGTAGATTTCCTGCGTAGGCAAATGATATTTTTTTATGGAACTTTCAAAACAAACGCAATTATAATTATGTAAAAATCTGCTTGAAATCACAGATCAGCCTAAGTAAATCTTAAATACTTAGAATCTTTTCTTGTTATCGAATACCGGATAGCCTGTTGGTTAGTGACCCTACGAAGCCAGAGGTTTCGGGTTCGAATTAAAATAGGGGTAACCATTTTTATAATGAATATGTATGTTTATTTTCGAGTCATATATGTATTTATTTATATAAAATATTATGTATTTCGGTTGTCTAATATCGTTAGCTGCTTGTCTTGGGCTTAGATCAATTAGTGTAAATTGGTCCAAGAATGTTATTTATTCAGTATAAAACGTATTCATAATTACGTACGGTGCGACTATAAAAATCGAATAAATAAAAAAATAGACGTTTATTGCAGATATCTAGGATCTATATTGTTATTAGTATACAATAACCTTAAAAACTATATTAGAATAGAATAGAAACATTTATTTCAGGCTGCATAGGCCCACAGAAAAAAATACCTTAAAAACTAACATACATATTTATAAGACAAAAAAACATTAAAACGATAAAATTAGCACGTTACTTCGGCGACGTGTGACCTAGTTTCGGGGTGTCCAGCAACCGTCCGCGAAAACGTTTGCGTTTGCGTTTGCGGGTGGTAGGACGTTATACAAGGTCCGTCCGGATTCTACCACCATCTTGCTCGTTAATCCTGCCGCTAAGCAGCAGTGCTTGCACTGTTGTGTTCCGGCGAGGAGAGCAAGACAGCCGGTGTAATTACTGGCACAAGAGGTATTCCATCTTAGCCCTCTGGGTTGGCAACGCATCTGCACTCTCTTTGTTGTTGCAGGTGTCTATAGGCGGTGGTGATCACTTACCATCAGGTGACCCACTTGCTTGTTTGCCTTCCTATGTTGTATAAAAAAAAAGTATTGTATAAAAAACGGTACGGATATTAGTACGATTCTGAATTTTAATAAATAAGCAGTATGACTAATCAAAATTATACAGAATTATTAAAATTAAATTAAATTCAATGATAATAAATTATCAAGTTTGAATTAAGTTAAATAAAATAACATTTACACAGCGTTACTGCATACTGTACTTTTTTTTGCTGATTGTAGTCCTCGCCAGAGATACGGGCGCCCACGGTCGCTGATCTGAACTTTTTTTTTTGGCTTTCACATCTCAGTTGAGCTCGGGATGTATTTGATCTGAACATGAGCGCTACTGTATACTAACTACGCTTATAATACCTATATTTTAATTTGTTTGCATACTTTTGAGCGTATGCTCAACGTATAAACGGAAACTCATATCATCTGCAATTTTCGACAAGGCCCCACCAAGTAAGGCAGCGCATTAAAAGTGAAAAATTAATTTATATCCGATACAAGAAGGCCGAAATAACTATAACTTGCAGAATGCTAGCCACCGCTCAGAAAAACACTCGCGTGAATATACGAGGGACGTTTTTTATAACGACCAAATTGACATTGGTGAAGCTTTTAATTTTAAACCTTCCGTGGGAAGTTTAGAGCCCAAATCAGAAGGCGTATGTAATTGGTTTTTAGTTGTATTGCGAATGCAGTTTTTATACAGAGATCGTAAACCTTTCAGAGATTTTATATAATAAAATTGCGCCGCGATACTTTGAGGATGACCGCTTCGGACGTTTATTTTTAAAAGCCTAATTGACTTATCTTTATGGGATTTATTGTTTTTGGGAGGTTATTTTAAATGGTAACACAGAGAGGTCGCAGGTATAAACGCTGTCGAACATAATCAGTAGAACTGCCTCTGTTATAGTCATTTTGTCTATTGTATTTTTATTTTGCTTTGCTTTGTAGACAATTTTGCAAATTAAAATCGCCATAAAATTCCAAATGTCCGAGCGTGACTTCGTTCCTGTCACTGTATATTGGAGGTGATTTATTTTCACAGGGAGTTCTAGATAGCACAAAGTCTCTTTTCGATATTGTCAAAGTGATATAAAAAACTGAACAAAAACGGTTATCGGGTAGTAGGATCTTGTGTAAGCAGGCTGGCACCTAACCAGTAGTGCTTGCACATTTGTGCATGGAGAGCAAGACCGCCAGCGAAATTACTGGCTCAAGAGGTATTTCATCTTAGCCCTCTGGGTTGGCAATTCACCTGCAGTTAATTTGGTGTTGCAGGTGTCTATAGGCGGTAGTAATCGGATACCATCAGGTGACCCACTTACTCGTTTTTGTTCCTATTTTATATTTAAAAAAAATGTACGTCCACCTCGATGTTATATCATTAAACCGTATTAAAAAATCGAATAAACGTAAATAAATGATGCACCTCTGGGTTTGCACTGGCGACATCTTACGGTTATTAGATTGTCTAGTAGCCTTCGAAAGTTTCATTTTTAAATCAGTGCACTTTATTAAACGACATTTATGACAAATTGCCTTATTATTATGTATTTTATAAGATCTTAAGTGGAGATTAAGGTCATTTTATGACCAGTTGTGGCCTTGCAAAGTTATCTTATGAGGCGGTGAAAAGTGAAACTAGGCCCTACAGTGAATAAATTCTTGTCTGCCTTGCGACAGTGGCGCCATTTTTAATAGCAAATTTAAATTTGTAAATCTATATTGCCGACCTCTGGTTGGTGAATCTTTACCTTTACGTTGAATCATTTAAATATTTCTTTGATAAGGTTAAATAACATATTATTAGTTGCATAAATTATGTACTTAGGTGAGTTTTTTGATTTGGCGTTGAAATGATTGACCGTAACGTGGTTTTTGTTAAAAAACACTTTTTAGTGTGTATTAAGTACTAATAAATTAAGAGGAACGGATTAAGAAGCTGTATCTAACTGAGCATTGTAATGTTTTAAATAAATAAATAAAATAAAATCATTTATTCTCAGGCTACAAAGACCCATAGACAAATACCTTACAGACATACATAAAAATACAAAAAAAAGAATACAATAAACACCTTAAATACTTACATACACATAGAACAAAATTTTACAAAAAAAAAATAGTTTTACAGGTATATCTATACAGTTTTTCTCACCATGTTATCCTTCACCGGAAAGCTCTTGTTCATGAATTCCCGATAGCTCAGAGGTTAAAGCCCAAGTTCGAACCCACAACCTTTTGGGCGATACCTCAAACCATTGAGCCTTTTAGCTGCTATGTATGGGTAGAGACTATCACATGATAACAAAAAAAAAAGAACGAAAACAAATCAGATTTTTGTTAGATTTTTCGTTACGATTTTTGACAAGACAGATATCTATGGGTTAATAAAAATAAAATAAAGCATTTATTGCCTTCACAAAAAAGGCACAATTTGGATAAACTAAACTTAAACGAAAAAAAAAATTAAACTATGTTTTACAGTTTATTTCTTTAGGTACTTAAAATAAGGTAAACAAAATAGGTCACGTGACTCGGCAAATCAACCAATCAAATCAATCTTTTGGGTCTCCACAGATCTAAAAGATTGACTTGGTTGGTTGATTTGCCGAGTCACGTGACTATTTTATTTAAAAACTTATTTCAAGTACCTAAAGGATTAAAGTATAGACCGAACCTAACAAAAAACAAGAAGAAACAAGCTCAAGTGGTAAAAGACTCCGGCGCAGCATGTGCGGCGAGGTTAAATATTACACTTACGCGCAGATTTTCAGCCTGCACCTATACTCGACATATAAACATGTACGGCACTGTCGGATAGGGCAAATAAGGGCAACATAAGGTGAACATACCCCTGGCCCTCTTCTAGTAATACCTGAAGAGGAGTGTGAACCCAGCCCGAAAAAACGCTCCCCATACTAACGGCGATAACGTTTTCCACCCTCTAAGCCTTAACCTATGGCAATGATTTTTTGGTATGTTGTCATTATGCCTTGGAACAAGGTTTGTATGATTCGATTTTTACGATACGCATTGTTTTTTTTTGCGTTTTCTGGCTTGGTACCTAATCAAAATAAGACTTTTCAAAATTGCCGTAGATTTTGCTACGGTAATAGATTTGCTGCCGTAGGCCGTAGATTTCCTTTTAATTATGTCAAATTACCGTAGAACACGGCAATTGCCGTAGCAATAGTAACACTGTCATTGCCATTAGTTTGTTTATAAGATTAATAAAGTCACAACATGCCCGAAAAGGTTTAATGCGTTTAAAAAAAATATTAAAAATTTCAATTTAAATTATGTAACCATCGTGTACTTAAATTATCTGAAATCGATATATTTCAGTTTCGTAAGTCAAACACTGCCGGAAATTTGATATGAGTCAACTAGCCTATTGATAGGTACTGCAAATACACGTCATATTTTGTCACCCACTCGCAAAGATCCGAGGTGCTCGAGAATAACCGCTTGGTTTACACGTGCGCGCGCGCCGGTCGGAAGCCTTGTTCGATATTCTTTGAAAACATATTATGCTTCTAAATGTTTGATCTGTGTTTAGGCTAATTTACGTTAAGTATATGGTGAGTAGAATGCGTTTTAGAGCATCGGTGACACTTATATGAATTTTGAAATATTGTATTCTTATAGAAAACTAGCAGACGCCCGCGACTTCGTTCACGTGGAATTAGTAGCTTATGTGCGTCAAGGATAGTGTAGCTTTCTATCTGTGCAAGAATTTTTGAAATCGGTTCAGTGGTTCCAAAGATTACCCCCTACATACAAACAAACAAACAAAGTTTACCTCTTTATTATATTAGTGTAGATTAGTGTAGACTAAAAGTTCACAAATGGTTTCAAATAACTTTGCGAAGTAGCTAGGCAATTTGTTCGAAGTTGATATAGACTTCCGCAGATTAACACCTGAATCTATTAATAGAATAGAATCATTTATTTCGGGCTGCATAGGCCCATAAAAAATACCTTAAAGACTATTATTATTATATTTATAAAAAAAAACATTAAAATTAGTTACTCCGGCGACGTGTGACCTAGTTTCGGGGTGTCCAGCAACCGTCTAGGCAGCAAAGCGGTAGGCGAGGGAAATTTACCATCAATACCTCCCTATACCAGCCAGTACAGTCACAAGCGCCAACATCTATACAGTCAATCTTCCATAAATATGTATACACAGACCTTATGCCTCAACAATAAGGTTGATGTTTACATAATTTTGACAAGTTGGGAAGGATTGGCTGTATACATGTTGGTGCTCATGACTGTACCACAAAAATTAACAGCGCTTGACATAATTGTTGAGTTTTTCATACAAAAAAATGACAAACATGTTAAATTGTAGCACTAGTAAGTTTCATGGTACAAGCCTCTGGCATCAGACAGTGCAAAAAAAACCTAAAACCAATGGTGATATAGAGCGGTTGAACCGCTAGAAAATAGTCCGAAATCGCTCAACAGGTACCCGATCTGGTTTTTTATCACAATTTTATGCTAAAATCCAACCTTGGACGGTTTCCATAATAAGGTAATATTCTTATAAATACCGAGAATTCCCCAAATTATGTTGAGATGACCCAATGTGTGAGAAAATGTTTATATTTCTTGTTTTTGTTTGATGTCGGTTGCTGGGCATGAATAAATTTTTAATTCACTGAGTTGGTAGTCGGCTGTTTTATACTGTTTAACGAACTTTAAAGAGAGGGGGTTCTTAATTTGAGTGTATTTTAAATTGATATTAAAGTAATTACTTTGCTAATCTGCGAACCCAGTGTCAGCAATCGTGAAAAATAAAAGCACTTGTGTTGAATACTTCTATTAAAAATAAAGTAAACAACACAAACGCAACAATAGCAGCATAATCCAACTACCTACACCAAAAATAGCACTCGACCCGTGTTTCTCCTTTCCAAGAGGCATCATCAGGAGCTATTGACTTCTCGATGCTCAGTCATGGACATCCAAAAGTAACGCCTGAATCTATAAATTATGTACTTCACATTTTAAAACAAAAATAATGACAAACAAAATCCGTCTCACAGTTCATTACCCGACTACCAAGCCAAAAGGAAGGGTAAGGTTGTAGGACTCTAATTAAGTTTATGTATAGTTGCAAGCAAACAACTTGAGAATAAATTGAGTAAAGGAGATAAGTTTGCGCATTCGCATTAGTACTAGAAACGGCTGCTGCGCAGTCAAGGTCAAGGTCAAGGTGCTTAAGTTGTTTGCCGGGAACTGTATGTTAGTTAGGAACAATCGAACTAGGTATCTCACGATCACGAGTAATAGCAACTAGGACACCAATTCTCGCCTCGTGCGAGATGCATGAACATGACATGAAAATGACAGATTTCCAAGGGGTTTGACAGTTTTCGTGTGAGATGAATCTCGCATATAAACCGAGAATCGCCGCGTAGGCCCTCAACGCTCATTAGTATCTACAGTTATGGTTGTTTTTATTTTTGTTCGCCACTACGTAATAAATTTAATTTAAATGTCAAAACGGCAATTAAAATACAGTCTAATTTAAATAATTCAAATAGAGCGGAGCGGACACATCTGTAGGTAATCAAATAAAGTGTTGTTCCTTTTTAAAGCTGCACTTTTTGTTTTACCATTAGTATTATAATAAAACATTAATTGGGTATAAATGTTTATAATATCGATAGCATGATATAACACAAAATTACGACATTTTCAAAGTAGAATAACCTCGCGGCGGGCAGAGCTCACTTCGCTTTTTTTTTTAAGTTAAAAGAATAGAATAGAACCATTTATTTCAGGCTGCATAGGTCCATAGAAAAAATATCTTAAAGACTTAAGGTATTCACCCTTATTCATAAACGCTTCGCAAAACGTTTGTTAGTTAGCATGTTTTATGTATTTATCTGTCATTGTGACGTTTGCCTCCAAATGAAAGGGACACAACATTTGTTCGCTTAAAAAGATTGTTAACTTTTTGTGAATAAGGGGGTAACATACATATTTATAAAACAAAACATTAAAATTAGCACGTTACTTCGGCGACGTGTGACCTAGTTTCGGGGTGTCCAGCAACCGTCCGCGAAAACGACGGAAAGCGACTCCCTTCGGCCAGAATTCCTGATTCATGAAGGTCGACAGACGATCGGTCGGCAACCGCACCACAAAGGACACACATGAACATTTATTTTCAAGAATATTTACAATTAAAATCAATCATATCACCACACTAACCCCTTAATAAACAAAAGTTTTATCCCTTTCATTTGAGAGTAAACGTTACTCTGAAAGATAAAGACATAACACATGTTAACTAACATTGGTTTACGCAACGTTTATGAATAAGAGGGTGACTAAATAAATCCTAGTTAACAACCCACGACTTGTGTAGAAGCGTTCGATTACCATTTAAGTAGCCATTAACATTCGCCCCTTCTAGGAATCGAACTTACAACCTCTGGCTTCGTAGTCAGGTTTATTGACCCCTAAGGCTATCGGGTTGTCAACAGTGCAATACGTGCCTGACCTGGACCATGAACCTATACCACCCGAACAAAATAGACGCACATTTAAATCGAAAATAAAAAAGTACCTGTTAGACAATCTTCCTTGATAGGAAAAGTTAAAAGAAAACATAATTTTGTTTATAAATAAAGTCAACTGTACATACAGACAAACTGTATGTACAGTTTTGTGGGATTTTTTTCATAGGATTAAGTTTTTCGTTGTATATGTAATAAATCTGCACTAATATAATAAAGAGGTAAACTTTGTTTGTTAGTAAATAATAAAAATAAATAAAAGAACTGCGCGCTCGGCACGAAAGGCACGAATTATAGTACTCTGTCTCTTTCTAGTGTTGACAACATCTGAAACTAATTCCCCGTTACTTTTCTTACTTATTTATCCCAAAGTAGAATTACTAAATGTATGCCACCCTTATGGTTAAGGATCATCTTCTATAAAGTACTAGCAAACCGACCCGGCTTCGTACGGTTACAATCGAGATGAAGTGCACACAAAAACCTTCCTTATAAAAATCGCTAAATGACAGTGAAAACCGCATCAAAATCCGTTGCGTGGTTTAGAAGGAGAAGGCAGGCGAAGATACACTATAAGAATTTCGGATAGACAGAAAAAATATAGCTACTTTATCTACACATATATCATAAGTGCTCAATAACGCGTTCAAAAACCATCAAAAATGACCAGCATTATTACAACCAATGTTATTATAAGAATTTTCTTGTCTGTGGTACTTAGTAGGTAAATGTGTTCTTTATTGGGTAGTATCTCTTAGTAGTCTGTGTTTATTGGTGATCACATTACCGATATCTCGTGACGTTATGAATTTAAATTAGGAACAGCTGTCAAAATTTAAGTTGGTCTCTATTCTAGTATCCACAGATATTAAAACAGTTATCGATACGAAACGTCAACTCAGTATGTTTTTTTAATTTAAACGCACGACATTTGATCTCGAGTGACATGACAATAGGGACTTCATTCGTTTGTCTATGGTTTAAAAAAACGTTCGTCTTGGCGGATAGATCGAATGGCCGCCATGACTAGTTGGTTGGTTTTTTGCTGTTACGGTTTTTTGCAGTTATGATATGTGTGTAGATAAAGTAATGTATGCAACTGTATATAATTAGGCCTTAAAACACTAGTGTGATCCTATTATGAAACTCGCTGACGCTCGTTTCATAAAACCACACTCGTATTTTAAGGCCTCAGACAGAGACTCAGGGAGGGGTTAAACTAAACCTGGGCTGTCATGTTAGGGCCCGAAGTAGCTCAACATTTTAGTACCTCGTTGCCGTTAGTGACAATTGTGACAAATTCGAGTACCTCTCATTTCATACGTTACCGCCTATAAGTAATGGACTTCTAGACAGCGTTTAAAATATAGCCGCATCAAAAGTCGAACCAAAGTACAACAAATCGACAATCGCTCGCGCTGTCAGTCTGTGGGACCGACGGCGCTGCTGTCAACACTATTATTTTGTAAAATAATCTATTTGCAACGAAACTTACTAAATTATTATATTATGCAGTCAGACGTAAAGTTGTAAATCCAATGATTATAAATGGTGAACTAATAATTTGCATTTGTAACATTGGCGTCAACCTGTATTCTCATGTCGGGCCGTTTTTCTGCTGTCTTTTAATATGACACTGTAAATCCATGTAATTATCATTGATTACCACAGAATAGATAATGTCTTATTACGACAAGGATCGTACTGAACTTCTGGTTACGATATACTTAATTTCTGCAGTAGCCTCAATGTTAGTCATTGAAATTTGACTCATATATTGTGGTAAGATAGAAAGAAACACAGAGACTGTACTTCCTACCTCTCGCTCTGACCTTTCTCTGTTACCACCACGCAGTCCATTGGGGTTAGGTGCATGACCTGAACCCTGAACGCACGACGCACCATTTTTCGGGCAGTTCATTTAATAACGTCACCATTGATTTCATCTGTAGTCATAACTATGTCATATTTTAAAGATAATATATTCTTCGACTTCCTCGCTACATTCAATCCAATATTTGTGTACTTCACCTTGACGGTTACTTGCGGAAGATGTCAACAGCTGAATCTGTAATTATTAAAAGATATTGCTTACAATATACTGCAACCGCTGTGTATTGCTTCTGGCAAATACTTTTTATGAAATAGGAAGGCAAACAAGCTAGTGGGGTACCTGATTGCTACCGCCTATAGACACCTGCAACACCAAGAAGATTACGGAGCATTGCGAACCCAGAGGGCTAAGATGGAATACCTCATGTGCCAGTAATTGCACCGGCTGTCTTGCTCTCTACGCCGGAACACAACAGTGCAAGCACTGCATTATTGCACTATTCAGAAAGTGTTTTATTATTGCACCGAATGTTAGTCTAAAGCAGTGTTTTTCATTCTGTGGATTACGACCGCCAAAGGAGTCCCAAAGTCATAAAAATAATAATATGAGAAACATAATTTAGAAAAAAATTAACTTTTTTTATATTATATTTAATGGTATTTTTTCTGTTTTATTTGATAATAATATTTATCTACACATATGTCATAAATGCTCTATAATGCGTTCAGAAACCGTAGGCAATAACCAGCATTATAACAACCAATATGATTATGAGAATTTTTCTAATTTGTTCCTATATTTGTTCGAATTCATTTTTTATTGCATTATTTTAATGTGTACAGTCTATAGATATTTAATAGGTACCTAGCACTAGTAGCTAGTAGCAATGCAGGTCATTGCCCTATAGCTTTTGAACCCATCATAGAGTACTTATGATATGTGTGTAGATAAAGTAATGTATGCAACTGTACATAATTAGGTCTTAAAACACTCGTGTGATCCTATTATGAAACTCGCTGACGCTCGTTTCATAAATCCACACTCGTGTTTTAAGACCCCTCATTATGCAACAGTTGCATAAAATACTATTTTAGTGCTGGTATGATCACTGAATATAACGCTCGAGGCTTCAAAATTTTTATTTATTTCTCTTATTTATCTACAACTATTTGACTGGCTTATCTCTTTTGCTTCGTGATGGAAATTGCCTATTCGTGTAAAGTTCTCCAAGATATTTATTTATTTTTATTGAAAGTCGTGGGCAATTTGTTGTTCAGCCATACAAAGAATTTAAAGATACGACCTACTAATGAACTTATTGGACATTGAGTTTAATTTCACGAACGAGCTGACAGCGGGCGCCGTAAAACGACCAGTTTATTTTAGACCTTGACACAAGGAGTTTACGGCGCAATTTATTTGGAATTTATTGTGATTTTGTATGAACAGTGGGTTAAGTTTACTGAACCTGGGACAAGTTAGATCAAGTTACCTTGGTACTCTACGAAAACTGTGTTTGTTCTAACAATCACGCTAAGCAACTGCGTCTGTGTGACATCTACATTATTATATTGTCACGCCTGTTTCCCTTTAGGGTAGGCAGAGACCACAAAACGCCATGCTTCGGTCCTGACTGACTTCCCTCGCTTCCTCCACACATCTATACTCATAATCAAAAACAGGCAAATACATTTCTAGGTACAGTCAAGGAAATTGAATCACCTAGTGGAAGAGACATACGCATGACATTTGTATGACATAGCCTGACGTTTAACGCGTCGCGTCATTGTGATAGGGTACTAAGGTGCTACGTGAATATATTACAGACGAACAACAAAGTGATTATATAAGGGTCCTTTTTCTTTTGAGGTACGGAACCCTAAAAAACCATTCCTGAGTTAAGCTGGGTTTAATACAGCTCCGTTAGATCTGTTGGCTAGCTTACAGACTTTTGTCAAACTGGTCCTAAATAATTAATGAATCAGACGTTCTGGTTACTTTGCATAAAAAATATCTCACGTACGCGCAGCTGTTTTGCCGTGCAGAGCACTGGTTTCGCAGAGTAGCAAGGTAATTTGTGTCGGTTACACTGGGGCCCAATTTCATAAACGCGATAGGCGACAGGTGACAGTGACAATTCGGTATACATTGCTTGCTTACTATGACGTTAAATCTGTAAAGTAGCGTTAGTTGTCGACAAAGTAATGTACGGTGAATCGTCACTGTCACTTGTCGTCTGTCGCGTTTATGAAATTAGGGCTAAGCCTAAATGTAAAATAAGTGCGTATTAATACAGATGGTCACGCAATTTTGTATGGGCGGGTAATTGCCTTTTCAATAAGGGTATCAACCCTTGACCCACGTTACCCTGAACCTATGGGCCTTACGCGGTCAAATTAGCCAATTTATGCGGTTTACGGTCACATTAAGGTGCACAGACAGTAATGAAATGATGAATGGGCCATACTTTACCTAAATTTAGCATTAAAAATCATTAGGTTTGACGATCGGATAGATAATCCATTGTTATCTAATCTACCCTTAATTTTATGTTGTAAAAGGCATGTTGCAGTAGGCGATTATTGTAAAATCTTATGAAAAACAAAGAGTCTAAAATCTAAACATATGTATACCTAACGTTTTTTTGTAGGAAAGCCCTAATTTTGCATTGGACTTTTTTGGAGTTTACGAAAACATATTTTACTGTAAGGCATCGCTATAAACTGAACAGGTAGGCCTTCGCAATGCTGATTTTCATTCGTATTAATAGAGGTTGATAACCTCTACCGAAAGATTTTGAAGTCTTTTTTTTATAGTAATATCACTCAATAGTAACGAAACCTACAATGTAAATTTTAACAGATGTTTCGAGGTATCAAAAACTTTCATTTTCATAAATTTTTAGACAGATCAATGACAACTTTTTAGACTTTGACCAAGAAATGTAGCGACGGCACGGTTGGTCTATTTTGCCTATTTTAATAGCATTATTTCGTACGGCCTTATTTTATGGGGATCTGCTGCAGATATTGAGTCAGTTTTCATTTTGCAAAAAAGGGCAGTTAGAGCAATTTATAATATGGATACTCGTGAGTCATTAAGGGATTTTTTCAAGGAAATAGACATCTTTACCCTACCGTCGCTCTATATTTTTGAAATAATCATGTACGTTAGGAAAAAAATATTTAATTTCCCTACCAACGTCGATAAGCCAAAGGCTACTAGAAATACAGGAAAGCTTAAAGTTCCAACTTACAGACTGGCTAAAACCAATAAGTCGTTCATGGGAAATTGTGTAAAATTTTACAACAAACTATATCTCTAGACTATATCTTAGACAAGGATGTTTGGAAATGATCCCGATCTGTATTGGCGATCCCTGGCTCCAAAGATTGTACACCTGCTGTGTTAAATTGTAAAAATTTTAAATATTTGAGATGTAAAATAACATTGTAATTTTGATTTATTTCAAAAATTACACCTCGTTGAGTTTCTTGCCGGTATCCTCTCATCAGAGGTTTTTCCGAACCGGTGATAAATTTTTTGACATTCATAAGTGCTACCTGTAAGCCTAATCTGAATAAAATATTTTGACTTTTGACTTTTTTAAATTATATGATCGCTTTTGAACCCTTATGATTTGTAATACGGTGTAAAAGTGGTTAAGTAATTTCTAAGTTGACTATACTTAAAGCCAATTTACAGGGAAAATGTATTTTGTTTGTTTTCTTTAGTATCCGAAGGCATTCGAAGGTTCTAAACATATGTGCTTTGTACATTGAGAAGGACAATAGAACAGCGAATTATTTTTCGGAGAATCCTGGTAATCCAAACGATTCGGAGTATGAAAAACCAAAAAACTACTTTTTTTCTAAATAAAGGGTATTTAGGGGTTTTTTTTCAGAAACGCTCAAGTCCAACATGTCCGCGACAATTTCAGGCTGTACATCCGAAGCTATATATTGGGGCCGGCGCCCGCGCAGCGCACAAGTGCCGCGCACGCGTCGCGGAGTGCCGTGTGAATATGCAGTGAGTGTGTTGCAAGAAAATCAAAATGGTAAGTTTTCCTTACATGGTGTTATAATTTTTTTAAATACGCGACAGTTATGAAAAATTCAGCTAAATATATGGAGTCCACTCTTTTTTGGAAAAAAATATAAAATAAACAGTGTATTATAAACACGAAATATTACGTGTTGTTTATTTTCTTCCAGATATATAGGTACATATAAAATTGTATTGTAACGGAATATGATAACAGTATCATCAATATTTATAAGTGGCATTACAAGTTTTTGATTAATTAATCAACATAAAGCGAAGAAAAGCAATGAACTAAAAAAAGGGACAAATGTCAATAACAATTACGAACGCAACATGTAAACACAAAGTGTTCAACGTAATTGACATAAAATTATGTTCACTGACGTTAAAAAATGTTAATTGACACACAAAAAACTAATTGACTATATCGATCAGGCGCGTGCGAGCTTCGAACTATTAATCGTGATCTAGAGCCATTAAAGTTGTACTAAAAAACAGCAGTAATGACTTTAACACTTACATTGATTAAGCTTAGGTATTTGATTTTTAAATTAAGTAATTAGTAGAGTAAGTAACTATACAATTTTGTGTGTGTTTTGTGTTAAATATTTCATGACCTGATTATTTAATTTAATTCTATATTTCTGCTCTATGTGTGTATTTAATGTTTTCATTTTAATACAAACGGTGATACATTTTATTCGATTGTGACATTATTAAATTAAATAGCCAGCAAATATAAGCACAATATGACGTATCCTCATTTTAATAATACTATTCATTAAAAATAAAAAACAACTTACAAATTCAATTAACCGGATCTATTAAGGTAACATCTTTTAGATTAAATTAAGAGGATGAATAAATTAAACAAATATTTTAAAACTTAATTAGTACCTAACATTAAAAATTCAATGTCAAATGTTTTATTATAATTATAACCAACACAAATTATCTAACTTAAAATAATTTTCAAACAGAAATATTACAATTATAATCCAGATATTCTTATTTGCGATACAAAATTAAGATGTGACCTAATAATTTTGTTTTAAAGATTTTTTAATAATCATAATTTGACTATTTAAATGCAATAGAATAATATTTATTTCATTAGTAACGTAGTCCACATTTTCTTTAACAATAAAAAAATATTTAAACAGTTTTGTTTCCAATTATTTTGCTACCAGTTTCATCCAGTCACGGAAATTAATCCTTTCGGAGGAGTTAGAATTGTCATAATAATAATTGTCACAATTTTTTAATCTTAAAGGTTCATCGTTTAAAATCAGCTTAAATCTAAACACCTCTCAATTCAAGTAAGCAATTAGGATTCACATAATTATGCGCGTGGACAAAATATAATAAATATCGAGACGCTGCGCGGGCGCAGTGACGCAACGGCTAAAGGTCACGACGGCCGTTGCTGTCCTCTTACTTCTACATTAATGGAAATTAAGAAAATACTAATTCAATGTTAAAACGTAGACATTGTTAATAATATATTTTAGGGGGAAAAAAGTGCGACCATGAAAGATTGTGACGCATTTTCCTCGCTAACTGGGTCACTGTGTGTCACAGAAATAAATAAGTAGTCATTGAATTTAGGATTCGTAAATTTTTCATGGTATACTAAACTTATGAGTTTAAAGAATTCCCTATAAAAGGTAACGCCATCAATTTTCTTTTGATTTTGGTTTGTAGTGACAAAAATTGGTTTTATTTGCTCAAAACTCTTTTGTTTCCCCTCTCTAATATGAAAAACAACGTATTGTCGTTTTTTGTTATAAACTTTTTTAATGATGAATCGCCACAGCATAAAATCAAGCTTTATTATGAAAGTATGATTAGCATGATCGCTGCAAAGCGTTAGGAGGCTGATTATAAGTCTAATTTTATTTTAACCTTCTTTGTAAAAAACTGTATAATATTTCTATCGATCTTATCTCTTCTTAAGAGTATAGTGTACCCAATGCTCTCCATACAAACGATGGTAACGTTTTCCACCCTCTAAATCTTTAGCTGTAGCTATGATTTTTTAAGTATGCTGATGTTAGAACCCTTAGAACTAAGTTTGTAAGTTTTTTTGTATGTTCTTCGTAGATTAGACAATAATGACACTTTTTGTTTCGTATGAAACTCTTAAGGTGAAAATATTATCAAATGTATGAAGATTATCAAATAATCAAAACATACAAACTTATTTCTAAGGGATAACAACAGCATATTAAAAAGTCACGTATACAGCATAAGATTTAGAGGGTGGAAAACGTTACCGCCAATGGAGATTCCTTTTCAGGCTTGGTACACAATCCACTTAAGCCAACAGGGTTTCATGTAGCAACACCTATCTCAAACAAACAACGACGAAACACGGCAAGCGATATCCCACTTTGTGATTCTTGTTGGATAACAAGCGATGTCAGGAGAGTGATTCTCAAAGCATAACAGCGTCGAGCTCAGCGCTGGGGCAGCGCCCTGGCTTGCTCTAGCGCACTAGACAGGGCGATGCCTCGACGTCCAGCTCAACGCTGAAGTGCTTAGAGAATAACAGTGCTGCATCGCTGCAAAGGGCAACGAGATAATCCGTTGAATAACTGTCAAGACATGTTCTTCGCTTCCCATATCTAGCCAGCTTTAATTGATAGCAAGTGTAAATATCAAGTCCCTTATTTCTCCTAGTGTACTGCTAGCAACATATATTTCTTCTCAGTCAAAGAGGTCATACACCTTATTGTCAAGGAAGTAAGAGCTTCTGTTGCTTTTTGTGACCACTTAGGTATTTAGCTACTTGTGTTACTGACTGTATAATAGACTACAAGCTATTGATTGTTGCCTATAGTTTGATGAAATACATAAAAAAAACAGACTGGTCATTAACTCAACCATAGACATTTTAGATAGATATATTTAGCAAAATTTTTATATGTAGTGTATATGTCAACCGAAGAAAATATTGTTAAAAAAGTAAAGAGATATCAAATTCAAACTTTCGAAATACGGATAAATGTATTTACAACGCCATATTGATAATGCCCTCCTGTCCTGATCCTGAATCCTGTGAACCAAATCGAGTTGTATTGTTTATTGTATTTATTTGAAACAGGCTAGTATCTAATTCTATCTCTAAGTAGTATATAAGTCAACTTTTGCTCATTTCTCTATAATATTCCCATACTCTCAAAACATTAATATCTATAAAACATATTCATTTAATATGCTCGACGTATCGCAGCGTCTGTCTCCACGAGCAATTGGCACTATCCATGAGTTATTACTAGTCACTAAATACTTAACTATTGAGTAGAAGTCAAGATAATAAAAGACACTTATACTACCCAATCGGTCTATCCGAATAAATAAAAACTTTACAAAAGGCAAAGGAGTTTGTACGTGTTCGTCCTTTAAGCCTGTGAGTGATAAAATTTTAGGAGGTGTTCTAAATAATTCAAAGTCCTTTTATTCTATCTAGACTTTTGTTTCGTTTCACAAATGCGTTGCTGTAAAGTGAACGACTCTCAATTGAAAACATTAGCTAACTAGAAACTGCAAGGTTTTATAATTATGACATAAAATTAAATCTTGCCAACATCCGCCAATCGTAAGGAGAGTAAAAACTGTCATGAATAATATATTAAAAGAATAATAAAATGGTTCTTTACATATTGTGACAATACAGTAGGAGTTTGCATTATGACGATAGTAAAAAAACTCCCATTATGAATATGTTGATGACTTGATCATCGCATTAAAACATTCTGCAGCAGTAATGTCATCAACGTTGGACTTTTAATTTGCGTAACGTAGCGGAACCTTGATGTCGAACGTATCAAGAATCATCGGAATCGATTTGAAAATGACTAAGTTTTTATCAATTACGACAGGTATCAAGAAAAGTCTATGATGCGTCAAGGACATTCCCACCGACTGTCAAAGTTTAGATGGACAGAAGTACGAGTACAAAACTTCATTATAAGTACATTAACATTCACGGCGTTTCAACCGCCCGCATAATAAACGTTGTCTCTTTTCTTTATTTAGCTAAAATACAGTTAAAAAGTCCCGTAAAAGAAGACTAGTGAGGAACAAGTAAGTACATGTACATGAGTGCGATTTTTAAATCTCATCGGGTGACTAAATCTCGCCAAAATAGCCGTTTTTCATAGAGATTCGGCCATTTTAGTAAGCTCTAGTCACCTGGTGAGATTCAAAAATTGCACCCCAGTTATTAAAGTGTTTACTCAGTTTTGAGCCTGAATTAATAGATTCAGGCGTTACTTTGCGGAGGTCCATATCAACAAACTGGAACAAATTACCTTGCTACTCCGCGAAACCAGTGCCGGGCTCGTGCAAAATAGCTGCGTCTGTGCGACACATATATGTTCATGCAAAAACCCACCCTTCTCCGCTTCCACACGAAACAACATATATCACACAGACTCAACTACACACCACCACCACTAAACAGAATCGATCGTGTAGTTTTAGTGTTTAGTGATGGTGGTGTGTAGTTGAGTCTGTGTGATAAATGTTGTTTCGTGTGGAAGCGGAGGAGGGTGGGTTTTTGCATGAACATATCTGTGTCGCACAGACGCCGCTATTTTGCACGAGCCCGGCACTGGTTTCACGGAGTAGCAAGAAAATTTGTTCCAGTTTGTTTTTAGAGTTATAAAGTGGCAGACCTTTTTCTTAGCTGACTGTACATATTTGCTAGATTATTCAGATCCACACCATGTAATAATAAAGTCAAAAATCGTCCACGTACGTGTCGGGCACGCATAAGCTTAGAATATCGTAGAATACTTTGAACCTTATGGCAATGAGGTAAGCTTATCAAAAGAAGGGCAAAGATAGGTGAAAAAAATCTGATAAACTTTTAAACATACCTTGCGTGCTTTTAAAATTAATTTAAAATTAAAAAAAAAACATAAAACACACTTTTTACGACTTCAGAAGCGCTTAATAACGTTACACAAAGATTTGATTCGTTAAATTTCGTAGCACCCATGGTTAAGAAAAACTATACGCGGCGTGCTTTGCAAATTATAACATATAGCAGACACCCGCGACTTTGCTCGCGTGAAATTAGTAGCCTATGTCCGTCAGGGATAGTGTAGCATCCTACCTGTGAAGGAATTTTTGAAATCGGTCCAGTAGTTCCAGAGATTACCCCCTACATACAAACAAACTAACAAACAAAGTTTACCTCTTTATTAAATTAGTGTAGAAGTGTACACTAATGTATAACCTTTACATTTATCTCAAGTCATCTTTAGTTTTAACAATCTCTTCTCGTTGACCTTTTCACTTCTGTTACAAATTTTAACAAAGTTTTTACTTAAAAGTCAAAGTCAAAGTCAAAATATTTTATTCAGATTAGGCTTACAGGTAGCACTTATGAATGTCAAAAAATTTACCACTGGTTCGGAAAAACCTCTGATGAGAAGATACCGGCAAGAAACTCAACGAGGTGTAATTTTTTAAATAAATCAAAATTACAATGTTATTTTACATCTCAAATATTCAAAATTTTTACAATTTAACACAGCAGGTGTACAATCTTTGGAGCCAGGGATCGCCAATACAGATCGGGATCATTTCCAAACATCCTTGTCCAAGATATAGTCATTGATTTTATAATACGCCCGAGAAATTAATGTCTTCTTGACAATAGATTTAAATTTTGTATGCTAAACTAAACTTAAATGCTAAAGCTTATGAATGACAACGCAAAAAATTAGGGTAATGGGAAGTAATACCTTAAAAATCAATAATGATTAACCATAAAAACGAAGCACATTGAAAAATTCGCGGGGTATGGTAATTGGTAATGTGGCGGAACTGGCAAACGAACGGCATTGAATGCTGGGGTTGTTGTCATACCATAACATAGCATTTAAAAAAATTAAAATCGAAAGAAATTTTGGTTACAAAATAAAAGTTTTCTCTGTAAAAAGTCAATAAAATAAGCCTTTATTTTATTGATAGCATCTAAAATTCACAAGTGACAAAGTAAATTTCGTACATTTCGGTAGATCTTGTCTCAGGTCAAGAATGTCGGAGCTGAATAATGTCGAAATGACATGATGGTGTCCATTTATTATTCGTATCTTGTTTGATGTTGAATATATTATTATTATTAAGGTAGTATCTAAAAAACGAGTAAAATTTTCCTTTTGGTATACACCAGTCTAGTCACTTATAATGTTATTGTAAACACATATAACATGACTTCAATTGCAACATGTTCCCTGCGATACAGGCATAGATTCTGATACAACTGTTACTATTTTTAGGCGAAATAAGCAAATTTATTAAAAGCTTATTAATATAGCTATACCGAATACTTATTATCTCTTCCCCAGTTTATAATGTACGTCCTACTGTGTCTAACATGACGGCCCGAGTTTAACCTATCCCTCCCTACGTCTCTGTCTGACCTAACTAGTGTAATGAGAAAGGGACGCCCATATAGTTAAACTAAACCTGTTAGGGCCACTGCTAGGTACAAGACTACTCTCGCAGTAAGAAAGTTAGTTGTATGGTCGACAAAGTAATTGCTTGACCACTTTTGAACCTTACCCCTCCGTAATACGGTCGAAAAGTGGTCAAGCAATTTCTTGGTCGACTATACTAAGAAAATTTTAATTGCCGCTCACTTAGAACCTCAATGACGATTGTTCAAAAAAAACCGTCAATACTTTAATGAACGTTTTAAGTGATACTTAAATAATACAGCCATAAAATACTTATAGATTTAAAACAGATTTCAAAACCCATTAAAGAATGTTTTAAGCTTTGCATAACAAGTAACGGCATGATGTTGAAGTAGGTGTTAAGTTGATTGATGAACTGGGTGGCATAAATGCAAAAATTGTTAAATCTATCGAAAAGAAAGAAAAAATAAGACTATTTCACGCAAGACATACATAACGGAGACTACAAATATCACAAATACATCGTGTTGTGCTAAATAGAATCAAAAATTGCCCCATTTAGCATACTGCCTCGGTAAACCGAGACTTTGATTTTTCACTTACTATTATAATAGCTTTTTAATTCAAAAATCCAATAATAAGATTAGCAGTTAAGTTTTTGATCATTTTTGTTTGACTTTTCTGCAGTAAAGTTTTTATATAATTATTTGGCGGGTTCTACCACTCTTTATACACAAAACTCTGGCATGATGATCTACTTTCCTTGTAAAACATAACACGCAGATGAAGTGTAGAATCGTCCGGCGGTAGTTGCGACACGTACGACGCTAGACGACAAATGAGCTGGCTAAGTGTTATCTAAACGATTTTTCCTTAGAAGTTAGTACAATGAGACGCGGAATGTTGCAAATATCCCTAGGTTCACAGGCGACCGTGGTCCGTAGCACAAGCTGAAGCGATTTTAAATTTAATATTAGATAATATTTTTAGTTTAAAATAAGAATCCCAAGGGTCCTTATGATAATGGATGTCTCGGTTTACCGAGGCAGCATGCTGAGTGGGGCATTCCATAAAAATTAAATTTCGAAACTGTATGTCATGATGGTTTTTGAACTGTATAATAAAAAACATTATAGCATTATGGCATTATATATTATTATGAATTTAACAGTCGGAAATAATTAACTAATAAAAAATGCGTTAACCATAAATCTTGATCGGAACACATACAAAACATTTTCGTAGCCGATGATACGGAAATCATTTGTCATTAGAACTAAAAAGAGAAGAAGAGAACGAACAATACGCGTAAAAAATTATGACGGAATAAATATTTTATATTCTACGTATTATTTTTATCATTAGAATTAATTCATACCAAGATGGCCGGCCTGTTCTGAACTAGTTTAATGGATTAGTGATCCAAACCACTTCCTATATTTTCATGTTAATGCTAGAGCTGATCATAAATATTTTTGTTAAGACTTTTATTTCTTTAATCACCAAAACAACATTTGAAAATATTTTTGCCAAGAGCCTTGGTATTAGCATAAAAACGAATTAGCCTCGGTTATGGAAATAAGGACATTTTTTATCAAGAAGTTTTTTAAGTAGCTTACTTATCAGGTGTGGCATAACGTATAAACAAAACCAAAAGTGACAAACGAAAACAGAACAATCGAGTTTGTGACTTACAAGATTCCAAAGTTTGCATTTTAATGATAAATCTTCCTCTGTAAATACATATCTAACCAGATAATGTCGAACCTACCGATATGTTACCAAGTTTCCCTTTTAAATACTCGTAAATTATAAGACGGTAAGCTTCTAACTCTATTTCGACTGTCCTAGTGAACAAAGTTGGATCAATGCCTTAAGTTTCTAACTTAATATACGTATATTTAAGACTCAACCTTCTTTTAACAACTTTTTGTTAATACGACTTTGATAATCATATTTAAGGGTAATTTCCATGGAGCGAATTTTCGCATGCGAGTTGTATTACATTGCGGTGCTCGAGGGATCGATCGATCACATCATAACTTGGTAGCCCGTAATGTATTGCTACCCACGTACAAGAACTCGTCCCGTGTAAATGGCTCTCAGTAGTTAAACGTCGCGTGATTAATGACGACAAAACTGGTTTGAACCAGAAATCTCTATAAATAAATGTGGTTTGCGTCGAATTAAACCAACTTATAAATACCTCTAGAAGCTTGTACTTTAGCCCTCACCGCTAAGCAATGTGTAGGCATGTCAACGCGTCTACAATGCGAGATGGAGAGACCGATACTTTTGTATACGTTTTGTTTGGCCAGCTGTACGTACAGTCGGCTGCACAGGTGACGAATTGCCCCAAGTGCTGGGACTTCAACAAAGGCACAAGCTTTGTTCTATTTCGTAACCTGCTCCGGTTTCTATGGAGTGCAATCGGATCATCTGACCCTGTCAGGTCAGTTAGGAAATGGGGAAACAATAAAACTAGATATACGTATGTGAACTTTTTAATAACGTGAATCTGGTAATGACCTTGGGTTATTATCTCGATGTGATTCAAAGTGGGTTAGGAAAACGACCTTCGCCGCTCAGATTGTGTGCTAAAACTTCAGTTCTTGTAATACCAAGTATAAAAAAGACGTTGTAGTTTTATTCTCTAACTTAACATCGTGCATCGTTCAAAGAATATGTTCGATGAAGACTGAATCCGTACACGGACATTCGAGCGCAAGCGAACGATGCCGAGACCCGAGGCTTAGAATAAATCGTACAAATACGAACAAAAAATTGCGGCGTCCCCATTGCAGATAATGCGCCGATGTACTAGCTTCGTGAAGTGAGCGGCGCCTGACTGAGACTGTAGTTAGTTGAAACTGATGTGACTAATGTCGTACTAGACGACAGACACTATAGGTACTGACACTACTGGTAGTTAAATGCTTGGTGCGTATTTTTTTATGTACGCATTAAATATTTTAAGACATATTCTGTCAGACTATCACTGAAGTGCATATTGTTGTTAATTCAAGTTCAGGTTTAATAATCTTAGTAAAATAAATCGAGAAAGAGCATATCGGGTTATGCTCAGGAAAATATTTTCTCACGGTTCTTTAAATTTGGTTTGATATTCTGTTAAAAGTTGTTTACTGCTGCTTCCGATGCTTTTCAGTAAGTGTAAACTTTAACCGCCTGTAACTTTAAAACCAATGTACCTACATGAGTGAAGATAGTGTACTTTTAACTTATTTAATGTGAGCTTACATTTAAGACAATTACTATTTTTTTAACACTTGTAGCTTTGGGTGTACACCAAACACCATACACGAAACACAACAGGGGGTACGAAAATTTACAGCTTAAAACTCAGTAATTCCAAGGCAGTATCTTAAATCAAATAACATATAATTAATATTATCAAAATTAGAACTATATTCAAGTAGCTATTTAACGATCTTTCTTAATATTTTGAGCACTAAGATAACCGTTCCAGTTGACACGCGTAGGAAATTGTCTTTACCAGTAGTTAACATCATGTCTCGTTTTTACTAATATGTTTCCGTATATTCTCGTCAGTTATTGGTTCACTGTCAAAGATTGGGACCGTTACCTTATATTACGAGTGCGATTAATCCTTTCAACCTGACCGTTAATCGAAGCATTTAAAATCCCTCAACAATCACAAATCCTTCCATTTTTAATATTCAAACGTCAATCTTTATTCATTGGTAGGCATGTTGTAAAATAAATCCACATGCGGATAGCATTAACCTTTGCATTTGTCGGTGCGATTGTACGTGGCGTAAGCCGAGGAGCCGTTGTGAAACTCTGATTGGCAACCATTTGTGCCTCAGCTTTTCACCGGTTACAAGCTTCACGAATTTTCACTTTCTCATCTATTATCTGTTCTTAGAATGACGATTTTCCGTATTGAACGAAACCAAGAGAAGAAAGTAAGATCACTCCTGAACTGACATCGTTAAACTATTGTTATGTGCAAATTTACAGCGGTAAAGTCAACAAGCTAACAACAACCGACGAATGCTGCAATGATACCTTTTGTTACCCTACAAAGCTAGTTTTCACTCCCTCCAAATCTGTTACATTAACAGAGATCTTGCACTGAAGATTTATACCTTCTTTACTTAATTGCTACCAAAAGTCTATATAGAAGAGAAACATTTGAGCAAATATTTTTCCCTCACAATCCGATAAATCAACAGAGATCTTGCACAGAAGATTTATAATTCTTTACTTACTTACTATCGAAATTCTGTATAGAACAGAGACATTTGAGCAAATATTTCCTTTGACAAGTAACAATAAATTTTTATTAGGTATTACAAAAATATTTGAATTCATAGTCAACAGTAAGTAAGTATGAGTAGTGTTATGTTAAAAATTATTGCTAAGATTGCCGAGGCATCAAGTTGAAATATTCGAAATGGAGATGAATGCGTTTCTAATTCTTACTTGTATGCATGATCATTGAATTTATTTTTAACAAGCTATAAAGACTCACAACTAGTGTTACTAACTCTTTCGCGTACGTTCGGTATTATGAACTCAGATAATTGTCTCGCGAATTTTAAACGAAAATGTATACTTACTTAGTCTGTTTATTCCAACCACTGAACTAGACTTTGACTTTGATATCTTAAGACTGTTTCTCGTGTGAACCTTAGTTTTCTTCACACAGACTATACCTACCAATACATCAGCCGTTCATCAGCCTCCATTAGATTTGGACTTTAAGAACAAGATCCTACCTCTTTAATATAATTAACGAGGTTTTCCAGCGGCTTCGCACGCGCGATTCTTTATGCATTTTATGGAATTTTGCGCAGTTGTACGGGATAAAAAGTACCCTATGTTATAAGTTAGTACATGATTTATCTGTCTATCAAAATTCATCTTAGTTCGTTCAACCGTTAATACGTCATTAAGGAACAAACATCTAAATATCCAAGCAGCTATTTATCCAAATATTCAAACATCATTACTTTCGCATTTATTATATTAGTAGGAAAGTAGGAAAATTAGGAATTAGTAGGAAAATGGGGTTAATAGATTCAGGTGTCAGATGTTAGAATGTCAGGTCCATATCAATAAATTGCTAAATATACACCAGCATGCTCAAGTCAAAGTTCAATGTGTAATGTTGTATGGAATGGAGTATAAACATTTCGTTTGTACGGAACCCTTACACAAGTGACGACAAGTAATAATATTGATTGAAGACACTTTTTGACGAAAGCCGCTCTCTGACCTCTGCAAGCACAGTGGTGCATGTAGAAGTCTCCTTCGACATAATTACGTAAAGACAAATATTTGTTTATAACGGAAAATTTAATTCTAATTCTCACTTGACGACCGGCTAGCCGAGTGGTTAGTGACTCCGAAGCTAGAGGTTCCGAGTTCGATTCCCGGGAGGTGCCAATGTTTGTATGATGAATACGAATGTTTGTACCAGAGTCTTGGATGTTAAATGTATTTAAGTATGGTTTTATCTATATAAGTATGTATATAGGTCACCTAGTGCCCATAGTACAAGCTTTGCTTAGTTTGGGACTAGGTCAATTGGTGTGAGTTGTCCCGAGATATTTATTTATTTATTAAAATATCTTTCTTTCAAATTCTTCTGGTACTATTTTTGATTTGTATTGGAATAGGTCTGTGCTAGGACTTACTGTTTTTTTCTTTGTATAGTCGACCAAGACATGGTTTAACCTTTTTTTAAATTTTGTTATTGGATAAGGTTCAAAACGGGTATGGCTGCAATATTACTTTTGCAATTATACATAACTATATCAAGCAATTTGGTAACAACAAAATTTGGTAAATTATTTTGAGTAATAACCTTATTTTCACCCGATTTCCTCGGTTTAGTCACGCAATCGAGAGTTCCAAAGTTTCACAAAACATTCGCATGATGGTGTCATCGTACATATACTTACAGTCAAAAATTTATAAAGTCAAAGTCAAAAATCTTTATTCGGATTAGGCTTACAAGCAGCACTTGTGAATGTCAGAAAATTAACCACTACTACATAATCTTTAGCAGGTGTTTTACTTCGACGCAACGTGCCCAATATGTCTCCGAAAGGTCACCAAGAACATGTGATTCAAAGAAAGCGGCCTTGCAAAATCATCGCTTCCAGCCCTGGGCGATTAATTACACCAGTCGATACAATCTCGACCTCTTTTAATAGGAGATACGGTTTAAATTAATTTATAGAATTTTCAATATTGTCTGAGGTCTGGTGATTCGTCATTGTGAAATGTCGAGTTGCAAAATTTGGAGGAAAGTTGTGGTTGTTGTGGCCTTGGGTGAGGTTGCACAATGGGTTCACTCAGAATGGATCCTGACAAAAAATATATATACTTCGTCCCCAAAGAGTGCCAACTATATTCCATTACTAAAGCACCGCTGTCCGTCCGTCTGTCACAAAGCTGTATCTTTTAAAAAGTATAGAAAGGCAGTTTAAATTGTCTTTGAAATATATTTGACTAAGCCCGCTATAACAACAAATTATAAAAAACAAAAGGGTATTTTTCCAGCGTTTATTATACAAATCCCTGGGTGTGCGAGTTCTACTGGCACTTGCCTGGTCTTAATACTTCACTTAACTGGGGTATATATGGTTTAATCTATAACCTCAAAGTTATACCATAACCCCATAGCTAGAAAACCCCTGGGCCACCTTACCTTGACCCTGGCAAACCTACCCAAGGTCCAAGGTCGTCTTCACAACAGTACATACTTCATTATTGATAAATTAAGTTGTGATGTCGTTAAGGCTTTAGAACTTAATCGACCTTGGCTAAGTAGGCCCTAGCCGTATGTCGTTAGCGCGTTAGCGTAGGCTATTTTAATAGCCTATAGCCATCTGCATACTACATGTTACGTATAGTCAACCACGTAATTGCTTGGCCACTTTTGAACCTTATCTGTTGCTTATACGGTCGAAAAGCGGTCAAGCAATTTCTTGGACACCTAAATGTTGTGGCATAGTGGAGCCACACTCTAGCCAGTTGGAACCAGCGCCCTAAGAAAATTGCAAGTATCTCATTTTACACGAGCCCCGAAGTGTCTTATCGCAAGCCGCAGGCGAGGCATAATACTCGGGACAAGTAAAAGTGACAGTTACGCACGTGTACCGAACGACATTTGCGAATACATTTGCAAAAAAATTGCAATGAGACAAAAATAAAACAGTTATTAAAAGAGACAATTTTATTTATTTCTTTGTGTGATAAGAATTCAGTGTAAATTGAACAATTTAAGGCAAATGGAAAACTAAAAACACTACCTACTGCAAAAAGCGAAAAAAAAAGAAAAATTAAAAAGCACTTATGCGAAAAATACAACTTTTGGCACAGTATCCAGCTACAAAAAGTACCACTTTTTGAGCGCATGTATTAAAAATACTATATTATCTATTTACCTGAACAGGATACTGATTTTTGAATGGTTTCTAAATTAGCATACGGAAGTCCTGCTCCATCAGACACACATCACAGGTGCAAGGATGTTGTAGTTTTTGTTAAATCATCTGCAAACAATCGGTTATGAATAACATGATCGTTGTTGCTTGCGGACGTTATTATATATTATGTCATCATAAAAAAGTACCTATGCGAAAAATAAAAATGTCAGTAGTATTTATAGGTTTATGTGAGCTTTTATTTAAGGGGAACAACAAATTGAGAAAACAGAGATATAAATAATTTGAACTAAAACTAAAACTATATTACGAACAAAATTTCGGAAGAAACCATTTCAGATTTAGTGGCTTTTTTTTTCGTTCAAGGATTATCGTGTTAAATAAGTACGTAATATGTATACGCAAATACCACTCAAAGGTTAACTGGAAGAGATCCCTTAAAGGGATAAGTTCGCCTTTGTACATCACTTTATCTCTTTTTGTCATTTATGTTTTTTTTTGTACAATAAAGAATTTACATACATACAAATAAACTATATAGTGTAGAGACTGGCCGCCAGTTCTTGGTCTATTTTGAAATTCTATAATTATAATTTATTTTATTGAAATCATTACTTAACAGTAACAGTAGCATATGGACCACATCGACCGCGGTAGTGTACATCCTCACAGATTGCATCCCATCAGGTGACACGCATGTTCATTTTATTATATTATCAAATTCGTTTATTTTATCCTCGTAAGACCCAGTCCTACATATAAAACAACTGTCAAATTGACGTTAAACTCACTGTCTCATTTTGATGTGGGCTTTACGAGGATTAAAAAAAGTTATTATGTTTTGTTAAATACCTAAAATGACAAAATAAACATTGTATCTTTTTTAATGACACCTCGTTGAGTTTCTTATCGGTTTTTTGCGAACCGGTGGTAAATTTTCCGACATTCATAAGCGCTGCTTGCAAGCCTAATCTGAATAAATGATATTTTGACTTGAATTGTTTGGTATGTTTGACTTGAATGGTTGGTTTCAACAAGAAAGGTCTTGATATACACAGTAGCAGGCAAATAAAGTAATGCCTGAATGTATTAATTAAATAGCGGTTGATAGGACCTTATACAAGGTCCGTCCGGATTCTACCACCATCTTGCTCGCTAATCCAACCGCGAAGCAGCAGCGCTTGCGCTGTTGTGTTGCAGCGTGGAGAGCAAGACAGCCGGTGAAATTACTGGCACAAGAGGTATTCAACTTAGACCTCTCGATTTGCAATGCATCTGCAGTCTTGGGTGTCTATGGGCGGTGGTGATCACTTACCATCAGGTGACCCACTTGCTCGTCTGCCTTCAGATTAAAAACTGTTTTAAACAATTCTCACGTAAACTAAACAAAAACTAAACCAATAAAATATCACAGATCCGGATTTTCATTTCAACACGACCAGATATTTTAGCAGCATCAGTTAACACATCCATATAGCTCTTCTGTCCTTCGCGATAAAGATCAAAATTGAGTCGAATGTCAGAATCAAATGCAAATATGTCTTTTTCAATGTCATCTTGTAACCAAAGTTGTATAAACATCGATATGTCAAAGGTTGATGGGACGGAAGAAAAATATGGATCCCCGTCTGTTGTAATGGCGACTCTATCTTTATAATACTAAGATGCAATTTTACCTGACAGAAACCCGGTAGCTAAGTGTTCGATAATTGTTAATTAAAAGGACACTTCTGTGTGTTTTAAACTTGACCTTAACTATGTATTAGGCAGAGTATCGTAATTAAGCAAATAATTTTAAGCAAATACCATTACTGCCGAACGGTTAAACCGTTCTATTAGGCAGTTGGTCTGGGGTTGTATTGCGGGCTCACGCTTTTTTTAATAAAATAGGAAGGCAACCAAGCAAGTGGGTCACCTAATGGAAAGTGATCACGACCGCCTATAGATATCCGCCACACCAAAGAGCTAGCAGATGCGTTGCCAACCCAGTGGTCTAAAATGGAATACCGCTTATGCCAGTGATTTCATCGGCGGTCTTACTCTCCACGCCGGAACACAAAAGTGCAAGCACTGCTGTTTAGTCGCAGGATTAGCGAACAAAATGGCGGTAGCGATCCGAACGGACCTTGCACAAGGTCCTACCATCCGCAAAATGCTTGCGATTTTCGATGAATCAAAGCTGTGTTGGCAACCCCAACACAAATTTGTATAAGTTAGGCACTATTGCCTAACGCTGCTTTCACGTTTATCTATCTGTCTTTAAGCAATCTAGGTGCGTACGCGTCTTAATGACGGCACAATAAACTACAATTAACACAGTGATTGATAATTGAAGAGTTCTAAGTTTACCAGCCTCATACGATTGAGTAATGAAAAAGCTGAATTTAACATAAGCTTCTTTGAATAATTAATAGATTCAGTATTCACTTTGTGCAGGTCTATATTAACAAACTAGAACAAATAACCTTGCTTCGGACCAGTCCGTGGTCTATAATCATGATCCCTCAAGACCTAGACCCAAATTTTATTAAAATCTGAGCATTTATGAACACCTATGACTAACCCCAGTCTCGGTTTTAATTAAAATAATAATTATGTATTTATTTTATTTATGAATAACTAATGAAGATCTCTCGCCTTCACTCAATCTTTCAACTGAATCAATTTATAATAAAAACCAGAAGAAGCACTAGAAACCAATACAAAGATTGTTTTTTATTTATTTATTATGGAATCATAGATGTTTATCTAAGCAAGGTTTTTGTATACATAATTAGTATTAGAATTAGAAGATACGTCATTTTATTACATGAAAATGTTGAGAAGCATAATCCAGTATGGCTACTTCCAGTCTAGGCTTTAAGGTCAAACAATTAATCCCATATTCAAACAATAAATTATTAAAAACGTGTTCGGAGTAATTATTCATAAATGTAACATTCTTAAAAAATTATAATACCCGCATTAAAAAGAATAAAGTCTCAGCTTAAAATAATATCAATTGCGTAAAAACAAAATGAGTTAGTATGTCTTAACTTTAAAATCTCAAATAATTAATAATTATATTCAGGCGTTAGTTTGCGGAGGTCCATTTCAACAAACTGGAACAAATTACCTTGCTACTCCTCGAAAACACTTCGTAGGTTTCGCGGAGTAGCAAGGTGATTTGTTCCAGTATGTTTAAAATCTCAAACTATTTTCTCTTAAAAACATTAAAATCGGGACTTTATCGGGAAAAACGAATTTACCTCGCCGTTTCGGTCATATTGGTACATATTTTTACTGGAGACCATGGCCATTACAATACGACCAAAACGTCGGGTTAAAAATGTTTTTTTTACGCAATAAAGCCCGAGAATAGTATTTTATGCAACTGCTTTATAATGAGAGGCCTTAAAACACGAGTGTGGTTTTATGAAACGAGCGTCAGCGAGTTTCATAATAGGATCACACGAGTGTTTTAAGGCCTAATTATATACAGTTGCATACATGACTTTATCTACACACATATCATAACTGCAAAAAATCGTAACAACAAAAAACCTAAAAAGAATGACAACTAATGGCGGCCATGTATATTAAAAAAGTACTCTGTGATTCGATCTATCCGTCAGGACGAACATTTTTTTTAAACCATAGACGAAGGAATGAAGTTGCTATTTTCATGTCACTCGAGATCAAATGCCGTGCGTTTAAATTAAAAAATCATACTGAGTTGACGTTTCGTATCGATAACTGTTTTAATATCTGTGGATACTAGAATAGAGACCAACTTGAATTTTGACAGCTGTTCCAAATTTAAATTCATAACGTCACGAGCAGTCACGAGATATCGGTAATGTGATGACCAATAAAGAACAGATTTACCTACTACCACAGACAAGAAAATTCTTATAATAACATTGGTTGTAATAATGCTGGTCATTTCCTAGGGTTTTTGAACGCGTTATTTAGCCTTTATGATATGTGTGTAGATAAAACAGCTTTTCCCGCGGTGTTGCTAACGTGTTTTTTTCGCGTAAAAACTGCGTACCTTAATTTTATCGGTATCCGACTTTTGAATTCGTTCGTCGGATACTTTTTTATTGGTAACATTGCAACATAAAAAATTCTGTAGAAATGCCCGTTTTTGTGTGAAAATCCTGAAAGTTTAAAACAATATAAAACCTAATCGCTTGACCTTATTGCCTTAAAAAATCGAGCATCAAAGTTAAAACGGTGACCAACGAGCGGCCTACACTCTTACGTCATTGCGGCGCTTCGACTGCTCAAATTTATTACGTCGGACCTCCATACAAGGATTAAGAGGAATGCGTCCAAGGTGAAAATGTCACGGACTTGGACTGAGTTTCGTGTGACAACCCGAAGATGAGTTTTTTAAGGAACTTATGATAGGAAGTGGGTACTGCCGTTCATGAGTACCATGAGGGAGACTAGGGCCTGTCGGTGCGGATGAGTATGAACTAACCGTACGAAACATATTTGCAAGCTACTACTTCATGCCTATAGTCGGTGACCGCTTTATGCTGCCCCGGTCGAGCCGGCCCAATCCTACTGCAATCAGGAACTGACTACAGTAAGGCTAGGAATTATTAAAATGTCCGAAAATGTATTAATAGATTCAGGCGTTACCTTGCAAAGATCAGTTTTTTTGTATATAATTTAAGAAGGCAAACATGCAAGTGGGTCACCTGATGGTAAGTGATCACCACCGCCTATAGACAACCGCAACACCAAGAAGATTGCAGCTGCATTGCCAATCCAGAGGGCTAAGATCGCCACCTCTTGTGCCAGTAATTGCACCGGCTGCGTTGCTCTCCATGCCGGAACACAACAGTGCAAGACTGCTGCTTAGCGGCAGGATTAGGATTGTTACTGCAATCAGCAATTGACTACAGTAAGGCTAGGAATTATTAAAATGACTAAAAATGTATTAATAGATTTAGGCTCTACCTTCCGGAGGTCCGTATCAACAAACTCAGAAAAACTGGTTTGTTCCAGTATGTTTCTGAAAATTTATAGTGCATCAGGAAGTTATTTTGAAATTCCACCGTTAAAGGGGTTGAAAGGAGGGAAAACTACTAAAAATTTAACGACAAAGTCGCAGGCAAAAGCTTATACTTAAAGTATGCGAAATTAAGTTAATGAAGAGCTTTTTTTTTATAGTAGAATGGGCAAACGAGCAGACGGGTCACGTGATGGTAAGCAATCACCGCCGCCCTTAAACACCTGCAATATCAAGAGAATCGCAAGCGCGTTGCCTAAGCTTTTTTTTTAAGAATTCGATGACAGTGTTGTCATGCATTGGGTTTACGTAATGATTAAAAATTGTTTTTTTTTTCTGTTCATAAAGTCATTGACCTAAGTTTAGTTTAGCATCAAATGCTAAGGACGTCATGGGCATTTTAAGATGTTTTGACGCGAAGATAATGTTAAACAAGTTTGTAATTTATTATCGTCTCTTAATCGATAATAGCCAGCTATAGCATTTGCTGTTGCTATAAGAACCAATATTCAATTTTTTCAAAGACAAATTATATCAATTTATAATCCTTTTATCTACATCTTTACATTAATTTTTTGTTTTTAAAATTCGTTAAATTTCTATCAAACATGTCAGTCTGACCCTCAAATGTCTTGGAAATCTAAAATAGCTTCGGTTTTCGTCTGTATAAATTAATGTCTACATTAAATCAGAAAAAAAATTAACAATTTGTAAATACAAACAAACACAAACCATGAGACCTAAAATAAACTATAGACTAATTAAAATTGTCATCACAATCATAAAGGTTATCATAAAGGTTAACTGGAAGAGATCCCTTAAAGGGATAAGTTCGCCTTTGTACATCACTTTATCTCTTTTTGTCATTTATGTTTTTTTTTGTACAATAAAGAATTTACATACATTACATACAATCTATTGCTTGGTTTTGAAGGAGTAGCATTTCCATTTCTAAGTTCTGTAGTACACCTATAGGGTGCAGGTGATCTGCATTTCTTTTCTATTTTGTTTTTGCGTAGAAAACTTACTATTTTATCATCGTCAAGTTGTATAATTTATACAATTTTGTGTAAGGACGTTGAACTCTTTAAGTTAACTCGGGGAAACCGTACATTTCTGTCGTGCCGTTTATCTCCAAGCCATTTCTATTCATATAAACTTTGTTACTATGTGAATGCCTGTTTAAAATTATGTACTTTGGTGGTTTATGCTTTCGTCCCAAGAATTCAGTTATTATCAAATCGCGATTGGAATATAATTGGAGAGTAACGTCAGCACACTGTCATTTCATAGACTTGCGTCAAGCGTCATTTCTAAATGGATGAAATGACTGACTTTACTCTTCTATTATTTTCTAATCGTTCCAAATTCGTATTTCCACACTGAAAAAAGGGACAACCGAACTAGTTTGGTTACTCGTAATTTAGGTTAATGGTAATCAAAATTCGTTTAAATTAGCAAAACTATTTGCCACTGATAAACATTTGATGATTTATTTACAAATCAAGAGTTAGGCAAGGTGTAACAAAAAGTTCGGTAGTTATTTTTTTTCTGTAATAGGTAAACAACACTTTGGTTAAGTACGTGTAACAAAACTATTTTTTCACTGCAAGCAGAAATTATTTGATACTGTTTAATAGGTTAAACGTAGGTACAGTCAAAGAACTTAATTCCCTACCCATTTCGTTGAAATGTCGTCTGACATTCGCAATGCATTAAGGTCGATATGTCAAACTAACGTCTTACTCTAGTTAGCTCTTATGGCGACAGTTTGCTATACAATATTGAACCTTAGCTGGGTTGGAAATTAAATTCCTTGACTGTACACCACAAATTAAATTAGAGAAAACTTATTAGACTCATCAAAATCTGCAATAGTTCTAGACAGATTAGTGTGGCATGTTTTGTTTATTGTCTGCCATTGTTTTTTATTCTGCGGCCCTAACATGACAGCCTTGGTTTAGTTTAACCCCTCCCTGTGTCTTTGTCTAACTAGTGTCATAAGAAAGGGACGCAGATAGAGATAAACTAAACTTGGTCAGTCATGTTAGGGCCACTGAAGTGTAACTCCACGCAATATATTCAAATATTTTGTAACAGTTCTTCTGTTTACTATTCCCTGATTAATTGCAATGTTATAAATGCAATATCTTCGTCTGTCTCAATGTTGACGTTAGTTTGCAAAGATGGATTGATTACAGCAATGAATATTGCTAAAAGAATATTATGTCCCAACGAATCGTACCCCGTAATGCATCTTGTTCGTTTTAACGTTTGGGAATAAACGGGTCAGCGGTCAAGTTCGCGTTATGTCATAGACGCGGTGTTAAAATATCTAACGTGTTCTTGCATTTACGCGTATGTTTAACATAAACGCACGGTTAGAATTAAAACGACATAACTCAAAATACGAAGAAATAAAACTAGCTTTTGACTTTCGTCCCGCGTGCTGTATCAAGCCTAGCCTTGCTTACCATTAAGCGAGCCTGTTTCCTGCGGGTTAATTGTTGACTTTTGAGCACTCGGCATTAGCTATCCGCGGCAAGGGGGTTCCACTCCGCACTGTAGCACCGCAACTGCCTTGCCTATGGCATAGGCAAATCGCAGTAGGTTGTCGGCTCGCCGCACGCCCGCTCGTTCGCTCCCTCTGTGTCAGTTGAATTGAAAACGAATGCCGAGCAACCTTAAAGTGTCGCTGGAAGTGGCGGGGGGTACGCGGACGCGGGCGGCGCGTTACTTTTGACTCGCGTCGCCTGGCTAATCTTCTCATCACAAGTTTTTTCCGAACCGGTGATAAATTTTATGACATTCATAAGTGCTTTCTGTAAGCCTATTTGACTTTGAGTAGACTATCGACTGCTTAGTATTCCATAATATGGAATACTAAGCAGTATATAGGTATATTGATCATAAGTATTAGTATTATATCATTATTAAGCGAGAAATCATTTTAAATCTTATATTGGAAGAAAAGAACTGATCAGATGTGATGTGACTGATTCTAAACATTAGCAAATCTAAAGATGACAGTTTCCTGAACCTTTTGCTTAGAAAGTTGCTTATTTATTTTTTGTTAAAAAGTTACGTGTTGCTTTGCGTACAACCTGCGGGTGTCGAAATAATGGCTCACACTATCAAATCCTCAATCTATTAACCACAAATCTAGAAAGGTTAGGTTACCCGTCAATCATTCTTGACGCGAAATGATGAGTTTATTGCCTTTAGGATTGAGGAAAAAACTAACGCGATTTTAATAGTGTGCAACGTTGCACGCAATTTAGTACGATATTTAAACTACAAATGACTACCAACTAATTACATCGATAAAAACCAGCCAAGTGCCAGTAGGCATCGCGCACCGAGGGTTCCGTAATATCAACATACGATACGTACAATGTGAGCTGTGAGCGAAAAAAGCCCTTAACCACAAAACTAAGTTTCAAAGTTTGTGGGATTACGATGATTTGTACAAAACATCGTGCATTTTCTATTTACAACCTCGGTTTGTTTTATTTGGGCAATAGATGATATTTAGGTGACAAAAAGAAAAATTGTAGGTAGGAATTTTGACAGAAGACACGTATATTACAAGAACGGACAAAAAGCAAGCTGATCGCTAATTATTTAACATTCCTGTCAACGCAACGACAGCGTCGTCTCGGCAGCGCAGGCGCATCCGCGGCATGCATTTTAATGTGAGTAAAAAGTAAAGATCTATTGCAATATATCTTGAGATTTTCTTTACTGAGTATGTTGTTCATTGAATAATAACTATGAGTTAATAAACAATGTTTTTATTTTCTGCTTTACTCAGCAGTAGGACAAGACTGTATTTGAGTAAAAATATCTAAGAAAGGTACAGAATATTAACTAATTGGTTTCGATTTCAACACCATTTAACTCCTTTGCCTCCACTTTCAAAAAAGGACTCAATTTATTAGGTACAAAGAGAATATAGAAAAGTCAAGGGCTTACCCGTTAATCATCAAATTAAGTATAATTGACGTATACAACTTAATTTTAAAATTAAAATGACATCGCCGTCATCCGAAAAACGGCAGGCAGGGAAATACCGTGGGCGGTCAACTTACAGGAAGGACGTGCGTAAAGATGGAAATTTTGCTAACTTCTGTCAATTTCGTTGCAACATTTTGTTCAATAAATATAAATAAATTGATAGTCAGCAACGAGGAAAACGTGGTAACAAGTTTCAAGCCTCTGCCTGTCTATCCGTTTGTCCATCTAGGTATCTCCAGAGTTGATGAACGGATTTCAATGCGGAATATTTGATATCTAGCTGAATTAAACAAGGTGTTACTTGGCCATGTTTGGTGGAACAAGTCACTCGAGACGTACGCAATAAACGGCAGGTTTTCTGGTTCATAAATGGTTACTACAGGTACTTTAGCTGTAATAGGTACCTTTACGTTATCTTCTTCTTATATTTAAGACTTTTGGTCTTTTTGGTCTTGTTCACGTTAAGTATCCCTATCGTTCACCACTTCTTTAACCTCTCTGTATGAAACGATATGACCCAGTTCTTTCACATGATCGATATAATCGTTGACTTCTGATTCCATGAAATTGGTTAAAGACATTGGCACAAAACTGGTCCACGCTTCTGGCGATCTTAGAGCTGACGCCAGCTATGCACCAAGGTTTAGTCTCGCCATAGAGTAGGAAAAAAAGCGTCATCGTTCTGGGATGCATGCTACGCGGCACCAACTCTGACAACATGTTTGTTTTGTAATTTTTAATGTATTACATTGTTAACTGCTTCTTAATAAATATGTACTTCTTCTTGGTCTGTCTCCTTGTCTCTTCTCTCTTTCCTTCTATCTTTCCTTCTACATAATGAATTTGTGTCGCCAAAAATGCCCGATCTTTATCCGCCTCTCGTTTATATCGTGTTTACGTTCGCTCTTAGGCTGCGTGTCCACCAGAGATGTGCGAGGATGCCTAGCGAGGGATGTGTTTCTAAAGAACCAATGAGCTGTTTCCACCAGAGATTCTATTGGTTCTTACAAACACATCCCTCGCTACGCATCCTCGCACATTTTTGGTGGAAAAGCAGCCTTATGATGACATAACAGGTGTCATTTTATTGTTTTCTATACCTATCTAGATGGTATACTTAGGTATGCAAGTATTTGGAGCCGGATCTCGGGCGTTCACCGGAGCGAGGTCTCTGCTTTAATATGTAATATGTCAAGGACAGTTCGGGATTTCGCATCCTGCGTCATTATTCTGAGTTTAGCGTCTGCCATTCTGCGATCACCGAATTTGGTATGATTGATTTGATTCTAATTTGAAACACTATTATTGCACGATGCTTTAAGGGTGCAGGTAGGATGAAGAGTTTAAAAAACTATGCTGAAGATAAACTTGAACAGGTAGGAGTCAAGGATAATGATGCTAGACAATGGATACAGACAAACAGCCTTTCCAAACTTTTATTTGTTTTAGAGGCTTTAACTCCTATCGACTTAATTCTTATAAAATTATTGAGTGGGGTAAGATAGACAGAAAAAACCAAGGACAAAGGTTTGCACGGGGAGTTGTACTAACTAAAAAATTAGTAGCTCTACAAAGTTGATCTGTATCTGCCATCTCCGCTTAAATTCTACAAAATTAATTTAATATGAAAACTTAAAAAGAATACGACGACATAAATCCTATTTGTAAGATATGGGTTTTACGTCTGACATTTTACATTTAAAATGCTAACGTATTTTTTGTAATTCCCACTGACTTTCGGGAGTTGATAAACTAGTTAATCTTTCCTAATTTATATGACAAATAAAAATAAATTAGTAATACTAATTAAGTTTTATTCTTAATTGCCTTGTAAAGCGATGTTTGATACCCAAATTATTTGTTTTTATGTAACTAAGTAACGTCATATTTGCATCTTAAAATTTAAAATACTGTATTTAAATCGGAATTTTACGCGAAAAACGCAAGACCCAGTAATAATCTGCGGGTAGTAGGACCTTGTGCATGGTTCGTCCGGATCGCTACCACCATCTTATTTGCTAATCCTGCCGCAAAGCAGCAGTGCTTGCACTGTTGTGTTCCGGCGTGGAGAGCAAGACAGCCGGTGTACTCGTAATTACTGGCACAAGAGGTATTCCATCTTAGCCCTCTGGGATGGCAACGCATCTGCAATCTTCTTGGTGTTGCGGGTGTCTATAGGCGGTGGTGATCACTTACCATCAGGTGACCCACTTGCTTGTTTGCCTTCCTATTTTGTTAAAATATATATATGTATATAAAAGGTGTATTAGATATTTAGATATTAATTTACTTGTTAATATTCACCAAAGACAAAACTGTACGAAGAAAATATCATCAGACATGAGAAAATTATAAAGTATAATGAACAGGATGCATAGTGAGGAATGACATTCCAGTAGTTGCAATAGCTTGCATGTACATGATTGTTTATTGTAAGTATGGAGTAACAATGTTGTTAACCAGAATAGTAAAACATTTTGTATTTTATTAAGACTAGGTAACTCTAATCTGAACTTAAATATGTCTAGAAAATTCATTTAAACTTATACGAGGAAAATTTATATGAAATGAAATGAAATGAAATAAAATGAAATGAAATGAAAATGAAGTGAAATGAAATTTATTTAATCCAGAACAATTAGTTCCATATTTAATATTATGTTTAAAAAGTCAAAGAATGATGTAACAGATAAAGATCTTTTTGTCAGAGAAACACTACATTACTTAAAGATTGATTAATAAATTGAGTCGTTACTTTGCAGAGATTTATATCAACAAATTATAACTCCTTGCTAATCCGCGAAATCAGTGTCGTGTGGTGTCGTTTTACGGCATTGGTTTCGTGGAGTACCAAGTATTTTGTTCCAATTTGTTAACTTGAAGATTGCGCAAACAATTTAATTTTTAAAATGTGATATAATTAAACATAATTTGCCGCCGGAAACAATTTATTAAATCAAAATTCCGTACTTGAATTAAGTTAAAACTAGCACTTTGCACTTATAGGCTTCAAAAATAATCTTTTGTAAATAAATTACACATCCAAGTGCCTCATTATTGTAACAAAAGACAGCTATAATTTTGTATTGAGCAATATTACCGCAGAGGGCATCTTGGCCTGCAACACCATCTTAACATTACGATTAGTTAAAGGAGTATGAATGTTCTTGAATCGAAATTGATCCTTATCACATGCGTGTAAAGGTATCGATGACGAGCTGGCTTTTTGCAAGTGTAATGTTATGTTGGTAATCTCAATGCACCGACCAGAACCAAAAGCAGATGTGGCGACATATGAGGACAATGAAATTGTCCTTAAAATGAGAAAAAATTGACGATCGTCATTATAGTAACGATAATGATGCCCTCGGGATTGTAGCGTGTTCATACGAAATTAATTTAAATTGACGTAAATGTTTGGACACTGTATTTATGTGCGGAGATGGTTTAAGAAGGGTCACAAGGTGAAGCCACGTTGAAAAATATGTTAAGCTAGATACCGGTTTTGTTCAACGACTTATGAATTGGAGCCTAAGACAGAATAGGTACGACTGAAACTAAAGTGTTGGAAATAAATAATATACAAACTATAAATAGAGAACTATCACGAGATTTAGACATAATCGAATAGAATACGAATAAAAGTGAACGCATTTAATAAATTTTGCGGGTGGTAGGACCTTGTGCAAAGTCAGTTCAGATCACTACCACCATCTTGCTCGCTATAATTCACTAAGCAGCAGTGCTTGCACAGTCTTGTTTCGGTATAGAGAGCAAGACAGCGCGTGAAATTACTGGCACAAGAGATATTCCATCTTAGCTCTCTGGATAGGCAACGCACGCAATATCTTGGGGTCTATGGGCGGTGGTGATCACTTACCATCAGGTGTCCCACTTGCTCGTTTGCCTACCTATAGAAAAAAGTTTAGTTTTGCGCTCTAGCAGCTAACCCTGTACCTTGAAATATTTCCAGATGCCGCAAACGGACAAATTCGTTCTAACATACTCTCACAGAATAACGGCGTTTCGTATGGTGAGAAATCCGAGGGCCCAAGGGAGAAACTATAGACCAGGAACGTATCAGCAATTCATTGAATCACTGGTTCTCACGGGCGGCGATGATCAGATCAAGTGACCCGCATGATCTCCCCCCTCCCCCCTTTCGTAACTCAAACACTGGTTGACAGAAAGGGTGACAAACATTTGTAGCTGATTCGTGTAAAAATTACCTCTTTGAGTTTCTTGCGGGTATCCTATCCTCTCATTAGAAGTTTTTCCGAACAGGTGGTATATTTTCTAACATTCACAAGTGTTTCCTGTTAGTCTAATTTGAATAAAGACATTTTGACAGTAAGTTTTAAAAAAATTGTATAATTTTACCGAAACTGGAACAATTGGAAACTATTAACGCCAAGGTCCAAATTAGGAGCAGAAACTTAAAGAATACCTAAGTCAAGATGTTTAAGGCACAGTTCTAAAGATTGAACCTACATTCCTAATAGTGGCTTCACTTATGACCTTTGCAATGCAAACAATTTCATGGTCTGCAAGATCCGCGCAGTATAATGACCTAGGTTTCGACAGAAGCTGTAATATGTGTTAAATAAAAAGATCAAATTTTGCATCATTATTTTGCAAAGACATTGATTAATATAATTAGACTAGCTTGCCTGCGATTTCGTTCGCGTAAGTTTTGGATTACATACCAACTTTCATCCCCCTTTTAACCCCCTTAATGGTGGAATTACCATAGTTTGGTGTTGCGGGTGTCCATAGGCGGTGGTGATCACTTACCATTAGGTGACCCACTTGCTTGTTTGCCTTCCTATTTCGTAAAATAAAAAATCCTTTCTTAATGCAACAAACAAACAATGCAAATGTTTCTGTCCTGAACGCTACCACCATCTTGCTCGCTAATCCTACCGATAAACAGCAGTGCTTGCACTGTTGTTTCGGCGTGGAGAGCAAAACAGCCGGTGCAATTACTGGCAGAAGAGGTATTCCATCTTAGCAATCTGGGTTGGCAACGCATTTGCAATCTCTTCGATGTTGCGGGTGTGTATAGGCGCTGGTGTACACTTACCATCAGGTGACCTATTTGCTTGTTTGCCTTCCTATTTCATAAAAAAATGCGTTTTTTTTATGAATAAATAAGTTTCCTTTAAAAATTTGGACGGGCCCATCTCAAAAATGCCTACTCTTAATAATTGCTTATACCTGTTTACCGGTTATCTCGCACAGAGCCGGTACAGCGAATTGGTGTCAAGAAGCTCTTATTTCAATCAACTAATTGCTCGTCTTGACATCTTGACACTAGTGTCAACAGCTGCTCAGCTGTCAAGCGTACTCGATTCTAAAATCACCTATTGTGTTTATTAGTTAGTTGTTACCTTGAAGTATGTGAGAATAATGATTTCTAAGTAGGTAAAAATCTAAAAAGAGATCTCATTGTAATGTTAAACATATCAACATTTATGGATTTCATAAAAAAAAACTCCCAAAATTCTAATTGTCTGGAACGAATCTTCTACTATGAGGTTAAGATTTCCGCCTATTAATGATATTGCAACGTTAATTTGTTTACTACGATTTTGACATTAAACAAACAACATACTGTACTTAATAACTTAACTTAAGCTTATTTTTTTCTAATTGAATCTAACTCTTATTACAAAAATGTTTTTAATTTCACTTTTTATGAAAATATGTTTCAAGTTCAAGCAACGACCTTCACTTTAATTGTCCAAGAAAACATCAACGCGTTCGTAACTTTAATGTAACTATCCCATTTATATTAAACATGTCTTGTGATCGAAGGAAAATAATTCTAGAATAAGAATAAGAATAAGAATAAGAATCGTTTATTTGTAAAACATAGGTAAGTGTACAAAGGTCGTATAATTGTAAAAGTTTCACTATGTTTTGCCTAGTGGCATACAAATAGGGTGGAGTATGGCATGCAGCATGCTAATTAGACTAAACTTTATTATCCTTTCAAAGCCTTCTAGAGAACGAAAATATAGGCTAAACACTATTATTGTGCCTACTTCTCGAATGATGGGTATGTTTAATTTTATTTCAAGGCAATCTGGTAACAATTCCACCAAATTCCAATTTGGGTGCCAATGGAAGTCGTGTATACCTTAACAAACGTGATAGTAAATTTAAAATTATAAAGGGTATATATCGCATGTATTGTAACGAATCTCATTTCAAGCTCTTTTCAGAAAATAAAGCAAAAAATGGTTGTTTCAAATTGTTTTCATTCATTGTCATTATATTTTTATGTCAGTGTTCAAAAACATAGGAGACTATTAAGTATTTAAATTTAAAATTGATTCAGAAATTAAACGTAGACTTTAGTAAAATTATCACATCATCGATATACTCGGCTTAAACCTCCAGCAAGTCGCAGCTAAATATTTAAAACTACAATGTATTAGGTAAGCAAGTTAGCGAACCTGACCCCCTTACGACACGGAGCCACATGTTTAACATTCAGATAAAAAGCGAAAACTTTAGTTTTTCTTTACAACTCTTTACAATTGTTTACAATTTTGTTGTACAATTGTTTGCAAATGTGTGACGGATTGTTCTGCCGCGGTTGCCTCATTGTGCCGGCGTGCTCTCGGACTATGTCCGTTATACTATCTCACTTTGTCTCTTTGTGTCATAGCATGATTAACTTTAATATGAAGTGTTAAAAGTGGTTTTAGAATGAAAAAATCTTGTAATCCTGCATAGAAAATTTTGTCGATAAACTAAAAAAGTTAAAATAATAATTAAGAAAGTTATGCGTATCCATTTACAACTCAGTATAGGAGAGAAGTGGCATGAAGGAGCCAATGTTTGAAAGAACCACTTGCAATATTTCCGTAAATTCAGAACAAATTTTGTACGAGATTTTATTTTTAAGTGGCATCACTGTTGGTTCTCCTAGGCGGGTAATCACTTCCCAGAAGTGACGTATATTCTCGTTTGCCTCTATTTATCATTAGAAACAAACAGACAAACAAAGAACGAAGTGATCTCGAGATACGGAACCCTAATAAGTGAAGGTTGGCAGTCTGTTCAACACGCATTTATTTGCATGTAATAGTAGATTTTAACAAAAACTTGAACATGACTAAAATAATCAAATAACCGTAGTATATGACCTCATACGTAACCTTACGCTTCAGTGGCGCCTCCAGCGAGAAAAGCGTTACAACAATGGCATGACAGCTAATTAGTCAGCAATAAATCAGCGACGCACGCGCATATTTGCATAAAGAACAATGCGCGTGAGATACGGATGGCGGTGAGATGGCGCTGCTTAGGCTGGCGCCACACTGGCTGTGTTTTGTCACGAACATTTGTCAGATCTGTACTGGCATTCTTGAATCATCATCGTCATCCTCATACTCCTATCGTAACCCCAGATTTGGCTAGTCAAGTAATTACATTGGAATGGCTGCTAATGAACCGACATAACTAATGGGATAATGGTTACGCGTTTATTTAGATGAATTGACAATACTTTAATGTTTAAACGGTTTATATTGCATATATATGACGACGACTCAAATTTTCGACGTTTTGGTCTTTTACATACATTGCAATATAAACCTTTTCAATTGTTCTGTTTCAATTTCTATAAGTCGCGAAAACGTTACAAATTATTATTGAAGTTCAAGAACAATTTCCATTCATAGGTTTCGTACTAATATTAGAAATAAGAATATTAGTTCTGCATTTCGATTTATGTAGCCTTTGCGAATATTTTGATTAGTTTTTTTTAAAGGTTAGGTTAACGAAAACCTAGTTACCAAGAAACAAAGGGAAACAGGCGTGAGCTTATAATAATAATAATAATAAAATAGAGTTAGTTATTAATGTTAGTTGCTAGCGCTTTCTCCTGTTTCTTCTTGTCTTCGCACTCCGGTTTTCCTGTTTTTAGATCTTCAACGACGCATTCAAATAGTTCTTCGTGTATGAGTATCATTTTCATAATTTAATATCGTAATTATACGCGTGTTCTCACATACGCTCTGCTACCATATTAGAGATTAAGGAAACAACAGGGCAGCTTGTGGCGAGCTGTTGGGGAGTAGCGACCCCACGTACCCGAGTGCTCCCGGGGAAGCCCCCTGTCCCTCACCTCTCCCTTGCCCCGCGGCCGGGAGGAGTGAAGCCTGACGAGGGACAGGTCCCCACCTCTGGCTTGCCTTAGCCGGCCGGTCAGAGTGGAGTCGCGAGAGCTGTATGCTCGAGGGTAGATGTGGAAACATAAGTGGCGAGTTGGCGATAAGTTTAAAGTCCAGTGACACCTCTCTACCCTTAGCCTTCCGCACCGGTGTTGCCTCTGAGCCATTTTATATGTCGCTTTTAAAGGGGGCCCATCTAGCGGAGGGCGAGTCACCGTCTGCCAAGATCACTTTCATTTGAGACATTTTTATTTGGCAGACGTCCGGATGTCTCACGCAATAGCCCAGTCATTAGTCCATCGTTTTCCCTCTATAGTCTTGTACGGTTTAGGTCCCATCTTTCCACAATAGTCTATACGCCTGGCGGGGGCTGACTCTGCTCGTGTCCCTATGATGCGGGCAGGGACAGCATCCGCCCGGTGTACCCATCACATTTCATTAAATTGTCGAAAGGGCCTCTACGTGTTGGCTTCGGCTCCGCGCACGCCTCCCAAAGGTCCGGGGCACTATTGTCCCGTAAATGGGAAAGACATACATAATAATAATAATAGTTACCAAGAAGAAGATAAATGCTACTTTTTATTTATTCTGCCGTGTTTGTTATGTTTTAAAAAACCACTGTACACACAAGTGCCATGTAAATGTGATTGTACAAAATAGCTAATCTAATCAATACAACAAACTAAAGAATAATCGATTACATCAAACTATTGATAGATTCAAATAAACCACCATCATTGTATTGTCCTCTTAAAACCAAGCGTAGATCATTCAAATTGAAATCATATTGCAATGGTTATAAAGTTGTACAATCTTAAGAATAGTTGAAATCCCACATGCGCCTACGCAGTAATTACTCACTGCATATTCGTCTCGCATTGTCTTATAATTGCCGCTTAGGAAGCTAGAAAGAATTTGATGGTTGTTTACATAATATTTCTTATGTTGTCGCGACTTGTAGACATTGAAACAAAACAATTTAAACGGCTTATATCACGTATATTGCAACGTTTTATATTGTCTTACTATGTATTCAAAATTCATTTTATCCTTACTACAGCCTCGTCTTAAATATTATCCATTCTGTACAGCTGTTACCTCACAGATGTGTTTCATGCGTTTGCAAAATGGATTACCCCCTATGACTCGGGAACTTCGCAACGATATAAGTTGAGATGTTTGTTGTTAAACTGGGTATACAGAGGCAAGGAGTTTGGGAAATAAATAACTAATTGAAAGCTTATAAAAAGTCACAAGTCAATTATTTTTGAAATTAGCATTGTAGCAGAGCGACAACAGTGACACCTTGTTTAAAAGGTGTTGAGTTAAAATGATGACCTCCAATTAAAGGACCCTTCCGCGACATCGCGGTATTTTAATATTTAATAAAATTAATACGATTGTGTCTCGTTAAAATATCGTTTTGTCTGAATAAAGACTTCTGCCGGCTTTAACATAAGGATATAAATTTAATTGGCCGTTTATCATTTTAATTGAAGATTCTTTTAAAGAGCTAAATTTTGTCCCGCCGTCATTCGTCAACTTCAATATTAATGACCAAGAAACATTTAGTAGAGACACATATTTGGAAAAAATCGTGTTTTTAATCTCAAATCATCAATCAGTACCGCAGTATATTAAAATAGTTAAATCAAACACAGTTAAAGTGAAGGGCGAAGTTAAACCAATGTTTAGGGCTTAAGGTTAATTGTTAACTATTGATCATTCGACAACTCCGTTAATTTGAGGCTTGATTGAGGTTAAATCTATTTAAATTATTTAATTTAGCAGTAACTGTTAGAGGTTAGGGATCATTTCCTGATATTTTGTTATTTAAATAATTAAGAGCAAGTGTAAACACACTGTAACAAACCTTGTTAATCCAACCAACCAACCTATCTGATTTCGCGAAGTAGCAAGATTTCGTTTCAATTTGTTGATATTTACCACCGCAAAATAAGACCTTAAACTTTAGGATTTTGCTTATGAGGGTGAAACATTTCTGACGTATCTGTTTTCTTTATTTTGGGGAATTAAAATAAAGAGAGAAAATAAAAAAACTGAGTCGCATTGGACGTGACATTTTGACACGACAAAATTAAAACAATCATCCACAATGTTTTTATTCAGCAGACCGTGAGCGGGATGCACCTATAACAATTTCATGACATATTTCACTATTACTATTACTATTTTTATTTTTTGTTTTTAATTTTAATTTTATTTTAGACTTCGCGTGCTAGTAATTAATAATAATATGTATGTTAGTCTTTAAGGTAAGTATTTATCTATGGGCCTATGCAGCCTGAAATAAACTTATTATATTCTATTCTATTCATGATTCTCGGCCATATTATTTTAGGGGTAAACCAATTTTAAAAAGCGAAGTGCATTTGGTTAAAAAAAAAATTAAAACAAAAATGTCAATGCCACACACTGTCGAATCGACATTTTGTGTATTGTCACGCAGCTGCACCGTAAGCTTATTCAGTCGAATCCGAAAATTTTAAGAATTTGTTTGTATTTGTGACTGGAATAGATGCGTAAAAGTAGTATTAACCTAAGCTAAGATCAAAGTATAGAAAAGGAGGACTTAGGACAAATTATTGTAGTCTTCATTCACTTCATCCGCGGCAAGCAACATTCCAACGCAAGCCGGCGCCCGCGCACCTTGAGCCTCTTCGATATTTTACTATGGTAATACGATTAAGATTGTCAATGTTCCGACGAGGTCAAGAGGTTATTAATTGGATGATCCTCTAATAATTGATTCTGCTCGATTCAAAACAGATTATAATATTTTTTGATGATGCGATGCAGGCGGACTTTTATGTTCCCTTTAGTTTGACCCAAACTACAATGGCAGTGTAGCTTAAATATGATCATTCTGTCTTTTAATTTTTTCCGCCACAACTGCCACAAGTAAATCAATTTTGATATTTGTTTCTGAATCGGAAAAATAGGAGAATTTTCTGCGTCTGTCAGTTTCGTTTTTTCTAAAATTCATCCCAAATCCACACACCAACCGTTATTGTATGGAGAAAAAAACTTGATTGATGGAGGCACGTAGTTGCTAATTCGTATAAAAAAATTCAGAAATCTATAATGTGGAGCATGTGTGATGGTTCTTTTCAACATACTTTAATATGTATGTAAATGATTTCTCTAGTGCCTAAATTTCTATCTTTAAATCAAAACGAGCCGAATCGATCGTAGTACAGTCAAACCAGTTGAGTAGAGACGCATTATGAAACCTTTTCACAATAAATGTCGTACTGTCATTTCCATAGCTATCAACAAAAGTAATTGTGCATTTATTTTGAGAAAGTCACGATTCCAAGGGTTTGGATGGGCTTAAGTAAAAAACTTTGCAAGTTAGCGCCTGCCAAACAAATTTAGCAGTACACTTCTCGTGAGCTATTCCTCTTACTAATTTATCAGGCGCTATACGAATTTACCGTCATTTAAAAATCAAACATATCAAATGATTATAATACGTTGATTGATGTTAGTAAATACTGTAAATTAACATACAACTCATCTTTTCGGTAGTGTTTAACCATTAACGCCATACATAGGTGTCACCAGCAATGTTTGTATTGTGAGCCAAGCAAATATTTGAACAAATATTGGTTTTTTCGTGACAAATCCATTTAAGTAACCGGGTCAGTTGGTGTTAGAGGATGCTCTGACCTTTGTTCAGAATGTCGACTTATGTTAAAATGTTTACATTTCGAAACATCAGTCTTGTTTCCAAAACAAACGGAATAAATTTAACGTGTTGGTGTAAGATTTTTGAATGAACAGGTTCTATATTGACCTTGACCCCATTAAGACTTTTAAAAATAGAAAATTGTCATGCTAGTACCAAATTAATCTTAAACATCAGCCTATGTGAAAGGCTTTCGAATCATAGACATGTTTGTAATTTATGAACCTATAAGAACAATATAAACCTATTTTTAACTAACTAAATGAGTCCTGTTACTTGAATAAATGAATTTAATTATAATTTAATTATTATTATAAATCTTAACTTTTTTGGCATGGCGGAAACGCTTTATGTCTCCCCCTCTGCCTGGACTGGCTCGGGGGCTCTCCAGCCCCTCGGAGGGGTGGGGGTCTTCTCCAACCAAAAACTACCATGGCGTTATCCTCGAACCGGTTTGCTACCAGGCGCCGTGTGGCCAGTGAGGGTACTCCAATATTGCTTGAGATCTAGCTTCCCTGATGCAAGGGGCACGGAGATCAGATGGCAGTCGAACGGCTTAACCTGACCTGGCAAATCTAAAAGTCAAGTTAAAAGCGTGCCCCGAATGAAGACCCGGGAAATAACTACCAAATAACTACAAGGATGGCAATGACTATTACTGAAACACCTTTAGGTTCAAAATTCAACAGCATCAATCGTTTTATAACTATGGATTCGAAACTCACTCAACTCACTCACCTCGTTAAGTTTCTTGCCGGTATCTTCTCATCAGAGGTTTTTCCGAACCGGTGGTAAATTTTATGACATTCAAAAAATGCTTCCTGTAAACCTCATCTGAGTAATGATACTTTGACTTTGACTTCGAATGGTCTATAAATACAAGTTTATTCACCTTTTGACATAATTTAGTTGTTTTTTCGATCTCCCATGTCTCTGTTATTAAACCTATGCCTAATTAGGCTGGTTTTATTAAAAGCTCCATTAGGGCTAATTTTAATTTTAAATGTAAAAAAAAATATCGAGTAACTAAAATTCAGTGTGGATTTTAATTAAAATTTAGGGTTTTAAATAAAAATCACGTTTAATATACTCGTAATATCAAAGAATGTTTAAATAATTTTGATATCGTCGAATTTATGAGCACTTATACATATTAAAAAATGATTTTTTTTTTCAAATTTAATCCAAAAGAATGCTTGACAGTTGATCAAATCAATCATAACTAAGGCTAATGACATCATTCAAGTCATTAATGATTAATAACTTTACAAGACTTCTCGTTGAGACCAATTTGCTTGGACGTTCAAAAGGTTAGGTCGAACATACATACGTACCTACGTATTTATTACGGTAAACAGATTGCGAAATTCTAACCTTGGCATATTAAATTACTATTAGAGATATTTGCATGTGGTTTACGTTTAGTTCAAATGTGTCGCAAAAAATGTGGTGAGATATTATTTTAAATAAATTAAGAAAATTATTCAAGAACGTGGAAAATTTTCCGTTAATTCTAACGAATGAATAAACAAATATTCTTCTACTTTTATCATAAACTGTATCAGAATATACATTTTTAAATACATTATCAAAACTTCATAAGGCAAGGTGGACCTTGTTTATACCGAAACTGCAAAATCCAGTAAGGCTACTAAAATGACAGACGTGAATAATATTGTGTTGAGCCAAGAGGCTCTACGTAATTCCACTCCATACTGTAACTATATTCTACACCAGAGGTTGTAAAATAAACTGCTGAGAGATGTGTAGGGATCAAGCTTACATGAATTCTCATACGCGTCTGATCCCTCCCTAGATCGTAGGAATCGTAGAGCGTAATAGAGCGTAAATCGTAGCGAGTCGTAGGAATACACTGTCAGCAGTGTATTCCTACGACTCGCCACACCTTCGTTTAAAGTCGTAAAGAAATCTAAAGTTGTAACTTTTTCAATTCCAGAGGCTGTCACTGCACCTAGCGGTGGTGCTCCTGGCGCTACACCAGACGTGTCGGGCCGACCGCGTCGCTCGCGCCATCCCGAGCTACCCGAACCAGAACTATGCCGTGTTCGGCTCCCCGATCCGGGCCGACCTCGACGAGGACGGCTACTTCTACCCGAAGCCGAAGATCCCCTTCCCGCCGCCGCCTCCGCCGCCGACGCAGCCCCCCACGCAGGGCTACGTGTACGAGCCGCCGCGGCCCACGCCCCCCCGGCCGCCGCCGCCCCCGCCCCCCACGCCGGGCTACGTCTACACCACGCCGCGCGTGCCCTTCACGCCCCCCACCAGGCCGCCGCCCCCGCCCCCTCCCCCGACCCGGCCGCCGCCGGCCTCACCGCCGCCCCCCGTGAGGACGACGGGCTACGACTACCCCACGCCGAAGGTTCCGTTCACTTTCCCGACGACCCCGCGGCCCACGCCGCCCCCCACGCCGCCGCGGACCTACCCCCCGCCGACTACCACCACGCCGCGGAGGCCCCCCTCCACCTACCTCCCCCCGGTGACGACGCCGCGCCCCACCCCTCCCCCCACCACGCGCCGCACCCCGCCGCCGACCACCCGTCCGCCCCCGACCAGGCCACCGGCTCCGAGAACCACGGGTTACGATTACCCGAGTCCCAGCGTGCCCTTCACCTACCCCACGACCACCCGAAGGCCGCCGTCGACGACGGCTCGCACTTACCCTCCGTCGACGTACTTACCTCCACCGACGACGACTCGGAGACCGCCGTCTTCATATTTGCCTCCGGTGACGACCCCGCGCCCCACGCCGCCCCCGACTACTCGCCGGACGCCTCCCCCTACCACCCGGCCGCCGCCGACGACTAGACGTACCCCGCCCCCTACCAGGCCTCCCACGTATCCTACCAGGACCACTGGCTACAATTATCCGACACCTAGTATACCTTTCACGTTCCCGACGACGACGACGACCAGACGTCCACCTACCACTACGGCGAGGACTTTCCCGCCGTCGACCTACTTACCTCCCACTACGAGACGGCCCCCGTCTACTTATTTGCCCCCGGTGACTACGCCACGTCCCACGCCGCCGCCAACGACGCGCCGTACCCCACCCCCGACGACCCGACCGCCACCGACGACTAGACGTACACCTCCCCCCGCCAGACCCACCTACCCCACATACAGGACTACCGGTTACAATTATCCGACCCCAAGCATTCCCTTCACGTTCCCGACGACTACAACGACCAGGCGAACGCCTCCGACAACCGCGAGGACGTACCCACCGTCAACCTATTTACCGCCTCCAACAACGACTAGACGACCACCGTCTTCTTACTTACCTCCGGTGACCACCCCCCGCCCTACACCACCCCCCACTACTCGCCGTACACCGCCGCCTACAACGCGGCTGCCTAATACAACGAGGCGCACGCCACCACCAACGAGACCTACGTACCCAACCTATTCCACCCAACTCCCTGTAACCAGAACCACAGGCTACAATTATCCATCTCCCAGTGTTCCCTTCACTTATCCAACAACCACAACCACTAGGCGGACACCACCCACAACAGCTCGAACTTTCCCACCGTCCACCTATTTACCCCCTACTACGAGAAGGCCACCGTCCACCTATCTGCCCCCAGTGACTACACCACGTCCGACACCGCCTCCCACTACTCGCCGTACCCCTCCCCCGACTACACGCCCACCACCGACAACCAGACCTACGTATCCTACCTATTCTACACAACTCCCTGTAACCAGAACCACTGGTTATTATTACCCTCCACCATCTAATCCATTCACGTATCCTACCAGGCCTCCTCCGGTGTACATTCCCCCTTCGACTACCAGAGCGCCTCCAATCTATTTACCTCCGTCGACGACTCGGGCACCTTACATCCCACCCTCTACAACCCGAGCACCGATATATATCCCTCCCCCGACAACCCGAGCACCGATATATATCCCTCCCCCGACAACCCGAGCTCCGATATACGTCCCTCCCCCGACAACCCGGCCTCCACCAGTTTACATCCCCCCTCCCACCACCCGAGCCCCTCCGATATACTTACCCCCTTCTACAACCAGAGCACCTTTCATACCAGACCAAGGATACTTCTACGATAGACCAAGAGTACCGTTCGTCTTCTAAGTTAGTTAAAAGTACATTCAAAGTTGCCATAATTGTGATACCAAAAAGTACTTTTTTTAGTACTTTGGAGTAAGGTTTGTTATTAGGCCGGAGACTAACGAGTGATTCGGACCTAAAGTTTGTTTAACGATTAATTACGAACGATTTACGTATTTAAGTATTGCAATAAACATCAAAGTTACCGCAATTCTAGTGATATAATAAGTATGTATTTTAATTATTATCATAGAATGGAAATACTCAAAAAGATGTGGAATCGACACTGCCTTTAACTAATTATATTTTAAGATAGTAAAATACATTTTTATAAATAAATTATTGTATTTGTTTCATTTCATTATCCCACTAAATATAATTAATAGATTCAGGCGTTACTTTGCGGAGGTCCATATCAACAAACTGGAACAAATTACCTTGCTACTCCGCGAAACCAGTGCCGGGCTTGTGCAAAATAGCTGCGTCTGTGCGACATATATATGTTCATGCAAAAACCCACCCTCCTCCGCTTCCACACGAAACAACATATATCACACAGACTCAACTACACACCACTACCACTAAACACTAAAACTACACGATCGACGCGCGTTTCGCCTCTATACGAGGCATCATCAAGATCAAAGAAACAGTACGACCGTTCGCTACTTGAACGAATGAACGCTACTTGAAATATAACAAGAAATAACAGGACCTATGTAGTAATAATTCATTAGCAGCTAAGAACCAAAGATAATACATATACATATCTAGCTCATATCTGGAAACAGCTAGAGGGATCCACTTAGAACCCAACATCCCAACCCCAGACAGCCATGCCATCATCATCATCATATCAGCCGAAAGACGTCCACTGCTGGACATAGGCCTCCCCCAAAAATCGCCACAGCGCCCGGTTCTGCGCTGCTCGCATCCAGCGGGGTCCCACAACCATTTACCAGGTCGTCGGTCCACCTTGTGGCGGGTCTGCCCACACTGCGTCTTTCGCTACTCGACAACTCTTTGGCCCCATCGGCTAGCCGTGCCATCCAATTTTAGTTAGTTAAAGTAGGTATAAGGATATAAGACAACTAGGTTTTTTGCACAATGATTGTAGGAACAACAATTCATATTTTCTCCTCGTATTACGAAACAAGCATCATTAAGTCACCATTATCTATGTTTTTGTAAAGGAAGACATTAATACATCATCGTTCAATCGCGTCACACATCGCTAACTCAGTGCACCTAGCATGAAATTTTTCGATACGCGTTAACTCGCTAAGTAACTCAGTGCCTCTCTCTCCTACTGTGCTGGTTAGAACGAGACAGACTGAGTTATGTAGCGAGTTAACGCTTGTCGAAAAGATTCGTGCTAGGTGCGCTGATTCTGAGCAGAATATGCAATCAGACATGTTTATTATGACGTGGTAAGATTCATTTTGTAAAAGTTGCGCTAGTGACAAATGTATTTGTTATTAATTTATTGCAGTCACGATTGAATGATGATACATGTAAAAACAAATAATGAGTAGCATGCTATAGAAACATTTAGCATCTTCAGCCGCATGCAAAAATGACACCGGTAAGTGACTGTTGGAAATAAATGATATTAATCAATCTAGCGACCTCTATACCTCTTTTTTTAAAAGAAAAATTTTGTAGACAATTTTAGTACTATTTTAAAATTAACTAGCTTTAGCCCGCGGCTCCGCACGCGTTAAATTCTCTAATATATTAAGCATGTTATTACACATTTAAACCTTCCTCTTAAACCGCATCAAAATCCGTCGCGTAGTTTTAAAGATTTAAACATACACACAGACAGACGCGGGAATTGATTTTACTTTATACTATGTATGTAGTGATAACATATTTCGATATTCCCTGAAGGTAATTACGCCTACATACTCGTAATATGTATACTATAAAAGATTACAACACAGACTGCCATGCTATGGTTATGAATGACCACTTACTATTCTGCTACTGGTCTATTGCGGTTAGATTAAGCTTTCGTTAATCGTGCCCGCAGAACAAATTACATACAATTACTCATCACTTTTTCACCGTATCGAATCGATATGAATTACTAGAATATCGTAAAACAGAGCGTTACATTGTGGTATCTTTACAAAGTACTTTTTCTGACATAATACATGTAACAACAAAACGTTAATACTATAAAATACTATTATATACCCAGTATTTAGACTAAGTATTTGATTATTATCATTTCAGGGACCATATAATACATCCCGATCTCATTTCTTTGACCTTGGAACCCTATACATCTCCTGGTCAATCTTAACTAGTGCCAGTTCGTTCAATATGCTTGCTGTGCTATTTGTTGTTACCTTTTTTACTCTCTATGTGAAGTACTTACTATTGTGATCATTGCGTATATTGCTCTGTAAGTAATCTTGTTTTGAAAAGAGAAGAAAAAAAAGGATGAACTGCTGAATTTCTTGCGGCGCTTCTTCTCAGCAGATTCTTTCATTTTCCGAAGCGCTAGTAGATTCAGACGTGTAAAAGAGCCTATATAGTTTACTCGTAAAATACATTTTTCATTTTCATTTTCATAGTACCTAATTGAGAAATTAACATATGTTTGACACGTTTATTGTAACAAAAACTTACACTAAAAGTACGGTACGGCCAAGGAATGTACGTGTTTGTATTTCTGCACCCTATTTGCAAACTGGTAAAATGCAAAAATGACAACATTTACATTCCTCGACTGAACTGTGGTCGAACCTGCCATATACACATTTTCCATAGCACCAGAGCAGAATGGGCATCGAGCGGAGTAGGCACAGTGGGCAGAATGGACACTGTGGACCGAGTGGGCCGTTTCACCTGTCAAGCGCGAGCATAAAGATGCGTGTGCGCCGGTGCCGCTGCGCTCCAGCGCGGACGTATGGCTGTGATAATATCGATATCGACAGCCACATTAAAAGGTTTTTATTATAAAAATAAAATATCGACCATTTAATTTTGCAACCCAAATTTCTGACGATTTTATTTTTTTAACGTAGAACATTCGTATAAAATTAAAGATGCGCTTAAATGCACTATCATCAGGCTAGTAAACCACTTACCCAAGAATGTAAAAAGAATTAATAGAATAGAGTAGAATAGAAGCATTTATTTCAGGCTGCATAGACCCACAGAAAAACTACCTTAAAGATTTATAAACCAATAAAACATTAAAATTACCACTTTGCTTCGGCGACGTGTGATCTAGTTTCGGGGTGTCCAGCAACCGTCCGCGAAAACAACGGAAAGAGACTCCCTTCGGCCCTTCGGCCTGAATTCCTGCTTCATGAAGGTCGACAGATGATCGGTCGGTAATTCGTATTTAAGTCTACTAGTCCCCATTAAGTTGAGTCCTGAATTTTAACCTTTTTAGCATTTCTTTGCGTGATCGTGCATATAACACTACAAAAACAGTAAATACTGGGCTTAGAACATTGATTAATTTGAAATCATAATAACCGATTTCAAAAATCTCAGGTTCTTAGTTTATCGGATTTTTATAAATAGGTGACAGTCGATAGATACTCCAAAAATTCCATCGACAACACAAAAGAAAGCACGCCCGGCGCAACGAAAACATTTCTCAAAGAAAACATTCAGCAGTCGCATTTCCCTGCTCACGCGCAGTCGGCGTGGACCGTGGCGCTCCGGTAGTAATGTGACCATGTCTAGTGAAACGGTGACCACCGGCAGTTCTAGGCTAAGGCAGTTCGGGTTGTACAGGACTATAGACTCGCGGACCGAGGAATTCTTGAAGTTGTCGCGGAGAAGACAGATTCGGCAAGGATGCGCCTGCGCTGCTGTATCTACGGCGATCACTGTTACTGTTGTAGTGGTAAGTGTTCTGCTGAAAAAAAAGTTTTGTTAATTATAACAAATACATGGAGAAAAATAAGTGTTCGTTTTAACATAGTTCTTGGGTTATTTTGAGACAAATAAAATGTTGACTACGGTAACTATGATCTTAATAACAGTTACTTAAATCTTAAGTATAGTAACTAAAGTCTTAATTACAGTTACTAAGGTTTCAACTACAGTAACTCAGATCTTAATTACAGTAACTAAGACCTTAACTACAGTAAGTAAGGTCTTAATGAGAAGAACAATAGATCTTAGTTTAAATAATTAAGATCAAATTAGGCTCAAATTAAGCCAAGATCTTTGTTAAAACCTAAAATTATTTTTTTAATAAAAGTCGCATTTGCGACCTAGGCACTCCCTTTATTTTGAGTTTTACATTTTGCTGAACTTGAGACGTGCAAAGGACGTCTAGATCAAAGATGTCTAGATTTGCTAAATAATAATGGCTATCTTAGCCAACTGGCTAGTTTAACTAAACTAACTTCATGTGAATGAATTGTAAATGTGAAAATTGTATTTTGTACTAATACATTTGTACGGGCAGCAGCAGAATTAGATAACAATGGAAGAGGTTAAGAAAACTACGCAAGTACTTATTTTCTTGACAACAGAGTTGGTTGCAGGTCTTTCTGTCCTCTTCAACTATTATACCTACATCTGTTACTGACGGTAGAACTAAGGTAACAGTCCCAGTAATTGACAGTGACCCAATAATCGACAGTAAGATACAGAAACACACAAATAAAAACAAGATGCAATGATGTCAACTACTAGTAAAAATAATGCCCTAGTGGCAAGCACTGGTACAGTTACCTTATGTCGTATTTTTGTAAACGGGAGAATATTCGAGCGTTTTAATCGCCGTCATAGTCGACCACTATTGTTACCAGAGTTTTGAAGAAAGGGATGCCAATTAGCATCTATATTTGACATTTGACAAGCTTTGTCAGGAGAAATTGACTAAGTATAGTCAACCAAAAAATTGCTTGACCACTTTTCGACCCTATTACAAAGAGATGGTTTAAAGAAGAAGAAGAGGTGAAGAGGTGGTCTAGCAATTACTTGGTCGACTATACATAAATTGATTCGACACTCGCCATCCCTTCGAAATTCTGTCTTATTTCTTGGTGACGATAACGCCCAATATTCACCTAAACGCCTAACCTATGCCCTAACATGGCCAGCCCAGGCTTATCTTATCCCTGCCTCTGTCAAACTAGTGTCAGAAAGGGACGTACAGTCAAGGAAATTCAAACACGTACCAACGTAGAACCTAGTCGAAGAGACAAACGCATGATATTTGTATGGCATAGCCTGGCGTTTAACGCGTCGCGTCATTGCGACAGGGTTCTGAGGTGGTACGGGAAAATATTTTCCCTACTGTACATAGAGAGAAACTCAGATAAACTAAAGTTGGCCGGTCATGTTAGGGCTATTGTAAGCTATGTTTTGATATAAATAAACCTACGCAAAGCAACTAAAAATTGTAGATGCATTGAAAATTGTGTTTAAAAATTGCGCTAACAAATATTACATCAACCTTTTTTCAACTAACAGTTTCAGTGTTTTGTTTTTTTTAACAAATGAAATCACGAATATTTCTGATGCGTGAAAAAAACGTTATAACGTCGCTTTAAACATAATTTACGGTAATTACAGCTGGAAACACGAGTTAACTACGACTAATTTACCTTTTTTAAAGAGTAGATTTTCGTTGTCGCTTGTAGCTAACTTTTTACCTTCAATCGCAAATCGTATCTGCATTTTCCGTCGAAAAACGCAAGAGTTTCTCATATTGTCTATACTTCCTTCCATCCACTCAAAGGTTACCTGGAAGAGATCCCTTAAAGGGATAAGTTCGCCTTTGAACATCACTTTATCTTTTTTTGTCATTTATGTTTTTTTTGTACAATAAAGAATTTACATACATACATACTTCCTTACAAGCTATTTAGTAAATTATATTTTCTTTTCGTTATTTTTATCTGTTTGTCGGTTTGTTTGTGCGCGGATCACGCAAAAGCCATACATCGGATTCAAAAAATAATTGCTGTAAAATATGAAGCTTTATTTCAAATAAAATCTAGTGTTTATTTCATTAAAATCGACTAACTGTGTCAGAATATATTACAATTTTAATAGTTAGAAGTTCATCTAGCATAGAGCAATTAGCACATCATAGATCTAAGTCCACAAAACACGCAGACAACACTTATGTACCCATATTTATACACCTCACTGTTTCAGGTCTTAATATTTAGTAGTTTCTTTGATGTGTATCTGGAGTGACGAGTTGATGACTAGACAAGATCTCCATAAATTAAATCGTAATTTATTTAAACGCTGCAGCCTTTATCTTTACTCTATATCGTTTTTCACTTGTCTTAACTTTTCTAACATTGTATTGTAATTTAACATTTTCAAACGTAACATGCACACTTTCTCTGGCATAATCGAGAGCCAATTTGACCACCGAAATCGTTTAACTCGAGGCACAAGGTAATAGTTAATTATGTACTCGGTTAGACAGGGATGCAATGGGGAACATGCGTAGGAAATAAATTTATCTATAATTATGTCCATTTTCGTTACAATAATAACTAATCAGACAGCGATGAAAGGTTTTTTTTTGTCAAATTAGAAACTAAACAAAATGTAAATTGATAGTGAAATTATGTTAAAAGAAAATAGTGAAGTCAAAAGACTTACTGTAAAACACATCTACTTAAAAATCTATATAAAAATTATGACGATCCCATACAAATTTATTACAAATGTGAATGTTATGATGTCAAATTCATACACGCTACATCTATAAAGCGTTTTCGGTCAAGCTGCATAAAGCCTATTTTCAAACTGTGATATCTTTATGAATACCGACAGTAGATAAATTTCAAAAACACTAAAATTTACCCTTTTCTAAGATGTTTAAAGTATAATTCATGAAATTTACAAAAGTTAAATTTAAATCTTATGTCAACAAGAAAACAAAAATATGTCTATTTAAAACCAACGGTGCCATCCGTTAAACCAAACCATCCATCGAAATCTACGAGTATCTTAAAAGATTCCTTACCAAAAGTAATATTTTCTAAACTTAGATCTCTGTGTTTTTACTGTTATATTACCCCAAAAATGTCTTCTTCTGGGTTTTAAAGGTATTATCTAACCCCCTTATTCATAAAAAAACAACAATCTTTGAATACAATGAGCGGCACAAATGAAAATACAAACCGTCAAACCGACAAAAATTTCAAAAACTGTTTATTTATGTTCCATTACCTACGTTACTTATTTCTTGCATCCCCCAGTTCTTTTTTTTGCAAAAATCTTTACTGTATAGACAAGAAATGTCTACTATTTTATTATATATATCGAATATAGTTATAGATAGAGACAATCATTTAGTTTGTACATTGACCCTTAACCTCAATTTAGTGCAAACATTTCTTTCCAGTTTAAGTAACAAATTGCACCAATCATTTTTCTCTCCAAGTTCCAAAATGCATGTCACGTGACAATAGTTTACTTTCTGTTTCGTCACAGTCACTTACCGTCACTTAGCCGTACAACTTTTTACCAAAACGAAATCACTTCACGTTTACACTAATTCACTTGGTCATTTTGACGGGTATTTAGAAATCCCTAATAACGCTTGTCCTAATATATCGTTTGCCCTAATCATCGCCTTAAAGGATTTTGCGCCATTACCGCCAACTTTTTGAAATAATATAAAACTTTTGACCTAATTAATTCTTCTAATGGTCCAGCAGCCCCCGTCTGTTTTTTAAAGTGATTAATAACAGGCTGAATCTTTGTGAGTTCGTTCGGTTCCACGAGACGCCCAAGTTTTTCCTATTTGCATATTCACAAAGAGGTAGGAAATGTAGTGACGTGGAATCAAAAACTTCCAAGCGTAGGACTAGAAAAACATAGCACTACATTTGTATGACTTTATGGCCATTCCATTATAATATGACAATAAACTCGGAAAAACAATTGTCCTACAAAATCGATGGTTTGAGCTGAAGCGTTCTCCACGCTGAATATGTCGAAATAATGAGGTCATAAAAATCATTAATAACCAGCTAATTTTTTTTGTGCAGCTTAGTAAATATTAGTATAATACTATAATCGTCACCAAAAGGGAGGGGGGAGGGGGTTAAAAAATGCCCAAAAAACATCACGTGATTAATGGACGACCCCTAAATTGTTTTTTTTTTTTGCAATCGAAAATTTTTACTTTTTCCATTTTTTGTATTTTTATTTTTATACATTCAAATTAAATTTTGAAATGCTATATAATGACAACACAAAGAAAAATGACGGTAATGGCAGGACTCGAACCAGCAACATCAGCATTCCGTTTGCGTTTTGCCAGTTTCGCCACATTACCGCTAAATAAATTGTTTGCTCTTTAAGAATTTGCCAGTGAAATGTATTTTGATCATAATAACATTCTTTCGCAGTGCGAAGTAAATAAAAAATAGTTGCTATTTGCTTAGTTTACAAAGACAAAATAGAAAATCAATTATCATTTAAGTGTTACAGAAAGAAGTAAACATTGTGTTTACAAAACTATTTGCGCGGATGCAGAAAATTATACGTGTAATGACAGTTGTAACGAGTGGAGGTGCTACGTACGTGTGCGTGCGCAATCACTGTTGCGTAGAATGCGACAATTTTCAATTTTTTTACGAAAGAAATGTTTTTGGAGTCAAATTTATTTTGAAAATCTTCATAGACGCGTTGATGTCTTTAGTATTTAAAATGAGCAAAGTCGGATGAAGGTCAAAGGTTGAACTTACTGTAAATTTGTATTTTGTTTTAGGAAAAAATATCTTGAATTAATTAACGAATTAGAAAAAGTATTGTAACAATATAATTAATCTTAAACTAGCGTTCCGGTCTGATTCCCGGTGGATTTTCAAAAAAAATTCCTTTCATACAAATTTTGTCCTGACAATTATGAACACAACAAAAACAGCCAAATCGTTCAATCCGTTCTTAAGTGACGATATTTCATACATGAGGTAATTAAGTTATTATCAGTACTTAGATATTTGATCAGGTGCTTATTTATGTTGACTTCTTATTGCACAAGTATGTCAAAAACACACACACAAACAGAGATGAAGAGGTACAAAGGCCAGTTACAGTTTTTTTATTAACGCTTTGATTTTTCTTGAAAGCGTTGTGTACAAAAATACAAACAAGATGACCCGGGCACGGTAAAGTATCACCACAGAATAAATACTAACGTACAGAATCTTCTCTTTTACAACCGCGATTAAACGAATTCCAACTTTATTGACTGGCACTAAAAGTTCATATTGATTCATACACATTCGCCAGGCGTCTCGCGTCAAAAGGAACGCGTCGCCCGCGTCTTTCTTCCTCCCGCAACTCCCGGCGACACGTTAGGGTTGCGCCGCATTCGTTTTCAATGTCACTGACACAGCGAGAGCGAGAAAGCGAGCGGGTGCGCGGCAAGCCGAGAACCTACTACGATTTGCCTATTCTGTAGGCAAGGCGGCCGATTAGAGCGTACCTACAGTGCGGAGTGATACGTCTCTGGTACCATGACGCTAGTCTTCCGTGCAACAACAGTCACCACAAACCTAAATGATGTGATTGATTGATTGATCGAGCCCCGCAATGTAATGCAACTTGCACACGAAAACTCGCTCCAATGTGAATGGCCTTTTTGTATCAATAGTGATTTAAGTTGCCAAGTGTCCGACCGAAGCAAATTTTTACAACTTCTACCAAAAAGAAACTAAATTTCGGTTTTGTTTCGGTTTCGGCCAAAACCGAAACAAAAACTAACCCTTAGGTAGCTCTAGTGTAAATTTGTAATTTTTTGGTCATTTCAGCTCTAATCTCTTAATTGTTGGATGCACACCGCAACGTAAAACAAACCAACATGTGCAAAAATATTGTGTAGTCTAAAACTTAGATAAAAAAATTTTTTTTTTTCAAACAAAACTACACAAAACAGATAAAGTAGTATTTTATTAGTACTTTAAATCCTTAAAAATAGACAAAGATTTTATTGCAGTGTATTTATTTATATTTCTAATCTAACATTAAGAAAAATATCAGAAAAATGTTGAAAAATACTCGAAAAATATTTTTTTCTTTTCCGAACAAAATTTTTCCATTACCCCTCAGTAGGTACGAGGAAAAGCTGACAGTAACACTGACAGTTTCTGCCACCGATCCACTACGCATCACTCCCGAAAATTGCACGGAAGCTCACTAAGCTAATTTCGATTACGGTCCCAGTTACAGCATATTTCCTGCCGAAACCAAAACTCTCATTTAACGCCGAAACTCGCCGAAGAAACCGAAAGTTCGGCCGGACTTTAGCATCCTTATTCGGACCAGCGTCACGCTCGGCGCCCGCGCCGCAAAGAAAGCCGCGCGCGCACGTGTGCGTTGATTGTTGTAATTGTGCCTTTATGGGGCCACAATGGCGTCGAATGCATCTTCCGAGAGAGCGCCATGGAATAATAAGATTTTTTTTTTACACCTGCGGCTTTATAGTACATGTCGGTAATTTCGTGGTACTCTACCGCAAGTATATATCTATTATATATACCAATGAAAGCGATTAGGATTGTCCGGTTTTAGGGTTCTGAAGTAAATCTTCTAAAATCCGACCACGTGCGATTCGGACTAGTGCACCGAGGGTTCCGTACAAACTTAATAAGAACAGAAAATTGGTCTAACGAAAAGATAAACTGCATTGAGGGAAATTTAAGTTTTGCCGTTGGAAAGTTTGTGTCCCCATATAAACGAAGTGCAAATATAAGTTTGTGATTGTATTTTTTTGTGATAATTATAACTACAAATTTACGGTTTTCGGATTTTTCAATTTTTTTTTCTTTTGAGGTACGCATTCTAGAAAATGCTACTAAACTGTTTGATGCATATACGATCTCTCACTCGACTTAGAAAATGTAGTAACAAGCGACTATATTACTCCGGTATTCTGTGAGAGTTTAGTACTACCCCGGTCGTACCGGCCCATCCGTTCGGCAACCAGCATCTAGAATCAGAGCAGCGTCATAGCTTCACTAAAGCTCTACATCTTCAACTTGGCCAAGAACCATTTCTATCAATATTGATTTGTTTGAAAACTATCAATATGGAGATTCATAAATTGTTTATCAATTTATTTTTATTCATTTCCTGTGCAGTCAGTCCTGTCAGATGTTCTTTGGTCATAGTAAATATCCTTTAAAACTTAATAATTTGAATGTTCCACGTTAAAATTAAAAATTGAAGGATTTTTTGGTTATCAAGATATATATTTTTTTCTTTTATAGAAAATTATCATTTTTTAGAGTAGCTAACTTATAATTTGGTAAACCATCTCATGATGTAGAATATTGCCTGTGGATACGTAATTTATAGCGTTCAGAACGTTACTGCTTTCTAGGATGATTTATTGTCTGCGCATGAGTGAATACTGAATCTATTTATAGATAAGGTTTTTGTGACTGTCTGGACGCTAATAACTATTAATCAAAGTACATATATTTTGTCTCATTAGTATGCAAAATGGTGTCCCCTTTTTCTTGTCACTTTTTTTATGGAGGAAACTTTTAAGGGAGGAAACCTGATGAAGTGAACTAGCAATCCTATGAAAAAAGAGAGTTTAGTTTGAATCTTTTCGAAATACTTAAGTATTTCGAAAAGATTCAAATTCGCGATTGTGATTTATTGAATCTTTTCGAAATACTTAAGTATTTCGAAAAGATTCAATAAATCACAATCGCGAATGAAATACTCATGATGTTTTTAAGTTTTGTATGAAAAACAATAAAACAAACAAATACACTCTTTATTGAAAACAATTAACAAAAGATACCAGATACAATAATAGACGATCCTATCACTTTATGTGTACCTTTAGACAACAATGAAATAAGGAGATAAAAACAACAAATAAATGGAGCTGGCAGAGCGAATGCAAATTATAAGAATCAAAAATAATAATTAACAACTCTAACGGATATTAAAACCAAGCTTTTGCCAGCAGCGGCTTCAGTCGTGTGATAATATTTCTATGTTTTTTACAGAATAAAAAGTATTCTATGCGTTAATCCAGAACATAATCTATCAGTCTGCCGAATTTCGTCTAAATCCGTTTCAAAGTTAATGCGTGGTCGAGGAACAAACATCCAAACATAATAACTTTCACAAGTCTGTGTAACCAAATTTATTTTATTTTAATTTTATTTTTTAAACGTTTAACGTGTCACCTATTATTTAAATCACATTTCGATCACAGAACTGATAGACCTATCACCACATGTGCATAATTTTGCGGTGATATCTTAGATTATACATAGTTAATGCGTAATGTACTCTGAATTGTCGTTGTCACCTCATATGTTCATTTGGTCAAATAGGGTCAAATAGGGGGTTTACATACCTCTTGCTAGAAGAAGGTTGCCTAACAAGCTTTTATTTGTTTTAATTTATTGCATGGAGTTCATTAGTAAATGTGTGTGTGTGTGAGTGTCTAACATACTTATTATATTCATGTGTAACCGTAAGTACTAAGAATTGTTTAGTCTGTGTTTCAGCTACTTAGCATGTTTTACCTGAATGATATTAAATTAAATCAATGTTCTTAAAAACTCAAGTTTTACCATTCATCCCTTTGGCGGTATCGTCTTATGTTTTTATAGTTGCCTTATGTGCTTTTTTTATTTCCAGATCGTCCTCCTCATCTACGAATACGGGTTCCGCGTGGACACTGAGATGGTCACAAAGTCCAAACACAAACCCAATTGGATCAGCATCCTCAACGACTCAGATGCAAGCTTCGACAAAAACCACCACAAAGCAAATTTTAACTTAGACAGAAACACTCTTAAACTACTACCGATCATACTAAAAGCGATAAAGCAGAATAAATACCTAGAAAAAGTTGCAGATGAAAACTCGAGTCAAACACCAAATTATGAAAAACATACGACTGACTTCCCTATCCAGAGGAATGTATTCACAGATGCAAGAAATTGGATACGAATGCCGGCGTCGAGAATGTATGCAATAGAGTATAAAACGTCTCCAATTGTGTTTTTCAAATCGAGGAATTTAGAAACGTTCGCAAAAGCCAGGAAACTGATGGAATCACAGAGGATCATGAACTATTTAGACAGAATGCTAAGTGAGAAAGTTAATTACGGCTCGAATACGCAAGTCGCAAATGGAGAATCATCGAGTACTATAAAAACAACTACTCCTGCTGAAATACCAATTAAAAAGTTTCTTCAATACATAATCCCAGGTCGAGATAGAAATATAACACCTCCAAGGAAAATCGAACAGCCTGTTACGGAAAGAAGAGATCCAGGTTATTGTAAATGTCCTAACAATCTTGGTGAAATTCTAAAAAAACTTGCTTATAATATTGAACAGTTACTTCCGGAAAACGGCGAACGTAAATTAGATATTTCGAAACCTTGCAGCAAAACTAAGATAGTTTCTACTACTCAAAAAATATTAACGACGAAAAGAATTCAAAAAAATATGAATAAACCTATCAAAACATCAACAGAGCACCGTAATCAACAAAAAACTTTAAATTTAAAGCCTAAACTAGACTTTAGACCTGAGACGAAAATCGTTAATGTACAAAATATGATCTCGAATATACCCAATGTGCAAAGTAGGATACCGCATAAAGATCTGGCTGATATCATAATATCCAGTTATAATAAAAAACATAACTGCAAAGAAAGTGATTCATCAAATCGTCTCGATAAAACTACCACAATTAAATCAGTTATTGAACCTACGGAATATATTACTTTGAATAATGTTACTACCACTAGACCAATAACTCCAGAACCAAAAACGAAATTTTGGGATCTCACAACTACAGAGAATTTCGTAATGGCACATCCACTAAATGAGGACATTTTATCTGGTTCTGAGGACATTAAAAAGAAATTTGAGTTTGCTGATAAAGTCACCACTACACCTCCCAAACCAACTGATTTTATTGATAAACATATAGAAGATCATATAACAAGAAATAAAAAAATGACTCTAAAGCAATTTTTACAAAAGTACAAAGAAAGTCAAGCCAACAATAAACCCTTCGTAGATGCTTTATCAAACGTATATAAACCACAAATTTCAGAGTTCCCACAAGTGAAAACTTTTACAAAGCGCGACCCTACGAAAGAAGCAGATTCTCATTCAAAATTTGACTCTAGTACAATGGAAACTTTACTGAATAACGAAATCCCGAATATGCACGTAGAAAACAATACAAGAACAAGGTCGGTTGAACCTATTACGACAATTACTGAAGAAGATTTGGAGACTATGTTTCCTGAATTAATTGACAACGATGCGATTCTTATTAATGAGACGGCACTTGCGGAATCACTTCGTAAATTAGGCATAAGTTCACAAGAAATATCACATTCAATAAGGCCTCAAAGCAGACCACCCTTTTTAGAAATTCGACGTAATGAAGGGAGACATGAAGATCCAGATTATGACCCAGATACAAATTTAAATCATTATGCCTACGACTAATTACTACTGTATAGCTAAATTCAGTCAGATGTTTATAATGAGGATGATGTTTAAAATTATATTGTGTTTGTTTTACATCGTATTTGCTTTTGTCATATTGCGTATTGTTATTATGTCGTCAATTTATTTTAATAAACAAAGTGAGTAAGCAAGTAACCTGTATTGAACTAAACTTTATGGTATTTATTGTCATACATATGTTCTTTGTTCCAGGTAATTCTACTAATCTACGAATACGCGATTGCTGTAGAATCTAATATAGTACAAAAGATCCTATACGGTTATGGTAACGACAGCAGTCTAAATGGTACAGAAGACAACCCAATAGCAGATAGGCTCGACCGAAGTTACTTCGGGTTTGATCAAGACTATTACGAACGAATGCCTCTTCTTGTTAATGCAATGCAAGAAAATCATTATATCGATCCTATATTAGAAATGTCTTTTCCGGCAAAAAGAGCTCGAATACTCAAAAACAAAACGACAACGACCACAGTTAATTATAAAACATCATCTATTAGAAGAACTAGTCCTAGACCTTTTATCTTCGAATACAGGAGTCCTACCCCTACGCCTTTCAGCAGAACCTTTGGCTCCAAGAGTTGGGTCGAGAGTTATCGCAATGCACAAAGGCTTCAAAATCTCCAGCAAGTCATCCAATACCTTGAAAAGACTATTAATGCTAAATTTGGAGACTTATACACGATGCCTTCAAATACACATATAGCTTTTTCTGGAGTCTATGTTCAGCCGTCAGTGGATACTAAAACAAAGGAAGTAAAACCTACGACACCAACTTTAGATTTGCTTTTACAAAGTTCCAACAAGGTAGAGACGAGAACCAATCATCTGTCAGATCCTCTATTCAGTTTTAAACCTGATAACCCTGGTGACGTTAATTTACTGGCAGATGGCTTCAGATTTTCACCAACTCCGAGTCTCGCGAAAGATAAAAATCCAACAATCCCAATGTTTAGACCGATATCGTATCGGAAGAAACAAGAAAATGATAGTAAGAATGTTGTTGACTTACTACAAGGATCGAGTGATATTAAACACGTTGAGTCGTCGACTGTTGACAAACCGAATTCTTTCAGCGTCATGCTTAAATACATTCCATTGAAAACAACCATTAATACAGATTATAAACAAGACGATGGTACGTCGTCAACTATCAACAAAGTGTACTTCACCACGTCACGACCGGTCAGAGTCCAATTTAAAAGAAAATCAAATGGTCCCGTTCGGCGAATGTACCCTCCTAGATCTGTAACTAAACCTAATATAAATCGGTCGAGAAATCTTAAAGATGTTTTAAGAAAATCTGAACAAAACAAAGAAGCAACTATGATTGTTCACGTCAACTTGTATCCACAGAAGATAGAAGTAAAAGACTTTAACAATGTAACCGAAAATAACAAAGATTATACATCAACGACTGAAATAATCAAGGGTCCACAATTAACTACACGACCGGAATTATCTGTAGCTCAAGTTGAAGACCATCATGTTGGGAGTTCGGGAATAATATCAATTGAATCCAGGTTAACATTACCGCCACCGCCTCTTGTAACATCTATACCAGTTTTTGATACGACGGTGGCAAGCACTGAAGTCTATAGCTGGCCAACAAACCCTCCAGACATGGTTAAGTTCAGCCCAGCAGATGCTAAGGTTCCTGATCAATATAGACACTTAAGAGAAATAGAAATAAACACCCATAATCCGATTGGAATAAACAGGAGAAACTTTCGAGACAATATGGTTACGCATGCTGATATCGAACCTTCAACGCTTATAGTAAAATTAAAAAATGAAATTAGAAGTACTACATCAAGTGCTGTATCAGAAGAAATTCTTGAAGAAGAGTCTGACGAAACCACTACAGTTCCCACATATGTTCCACAAATAAACGGTCATTACAGAAGCATTAATCAAAATTCAAAAACGATTAATAATTGGTTCGATTCGAAAAACGAAGATGACAGAAAAAAGAGGCTTGATATTATTGCCACTGGATTAAGGAAACCTACGTATATTGAAATAAAACGAAATAATACCAATATTAGTTTTGAAAGAGATAGTGATGATGATGAATAAATTAAAATAACATCATATTAAGCAGGTGCAGGGCATTAGAGTTCTGACAGCCGTAGGCAAACTATGAACCTTTACACCCCCCGCCTGTACTGTCTGCGCCCGCCCAGCCCTGTATTTTGTAAATAAGTCGCACGCTTAGTATTAAAGTGACCCATTTCTGAATAATACACGTCCCAAAATATCACCTTAATTAAAAGACATAGGGTTTAATTTTGGGAAATATCATATTCAGAATTGAGTCGCTTTAATTCTAAGGGTGCGAAGTGGTGCTCGCAATGGTCCAGGAGTACGATTTTTGAATCTCACCAGGAGACTAAAGCTTACCAAAATGGCCGAATCTCTATGAGAAACGGCCATTTTGATGAGCTTTAGTCACCCGGTGAGACTCAAAAATCTCACTCCAACGCCTCCTTCGGTCCTTGCGCCCTAGGCTCTAACTAGGCTAGAGTCTAGCCTACTTAGTCTATGGGTAAATTAGGCTCTTAGGTGACCTGTAAAACCTTGTTAGGTTTTTTAAACCGGCACTCACAGACTTAACTTTTAAGTAAAAAATAGGTAATTTATGGTTTTCTATTTGGAACTGTGGAAAACTTTGTAAATAAATCTGTTGGAATTATTTAAATACTTCGTGTTTTATTTTATTTATAATAAAATTGTAACCCAGAATTTAACTACAAGGTTATTAGTCAATTTAGGTTGGCGTAGCACATATGCATACAATTATGACATGAAAAAATATTGTGTTTTACCAGTAAAAAAATTACACTTTACATAAAAAGTGTACTGAATAAACAAATAAAGATTAAAAAATTATTGCATTTCATTAATCACTTCGATAATAAATAGTTAAACTTTCTTTGTTAGTTTGTATGTATGGGGTAATCTCGGAAACTCCTAAACTGATTTGAAAAATTCTTTCACAGATAGAAAGCTACATTATCTCTGACGGACATAGGCTACTAATTCCAGGCAAACGAAGTCGCGGGCGTCCGCTAGTACTGTATAATATTGTACAACCATGTCATATTAGTCGAAAAGCGCCATCTCTTGTCGAAGAATGCAACTACGTGCAATATAATAAAGCAACCAAACCTTGCGCTTGATCATGATAACCATAACATTACGTCATAATGAGCGTGCTTTTGGTTCGTGACCTGTGCAATAGATGGCGTTCGATGCCTAAATCGTTTGAAAGTAACAAGGTTATTGTTTTGTAAGCTACAATTTGTTCTTAGGTATGCAAAAAATGTAAACATTCCAATTAAGTATTGTTAAATAATATTTGATTCAGTATTTAGTCTGATAATGTTTGTAATCGTGTAAAAAGACAAATTACGCTTATTTTTTTACTAGCAAGTAATCAAATTTATCTATAGGGAATTAGGGAAGTGTAGCAAACTGGTTTGGGAGAGATCAATGGAGTTTATATAAAACGGTTTCAAGTTGTTGATAAATAAAACATCTTCAAAACGGAACATCTTTTTAACTATTAAAAAAAGTCTTAAACAGGCAGGATTGCTTACCTACTTAGGCTTTGCTTAAGCCGACTTAAGAACTTAATTTTAAGAATTAAGATAAATCTCAGCCAACCTCCCATTTCCCATAGTCACAGACCTATCACCTTTCCCTCTACAATGACCTTATTGTTTTGCCCTCCAAAATGCATGACCCACTGTCTATCTCTTTCCCACACACATGCCTCCATCTGTCCATCTCAGCTCACGCATCTCAAGAAAATCCCCGTTACTTTTACCTTTGCAAAAAGGTTGTATCTTGCAGATATTGAGAGACGGAGCGGAGGAGCGCAGCTGTCTCGCTCCAACTTGGAGAAAACGTGGTGGGTGAGCGAGGGAGGAAATAACTAGTTTACGTACCGGTGCCGCAAGTTTTGACAGTACAGTTCGAACACAGCGGAGTCAGAACGTAACAAAAATGTTTAATAATAAATATTGAAGTGTTTTAAAGACTGTGTGTGCAGTAATGTGTGCTTATTCTTAGTTTAGTGTTAAAAGTGCCGAATAAGGGAATTTTGTGAAGGTGAGTTCGGGTAACTGTATTTTGTACAGTTAGACTGTTTACGCGAACTTTCTTCGGTTAGTCACCAAGGACGTCATTTGTAAGAATATTTGCGTAACTTAAAGCTATTAAATGTATGACACGTTCTAATACTTTAATAAGAGTAACTTGTTTAACCCACACCCGTCATGATCTAATAGAAATGGCTGAACCGATTTTGATTCAGTCGTTTGACGTCTTTGAGTCTATAGATAGACCGACAAGGCACACCTATTCAGTCCTCAAAGTGCTACTTTTAAAAACCCTTTTTAATTACCCCCTCATTCATAAACGCTCAGTAAACCAATATTAGTTACCACAAGTGTCGTTTTTATCGTTATTATTATTATCAGCGGGTGGTAGGACCTTGTGCAAGGTCCGTCCAGATCGATACCAACATCTTGCTCGCTAATCCTGCCGCTAAGCAGCAGTATGAAGCAGAGGTATTTCATCTAAGCCCTCTGGGTTGGCAACGCATCTGCAATCTTTTTGGTGTTGCGGGTGTCTATAGGCGATGGTAATCACTTGCCATCAGGTGACACTTACTTGGTTGCCTTCCTATTTCATAAAAAAAAATTATGACGTTAACAACGTAAACATATTTTAGTTAAAAGAGGTTTGTAAACTTTTATCACCCGACTGCCCCCAGAAGGAAGCCGTAGAATCCAGAAAAGGTTTGGTTAATGTAGGTACCTAAATAGAAACCTTTCGATGCCTTTTAAATATTACTTAAATTTTATAAGACATTGCAGGCGGGGACAAATCAAAGTATGCTTGGAGGTGCTCAAAGTTGTTTTGTAATTTTTGTTTGTTCCCGCCTTCTCCCTATAACATTTAAGACAGGTATTTAAAAGGCTTTGCATGTGTTTCTATCTACCTAACATTAACCAAACTTCAAATAAATTTAAATGATAATGACAACACAAATAAATGGGGTAATGGCAGGACTCAAACCTGCAACATCAGCATTCCGTGCCTTGCGTTTACCAGTTTCGCCACATTACCAGCTACCATACCCTGCGAATTGTTCAATGTGTTTTGTTTTTACGGTCATTAAATTATTGTTTTTTTTTTGGGTATAACTACCCGCGGTGTCATCTATGAGAAACTTAATCTAGTTATCTCATTCAACTTGGTCATTTATGAATGGCCGTTAGCTGACGAGAGATGACGCCATTTGTTGTTAAACACTGTCATTACCCTTAATTTGTTTTTGTGTTATCATTATCATTAAAATTTATTAGAATGTTTAAAAACATATCGAAAGTAAATTTCGATTACAAAAATTGACCAAACTCTTTTTGATTATAGAGTTTATTTTTCTCTACTTTCCGTTATTTTTTACATGGGCAGGTTTTTGTTATTAATAAAAAATATGAATAAAAGTAAATATTAGGTCATTAAAAAATTGACGGTAGGTGTATGATCTTAATCTGTGATTTTAAACTTACGACCATAATAGTAAATAACAAGTAGGTATAGTCGACAAAGTAATTGCTTGACTACTTTTCGACCGTATTACAAAGGGATAAGGTTCAAAAGTGGTCAAGCAATTTCTTGGTCGACTATACATGGGGCGCCAACTTGTTGCGCGTCTGATTGTCTGTGGCATCAATGCTGCAATGGCATCATAGCTCTGAAACGAGTGGAGTATTTGAATGTGTTTATTTAATTCAATTATGAAGGCAGGTTTCATGTTTGGGAGAAAATGTTACGGCGGTTAAAAAGATACAGCCGAATGGCAAGTCCTGTTTTTTTTTGTGGTTTAACGGCCCTGGATTATTGTCCTTTTGAGCCAGTCGAAAAAGGCAAGTCCTGTGGGCACTAGAGTTGCCAAAATTTTCTCGGTCGAATATAGCATTTTTGAGAATAAGCTAAGAAAATATATAGTACGCTTCACAAGAATATAGTATTTTTTGGAAAGATAAAAAAAGACAATGGTCTATCTATTCTATCTTTTTTATAACGTGACAAGTGCTCGAAATGTAGTATATTTGCGTACTATATATTAGTTCAACGGTATACATATAGTACGGAGAGCCGATATATAGTAAAACACTATTTAATATAGTACGGCTGGCAACCCTAGTTGGCACCTTTCTAGTACGAAACCCTAAAAAGGTCCCCTTGTTAGTGATAACTATGTATTTCATTTATTTTTTATTTATTTTATGAAATAAGAAGGCCAACAAGCAAGTGAGTCATCTGATGGTAATAGTGATACTCATCGCCTATAGACACCCGCAACACCTAAGAGATTGCAGATGCGATACCAACCCAGAGGGCTAAGCTGAAATACCTTTTGTGCCAGTAATTGCACCGGCTGTCTTGCTCTTCCCGCCGGAACACAATAGTGCAAGCGCTGCTGCTTAGCGGCAGGATTAGCGAGCAAGATAGTGGTAGCGATCCGGACGGACCTTGCACAAGGTCCTACCACCTACAAGTGCACCTACATGTGTTGAACAACGAAAGTTATAGCCAATATGTTCCGTTCACATTCAAGAACCATTGACCACCCCGCTAGGAAATCTATTCGTGAGTGTATTGTAATTGTAAGTATTGTAACCCAGGCCAACCAAACCGGAAGGAACCGGTTTTTTTCAAACACAGCATCACCGCGTTTAAGTTCTTAACAAAAACGCGTTACGTTACGGGTAAACCTTCGGTCGGCAAGTTCCCACGAGCATTGTTCACGGGTCACTGGCATGCCGCCATAGGCTGCGCGTACACATGATGCAAATGTTCAACTAGAAAATCATAGTTAACACCTTTCTTTTTGGTCGGGGGTTCCGTACTGCCGTGAATATATCACTACGAATTACGCTGAAATTAAAAGCTACTTCAGCGGCCCTAACATGACAGCCCAGATTTAGTTTAGGGGTTAAACTGCCCTGCGTCTCTGTCTAACTAGTGTCATAATCATAAGACAGGAACGCAGATAGAGATAAACTAAACTTGGCCAGTCATGTTACGGCTTTTTTTATAGAAAATTGGAAGGAAAAACGAGCAAGTGAGTCACCTGATGGTAAGTGATTATCACAGCGCATAGACACCCGCAACACCAAGGAGGTTGTAGATACGTGCCAACCCAAAGGGCTTAGATGGAATACCACTTGTGCCAATAATTTCACCGGCTGTCTTGCTCTCCACGCTGGAACACAACGGTGCAAGCACTGCTGCTTAGCGGCGGGATTAGCGGGCAAGATGGTTGGAGCGATCCGAATGAACCTTGCTCAAGGTATACTACCACCTGCAAAGATGACGTTCTAATCAAAAAACACGCTTTATAGGGACCTCCTCAGTTTTGTCATTTTTGTTATTTGTCGTTATACTATACCAGCCATAATAATAAACACTACCTATGTAAAAATTTTAAGTATGTACCTACCTGTTACGGTTCAAAAGACACAACCTTGAGACAAACAGACAAACGAACAGCTGTAACGTAATAAAAGGGTCCCGTTGGCCCTTGGCGTACGCAACCCTAAAAAATACAAATTAAAAAACATTTTAAATTTGTAGCATTATGGGACCGAACAGAGAGATAGAGAAGGCTTTTAGGGGGTTCAAAGGGGGAATGAGTTAGTACCTCTACACTAAGTAAAAAAAACCAAGGCCAAAAGCTAGTATTTAATGTAGTTTCCTTGTTAACTTCACCTTCGTTAGTTTGGTAACAACAATAAAGCATTTTTTGCGAATATACATTCGTAATTATAGACGAATAGACAGACAGACACATTTGTATGTAATAATCACGTCACCAACAAATAAATCAGCTTGCCTCACGCTAAAAATTAAAACGTGCCACCAAACGACAAAAAGTACGGTTAGCATTCGACACGCAGACATTAAAATAATGCAACGAGGTGAGTTTTCTGTCACGTAACACTTAATAAAGCTAGAATTACAACTAGCCTGTAATGTAAACACGCATTTTTAGTGTTTGAGTTGTTTTTAATAACTACCCGACTGCAGCCAGAAAGGGAGAGTTATGTTTTTTTACGGTCGTTGATTTAGCCGTTATTTTATTGATATATGTTTGTTATTATTGACTGTTAAGTGAATCTCAATTATAAAACAATCAAGTATTACGGATATTAAATGGTCTAGTGGTTTTAAGGCGATTTATAAGGCTGAAGCCACACTGAAAGCGGCAGGCTAAAGACTATTGCGTACCCAGCGCTCTCCATATAAACGCCAATAACGTATTCGACCCTCCAAACCTTAATCAATCCATGCCTTACCTTAGCCATGTTTTTTTTGTTGATTATAGTTTCAAAATATAGACGCATTGTCATTTTGTATGAAATTCGTAAAATTTAAATATTGTCAAATCTATGAAGAATATTGAGAAAACATACAAACCTAGTTCCAAGGCATAATGATAACATACCAAAAAATTATTGCCATAGGCTAAGAGGAGTGTCAACCCAGCCCCGAAAAGCTCTCCCCATACAAACGGCGATAACGTTTTCCACCCTCTAAACCTTAATCTATGGCAATGATTTTTTGGTATGTTGTCATTATGCCCTAGAACTAGGTTTGTATGTTTTGATTTTTTTAATATTCCTCATAGATTTGACAATATTTGCATTTTAGGAGTTTCATACAAAACACAAAAGCGTCAATATTTTTGAAACTATTAAGAATATTCAAAAAATCAAAACATACTAACCTAGTTCTAGGGCATAATGACAACATACAAAAAAAATCATGGCTGTAGGTTAAGGTTTAGAGGGTGGAAAACTTTATCGCCGTTTGTATGGGGGCGCTTTTTAGTGCTGCGGCCCTAATATGACAACCCGGCTTTAGTTTAACCCCTCCCTGTGTCTCTGTCTAACTAGTGTCATAAGAAAGGGACGCAGATAGATATAAACTAAACTCCACACACTCCTTTTAACAGAATGCGCTTTGAGATAGGGTTATGTTCGTGTAAATGCCCCTAATGTGCAATGGTTTCGAAAATTCTTTTATTTGTAGTATTCACAACAAAAAACAGAAAAGGTAAAGATAAATATGTTGCAAAACATGCGTTGCAAGAGGCGCTGTCTTTACTTCTAGGTAATTGAGAAGTTAACGCTAACGCGTTCGAGGTGTTTTTAGTAACAAAAAGTTACACTAGTTGGTTCAAGGGGTATCATTGGCTAACACCGGAATTTATTGCACTGTACGTTGCTTAAAAGCCCCGCAACCAGATTAACACATTAAAAAAATCCCAACCTTACAATAGCACGAGTTGCCTCAGATCCCACTGGCCACAGAGCTTCGCAACCCGAGATCAAGCCGAGAGATCAGAGCGTGACGTAACGCATTGTCTTTGACCGACAACAGATCTGAGGCGTCTGTAAAACCCTGTCGCAATGAGTGATAGCTGAATCTGCCCGAGAAGTGGTTCTGACGATGATTGTGATACGGTTCTGCAGGTTACACAAATTGGTTGGCGGTACAATGAACCGGTGTCAGTCAAAAAGTAGGATAACGGCGCCATTAAAATGTTCTGATGGTGCGTGACCGAACCACGATTCGATAGTAAACGTGTAACAGTCGGAATGCTGGGAATTTGATTCGGTTTATGCTGATTTCATATGTACTCGTATGCTGAGTGGGTCTTTTTAGTTATATTCAATACAACATATTTCTGTTGTTCTATCTTTCTTTCTTTTTATTTGGGAAATATTTATTTCAAGTAATTGCTTTTTTTATGAAATAGGAAGACAAACAAGCAAGTGGGTCACCTGGTGGTAAGTGTACACCACCGCCTATAGACACCCGCAACATCGATGAGATTGCAGATAGGGCTAAGATGGAATACCTCTTGTGCCAGTAATTACACCGGCTGTCTTGCTCTCCACGCCGGAATACAACAGTGCAACCACTGCTGCTTAGTGGCAGAATTAGCGAGCGAGTTGGTGGTAGTGATCCGGACGGACCTTGCACAAGGTCCTACCACCCGCAACTATGGGAAACTGTACAGAGCGTCTAGTGTACGTTTTTGTTACAATTAACGCAAAAAACACGTTAGAGTTAACCCTCTATTACTATGGAAGCAAAGACAGCGCCTCTAACGGCGCGTATCTGCAACAAAACGTTTGCATACAATTTAGGAGTAAACGTGACTTATGTCTATAGTAAGCATTTATCATTTCGTTGCTATATGGACTGTATTTGTTACTTTTTTAAAACAAATATGATCCCATAAACTGCACCCCGTAATCCGATTAGGACATTGGGAAAATAAGCACATAAGAGAAATAAATGCCTAATTTATTTTTGCTTAATAGGGAGTCTTTTTATATTTAATAATACGATATGGATAACCAAACGAATGCTCTAGACGTTTCAGTCGTAATGGCAAAGAAAGCGCGACTTGGACATTTTTTGTGAAGAAACTGGTGTGCGGTTTCCAGAAATGGTTAACCAGTCTTCATTAACCAACCACGACTAAATATCCAAGTTGCATCGATTTACCGGACTGAATGAAAGTGCTTAGAACGATATTGGTATGACACGACGCAACACAAAGCGATTTTAGGATTTAGTTCTGCATCTTCCACATAAGTTTAATTAATGGTTCTAATAATTACTAGTATGCAATGTGAAATATATGATTTTAAGTATCCAAGAAATACGGACTTTCCCGCTTTTTGGATGTTTAAACACAAAGCATTACGCGAACGATGGACATTATGGTATCAGGCTTCCGCTTTCGATACCGGTTTCCGTCTAATTAGATCCGAATAGAGGGTCCCAAGAATACTTCGGGGCAGCTGCCCCGGGCGGCAGTTTCAGGTGGCGTCAAAATCATATATATATTATCTCAAACACTGCAGAGAGAGGGCGTCACTATCATATTTCTTCCCCGCTTCGAAAAAATCGTAGACCCGGGGCCTGTTAATTGCACTATTTGAAAACATGGTCACATCAGGAGATTTTATAAGTCTTAGAGCGCAGTAATCATAAGTCTTGTAGAACTGTTCTGTGTTTGACGACCTGTATGGCACAGTGGCACATGTGTCTGCTTCCTGTGCAAGAGGTCCCGGGTTCAAATCCTGGTATGGGCAAATATTTGTGTGACGAACACGAATGTTTGTACCTGAGTCATGAATGTTATTTGTATTTAAGTATGTATTTATCAATATATAAGTATGTTTATCCGTTGTCTAGTACCCATAACACAAGCTTTGCTTAGCCTTGGGACTAGGGCAATTGGTGTAAATTGTCCTAAGATATTTATTTATTATTTATTTATTTATAATTGTCAAGAGCTACCAATCTGCCTGCATTACAGATGGCAGAAATAATAGCCAACCGTCGCAAGGTGGCCACGATAGTGAACGAGCCAAACCCACTCATCATCCTGCTTATCATCGCGCTGCTGCAGCAATGTGCAGCGCAGGTGGTCAACAGGGCACCGCACTTCGTGCCACAGTTGGGGGACATGTCGCAGTTTAGTCTACCTGAGGACACTCCAGTCGGCACACCTGTCTATCACTTACAAGGTACGTAGCTTACAGTCTGTGGGGGAAAAAAAGTCATAGGATCTGATGGCGCAGCAGTGCTGTCCCTTGCTACAACAGTTTTCTTTCCACACGGGCTGTATTGGTGCAGCATAAGGGTATGTAAAAAGGTTTATATAGTTCTTAATAGCATTTGGAGATGGTCTGAATTGCAACCAGTGAACGAATTGTAATTTTAATTATACTGTGTATATGCAGTTAAATTGCTAAATATCGTAGCCAACCGTACCTTGCGAGAACTATGATTTGTAACATATTCAACTTGAAAAATAAAAGTAGGGGTAAAAAAAACGAAAGTCATGGTAGCCTCTAAACTTTACGACGACAAGAGTCAAAGCAAAATCATCAAAATTAATAAAAAAAGCTCGTGACTTAAGTTAGCCCTGCATTTGGTCTTAATCCCATCGATATCCTACTTCAGCGGCCCTAACATGACAGCCCAGGTTTAGTTTAACCCCTCCCTGCGTCTCTGTCTAACTAGTGTCATAAGAACGAGACTCAGATAGACATAAACTAAACTTGGCCAGTCATGTTAGGGCCACAGGGACATATATAGTTTTCAGCCTTTACTGCCTAGAGCGCCCCTGAGATGCTTTGTTTTTCACTGTTGATAACGTTTGCTACCACTGCAAAGGCTCCCAATTCATTTCTCTTATTGAGCTAATTAGATCACTTGAGCGAAGATCAAACAACACTAACAGCTTCATTATATTTGCAGGAATAGACCCTGAGAACAGCCAGCTCCGGTACTCCATATCAGGACAATTCTTCACCGTAGACCCACTGACTGGAGTGGTTACTCTAGCCAAAAACCTGGACCGTGAGGAGCAGGCATCTCTGGAAGTCATCATCAGCATAACTGGTCAGTATACCATTGTACAGAAGCTGATAGTTATCTTACTCTCTCAAATTGTAACCAACGCCCCAAAATACAGGCTCAGCCTGGTTTGGGGTCCGCTGGACACTGCCCATTGTATTTTACACATTTAGTACTTAATGGTTTACAGATGAAGGCATCGCCAACACTGATCCAAATACGGTCTCACTCCGCCGCGTTATTCCCGTAAAAGATGTGAACGACAATCCACCCGTCTTCCACAATAGACCGTACATCCTCAACATCAGCGAAGCTGTGGTCGTTGGCAGCGAGATTGAGGTACCTCTTTTATGTTAATTTATAGCAGAATACTAGTACAAAATATAATAATAATACTTAAGGTTTTAACAGCAAGAAAGAATGCGCTTTCCCCCGTTCTTCAGTTCTTACTCAGAATACACAATCATAAGTTTAAGACCTCAAGATTAAGCTCTAAGCTCCACCAAAGCTTGATAAGTTCGCACACTCCGCACGTTGGCCCCTTATCAGCACCCTGGTTACTACAAGATTCTTATTTTAGGTTAATCCGAAGATAATAGTAACAGATAAAGATGAGGGCTACAATGCTGAAATCAAAGTGACGTGCACCACAAAGGCGAAAGGAAGCGATGCAGAAGCCTGCGCAACCTTCAGGGTGGTTACTGATATGGTAAGAAGTGTCTTCTTTTGTATGATATTTTCATGCCTATATTTTATCTCTACACAAACAGGCGCATCTTAATGAAGTCGTCGATCCCTCTTCTAACTTAATGTATCAATCTGCGCCAGGTCTTTTGCATTAAAATTTGAATTATCCTTCATTTTCCAGATTTCCCCCAATGAGTTCCAAGCGCGTCTCTTCCTCCAGCAGCCGCTGGACTTTGAGAGCCGCTCAGCCTACGTTGTCAGCCTAGAGGCCGCGGATGTGTCGGAGCGGCCGCAACGCGCGCTGGCAAGCGTCGCCGTCGCCGTGCGGGACGTGCAGGACCAACCGCCCGTGCTGGTCAACGCTCCGTACTCCGCTACTGTTGCGGAGAACACCCCACCGGTTGGTTTTAACATCATCATCAGACGGCAAAGCAAAATATACCACATACGATAGCTAAGCAGCAAGTTTACGATATTTTGTAAATTTTTAGCAGTTTGACAGCACTTTAAAGACAAACAAGAGTGGATGACAGGCATGTACAAAAGATAGGACAGGGCCAAAACTAAAAAGTGCCATTATGAGTATCGAAAATAATCATACCTATAATGTAGTATAGGACTATAAAACTACAGATAGATAATTGTAGTTTTAGTTTAATACTTATTTTTAAATGTCCCATTCAGTATTTATGACAGTACAATAATAAAAAATTTTTGCTAAAAAAATGCTTTGATTTTAATGTATTAGTTCGTATAAGGGGTGGTTAAGTAAAAAACTTTTAATACGCCGTTTGCGAGTCATCACATCAGCTATCACAGAGTACTGGTTGGTTGGAGATAGCAGACCCTTTAGCAACTCTTTGTTCTACAAACCAGACCTAGCTACTTAAGAATCTGTAATACCTACCTAACCTACCTTCTATTGCTCTCTCCAGAATACCAGCATAATGGAGATCATAGCGAAGGATGGCGACACGGCCAATCCTCGACCAGTCTTGCTGACCCTCGAAGGCGATAGTGAACAGTACTTCAAGCTTTTACCAGAGAGGCCCATCGGTCGAGCTGTACTAGTCACAACTGATAATCCCATTGATAGGGAGAGTGATGTTGTCATGCAGAGTGGAGGAGTTTATAACTTCTTTGTTAAGGTGAGAATAAAAAAAAGTGAATATTGAAATTGAAATTATGACTTCTAAAGGTTTTTTTAGCGTTAAATTCATTAAATACCCAGATAAATCCGAGGATATTGGTACTAAGCTTCCAATATTTGATTATTTAGTTAACAAGTGGTTGAAAATAGTTAAATGACTTATAACTGATAAAGTACTTACATTTCAGGCTACAGAACTTATAAATAATGAAGTGCCATCAGACTATACAGTCACGCCAGTAACAATAATAGTCACGGATGTGGATGATCATGTACCTAAATTCAATAAAGAACAATTTGATGTGTCTATTCCCGAAAATATTGAAAATGGTAGTCCCATACCCGGCCTATCTATTTACGTAGAAGACAACGATATCGGGCAAAATAGTAGATATGATTTGTGGCTAAGGGATGTCTATAACTCTGAAGGAGTATTTTCTATTAGTACAGATCATGGTGAGGGTAGAACACCAATCAGTATTAAAGTTAAAGATTCATCTCAACTTGATTATGATGTTGACGATGATGATAAAAGACTGTTTAGTTTTGATATTGTTACCTCAGTCGGTAATATTGAATTAAGTTCGGCAAGAGTTAATATTAAACTTCTAGACATGAACGACAATGCACCAGTTTTTGACCAATCTAGTTACAAATTCAACGTTAACGAAAATGCTACTATAGGCACTAAAATAGGGGAAGTAGCAGCCACGGATAGAGACTACGGTATTTTTGGAGAAATTGAATATTCAATCACTGGTTTTGGATCGCATTTGTTTAAAACTGAAAAAACCAAAGGAGGCTTGTATGTTGGACAAAAACTTGACTATGAAAAGCAAAAGAGCTATAGCTTAACGCTTATTGCCAAAGATGGAGGTCGCAAAGTAACTACAACTAGTTTGTACATCGATGTATTGGACGTAAATGACAATGCCCCAATATTTGAAGCGCCGGAATACAGCAGGACCATAAGGGACGGAGCTACAAGTTTTGAGCCTCAATTTGTTGTTCGTGTAAGTAACCATTATATTTTATTTTGAATCAATTATAAAGATGAAAACCGAAATTATATATAATTAAAATAGCATGCGTAGCAGTTTTTAAGACTTCTGAATTCTAATGTAATTTTAAGATGTGCAAATCACTTCTCTGAGTGCCTATTTATGGATGATATGCTTGTCAACAGGCCACAGATGCTGACGGCCCTGCTCAGGGCGGCGGTCGCGTCAGGTACTCCCTTGAGTCCGACAACAGCATCACACATAAAGGAAACGTGTTCACAATAGATGAAGATACAGGCGAGATAATGATAATCGAGAAAGTAGAGACCATGGATACGCCGAGGGGACAATATGAGTTGGTCGTGAGAGCTACTGACTATGGTAAGATTTTCAAAGACACGACAATGTTTAAATTGGTTAGATTAGTCATATTGATTTTTAAGATAAAAAAGTGTGTTCTACACTTGAAACTATCAGTTAATTAACAGTAACAGTAAATTGATTGGAATTATTTAAATGCTGCTAACAATAAAAAAAACAATTCTTGGCTTTGGTATCCTGTACACTACCAGTAAATTAAATGATACGCCCTTTGTGCTATTGAAGGTTCACCACCACTTCATAACGAAACCCGAGTTTACATCCGGGTGGGTGTCCCCGGTAACCAACGCCCCACATTTAAAGGCAACTACCACCACTACAAATACACCGTCACTCAACATCCTGATAGCAACGAGGATTTCACCTTCGATCTCAATCCCATGAACTACAAGGCCAGCATCAAAGAAGATGCAAAGCCAGGGCAGAATGTGACGATGGTGATAGCGAATGATCCAGATGGGTTAGATGATTTGCTAACGTATCATATTGTAGCTGGTTCTAAGGATAATTTTGTTATTAATGAGAAGTAAGTATAAAATTTAGATCACATGCTTGACCTTGCAAGAGTTGTTATTGTCGAAATAAAAAAAAATTTAATAAACCTACTAAATAATCTTGCGAAATCTTGACGTAACATAGCCTTTGAAAATCGGCAAACCGTTGCAAAAAAAGAGTCATCTTGAAAGGATGATAAATAATGAACTCTCCAATCGACTGTTTTATTGTTATTGAAGTTGGTTATTTATTGACCTTTTGGACAGTGTAGTTATAGTAATTTTAAACTTCAATTTCAGGACTGGCCTTGTAACAGTGTCAAACGACGCTAATCTGGATCGGGACGTCAATGCTGATCGATATGAGATCATAGTTTCAGCAGTAGACAGCGGAAAGCCAATACCAGAAACAGCTACTACCACAGTCTTTGTTACTATCCAAGACGTTAATGACAAACCACCAAAGTTTAACGACAGCGAATCCACAACGTATATTTCTGAGAAAACCAAAGTCGACGATGTGGTCACTCAACTTGTTGCCTACGACACAGATGTGAATTCTGTACTTAAGTATAGCATCATGGATCCTATTAAGGCTTTTTCTAAAGCTGGCGTGCAATTAAAACCAAGTACACCATATAATTATAATCATATTTTTCGCATTAATGAAGACACTGGGGAAATAATAGTCAATGATACTTTGGATTACAGTAAAGCGTCTATAATTATTCTAACTATAAAAGTAGTGGATATAAATGCTGAGGTCGAAAAAGATAAACAATTTGCTGTAGTTGAACATACAATTTACATTCAACCATATGCAGATAAAAATCCACAATTTACAAATCCTGGTTGGACTACATCTCATCCTGTGATCTATCATAAAATTAAAGAAGAACAGCCTATTGGCAGTACTGTTTTAGTTCTTATGGCTGAAGATCCGATTTCCGGTCATTTAGTGTCCAATTTTAAAGTAATTAATTCAGAAACTGGTCTGTTACAAGTAGACCCTTTAAGTGGGCAAGTTGTGTTAACTAAACATCTTGATTATGAAGAATTGATCACACCGAATCTGACATTAACTGTAAAAGCGACAAGCAATGATGGTAGTAAACATACTATGGCCAAAATTATTATTGAAGTCATGAATTTGAATGATAATCCACCTAAATTTGACAAAGAAGTAAGGAACAATACTGATATCATTTCATTATTAATCCAAATAACCTTTATGTTACTATTAATTAAATTAAATTTTAGCTTTACAAAGTGAGTGTCTTAGAATCAATAAAGGATGAAGAACAAATTCTAACAGTCACAGCGACAGATGCAGACGCTATGTTGACTGAAGAAGACAAAACAAAAGGCTATTCAGAACTACGATACAGGTTGAGAGGAGACAATTCCGATTTGTTCACCATAAATAATGTTACTGGAGTAATAAAGGTACAACACTTATTTTTTTCTGAAATTGTTCAATTGAATGATACATTTAGCAATAACGAGGAATCTGACTTTTTAATCATGTTTTAGCTGGCACCTAACAAAACTTTAGACAGAGAGCGCCAGTCTGTACTAAGGTTGGAAATAGAAGCAGTTGATATGCCAGGAGGCGGTGCCGAGAGACTCAAATCAACGGCAACTATACTGGTTGATGTACTTGATGTTGATGACAACTCGCCTGCTTTCGAAAAAGCCGTGTATACTGGTAATTGTGCTTTAGTTACTAACACGCATAAGTTACACTGTAAGGTGTAGGGCAGAGTGGGAATGCTTACTTTTATAGACTTCCGAACCCAAAGGGTGCCAACAGACCTATTGCTAAGTCTACGCCATCTACCTATCAGTCTGTGCGTCTTATCGTACCTTTCATGAAGGTGAAAGGCGAAGAAATTGAATCCATATTGATATTGAATTTCAGTGAGACTTTTAACAATTTAAAAAGAGGATTGATATTTTTTATAGCCGTGGTCCCTGAAAATGTGCCAGTTGGTATCAGCGTCATCAACATCACTGCTACTGACCCTGACGAAGGTTTGGGCGGAGAAGTCAAGTATGAGTTTCTGGACGAAGGGGAAGCTAATGGTAAGTCACAAATTCAGATTTCTTACTTTTGTAAAAATGTTATGTCTACACATTCGTGAGAATCTTTGCCATATTATCTTTACGGCTAACTTGTAGGGAGACACAGTTTTCTTTTATAATTTTAAATATTTAATTTATTAGCATAATAAGTATGACATTTTGGTATAGTCAAATGCATAAAAAAGTAAAAATTATAAATTTATATTACAAAGCTAACATCGTTTGCGACGATTGCGAGTTTTGTATCCATTTTGTAAAGGTAATTGGTCTGAAGGTTTATTTTACATCATGCTTCGCTTACATGTTTTTGAAATCATCGCCATTCTTTATTTACTCGTACTTTTCTTACACGTCTTAAACCACCATTTGCATTTTGCTTTGCTCAGTGGTTTGTGCACCAGCTAGCAAATAAATGAAAGGTTTTAGACTTAAGCATTAGCCTTTCATTTATTTTATTCTTTAACCCGCAAAAGCATAAGGGGCGTTATAAGGCCAGAGTTAGTCTTTGACTTTGTTTTTGTCTATAAGCTGGCATTTCTAGGCTAGTAAGTACATGTCATCATCATCATATCATCAGCTGGAAAGCATCCACTGTTGAATATAGGCCTCCTCTAAACAACGACCAGCGATCTTATCTAGGTCATCCAGTGCAACTATTAAGAGAACTTTCTTATCTTTGCCTATGATAAATTCCGAAACACAAAGATTCGCAGAAGAACAAAGATTGCCTCCGATTTCGTGTTCGCTACCAGCAAGGTGTCCTGCAAGGGAAGGTGATTTTAAAACTGCCTAAGCCTAAGTGCCTAAACCCAAGGACTTCCAGACCGAGTAAGTCTTACCTGAATCAAGATATTTTGACTTTGACTGTGTTTGTTTCAGGTTTGTTCACGATTGACGCCAGCACCGGTGAAATCAAGTCCCGCCGTGACCTGACTGGTCGTGGTCGGACGGACCCGTACCGGCTGCTGGTTGGCGCGACCGACGGCGGCGGGCACAGCGGCGACGCGTCCCTCTCGCTGTATATTGGGGACGTCAGCGCTAACGACGGCGTGCCGAGGTTCATTAGACCGGCTGCGGGGGAGCAGCTCAGTATTAGCGAGGTGATTCTTCCTATTCTTATGGGTGAACAAGACGATATTGACGAAAGCGTTAGTATGTATATCGCAACGAGAGTTGAGCTTACTCACTCTGCCTGCTGTATGTATCGGAGAGTTTTGTTCGAACTTTAATTTTTTTTGTTGTGTTTTGTTTTGTTTGGCGCTGAATAGTCCTTTGTGTAATCGAATCGTTCACCTCAATTTTGTTGGCAATCTTCACTGGAGTGATACATCTGATGGTGACTATGTGAGTATGTTTGTTGGTGGTAGAGCCAAGCAGTAGTTAATCACTGGTTGGAGTAGAACTTACATATGTCAGATAAAATAAAATAAGACAAGAGGTCGGTTGTGTCGGTGATAGTATGGCAGACCAAAGTTTTCCTTTAGTTTTCATTTTCTTTTGCCTTCTCTGAAGATTCCTCCCATGACTGCGATTTCTATGCGCTCTTTGGTAGCGGTAATGAATGACAGTGCAGTATTAAAGAAATTCACCAACTCATTTTCTTCTATTTTATAAAGTTGTTTAGTATAATGTGGTTACTTACTCCTCTGCTCTCCTTTTATTAACGACTGTGCTATTGGTCCTTCGATCCGGATCTGATCCGTAATTTATGATTAGGCACGACTGACGTTGCGCGCCAATCTCGATCACTTGTTTCTCATATACACATTTCACTGCTTTAACATCCATTGCTTCTCTACTTTAGAACGCAACGATCGGCTCGCCTGTGTACCAAGCAGTGGCAAGCGATCCAGACGACCCCACGCAACCGTCGGGACGGCTCTACTACTCCATACAGCAGTCCAATGCAGACGCTAAGACCTTTGCTATCGGTAAGACTTTATACAATCTTACTTTCCACCTTTCTCTTACCATCCAAAAGCTAAAAGTATACAATCAAAACTAAACTTCTACCTACTTACTTATTCAAAACCTGCCTTGGAGATTAATATCTGTTGAAATTTCACTCCATTCTGTGGCGTCACTGTCAAGGTAGTGTCATAAGAAAGAGATACACATAGATACAAACTTAGATAAACCAAACTTGGCCGGTCGTGTTAGGACCACCGTTCTTAAGTTAAAGGATTCTACAAACTGCCAAAACTAAGGAAGGCTCTCATACTTTTGTCGGATTTAAGGCATCTTAGGGTTCACACGTTACCAAATTTTGCTATGTCTATTGCAAAGTAGTAGAGCTGGAGCCAGTTACTGACAGCACAAAAGGACCGGCTCGACCAGAATAGTAACACACTTTTACAAAATACCGGCATGAAGTAGTAGGTAACTGAGAGATCCAGAGGCCCACAGAGAGGGGATCTACAGGGCGGCAACGCTACAGCAATTTGCTTGCGCTTGTACCTATAGAGGTGATGATCACTCTCCAACAAGCGACTTACATGCTCGTTGGTCTCTCTGTTCAATAACAAAACGTGTTTTTTCAGACCCGCAATCGGGGCTAATAACGACCCGGCAGTCGCTGGACCGTGAACGGAAATCCTCGTACACGCTGGTGCTGGCGGCCACGGACCGCGGCACGCCGCCGCAGCGCACCACGCGCATCGTCGCCGTCGCCGTCGCCGACGTCGACGACCACAAGCCGCACTTCGCCAGGAACCTGGTATATCATCATCTGCATCATTTATTTATTTTCAGACATCTAGGCCTATAGCAAAAACGTTTATATGTTTACAATTTATATAATTACAGAAGCAAAATAAAACCAAAAATTTAAAGTAATAGTAGGTTTTTTCTATAAAATAGGGAGGAAAACGAGCAAGTGAGGCCTGATGGTAAGTGATCACCACCGCCTATAGACACCCGCAACACCAAGGAGATTGCAGATGCGTTGCCAAACCAGAGGATTGCTCGCCATGCCGGAACACAACAGTGCAAGCACTGCGGTTTAGCGGCAGGATTAGCGAACAAGGTGGTGGTAGCTATTCGGACGGACCTTGCACAAGGCCCTACCACCCGCAGATTGTATAGTATAGTACCTGTAGTTGCGGCAAAATGAGAAGTCTATACTGACAGCTCTCGTCCTGGGCGGATCCAGTAACAAAAAAAGTGTGGTACGGCCGTGCTCGTTTTTTTTTTTTGGTTTGCTCAATTTGGCGGAAGCATTGCTGTGTCCCCAGATATTATGGTATTTAAGTACTTTGTCAACCTAGCACAATTTCTAACCGAACGTTTCTACGTGTTTGTAACGGTATGCACAAATAGTTCTAGATTGACAGCTGCCAGGATTGAGTCCTTATCTTGCGGTAAGGGGACCCCATTAATTCTGAAGTTATGAAAATGGAAAAAGGTAAAAGCTACTTGGTCCTTACCTTCAATCTTTACAGAGTAACAATGTCGCTATCTGCCGATGTCTATCCACATCGGCCGCCTACTCCTTCTAAACCACGCAACAGATTTTGATACGTTTTTCACTGTCATTTAGATAATTTTACGGAAGGTTCTTACGAGTACATATAGACGACAAAGAAATAGCTTGACTGCTTTTCGACCGTCATCATCATTTTCAGCCTGCACACGTCCACTGCTGAACATAGACCTTTCCAAGAGAGCGCCACCAAACACCATCCTCCGCTTTCCGCATCCAGCCGCTACCGGCCACCCTTTTCAGGTCATCCGTCCACCGAGCGGGCGGTCGTCCCACGGGCCGTTTATTGTGCGGTCTCCACTCCAGTACACGCCTCCCCCACCGGCCATCAGCTCTGCGACAAATGTGACCCGCCCACTGCCACTTCAGGTTACAGATTCTTTCGGCTACATCTCGGACCTTGGTTCGTTTTCGAATCTCCTCATTTCGAATCTTGTCCCTGAGGTGAGGTGGTGAGGTGTTTTCGACCGTATTACAAAGGAATAAGTCTTAGGATGATAAGTTAAACTGTTCTGCAGGATGATCCGCCAGTCCTCTTGACTACGAAGGAGGAAGTTCCAGTAGGCACCGTCATTGGGCACCTGCAAGCTATCGATGAAGACATCGGCGACAACGCAGCCATCGACTACGCCATCACAGGTAAATACAAACAGCAAAATACTTCTCTGCGGGAACTGAAAGAAATTGTCTATGCTCGAAAGGGACAGATATATTATCAACTTCAAAGTGCATATAACATGCCTCCCTTTCGAAAAATGACACCCCTCAGTTCTGGCTTTAATTGTCACTAATATGTGTTTCTGACTGTTCGGTCAGGCTCAGAAATAGCTGAGCATTTTAGTAAAATGAAAATGAAAAAAATATTTTGCAAGTAGCCCTTAGTACCTTGTCGCTGTCAGTGATGTGACGAATTCGAGCAACTCTCGCTTCATTCGTTACTACGACAAGATTCTTAAGTTTTAAGCTACTTCTAAAGCTGACTGTACTTGTAAGTCACTTTTATAAATAAAAATAAAAAAATAAAAATAATTTATTTCAGGTCAATCGACCCATATTCATTAAATTACGAGGTTGAATTAGATTACATTACATTTCGTACATTATATTAATTGACTTGAAAATTATTAAAAAATGACAAATTAGTTAAAAGTTCGGATAATTATTATTTGTGCGACACTGGGTAAGGATCATCACTTAATTTGGCCAGTACTTTTACTTTCGGAAAATATCTGAGGTATAGGTAAAGTGAATAAATATTTTACACACCAGTCTTTGTGACATTAACAGAAGATCTATTTTTACTTCATCTGTATTTCCGGGCAGATACGATCTGGACACGTTCAAAAGGATAGTAAATAGGCTTTTTTCTGGGTAATCGCGTCCCACCTTCAGCCTCGTCAACACTTTTCCATCAGGTGTGACTGTGGTCGAGGGAAAACCCATCATCAATAACAAAACCATGTCAGATCTTTTCTTACTACTAGTATAGCCTAAAAGGCGCAAAATCGCCTAACCTGGCAACACTGGTTTCAGCTGGCAACGAGCTCGGCTACCTCAAGCTGGAGCGGACCAATGACAGCAAGGCGGCCATCTTGGCCGCAGCGAGGATCGATAGAGAAGTGGTGTCTCGCTTACTCATCACTGTGAAGTGCTTCAAGCTTGGGACGAAACCGCGACTGAATAAGGCTTATAATCGATTGGTGAGTTGTTTTAAATGTTGAACTTTGCGCTGAATAACAATATTGTAAGTACAAGTACGTACCGTTAATTTTGGCAGTAGACCCAACGCTGTAGCTAATCGCTCATTAATAGTTTTTTTTATAAATATAACTAGGAAGGCAAACGAGCAAGTGGGTCACCTGATGGTAAGTGATCACCACCCCTCATAGGCACCCGTAACACCAAGGGGATTGATGATGTGTTGCCAACCCAAAACGCTAAACCTGGTGCCAGCAATTTCCCGGCTATGTGTGTCTCGTGACACTTTGTAGAAAAAAGGTGTTTTTGACATAGATTTGATAAGTACGCATAGCTTTTTACGTATTACGCATAGCGTTGTAAGTATTTGGTATTATTACCTTAAAATACCCTACCCACTTGCTCATTTATTTCCCTATTGTATATAACAAGAATTTAAATCCACGTACAATTCTCGGCAAACTTCTAGATGACTGACCTTGACTGCGCAATAGGCCTTTCTACTACAAATGTGTATGCGCAATCATACCACCTTCACTCGATTTATGCTCAAGATGTTTGCCTGCAACTATATGACCTAGCTATATATTTTTTATTAAATCATTTATTTCAAGTAACTTTAGACTCATAATTTGTGTCATGTAGAACAAAAAACGTTTTCCAGGACCCATCAGAAACCCAAGCGCTAATAAAGATCATCGACATCGACGACCACCTGCCCCAATTCGAGAGCGCCAACCTCACGGTCGGCGTGCGCCTCAACGTGCCGATCGACACCAGCATCGCTACAGTGCACGCAACTGACAAGGACCCGGACGCCCTGCCAATACAGTATAGGTACGAAAATGAAAAAATGGCGTCCGTAGCAAGCAGGGCCACTTCTTAGGCCTCCTACTCAGGTCAGGCAGTGACGAAGCTTGCCATTGACGGCCCCTGTATCAAAATTTGTTGGGAGATCCTTCTACCTGCCTGCGGCGAAACCCTAATGGAGGATAATGATTTTAAGATTAGACAAGTCGGGGCCTCTGTAGCTTGGGGGCCCGTATCATTGATACGTCTAATACGGCGGTAGCTACGCCTTTGTACTCGTGATCGTGTAGGGCAGGCTAACTCCGAAAAATAGACCAATAATTCCACGTGAATTTATTTTTAAAGACTGTACTGTGACCGTTTTACTAGCTGAAGCAGTGGGGTTCCACTCCGCACTGTAGGTACGCTCGGCCGCCTTGCCTACAGAGTAGGCAAATCACAGTAGGTTGTCACAGTATATAGTCGCTATTTTTAATGTCTATAAATCCTTATAGTGCATGTTCGGCCTCCTTCTACTTTTAAACCAAGCAACGGATTTCGGTACGTTTTTCACTTTTCACTGTCATTTAGAGAACTTTTTACGATTTTTATTTATATTAGGTACATCCCGATTGTAGCCGTGCAAAGCCCGGTTGGGTCGTTACTTATACAACGTAATCCTTTAGTCAGACATGCTAAACTCGACCTTGGGCTTTTGGACTTCGGTTAAACCTACGGAACACAGACTAAATTTTACTTACTCTTTAAGAATAGTGACCCTGCCGATCTCTCACTAATACTACACAGCACTAATCCTCACAAACAGAGTAGTGGTTTATTCTGCGACCAACTGGCTGTAGTAAGGCGACCACTATCATGTTCCGACCTTGTTTCTCTCAGGTTCGTGAACACGAGCTTCGAGTCGCCGATCAAAGCGCGGTCTTCGTCCAACGTGTCGGACGTGATCGTGCTCAACAACGCCACCGGAGAACTGCGGATCATGAAGAACTTGATACACTACGCTGATGGGATATTTAGGTGATAATTATTGAACAAACTGGCACAAATTGCCTTGACACTCCGCGAAACCAAAGTAACGCGGAGTGGTAAGGTAATTTCTTGCAGTTTGTTGATATGGACATCCACAAAGCTTGCTTGCCATTAGGACTATTGTGTAAATGTGTACCCAGCGCTCTGCATACAAACGGCGATAACGTTTCCCACCCTCTAAACCTTAACCTACGGCGATGATTGTTTGGTATGTTGTCATTATGCCTTAGAAGTATATAGGTTTGTGTGTTTTGTTTTTTGTTATTTTCTTTATAGTTTTGTATGAAACACCTAAAATGCAAATATTGTCAAATCTATGGCTAGTACGCCATAGATTTGACGCTACGTCTCTCTTTTAAATCTATTCAATGAAATTTTTTATTTTTTTTTAGATTGACAATAAGGGCCAATAATTCGCAAGATCCTGAACGATTTAGTGACATACTGGTCGAGGTAAGCATTATGAAGTTACCTACTAACCTTCAGAATCATTCTTGAACAATATGCAAAACGCATTTTTTTCACAACCTGTGAGGTATGGCAGAGGATATTCACAGCGCTCTGTCATCGCATTCTGTCTTTAGCTGTGCGCCGAAGATTGAACACTGTGGGCTATCTATACATACATCTATACATTGAGACAAAAATGTTTGTACGCGCATCACGTAAAAACCGCTGAACGGATTTGGATGGAATTTTCACAGATCTACTTAAATAAGTCCAGAATAGGACTTAGGCTATAAAAAATTGAATAAAAGGGGGAGAGGGGGAAAAATGGGGGTGCAGTTTGTATGGAAAAGTTATAAGATTGTTCTTGAGTCATGCAACTCAGAATTCATACTTATTATTAATTACCTATTAATAATATAAGAGAGGCAAACTTTGTTTGTTTGTATTTATGTAGGGGTAACCTCTGGAACTACCTACTGAACCGATTTCGAAAAATTCTTTTACCGATAGAAACCTACTCGTACACCATCCCTGACGGACATGGGCTAATAATTCCACGCGAACGAAGTCGCGGGCGTCCGCTAGTGAAGGAAATAAAGCTAAACCTGACCGCAGGTGGTGGTGGTCCGCGAGCGCGACCTGCTGCGGCTGGTGGTGGGCGCGCGGCGCGTGCCGGCGCTGCGCGCGCGCATCGCGGCCGCCGTGGCGCCGCGCGGCCTGCGCCTGCAGCTGCACGACGCCGCGCACGCCGCCTTCCTCGACAACCCGGGGTCAGCGACAAACAAACACCATTTTAGGGTTCCGTGCCCAAAGGGTGGTAGGTGGTTTTGCGGGTGGTAGGACTTTGTGCAAGGTCCGTCCGGATCGCTACTACCATCTTGCTCGCTAATCCTGCCGCTGAGCAGCAGTGCTTGCACTGTCGTGTTCCAGCGTCGAGAGCAAGACAGCCGGTGCAATTACTGGCACAAGAGGTATTCCATCTTAGGTTGGCAACGCATCTGCAATCCCTTTCCTTCGCACTTACTATCAGGTGATCCACTTGCTCGTTTGCCTTCCTGTGTTGTATACAATAAATTAAGTTAATAAAATAAAAAAAAGTTATTGCCAACTTTATTTTTCAGACCATGCTTCCAATTCCGGAAATCTGATACCGGCGAAGCACTCACTCCCAAAGCCATGAAGGCGACAATCCGTGCGCTGGGCTCGGAGTTCCAGCAGATACTGCAGGCGTTCGACGTCCACAATATAACCAGCTGCGGCGCGGCGCGCGCTACGTACACTCCCGCGCAGCACGCGCTGCTGGCGCTAGCGGGCGCGCTGCCGTTAGCGGCGCTGGTAGCTGCGCTGGTGTTGTGCTGCATGCATTCCAACGGTGAGTTCCTACATCCTAAACTTCCTAGTCAGCTCATAATTGTATTTAAAAGCCTTTTACTACATTTTTACATAAAATAAGGTAGGTAGTCCTTGTGCAGGGGTCCGTCTGGATCACACTACCATTTTGCTCGCTAATCCAGCCGTTAAGCAGCAGTTACTGGCACAAGAGGTATACCATCTTGCACTCTGTGTTGCCAATGCCTCTGGAAACTCCTTGGTGTTGCGGGTGTCTTAGGGCGGTGGTGATAATTTACGACCAGGGGTGCAATTTTTAAATTTTACCGGGTGACTAATGCTCACCAAAATAGCCGTTTTTCATAGAGATTAGGCCATTTTTGAGCTTTAGCCAGCTGGTGAGATTTAAAAATTGCACCTCAGGTGACCGCCTTGCTCGTTTGCCTTCCTATTCAATATAAACAACAGGAATGTTCAGACCGATTTAACTAATCACCTTCTAAATATTCTGAGTTCATTTGTGACACCTTAAAAGCACCTACCTACCTATTAATTGGAAGTCCATTTAATGTGCATTTTCTTGTTATTTCGCAGCCAAACGACGAGCGAAATCAGTCCTGCTCCTGTCTCGGGAGCAACCATCAGTAGCGAGCAACATTTCCGCGCCAACCCGTCTATATGCTGAGCCTCTATACAGAACGTGATGACATCACTCCGAACTTTCACCCAGGGGCTGATTTACAGTTCTGATAGGCCTATGTCAACTATGCTCATACAACTCCGTATGTAACCCCTGTTTCGTGGAAATCAGACCGATAGGATCATAGTCACACACACACACACATTCATTCGTGACTGTGAAAGTTTCGTCATGATGTTTTCCCTCACTGCTAGAGCGTTGGTCACTACAGTAGGTACCTAAGGTATTGTATACCAAGAAATTGCTTAAGTCATAATTTAGAAAACTCATTATTAAATGGCCACCGCTGGGTATCGAACTCAGGACCTCACGATGACGACTCCACTTCCCTAGCCACTAGGCCACCGACGCTCTTTTAACAACAACTAACAACAATTTAAATTGTTTATATTGCAACGAATTTAATTTTAAGCACGTAGTAGCCCATCATTCATTCTAGATAGGTGGTTTGTCTACCGAGCACATAATCAATAAAGAGGAAACGTCACTTATTTTGTTTAAAACAATTTACAAAAATCCCCGCGCTTATCACTGCGCACTGATCGTTCGATCTAAGATCAAACAAGACTCAAACAAACCGTTATGTAAATATAACTTTTGCAAATAAAAAAAAACCTACTTCATCCCTTAATTTTGTACCCTTTGAGGTAGAATGTTTTCTCTAAATTAAAATGGGAACAACCTCGAATATAACCAATTCAATTAAAATAATAATAATTGAAATCGGTTCACAATTGCCCACACAAAAAAACAGTTGCTTTGAGAACCTCTTCCTTTTTTGAAGTCGGTTAAAAAGGGATATCATTTAACATCACTTTCCTAGCGCTTTTTAACAGACTTCTAAAAAAAGAGCAGGTTCTCAATTCGTCTGGATCTTTTTCCCGGTTTTTTAACCTTTTCAACGCCAAAGACGGATATATCCGTCACTATAGGTTCAACGTCAACGTCGGATATATCCGCAATTAATAAATGACCTTACTCAGAAATGCAACCCAGCATCAAAAGTTCGAGTTAACAGATGACATTATCTGATGCCCGAAGTCGTCAGACCGTGATCTGTCTTGTCCGATATCAACCAAATGAAAAAAAAGCCTTCAAACCACAGGATATTTCTCCTAATCTAACTTTAACCTTTTCAACGCCAAGTCAAATTCAAAACTCGTAATTCACACGCCAAGCTTTTTTTTAGGTAACGAAGTTGAATGCACGTAGATCAGTTTTATATTGCACGCGGTGACGTATATAGGTCATTGGCGTTGAACTCATAGCGCAGGTATGTCTTTGGCTAGGGGAGTTCCACTCCGCACTGTAGGTACCTACGCTCGGTCGCCTTACCTACAGAGTAGGCAAATCGCAGTAGGTTGTCGGCTCGCCGCGCGCCCGCTTTCGCCCTCGCTGTGTCAGTGTAATAGAAAACCAATGCACCGCAACCCTAACGTGTAGCCAGGAGTTGCGGAGGGAGGGGGGAAGCAGACGCGGGCGGCGCGTTCGTATTGACTCGCGCCGCCTGGCGAAAGTGTATAATATAATATGAACTTTTTGCATGTGTGTTAATAAAGTTGAAATTCGTTTAATCGCGGTCGTAAAAAAGAAATTTCTGAACCTTGGTACTGTTAGTTAAGTTTAGTATTAGTAGCCCTTAAGGCTAAAGGTTCTGGCAGAATACCAGCGTCGCGAAGCAATTCGTGGCATTATGCTGAGCCAGATTCCCTTTTCGTGTTCACGCTCTTTGAGTTTTTTTGTAATTTTTTATTTATCGTGCTAAAATGTGACCGAATAAATATATTTTCTTTCTTTCTTTCTTCTATTCTGTGCTTTGGCGTTTAAAAGGTTAACATTCCCCAGGTTATGTAATCTGTAGACCCGTGCTTTTGATCTCGGATTCTACTTGTAGTTCAGAGTGTAAAAGCATTCGCATAAGGTACAAATTTGTAACTTACAAAAAAGTCTTGGTGTGTGAATGACTAGTATTTGGCGTGGAGTTCAAAAGGTAAACAAAATTGCAGTAAACCAAATACTAAAAATGCCAGCACATTAAAAATGCCTTAAATAATAATGTAGGTGTATCTTTTATCATGTACAAAATTGTGTCATGAACTTAACATAAGTGTGATAGTAAATATTAAATATTATTTCTAAGTCACAAATTAAGTATAACTATTTTTCAGATAATATATAGGTACCTTGATAATTTAATAACCTGTATATAGAAAAATAAATTATTCGTGTTTTTAATATTTGTTTTATTAAACCAATAAAATCTTAACAAATTGATAGTAAAAAAATATTATTCTTAAAATTATTCAACATAAACCTGCATACAAAATTGATAAATATTTCCATACTCAAAAAACTTTTAAAATTATTTTTAAAAGTTTTGGTCGTACTTACAAGCATTTTTGGCTTACTTTTCAACCGATTTTTATTTAATTCAGAACCAAATTCACTTACATGTTACAATTTACCAACATTATAAATAAATATCTTAACTACCTTTTAATAAACGGCAAGTGAATGAGTATTTACAATATCCTTACACCCCACTGGTGGGCAAATTACTCGTCTCAATAAGAAAGGCTTGGACTTTAGTACAGAGTGAATACCTTCTTTCCATATAATTTATTCATGTATTTTTTTAAATATAAAATACATGAAAATTTATACGGTTTATATCGCGTGTATTGTAACGAATCTAATTCCCGACGTTTCGAGCCCTCTACAGGTCCCATGTTCACGGGCAGACTGACAAAAAATTTTAGAATACAAACTACCCAATTTTGAAAAAAATTATTGAAAAAATTAAAAACTAAATATGAAATCGTTCCAATTAACGCAATAACCGTATAAATTGTTTTATTTCAATGTCTACAAGTCGCGACAACATAAGAAAATACTATAGAAAATTTTTGTAAAGGAAATTTCTTTCGATTTTTATTTTTTAATGACAAACATTAAAAAACTTAAATGCTATGCAATGACAACACAGACAAAAATCTAAGGTAATTGCAGGACTTGAACCTGCAAACTCAGCATTTTATAAAAAATTACAAACTGTGTTTGAGTATTTGTTGCAATAGAATAATATGTAATAATGTCATTTGTAAAGAATATCCGTAAATAATCCTACTAATATCCTTTTAATATTATAAATGCGAAAGTAATGATGTTTGTTCCTCAATCCCGCATTAACGGCTGAACGGATTTAGATGAAATTTGGCAGACAGATAGATCTTAGCCTGTATTCAGACATAGGATACTTTTAATTTCGTAAAATTCATAAATGAATTCTAGTTTCAAGGAATACAATTCTTTTTTAATTGAGACACAAAATAAGCAGGAAAAATAAATGGGAAATGATAAAAAACCTCACTTTAGTTTCTGGGTTAAAAAAACAGACTATGGTGCATTATAGTTTTCTAGTTTCAAGGAATACAATTCTTTTTTTAATTCACATACTTAACTGACAGGTAAAATATAAATATGAGAAATGTCAAACAAATTATGAGATGAAACGTCAATTTAGTTTCTGGGTTAAAAAACAGACTATAGTGCATCATAGTTTTTTGGTTTCAAGGAATACAGTTCCCGGCAAACAACTAGGGCGTTGCGCAGTAGTTACCCCCTCCACTCGATTTATGCTCAAGTTGTTTGCCAGCAACTATACAATTCTCTTACTTTTCGTTGCTTTAAATCTCACAAGTTACTCTTACTTATATGAGGTACACCCACATCACTGTATATCTTGTTCCAGAACTCGACTCGCTCCTTCTCGGCATATTTCCCGTGGGTCAGCTTCACGTCGATGTTCAGGAACTCCTTGTTTTTTACTGAGTATTGAGGCCACGTCACTCCGAGGCTTTTGTCTGGGGTCGGATTACTGGAATAAAAAAAACATTTTATTGCAGACGGTGTCCATATAAGTGTATAGTACATTATTTTAAAAAGTATGTTAGTAATAGATGCAAAAGAAAGAAAGACACTTCAATTTAATAATGTGCCCCCTCGGGGACACCGGGCACAAGCACATGTGCTCGTACCCAGTGCCGCAAGATGGGACAGTCAGGCTTCTCGCTGATGACCCCCAGTGTTCGTAACATGACCAGCCAAGTTAAGTTTATCTGAGTTTATCTCTATGTGCGTCCCTTTCTTATGACAATAGTTTGACAGAGACGTAGAGAGGGATAAGTTAACCCCGGGCTGGTCATGTTAGGGCCACAGGATGTTGTTGGTGATAAAGGAAAACGAGTTTGATATTAGGGCCAAAATACTTTTTGGTGCCTATAAAAACGTCCCTTGTATACGAGTAAGGAATAGGGTTGAAAAGTGGTCAAGCAATTACTTCGTCGACTATACAGAGTTGGTTTTTTGTTTGGTTGGTTTTGTCTTTATATTAAAAATTCCGTTAACTTCCTAGTTCTAGCGTAATAGACATTGGACCTGATATACAATCTATTATTATGACTAATGAGATAAGAGGCGAGACTACAATGACTAAGCAGAAAACTTGCTTGAAGCGCAATTTGCGGGCAAGACCTTTTGTGCAAAGTCCGTCCGGATCGCTACCACCATTTTTTTCGCTAATCCAGCTGCTAAGCAAAACAGCAGTGCTTGCACTTTTGTGTCTCGGCGTGGAGAGCAAGATAACTGGTTAATTACAGGCACAAAAGATGTTTCATCTTAGCCCTTTGGGTTGGCAACGCATTGCAAACTTCTCGGTGTCGCAGGTGTTTATGGGTGGTGGTGTTCACTTACCATCAGGTGACCCACTTGCTCATTTGCAATCCTGTTTTATTTACTTGACTGTAGAGGTACGACTACATACATATAGAAAAGGATTTTTAGAAATTCCACCATTAACAGGGCTGAAAAGGGGGATGGAAGTTAGTATAACATCTTTAGATAGTATAAAACAAATTCGCTATCCGGCTATCTGTCCTCATATATTCGGCCGCTTACTCCGTCTAAACCACGCAATGAATTTTTAATGGTTTTCATTATCATTAAGAAATTTTATTTTGGAAGTTTTTTATATACATTAAATCGCGGGTTGCTCGTATAGTATTTAGAAAAACTAGTTATTTGCATACTACAATGTATTACAGAATTTCTTAGACAAAAGAATGGAGGTTTTAGTTTGGTAACATCTCAGACACATCTTTTTGATTTTGTGCTTGGTATAGAATAAAGCATTTTATTGATTTAATAAAAATTGCTCAGTGAAACAATTGGCAAATTAATAAATAAGCATTCCATTATGACTGAGCAAAATGGCCAGGAAACCCAAGTACCAAGAATGCTTTTAGACCGTGAAGTAATGATTCAAATGACGATGCGCCGGTGTTTTACCCAGCTGAGTCACTAGACACGACAAAACCCCGAGTTAAGGAAAACGTACTGCACCTAAAACTGACATGACAAGACTTCTAAGAATACACCTAATTGTTTTTAAGTCATCCGGTAAAGACAATGCACTAACCTAGTTTTTGCGAAATCCGTCCACAATTTCGTCACCTTCCACACGTAGTTCTTCAATTTATCCTGCGCCTCATACTGGTCTCTCGTCATGTTAGTCGAGAACATATAAAACAGTTCATCGGCGTGGCACGCTCCTTTTATTTCAGGATTAGTCAAATTCTTCACAAAATTAAGATCACTCACAAAACTAAACCTGTACATGTAAATAGGATTGTTGTATTTAGAATATAAATAAGCAAATCTGTGCGTGCCGTACACGAAATGCATATCCGATAGCATTGCCGTTATTTGTTCCGCATCGTCCCTTGTAAATTCTCTGTCGCCGACATAAAACTTTCTTATTCTTTCACCGATTTCTGTCATTTTTTCTGGCGTCACTCTCTCAGCTATTTCTCTAGGAACGTCAAACGACGGATTCTTATTGTAAAAGTCTAGTTTCTTCAACTTATCTTCAAGCATTATTATACCCTCGGCGGAATTGTAGCCGATCATCAACGGAACACTGCATGCTTTTTTCGATAAAAGGATGTCTAATGGATTTTCAGTCAAAAAGGCTTCGACATTATCAAACTTCTTTTCAGCGACTGGTGCGAAGTGTATTGGCAATCCTCTATATTTTTCATCTGGTGACATAGTCTTTGGAGTCATTCTTGTTAAATTAACTGCCGGGACGCTTCTTAATAGCTCCAATAGTTCATTCGTATCGTTAGTATCTTTCCCCAATACTTTGCCAACCTTAAATGCCCTGTCTTTGCCATATTTGCCTTCCGCCCAGTCGTTGATACTGGTCCCGCTCTGCGCTATTGCCTTGTGGAACAGACCTTGGGACATCGGCGAGAGCATGTGAAATAGGACAGATGAGGCGCCCGCGCTCTCACCAAACAAGGTAACATTGTTGGGATCACCACCGAACTGTTCGATGTTCTTCTGCACCCACTTCAGCCCGGCAACTTGGTCCTTCATGCCCGCATTGCCTGGTACCTCAGGGGTGTCTAGAGTTAAGAATCCCAGCACTTCTAGTCTATAGTTTACAGTGACCAGTACAACATCGTGTTGGAGGAAGAATTTGGGTCCGTGGAGGTCGTCGTTGCCCGATCCGGACATGTAGGCTCCTCCGTGGATGAAAACCATGACGGGTATCCTGGAGGAGGGTTTCAGGGATTTGGTGTAGACGTTGAGGAAGAGGCAGTCTTCGCTGCCTTCGAAGACGGCGCGCGCGGTGAGATCGTGCTGCGGACAGATCTCGCCGTGCTGCTTGGCGTTGCGGATGCCTTCCCATGGTTGAGGGGGTAGGGGAGCCTGGATGGAAAAATAATACATCTATACATCTAAGCAGTGTATATCTTTAAATATTAAACCATGTCGTAAGGAGTTCGCTTACGCCTTCTAAACCACGCAACGGATTTTGATATGGTTTTCATTGTCGTTTAGAGGTTTTTTAAGGATTTTTTTGTGTACAATACGTTTTAATTATATCCGTGTGAAGCTGGTGCAGGTCGCTAATAAACTAATAAACTTGTAACTGGCCGATGTCTGCAGCTAGAATATATATTTATCTACACATATATCATAAATGCTCTATAACGCGTTCAGAAACCGTAGGCAATGACCAGCATTATAACAACCAATATTATTATGAGAATTTTTCTAATTCGTTTCTACATTTGTTCAAATTCGTTTTTTATTACATTATTTTAATGTGTACAGTGTATAGATATTTAATAGTTACCAAGCACTAGTAGTTAGTAGCAATGCAGGTCATTGCCCTATGGCTTCTGAACTCATCATAGAGTACTTATGATATGTGTGTAGATAAAGTAATGTATGCAACTGTACATAATTAGATCTTAAAACACTCGTGTGATCCTATTATGAAACTCGCTGACGCTCGTTTCATAAAACCACACTCGTGTTTTAGGACCCCTCATTATGCAACAGTTGCATAAAATACTATTAAGCAAAATTAAGAAAAAAATATGTTCGGTTAAAAATTAGGAGCAATAGAAGCCAAATAATTATCTTTACATTTTTAGTCTGTCTGTATGTTTGCATGCACATCACGCAAAAACTAGGTACCGACTGCAAGAAAAATAATACGATTTTCAGCTGTATTGTAAGCATGTTTCGCCTTGATACGCCGTCTATTTTCAAATTCTTCGCGTATGAAGTCGCGGGCAAAAGCTGGTTCTAAATGAAACAATGTGCGAATTCTGAGATTTTTAGGTCTGTAGCTGCATTTTTGTGTTATAGAACATACCTATTCAGTTTTATTCTTATTACTCATTATATTTTAAAATTACGTGATTCACTTGGTAGGAATATCTATGCTTTCGAAGACAGCAAATTATGAATAAGTTTGAGGGCGTCCATAAAATACGTGATACTAATTTTAAGGGGTGTCACTACTTTACAGAAAAACTGTCACCAAGATGACATGTTAGAAGGTGGGTGTAGGGTTAACATTTAGCCATACAGGCGTCAGCGTCAAGTAATGTATGGACGCCCCCTTTTAACGCATCCACTGCCGGCAACGCTTATATGGGTTTTCGGTGTTTTTAATGACGTCACAATTTTGCAGTCATTTGAAGTTTGAAGCGGCTTCGGGCAAAAATACGAAAAGGAATTGCTGTAAATGCAAGGGTGTACCCAGTGCGGTGGGGGGGGGGTCTGCTCTGTCCTGGATTTTGTATGTCTGAAGTGTGTTGCCTAGAGCAAAAAAAGCGTGGGGGACCCCGCTTAAATTCCTAATTGCCCCCCTTCACCCCCAGACCAAAATTTGGGTACAAAAGTAACAAAATCTTGTTATTGCATAAATGTATCAATTTATTTATGACCTGTGCTTTCATGCAACAAAACTACCTACAACTATCTCTGCCTTGTCTACAGGTAGACTGGTAGAGAATGCCTTAAGGCATTAAGTCCGCCTTTTGTACATTTTATTGTTAATTTTGTGCAATAAAGATTAAATAAATAAATGTAGCAAGTCCCGCCCACATGTAAAGGCTGCTGTTATTATGGAATAGTATATTATGATCTTGTATAGTATTATGTACTGTAATAGAACTTACCCGAAACCTCAGCTGCCCTACCGGAGGCTGGGCGTAGGGGATGCCCTTGAAGCTATAGAAGGAAGACCCATCATACAGCTGGTCCACCGCTCCCACTAGCTTACCCTGCTTCACTGTTACCACCGGATCATTCTGGGAAATGAGAACAGCCTTTATCTGTTAATACACATTCAAAAAAATATATATAAAACTCAAAATCAAGGAATTTTCGAACTGTATTTAAAGACCTTAGAATCCCAAACTTAATGTTCCTTTTCTATTTTTACATGGTTTTTTGACTTTTACTATGCGATTAGTATAGTCGACCGAGTAATTGCTAAGCCACTTTTGAATCTTATCCATTTGTAATAGGATTGAAAGTGGTTAAGCAATTTCTTAGTTGGCTTAAGACTATCATGAAACTGTATTTAAATTTGTAAGATTGTAACAGCTGTTGTCAGAGCAAATAAATAAAGTAAAACAACAATAAATTCAAAGGAGTTTGGTTACTGACTGACAGAAAATGCACAGTCTAAACCGCATAAGACAGATACATGCAATTTGAACATGTGTTCCTTATGGAGTCAGGGGTGCATTAAGAAAGTTTATTTTGGAAATTTCACCGATAAGGGCGGAAAGTTAGTAAATTATCCAAATTCTTCGTCGCAGGCTAAAGCTAACTTTTTTAAGATTTTTTTATATACAGCCAAGGAAATTCAAACACGTACCACCATAGAACCTTGTCGAAGAGACATACGCATGACATTTGTGTGACATAGCATGTTTAACGCATCGCGTCATTGCGACAGGGTCCTAAAGTGGTACGTGAATGTTTCCCCTACTGTACCATGGCATTGACAGCGGTGGAAAAGCGTCTAAAGCTTTGCTTTAATTGAAGTTTATTTACGTTTGATAAAAGTTTTAACATTTTTTAAACTAGTAATGTCAGCTTGATCTCACAGTGAACTAACTATAGCAGTTTCAAAAGTTTGAAATGAAAATGATAATGATACTGGTATAGAAGATAGGTTAAATCTTATCAAGGTGATGAGTGTTCAAAGTGCAAACATAAATACTTTAACTATGTATTTTGGACTCTTTAAGATAACTGAAACGGTTGTATCATACCAAGGTAATAACTGATTAACTGAGATAGTATCTGTAGTTAGCTTATAAAAGGACTTTCCACTTTTAAAGTGATCTTTGGTGCTCTATCAAGAAATGGGTCAGTACCTAGCAAAGTTTCCACATATATTGAGTAACAACTATGTTTGTAAAAAAATCATTGCAGAACAACTAAGACAGAAAATGATTATGTCATAAAATAACTTAGGTAATCACAAAATGGGTCCTTTATCGACCTTTGACGACCTGTATGGCACAGTGGCACATGTGTCTGCCTACTGTGCAAGAGGTCCCGGGTTCAAATCCTGGTATGGGCAAATATTTGTGTGACGAATACGAATGTTTGTACCTGAGTCATGGATGTTATTTGTATTTAAGTATGTATTTATCTATACATATGTTTATTCGTTGTCTAGTACCCATAGTACAAGCTTTGCTTAGTTTGGGACTAGGTCAATTGGTGTAAATTGTCCCGAGATATTTATTTATTATTTATAAGACTTACCCCATCGGGACTTTAATGTATTGAGATGTAGTAATTTTGTGTGTTTGTAACAAACACAACACATACAAATGCTATTCCGTACAGTAGACCGTCTGTGCATAACACAGTATTGTGTTTTAGTTTGACTGTGCAAATTAATTCTTTATTCTTTTTATCTAGTTAATTATAATTATTTATACTTTTAATTTTAATTCTTACAGAGTTTTATAAATTTACTGACATAAATGTGGGTGTTCCTAATTAGTTTTATGTGTTGTTTAATAAATTATTTACATACTATTTAGTTTGCTAAGTTTATTTACAGTTGCTTCTTACAAATAGAAATTTGTGTTCCAAACAAATGATTGATCTGTTACTTCCGTGAACTTCTTTTTAATTTTTAGAGTCTGGTGCAGCCAAGCTTTAAAAAACATGTTCCAATTCTTGGGACTTACTTTGGCACAATTAAAAAAAATCAATTACTATGACGGTTAAATTTTCCGGTATACATCCCTCGTATGCTACACATTTGATTACATAAAACAAACATAATTAATTATCTTGTAGTCTCGTTTCTCTCAAAAACGAATAGTTTCACTCACAATTTAAAAATAAATTTGTCTTCTAATTCCAAGATTTAAAAAATACAAGGCAAACTTTTGAAAAGAGAACGTCAAAATTGAACTTTGTACATACTTTTCGAGCCGACGTATTCGACACAAGAACACAAATCAACACAAACGAGAAATACATATTCACCATTGCTTCGGTTGCGAAGGATAGGCTTTTTATGAAGCGTTTAGGAGCCTGCACTACAGTATTTATCCCCGCTGTAATTAACTTGAGCATATCAAAATAAGTTAGTCACTTGTTTTGAATAACTTTGCGCTGACGATGAGGATAGCGAACTTCGTTCATCTGACACTGACACTGACAGTTGAAAACACTGGTGACAGTGACAGCTGCAATATGTATTGTTGTCTCCGCAATGTCGATATCGGTAAAATGAACTTGAATAAAATTAAATAAGGGTAAAATTAAGATTAAAAAATCTTTATTTCTGATTTTTATCCATATGGAAGTACAGGTTTTGTAACTTAAACTAAACTAAAAACTATTTTGACACAAAATGTGTTCAATGATGTCATAAAAAAAAAACTCGACATGAACATTTTAACCCAAATAACATAATATGTAATTATTATTAATAATAGTTTTGACCTATAACCGTAATTGGATATTAATATCACTTTTCTGCCCAACGTTCTTTTTTCGCGGACGTTTTTAAAGAAAAATACATTACTTTAAAGTGATATATTTTTCTTTAAAAGCATTACTACATATTGTTAAATTTTAAAGACAACTACTCAATACCAGCTATAGTACCTATTAAAGATTTATATCTTTGAGGATCGAATTGGATTTATAGGAACACAAATTGCATGCAGAATATAAGTATGTTTATTTATTGAGTGACAACTTCAGAGATAGGATACTATGGTAACCAAACTCAGTCTATGGTAGGCATACAATCATAGAGTATAATCTCAATAGAGGCTTCATGCCTTAACATCCGGGCCTGTTTTTGATGCCTGCTAGATTACAAAGTTCTAGGATCCTGGGTCCAAATAGGGGCTTCGTCAGCATGTCAGCTAGTTGCCGAGCTGCTGGTACTTTGCACACTTCGATAATGCCATTTGTTACACATTCTCGTATAAAGAACGACCTTATTCTTATGTGCTTTGTTCTTTGGTGAAATTCATGTGGGGGATTCTTGGCTAGCCTTATTGCAGACTCATTGTCAATACATAGGCTCGTAGGACAATCTTCATCTGTGATATCTTGCAAAATCCTCTTCAACCAGATGATTTCGCGAGCTGTTTCACTAGCAGCCACAACTTCTGCTTCTGTTGAGGAAATAGCTACAGTTGATTGACGTTTGCTTTGCCAAGAAAGAGGTCCTCCAGCATACAAACATAACATTCCAGTAGTGGAGCGTCCTGTGTCATGATCACCACCGTGATCAGCATCGCTATAGCATTCTAGGCCAAGAGCTTTGTCATTGCTATAAATGATGCCTTTCTCTAAGGTGCCTTTCAGGTAGCGTAAGATTCGCTTCACAGTTTGGACATCCTCTTTTGAGGGATTATCAAGATTTCTTGATACAACACTCACAGCATACGCTATATCTGGTCTTGTCGCTGTCATGAGGTAAGCTAATGCTCCGACTACTTGTCGATAAGGGAAAGATAAACTAGTCTCTTGCTCTTTATTGGCTTCTTTATTCGGCTTTACAATCGGTGTTGCAACAGCTTTACAGTTTTCCATGCCAAATTTTTCCAAGATGCGCTTAGTATACGCTTTCTGATGAAGCCAAATAGAACCATTCGATTTCTTTTCAATTTCCATTCCCAGAAAATAGTTTGCTGGTTTAGTCGTTATTTTGAAACGTTTTTTCAGCTGTTCCAAAAACGACTTCTCTTCTTTTTCGCTTGTTGAAGCAAAAAGGCCGTCATCTACATAAAGAGCTAAAACAATTTTATTGTCACCTCTTTTTCTGATAAACAGGCAAGGATCCGCTTTACTCTGTTTGAATCCAATTTCAATTATGTAGTCAGTAATACATCGATTCCAACAGCGGGGGGCCTGTTTCAATCCATAAAGGCTCTTTTTCAGTCTGAATACAAGCTTACTATCTGATGTGTACCCTTCTGGGGGCTTCATATAAATTTCCTCATCTAGCTTTCCATATAAAAAGGCGGTTGAGACGTCGAATTGGGCCAGAGACATATTTCCCTTAGCAGCAGCTCCCAGGACCGCCCTTATGGTACTGCTTCGTGCTACAGGGCTAAAAGTTTCAAAAAAGTCCAAGCCTTCTTTCTGTGAATACCCCTTGATCACTAATCTGGCTTTGTACTTATCCAAAGTACCATCCGGTTTAGTTTTGATCTTGAATATCCATTTGCAAGGAATGGCTTTTCTGCCCTTTGGTAATTCAACTAAATCCCAAGTCTCGTTCTCTCTTAAGGAATTTATTTCATTAGTAATGGCTTCTTGCCATTTGTCCCGATCTGCTCTAGACATAGCTTCTTTGAAAGTTCTAGGTTCGTCAACAAGTGCATTTGATGTCATGTTGCAGATGAAATCTTCGTATCGACCTGGAGGTCTGAGGTTAGTCCTGTCTCTAAGAGTCATTCGAGCTGACTGTTCAATTTCATCGTCCGAAATTTCATAGACTTCGTCACGTGTGTCTTCCTCGAGTACAGGCTCTACCGTGTCATGGAACTGCTCCGACTCCTCGATATCAATTTGATCTACTTGACCATCTTGCTCCTGTTCTACATAAACTTCTTGTTCAATAGCTCCATTGTACTGTGACGTCAAGGGTGCCGGTTCATTTTCAGATTCTCGTCTGCTTTGAGCGTCATCCTGCTGTACAATGTTGTCTTCAGATGTCTCTTGTTGGAGATTTGGTAACTCATACTGAAACATTTCATTGGTTCGAGTTCGAGTTGAAGTTGAGGGAGTACAAGGGATGTCTTTTTCATCTTTAAATCCTAGTAACGGTGTCTCTTCAAATGTAACGTCTCTAGATCTGACCAACTTGTGATTGACTTTATCCCAAATCCTGTAGCCTTCATCTCCATCGTATCCAATCAATATTCCTTTTTGAGCTTTTTTGTCAAGCTTCCTGCGTTTTGGTTTTGGAATATGAGCATAGCATTTACAACCGATGATTCTAAGATGCTTTATACCTGGTTTCTTCTTGAACCATAACTCATAAGGTGATTTTCCTTCTACGCTTGACGGACCTGTGCGGTTTAGGACGTAAGCCGCAGTGTTAATTAGTTCCGCCCAAAGACCTTGAGGTATCTCCTCATGAGCGTGCATCATAGATCGTGCTGCCTCTACTATTATCCGATTCTCTCTTTCGACGCAACCAGCTTGTTCGTGTGTGTGGGGCATCGTCAGTCTCTGCTTTATGCCATGCTCGCGTAAGATCTTCCGAAAATTTTCGTTGTCGAATTCTCCTCCATTATCGCTCAGTATTTCTTTGACATTATGTCCTGCAACTTTGGCTTCAGCTAGCATCTGTCTAAGCTTCGTCCATGCTTCAGACTTTTGTTTCAGAAAATATATGTATCGATACCGAGTGAAATCATCTTTAAACATTACGTAATATCGGAACTTACTAATCGAGTAAGCAAAAGGACCACATATGTCGGTATGAATTAACTCTCCAGGTTGAGTTGCTCGTATTCTTGTACCGAATTTCAGCTTATGAGCTTTCCCATATACGCAGCCTTCACACAGATCTGTTTGATTGTCCTCCACTTTTAATCCGAATTCTTTTTCTATGACCTTTTTTACATGTCTCTTATTTTGATGAGCCAGCCTCTCATGATAAACTTGTAGTGGATTTGTAATTATTGCGTTAATTTCTGTTTTCGGTGACAGGCAATCAAGTTTCAATTTATAAAGCCCGCCATTAATCTGCCTCACTCCAATTAACGTAATCTTTCCAGCTGCTTTCAGTGTACACTTGTCAGGCTTGGACTCGAAGACTGTATTTGGTGAGTGGTCATGCGCAGCAAGAACAGAAAAGATATTCATCTTGATACATGGGACGTACCATACATCTTTAAGTAAAATTTGCTCTCGTCTTCCAGAAACTTCAACCTCAGCAAGGATATTACCTTTTCCTAATGCCTCTATGGTTTGTCCATTGGCTGCAGTAACTGTATGTTGCCCTTTAAAATATTCGAATGTCTGGAAAAGATCACCTCTGTTTGTTACATGGTTTGTTGCTCCATTATCCACAAACCAGTTGTCTTTATCTGTGATATGTGAATTGTTAAGGGCCAAGACCTGTTGGATAACATTGACGTTGGTTGCCGTTTTGGGTGGCCTGCCATCTGAAATCCATTTCTTGCATTGCCTTACTTGATGTCCAGGTAGTCCGCAATATTTACATTTAAATTCTTTCTTTTTCTTGCCTCTTGAAGTTTTCATGAATAATGCCTCACTGGTGCCTTTATCTTCAGTTTTGTTCTTTAAGGTTTTCTCATGAGCACATATTTGAGTAGTAAGATTTGCTATAGTTCTGTCCTTCTTAGTCATAAGTAGCCAGCTTGATTTAAAAGCGAAGAATTCTTCCGGTAAAGTGTCCAAAATCTTGCAGATCAGTAACATGTCTGGTAATTTTGAATCTAACTGACTGTTCAATTCATGCCAGATATTCTTTAACGCAGAAATGTGATTCACCATATCATGAGCTGTCTCTTTCTTATAGCTGAAGAATTGTAGACATAAATCGTAGCTTTTATCTTCACTATTTTCTCCGTATAGTCTATTCAGCTCTTCCCATACCTCTTGTGAACTTGTCAGACGCATGACATGGTTTAAAATTTCATCTGTCATATTGGTCGTCATGAGAACTAAGGTGGCACTGTCAATATTCATAAATTCTTGAACTTCTTTTTCATACTTAGCTTTCACGGCTTCTGAAGCTTCTGCAGCTGGTGTTTGTGGCCTACATCGCCTGCCTTCGATAATATCTAAAGCTCCAGGGATGGCCTTAATAACAACCATTATTCTGTATTTCCATGGTTTGAAGTTTTTTGAATCTAGGTGTCCTATCTGCACCCTAGATGCTTCCACAATCGCCTTATCCATAGCGGTTGACAGCTGGTACAGATTTCACCATATGAATTTATTTTCCGTAAAAAAAATCAGAATCGGAAAAAATTCTTTCCCAGAATAAAACTTCTTTCTTTATTCAATTCAACCACGCTCTGCTACCATATTAAAGATTTATATCTTTGAGGATCGAATTGGATTTATAGGAACACAAATTGCATGCAGAATATAAGTATGTTTATTTATTGAGTGACAACTTCAGAGATAGGATACTATGGTAACCAAACTCAGTCTATGGTAGGCATACAATCATAGAGTATAATCTCAATAGAGGCTTCATGCCTTAACAGTACCAAGCTGGCGTTCCTCGCGCACATAAAAGCATTCGTCCCTCTCACACACGCTCGCTGGTTAAAAAGGGATACCTACCTATATTTATGCTTTACGTCAGCGATAAAAGCTAGCGTGCTAGGGGCTCCTTCAGTCAACCTTTACATCTTTGGCGCCAAACGGACGCTATATTATCGATAGCAGGGGGGTTCCACTCCGCACACTGTAGCTACGCTCGACCGGCTTGCCTATGGCTTAGGCAAATCGCAGTAGGCTGTCAGCTTGCCGCGCGCTCGCTCGCTCGGCCCCGCCGTGTAAGTGTAAATGAAAACAAATGCCACGCAACCCTAGCGTGTAGCGGGGGGAAGGCGGGCGCGGACGGCGCATTCCTTTTGACTCGCACCGCCTGGTGCATGGTGTATGAAGTAGTACGAACTTTTTAAGCGTGTGAATAAAGTTGGAATTCGTTTAATCGCGGTTGTAAAGAGAAGTTTCTGTACGTTATTTATTCTGTGTCGATAGTAGATCAACACTACACGTTAAACTTCAACACAGCATGTTCGAGACAAAGTTTAAAACGTTCAAAATGTAAACGATACAGAGCACTGGTTGCTGCCCTATTATATCGTATTCTAATGACTTTATATTGCCAAAATTGATAGAGTTGGTTAAAAGAAGAAAAACTGTGTGTTTAGCCTTATATCACGAACACTAGAATAACAACGGGCATACGTTGCCAAAACGCAAGTGATGTGGGTCTTGGGTACCCAACCCTTAGTGCTCATTTTCTAGGACATAATGACCTAAAATAACGGGAGTCGTGGAATAATACGGGACCAACTTGTTTTTAGTATGGTATGGTACTGTAGCGTAGGACGACCAGCCACAAGATGGTCCGCGGAAGGCGCTGGTTGCATACCGCTTCCAACCGGTCACTTTGGAAATCCATGGAGGAGGCCTATGTTCAACAGTGGACTTCTTGTGGCTGAGATGATGATGATGATGATGATGGTACTGTATTTTTCTTATTGAAAAATAAGACACCGGCGACACGATAAAATCCAGGATAGTTGGCCATCCTATGTGGCTCTCAACAAATCTACACTAATGTAATAAATAGGAAAACTTGGTTTCTTTTTTTGTTTGTTTGTATGTAGGGGATAATCTTTGAAAATACTGAACCGATTTCAAAAATTCTTTCGCAGATAGAAAGCTACACTATTCCCGACGGACATAGGCTATTCATATCACGCGAACGAAGTCGCGGACGTCCGCTAGTAATTACATAAATTGCAACCGGCGTATGCACGCGCGTGTCTTCGGAGGCGTACCTACTGCATATGCATCTGGTATGCCCCGGCCTCAACCCGGACGTTACTCTAAGAGTCGAATAATTTTTTTTTTATCTACACATATATCATAAATGCTCTATAATGCGTTCAGAAACCGTAGGTAATGACCAGCATTATAACAATCAATATTATTATGAGAAATTTTCTAATTTGTTTCTATATTTGTTCAAATTATTTTTTAATACATTATTTTAATGTGTACAGTCTATACATATATATTTAATAGGTACCTAGCACTAGTAGATTAATAGCAATGCAGGTCATTGCCCTATGGCTTCTGAACCCATCATAGAGTACTCATGACACTCGTGTGATCCTATTATGAAACTCGCTGACGCTCGTTTCATAAAACCACACGAGTGTTTTAAGACCTAATTATGTACAGTTGCATACATTACTTTATCTACACACATATCATAAGTACTCTATGGTGGGTTCAGAAGCCATAGGGCAATGACCTGCATGAAACCGTTGCATAAAATACTATATCATCATCATCATCATCTCAGCCACAAGAAGTCCACTGTTGGACATAGGCCTCCTCCATGGATTTCCAAAGTGGCCGGTTGGAAGCAGCATGCAACCAGCGCCTTCCTGCCACCTACATGAGGTCATCGGACCATCTTGTGGCTGGTCGTCCTACGCTGCGCTTGCCAATACGCGGCCGCCATTCGAGAACTTTCCGACCCCATCGGCCATCAGTTCTCCGTGCTATGTGCCCTGCCCACTGCCACTTCAACTTGCTAATCCGCTGAGCTATGTCGGTTACTTTCGTTCGTCTGCGGATCTCCTCATTTCTGATTCGATCACGCAGAGAAACTCCAAGCATAGCCCTCTCCATAGCTCGTTGCGTGACTTTGAGCTTTCTTATAAGGCCCATAGTAAGCGGCCACGTTTCAGTGCCATAAGTCATCACTGGTAACACACATTGATCATACACTCTCGATTTCAGACACTGAGGTATATTGGACAAGAAGACATTTCGCAGTTTCCCGAACGCTGCCCAGCCGAGTTGGATTCGACGATTGACCTCTTTCTCAAAGTTGGACCTGCCTAGTTGGACTGTTTGTCCTAGGTAGATGTATTCGTCAACAACTTTGAGAGTTGAGTTTCCTACTGCTATTGGGGTGGGCACCACATGGACATTCGACATGACTTTTGTTTTGTCCATGTTCATCTTAAGGCCCACCCGTTGGGAAACCCGATTGAGGTCTTCGAGCATCGTGCTAAGGTCTTCCATCGATTCTGCCATGACTACTATATCGTCGGCAAATCGAAGGTGAGTGATGTACTCGCCGTTGATATTGATGCCGAATCCTTTCCACTCCAGAAGCTTAAAGGCATCTTCCATTGTGTTGGTGAACAGTTTCGGAGAGATAACATCTCCCTGTCTCACACCTCTTTGCAATGGAATTTCCTCCGTCCTCTGGTCTTGTATTCGGACCGACATGGTGGCGTTATTGTACAAACACTTCAACACTTCGATATACCGATAGCCAATACGGCATCGCTGGAGGGACTCAAGCACCGCCCACGTCTCGATCGAATCAAAGGCAAAATACTATAAAAAAAAGGTTTTCTGCTGTCATTTAGTATGACACTGTACATTCATGTATTATAATATCATTGGTAAATAGGTAAGTTTTTATTAACCTCCGTGACGGGCAAAGTACATACTTAATAAGTATAAGAAATGTACTTAATGAAGTTTTTAATCAGGTATTATTCTTTTTATAACATACGAGTTTTTACCCGCGGCTTCGCTATTTATGCGTTTTACGGGATTTTGCAAGACTTTTACGGGTAAAATGTATTCTGTGTTTAAATCCAGGACACGCTCTATCCGTCTACGTTTTATGCGTGATTGGGGAACAAACATCTAAATTATATTAAATCAACCAAACATTATTCAAATATATTAGTAAGAATTACTTATTTAGATTTAAAGTGTAGAATGGTTGCTATGCTTCTTATAAGTGAGCTTTGGGGGTTTTAATAATATTATTAAATGATATGAAAATGAAAATGAAAAATTTATTTGCAGGTAGGCCTTATAGGCCCTTATGTCTTAGTCTGAATGTAACGTAATGTCCCTACGACATTCTTAATAAAATTATACATCGCAATTAGGACAATAATTTAATCTACAAAATAGTCATTAATTTCGTATACTGGGTTTCATAATTCCTAGCAAACGAATATACCATGCTATTTTGTTGTGACTAAAAAAGGGAACTACATGGCCGCGTACAAAATTCACGACTTAACGTAGACAGTGGCGCCACTCGCAGCTGAATGGATACGTTTGCACAGCGAATCCGCGCGCGTTCAAACTTACGCACGTAGGTGCAAATAAACACAAAATCGATACAAAAAATAATAATATATTTTTGTTCAAATGCAAAATATTTTATTATTACACGTGTATGCAGTCTGATAATAAATTTATCCCTCGTTTTCTGCGTTCGAGCGGCAGGTTTGCGTTAAAAATTGGCGATATGAAGTCGAAAATCCACCAATAGAAATGGCTGATTTGGTCTACCTGCATGCTTATCTGGCCACCCACTTCACCCACATTCAGTGTAAATAAAGGATTAGTGGTTTTATCAATAATATTGTGGTCAGGAATGATTTTGAATCGCCCATTAGCGCCGATAGTTTGCAAAGTCGAACAATTGTGCAAATATTCGAATTTGTTTGTCATTTTTTATTTGTTTAGGATTTATTGTGGTTATTTTAGTTTTTGAGGGTTTGCACGTGTTATTGTATGCTTAAGTCACGTGTAGGCGGGTCTACGAGGCGCGTAGAGTTGCTACGCGCGGCAACGAAGCGATGCGTTAGGTAGAGTTACTTATCAGCTGAAGCGACATTTTCAATCGCATTTTTTGAATTTACCAACGAATTCACTGCATAAATACATCGGTTTTAAGTTTCCATAATAGAAAAAAAAATATTGTACAATTCCTATTGAGTGTACTTAAATGAAAAATGGCAGTAAGATATGTAATTTCCCAAAAATCTGATGTTATTATTACTGGCTATTATTACTGCTTATTGTTCATCGGTCTTAATTTCCAATACCATACGGTTTTTTCAGTCGAACTTTATGTCAAAATTTTCATTACTGAGGAATTTTTCCTATTCACATAAAAATGTTAAACATGATTTTTACAGTCAACAAAACATCGTTATTTATCCAGCAAAGCGCCCTCAACTGCGCTTTTAATAAAAAAGGAATGATTACGCAAATGCAGAAAAATGAGAGAAATAGTTTTATATTTGCTGACGTTGAAAATAGTAGAGGTAAATTAACGTTATTTTAAATCATCAAATAAATAGGAAGTAAAAACTTATCGCATCTATCATGTCGGTTGGCCAAACGTTCCTATTAACAAACTTTTAACCAAGTGCTTTAATAGTTTCTACATATTTTATGTTGCATATTTCACCCCCGATTCTGACTACATGTTTTATCATAAATATCAAAATAAATAATGAACTAAAAACCGTTATTTGCTTAACAATACAGTGAGCTGAAATTACTTTGAAATAAATCACGCCACAATTCTAAATCGCATATGTCACTGATTCAACAAAAGTTTATTGCGAAAAATAATGAAACCACTATCTCTGACACACCTGTACCAAACAGAAATTTCCCACGACACTATCTCTGTACAAAATTATTCATATTCTTATTTCATTTGTACCATAACAAGGGACTTCATAGTGAGAGTTTATGAGTTTATGACACGTTTGACATGTTACACAGTTGTTCTGGATAATGATAAACTTAATAAAAATGTCAAATTTTGACAGGCTGTCAATGCATGTCGAGATAACCAGGTATTAGATATGCAACGGAGTGCATGTGATACCGTAGATGCAACAATACGATTAAGAGCTGCTTATAAAGAAAGATACCAAGATTAGTGGCAACAATTTATAATTATGTCCCGTATTTTATATTAAAACGAAAAGACATTATTAAAAATATGAATTTAAATAAGCCTTAAAATTCAATCAATTTCAATCAATTTTTAGGGAAGGATGGCTCCATCAATGCCTAAGTACCTATAATTCGTAAGGCACCTTATGTCAAACTCTCATTTTTAAATGTATTGTTCATGTTTCATAGACTTATGACGTTCACGAAACGCCAAGCGGAATGGGAATAAAAAATCTATGCCATCAAAAAACATTTTGCACTTACATTTCTACCCTTCTAACGACCGTTTAGTGCACAGTGGAGCCAGAATCGCGCAGTCATTATTTACAACCCTTTGGCTAAACCCTTAACAACAAACCTTTTTAACATTTTAAAACGGCATCCAACAATGGATGATGTATGTTTTTTTCCGACCTGCCAGGATTACGAGCAGGATTTGTAAATGTTTTAATATTTAAAAGATTAGCGTCATGTACCGTAGTTGAGTGCAAGTAAATATTGTACTTTAAAATATTTACTGAAAAGATTTTTTTGAGGTGTTTATGATACTTTGGTTATACAAATCATTTTTTTTATTATACTTCGATTACTTGTACTACATAGCCGAAATATTGTTTCATGAAAAAATTTGTATATACATATATATAATTATGTTTCGGTCTTATAAATAATACTAAAAACGATAATAATTAAACTTCTTAAATTAGAACCTTTAAAAATTACCTTAGAACTCAAAATCACATAATTAAGTTAATAAAAATAACTGTGTTAGAGTGTATACTATGTTTTTAATTCGTTTTATTATGTTTAACGTTATTAAAGGAAAACTTCTTAAATAAGACAATCGCTCGGTCTTTAATTTTCGTAAGTTTTTTTAAAAGAGATAAAGAGTAAAGAGAGCAAAGGCTTTTACATAAAACGCTTTTCATATCAATAGTCAACAAATAAAATAAACGTATATTAATAAATCTATCTTCTTAATTTTCCTATAATGTTAATAATTAATTCTCAATAGGACGTCCCAAGTTCTGAGATCTATAATTAATTTAAAAAAACATTTGCTCGGGTAGTTATATCAAGGTAAGTTTCAATTCTAACAATAGTCATCTAAAACTAAATTTACATAGTTACAAAGTCAAAATACCTACAAAAATAACAATCTAAAGGCAGTAAAACTTTTAATTAAACATCCAAAGAACATGATAAGCCTGAAACAAGCAAATAATCGTGCGGCTCAAACGGCCCGAGTCCGCAGAATTATGCTCGGTGGGTAGCCGGTATTTCGGCCTCGAGGGGCGCGCGCGCAGGCTAGGGGTTGTTTACTAGTGCTGTGCTTAAACATCGTTATAGAGAATTAAATTAAATAAATAAATCTAGTTCAAGCAACTAAAGTTGCTTGTGTTATGGCTTCTAGAGAACGCATATACGGAATCAAAGGACTAGATAAATACATACATTAATACCTACATACATATAACTCGATAAACATTCATAACATTAACAAGACATGACATCTTCTGTATCCTGTTCTTCCAACGACACAGCGTTGTACGCGTTTCGGCTGGATTACTCTACGAAGATTGATATCGTAGAGTATATCAGACTGAAGACTAGTTCTACCCTAAGGGTCCAGTGGTTGGAGTCCCACCAAACTAACAACTTAACGCCGTATGCCGTGAGGGTACCGACAGATCATTTGTAGGCCTTCATGAAGCAGGAACTCTGGCCGAAAGGAGTCGCTTTCTGCCGTTTATCCGGATGGATTACCCTGAAATTAGGTATGTATATATTATACTCGTATATAGATGGCAGATGTCAAAAAATACATAACTACACTCGATTAACATAACCGCCCTTCTACCGGCAGACGGATAAAAAGATGATTTTCTGTTGTAATGCCGTCCTGCTTTTATGACGCATTCTATAAAAGTAGATTTTATAAAAATGGATTCTTTTTAATAGTCACTACCGTCAAAAATATCTACTACATGGGTTCTGACCAATGTAGGTATTGTAGGTACACTATAATCGCTTTTGTGATCTATACTATCAGATCATTCCGTGCCACTATTTCATCTTCTGGTATGTAAAATGTCGCCATTCTAAAACTATCATACCTCATTATTAATCAGCTTCCAAATATCGATATTTGTCTTTCATCGACAATCCCATCCCTTTATCCAACCCTTCAACTGCTACACATGTCGGAGTAATGCATTCATGGGCTCTCGAGCGTGGCGGCGCAAAGTAACTAAACGGACACACCCTAACCTTTCATTTTATTATTTTAAAACTGCGACTCATAATTTTCAGATTTGAGCATTGGAAGGGTTGAGTGGAGCACCTGTTTTTATTTTAAAGATTTTGGAATAAGTCATTATTATTGAATTGCTTTATCACGCTCTGCTTTAATATTTACTGTATTTTTTTGAATTTTTAAACTAGTGTAATTTTTTATTCTGGTAAAATGACGTAATTCGAAATGAATTTGTACGGATACTAAGCAATTGTAAGACTGACTTTCCATATTCTTTCATATCATGTGAGACAAGCACGGAGCTAACGGAGTGTTCCTTTGCCGGGATTCGTCTACTCGTTACATCAAATTACATATGAGAGTAAACGCTTATAAATATGTTTGTCGTTACTAGAATAAGTATTTTATTTACAAGTAGGTATATTGTATGATAATGTACAATTTTTGCTATACTCTTACTCTTTGTCTGTCGCTAGTATGATACTCCTTACATCCACTCAAAGGTTTACTTGAAGAGATCCCTTGAAAGGATACGTCCGCCTTTGTACATCACTGCATCTCTTTTTGTTTTAGGTACAATTTAGAATTTACATACGTACATACACACTTAACCGCGTCAAGCTGTGACTGTTACGCCAGCAGGAGCCACTGGCTTCGATCTGTAGACAGACACCATTAAACTTGGTTGATTAATTCAAAACTAAACTCAATTTTAACATTTTCCGCAAAAAAACCGATGATCTATGTCTGAGTTGTAAAAGTACACAAAGTTTCATTTTATTACTAGATAAATAAAGCAACATTGTCGCTAAAAGTTTTAACCCTTATCCAACAAACAGGACCATGACGCTATTTGTCAATATTTGCCGAGAAATTGCCGATGAACCGTATCGAAAACCATTAGGTTGCCAACATACTCTAACGTTTAACCGATCATGCACAAATCTGATCGAACAGACACGTGAAATATGAATAAAAGTAAAAAAATAAATAATATTAATAAAAGCGTGGAATAACAGACTGAAAAAGACAGAAAGGTGACAATCAAAACGACACAAGAAAGTACATGTAACAATACATCATAAAGCCTTAAAGCTCATGCACATAATTAATAATATACCATTTGCTCTAAATCTACCATTGGTCAACTCATCGCTGCACTCATATTGTCAAGAAATTGCATCCATGAATGAAATCGTTTCATTATCTCGTCCTGGCATGGCTCGCATCTCACTGGTATTTTTTCGAGCATAACGTTCCACTTCCTTGTTTAGCTCTGGTTGAAGATTTATCATAAAAAATATTTTACAGGAACAAAATAATCCCAAAAAAACATATTAATCTTCAATGCATAATTATTTTTGTGTCCATGCAAACCTAGGGTTATACATATTTTTATTATCATATGTTTGTTAAGCTGCACTTTCATTCATGTCGTCATTGTTCATTCATTAGTTTTTCATTTAGTATTAGGAATCCCAAAGGTCTAACTGAAAATCAGCGTCTCGGTTTACCGAGGCAGTATGCTGAGTGGGGCCCTCTTTGATTCTGTTCAACATAATGTATTGTTTTTTGTACTTATTCTGCCCGTGTTGTGTGTATTTGTATGTGGATATTATGGTGAATAGTTTTAAATAAATGTCAAAAGTCAAAAATCAATCCCCTTCCCCAATACCAGCATTTTTATTTATTAAGCCTGTCATCCACCTGCTACACCAGTTATACTTTCTCTCTATTCCTCTAATAGGTTAATAGTGCGTGAAAACTTTTATTGCAACCCTTTTATCGACACGCAATAAATTATATCAATATTTGATCAGACACAGATTCGGGTGATTTTTTATTGATCTTTATGACACCGCCACATCTGTTCGGTTTTTGCTGTTTTCAATTTGAATTTATTTTGCAATTGTAGAAACAGAAATGCTGGAAACACATAGTGGATTGATTAAAGAGCATCTATAGAAAATCGACTAAGTAATATAATCGCCATAGAAGAAGAAGAAGAAAGATTTCAATAAAAGATGAACAAAAAGAGATCAGAACTGAAGTGCTGAACAAAATGTGGTGACTTGATCGAAGTAGCTGGTTGTTGATGTCGAGACCAGAGCGACCATTCGTTGAGGCATTCTATGGTTTATGTTTACCACCCGATGATGATGATGATGATGATGGCGACTGAATACATTTGAAATCCTATGATTAATGATTTTGAATGAAAACTCATCAATGGAGATCAAATTCATGAAAGTGACATGAGAACTACCCGAATAAGAGCTAATAAGTTTATTAATAAATTCACGATCACTTTTGTGACAGATTGCGTTCATTTCTATTAATGGTCATCATTTTACACGAAGACGCAAAATTAATAATCGAGTTATTTTAGAATGTTTTTTTTATATATTATTTTTTCCACAAGGCTCCTCCAACAAAGGGGCGGAGCGTGTCCCCCTTACAGCCGATCCTTATAACTGGGCGTCGCGTGCTGCGCCCCACAGTGCGTCGCCGGCGCACCACTGTGCAGGCATGGTGTGGACAAAATAGTACAATTTGCGAATCCATGTTGGCCGTGTTCAGTGGAATGAAACCAGTGGGATTTTAATGGGGTTTTGAATCCTGATAGTGAAAAAGTAAGTTTTATAAATAGCTATTTGTTTTACAGATCAGGGAGTGAATTTTAAGCCTATGTCAGTGTTTGTGTGTTATTCATAACATCTAAATGGATAAATTTGAAGCGGCTTCGTGTTACAATGATATTCTAGATCTAGGTTTAACTACTTTGAGCCATATTTTATAAAAAAATATTAAATAGTTTCGGAAACGTTTAACAATCTAGAACAAATTACCTTGCTACTCTTTGTTCCAGTTTGTTGATATGGACCTCCGCAAAGTAACGCCTGAATCTATTAATTATCGGAAACATGTAACTATTAATGTCGCGTCATGGTCAATATAAAACATGGATATTTATATTTACTTCCAACCCACCTCAATTTAGTAGTCAAGTCACATAGTCAGTCACGTAATTTCATTTCATTTCGAAAATTATTTTAATGTACGGGGCCTGTCAGACCACGAAATGTCAATTCACATTTCGTACATGAAGCTCTAAATATACCGTTTACGTTAGAATTATGACTCTTCATCCCTCTACGAAAAAAACCCGTAAATTATCTTAAATAACCAGTTTTAAAAACTATCATTAAGTACAATGATATTATAATGCATGGATGTACAGTTTCGTACCAAATGACAGCAGAAAAACGGACCGACATGAGAATACAGGTTGGCACTAATGTTACAAATGCAAATTATTAGTTCACCATTTATAGTCATTGGATTTACAATTTTACGTCTTTACGGCGAGGAAGGCCAAAACCTAGATTACTTTAATCCCAACGGCAATAAAACCAACAAAATCTACAGTAACTCTTCAGATCGCTAGTTCACTGTTTTTTTTATATATATAAAAGGAAGGCAAACAAGCAAGTGGGTCACCAGATGGTAAGTGATCACCACCGCCTATAGACACCCACAACATCAAGGATTTTGCAAATGGGTTGTCAACCCAGAGGGCTTAGATGGAATACCTCTTATGCTAGTAATTGGACCGGCTGTCTTGCTCTCCACGCCGGAACACAACAGTGCAAGTAGTGCTGCGTAACAGCAGGATTAGCGACCAAGATGGTGGTAGCGTCCCGGACGGACTTTGCACAAGGTCCTACCCACGCGAAAGTCGTCAAAGTCAAGTCTTACCTCCTAAACTCCTAACACTAAACTGCCCACTAGTGCTATTCTGCCCCCGTTATCCAATAATCGTTGTACAATAATCACATCATCATTAACTTGCACCGCCACGCTCCAGCAAGCGATATGTCCGGGACACGCTCGACACGTGCCCGTCGCGTGCCGGGCACAGGTGGCCAGAAACGCCCCCTAAGCAGTTGCAGGGTTATTAGGACAGATAGCTTGCGTGAGCGTGACCAGTGCCTTTTCGTTGTCTGCAAGAATGTTACGGAAAAAAATGTCTAAAAATTTAATAACTAAAAAGAGAAAAACAAGCCCTATGAATAAAGCGCAGCCCTGTGCCCAATTTGAATCAAAAATATGTATCGTAACTTTTGTTTGTTTCCGCCAGTAATGATTTGTCGACCAAGTAATTGCTTGAACACTTTTGAACCTTATCCGTTTGTCGTTATCCTTATACGGTCGAAAAGTGGTCAAGCAATTTCTCGGTCGACTATACCATTGAAAGAAAAAAAATCGTTTATTGCCAACATACGCAAAATAGACATGAACTATTAACCTATAAAATCAATTGCTATTGCGGTTGCAATGCAGTGCCGGCTCACAGGAGCGAAACCAGCGCTATTATTCAGCCAGAACCAATTCTGCTTGCTCTAACAGTTTGTGCTAATAAAAAAACTGCATTTGTTTCAGACACAACCTCCTACTCCTAACCTATTCTTAGTATAAAGACTCAAATAATTAAGTTAGTACATGCACTAAGATATAGGCTAGTCCAGTGGCCCTAACATAACTGGCCAAGGTTAGTTTATCTCTATCTGCGTCTTTTTCTTATGACACTAGTTAGACAGAGACACAGGGAGGGGCTAAACTAAACCTAGGCTGTCATGTTAGGGCCGCTGTGGCCGGTTTCACTAAGCTACAAGTTACAATTTTACAAGTCTAAACCGGCAACATTGGTCAATAATGACCAATGGCAATGGGCATATTGACCAATGTTGCCGGTTTAGACTTGTAAAATTGTAACTTGTAGCTTCGTGAAACGGGCCACAGTACATACCTTTTAACATTTAAGTTATATTTTAAAAGGTTTGAAGGTGATGTTGATGCATTGCTCAAATAAACTTTAGTTAAATTAAACGCGTGGCATTTTAAGATTCTATTAATTTAATAAATAAGGTGACCGTCCCAGTGTTTGACACGCGTAAGAATTTGTTTTTACCAGTAGTTGACATTATTGTCCCTCGTTTTTTTACGAATCTTCTTGTGAATTATTGGGTGACTCTCAAAGACTGGGACCGTAACCTTACTTGCTTTACACACAAATTAGAAATAGCATTTTGTTTGATTAGCGACACTTAAGAGTCAAATAAATTACAACAACCCCTAAGCGGAAATCACGCACCGGAAGTAGGAAGTGATAAAGTTCAACTGACTTCCCAACTCGGTCACGCCACCTGTCGGAGAGACACGACAGTTGCAGCGAACAAACAAAGGGGTGGAAAGAACGCATTTGCTGCTTGTCGCTTTTTAATTGCACTGAGCATAAATAAAAATGAATTTGACATAAATAAAGTACAGTCAGCGTCAAATATACCAGAGCGGGCAAGGTGGTCAAAAATATCTGAACACGCCCGAGCGTATTTGACAATAGAGTCGAGTACAATGTATTTTATCAGATTTTTTGGATTTGTTGTTTCTGCCCTTTGAAATACCAGAAGTATCGCCGTCGCCGACTCTGCAGTTAGAGCTACAGCAAAAGAAACAAAAAGTCCCATTACTGTGCTAACAACTATTCTTTTCATTGTTCTCTAAACATAATTTATCAGCAAAAGGTTTAAAAATTCCAAGCGCTTGGAGCATTTGGACTGTCGTTGTACATCAGCAAATATTTCACGTTTTATTTGTACCTGAGGTTTTAGTAGTTTAAAGTATTAACTATTTTATTTTCTTCTTTTAAAGGTAACCCTCAATATGTTTACCAACGACTTTGACGACTACTGCGACTTCAACGACAGTATCTGCAGTAACGATTCCGGCTTCGAAAGGTCTTACAACGACTCCCGCGCCACCGCTTCATCCCTAAACTGCACTCCCTTGAAAAATGACACCTCAGACCTCGGCGTTTGCGTCACTCCAACTAAGTCCCAAGCAAAAAGAAGACTATTCAACGACTCTTTTGAATTCCCGTTCCAAAATCAAATTGAAGATATAAAGGCTTTTGAGGCAAATATACAAATGGCTGCAACGTCCACTCCTGTGAAGAAAGAGAGAAAACCAAAAGACCCGAATAAGCCAAAAAGGAAATATGCAAATGGAAAAAATAGAGTCACAAGATGCAAGAGTCCTACGCAAATTATGAGAATAAAGAGAAACCGAAGAATGAAGGCGAACGACAGAGAAAGAAACAGGATGCATATGCTAAACGAGGCTCTGGATAGACTGAGATGCGTTCTACCAACTTTTCCTGAAGACACGAAGTTAACAAAGATAGAAACCCTAAGGTTCGCGCACAATTATATCTTTGCCCTGAGTCAAACTTTGGAATCATTAGACAGCATTAGCTCTGGAGAAATATCGCCAAATAACCCTAGTATAACATATGAAAAACTGCAAAACTATTCCACTACTGGAGATAAGGTAGCGAAAGACGCATTTAGAGACATATTTTCTATAAATAATAAGCCAGAAGATTTTAATGGTGATGGCAGCTATAGAAGTTTTCAGGGATTTAGTAAGCCTTTCCCAAATGGTTCTAATTTTATGCAGACTTCTGAAGGAGTGCTCATTAACGTTGGTAATGTGACAGTCTCCGTTAACAATAAAGGTGGTAACTGCATAACTTCTACTACAGGCAGTGGCTTCTTTACCCATCCATCTAGCTTTGGAGAGGATGCCAACCAGCAAAACTATTATTACCAAAAACCATACATTCCATGCCTTAATAGTCCTAACCATATGTACGACTCTGCGGCTAATAATGACACTGAAGAATATTTCAATCAAAAGAATTACGAGATATTCAAGACTGCTTTTGATACAGCCAAAAATAAAAAGTATCCCAAAACCGAAGAATATACAGCCAACTATGGAGAGTATACAAATGTGTATGGATACAATGAAAGACAAGACTATGGTAGAGTGGATTATAATTATCAGAATAGTTTTTATAGTAATGACCAAAGACTGTACAGGAACTTTTATAACCGACAAGGTATTGTAAACGCTCAAATCTAAAAGTTGAAAACTAGTCATTAATGTATAAAATATATTATTATTAAAGTAAATGTATTTAGATTTAAGTAAAAGGGAACATACTGAAATCATTGTGATTCTTTATTAGACAATAATACCTAATTGTATACAGCTTACTTACCAAAGAGTTTCTAGTCATATTTTGATTTTTTTATAAATGTAATAAATATTTTTCCAACTATACGAGATTTTCTATTGAATGAGGAAGTTCATAGATAGATAGATAGATAGATTCGTTTATTACTTATTGGAAATTACATTAAATTTAGAATGTCAAAGATAACAAATTCACAATAAGATCGTCAAAAGGTAAACAAAATAATAAAATAAAAATATCTAGAAATACGTCTAGAAAAATGTCAAAAATTCAAAAATAAAAAATTTAAATGTCACAATAAAAATACAAATATAAATTCAAAGTCACAAACGGTGAAAATGTCAAAATAGGCAAAAAATAATAAAATGAAAACAAAACAAAAACAATCAGGTACAAAATAATAATCTAAAACAATAAGCAAGAATAATATGTCAAATTAATTTAAATGTCAACTGTTTTCATTGTACTCTTTTACAGAGTACAATGACTTATTTAACAAAAAAATTCTTAGTCGGCTACCAAATGCTTCGTCCGAACATTCATTCTTTAGGTCGGCGGGTAAGCGCTCGTAAAACCTAGGGCCTATGACACGCGGGTTCTTGTCAAGCAGCTTCAGCCGCCGCGGCACCGCTTGCAGTCGCCCCGTCTGGCGGGTTATTCTGCCTGGGATATTGACGCGTTTAAACAAATGAATGTTACGTCGTGTGTACATTATAACATCGTAAATATATTGCGAATAATGCGTCAATATCCCAAAGCTCCTGAATAGCTCTCTGCAGGAGTCCCTAGGTTTCACACCTGCCAATGTACGTAGAGCCCGCTTTTGGACTTTGAACACTCTGTCGGAGTCCGTCGAGTTTCCCCACAATATAACGCCGTACGACAAGAGTGAGTGGAAATGAGCATGGTACACTTGGACTAGTGCTTTTTTGGAAATTAGTGGTTTGAGCTTTCGCAATGCAAATACCACGCCGTTTAATCGTTCACAAAGCTTTTGCACATGCGGTTTCCAATTTAGCCTATCGTCCATGATGAATCCAAGGTACCTACTTGTTTCACACATTGGCATCGAACTCTGTAGTTGTGGAGCCACTGTGTGGTTGGCCGAAAACAAGATAACATTTGATTTGGTCACGTTAAGGACCAAATCAAATGATTTACCACCATAGATGATTTACCACCGTGTCATAGTACAAGGAGCCATGAATATAAATCAAACTGGAACAATGGCGGCTAAAGAGCGAAAAGTTGTGAATGGGAGCGCGCACCCCTGCGCTCGCGCATTGTTAAAGATCTTTTCAAAATCCAAACCAATTTGCCTTTGCGACACGATCAAGCAACACTCAACTTTATCATATCAGCTTAGGGGTTATATGGGAGCAAATATAAACTGCCCAGGGGTGTTTATAGGGCACCCGTTTTGGATTGAGTTGCGAAAAATAATGTTTGCTTTGGAAATTCGTTACGACCCATTTTGTAGCTTCAATGATTCGGGTGTTATAGAATTACATGTAAAATAATAATAAATGGAATCCTTTGTACGTGGATGTTTGCACTACTGAACAGTGGCCCCAACCTAACATGACCGGTCTAGTTTAGTTCATCGAGTTTATCTCTATTACTTTCTTGTGGCACTAGTTCGACGGAGACGCAGGGAGAGATAAGTTAAACCTGGGCCAGTCTCGTAAAAGCCTCTGAAGTAAATGACCTGAAATAATTAACAGATTCAGGCGTTACATCGCGGAGGTCCATTTCAAAAAACTAAAACAAATTACCTTGCTACTCCGCGAAACCAAGTAACCAAGAAACCAAGTAACCAAGTAAGAAACCAAGTTTGGTTTCGCGGAGTAGCAAGGTAATTTGTTCCAGTTTGTTTAAATGACCTGACATTGTTGAAATAAGATAACTATGAAAACAAAAACCACTTTACTAGACATGGGCCAGGTGAAACTGAAGCCAATCGAAAACCAGATGGTGTAACGTATATTACTCTATATAACTAAGGCGGTGCCAAATAAAGGCTTTGATTTGACAGTTCGGGCATCCTCGCGCAAAAAAGTTGGCATTGCCGACTGTGCTCATTATTTAGAAACCAATTTTAGTCTGTAATTTCGCTTGCGTAGATTTCGATTTGCATACTAATCTAACCCCCTTAATGGTCACTAATAATTCTTTCTTAGTGCACTTCTAAACTCTAGGGCGTTTAGTTACAGGGATTAAGGCTGTCCGGTATCCGGTAATATTATTAAAATAAAACTATTTATTTCAGATAGCACAAATTCTGCATAGAGACCAGGTAGAGACACAATACCTTAAAACATATTAATAAAGTAAAACATTAAAATTAGCACGTTACTTCGGCGACGTGTGACCAGCATTGTTATTCTCTAAGTGCATCAGCGTCGTTGACACTTAACCCTGTCTCTCTCACTCGAGCTAGCGCGCAAGAACGAGACAGGGCGCTGCCCCAGCGTTGAGCTCCTCGCTGTTGCGTTTAGAGATTCACTCGCCATTTTTCGGGGTCACCACTGTCCGCTGAAATGAGCCACTTCGGCCAGAATTCCAGCTTCACGAAGGCCGACAGATGGTCGGCCAATCATAGCCGAATAATGGTAACGGGAGAGCCACACTGTAGGTGGTCGCAGTACGAGTGGCCGGCTCGACGTATTACCACACTTTTACACAATCCCAGCGTGCAGTGGCAGTTTGCTATTGCGTTTCGTACGCTGTGTGAGAGATCCAAGGGCTAACGGAGAGGGACCTCAAAGCTGGAAACGGATCAGCGATTCTCTTTGAATCTCTGGTTCACATTGCGTTGGTGATCACTTACGAGTATCATCAGGTTTCTCATCAGGTGACAGGTGAGTTCGCATGCTCGATTGCATAAACAATATTTACATAGACTTCACACTCACTTGGAATATGAACTGTCATAGAACGGCGCGCCCTTCAACCTTACCTGTTGATCCAGCCTCGAGCCAGAGGGGGGGGGGGGGGTCCGGGAATTGGACCCAGTCTCTGGGAGGGGTGATGAACAGGGTCCGGACTCTTTATAGCACGGTAAGACGAAACCGTGCTGTAAAGTCGACGTTAGCGTTAAAATTGAACTGTTGCTCATACTCATTCATTTATTGAATTCCATATTGTTTTTATAATCATTTAGAAAGTTATTAATGAGTACTTAATGAAAGATTAAAATTATAAATAAATAAATACTTAATAGTTAAAATGCTTTTCACTTAGCGACTCATCCCTAGAAAATAACCTAACAGTGTGGTTGTTTTGTTATTCTACATAATCTGTTAACGTGTGAGGTCTTTGAGATAAATTACAGAATTGTCACGCAAATCCGTTATGCCCGTTTCGGTTTCGTCACAGACAAACTGCGCCCACGCATATGTAAGTTAATTGTTCGCGTCGTTTTAATTCAATATCCGTCACAAGGTTCATTTCCGTCACAAAACACCTTGCATGTCTAATGTTTGTCCAATGTTTGCACGACAGTAAAGTATTGTATAGTTAATTTATTTACTATATTTATTATTTTTTTAATTGAATTTTAATGTTTTGTTTTATTTATGTATGTTAGTCTTTAAGGTATTTTTTCTATGGGCCTATGCAGCCTAAAATAAACGGTTCTATTGTATTATATTGTATTCTATTAATAATTTTAAAGTTGTATTTACTTATGTTGTATAATTTCATGTACGTATTAATAATTTCAAATACAATAACTGTATTGTTTACGAAATAAATGAAATTAAATAAGACATTACGTCGAATAGTCTTCTTTTTCCGAAAATCGTAACCTATGTAAGTTAAATTTGAAAGCGAATGTGTTCACTTGTAATTAAATAAATAAATATCTTGGGACAATTTACACCAATTGCCCTAGTCCCAAGCTAAGCAAACCTTGTGTTATGGGTACTAGACAACGGATAAACATACTTATATATAGATAAATACATACTTAAATACAAATAACATCCATGACTCAGGTACAAACATTCGTGTTCGACACACAAATATTTGCCCATACCAGGATTTGAACCCGGGACCTCTTGCACAGGAAGCAGACACATGTGCCACTGTGCCATACAGGTCGTCAAATTACTAACTTGTCAAGATTTTCATTATCTCATTTGCCGTTTGTCGACTGACGCAAATAGAAATGAAGCTAATGAACATCGTAGAATACTAAATCCGATTTATGTATGGAACGATTATACAAATCTATTGATATAAATGATTTTGCGGGTGGTCGGACCTTGTGCAACAACTCTCCTGATCGCTACCGCCATCTTGCTCGCCAATCCTGCCGCTAAGCAGCTAGCGCTTGCACTGTTGTGTTCCTGCGTGGAGAGCAAGACAGCCGGTGCAATTACTGGCACAAGAGGTATTCCATCTTAGCCCTCAGGGTTGGCATCGCATCTGCAATCTCCTTGGTGACCATTGCAACTTAATCGTATGCCTTTTATAAAGTAAAGTTGCAAAGTTACGTCCGTGATATTGTAAATTGCTCTGAAATTGTCTTCAACCCAAAATCGTCTCGTCAGCCCGTACGAGTATAATGTAATTAATGCAACGACCCACCCTCCGCGGTTTACTGGTAATCCTGAGTAGCTCCCCTCGACCAATGCGATTTGTAGTAATAATATTTCTGTGCAAATAAATAGTTCCTAGCTTCTCCTGTTCTCCGTAGAAATTAAAAGTCACGCGAATGCTAATAATATTTCTCGGTTTGTTTGTTTTGTAGATGTAAAAATAACATTGTAATTTTGATTTATTTAAAAAATTACACCTCGTTAAAGTTTCTTGCCGGTATCTTCTCATCAGAGGTTTTTACGAACCGGTGGGAAATTTTGTGACATACAGTCAAGGAATTAAATTTCCAACCCACCTAAGGTTCAATAGCATATAGCAAACTGTCACCATAAGAGCTATAGAGCAAGACGTTAGTTCGATATATCGACCTTAATGCATTGCGAATGTCAGACGACATTTCAACGAAATGGGTAGGGAATTAAGTTCTTCGACTGTACATAAGTGCTTCCTGTAAGCCGAATCTGAATAAAGATATTTTGACTTTGACTTATTATATTTCAAAGCTAGAGTGACTAATATTTTTCAATCAAACAGAACTTCAAACCGACCCTCATGTAATAAAAAATACTTAACAAAGCTAACTAAAACACATGTACGTCCAGCCCGGGGCTAATTGAGTCATTGTCTGTCTGTTTGTTTGTTTTGTTTAATAGTCATCCAGTTTCCTACTTATTTACTCAGTCCGCTAAGTTAATAGAGAAATACCAACTTAATTCACGATGCGGCCAAAACAGGAACTAAACAACGCCATACTATAATTTCACTAGAAACTGAGTGTACCATGATAACTTAACATATACTTAAGAACTTATTTGTGTTCGTTTAGAGTCTATTTTAGTGGACTTAGTGAAATTTTTTAACTGGTTTTCTCTGCGATGGTAGCGACGCAGCTAGCGATAAAAACAAATTGGTAATGCTGGTTTGTTGATTCTTTTTAAGTAATGTTTTGGGGCGTTTAATGGGGTAAGTAGTTCAATGATTTTATATTCCGTTTTGATGGAGAGTCATTTTGTTGGACGATGATTTTAATTCAAACCATAACTGTGCATATATAACTATGTAAAAGCACGCTTGAATTTATTTATAAACGCTCAGTAAACATTCATTTCTTAACCATGATTCGTGGTTATCCATACGGGCGACCCGTCGGCTTCATACAGATGGATTCAACCGGGACGTAATGTACATAAAAACGTTCCGTCAAAAAATGACTAAGTAAATTATATGAATTTTACTATTTATACCTATGGAATAATAATAATAAATAGATTCAGCAGTTACCTAATTTGCGGAGGTCCATATCAACAAACTGGAACAAATTACCTTACTACTCCTCGAATCCGTACTGCAAAACAGCTGAGTCTGTGCGAAATATGAATTTATCATGCAAAAACCCACCTCCTCCGCTACCACTTGAAACAACACACATCACACAGACTCTAATATAAACCACTATCACTGTTCACTTAAACTACACGATCTACACCCGTTTGGACTCTATACGAGGCATCGTCGGGATCTTATGTACGCCTGTTCACTACTTGAACCAATGGCATACATTTTTCAGTTTGTTTAAACAAATGGAACGGTCATGTTAGGGCCATATTTATGTTATACGTTCTACTATATCGTATTTACGAGTAATATAATTCTGCCAGCCATAACGGCGGGGATAAGTAATATTCATAACTATTAGCCACCCCCGGTAATAAAATCGATGCTGTCACCGCTAATACCGCGAGATGAATCGACAGCCACAAATTGGCCTCGCAAATTATTGTTTGCTTTGGGATTGTGCCAGTACAGGGTGAAATGCATGAAATCAAAATCGTAAATGGGTAGGTATTTTTCTCTATTACCTACTAACAGTCCATAGAGTAACTCTGTGTAACAATCGCTTGCACCAAGCAAAGTAAAGACATTTTTTTCCCTTAACTTTGTATTGTCCTGCTCACATCCCGGCCTGATCTGCAATTGGCATTGGTGTTTAAAAAAAATATTTTAATTTAAATTTAGAAGTTTTTTTTAAAATAGACAAATTTAAGATATCGATTTGAAGGATTTTGGTTTTAAGTGTGTTTTGAATTTTTTATCCCATTAATAAGTTACCGGAAAACGTAAGTAAGTACTCGTAATTATAGATCCAGGCGCAAATCAACAAATTGAAAAAAAAAATACTTTAAGTATATTTTTTTGCAATTTGTAAATCATGATATTAATTGGATTGCATTATATACATATATAAACTTATTCCCAAAATCAAAATGTGCAATAATAAGTGTGCTACATTACAAAAACCGAAAATTGCATACGGCTGGTTGATACAAGGTACATTTTGTTTGTCTTCTCGTCAACCATAAACACTTGAAAACTTTACCAAGCATGTACAAAGCCAAGACAAATGCAGACTAATCCCAAAGCCATACCGTCTAATATACAACGACTCAAACTTGCAATGCTACCAAGTTTACTGGAACGCAGATACAGTGAAATAAATGCTTAATTTCGTACGAGTTAAGGGTGAGAGCGACTGTATAAAATATAGGGTTGCCAATAATTTTCTAAACATTGTTGTAACATTTGGTACTTTGTACTCCCTTAGCCTCTCGAGATTGATTGAAAACCAACGCTAGCTTTGTCGGTCTGTTTGTAAAGATAATAGCGTGACGTCACTTGTGCTAAGAGCGCATCTGCACTTTTAATTATACATTGAAAATCGTTTGATGGAAACAAGAGATTCTTGTACTCGTTGGTTAAACTAGCAAATGGCAACAGGTTGCTAACTACATACTAACTTAGTTATGCTGCGTTCCTATATTCGATTCGATTCCATGTCCTCCCCCCCCTGGATCCGCACTAGACCGGGAGACGCGGATTAGATCAGACGCCTACAAGATTGACCGACGACTTGAGCAAGATCCTGGACACCAGATGCAGAAGCCGTACGACCGTTTGTTGCGGAAGTCTCTGAGGTAGATATGAGCGCCGCGCCGACGCGCCGTCGTCGCCGTGAATTCGTACGGCGCGCCGCCGCTGAGTGGGGCACGCGGCGCACCGCCGCGATGCTTTCTTCCTCGAATTTATATACAGAAAGCGATTTATCATTCAAAATTCAAAGAATCATGGAAATCTGTTAACATTTGGCGGAGATATTGCGTAACATACACGCAAATAAAAACTAAGATTTACATATTCAGTTAAATTTCACAGAAAGAGGTTCTCCTCTTTCTTTTAAGAAGTCGATTAAAAAAGTAAATTTTGACGAGGTGTTAAAAGTTACGATCGTTAATGTTTTCCATTTCTTTATTAAAGAATATACAACTTTCTTTGGTAACAAAAATATGGTTTTCATTGAAAAAAATACAAGAATTCGACCCCTAATAAAATATCTAAGGTATAGTCGACCAAGTAATGGCTTGCCGACTTTTAAACTTTATCCCTTTGTAATAAGGTCGAAAAGTGGTCAAGCACTTTCTTGGTCGACTATACAAGGTCACGCCGCCGTGGTGGAATTGGCCATCGGCGCTCATATCTACCCTGAGGAGACCCTATGTTCATCCTCGTTCTATGGACATCCTCGGGTTTAAGAAGAAAAACGCGTTCCATTACACAGTCATACAAATCTTTATCTGTCTCTGCATTAAAGAACGTCGTTATCCACCTGTCGGTCCTCGTACTTTTGCCTCTTACTCCTTCTAAACTACGCCAAGGATTAGGATACGGTTTGCTTGTAATGTAGAGAATTGCTTACAGAAGGTTTTAGGACCAATCAACTTTCTTACTTTTACTAATCTGTCCGTAACAATTCAAAATAGTTGCAGATTTAAAAATAGTTTCTAGATTCAGGCGTTACTTTGCGGAAGTCCATATTGATACTAATGGAAACAATTTCTTTGCTAATCCGCGAACCCAGTGTCAGCAATCGAGAAAAAGACAACGCCTGTGCTGAATACCTTTTAAAAGAAATAAAACAAACAACACAAAACGCGACCACAACCCAATTACCAACACCAAAAATACCACTCGACACGCGTTTCACCTCTCCACGAGGCATCATCAGGAGCTATTGACCTGTCGACTGTCAGTCATTAGTAGTTGCAGATTTATCTTTTTTTTAGCCTTTACATACTATAAAGTAAAACCGCTATTGGTTTCTGTCTATCCTATATCGTAAGTGTATGTTTGGCAGACTTCTTCATCTAAACCAATGCAACTGATTTTGATACCATTTTCACTGTCATAGAGATTTTTTTTAAAAAGGTTTTGCCATTTCGAAGCCGGGTTGGGTCGCTAGAATAGGGATGTCTCCTGGGTTAAAACAACAAGATTCTAATTAGTCCGTCAGTTAGATTATAGAAAAATACTCGATACGTATTTTTTTATTTGTCCATACGAATAATATTGACAAAGATACAGCACATTCAAATTCAGGAGTAGGGGCTCGTGACGTCACTCTTTCGTAAAAATTTTACGAAATAATGACGTAGCGCGAACTTTCGCCGCTCTGTAACTTTGTTATTTTAAGTTTTAGCAGCAAAAGAAAAAATACGTATCTCTACTATTTTCTGGCGTTCTAAAAGATGGCCTAATTATTATTTTTTAGTCAACATCCCAATTATATAATTTTCCTCTAATTTAATTTATGACGTACGTTTATACGCCTATTAGACATTGAAACGTCTTTTAGCGACACAGTTTTACAGTAACGCCGAAAACTAATTTGGCAACGCCAGAGACATCAAAAGTGTGGGTTCATTGGACCTTTTACGTACAATACATTCTAATTAAGTCTTCGTTAAAAAAGTGCACCAGTGTGAAGTTGGGGCCTGGCGCAGGTCACTAGTGGCCTAATAAACGGTTTGTTTAACAAACATAGAGCGTACAAGTCACGTGGCAGTCACGCGGCAGTCACGCGCAGGTCGCGTGGCGCTCACGGCAACGCTTTCGAATGGGTTAATGTGTTGGTGATGATGATGATAGCTCTTAAACTGCTGTCATGTGACACGCGGCGAATTATCATGGATGCTTATGCATCTGCGCTTTTATGAAATTAAAAATTATTGATTTGAGATGGGCTTTTTTTGTAGAGTCCTTCGTCCATCATGGGCGGAAAATAAATGTGGCATTATGCCATAAGTCAGAGATGTTAAGATTTTTATATTTCGCACGCTTAGAATTAAAGTGACCCATTTCTGAATAATACACGTCCCAAAATATCACCTTAATTAAAAGACATAGGGTTTAATTTTGGGAAATATCATATTCAGAATTGAGTCGCTTTAATTCTAAGGGTGCGATTTGTTCAACATTTGGGTATTTGTATTTGTTTATTATACTTGTCCAACCGTACCAGGAGTGCGATTTTTGAATCTCACCAGGTGACTATTGCTCATCAAAATAGCCGTTTTTCATAGCGATTCGGCCATTTTTGTGAGCTTTAGTCACCTTTTACCAGTGGTGACATTAATGTATTGCGTTTTGAGTTGTATGTGTCCGTATCTTCCCATATTACCTATAGTACAAGCTTTGCTTAGTTTGGGACTAGGTCAATTCGTATGAATAGGGATGTCTCCTGGGTTAAAACAACAAGATTCTAATTAGTCCGTCAGTTAGATTATAGAAAAATACTCGATACGTATTTTTTTATTTGTCCATACGAATAATATTGACAAAGATACAGCACATTCAAATTCAGGAGTAGGGGCTCGTGACGTCACTCTTCCGTAAAAATTTTACGATATAATGACGTAGCGCGAACTTTCGCCGCTCTGTAACTTTGTTATTTTAAGTTTTAGAAGCAAAAGAAAAAATACGTATCTACTATTTTCTGGCGTTCTAAAAGATGGACTAATTATTATTTTTTAGTCAACATCCCAATTGTCCTAAAATATTTATTTATGTACGAAAGAAATAAATAAATTCTTTATTTGCTTAGGTATTTAATTATTGGGTCACTATCAATAACATGGACTGTTACCTTAGATCAATAGGGTTTATAATGGTATAATACTTTTACTTCGGGTTTATCCTTGAAGTTTAGAGTCCTAGAAATATTAAAGACTAGCTTTTGCCCGCGACTTCGTCCGCGTAGACTTGTTTAAATGAATCAAACAAACGTGCACCCAACATGCAATCTGCAATCCCTTGGACAAATTATTGAGAATTAGTTGCTTTGCTGCTCATGACGTCACGGCGTATAACTTACTTATCGCTATCCCGTGGGAACTATGCATTTTTACGGGATGAAAAGTATCCAATGTGTTCATCCAGGTTACAAACTATATGTGTGCCAAATTTCATTCAAATCCATTCCGTTGTTTTTGCGTGATTGAGTAACAAACATCCAAACATCCAAACATCCAAACATACAAACTTTCACATTTATAGTATTAGTAGGAAGTAGGATAGTAGGATAATGGTAAATATTGTTTTTTTGTCTAGTACCTAGGGAAACATCAAGTGCTAAACACTATGCGGACAGTATGACTTATTAATACAAATTCAGCAGCGTTCAACGAATCTCTGTACATACATATCTGTTGGTTGTAATTACTTATGTAAGTACCTATTTAATTAACATGAACCTTTCTCTTTGAATAATGCAAAAGTGATTTTGTGAGAACCTAATTGAATAAATGATATTTTATCTTTTATCTTTAAGTATCCCTTTATTTAAGTGTAGATCCAAAAAGAATATGACACCAACTTTAAAAAAAAACATCAAAAAATAAACTTCCCATCTCATTACCAGCCCTAATAAAAACAAATGTTAAAATTGTAATGACAATACAAAGAAAAATTAGGGCAATGGCAGGTCCTGCCATTGCCCTAATTTTTCTTTGTATTGTCATTACAATTTTAATTTAATAATTTGAATGTTAAAACATTTAAAAATAAAATCGAAAGAAATTTCGGTTACAAAAAATTAAAAACAAATATTATTTGAAACGTAAATCACGGTTTGAGCAAAACCCGATCCCACGACCTTTCGCACCACTTTAACCGGCTGGCTGCTAAAAGCATCCTAAACAAACTTTCGCACGGTAAAAATTAACCCTATAAATGCGAATAGCTTTTTAAATACCATGTAATTGTCATATTATCCCACTTGAGGTGACTCGTGCCGTGTCAGTGACACTACTGACAAAATGACATAAGTGGCAAAGTGGCACGCTTGCCAAGTTTCGAGTGTGGGTTTAGGCGGATTTGCCGCTGCCAGTAGTTTGGGAAAAAGTTTTTAATTTTATCCCAAGGTTAGTAGATATGCTTAAAATATGTTTGTTGAGGGTAAACTGCGAGAACCGATTGAGTGCATTTTTTGTTTTTTTATTGGTCGACCGCGGTTTCTTTACTACGATATTTTAAAAACATAATCAAAGTTGAAATGGGGCGAGTGACTCGAGGGCGGCCTCGGCGTACTTGTGTCGACCAAATTTGTGATGTCCTGAAGACTGGTCAAATCAGAAGTACCCGGAACCGCCGAGCATGTATGAAGAGAGGAATGTGTGTGGAGGAAGCGAGGAAAGTATGCCAGGACCGGGGCAAATGGCGTTCTGTGGTCTCTGCCTACCCCAAAGGGAAACAGGCGTGAGCTTATATTAATAATAATCAAAGTTTTCGAAAAAATTACACTTAGCCGGTTCTCGCAGTATACCCTCAAAACCAAAGACAGTATAGAATAGACTCACAGACTCCACACATTTAAGTGATTTTCTGTTAGTGAAACCTGTTTAAGTTTAAGGATATCCTGTTGAAGCTAATTTGCTATTTCTTTTTAAATCCGACGTGTTTGATTACCTACTTAATAGCGGGGTCTAGTTTGACTGGGCGTTTATTGAATACGTTATGCAAGTGTCTGATTCCATATAAATTTAAATTAAATTTAAAATGCTATATTGTCATTACAACACAAAGAAAAATTTGGGTGATGGCAGGACTCGAACCTGCAACATCAGCATTTCGTGCCTTGCGTTTGCCAGTTTCCCAGTTTGCCATATAAATTAAAACTTGAGAACGGCTCTATGGATATACTTGAGTTTTTTGTTGTGTTTAAAATTGTCTGAATAAGGTTTGTATGAGTTAATTTTTATAGAAAATCGACTGAAAAAGTCGGAAATTGCGCCCGTGTGGAGCCAGGGCGAGTGGCTAGTATAAGATATAATTCGCGAATGGGGTTGGCATTTCATTGGCGTGGCATTGACATTACGAATATTTCGTTATATTTGTTTGCTTCAGTATGTTAGGTTTGTTTTATGTAACACTTCAGCAAAAATATCTCAAATAAAACATTTGCAAACGATACTTTTGTCTCTAAACGTTTCTTTTTTAGAGATATTAGTTGATAATATTTCCACTACGATATCTAAAATGCATCCAATTGCCTCTTATAAAGCATTCAGAAAGCTAAATTGATCACAACCAAACTTTTTATCCAATTAACAATGTAAGTACAAAAACACGCTCACCGCACAATTTCCGCGATAAAAAGCTCTTTCACCAAAAAATCTATTTTTTTGATAATAAAAAGCATTTTTTTCGATAAAATTCGGCATGAATGCATTCCATTGTCATAGTTGCAGCGACAGATGGCTCGATAAGGGTAAACGGTTTGACACCGCGACAATCGGTCAAGAGAAGTCGGTTGTGGTCGCTTGTATTGTAGGGTAAAGCTGATGTATTGTCAGTAAGTATTCAACGTAAAGTACCGAAGAACTTGGAAATGTGACCAGAATGCTGGATGGGTCACTAGTTACTTACATATTAAACAGTAATTTCGTTTAAAAAAACTGTTAAGTAGTCGCGATGCTTATGGAACTGTATTGATTAATTACCCAATATTTTTATTCCCATTCGCGTTTTTTTCTATTTTCTTTATTTTTTATACGTTATTGTGACTTTTTTTTAGTTTTCTAGGTTCAAGGGTTTGTGCAGCCAGGGCTTCGACGTCAACGAGTCAGTGACTGAATAAATGAGTGAGTAAAAAGTGGTAAAAAAATAAACTATTGGTCATAATAACGTATGGAAAATAAAGAAAATGGGCAAAAAAATCCGAATGGAAATAAAAATATTGGGGAATAGTAATATTGGGTAATTAGTCTATACACTGCCCCCACTCTCAACGGGTAGCATTTTATATTCAAACAAAGAATCGTGTTACCGACCAACCGTTAAATGTTTAACGTCAAATTTCTTTTGACAGATGCCCCAATGGATGCCCCGTATATGTAGAATGTGACAACAAGTGGTAGTTAAAATGATTCGAAATATAAAAATGCAGCAAAAGCCAATTGCTAATGAGCTGAATGGCAACAGAACGGCTCAGGCCTGAAATGTCCGTTTTCCTAAAATGTTTTTTTTTAAATGTCTGTTTTTTCATAATGTCAGCACGTGTTTTGCATAATGTCAGCTGTGTCAGCATCTCAAAATGTCAGCCTCTTATAATGTCTGTCTCCAAGAATGACAGTTCTTCTTATAACCGCACTTCGATGAACAAATTTGCCGTTTCACTTATCAACTTTGTTAGAAACTTGCAGTCACTTGCGACATCTGGTGTTTAATAAGGTAGCCGTTACATAGAGCTCCTGTCCCTCAGTCCCTTGCCACAATAACGCACCGTTAAATACGTAGCACCCATCCATCCACAAATAAATACAAACAGATTGTCCCAAACGCCAGCGGCGTGGCGAATTTACCAATAATACTAATTTCACGGCTATCGGGAAGTTAATTGGTTAAACTTATATCAAATTGAGACGCATTTAACATTTACTAAAACCCTAAAACTAATATAGACTAAATTAAAATTGTAATGTCAACACAAAGAAAAAAAAAACAAAAACGAAATTTAATAACAAAAACGGCGCCATCTCTCGTCAGCTGTCGGTAGCTGTAAAGGTACCCAGTTGAATATGATAACTTGTAAAAAGTTTCATATAGATGACACCGAGGGTAGTTGTACCCTTAAAATCAATAATGTAATGACCGTAAGACGAAGCACATTGAAAAAGTTCGCAGGGTATGGCAGAGGCAGTGTGGCGAAACTGGCAAACACAAGGTACGGAATGCTGATGTTGCAGATTCAAGTCCTGCCATTGCCCTAATTTTTCTTCTCTCGTCAGCTAACGGGCATTCATAAATGACCAAGTTGAATGAGATAACTTGATTAAGTTTCTCATAGATGACACCGAGGGTAGTTTACCCAAAGAAAAAAAATATCAATAATGAAATGACCGTAAAGACAAAACACATTGAAAATTTCGCAGGGTATGGCAGCGGTAATGTAGCGGAAACTGGAATACGCAAGGCACGGAATGCTGATGTTGCAGGTTCGAACCTTGCCATTACCCTAATTTTTCTTTGTGTTGTCATTCATTATATAGCATTTTAAATTTAATTAGTTATAATTTTACTTAGATAGAATAGATATGACATCAAATGAATGAAACAAGTTTTCATAATTCTTATTATTGTTTAAATATGACTGGAGGTGCTGTACCTGATGTATGCTTAATTGTTAGTTGATAATTGTGTTTTAAAATGTATTGCATGGAAATATTCTTTAAGGCAATGAACGAATGAATACTGAATACTTAAAAATCCCATCTAGACCTAAATTATTATGAAATGCAAAATACTTAGACAAAAACATAAATACCAAATGCAAAAAAATCAAACTAAGTTTAATAAATACTTAATCGTATCAGCCATACTTACATGTTTGTGTTTCTATTTGTTTATAACCACATCAGTCCGACGTTTGGTATCAGATGGCAGAGCCAACAGAGCACTAAATAGTGTAATTCGCGACACACGCCGACACGTGTCCACACTTGCAGGCACGTGTCACCCAACGAGCGTGTTGTGCTAACACTTGGTTACTGAAATATATTTAGCCAGTTGGTAGTGGATGACTTAATAGACACTCTAACAGATAACCAGAGCTCAAAGAACTAAAGGCCAGCAACGGATTAGCAATTCTCTTGAGGTTTCCAATTCCCATGGGCGGCAGTAATCACTCACGCATCCTCTTTTTCTTCTTGTTGCATAATAAAAATAGATTTGAAGTGTTTACATTTTTGAATTAATTATTGATTATTTTATGGGTTTTTTTATGCTGACGTTTTGCATACTACATAATAAACAATTTTAAATTTGACTTAGGCTTTGACTTGTTTAACTGGGTATATAAATTTAAGTATATAAATAAATAAATAAAATAAATATCTTGGGACAATTTACACCAATTGAACTAGTCCCAAACTAAGGAATCTAGACAACGGATAAACATACTTATAAATAAATACATACTTAAATACAAATAACATCCATGAGTCAGGTACACACGTTCGTATCCGTCACAAATTTTTTTTTTGTTTGTTGATGTTGCTGCTTCGCGTCCTGCCATTACCCAAATTTTTCTTTGTGTTGTCATTATATAGCATTTTAATGTACACAAATATTTGCCCATACCAGGATTTGATCCCGGGACCTCTTGCACAGTAAGCAGGCACATGTGCTACTGCAGCCAACAGGCCGTCAATTTTCCTGACGCGACTGTCAGTCTATTCAAGACATTGTCTTTGATACTATGTATGTATTAAACGATAACCGTACCGTATTATGGGTTATAATTTATAAAAGATTTTCACATAAATCCTGCTACCACTACTAAAGTAGTGTAATGACGTTTGGAATTTTGGATATTTGGACGTTTGTTCTTCATCTTCTTTTTTTTTCTTTCTTCTTTAACGACGGCCACGAGGCTTGTGCCAATATCAGAGGTAACAATAGTTGTACAGTTTGGGTCAAAGGACCCCCCTCCCCCTGTCGGGTAATTAGCAATCGGCCAATGATATCCCATTATATAGATTAAAAAATCATTGACCGATGCCCATGGTGTACCGGCCCAGCAAAGCACTGCACAAGACATACATACATATTATAATGATCAATCAAGAAAAATAATATAGCGGGTAAAAGCTTATAAAACATAGAAAACAGTTTGACTGAATTCTATACTCTGTATTTACTTAGCAGATCGATCCAACAATTTAACTAGCACATCAAAGGGAAAGCCACCATTGACACGACATAACTACGTCACTAAATCACAAACGAAATAAAGTCAACTGACTCTTTTGTAGCTAACACCAACTTACTAATACCATTGCTGAGGGCGCTAATTCCAACGTAACTTTTAAATTTTATTCGGGGTTAGGTTAGTTATTTATTTTGCCACCGGCATGGTTAAGTTGGTTCTGGCTGACGTCACCTGGTGAGGGAGCTATTGTGTGCACCCTCCCTTGGTCTCCCCATTCACAGAAGTAAAATATTTAATTACTGTTGTTCGACTGCTGTGCAGTGTTGCCAATGTTTAAATTCAATATCCACCAAATTCAACTTCTAAAACCGTCAGAAAACCACAAACAAAAACGGGTCTTTGCTAAAAACAAAATCATCAACTAAACATTTTTTGGGTATTACAAAAAAATCTAATGATTTAGGCACCGTTATTCTTTTCTCGAAGCCTCACGCTAAATAATAAAATTCTCATTTGTTTTAGCATTTTCTGACGAACTGTATTTTATTTATTTTATTTTGTTTTATGTAATAGGACCTTCAACAATACAAGGGAAGTTTTATACATGCACAGATTACGGCTAAGTATCTTATCAATTACAGAAGGACACCGCATGCAAACAACGTATCTTAATATTGCACTTACAAAATCACTTGAGTATCTTTGAAATGAAGACAGCCGGTGTAATTACTGGCACAAGAGGTATTCCATCTTAGCCCTCTGGGTCGGCAACGCATCTGCACTCTCTTTGTTGTTGCAGGTGTCTATAGGCGGTGGTGATCACTTACCATCAGGTGACCCACTTGCTCGTTTTCCTGCCTATGTTGTAATAAAAAAAAAATGCAATACTTAATTAAAAAGAATAGAATAGATATAGAATCCTCCCGTGACCAGAAGGCTGGGCAATACTTTGTCCAAAGAATCAGCATTACCATTGTTGGATGGTAATGCTGATTCTTTGGACAAAGTATTGCAATGCTGCCAGCCATCTGGGCACCCTTCCTATTGGCGGCGATTTGGGGCAATTTTTTTACCTTTAGAATAAGATTTCATTGTTGTGTTTTTTTTATTTACAATTTTAATAAATAACTATTTTCAAAAAAAAACCTTGGTCAATTTCAATTGGTCGCAGCTGCGGTTGAATTGAGCGTTTATTGACTGATTCTGAATTAAATTGATCCACTAGGAAAAACCACCAGCCAATAAAACCGATTTTTCTCCACTAAATGAGCTCAAAAACCAGTTTTAGTGGAAAATCCACTAAGTTGGCAACACTGGCTGTGCTGCTGGTAAGTTCGGATATATGACCGACTATAGCACGAATGTGAGCTATACCGGTTAGTTAATTAAACGGAATTCTTATAGAATAGGATAATAATTGCGGGTGGTAGGACCGTGGTCCGTCTGGATTGCTGACACCATCCTGCTTGCTAATCCAGTCGCTAAGCAGAAGTGCTTGCTCTGTTGTGTTCCGGCGTGGAGAGCAAGACAGCCGGTGCAATTACTGGCACAAGAGGTGTTCCATCTTAGCCCCCTGGGTTGGCAATTTATCTGCAATGTAGTGTTGATGGTGTCTATAGCGGTGGTCACCACTTTACCACTTGCTTTTTTTTTTAACACATTAAAGGAATTGTTTTAAACTTTCGCGACTTTCACACATATTTATAACATTATCGGGGCTTAAGGGCGATAGAAATATATTGTTGACCAGTCTACTCGTGACCACGGCCATTGAAACATGGCCGAAACGTCGAGGTAAATCAACAATATATTTCTATCGCGCTTAAGTCCCGATATTGTTATAAATACATTAAAGGAAGGCAAATAAGCGAGTAGGTCACCTGAGGTAAGAGATCACCTCCGCCCATAGACACCGCAACACCAAGGATATTGCAGATGCGTAGAGTCTGATACTAAGAAAATCATTTTTAGATTCTACCACTCGGGGATTCAAATGGGAGTGGAAGTTTATGTTATCTACGCGAACGAAGTCGCGTGGAAAACTAGTTTAGTTTGCTGATTATTATTCCATATCCCGGTATAAGCTCCCTAGGAGATTATTATCTCAACACATTAGCGATCATTGTGGAGATATATCTTATATCTGACACTATCTCGCCATCTCCCCCTGGTGTCGGTCGCTATTTGTCAGTTTCATCGCAAATGGACCAGCTTTGCTCGTAAAGCCCATAGAAATAGTAAAGCATAGAAAGATTCATAATATTTCAAGTGATATTTCAATAGCTCATTTTTTACTTTAAATGGCAATACTATGTGCCAAAAAGAGACGACTACATACTATAAAAGCAACTAGAATTAAATGAAAACGATGCCGGTACATACAAGATATATCCGAACTCAATAGAATGTGCGTGTGATGCGTTGCGCGGCCGCCGGGCAAGTGGACGAGTCTTCTTCTCTGAGCCAGCTCCCACCACGCAGCTGAGCGCTGCCTGTGTGCGTCTCCATCTAACAATACTCTAAACCTCCTCTTCAATTGACACCCTGTACACAAATGAAACGTCAAATTCCGTCGAAATGAAACTTCAATCTACGTTTTTCTTATTAATTTACAGGTTGTACTGCCTTGACGCACACCAAAGGTAACCATTTTAACAGTTTTGAGTGTACGCTTGACATGTACTGAGGCTGTATCCATGCTTTAGTTCTTCATCCAAGATAAAGCCTTAGGCTTAGTACCCACCAGAGCTGTCTGAGGGAGCGGAGCGATGCGTCGCTATGTACAACGATGTGAGCATTTCCACCTGAGATGTTCGAGTAGGGTCACCAACCGACCGGATAAATCCGGTCTTGACCGGATTTCACTTAAGACCAGCCCTCTGTACCACAAAAATTACAATGTGCTACAATTTGACATAATTGTAGAGTTTTTCATACAAAAATGTGACAAATATGTTAATTTGTAGGACTTGTAAAATTTGTGGTATAGGCCCCTGTATCATCACGCCTGGTCATAATCCTATTATTTATTAACTAGCGGACACTAACGTCTTCAACTGAAAATGTTACTATTTTAAAATAACTTAAAGCGTTTTACTCATATATTATAATATCTTCAGTCTTCATGTAAACGTTTTTATGTCCATGTATGGCATGTACAATTTTGGAACCATGCAACCCCAGTTAGCGGTACCATGATTCCTAAAAAACTAGATGTAGGAGAAAAGCCAGAAAATCCACATCATGCGGCCCAGTGGCGGAACACAAACACAATGCCCCGAGGTGTGGGCCAAATAAAAAATCCCATTTGGCCCACGGAGGCGGAATAATTACCGCTTTTTACCGGTTTAATCCGGATCAGATAGCTGGAACCCTGCTACGTGCAACTAGGGTTGTCAGAATGCTAACATAGATTTTAGCCAGCCGCCCTGAAAGTAATTTAACAGAAAACTACCGCTAGATTCAGACATATAATTGTATTAGTATATTAACTAAAACGCATTACTAACCTATTTAAAGTGTCGAACTTCCCGACGCCGTCTTCCCGTGCCGAAAATTCCGTATATTATTACACTGACCAATAATAAATCACAAACTCGACGGAGCTCCGCTTCACTGAGATGCTATTCCACCTAGGTAGTTAAGGCGCTAAGCGCCTTGACACAACTCTATCGTAATCAGAATACTGTTTTTCGGGACAATAACACTTCGCGCTTTTCATTCTTAGAAGTTATAATATAAAAGTCAGTTAGTTTAAAAAAAAAATTTGAAATTCGATAAAATCAATTTCGTGTATTGATAATCAACAGTATAAGTCTTAGGAATCGTAAAATTTTGAGTTTTGAAAAATCGGACTATTAGGGTGTTCCCTGTTTTAATGCTTCAAAACACACTAAGAGTTATCAAAGTTTCCTGTTTCAGTAGGATTAAGGTGCTCTTTAAATTTTAATTATTTGTGGACCCTGAAAAAACCGGGCGAATTGGCAACCCTAGGACGATTGCACTATGCGATGTCCGTTTGATATTCATGATACTTCCTTGCGGAGAATTAGGGTAAGGCAGAGATTTGGTTTCATTTCATATTAATTTAGATGGGATTGCCGTGTCGATGGATCTGAGGGAATATTAAATTTGAGTTCAAAAGACAAATTCCATTAAGAATCCTTCGGGGCTGGATTAAAATATTTAAAAAAATTAGCGACCCGCTCCGGTTTCGCGTGGGTAGAATTAAAATGTAATGTACGTAAACGCCTTCGGTAAAAATGTGTAAATGACAGTGAAAAACGTATCAAAATCCATTGTGTGATTTAAAAGGAGTAAGCGGCCGAAGATATTAAGACAGACAGGAACGGATACCGACTTTGTTTTGTTCTACGTAAAGATAAAGAAGATGCAAAAGCGCAAATGAATTCGCGAAAAAAATTTTTTATAATTATCATAATGTAATTTATCTTCGTCTTATTTTTTTAGTTTAATTAGGAACTGAAACGTTTGTAACCGAAATTTCTTTTGATTTTTTTATTTATGTAGTATAGAACATTCAAATTATGAAATTGTAATATGTAATGACAACACAAAGTTTTCTTAAATATCTGACAGGGCTAACCAAAAATCTGAATGCCAAGGTTAGAGGTTCAAGTCCTGCCAGATGCCTAAGATTTTTCTTCACGAAATGTAACGTAACGTAAAACTCCTCTACTAAATAAACATGGCTCAACATGCTTATGGCCTATATTTTTTAACCATTTCTTTTCATACACTGTTACCAAACAAAATCATCTTAATAAGTATGACCAAGCATTACATTATAAGCGACAAAGCGACACAACACAAGCACCACCTACCATGACGAACCGATTGTCCCGCCGTGTCTCGCTTTATTCGCTCTAACCACTGTGACAACACAACACAATGGCACAATTAAATATTCAAAATAATTCACGCACTTGAAAAGAAACGAGTTTAACTATGTTTAACTATAAAGCGCTGGTTGCACTGAAAAGATAAAAGGAGTAAGCGACAGTTTTGGCAGAGTGCCGTTAAGACATTGTAAGAAGCCACCTGTGGCTCTAACATGAGTGGCCAAGTTTAGTTTATCTCTATCTGCGTCCCTTTTTTATGACACTAGTTAGACAGAGACACAGGGAGGGGTTAAACTAAACCTGGGCTGTCATGTTAGGGCCGCTGAGGTGCAATTTTTTAATCTCGCCAGGTATGGTTGACTACAATGAACTAGAGGTAAGGACGAACTTCGCACTCGCTCAAATAATATTTATATTGATTAGAGGTGGTGGATGTGTGAGAGGGTGTGATGTAGATGGTGTAATGTATTCATAAATAAATAAATAAATTTTTGTGAGACAGTAAAATTATTGTAATTGAAATTATTTATTTTTAAATTTTTTCGATTTTTCTTTTTGTAAGTATATTTTTTTTAAATTCAAATTAAATTTAAAATGCTATATAATGAATGACAACACAAAGAAAACTTAGGGTAATGGCAGGATTCGAACCTGCAACATCAGCATTCCGTGCCTTGCGTATTCCAGTTTCCGCCACATTACCCTAATAATAATGGTACTGGTAATGTGGCGGAAACTGGAATACGCAAGGCACGGAATGCTGATGTTGCAGGTTCGAATCCTGCCATTACCCTAATTTTTCTTTGTGTTGTCATTCATTATACAGGGTGCCTATGACATCGGGGCTTTAAATTTAGGTATCGATCGACTTAACTGCTTAAATGGGACTTCTTTTGTTCTGCCACTTTAAAAAAAAAAAATTTTTTTGTGAGGCAGAACAAAAAGTGCGGTTATAAGTTAAACAGACAAAGGTCATTGCGTTTTTTTAAGGTCTTGGGTGTATGGTTGCCAAGTATCTTTAGCCGGACATATTTGGCTTTTTACGGACATGTCCGGACAAATGTTTGCAGCGCCTGTCTGACTTTTGTCAGGCTTTAGACAAAGCTGAATATTATGGACGGCTCCCGCCAGGAGATTGATTCTATAAGCGCAATAGCGATAAGCTCGACGCTAGGGCATCGCTCTGTCTCGCTCTAGCGCGCTAGCTCGAGTGAGCGAGACAGGACGATGCCTCGACTTCGAGTTCGACGCTGATGCGCTTGGAGAATAACGTACAGGTCACCGGCTGGTGCTTAACTTCGAAAAGAACTCAAGAAAAATGTGTCCGGCTTATAGTTGGTTAACTGTAATCCCCCCCCCCCCCTTCTGGAATAAATCTTCCTCACCTCACGCGTCCCTTGAAATCTATTCAAAGTATTTGTTTTTTCGAATCTCAGATTATTAATCCATACTAAAAAATCATAACATTCCGAATGTTTCGTATTACTTCCGAATATTAAAATACTATATAAAGAATGACAACACAAAGAAAAATTAGGGTAATGGCAGGATTCGAACCTGCAACATCAGCATTCCGTGCCTTGCGTATTCCAATTTCCGCCACATTACCGCTACCGCATTCCGAATATTACCGAATATTACGAAAGTATTCCATGGGAATTATTCGAAATGATTCTTACCGGTAACTTTAATCCAGCTTCTAAACAGCTATTTCCGGCTATTAAAAAGAGTGTTAGGCTATTAGGACTAAATGTCCGGCAAAAGATAATGCTTTGTTCGGCTTTTATATTTTTAGGGCTGGCAACCCTACTCGCACCACACGTTGCTAGGGCGTAGCTACCGTGCTTTGCCTGTTTTTTGTGGGTTTTTGGTGATATGAAATACGTAGAAGTTTTTTTAAGTTTTCAAAAATTAGGCACTTACCTAAACCAAATGCAGCTTTTTGATAGTTTTTATCATGAGATTTTTACAGTACCTACCTATGCATACGTTTTTTTTTTATTTAACATAAAAAATATTTAAATAAACAATAAAAAGTAATTAGAGAAATGTCAATTGAAAACAAAATTTTGATTAAAAGTAAAGTGAAAAATAGGATACCCAAAAGACAGGCAGCTAAATAAAAAATATAAGCATATTTCATATTGCATGGTAAATAAAATTTGAACTTTTAAATTTTTGCCAAATAAATTGCAGCAGTAATTATGTTTACAACTAAATAAATAAAAGGAGAGTTTTTCTACTTTTATAAGTATAATAAATGAAGGTACAATGAAAATATAGACTGTTTTCAAGAAATCTTGAAAACGAAGTTTATTGAAAGCAAATTAAAACAAAATTGTTTTGTACTTTTTAATTTCCACCTAAACCCTAAGAAGCTGGTATTTTAAGTCTCCAATAAAAAAAACACTTTGGCGTATTATTTACTTCCATTTGTTTTGCAGCTTTACAAATGAATGTCATGCAGGTTAAGCAACAAAAGGCGGTAACTTGAATAATGGATAATTCTTTGTATGTGGTTTGTTTTGGTACAAATGATTTGTGGTACTAATTTGCATTTCCGTGGATAATTTTAACATAGGAGACGGCGATTGGCTCGCCACATACTGGGGAGCGAAATGAAAAATATTTTACTAAAATAAAGGTCATCCTATGAAAATAAATTGTTTAAGACTATTATTGTGGTGGTAGGACCTTGTGCAAGGTCCGTCCGGATCGCTACCACCGTCTTGCTCGCTAATCCTACCGCTAAGCAGCAGTGCTTGCACTGCTGTGTTCCGGCGTGAAGAGCAAGACAGCCGGTGTAATTACTGGCACAAGAGGTATTCTATCTTAGCCCTCTGGGTCAGCAACGCATCTGCACTCTCTTTGTTGTTGCAGGTGTCTATAGGCGGTGGTGATCACTTACCATCAGGTAACCCACTTGCTTGTTTGCCGTCCTATGTTGTATAAAAAAAAAAGCATAAAAATAAATAAATGGAAAAGTTTTGGGAAGAAATTAATTTGTGAACTTCTGACATAGTATAGAACAAAGTCACTATCCATGTCTGTCTGTCGATACATATACGGCGCTTACTCTTTCTAAACTTTTTTAATGCGGTTTACGCTGTCATTTAGAGTAAATTATTTACAGTTTTTTTTATTACATTACATAGTAATTGTACCGTATGGTTATAATTCACTAATTTGTGTAGTATTGGTCCTGATCACATCTCCCGAATCACCCTGTATATAAAACAAAACTTAACAACCTGAATACTAATAATGGCTCTAAAACTATTTCTATTTGTTCCTAAGTTCGGTGCGAGGGTGCCAAGTGTCGCAAGTACTGGGGGAGGACCCCAGCTCGGACCGTTGGGGCACAAAGCCGATCGATCCCACAGTTGGGCGTACCCCATTGACCCTCTGCGAGTTAATTTGCATTTTTTTTAGTGCTCGTTAGATGATTGTTATTTTTTCCTTCAAAAATATTTTTAAATTTTCAGTTATCTGCCGTTTTCTTGCGAATTTCATACAGACCAACACACAGAATAAAATTAAACTATATATTATTATATTGAATTTTAATATATTTTTTTGTTATAATGGCGGTGTGGTGGAAAGTATCAGGGACTGTATTTTAAAGATCAGGAGAAGAAAACCAGCAGATGACACAAAGAACTATATTTTGCAACTGACAAATTGAGAAAAAAAAACAGAACGCAGAAAAATAAAATCTAAAGAGTCCGTGACATCGTCCCCCCCGTGTAGGAAGCTACACAGTAACATCCTCGGCTAGCAGCGCCAATTTTTTAGCGGGCCTCTTCAAAATACCACCTCTTGTGGCAACGTCTGCCACTCGCACGACTCCGTCTCGGCCAGGGTATACGTTGGTAACCCGACCCATGGGCCACACTCCTCTCGGTAAATCGGGGTCAACAATTAGAACAACGTCATTGGTCTTCAAGTTCTTATATTGACCTCCTTGTGGTTTCCTTGGCTTAAGGGTTGGCACATATTCTTTCAGCCACCGTTTCCAGAAGTGCTCCGATAGGCGGAGTACCTTTTGCCAATCTTTCCTTAAGGAAAACACTCTGTCATCCAGATGAGCTGGTAACTGTTGGTTCGAAGACGTTCCGATCAGAAAGTGGAATGGTGTGATGCTCTGGCACTCTTCATTTTGAGTGACATAAGTCAAAGGTCGCGAGTTGACTAATGCTTCAGCTTCTAAGAGCAGGGTATGAAGCAGTTCCTCTCTAGGTGCCCTTTCGTTCAGTGTCGCCAGGAGAGCAGTCTTTACAGTCCTCACGAGACGTTCCCAGCAACCTCCCATGACAGGTGAGGCAGGCGGTATGAAGCTCCACTCGCACTGGTTGTTGGTGGTGAAATCTTGTACGGGCTCGCTGTAAAATTCTGTCAACTGGCGGTTAGCTCCAACAAATGATGTACCGTTGTCGGACAAAATCTTCCGCGGGATACCTCGGCGTGCCATAAAACGACGTAAACTAGAGATAGCGGAATCGGCTGACAGACTTCCGACGATCTCGAGATGAACTGCTCGCGTCGTCATGCACGTGAAAAGGGCTATCCAGCGTTTCTCTCTACGCCGTCCTACTGCTACCTCTACAGGGCCGAAGTAGTCCAGGCCCACGTAGGTGAATGGACGTACGTGGTGGTCGAGGCGTACTTCTGGCAGATCACCCGTCGGTGGAGTTTGAGGCATCGCTCTGCGTTTCATACAAAACATGCATTCTCTGGCGATTGTACGAACTGTGCTACGACAGCGTAGTATCCAGTATCGCTGCTTTAGCTCATTGCAAACCAGTTCGTTGAATCTGTGGGCTGCTTTGACATGGTAATGGCGTATAAGAAGTCGAACAGCTGGATGGCGACCATCGAGAATAATCGGTGACGTGGTGTCGTAATCAACGTTCCTCATAAATTTTATGCGGCTGTCTAGTCTGAGTAAACCGTTCTGGTCGAGTACCGGGGACAGAGCGTATAATTTGCTTGACTTTGGCAAAGGTGTGGAGTCGTGCAGTAGAGCCAATTCGTGGCTAAAACAGTCTATCTGCGACTTTCTGAGGATGGCATCTTCCGCTTCCTTGATGTTTATTGCAGTCAAAGGCGAAAGCTTGGGGAAAGAAATATTAGTAGGCAATTTAGAATTTGGAACATTTAAACGTGCTAACAGGGACCGAAACTTGTGCGCGCATTGGTAGACGCGCGCGGTCGCACGCACCAAACGAATCCACTCGCTGAAACGCGATGGATCTGGTACAACCAATGACGGTTCATCCTCTATCATTAGGCCTACCTGCGCTTTTAAAGGCTTTAACTCTTCAAAGACGGGTAAGTCACAAGACGATGGTTCTTTAGGCCAATCGCTAACTGGTAATAATAAAAAATCGGGTCCAGAGAACCATCGTTTTAAATCAGTATCGCGATCTTTAAGCCTTGTAGCATCGTCGGCGACATTCAAACTTCCTGGCACATATTTCCAATTAGTGACGTTTGTAATCTCCGTAATTTCACCGACGCGGTTTGCTACAAACGGCTTAAAAGCACGCGCGTCACTCCGAATCCAACTCAAAACAGTGGTCGAATCAGACCAAAAATAAATTGCATTCGGTTGAACTTCGTGGCCGGTGCACACGGTATTAGCAAACCGAGCTGCGATCAGGGCTGCTTGGAGCTCGAGCCGCGGAATAGACGTGGGTTTTAAAGGAGCTAAGCGCGCTTTACCACCAATGAGGGACAGCTTCACGGAACCGTCTGTGAATGTGAATCGCCAGTACGCGACGCAAGAGTACGCTTCCTCGCTAGCATCAGCTAGGACGTGAAGCTGCCTGTCACTTATGTCCTTACCTTGGAACCCACATCGATACCAACGGGGAATTTTGATATCAGAAATTGCTCTCAACTGACGAGACCAAAACAGCCATCTTTGGACAGTGTCTGATTGCAGCTCAGTGTCCCAATCAACACCAGTTCTCCACGTTTGCTGGAAAAGAATATGACCCTGGATAACCAGAGGCGTAAGAAGACCCAAAGGGTCGTACACACACATTAAATGAGATAAAACTTTCCGTTTAGTGAGTTTATCATTTTCAGGAATTTGGGGCCCTGGACGAAAACTAAACGTGTCACTCTGAGGGTGCCAAATAAGACCTAACGTTCTGATAAATGCTTCAGGGCCTACGTGAACATTTTCAGGTAGTGCAGTACATAGCTCAGCGGGAACGGCAGAAAGCGCGGCAGGCACATTGGAGACCCAGCCTCGCATTTCCATTCCCGCTTGTTGGTGGACAGTCACAATATCAGCTGCGAGCTGCGAAGCCTCCTGTTCGTCGTCCATGCTACCTAAATAATCATCCATATAGTGGTCATTGATAATAGCCCTTGCTGCTGCGGGATAAGACTTCTGGAATTCTTGGGCGTTCCGGTTTTTAATATATAAAGCGATACATGGACTACAGACGGCACCAAAGATTACAGAAGTCATCCTGTATTCCTTCAACTCCGAATTACAATCTTCTCTCCAAATATAACGTAAAGCGTCACGGTCCTGTTCCCTTATCCTGACCTGTGGGAACATTTCCCTTACGTCAGCTGTTAAGGCGACACGACCTTCGCGAAAGCGAAAGAGAATATGGAGCAAAGATTGCAGCAGATCGGGTCCTGGTAGCAGAAGGGAGTTCAGGCTGATGCCAGAAGTCTTCGCAGCTGCATCATGAACTACCCTGAGTTTGTTTTTCTGAGGATGTACTACTGGGAAATGAGGTAAGTACCAACGGACAGGTTCCTGTGAAAATAAATCAATATTGTCATGGTAGGTACCTCTAGGACACTCCTCAGCATAGCCTTTAGCCATCATATTATTAATAAAAGCACAATAGCCTTTTTTCAAATCAACGTCTCGAGACATACGCCTTTCCAAGCCAAGAAATCTTGAAAACGCGTGGGAATAACTATCTGGTAGCTTCGGAATGTCCTTTCGCCACAGTAGACCAACCTCGAACCTACCAGAAGGTAAGCGTCTAGCTGTGGACTCCAAAGTCTCTAAAGCACACTTATCCTGCTTGGAACACAAGGTCTCTTGCTTCGAAATTCCAATGGAGTCGAGGCGAAAATAGTCTTTAATAAGTTCGTCCATAGTATGGTCACTATCATCGTGAGAAATGTGGTTAATGAAGTGGACCGGTTTAGTCCAACTGCTGGATTTTCCGTATAAAACCCAGCCCAAGGCTGTACGGCTAGCTATAGGTTGGTTCTTGGAGCCCTCCCTGACTTCACGACCTACAGTTAGATACCAATGCTCCGCGCCGAGGAGAATTTTGGGTTGTGCGTCGACTAACGTAAGCTCTTCAATTATATCGGTGAGATAGGAATACCGAGAGATTTCTTGTCGGTTGACAGTTTGCGAGAACAATGATAATGTGTCCATAGCCTTAGCGTTACTCACAGGAAATATCTCAGAGCAATGCTTGCCTTTGATTGAGAAGCTTACGTGTTGAACAGACTTGCGCGTTGACATGCCGGCGACACCGTCGACCTTGATTGAGTCGGCAGGGCCTGTAGCGCCAATATGGCGTGCCACTTCGGAGTCAATCAGGGTTGCCGTAGATCCGTCGTCAAGCAAGGCAAAGGTACTATACTTTCCTTTAGGTCCGCTTATTTCAACAGGAACAATTTTCAGAAATACGCGAGTACGGTCAGCTACATTTTTATCGCACGATACAGATTCTGTAGTATTGGAAATTATAACAGTCTTTTTAGCAGTGTCAGGTTCAGTATTAACATTGTAGGCTGAAGACGGAGACTCGTCGGCAGTGTGCGACACGTGCGGCGTCGGTGTTGAATGTAGCAACGGATTGTGAAAGCGTTGGCAGCCGTCGACGCCGCAACGCCCGATCTTGCAAGTCTTCCAACGATGCGCTTTAGATTTCAAACATTTGTAACAGATCTTAGCCTCACGCAACCAGCTCCACTTATCGTCTAAACTGAGAGCTTTGAAGTCCTTGCAATCTGTCAGTCTATGTTTATTTTTACAATAACTACACATCTCGTTATTGTTAAAACGCGTAGACGTCACGTTAACATTTTCGCGGCGATTTAAATGGTTAACTGGCAGATTACAGGGCCGCTTAGTGAAGTCTAAGATTAAACCAAACCTATTATGTTTATCTGACTCAATATCAAGAAATTCAGATAAAAGCTGCAGTTTCGGTACAGTTCGGTCGCTACGGTAAGCAAAATCTTTCCACTGACTGTACAGTATCGGCGTCAATTTGTTGAGCACGGTGTGAAAGATTTCTATGGAGTATAAATACTCTTTTTGTTCTAAACTTTTGATAACAGCTATACAGTTACGCAACCTACACGCAAAAGAATTAAGTTCTTTTTGGTCGGAGCTTATCTTAGGTAGGTTCCGCACGAGAGAAATTTCGTGTAATACAATGGTTTCAGGCAGTGCGAACGTCCGCTCCAGCATGTCTAAAACTTCTTCGGGTCGCTCGGCCGTGTACAGCAACGCCGACACGCTGTCAAGGGCGTGGCCACGGAGCGCACAGCGCAAGCGAGCAAGATTTTCTGAGGGAGCAAACAAATGTTGAGTGTCACGATATGTGCGTTTAAACATTAACCATTCAGTAGTTTTTCCGCTAAAAGGCATCAAATCGATGTATTTATATGACACTTTGGGTAAATTTTGAACGTTTTGCGGATGACGTTCCATCTCGAATTTATTTGACAGTGAGCGTGAAAACTCCTTGTCAGAATTGACTGCCGGCCGCACAAAAGACAAAACGTTTGATTTTGACGGCAACAAAAAACCACTTTGTGACGTTGTCGGAATTTCAAATGTCACAGGATTTTTCGACAAATGATGCGTTTTATGATTTTCAGATTGTGATGCGAACTTATGATGCATGATGTCGGGCACGTTCGTTTCACAAAGATTATGATGAATGTTTCGTTCTGATATGTGACATGGGAATCCCGTGATAGGGATGGTCTCAGGTTTGACGTGATGGCTCCTTGGAGTCAAAACTGAATGCACGTCGTGACTGGTACCATCGTCTCGCGCGAACTCTAAATTGGTAGCAGTAGGTTCACTGTTCTGTGCGAGCGGATGGTTGATTTTATTTATATCACTGACCCATGATGACGTGCGAGATAAAGAATGTCGACTAACCGAACGGTCTTCGGCTTCCTGGGCCGCCAAGCTCGCCTCCATCTCAAGCTCTTCCACTTGCTTAACTTGAATAAGGAGCTTACGTTCGAAATCGAGTCGTTGTAGTTGTAATTGTTGCTCGCGTTCCATGCTCCGCCGAGCTAACTGTGCTTCTGCGGTCAACCTACGTGCCCTTATTGTGGACGTTGACTGCGAAGACCCCGACAACTGTGACCTGGAACTAGAAGCGGGATTAACGTGTTCTGAGCTAGCCGTGGGATTCTGCCGAGGTGTTTCGGGGCGGGGGTCGCCCGCGGGTGTAGCCGTGGCTTCGGCCGCGACGTGGCTCCCCTCAGGGATCCGACCGAGCCCACCCGCGACAGGGGCGCCCGACTCCGAACAAACCTCGCCAGCATCCCGCGCCTGTGCCAGCTGCTTGGTCTTGGCTCTGGTGTTCATAGCAACGGAACGAATGGACCAAAATGTGGTGGAAAGTATCAGGGACTGTATTTTAAAGATCAGGAGAAGAAAACCAGCAGATGACACAAAGAACTATATTTTGCAACTGACAAATTGAGAAAAAAAAAACAGAACGCAGAAAAATAAAATCTAAAGAGTCCGTGACAGGCGGCTTGTGCTATATTACATACCAATGTCGATAGACAATGTATAATTGTATTATAATATGTTAGTGTTTAAGGTATCTATGCCTATGCAGCCTGAAATAACTTTGTCCTATTCTATTTAATGTATAGTCGACCAAGAAATTGCTTGGCCACTTTTCGACCGTATTACAAAGAAATAGGGTTGAAAAGTGCTCAAGCAATTACTTGGTCGACTATACAATGTATGGTTTGGGTCGAAAGAACATCTCTCCCCCCGTCAGGCTATTAGCCGTCGGCCAATGGCATTCCACCATATAGGCTAGGAAATCACTAAACAAACGCCCAGGATGCACTGTCCTGAGTACTGACGATCTTACCCCGGAGTAGTCCATAAGGGAACCGCACCATGCACATGGACACATGAAAATGACACTCGACAAGCACCCCAATTTTATTCATCATTTTTAACGTCGGAAACCAGAAAACAATAGAAAAATCTGAATTGTATAGTCGACCAAGTAATTGCTTGACCACTTTTGAACCTTATCCCTTGCAATATGATCGAAAAGTGGTCAAGCAAATTCTTGGTCGACTATACAAGGGACATTTCACTTAATTTCGGTTTTGGATGAAACAGGGGTTTCAATTTTCGGTACGTCGTCACTTACACCCTGTATACTTTCTAAAGACACGACACGTGTCGTCCATACAGCCGATTTCAAAAAATATTGTTTGAATGGTTACTTGATAAGTGTTTTTATTCCATTGCTGACTTTTTAAATTATGATAATCCAATGAATTGACTAATATTGTTATGAGCTAAATGCATATTTTTTTCATTTATTATTTTAATTTATTTTTAAATTAACTAACTATAAAATTGTAACACTGACATATTAAATATTTTTGTAAAACATTGACATATTAATTTAAAATATTTGTACAAACATTTCTGCGCCAAATATGGCAGAATATGCTGAGTTAATATATAAATGTAACGCCTACTGTATACCATATTCTGAGAAATAAATCATTTCTATTCTATTCTATTCTAGTCCCAATAGTCCCTAAGTAAAGTTATTCAAACATACGGAAAGTCAGACTGACGGGACTTTAATTAATAAGGGTTACAATTTTTGTCACAGACTGCACCTAAAACACACAATACAGCTCATTAGAAATGAAATTGACAGAAGGTATAATTTTTCAAAAGGGAGGCATACGTAATATACACTGAAATTTAAGATTTGGATAAACTGTGGTGAAATAAAACATAATATGGCAATTATCTATAGTTTATTTCTTTAGGTACTTAAAATTAGGTAAATAAAATAAGTCACGTGACTCGGCAAATCAACCAATGAAATCAATCTTTTGGGTCTCCACAGATCCAAAAGATTGACTTGATTGGTTGATTTGCCCAAAGAAATAAAGTATACACAATTGTACAGTAACAGTAATATTATAGCAATTGGCAGATAACGCAATAAATAAGATTTTAAAACCTATATCATTTCCACACTTTTAAACTTAGTTCATTTTAAGTAAACATTGTCAACCTCATTTTAAATTTGTTTTTTTCACAGCCTCTTTAGTTGACCTTAAAATACTGGCAGCTTCCGAATTTCATTGCACTAGTTAAATTCAAACGTGGAAAAAAAGTTACAATAGATCCAAACGGCCCATCAGACGGGCGGTGATTCGCACTTTTTTCAAAATTTTAGTTTTCTACCAAATTTTCGTAGGAAAGCAGTTTATTTTCTACTCTTTTATATTTATTTTTACACCGAATTCATCAAAATTATTAGTGTTCATTATGGTAAGTTTTTCTAAAGTATTCTTCATGTCCTGTAGAGATATTGGAATCAAAATTATTACTCCCAGTGCATTCAACTCTTATTTCATGATCTCCATGAATTTTCTGTATTTAAGACTAAGATTGTGACCTGTTTTTTTCATAGCGTGTTTAAAAATTCTTTACTTTTTTATCAATTTCATAAGTTTATTAGGTACCTAAGTGGTCAGTGTGTTCTTTTAAAACAGTTTTGCCTCATTTGTATCAGGAAATTCATGAAATTTTGAAAAATTTGTGACTTAACTGAAGGCGATTGACATCTGTCATGAACATTTTGGATTCCAATTTCAAAGTAACGACTTCCTTGTAAAAGAACGCTCCAGTAAGTGTTGTTACTAGATTTGATTTGGGCAAAGAATCATTCACCATCTTGCTCGCTAATCCTACCGCTAAGCAGCAGTGCTTGCGCTGTTGAGTTCCGGCGTGGAGAGCAAGACAGCCCGTTCAATTACTGGCACAAGAAGTATTCCACCTTAGTCCTCTAGGTTGGCAACGCACCTGCAATCTCCTTGTTGTTGCGGGTGTTTATGGGCGGTGGTGATCACTTACCCTCAGGTGACCCACTTGCTCGTTTGCCTTCCTATGTTGTATATAAAAAATATGTCCAAGATACTTCTTGGACATATTTACACGCCACTATTAATCTAATAGTTAGCCTAGGGCCGCGGTCCGAATAACATTTATATCGCTCAGACCTTTCAGAGGATTGGACCGAATCGCACTCACAATATATGTATTGTGAGTGCGATTCGGTCCAATCCTCTACCGTACCTAACGTCATTGTTAACGTTATGGATTTGTCTTACATCGCTAACTCTGCCAAGTAAACGTTTACAGTGCTTACGCCTGGCAGTGTTAGCGATGTAAGAAAAATCCATGACGCCATCAATCACGGTATGTTTCGTGGCTCGGTCCGACCGTGTGAGCACATTATGTAAACGATATTCGGACCGTGACCTAGGGCTATTCTGTTAGAACTCTAAATCAGGCCCAGAGGACAGGACCCCAATTCTGGCACTCATCGAGATTCATCTAGCATTCGACATGTGTCAAAAAAAAACAGATTTTAAAGGGATCTCACAGCTCTTTTTGGCATATGTCGAGTGTGACTTCATCTCTACTGACGCCAGAATTGCCCCGCAGGAGTCGATTACTTCCTAAATCACCGACCAGCTTTCTCGTACCGCTCTAGTGGAAAACCTCTCAACCTTTTGAACGCATAATTGACTGTAGTGATCCGTCATTCACCAAGCACCGTAAGGACCTCGGCTAAGTTGCGCGGGCGCACGGAGCGGGTGCACGCCTATAGAAAAATAGTATGAGAGCGTCCGCTAACTCGCGCGGGGGCGGGTGCGTGCTCATACTATTGGTTCGATAGGCGTGCACCCGCGCGGCATAGCAGTCGCTCTTAATTAATGCAACACAAAAGCTAATAAAAATAGGAAAGAACGCTTTAAAACAGACTTTATTCATGATCTAAGTACACTACGCTACCACCACGAAAGCGTCTGAGCTATCATACGCATTTAGTGGTTGGTGGCGTGACACCTCTGACTTTAGGCGCCTTTGGCGTGGCGTTCTGAGGGTTAGAGTTGCAGGCAAACAACTTGAGCATAAATCGAGTGGAGGGGGTAAGTTTGTACAGTCAAAGAATTTAAATCCCTACCCATTTCGTTGAAATGTCGTCTGACATTCGCAATGCATTAAGGTTGATATGCCAAACTAACGTCTTACTCTAGTTAGCTCTTATGGTGACAGTTTGCTATACGATATTGAACCTTAGGCGGGTTGGAAATTAAATTCCTTGACTGTACATGCATATTTGTACTAGAAACGGCTACTGCGCGGTCAAGGTCAATGCTCAAGTTGTTTGCCAGGAACTGGAAGTGTGGTGCTAGCTTCATACGACTGTTCTAACGCATTAGTTTGCCGAAATAATAACGTGTAACCGTATTGCACGCGAGCAGAGGGAGTGCATCTCTATCCACGTGGGCCAAGCGGGCGTCCAGATGGGTGTGGCGTGCTGGCAGCTGTACTGCCTCGAGCACGGCATCCGGCCGGACGGCACCTTGCCGGCCTGCGACACCGACCCTAACTCCAGTGACTCCTGCTTCAATACCTTCTTCTCCGAGGCAGACCGGGGCAAGATGGTGCCGCGCGTTGTCATGGTGGACCTTGAGCCTACTGTCATTGGTAAGTGACACAGAACTGTAGACATGTGGTTATTAGTTTTTAACCCAATTTTCTGAACAAGCTTACACTCGTATGTTGCTGTTACACCGTGTAGTTGGACGACTATACGCGTCGGTGGCGTGGTAACGACAGTTCACGACGTCTTTGGCGTTAAAAAGGTTAAGAGGAAACACCAAGGTCTAGAGAATTGAAAAATAGGTATTTGTAAAATCTATTGCTGCCTCCATCTATCAAGCCTCCCCCCGCAGAGTGCAATAGAGACAGCCGCAGCTTGGACTGAAAATACCTATTAAAAGTACTCAAAATCAACGATTCGTAGACCCCTGATTCCTTCTCCAAAACTTATCCGATTTAACTACTTTTTTCATTAAAAATTAAAGAAAGGCTTTGGCAGTGTTTCTATGTTTTTCTTTTTTTATCTAATCTAGTTAAATTTGTTTTCTGAATGTATGAACGCAGCCGAAAATCTGGCCAATTTTTTAGGTTTTTGAACGTCCATATCTCTTTTAATAATTAATTTATTAAAAAAAGGAAAACATAGGGACATGCATAATAGTGGCCATCGATTTTTTGGAAAAAAAATATTGCTCTACTGGCATTATCCAGAGAGGAAACAGGGGACGACGTTTGTATGGAAAAACGGCCCTTGTGTTTCCTCTTAATCAGCGTCATCATTTGTCATCAACCACATTAATATCCGGATGGACTTGTTCGGCTTAGTCGTTCAGTATGACTGAACTGTTCTAGTGTTGCCATTCAAATTTTATGTACCTATATGTTATTTTCTCCTTCCGTGTTGCTCTTTCACGTGGCATTTGTATCTTCACAGTGTTTGTGTATGTTTTATTTGTATTTTTAGTTTTTATGATTAATGTTGATCCTTTTGAAAACCGGCGTTGCAGCCAACAGCTGGAACATTATACTTGGTGCTCATTTACGCTGCTAGGCACAACTTTCCTATACTTTTCTTTGTTTAATATAAGCTTGTTGTAACCTAGCACTTAAGTATTTTGTTTTATTTTCTCTTGTGTTGTGTCGAATGTGTAAACTTTCGTTCTTTCTTCCTTATTTGTCTTTGATCACTCAGCAAAGAATGGCACATTTGCTATGGCTTGTTTCTCAAGCTGATCCCATGTAAATCCAAGACCTTAGTGTAAGTTTTCTGTCACAAAAACGTTTCGAGTGCGTGTTAGCGTCAACTTTTAAATTGTATGGAAATATTGTGTTGCAAATACGCACCGCAAGAGGCGCTGTCTCTGCTTCCATAGTAATTGAGAAGTTAACTCTAACGCGTTCGTTGCGTTTATTGTAAAAAAAACTTAAACTAGACGCTCCGTTCCCAATTTTGCTCACGTCACTCTCGCGCAGACGAAGTCCGTACGGGCGACTACCGTCAGCTGTACCACCCGGAGCAACTGATCACTGGCAAGGAGGACGCGGCCAACAACTACGCGCGCGGCCACTACTCCACCGGTCGCGAGGTGCTCGGCCCGGTCATGGAGCGAGTGCGGAAGCTGTCCGACCAATGCACCGGCCTTCAGGTATGCTCATGTATAAACACTAAAAACCTGCCTTAAATTACCTACAAATGTCTTCTGTAAAGTTTTTTCTCATGCTTAAAAAAACGTAGTATGTGACACTGAATATTTTTTTATTTCACTTTTAATAATTATTATTTTTGTTATAGCGGCTAGATTAATAAAAGCATGTAACTTGAATAGGGAACATGCATCACGAATCAAATGGGACAAATCTGTCAAATTGTTGAAGATGTTCTTTAAAAATATAGATATAGGGTGTAATCGTTAAGTGTAGCCAGGCGATTATTCTGTAAATATAAAAGATTTCAAAAAACTTTAAACTGCTATCGAAAGAACGTTACCCAATGAGTAAAATTACATTTTTGTAAGATAAAACCAGAAATATCCCAAGTATTAACTTCAAGCCTTCCCATACATTTAGTACGCCGTTCATTGAAAGACTAGTTTAAAAGACCTAAGCATTTCACCATTATCAAATGACTCATGAATTGTTTTATTACACGTACTTACGATATCAGTTTGATCTTTTCTTGAATCTGTTATATTTACAGAATAATCGCTTGGCTACGCTCAACGATTACACCCTGTATGTCCAAAAAACCGATATTTTATAAATTATAGCGATAAAAAATTACGAAAATAACGAAGAAAAAAAGTTATTTTTTATTGCTTTGTAAAATGCTCATTGTATGGCAGTAATGAGTTAAAAACTGACTATTAAAATAAACGCGATTTTAATTTTAAACTCATATTGTTTTACGTAGACTATGACCTCAGTCTATGCCCATTTTGTATGGAGCGTTTTTGTGTCTTGTTTACTGTTAGTTTTCTATTGATAATATTTGAAAATACAATGACCTTTGAAAAAAACACGGTTGTTTTTGTTTTTATGGGTTTCTTTTAAGGTTTGGAATAAATAAATTCCATGCATATTCCCAATTTTGTTCATTAACCCTTTCAACGCCAACGATTCACAGATATGTGATCACCGTAATGTCAAACGCGAACTAAAACCGCATATGAACGTGGGTCACTGTTTTGTTTTACTTGGACGATTAACCCTTTAAACGCTAAGAACGTTTAAAGGTGTTGCGAGCTGTCGTACCCATCACGCCACCGACACATAGTTGACCGATGCAATACCGACCTACGAGCATTTATGTTTAAACTTAAAAATCGCGTTTGACATTATTGCGACTTGGCGCGTCAGTGACAACCTTTATTTGCGTTGTTGGCGGTGAAAAGGTTAAACGGATTGGTGGCGCGGTTGTCACGACGACTCACAACGCGTTTACGCGTCCTTGGCGTTGAAAAGGTAAAAAAGAACTTATTCAACATTCTTTGAATAAGATTTGAAGGTGACAATTGTATGCTTGCAGGGCTTCTTCGTGTTTCATTCGTTCGGCGGCGGCACGGGCTCGGGCTTCACGTCCCTTCTGATGGAGAACCTCTCTGAAGAGTTCGGGAAGAAGAGCAAGCTGGAGTTTGCGATATACCCCGCCCCACAGGTGGGTGACTCGTCTCTTACCACTAGCTAGCATTCACTGTAAACACCTCAATGTTTTTCAAAGTCTATTAGAACATTGACTGACATTCATTTTCTTGGTGCACCATACATGGGACACGGACTTGTGTAGATAGTATGTCGTGGCCATATCTGGGACAATGAACTGTGTTTAGTAAAAATAGACATAAAATGGGCGTTAATAAACATTTAGCATAGGGATTGTAAAGTTGTCGACCCATGCACTATTTAACCCCGCAGATACCTTGAAGGTTGGTAGCCGTATTTGCAGAGATTGTAACCCGAATCCTTCACAAAAAGAGATTGTCTCTCTCTCAGCATATAGACGTCGACTGCTGACTGAACATATGCCTCCTGCATGGATTTCCATTTAGTTTTCGATGCGGCGGTTCCGGTGTCCAGGTCGGCCCTGCCGTCTTTTTTAACCTTTTAACCGCCATTTTCTGAAATTTTAGCTCCTTTCTACCCAATATGCAGCTCATTTGTCCGCAGTCTTATATTTAAGACAAATGTCATATAGTTTTTGCATAGATGGCGACACGGGCGTGTCCGATGACACTGTAGAAGGGTTAAATCATCCGACCACCGGGCTGCTGGTCTTCCCACACTTGGCTTCCCGCAAGGGGTGTCCAATTTATAGTTTTTTGGCTCCACCTTTCATTATCTCTGCGGCAGATATGACCAGCCCATTGCCATTTTAATTGCGCCACTCTTTTGCTGATTTCAGCGACCTTCGTGCGGTGGCGAATGGTCTCATTTCGTACTGTCACGCAATAAGATCCCGAGCATTGAATGTTTAAATAAAAGCGATTGCAAGTCTATATTCGTTTCCCTTTGCAGGTGTCCACGGCGGTGGTGGAACCGTACAACGCGGTGCTGACGACGCATGCGACTATCGGCCACTCGGACTGCGCCTTCATGGTCGACAACGAAGCCATATACGAAATCTGCCGCCGGCGGCTGTCTATCGAGCGCCCGTCTTATGCCAACCTGAACCGGCTCATATCGCAGGTAAAGCTGTTGACCAAGATCGTCAACATTCGATTATAGCCATAAGGTCACTTCTTTATTTCCAAGGAGCATCACCTTTATACAGCTACTACACAGCTTTTATAACGCTTGTACGCTACTTAGATTTACTCTCTAGACCATGGAACTAATGGGAAGTACCCTTACTAGTGAACCAGTACCACCTGTCCCGGTGACCATTCAACTTTAGTTTGTCTATATGCATCCCTCTCTTATGACACTAGTCACATATAGCCCCAAGGGGGTTTGGGATCCAAGCCTCCTTCCCCCTCTCCCAAATGGCAACTCACCGTTTTATCCCTGATTGTCTTTGCTCCAGACCTATGTTTGTGCCAAATAGTATAGTTACCATACTTGTACTGTGTCACACATACATACATACATAATGTCACACCTGTGTCCCGGAGGGGTAGGCAGAGATCACGGATTTCCGTTTGCTATGATCCTGACATACAACCTTTTCTTTACTTACTGTCATAACATTCCTTATGCATGCTCGTCGGTTTAGGGTACTCCTGACCTGGCCTTTCTTCAGAATGTCTCCGATTTGGTTGGAGTACGTTCGCCGAGGTCTTCTCCTTTGCATTTTTCCATCCAATCTCCCTTCATACAGCCTTTTTGTTAATTTTCTTTCATCCATCCTCTCTATATGCCCAAATCATCTTAACCATGTCACGGGCGTTTAAAAGGTTTAATATGTACGTGTACCAGGTTGTGTCATCGATTACGGCATCGCTGCGTTTCGACGGTGCACTGAACGTGGACCTGACGGAGTTCCAGACCAACCTGGTGCCCTACCCGCGCATCCACTTCCCGCTCGCCGCCTACGCGCCCGTCGTGTCTGCTGACAAGGTACCCTTACGTATTAACATGTTCAGTCCAGTGCCTCATTTATGGGACATGACAAACTACCTTCACAATTCCATGTGCCATATATAGAGCACCAAGAAAAAAGTATTTTACTCGCCTGTTGCCTAAATGATCGACTTGCTCAACCCTATTTCTGGTGAAATACTTTACATTTAAATGATAGATGCAATAACAACACAAAGAAGTATTGTTCTTTTGGCAGGATTCGAACTTGCTTTTTTCAAATATACATCAAAGACGCAAATAAGCAAGTGGGTCCCCTGTGGCCCGTTTAATACAATTTTACAAGTCTAAACCGGTAACATCGGTCAATAATGACCAATGGCAATGGGCATAATGACCAATGTTGCCGGTTTAGACTTGTAAAATTGTAACTTGTAGCTTCGTGAAACGGGCCACTGATGGTAAGTGATCACCACTGCCCATAATAGACACCCGCAACACCGAGATTGCAGATGCGTTTCCAACCCAGAGGGCTAAGATGGAACACCTCTTGTGCCAGTGATTGCACCGGCTGTCTTGCTCTCCACGCCGGAACACATTGACGTAAGCACAGCAGCTGGATTAGCGAGCAAGATGGTGGTAGCGAACCTTGCACAAGATCCTACTATCTGCATTCATATTCACCGTGCTTGCATTCCCCAGGCGTACCACGAAGGCATGTCAGTGTCGGAGATCACATCGGAGCTGTTCGAGCCGCAGAACCAGATGGTGATGTGCGACCCTCAGAACGGCAAGTACATGGCGTGCTGCCTGCTGTACCGGGGGGACGTCGTGCCAAAGGATGTGAACGCCGCCATCGCTGCCATGAAGGGACGCGCCGGGATCAGATTCGTGGACTGGTGCCCCACTGGGTTTAAGGTTTGTTTATTTTTAAGTAGTTGCTTGCTATCGTGTTTCGTATTGACCATTCCTGCTGATTAATACTTTGTAGTCTAGGATACCACCGCAAAACTCTGCATTTATCTGTTTTTTGATCGAAATGTGATTTAAATAAAATTAAAATAACTATGCAAAAGATTTTGCTAGGCAATCCTGTGGCGTTGTATGACCCCACGTGTAACCTTTATTTGAAGTCTCATTCCGATCATAAAATAGATAGGTGCATAATTTTACGATGGGCTCTTCCATTATTAGATGAATTGGTTTAATAATGGCTCCAAGATAAACTACTCACAACAAAATAGAACCCATTTGGCATTTCTCTATAAAATTAAAACGTGAAAATTATTATTTTTTGTAAGATATAATGTTTGCCTTTTATAGTGGTCTTGATAATCTCCAGATGACTAGTGGTTAAGTAAAATGTTTACATGTAATTCTTAGTTTAGGTTATCTTGTTGAACGCTTTGGCTGCCGCTGTAAGTCAACAAGAACTTTTCATGAATAAAAAAAAATTCTAACATTGCACGTTTTTAAAGTAGGATTTTATTTCATTAATCTGATGTGTAAACAAGTAATAAACCCCTACTACACGAATATGCTTTGGATCATACATCTTTATTAGTAAATTACACCCTGAGGGTGGTGAAATAAAGAATGTCTCAGATCGCTGGAACTTAAAATAATTAATAGATTCAGGCGTTACTTTGCGGAAGTCCATATCAACAAACTGGAACAAATTACCTTGCTACTCCGCGAAACCAGTGCCGGGCTCGTGCAAAATAGCTGCGTCAGGCACTGGTTTCGCGGAGTAGCAAGGTAATTTGTTTTAGTTTGTCGCTGGAACTTTTCGCACGAGCCAAAGGCGGCACCCTCAGGGTGTAATGTACTATTATTTTACTGAGACAATTCGAGTGGGCCCTATTTTATTTCGAGCAGTGTTAATGAGTAGCTTGGCGGTGACAGGTGGGCATCAACTACCAGCCGCCTTCGGTGGTGGCCGGTGGTGACCTGGCGCAGGTGAAGCGCGCCGCGTCCATGCTCAGCAACACCACCGCCATCGCCGAGGCCTGGGGCAAGCTCGACCACAAGTTCGACCTCATGTACTCCAAGCGCGCCTTCGTGCACTGGTGCGTACCGACTCCGTAGCTGGTTGCGTTTGCGCCGCGAAGACGATCAAATTATTATCAAGCCGTGATTGGAATAGAATTGGAGGGTAACGTCAGCGCACTGTCGTTTCATAGATATAGGAACGAAGCTTGATGCAAATCTATGAAATGACAGCGTGCTGACGTTACCCTCCAATTGTATTCATCACGGTTTGATATCAGAATCCGTCATACTTCAAGTTGACATTTGATATGGTCGTTGTGCAATTTGATTATCTACGCGGCACAAGTCGCAGAATATTTACTATTTCTTTTATACAACGTAGGAAGGCAAACCAGTGCTTCGGTATCGGTTTAGCAAAATGCTTTTATTTCCGAAACTGTAAACATTCCAGGATTTTTATAAAACAAACCTAACCTAACATAGAAAGTTCTACACGACGATCCTGATATTAATCCTGAATAATTCAGTGTCAGACACAATTCACAATGTTTGTGAAACGTATCTGCAATCTTCTCGGTGTGGTATAGGCGGTGGTAATCACTTACTATCAGGTGACTCACTTGTTTGTTTTCCTTCCTATTCTATTATTTCATATAAAAAAAAGTTTTTACAAACATTCATGGTGATCACTCACTATCAGATGAGTCACTTCAATATTGTATGCTCTTTAGGTACGTGGGGGAAGGCATGGAGGAGGGGGAGTTCTCGGAGGCGCGGGAGGACCTGGCGGCGCTGGAGCGGGACTACGATGAGGTGGCCATCGAGACGTCTGACATGCAGCCTGGCTGTGACGACGAGCTGTGACCGCCCTCTCCCAGATACCACCCGTAGGGGGAGCGATCCGCGACACCACCATGCTTTGCTTGTAGGTAGGGTAGCATCTAATTCTCTGCACATGCTCGAGATTGTTCGTATGAGCAGACTAGGTGTGTTTCTTGGGTTTAAGTAGGCAGACAGCCTCTTATTAAACTTTTCATTTATGTTTGCGTGCGGGGTTTGAGGAGCTTAGGTGGTTTGGTTAGTCAGTGTTTATACTTCCGATTGAGCTTTGCAGTAAGTTTTTACAACAGAACGCTGTAAATTGTTAAAAAGACGTTTTTGCAGCTTGCTGAGAGCCCTTTAGTTCTTAACATTTCTCCGACAATCCTCAATTACCAGCTCAAGGGTCGTAGCTAACGGATGTAGCCGGATGCCGTATGGAGCGCCGACGCGGGCGCCTAAAGCCGCGGCCGTATATTTTTTTAAACAATATTGATTATGGCAGAACTGTGAAAATATTTAAAGGTTCGAAAATGTCCGCGGAAGGCGCGAAGTGCATGGCCCTCAACCCCCGCTAGCTAAGGTTCATTTTGCATCCAACTTTATCAGTAGAAGGCGACGTGTCAGAGTGTGGCTCCCTCGTTGCTTTGCGTATTCTCTGTTGAGCAATCTTGCGACTTTTTTTATTATTTCTTTTTTTTGGTTTTTTCTTTTAAATTTTTTTAGCAAATGCTCGACAGAGAAGCAGTTTTATTTACATTTTTTAAGCATTTATTTGAGGTTACTTAGTGACAGTTTAGTTGGTGGTTTCGTGGTGTTCAGAACCTAATAATATTGTAAGTGTAATCGTGTCGTTTGTCCGTTTGTGTTGTTAAAATGTTTAAAAAGTTATACAGTTCCGTCTGAAGTCCCTGTCCAATAAATTGTGCAGTTTTTACAGCGAAGTTTTATTGTGTAGATAGAAAAGCATCTAAATTACACTATAAGCATTTTATTTCATGCCGGGTATCTACCGCGAGCATTTACTTCTTTTTGGCCTCAGATAACCAACATTCACAAACACTATTTCCACCAGGAATTGCTATCAGTAAGAATAATGAGAATTTTCTTCAAATTAAATATTAGTATCAATTTATCAGTCTTACCGTTGGTAGTAGGTAATAATGTGAATTTTTCCTCATTTCTATCAGCTGTAGATTAACCCTTTACCAGGCTAAGGAAATTATGTTTCCCACATACATGAATTCAAAATGCAACTTCAATAACTACATTTTCTAATACGGATTCGAATGTGCTAAAGTTAAAAACAGCTTGCTTCTAAAATATTGTTCAAATAGTAACAAACTTGTGTGTATTTGATTGTTTGGGGAAACTTCTAGTTAAATAATAAAATTATTCGATTAATAAACGTATATTTTGTCATAAAATACACATTTAAATACTCTAAATACACATACAATTTACATTGCACAAAAATAGTTTCTTAAATTACGTACACTATACGTTCAATTTAAAAATATATTATATAATTTAGGTTTAAAACAATAGATTAACAATAAATTAGATACTTAGACCAACCAAAGTGTCATATAAAAAAACGCGTTGGGTCGACTGGCACAACCAATACCTACTGGCGGAATCAGCAATAACCCCAATAAATCGCCCGTTGCCTGATCCTGTTCATTCGGCGCACCTCTACACTGTGGCCGCCGCGATTGAGTTGCCGCGCATGCGAGTTATACGATTAACAGAGGCATAGGTCGCTTCTTCCACATAAATGCCGTTTTTGTTTGAAGAGAGACTTCTGTACTGGTACTCTTCAGTGCTGTTGCGCAGGTTGACCGTTAGTGCTCTTTTTACATGACACTTGGTGTACCTACAATGTACTATTTCGTTCTTTCGCTCAATAATCAAACAACGGATAATTTTACTTTACCAACGACGACGAAAGACGTATCGCCTGCGCAGGGAGAGGAGGGGCGGAGTGAGGGGTTGATTCGAGGGCATAACGCGGGAGCATACTCGTCACGCATTTACTCGCTACGTATCGGTGCGTCTCTCTCGTACTGTGCTAGTTAGAACGAGATGCACTGAGTTAACGCGTGTCGAGAAGGTTCGTGCTAGGTGCACAGCATTGTATCGCAGATCCCCACCCCACCCACCTCTTGCCGCAAAGGCGAAGCGTCGATTTCTTGGACATACTGATTCTTTAGATACTTGGACCATTGGACATTGTGTTTAAAAATGAGTGAAAGCAGATCCATGATAAACAAATGGAAAATCTCGTAGTTTTGTGACATATTTGGAAACTGTTTTTATTGCTTAGGTACTTATTTTTACGCAACTTTTGCATTTAGCATAATATTTATGTAAATTGATAAAGTGAAATGGCAAAACTGCCGAATACATACTTTACGTAGGTTCAAATTTAATTATCTTAAATAGTCAATAGTGAATATTGCGGTAAAACACTTAGCAAAACCTTTTTTAGGCCGTTTTATGTTATCTTAGTGTTCATAGTTACCCGCAAACTACGGTTAAAACTTACTCCGCTGTTTTAGTCAGCCTCATTATAGTAGCTAAATACTGGAACGAGTCAAAAAGATCTCACAAGCTTACTCTATTGAATGAATGAATCATTTATTGCTTCTTGACAATTACGCGCGTAGACGTCTCCGACTATGAAGATACCAACTGCTGACTGTACCTACATTTAAGCTAGTTTCATCTATCACATAACCACTATAAAGCCAAATAACCACTGATTCCTTATTTTAATTTCTAAATACGATACAACACTACACTTTCTGTGTGCGATATGAGAAATAAGGTACAAACATATTGTTATCGCTTCGGACTATTCAGCGGCCCTTTAACCTTTTCAACGCCAAAGGCGGATAAATCCGCCACTGTAAGTTGAATGCCAATCACGGATATATCTGTCAACGCGTACAATTTAAAAGTAACCTACGCGCATTGGCTTAAGATTCAACTTCCTTCTTTACATAGAAAAGGGTTGGCGTGTAAATGACTTTTGTATTGGAGTAGGCGTTTAACCCTTTAACTGCCGACTACATTTTTATCGGACATGCTCGTGTCGCCATCTATACAAAAACTATAAGACATTTGTCTTTAATATAAGACTGCGGTGAAACGAGCTGGAGATTGTGTCTTAAATTTCAGATAATGGCGGTAAAAAGGTTAAAGGGTTCAACTGACGTACTGCCTGAGCCCCGTAATAACCTAAAAGATAACTCAGGTTCATTGCTTAGCCCGGTAAAAGATCAGAGACTGGTATTTGACATAAAACCGAATAAAAGAATAATTATTTTGATCAAACCGGTCAGATCATTTTTCTACATGTTGGTTACTTTAAACTTTTCAACGCCTATGGCCGCAGCTATGAAATTAACGCCAATGGCGGATATATCCGTCAATGCGTACAATATAAAAGCGACCTACGTGCATTCTCATAAGGGTCAACTTCGTTACTTAAAAAAAACTTGGCGTGTGAATTTATGAATATATTGAAAAATTTAATTTCTTACCCTACTCGTAAAGTTATATGATTTCAAAGAACACCTTGCACAAGAATAGTATCAAAATAGGATACGTTGTACAACTAAGTTGATCTTTGGCCCACTTGACTGTATAATCACAGTTAACGTCATTATAACATGTCACATCGAGGACTCATTGTAACTGTTCTACAATGGCCCAGGGCTCTGTTTAATTTAAAATGTTGGTCTGATAATATTAAATGTTTGTATATAAATACCTAATGTTATTTAGGCATTGTATTTTTCTACATAGGGCAAAGAAATCAAATAGTTTGACAATACGATTTCACATATTATAATACTGAAATTGTGTTTTTTATAAATTTATTTAAAAATAATGTTACTCGCCTTGACATACTTGTATAGAAAGGTAACTGTGTATATGACATACCATAATTATAATATGGTATACTAGTATAAAAAAAATATAACGTGCTTAATTAAACTTACTTATAAAAAAGCTGAGCTCTTTTTATACAATACAATACATTAACAGCAAGGTCTAGAGCGCCTTTTAAAAATGAATAGCATCAAGTTGTCGACAACTTTGGCTCTATTCATAAACAAAACGTGAAAACTATTTCGTTTAGAGCCAAACAATATTATAACATAATAAAAACACTCGATGTTTATAAATCTATAAATCCAATTTATGCGCGAAATTTGTCTTTTGCACTATTTTAAGACAAACGAAAAATCTTATACTCTTGTAGGTAATGTAGGTATTTATGTAAAAATAGGCAAGTTTCTTGCCTGCAACTAAATATGTCTTTAACATTTATTAACAGAAAAGAGAAGGTATAAACGCAACGAGACTTGGGGTCTATTTACCTATGTCATTGTTTTACTAAAGGTGTGAACAATCGAAACATTCTGTTAACGCAATCACTGTCATCATCGTCTTTCGATCTTTCGCCAAGTATTGCAAACGCACATGGGCGTTCCAATAACTGTACAATTATGACAGCGGTACTTGGCAAAAGTCCTGAAAACGCGTAATTAACAATATTATCGGTCGTACGTAACTTTTGATTATGAATTTACCTTAACGCAGCCTACAGTTAATTCTTCAACCCTTTAAACGCCAAGAACGCTTAAAGGTGTCGCGAGCTGTCGTGCTTATCACGCCACCGACACATAATTATTATAGTTATTATTATAGTTATATTATTATAGTTGACTGATGACTCAGTGCATCAAGTAATCTACGTATAGATTTTTATACTTCAAATTCACGTTTGACATTATGGCGATCTGGGTGTCGGTAACTACTTTAGTTTGCGTTTTTGGCGGTGAAAAGTTTAAGGAAGTATTAACAAACAAGCCGATACACGCGCGACATCAGACATGAGTGAATAGATTAGACGTTTTATAATACACGCCGTTCACTCCGGCACGGAGGCAACGGCGGGGGCCAAGTTCTACAGCTTCCTCGGCGGCGGAGACTCGGAGACGCTCGGCGTGAGGGACAGCCGACGGATGTTGGGCTTGTCGTACTCCTCCATGGACATGGCGCGGGACATGCGGCGCTCCACGCCGGGCGGCGGCAGCGACGTCAGCAGCCCCTGGCCCTGGCAGAACAGCAGCAGCGACTGGGCCACTTTTGCTGGCTGGAAAAGATTAAAGTTTTTTTATCATTTGAACGCCAAGGACGCCTAAGTCGTGAGCTGTCGTGCCTACCACGCCACCGACCCATATAATCGGCCAGTTATTTGTACAGTACAAATGTTTATCATCCCTGAAACGTCTAATAATTGCATCAAACAAATAATAAAATAAATAGAAATATTAAATAGATTACTATTGTAATTTGAATATGTCTGACGTGTAACATTTGTTATTAATAAAGAATTTCATTTTTTCATTTCATTTTTTCATTTCATTTTATTTCTATCAGAATTCCAGGGTATTAAAAATCCGAGCGAAACGATTAAGGTTCAAGTCCGCGTTTGACGTTACGATTACGACGTGGCGCGTCAGTGACAACTTGGCTATGCATCGTTGGCTTTAGATACATTAGCCGAGTGATTCCCATTTTCCAACCTGCCTTGGGTTCTATAGTAGGAATATAATTGCTTATTTTTTCTTCTTATCTTCCAACCTGCACTGAATAGGGTACAGTCACAAGTAATTCTATATAGTCAAGTCGTTGGTATGTTTGTATGTTTATATTTATGTTGGTTTGTATATTGGTCTATATCTAGAATTGTCCGGCGATAGCGTATACAGTAGGTTTAATTTCTTATATAAATGTATTATTAGTTCAATCAAGAACCTAAGTACCCAATCGTCACGCAAATTGGATGTTTTTTCATGAGTGATATCATACCTGATCACATTTACCTGCATTATAATAAGTAGCTGGCCATATTTAATTCATTTAAATGTCAATATTCGTCAAAGTCATGTTTTTTTGTGTTGAACTGATTTTAACCTATTTCACAAAAAGTCTTCTCTTAGATGTAATTTACGGCAACAGTATAAATATAATCTTCAGCTACCGAAAATTTCAAGCTATATTTATAAAAAGAGTGCATTTGTAACAGCTATTCGTGTTTTCAACAACCTCCCTGCTGATATTAAAGTATTAGAAGGTAACACATTTAAATGGAGGCTGAAAAGATGGCTTTTGGATAAAGCATTTTATGACTTGAAGGAGTTCTATGAAACCACTTAGCTTGTGTTTGTTTAGTCTTAAGAAAACATTCTATTGTACGCCCGGAACGGGTAACTGTTGAAACTATTTTAATATTAACAACTATAATTCTCATTCTCATAAAGTTTAATATCTATAGGTATCTAACAAAATAAACGTAATGGAACATTTTAAAGGAATAAATATTATATTTATGTTAGCACTTTTCGTTTTTTTTTGTTAGTGACTGTACTTAGGTACAGATTGGAAGATGGGATGAAAGATTAATAATCAATTATATTCCCACTATCCAACCCGAGGCAGTTTGGAAGATGGCACTGACAGTTCCCAATATCCAACCTTGATTACCTTGAGCTAGGTTGGAAGATGGGAATCACTCCATTAGCCTATTAAATTAAGATGTTGTCAACACTAGAAGGAGACAGAGGACCATAATTCGTCACTTTCGCTTTGACCGTTTATGCGGGGAAGTAGGTTCGTGCACTGGTTAGAGTAACGGGTTGTCACTAGATAGATTTGACAACCGAAAAAAACGGCCACGTCAAAATTAAAACGAAGGAGTAGAGAAAAAAAAATCAATTTCATTCTTATTTGACATCAACACATTTTTGCATTCATATTTTGCTTGTTTGAATTCAAACACACAAAAAATGATGAAAAAGTTTATTTTGGATAATTATAAATCCGTAGTATGTTACTACACGAGTTACCTTAAATCTGTGTTAGTTCGTATAATGAATATTCAATATTATTCAACATTTTGTTTTTGTAATTTAATCATGTTTATCAAATAAAAATTATGTAAGTATACAGATAATTGAAAAAGTTGAATTTTAAATTTACCCATTTTCGATTATTGGTTGAGGTAATCACTAGAGATGCAACGGATATCCGGTTGCTATCCGGTATCCGGCCTATCCGGCCATTATTTTACTATCCGGCCGAATACCGGATAGTTGCGCACTATTCGGCCGGATACCGAATAGTGATTCTGTTTGGTATTTAACTTTGAAAAATGTTTAGTATACAAGAAAACAACAACAAATTATCAATATTCGTTTATAAGTATTAACTTTAACGTACAAAATTTAATTAAACTTAGCTATTCAGCAAATTATAAGAAAGCTCAAAGTCACGCAACGAGCTATGGAGAGGGATATGCTTGGAGTTTCTCTGCGTGATCGAATCAGAAATGAGGAGATCCGTAGACGAACGAAAGTAACCGACGTATCCCAGCGGATTAGCAAGTTGAAGTGGCAGTGGGCAGGGCACATAGCACGGAGAACTGATGGCCGATGGGGTCGAAAAGTTCTCGAATGGCGGCCGCGTATTGACAAGCGCAGCGTAGGACGACCAGCCACAAGATGGTCTAATGACCTCATACAGGTGGCAGGAAGGCGCTGGTTGCATGCTGCTTCCAACCGGTCACTTTGGAAATCCATGGAGGAGGCCTATGTTCAGCGGTGGACTTCTTGTGCCTGAGATGATGATTCAGCATAATAGGCGGGCGCATGTGTACTGCATACGAACGAAATAGTTCCGTACACTGACCTAATAAAACTCGTTTCTTGCCTAGAAAACGGTCCGCGCGAACCTACAATACGTAACAGGTTGAAACCTGCACGACACGCCCGCCGCCAAGCTAAAATATAGGTATCGTTTGGCCGGCCGAATATTCGGCGGCCGGATACCGGATATTCGGCGGCCGGATACCGGATATTCGGCCGGCGATCAGGCCGAATATCCGGTATCCGGTATCCGGCCAAACAACTATCCGTTGCATCTCTAGTAATCACCTTAAAAACTTAATTTATTTAACTTGACTTGTCAATTACTTAATTAGCCAATTTTGACTAATTTTTAGTGGTCGGATTGTTTCCAATTATGTAGTTCTGACGACAATGTACTAAAGTACCGTCAACAAAAAACATTTATTTTTATCTTATCTGAGTTTATTTCGACACCTTTCGACGTTTCTTACGACACTAGTTGAACAGAGACACTGGCAGGGACAAATTAAACCTTTTCCGGTCATGTTAGAATCACTGCAGCGCTTTAACTTAGACATTGTTCTAGCTCCATATCACCCAGCTGGACGCGTTTGACAGAGTCCATCCACAATTCCGCAGAAATATCGTCCCTATAAGCTAATGAGGTTTTGGCTCTAGACTGTCTGCATTCGCTGAAGAATTCCCCGCTCAGTTCACCAGCTTTATCGTCCAGAGCCACGTGTAGAGCAGTTTGTGCGCCTTCCCAAGGCGTTTTAAACATGTAGTTAAACATTGGTGTCATAACGGCTCCGGAAAGTTTACCAACACCCTTAAAAATGTTCGTTCCAACGGCACCAGGGTCAATGCTGTTAACCACTACGTGGCTTCCTTTCAACTTTCTCGCCAGTTCCCGGGAAAACACTATAGCGCAAAGTTTACTCTCGCAGTAATGCAACCCGGAGATGTTAGCTGTATTCAGTTTTTCAAAATCAAGCTTTCCTAATCTATGTAGGACTGATGCCGTATTGACGATCCGACTCGGCTCTGATGGTCCCCCTGACTTTTTGAGAAGTGGAAGGAGCAGCATTGTCAGTAGGAAATGTCCATAGTGGTTGATCTGCATCACGACGTTCATTCCATCCGCAGTAGTGGTGTAATCGAAGGTGGCGATTCCTGCGTTATTCATCAGCAAGTCCAATCTGTCTTCAGTCTTTAGAATGTCTTCAGCAAACTCACGCACAGATTTCAAAGATCCCAAGTTGAGTAACTTAAAAACGACATTTTCGTTTCCTGTTTCTTTTATAATTGTTTTCTGGGCACCTAACCCTTCTTCTTCAAAAGGACAGGCTATGATGACTCTCGCGCTCCTGCGAGCGAATTCTCGTGCTATTTCTAGGCCCATGCCCGCGGTCCCGCCGGTGACGATGGCCGTTTTTCCATCCAACCTCTTTGGGGATTTGCACATAGCATTAGTGTATTTCTGGTAAAGCCTAGTCAGAATTACTCCAGCCAAAATAGCAAAGGGAGTAAGGAAGAACAGATAAAAAGACATTGTTACCCGCTCGAGCGCAATAGGTAATGGCGTTGAATTGTGGCTTAGACAAGTAATTGTAAGTAATAAAATGGATCAATCATTAGTACTAGTACTTTTATAGCCTTGCCATTGTTTCTTTTTTCTTGCGGCGTTTGAGTTGCATTTTCGTTCATTAAGTTTGCTATCGTGTATCTAATTGTTATCCAAGGTAAATGTATCAGTAAGTAGCTTCACTTCTTGAAACTATTCGAGTAAAAAAGGAAAAAAAAATAGTCTGCAAAAAATAAGTGGCCATTGTAAAAGTCAATTTAGTTTTATTTCATTGTGTTGTTGCAACGCCCGGTAGGCTCACTTATGCAGCAAAAATTAACAATATGCATAGATTTTTGTGATTCCAAAAATTAAAAGAACTCTTAAATAGAAAAAAAACTAGGTAATGGTTTTTTTCTAAGATCATTACTTTTTGAAAAATTACAAATAGAAAACTAACAGTGAGAAAGACTTACGAAACGACCCAAAGGCTTTTTTTCTACTTCTTAGGACATAAATATATTTTTAAATTATATTTTGATGATCTACAACAATTTGATAGGCCTATCCGATTTGTTTATGGTGCATATTCTTACAATAAAATTCAGAAAACTTCACGCGCGCTCAGCAAGTGCCAAAGCGCTCTGCATTTACCTTAAATAATCTCTCTACAATTATATCCTGATTAATTGATTCCTGATATAAATAAAAACACAATAGAATTCTAACAAGTATCACATAGTTAAGTTGATAGGCTGCTGTCATTTTTTTCTTTAAAGACGATATCACTTTTAATCCTACAGTGTACTTTTAAGGTTCCGTACCTAAGAAGGAGAAAGTAACCCTCGCTGCTGACCTGGCCCCCATTTCATAAACGCGACAGGCGACAGGTGACACTGACAATACGCCGTACATTACTGTGGCGACAAGGCCCGCTACAGATTTACAGACTTCACATCATAGTGGGTAAGCAATGTATACTGAATTGTCTTGTCCGGCCTTTCTCTATAATGTTTCCAATTAGATTGGAGTATCGCCCAGGGTTTGCCTTTCAATTTTTATCTACTTCATACATACTTTTTACGGTTCCGTATAGTCTCAACAAGGAACTCTTAGTTTTGTTAATCTTTAATGTAAAATTTTTAATTTTATTTTATTTATTCATATAATTATAAAAGACAACAACATGGTAGAATAATATGTTTTTAAGAAACTTACACCCCGTTAGTATTTTATCGTAAACAATGATTCAGTCCTTTACGCAAGTTTGTGCATCAAAGGACAGTTAAATTTCCATCAAGATATATTCCATCTAAACCCTCAGATTTAGCAACTCATCTGCAATCTCCTTGATGTTGCGGGTATCTATGGGCGGTGGCACTCACTTACCGGATAACCCCCTTGCTCGTTTGCCTTCCTATTTTATATTAAAAAAAACATTTTATCATAGCTATCGCGTGCAGTGGCCCTAACATGACTGGCCAAGTTTAGATAATCTCTATCTGCGTCCCTTTCTTATGACACTAGTTAGACAGAGACACAGAGAGGGGTTAAACTAAACCTGGGCTGTCATGTTAGGGCCGCAGGATATGGTGTTGCTTCTACCGAGCATATAGTTGAGCAGTGACGCGTAAATCGTAACTATCCAGTCATTTAAAAAAACAATCTATGGTTAATTAACCCGTCAACTGGGAAATCGTCGGAAGATGTTTATTTTGTTTCTCGCCTTCAAAATAAATATGTATCATTTATAGACGTGGTGCACTGTTATTCTCTAAGCGCAAATCTTCGGGCTCGATGTCAAGGCATCATCCTGTCTCGCTCACTCGAGCCAGTGCGCTAGAGCAAGACAGGGTGCTGCCTCAGCGTCGAACTCATCGCTGTTGTGTTTAGAGAATCAACCTCCTGCTATATTAATGTCCAGGGCCGACTACTTTGCGAGTGTATGTACAATCACCAATAAACTTAGCCGACCATTCAAGAGGGAACTGACAGAAATTGTCTATGCTCGACACTTCATAGTGCATACTAAATGCCTCATAGATTCACACTGACCTATAAGTAATGGACTTCTAGTCAGCGTTTAAAATATGGCCGCATCAAAAGTCTAACAAAAGTACAACAAATCGAACATCGCTCGCGCTGTCAGTCTGTAGGACCGGCAATACTATAAATAGTAAACTTATAATTTGCATTTGTAACATTATCGTCAACCTGTATTCTTATGTCGGTCCGTCTTTCTGCTGTCATTTAGTATTACACTGTACATCCATGTATTATAATATCATTGTAGATTCATTATAGATTCAATTACATGAGCACTTCGGATAATTCATTATGTTTTGGATTAATTAACTAAAGAATAGTTTTACTGTCAAATTTTATAAAACAATGGCGTTACCAACCACAGGCACACCATGTATAGTCGACCAAGTAATTGTTTGACCACTTTTGAACCTTATCCCTTTGTGATACGGTCGAAAAGTGGTCAAGCAATTTCTTGGTCGACTATACATACTACGAATATAAAATAATTATCTTTGCATGCTAAATGGAATGTTTGTAACGGGTTGTTGGTTGACGGGCTACATCGAAAACTGTCCGCCGTCTATTTCTATAAACAGGTGCCTCACTTAAGAGGAGTGTGAACCCACCGCTCTCCATACAAACATACAAACGTTTTCCACCCTCTATATAAACCTTAACCTATAGCCATGATTGTTTTGTACGTTGTCATTATGGCCTTGAACTAGGTTAGGTTAGGTTGTATGTTTTGATTTTTTAAATTTTCTCAGTAATTTCAAAAATATTAACGCTTTTTGGTTTTGTATGAAACTCATAAAATGCAAATATAGCCAAATTTATGAAGAATAAAAAAGAAACAAAACATACAAACCTAGTTCTAAGGTATAATGAGAACATACCAAAAAAATCATTGCCATCAGGTTAAGGTTTAGAGGGTAGAAAACGTTATCGCAGTTTGTATGGGGAGCGCTTTATGGGGCTGGGTTCACACTCCTCTTAAGAGAAAAAAATAGTGATTAATCGGAGGGTACCAATGCCTAGTATATGACACGTTTCGAAAAATGACACTTTTTCGCAGTTCTGTCTTTAATGGTGGCTTATATGGGTCCTCGATTGTACGAGGTTTTGCCCCCATTTCCGGCACTCTTCGAGATTCATCTCACATTCGAGATATGTCAAAAAATGGCAGATTTTGAAGGGATCTGACAGCTCTTTTTGGCTTATCTCGAGTGTGACTTCATCTCTATGGACGCGAGAATTGGCCCGCTGAAAACTAAAATACGAGATTTTTAAGAGCTTTTGTAAGAGGGAAATAAAATAATCTCGGTTGGCAACCCTGCGTCGAACCCGGATACCCAGCTTTATGGTCACGGTCACTATTGATCACTATTTAGGCTATCCGGTTATTTAAACCAGTACTAAAAATAGCAGTAATTTTATGGTATCATATATTTTATTATATGTGATGTTTTGATAGTTATTTAAGTGTCATGTCATCAATACCTATGCCGCTATGAATAATGGTGAATTATGTTGTTCTACAATGTTGTAAAAAAAAAGCCTTTGTGCCACGATACTGCAAAAAAATGAACTTTGAATCTGCGAAACAGTACACGGACGGCATAGCCCACCGTAAAATTCTTCACCTATCTGTTCTTTGTTCAAAATGTGATTTAAATACAAGGTTACACGTGGAGGCCTACTAGGGTTGCCACCCGTACTATATTATATAGTATTGTACTATGTTTCGGCTCTCCGTACTATATACTGTTGAACTAATATATAGTACGCAAATATACTTTATTTCGAGCATTTGTCACGTTATTAAAATAGATAGAATAGATAACAAACTTACACCATTGCCTTTTTTTCATCTTTCCAAAAAATAATATATTTTTTTAAGTGTACTATATACATATTTAACTTTTTCTTAAAAATACTATATTCAACCGAAAAATGTTGGCAACCCTGAGGCATACACGCCACAGGGTGATAACGACTTCATTGGTGCTTAAGTTAATGGCCACTAAAATGTTACCCTGCTATGATATTCTTTTCATCCACTCAAAGGTTACCTGTAAGAGATCCCTTAAAGCGATAAGTTCGCCTTTGTACATCACTGTATTTCTTTTTTGTTTTTTTTTCACAATAGAGAATTTACATGCACTATACTGTATACATACAACAAATCAATAATTTATTTGATACAACCCGTTTTCGCTACTAACTCCAATCTTTAAATCCAACGTTAATCGAAACACTATCATTACCTTCCAATAAATCATCTTTTTTTTTTAAACTGGCATCATGACACCCCAAGGAGCTTTTACATTGTCCAACAGATGTTGTGGATCACGCTGGCCCTCTTTGACACGTCCCTTTGTCGGGCCAACGAGCTTGCGGCGAGCACACTCTCGCCGCAAGTATCTTTTGCATACTTAATTTAGACACATTTTTTTTAATTGCTCTCATCTGTTTGACAATTAAATTAAGCGCATTACAAAAGAATCTTATCTGAATAACTCGAAAAACAGGTTGTTTTCTCCTAATTTGCCGCAATACTTGGATTACAAGATGATGATATTATGTATTACGGCATAGACTTAAATTTTACATCAAATTCAACCTATTTAGACACACACGTAAAAACTGCCGCATATGGTGATTGCCAGCATTTAAATAAAAAATAATTACGGTTTAAATAATTAATAGATTCAGGCGTTACTTTGCAGAGGTCCATATCAACAAACTGGAACAAATTACCTTGTTACTCCGCGAAACCAGTGCCGGGCTCGTGCAAAATAGCTGCGTCTGTGCGACACATATATGTTCATGCAAAAACCCACATCTTGATGATCGTATAGAGGCGAAACGCGTGTATACGAGGCATCATCAAGATCGAACAGTACGACCGTTCGCTACTTGAACGAATGGCGTACCGAGGCGAAACGCGCGTCGATCGTGTAGTTTTAGTGTTTAGTGGTGGTGGTGTGTAGTTGAGTCTGTGTGATATATGTTGTTTCGTGTGGAAGCGGAGGGGGGTGGGTTTTTGCATGAACATATATGTGTCGCACAGACGCAGCTATTTTGCACGAGCCCGGCACTGGTTTCGCGGAGTAGCAAGGTAATTTGTTCCAGTTTGTTGAATTACGGTTTAGGTACAAGCGGCAAGACCTTGCTAGATCACCCTGCGGCGTTGTGTAGCTCATGACTCCACATGTAACCTTTTATTTATTTAAATCACATTTCGATCAAAAATCAGATAGGTGCAGAATTTTACGGTGGTATCTTAGACAACAAATTGACTGCAAACTGGTTCGTTTTTTTTTAATTGGTATCTATAGATTCTTTAAACATTTTTAATCATAGAGATGTATATTTTGAACCCACAATGTATATTTTAATTTTGGTACTAACATTAACAAACTGATGAACAACTCTTAAGGAAACGGGTCATTGGGATAATTAAGGTTAGCATTAATTAAACTAACGCGTATCACGCCATATCCAACAAAAACACCACGCAACTACATAATTATGTAACACATAACCATAACAGTCGAGCGACGGTCATTAATATTACAGAGGTACCTAGCAAATGATAGTCAGAAATAAACAAATCACCTCACTCGAAGATAATTATAAAAAAAACATAAAACCCAAAATCAAAATTTAATAATATTTTTCACTAAACAAAATTGAGCAAGTTATACTTATCGCCCTAACATGACCGGGCAAGTTTAATTTATCTGAGCTAATGCCAATGTCTCTTTCTTATGACACTAGTTTATCAGAGACGCAGTGAGGGATAAATTTAACCTGAGCGAATATTAGGCGTTTTAACCGCAGACAAAGTTCTAGCAACAACTTGTAGATAGAACTTTGAAGGAATGGTGGCTCGTATAGACAATTTGTGCAGTCAGTCCAGGTGTTACTTCCGGCAAAGCTTCGGCTTTTCTGAGATGTGGATGCTAATTGCCAGCCCTTGTCTTTAAATACTGGTAACAATTGTTGGTGATAATAACGGCGGTTACACCGCCCGAATGTTCGTCCACCTTATTTTTAAGATGAAAAATAGTGTAAGCAATCATGGTAAGTCTTTTTAACAAAAATGCTACAAAAAAAAATACATAAATAGCCTTTTTCAAATAGATTACACTAAGATAACATGACTTATTTGTAATATCATTGTTACCATCTTTTATTTAGGTACTTGGAAATAGCACTGTTGCAGAAAAAATCAAGTTTGTTCATATTATTTCTCACCTAAAAAATGAGGTATACCTAAATGTCAGCTAAATAATGTCTCTGAGTGCAACATTAATTGACATTTTAAACAATTTAAATTAATTAAAACTTAGTTCCAATTCCTTGTTCGTCAACTGGACAAGTCTAACGGACTCCTCCCACAATTTTGAAGAATTTTTGTGCCGGTATGCAATAGGTGAAACTCGTGAGTGCTGGCAATTCTTGAACAAATACCCGCTGATTTTGCCGGCTTCATCATCAAGAGCAAGGTGTAGAGCTGTCTGCGCGCCCTCCCAGGGCGTTTTGTACACATAGTAGAAGAAGCTAGATAAAAGCGCTGCAACCAGCCTCCCATAGCCGTTGAAGATACCAGTCCCGACAGCTCCGGGATCAACGCTGTTGACCACGACGTGAGCACCTCTTAGCCTATTCGTAAGTTCCCGAGAAAACGGTATCACACACAATTTGCTGTTGCAGTACAGAAAAACAGGTAGCCAGTAATAACCGCTCTTGTTCATGTTTTTAATGTCAATCCTCCCAAACCACTGTCCAATCGACGACGTGTTGACGATCCTGCTCGGTTCGGATGGTTGCCCGGTTTTTTTTAGAAGTGGCAGCAGAAGGATCGTCAGTAGGAAATGCCCATAGTAATTGACCTGCATAACGAAATTTATCCCGTCTCTGGTTTGGTAGTCTTTAGGGACAGAAATGCCAGCGTTGTTCATCAACAGATCTAATCTTTCTTCCGTCGTAAGTATATCTTTAACAAATTCACGAACAGATTTTAGGGAACCTAAATCGAGTAATTTGAAGATAATATTTTTGTTTCCTGTTTCTTCTACAATCGTTTTTTTGGCAAGTAATCCCTCTTGTTCGTATGGGCAAGCGATGATGACTTTCGCGCCTCTGGAAGCAAAATCTTTTGCGATTTCCAGTCCCATTCCTGCGGTTCCGCCGGTGACAATTGCGACTTTGCCGTCCATTCTCTTCTTGGAGGTGCATATTGCATTAGTTGACTTTTGGTACTGTCTTACAAGAATGCTTATGATCAGTATAGCAAGAGCAGCCGCAGCTACGAGTAACAGGGCTGACACCATTGCGAAACGCGCAGACGCGAGGCCGACTCACTGGGAAGTGCGGCCTTAGACTTCCAAGCACAACTAATAGTGTACGAAATAAATTACGCTGGCAAAATCCATAATTTGAAGATACTAGTTTACCTAATTTGCATAACGTACTGAAATTGTTTCATTCCTTTTGAATACGATTTAATAAGTTTAAGGCAAAAACCTGACGCTAGGTTTAATTTTATTATGCATATTTTTAAGGATGTTCAGTGAAAATCATGGTTTGATTTGGTTTGCAGTAATCTTCTCCCCCTTGTTATTTAAAACTTAGGTAAAATAATAATGCAAATGCAATTAAATATATTAAATTATTGTCAGAAATTAAGGTAAAAGGTCATGATTACGTTTACAAATAATAGAATAGGTATCAAAGTAATAATTAAGCAAGTTTAAGAAAGATTATTTGCGATATAAATTCAGTTCATTCGTCATATAATTTAGCAAAATTTTCCAATCATTAGTGGTTATATATAATATTCTCTGAATGTTGAATGTACTTAATACTAATACGAATAACGAATATATGGCAAATTCCTTTTAAATTTAGAATAACTCGTTTCCGGCAGAATAATGTCACACTATTTCTCAAATATGATAATGATAATGAAGAATACGAAAACCACGTTTAATTTGTGCACAGTTTGTTTCATAAGCATGCAGGCTTATTAAATACATGTACAGTCAAGGAATTTAATTTCCAACCCACCTAAGGTTCAATATCGTATAGCAAGTTGTCACCATAAGAGCTAACTAGAGCAAGACGTTAGTTTGACATATCGACCTTAATGCATTGCGAATGTCAGGCGACATTTCAGCGAAATGGGTAGGGAATTAAATTCTTTGACTGTACAATGAAATAACAGTGACCATTTTATCTTTCACAAAAAGCGGTTTACAATCAAGGTAAAGGCTCCGACGATAATTCTGACAGCTTTTTTTTGTAAGAGAAGCTGATAAGGCCTCCTTAGCCTTTAGACAAAGAATGAACAGCCGCGTAACACTACTTACTTCTCAGGAATGCTACGATTCAGTTGTTTTTTTAATTATAGGCAAAAATTGTGAAAATTGTCTAATAAATCTATGCTGTTTAATTTTAATATTTCTCCATAGGCGAGGGACACGTTGTATACCTATTCCCCCACGCTTCCAATCCATCCTTTAGTATACTGTGAAAGTAAGCTTAATATACCGCCCGGAGGGTTTTTTGAGCTAGCATTTTAGATAGAATTTTAAGCGTGTAACAGGCAGCGCGTAATCTGTTGCAAACATTATCTAATTAGTTTTCATTTAAATTATGAGTCTAATGTAATGCCTAGAAAAATTAGTTAGTATTAGGCAAACAAGCAAGTGGGTCATTACCGCTGCCATACCCTGCAAATTTTTCAATGTGTTTCGTCTTTCGCAGGGTATGGCTGCGGTAATGTGGCGGAAACTGGAATACGCAAGGCACGGAATGCTGATGTTGCAGGTTCGAACCCTGCCATTACCCCAATTTATCTTTGTGTTGTCATTCATTATATAGCATTTTAAATTTAATTTGAATGTAAAAAAAATACAAAAAGAAAATTCGAAAAAAAATAAAAAAAAATAATTTCGATTACAGTAAAGAAAGCTTACCAAACATATAACGGCAGGATTATAATTATGCTCTGCCACCAAGAGTTAACTAGGTTCGAACGGGCTACTATTTATCTAACTGCCTATTTAGCTATTTTTTGGAGCAAATAATAATTGCACTCGTTATTTATTATAATATAACAGAGAAAAACGTATCAAAATCTGTTGCGTGGTTTAGAGGCCAAAGATGACGACAGACAGGAACGGACCGCGGCTTTGTTTTATACTCGTACTATAAATAATTAACATAAGTATGTATAGTCGACCAAGAAATTGCTTGACCACTTTTCGCCCGTATTACAAAGGGATAAGGTTCAAAAGTGGTCAAGCAATTACTTGGTCGACTATACAGACTATAGGTATGTATGTATTTAAATTCTTTACTGAACAAAAATCATAAATAATAATAAAGATAAACACCTCATTCATTAAAATCGGCTCAGTCGTTTAGGCACTACAGTGGAACATACGTAAATACAAACATACATACATAGGCTGCTAAAAACATGACCTTTCCTTTTGGCTTTGCCGTAGTCGGGTAAAAAGGATATAGATAAGGTACTTGAGTCTTCTGTATCGTTGATTTATCAACAAAACAATACATGGACAACAAATTGATAATGATGAAGGTTTCATAGCAGCAATAAAGAAAAAAAATCCGAAAATCGTAACTTTGTAATTCATCACAAAAGAAAAGTGCGTTTACAAATTTTTATGTGCACTTAGTAGGCATGAGTTTTCAATAACGAAGTTAAGTGTGTCCTTCAATACAGTTTACCTTTTCGTTAGAACAATGTTCGGTGCTTATTAATTTTGTAACAGAACCCTCGGTGCGCGAGTCCGACTCGCATTGGCCGGTTTCTTTTAATTGGTACAGATTTTTAAAAATATGGTATATTATCACCAAAAATTTAAATTTCGTTATTCATAGACAAAATGACGTAGGTACAACTTTAAAGGAACTGGGTCATTGGGATTATTTAAGGTTCGCAATAATTATACTAACGCGTATCGCGGCCATATCCGACAAATGTTACGCAACCAATGATGCAACACTTAACATTCGAGCGGCGGTCATTCACATCGCAGAGGTACCTAGCGAAAGTTACTCAGAAATAACAAACAAATCGAAGACATTATGAGACTTAAAATCTTTAATTTGTGACAATATTTCATTAAAAAAAATAAAAAGCCGTCATACCTATGGCCCTAACATGACCGGCTAAGTTAAGTTTATCTCAATGTGCGTCCCAGTCTTATGCCACTAGTTAGACAGAAACGAACGGAGGACGGATAAGTTAAACCTAGGCTGGGTATGGTCGGGTCACTAGGCGAATTGAGTATTTTAACTGCGCATTGTCAGCAACAACTTGTTGATAGAACTTTGAAGGAATGCTAAACAAAAATGCTACAGTACTCACATAAATAGCTTTTTTGAAATTGATGATGCTAAAATAACGTGACTTATTTGTAATAATTTTGGTAGCAGCTCTTAATTATTTGAACGTAGCACTATTTCACAAACCACCAAGATTGTTTATATCATTTCTCATTCAAAAAATGATGTAAGTGTCAGTTAAATGTTTAAAGTACTACACATTTCAAATAATATAGTTCAATTAAAACTTAGTTTCAATTCCTTATCCGTCAACTGGACGAGTCTTACGGAGTCCTCCCACAATATTGATGATGTTTTGCGCCCATATGCAAAAGGTGAAGGTCGCGAGCGCTTGCAATTCTTAAACAAATACCCGCTGACTTTGCCGGCTTCATCATCAAGCGCAAGGTTTAGAGCTGTCTGCGCGCCTTCCCAGGGCGTTTTGTACACGTAGTAGAAGATGTTGGATACAAGCGCTCCGAACAGCTTCCCATTGCTGTAGAAGATACCAGTCCCGACAGCTCCGGGATCAACGCTGTTGACCACGACGTGGGTATCTCTCAACCTCTTCGTAAGTTCCCGAGTAAATAGTATCACACACAATTTGCTGTTGCAGTACAGAAAAACAGGTAGCCAGTAATAACCGCTCTTGTTTATGTTTTTAATGTCAATCCTCCCAAACCAATGTGTAATAGACGACGTGTTGACGATCCTGCTCGGTTCCAATGGTTGCCCGGTTTTTTTTAGAAGTGGCAGCAGAAGGATCGTCAGTAGGAAATGCCCATAGTAATTGACCTGCATAACGAAATTTATCCCGTCTCTGGTTAGGCAGTCTTTAGGGACAGCGATGCCGGCGTTGTTCATCAGCAGGTCTAATCTTTCTTCCGTCGCTAGTATATCTTTAACAAATTCACGAACAGATTTTAGGGAACCTAGATCGAGTAGCTTGAAAATAATATTTTTGTTTCCTGTTTCTTCTACAATAGTTTCTTTGGCGAGCAATCCCTCTCGCTCCCATGGGCAAGCGATGATGACTTTCGCGCCTCTGGAAGCAAGATCTTTTGCGATTTCCAGGCCCATTCCTGCGGTTCCGCCGGTGACAATTGCGATTTTGCCGTCCAATCTCTTCTTGGAGGTGCATATTGCATTAGTGGACTTCTGGTACTGTCTCACAAGAAAAGTTATAATCAATATACCAAGAGCTGACGCAGCTACGAGTAACAGGGCAGACGCCATTGCAAAACGCGCGGACGCGGAGGCAACTGAATAGGAAATGCGACCTGAGCGTTCCAAGCAAAACTACGAAACAAAACGATTACGACTACCGGTGTACGAAATAAATTAAGCTGATATAAAGGTATGAGTTTACCTAATTTGCATACTGTACTGAATTTTTTTTGTTTCTTTTGAATACAATTTAATAAGTTCAAGGCATTAAACTTACGCTAGGTTTAATTATGCATATAGTCTAAGATCCGAACTTACATCGACCTTCACCGAGCTGATAATAGAATGAAACATATTTTATAACAAATATAGTATTTAAGAAAATATATTAAAAATGGGTTGCCTAAAAAAATAATGGACAGACTATTTTTAAATTGTAAAAAAAAAAAATTAATTGTTGTAAAACTTAATTATTTATATATTTATTTAATTGATGTAATATTGTTTAATATTTTAGTATTATATTTAAGATATTTGATTTTTATGTATTTAATTTTTTATTTTTTGCAACTCAAATGTCAGTTGTTTTTTCCAAAATAACGATCACTGTTTACTACGGTATCGCTGTCATTCTCTGTCGTGTAAATACCGAGCATGCGCACTTTCTTATTTTTAATATACTTTCTAATATATTAAATTGGTTATAAAAAATAATCAAAAATAGTCTGTCCAGGAATTTTTTAGGCAACCCATTTTTAATATATTTTCTAATATACTAAATTTGTTATAAAATATGTTTCATTCTATTATCAGCTCGGTGAAGGTCCGATGTAAGTTCGGATCTTCTACTAATATTTTTAAGTATGTTCAGTGAGAATCATCTGAACATGGTTTGATTTGGTTTGAAATAATCTTTTCTACCTTGTTAGAGGAGAAAAGAGAAGAAACTAAACAATACAATGTAGCAAAATCATTAGTTCTAATTATATCTATACGGTACTAAGGTTGACCTAGTTTATTTAACTGTAGGCTTCTTTTATTGTGCGTTGGCACTGAACGCTTATTTTATTGTATTTAAATTTAGGTACCTGCCCCGACTTTGCGTGGGTCAATTTCCGACTTTCCCGTTGGATTTTCCAAAAACATTCTTTTATAAAAACCTTATCCTTAACCCTATGAAAACAGGCTAGTTTTAAATGTGATGTATTGTGTGTCTTTATCTTTATATGCAACAAAGTCGCTAACCACCTCTTTCCTTCTGTGTTATATTAATAACCGACCGTCCGATGAAATACAACTTCCATGGCAATTAGCGAGGAGGTGATTCCTTAAGAGGAAACACAAGGGCCGTTTTTCCATACAAACGTCGTCCCCTGTTTCCTCTCTGGATAATGCCAATAGAGCAATAATTTTTTTGCAAAAAAACGATGGCCACTATTATGCATGTCCCTATGTTTTCCTTTTTTCCATAAATTAATTATTAAAAGAGATATGAACATTCAAAAACTTAAAAAATTGCCCAGATTTTCGGCTGCGTTCATACATTCAGAAAACAAATTTTACTACATTATTTAAAAAAGGAAAAAATAGGAACAGCGCCAAAGCCTTTCTTTAATTTTTAATGAAAAAAGTAGTTAAATCGGTTAAGTTTTGGAGAAGGAATCAGGGGTCTACGAATCGTTGATTTTGTGTACTTTAAATAGGTATTTTCAGTCCAAGCTGCAGCTGTCTCTATTGCGCTCTGCGGGGGGAGGCTTGATAGATGGAGGCAGCAATAGATTTTACAAATACCTATTTTTCAATTCTCTTGGCCTTGAGGTTTCCTCTTAACGATGACGGTGCGACGATGTCTTGTTCTGGCTCTAGCACAAGTGGGCGAGACCGCACGATGCTTCGATGTCGAGCTCGACGCCGACGCTCAGACGCAAGGTAAGATTGCCAGTCACTATATTTATTATAGAAATTAAGATGTCTGATAGGATGCAGTCACTAAATGTTACCTGTACCTGTTAATGCACCTAATTAGAAAACGTGTGCCAACTACTAAACAATTACTAAATTGATGTAACAAAATATTTTTGCGGGAAAAAATTATATCCATATTAATCTCAAGATCAAGATAACTGTAATCTGTTTTGAAAAGAGAAGAAAAAAAATAAAGTACTGAGTTTCTTGCAGCGTTTCTTCTCAGTAGTATCTTCCATTTTCCGAAGCGCTAGTAGATTCAGACATGTAAAAGAGCCTATATGGCCTACTTGCAAAATAAGTTTTTCATTTTCATTTTCATTATTCAACTATAAAATTATTCGTTCCCTCTACATTTTTAAACAAAAACTATACACAAATGAGAAAGTGTATGTTTTTTTTATGGTTTTCATAGTACGTTATGTATACAATAATATTTTTGTCGATAGTAATGATTGCCCTCTAGATATTCGACAAATATCCGCTATGATATTTCCAATGGATATATGTACATATTTGAATATCGACATCATATTTATCGATATCAAATCCCTAGAACTTGGCCCGAGTTACCGCACGTTTGCGAATTAGGAAACATTTGATGACAGAGTTGTTGAATAGGTGCTATAGCTATAATCACCTGTATACATACTTAATGTTTCTGAGCCCACTGGAAACTTGCCTACATGGATGACATCACGATGAAATGTGTGGCACAGGGTAGGAAAAGTGATGCTCAACAAAAATCAATTGACCTTGTTGCTTGTTCACTAAACATTTTCTATTATCGACATTTAAAAACTTCGTTAAAAGAAGAAAAATTGTGTTTTTAGTTTTTTCCATGATCACTATTTTATGAACATGAATAACCGCGAGTAGAAAAACGATGCAACAGAAGCCCGAATACGCTCTTTATAAAACGGCCCGACAATTATGACGTCACAATTCGATACTTTAGCTAGTAAATTTATTGAGTGTGAAACTAAAATCGAGTTTTCTATAATAAAAACAATGTTTCCTTATATGGTTACTCCTTCAACAAAACTTGTTTTTATTTTATTAGTGTTCTAAATTTAAAACAACTTAAACTTTTTTTTATTTTGGTTTGTACCTTTGAATCGCTAAAGCTCCCATAATATAATATGTATTTTGATAATTATTTTTAGCTTGCAACAGTTAGGTTTAATTGATGACCTATCACTAGACTGCTCTGAATTCTAACTCACCGCTTCCGCTAGTACGTCTCCAACCTTCTCGATCTTCAGGATAGTGACTTTGTCCTTGTCCAGTTCCTTGTACATCTTCTCCACAACGCTGGCGTACGGGCTGAGCAGCCCTGTGATGAGCAGGATATCTGGTTGACAGCCCCGGAGGATCAGGTCCTTGCGGCTGAAATTAAAGGGGAACCAAAGTTACTGCAACGTTAAAAACTTCAACATCGTCAGTTGAGAAGCGTTCACAGTTGAACAAAGGCCTTCCTCAAAGAGTGTCACAACGAACAGTTGTTGGCTCTACGCATCCAACTACCACTAGCGACTTTGACCAGATTATCAATCCCTGTGGGAAGTTTTCTAACGCTCTGCTTTTCAGTGCGTGGTTATTTTATTTTATTTTATTATACAAATAATTTACACAGTATGACAGTGGAGACTAAAGCACTGAGTAAATATAAATTATACAAAAAAAAAAGATTATGCGAGATTTTAAATATAAACAAAAATATAAATATTATCATTACAAATTAACACTGTTACAACAAAAAGAGAAAGAGAAAAAAAAAGTAAAGAGAAAAAAAAGACATAGGCATGTGGCACAGATGACTGACGTGCATCCATTCCCTCACAGAACCTCAAACATTCATCACACAAATTCTTCCATCGACAAGCAAAAACATCGCATTCCGGGGCCGATACGAGAAGCTCGTTAAACAGTCGTAAACCACGAATAAGCGGCGAATGCCTGTGAGACATGGTGGAGGCGGACGGTATCGCTAACAGATGTCGATGACGAGGTCTGAAGCTGAATTTGGTCAATGGTGGAACGGATAGCAGCACTATCCGTGCCACCAACTCGGGACAGTCCGAACCACCACGCAAGACGTTACCGACCGGCGTAATTACGCCTTACTTCTAGAGAATTAAACCCCAAGACACCAAGTAGGAACTTGCTTGCTTGGTTGTTATCACTGTCGGTTCGTCTGGGAACGTGACCTAACTTAAATATCTAAAAGGAACACTAATGATGAGCCCTAGTAGTTCAGCTGGCACGTGAAAATAGAAAATGATAATTTCATTGAAGCCATAAATAGACACAACTGTATAGTCGACCATCAAATTGCTTGACCACTTTTCGACCGTATTACAAAGGGATAAGGTTCAATAGTGGTCAAGCAATTACTTGGTCGACTATACTACACAATTACAAAGTTGTAATAGTCGTAAGCTTTTGTTGCTTTAGTGTCCCAAGGCAAGACGTCGATGTAAAGTATATTGTTAAATAGGAAAGAGAACGAGCAAGGGGATCACCTGATGGTAAGTTATCAGTATCACTACTGCCTATAGATAAGTACGCACAACATCAAGAAAAATACAGGTGCGTTGCTATCCCAATGAGCTAAGATGAAATACCTCTTGTGCCAGTAATGTAAGTTAATAAGGTAACGTTTTAGACTTCCTGGCCATTTTTAATGGTTTCTATACAGCTATCGCACTTCTAGCTTATCCCTTCACGTCTGTGTAGCCAGCATTTAGGGTCTTACTTGATAAAAGCCTTGACGTATTGCTTGATGTTGTGAGTGTTGAGGTTGCCGCGCAGGCGCGAGCGGTACTCCAGTAGCATGCGCTCACGCTCCCCCACTTCGCAGGACTCGCTCTGGATTTGCTGTTGGACAATACAAGATTAGAAACTGCTAACTAGTAAGCATAGACAAAGGGACTTCCAAGTGTGGCTCGCGGGCCTACAGCCTGCAGTAGCGAATATTCATAACTGCAACACATGGAGCTCTGATAGGCCATCTATGGGTGCCTACACTTACATAGACATAATGAAATTAACTAGTTCTGCGGCCATGTATCTATAATTTTTCTTATTTCCTTCTTTCTATCTATGTATGCCACTTTCTAATATGATTAAATAAAAGAGAAGTGATAGCGTCTCTCTTCATCATAAAGTAATTCATTGTAGCTGTTTTTAACATAAAACTACCGTGAGACTCTGACATATTAATAAAAATGAAAAATTGACGCTATCCTGTCTAGGCTAAAACTGTCTTTTTAAGTTTAAATACTGAGTCTAAATTATGTGCTATTTGCATTGTTCTAAGTTCAAGAAGTTTTAACCTTATGGCGTTCCTGACCCGCAAAGTCTAACGTCGCAATTATTCATAGTTTTGAAAAGAATACGACTGTGTATTATAATGCAAAATTAACTGGTTATTTATGGCTGGCGAGACTGTAGGTAAATGTGTAATCTCAAACAGATTCGGTCAACTCACGATTTTCTTATTTAAGTAGACAATTACTCGTATAATGCTAGCTCAGAGATGAGTCGGCTGGACCGGTTTAAAATGTGCGATCATTTGCACGAACAAATTAAATCGGACAGATCAAAAGCAACCTTATCAGTATTAAAATATTCTTCAGCTGACCCAATTTATTGCCATACAAAGTCAATTTCGTTTTTAGCTAGTACGGGTACTTAGCTAGTAGCTTAAGTACCGTATCCAGCAGTCGTTACTGTTCAACAAATCCGGCCAGTTGACGTTACGTTGCACTCAGTACAGATGATCATCAACAATGGTAACTTAACTGACCTTAAAGAGAGAACTTACAGAAATTGTCAATGCGCGAAAGGAATAGATACATCAACCTCATAGCGCATATTATATGCTTCCCTTTCGAAAAATGACACCTTCTCTCAGTTCTTACTTTAATGATCACTTATGTATATATGTCTTTGACTGCAAAACCACCGGAACATCGAAAGCATTTATATTTTACAGCATATTCTAGTATGTACATTTTTTCGGGTCTGCTAATTGCTAGTAATATATACAGACATTTGTAAGAAGGAAAGCGGCTAGAGTAATCAACTAATCAAGCTAAGATCAATATACAATGTCAAGATCAAGGGTAAGAATTATTCACAAGGAACAGTTAGATACAACAGATTTGCATGATAAGCAACTAAAGCTACTTATATGTATATATAGTGTTAGTAAGTTAGTTGGTCTAGATCTAATAGATAAGGTAACTACTAGCTAGCTAACTAAAAACATTTCTAAAAGTTGAAAACTACGAGAAAAAGTAGAAATTAAAAGTTAAGGTTATAAAAGTTGGAAGCATTTGTTTTACATGTGGCTGTGATTGCCATAACAAGATAAGTTCTTTATTTAACTACGTATAGGTTTTTAAATTTTGTTTTTCTTTCAATGCACCAATAAATCAAAATCCTGTAAAACCGGTTCAAGTTTTGAGCCAGTGCATATACTAAACGACTAAAATAAAATTATAGGCAATGATACACACCTACTTGATAATAATGAGAACTGACCATCTCTAAACCTTTGTAGGTCAGAACAATTTACCACCACCCAAATTAGTAGCGTTAGTTAGAAACAGGAAAGGAAGTACCTTGTAGCGGTAACCAATCAGCTCTGGCTTATAACTCACGTGTCCGAACTTGTGATAGATCAGAAAATCTTCCTCCGACTGGGAGATATCGGCTCCCCTCCATCGGGAAAACCTTGACCTGAACGCATCAGCGACTGATGAAGTTGAGGCTGTGCAGTTCACAAGAATTAACCCCAGCAGTCTGCGGGGATGAGCCAATCCGCAGCGAGCCAGGACGTTCGCGCCTGCGCCCTCGCCTAGCCCAACTGCATAGCGGACGTGGAGAAAATCAAGGACTGTGATGAGGTCCTCGCCGAGTGTCTGAAGCGAAGGGAACTGGTAGCTGAAAGGTATTTTTCACAGTCGTTAGGAAAAGCATAAACATTTATTCAACAGTTTTTTCTTATCTTGAATGGAAAAGGAAGGTATACCGATCATAGAGGTCACCTGAATAACTCTTCAGAGAACCGCTGATCCGTTGCCAACCTTTACCATTTTTCTGTAGACCTCTGAATACACCGTACGAAATGCAATAGTAAAATGCTAGTAATAATGAGAACACGTGATTACAAAATACTAGTGAAAAATAATATTTAATATAATGCCTTTTAACCAGAGAGCCCTGAAACCTACCAGGTGGTGTTTACAAACAACGAGGTGGCAGTCGATCCGGTGTAACTGAGTCGCGACAGTATATTCATATTGGTTGCAAACATATGTTTATTAAACGACTACGCGGTAACATTAGGTAGTTTGGTCGGCAGGCAGATGTTGTCGACCTGTTGCCTGGTGTAAATGAGCCGTAAGAGTGCACTCACGAGTCTGGCAGGTCGGGCGAGTTCTCCTCGTGACCCGGCACGTCGACGTGTATGAAGCACGAACGCTCCTTGATCTCGGTCATGGCAGGACAGTTCACGAAGTCGACCAGCGATGAGTCTATAACACCCATCCAATTCCATTATACATCTATGCCTATTTTTTTTTTAACAACGTAGGACGGAAAACAAGCAAGTGCGTCACCTGATGGTAAGTGATCACCACCGCCTATAGACACCTGCAACAACGAAGAGAGTGCAGATGCGTTGCCAACCCAGAGGGCTAAGATGGAATACCTCTTGTGCCAGTAATTACACCGGCTGTCTTGCTCTCCACGCCGGAACACAACAGTGCAAGCACTGTTGCTTAGCGGCAGGATTAGCGAGCAAGATGGTGGTAGCGATCCGGACGGGCCTTGCACAAGGTCCTACCACCCGCAAAACTAAAACTTAGCTTTAAAAAAATGATTTGATTGAAAAGATGGATTAAACGACTATTAATTAAAGAACCCAATAAAAGTCAACTGTTAAATTAAAGTGACATTGAAATTGGTGCATCCGTTAGGCCTTACCATGTCATAAACCGACAGAATCGGAAACAGAGAGACAAAAAACAACTACAAATTTTGAACTGATGACACCCCACCTTCGCTGTCGAGGAACCTTAAGGCAGCCTGTTCACTTCGGCGGAGTGGAGTGGAGACGTAGTTTCGAGCGTTTTCATATTGTAGTACACCTGTCAACGCTTCTTGGAGTGCGAAACGTACGGAAACTCCTCACGTCTCCGCTCCGCTCCGTCTCAGAAAGGCAGCCTAACATCCTAATACAAGTTTTTTAAAGAGATGAGTAAATAAGCTTAAACTTACGATTGGTACCGAGGTCGTGCACAGTGAGGAACACGCATCGCTTGTCCTGCTGGCTCAGGTCACCCTGAAATGTGAAAGTATAGTAAACCACTTTTTCCAGAGATCATTGAGGAATTACTTTGTGGGCCGTAAGAATGCTTTTTGTCCCTACAGTAATGCTGATCACTGATGAATTTTACGACAAAAGACGACTTGGCTTTGGCCCTAAAAACAAACAGACTTGACCATATGGACTTAGTCTTCTTTATCTTCCACAATGCAAACAATTTGGGAAGGGTGTCGGGGTGCTTCCTCGTGTGGCCAAGTGCTGCAGTCCCTTATGGATTTTTCCGGAGGGCAGAGTAGTGCATGGGCCAGTACTCCTTTCTTACTCTTTATGGTAGAATATCATTGGCCGATGGCTAATAAACTGGCGGCAGGCGCGGCTTACTTCGGGGAGCTACAACCTGCACTGGGGCCGGCGTAGTTCTCAGACAATTGAGAACTATTTATTATGTATTTAGGATACGTAATAAATTCATCATAGGGTCCCTAACAATGGTATCTCTGATCCCTATCACTACTCGTATCAAGGGATCTAAGGAACCCCATTAACAGATTAAAGGCACTGCAAGAAGGGCGTAACCTTGTGAAATCATCGACATACAGGTAACGCAGGTATATTAGATAAGTAAGAAGTTCAATTTAATAATATTATATTTTTAGCAAAAGAGATGGCTTCTAGCTATCAAGATCGAGGAGTTCGATGAGGAATTTTGAAAAACAATAGGTACAATCAAAATAATAAATGTGTACACACTTTTTCACTTTATTCCATTGCAACCAATAGGATGAAATATTATATACCTACATATTTATGCGCCCCTAACATGATGGCCTAGGTAAAATTTATTCTTACTAGTGTCAGAAGGGACGTACATTGGGATAAACCAAACTTCGACTGTCATATTAAGGCCACTGACCTTGACATGGTAACATGAGAAAAATGAAAAACGAGACCTAAGAACGATGGACGTAAACTTTCCTTGAATATTCTTTTCTATGTAATACCATTACAAAATTACAAATGAACATTCTTCATAATTTACACTTCACTTACCTGAGAGTGTTTTGGAACAATTCCCTGCAGCGTGAAAAATATACGGTGCTTAATTAAATTACCAAAGCGCTTCTCAATTTCACATAGCAAAGTCGTATCGGCGGATGTTTGATTTAAAAGTCGTCTAGTTCTAGGCGTTTAGATTAAGAATGGGAATAAGAATTTCTATATTAATTGAGACAGTTCATTCTCATTGCGTATACAATTTTATACATTAGTTCATAACTAACACTGTGCTAGATTTCCTACACTTGACCCGTGTCCCTGATATAGGCTACAAACAGTTTATTTTTATCTAAGTACGTATACATCGCACGTTTAGAATTAAAGCGACTCAATTCTGAATATGACATTTCCCAAAATTAAACCCTATGTATTTTAGTTAAGTTGATGTTTTGGGATGTGTATAATTCAGAAATGGGTCGCTTTAATTCTAAGCGTGCGACATATAGATGATGAGGATAACGATTTACAAAGCTTTTTTGCTAGCAGCTACTTTGCACGAGCCCGGCACTGGTTTCGCGGAGTAGCAAGGTAATTTGTTCCAGTTTTTTTGATCAAAGTTAACAGCTGATTACGTGTATAGTCTTATATATAAATAATAAATAAATAAATATAATAAATAAATATGTTGGGACAATTAACACCAATTGACCTAGTCCCAAAGTAAGCAACTGAAGCTGCTTGTGTTATGGGTACTAGACAACGGATATACATACTTATATAGATAAATATATACTTAAATACATATAACATCCACGACTCGGGCACAAACATTCGTATTCATCATACAAACATTTGCCCCTCCCGGGAATCGAACCCGGTACCTCAAGCTTCATAGTCAGGGTCACTAACCACTAGGCTATCCGGCCGTCAATCTATACTGTTATACGTTTTCTTTGGTCACAAGCGTCATTGTTTTTAAGTTATATGTTTGGAGTCTTAATGCATAATTGTTGTTTAAATGAAGTCTTCAAGTGAACGATTATTTTACTCAATTGCCCGCCCTGCAAATAGAACTCTTGGCTGCAGTAATTGAAATACCAGCCGTGCCGAGCCTCTATTGGAGCGGATTATTATTTATGTCCGTCCGTCGTCGATCGACCGGTTAATTCTGGATGCAACCGGTTTTAACGGAACTCTTAATTTGCAACGAATAAACTAAGATGCATTGTGAATTCGTACGACGTAATGTTTCTGGGATAATAAATAGTGTCCCAGCCATTTTTCCCCTTTTATCATTCGGTTCATATAAATATGTATCTTTTGACTATGAACCTAAAATCTTTTATGAATGACCTATTGGCAAAAAAGATACAACGCGAATCACTCCGTAAGTAAGTATTTGCGTAACGCGTAGTATCGTGATTTTAAGTGTTGGCCAATGGCAAAAGGAATTGTGCCATTCTGCCACATTTAAACGGATGACGTCAATTTGTTTCAACCGTAAAACTGCAACAGCCGTTAATAGCTGTTTTGAAAAGCTTCGACGCTCATCTCGTCCGTTTCTTTCTGTCTTTTTTTCTTTAATGTGGCAATCCGTGTCAGCTAAATAAAGCAGGTGTTGGCGCAAAAATCCAATAAAAGCGGTGACATTTTAATTTCCCGCCGGATTTTGGGAAAATGGCGCCTAATCGCCATCTTGGGACGCCTTCGGGCCCGATTACGCGGGAAATGATTAAAAGAGAAGGTTAACTAACTCCTTGAAATATGGAGGGACGGAGATCTTCTAAAATTGTAATCAATTGGGCTATTAATTCACTTGTTTTGTTATAATGAAAGGCAGAGTCGTACTGTAAAGGGCGTAAACTTTCATGCCATTTTAGGCACAAAGTTGTACTCAAACTTAAGAAGAAGTAATATAGTTATATTAACTTGAAATTGTAAGTGATTTAATCAATAGCGCTTAATAACGCTATTATGGTGCCTGCAAAGTGAAGGTACTTATTATATTTTACAGTAAATTTGTTGGAACAGCGGCTATTAATTAATATATACAGTAAGGGAGGACTGGCTGTATACATTTTTAAGTAATCTCAGCGTTTGCACTGTAAAGTCTATGAATATGAATGAACATCGCGAAAGTTTTACTTTTAAACAACTATTATGCGTCGGAAAGTAAAAGCGAGGCCAGCTTTTGCCCGCGACTTATAAAGGTATATGTTTTTCTATCTTGTTAATAATAACTTGGCTTCTAGATGGCATATCAAAATGAAACATGCACCAGATTTAAAGTTAGAATAGCTCTTAGAATAACGCCTTATATTTTTTTTTATTGGTCGGTTAAATTATAATTTGATTACAGCTATAAAGATGTACCTTTAGAAAACGTAGATTATTTGTTTAGCATGTTGTTAGGTTGTGTACGAGCATGACACATAATGTAGTAAGTATGTTTTAAGGCAAAAAAAGGCAAAGATATAGTCATACCTGAACATGCACGTGGATATCTCCGCTCCGGTCGGTGCTGACCACATATTTCTGGAACAAAAGAGAAGAAATTCAGAAAATGTCATTGAATTAACAAGAGATAGGGGGGCGTCACACCTTACCATTCACGCGAGCAGAACAAAGAGCGGACGCTGTTTTACTTGCTTCTTTATATTTCTTAATATTTTAATCGTGGCTATAATTTTTTTTGATATATTCTAAGTGTCAATGTTACTAATAATGTTTAATATATTTATGCTATGTGATTGATAAACAAATAATCATCATGATTATCCTTTTATCGCTTTTTCCCGTTTCTTAATTTTGAGTACACTTTGACCAATAAAAGAGGATACATTAAAACTCATAAACAAATAATAAATGAATTATTTAATTCTCAACGACGGTCACTTAAATTGTCTGCCTCTGCCTCGCCAGGCAGGCCCAGGCGTCTGCGCCAGCGGCCCTAACATGACAGCCCAGGTTTAGTTTAACCCCTCCCTGTGTCTCTGTCTAACTAGTGTCATAAGAAAGGGACGCAGATAGAGATAAACTAAACTTGGCCAGTCATGTTAGGGTCACTGGTCTGTGTCTGGTGTCTGGCGAAACTGGACACCGAGTCGATGGATTAGCCGGATATAGCCCAGAACAGGTAGATGTGGAAATCAAGAGGAGAGGCCTTAGCCGGGGTCACCAAGGTGCACTATGGCTCTGACCAAAAAGTAAGAGTTGTCGATGTTAAACTTCCTAATGGTAACGTCTCAAGTAGGGCTATTAACAAAATATGTGTATTGCCTATAAATTAGATTAAGAGGCTAAGTTGGGGTTTTATATCCTGAAGTTTTGTTTTTTTACTATTAATAATGAAAGAAAAAGAATATTGACTTTTATGTTATTAAGTTTAGCTAAAGATGAGCTAGTTTTGGTTAGCGTTACATACTTGTCTATATTACAATATTGAGTTTTGTTATGTAAGTATACATCTCCCCCGGGAGGAACAGTGGGAATCTTTTAAGCTAAACAAAAAAACCTCAATGTCGATCATTTTTAGTAGAAAGTATAACGAATCAAAATGCACGTAACACAATACAATTGCCGGTTGAATCTGAAAGCTGAAAGTAAGCCGATTTCCTGCGGCTCTACCTGCTAACGAGATTAACGCGACTAAATACATACACATGTATATGGATGTATATATGTAGGTCGACACCGTTCGCTCATTAGGTGATTGCGATAGCAGTTTTAAATTAGTTTGTACATTTAGCTATAAGTAACTGCCACATACTTACTGAATCGAAGGTTGAAGGGAAAAGAGGAAGAGGGAAACCTAGACGTACCGACTTTGCTCAAGTAAAGACAGACAGAAAAGAAAGAATACAGTTTATTCGGTGCTAAGATGAACTACACAGGATGAACTTAGAACTAGAATCCCGAAAGGGTACCCACTCAGCATATCGACAGTGGAAATCTCAAATGTCGTAAGGGACATGTTCCTCAGGGTCAATAGCTCCTGATGATGCCTCGTCGAGAGGTGAAACACGTCTCGAGTAGTATATCGGTGTTGGTGGTTAGGTTATGGTCGCATTTCGTGTTGTTTTTTTTATTTCTTTTATAAAGTATTCAGCACAGGCGTTGTCTTTTTCACGATTTCTGACACTGGATTCGCGGATTAGCAAAGTAATTGATTCCATTAGTATGGGAATATGGAATGGACTTTATATATAGATAGTGATAGTGATGAAGATAAATATAAAGATTTAACTTAGATTTAGATACACTGTTCTCGACATGCAAGAGGGGAACATAAGTTTTTGCCTATAGAGCTCTGTATAGATCAGCGCTAAATACAAAGAATCAGTAACAGCCTCGTCTATTCATTAATCAACTAAATAACAGATGCTGCTCACGTCGCGCACTGAAACGTATTCTCACGTATACGTGATTTAGTAAGCTGCGTAGCTTTTTCTTTTCCTTTCATTATAATAATTGGTGCCTTTACTTTGGTTAATCAAACCATTGTTTCACGATAGTTAGGTCACCAATGATTCGCAAATGTAACATTTCCATTGAAAAACGAAATTTATGATCAGAGGTGCAATTTTTGAATCTCACCAGGTGACTAGAGCTCACCAAAATGGCCGAATCTCTATGAAAAACGGCTACTTTGGTGAGCTTTAGTTACCCGGTGAGATTCAAATTCAATTCTTGAATGTCAACAAGTGATTAAAGCTTGCCAAAATGGCCGCATTTCTATGAAAAACGGCCATTTTTTTCATAGTAACCCTATAAATGCTTATTAAAGTTATAAAAACCCCCTCAGCTATTGTGTAAATAATGCTGACTGATTGAAATGTTCGTCAACACCTTTGGATTAAGTGGAATGATTGATTTGCTTTGAAAATACTCGTTAACTCCTGATACGAGAAGAAAACATTCTCACACCCGTCGGCGCTTGACAGAACCATTTCGTTGCCTAAAAACAACCTAGTTTCGTAGAGAAACCTATTAGGGATATAGGAAAGGTACACTATAATATTTATAACGTTATCGGGACTTTAGCGCGATAAAAATATATTGTTGATTTACCTCGACGTTTCGGCCATGTTTCAATGGCCGTGGTCACGAGTAGACAATTTACACTATAATAGGCATATAAATCTCTATCTTTACATAGTTCCCATAGACAAAGTCCGTCCTGTATCCGTTCCTGTCTGACGTCACATCTTTTGCCGCTTTCTCTTTCTAAACCACAAGAAAATGATAATGAAAACGAAAAAAAAAATGCAATTAGGTCTTATAGGCTCTTTTACATGTTTGAATCTACCGCGCTTCGGAGAAATGGAAGATCCTGCTGAGAAGAAACGCCGCATGAAGCTCAGGACTTTGACAAGGATTTCACTGTCATTTAGAGATTTTTTTACAGAAATACATCCTAATTAAATATATGCGAAGCTGGGGGGGTCGCTAATATTGGATAGGTATGGAAAAACTGGCCTCTTGTATTATCCTTGTATGTTAATAATTTCTTATATTCTTGCGCGACATGTGACATCAAAATAAAATTACTCTCCTCGTCTGTCCATAATCATGAAACCTGCTAAAGTAGCACGCTAGCGTATATCGCGCACATAAACGCTTCGGTCCCTCTCGCACACGCCCAGTGGTTAGAACGGGATAAATGCTTTATGTCATCCATCGATAAAAGCTAGCGTGCTAGGCCCCCTGAAATGGGCTGGAAATGTTGGCAATTAGGTTCGTTGCAAAATACGCGATATAAGCCGTTCAATTGATTTATTTCAATACCCGTGAATGTTTTTATTGAAAAAAAAATGTCATCAATCGTGACCCAAAAGGGTCTCGGTGCGGAGTTTGATACCAAAACTCTATTCATGTGAATCAATTAAGTAAATTTCAATAGAAAAGAATAAAAACGCAATGGTTGAACCTCAGGGTTGAACCTTACTTGTAAAGGGCCTTAGTTTGTACTTACTTTTTTTACTTTCATGAAAGTTGGAAAGGTAACATTACCAAATGGACCAAACATGACCGATCCAGGTTTAATTTGTCTCTCCCTGCGCACGTATAGTCTACCAAGAAATTTCTTTACCACTTTTTGACCGTATTGCAAAGGGATAAGGTTCAAAAGTGGTCAAGCAATGATTTAGTCGACTATACGTAGACATAAACTGAGATAACCTGAACTTGGCCGGTCATTTTAGGTCTACAGTACTTGACACGCACAGGGCATAGTTTACCAGTGGTTGACATCAGTGTCTCTAGTTTTTGCCAATTATTGGGTCAGTGTCAATGCCTGGGACTTTTCCCTTACCTACCTGGATCAGTTGTATTCTAGTAGGCAATCGAAGCATTCTTTATTTAACTGAGTATTAAAGTTATTTTTTTTAATACTAAAAATGAGTTTGATGCGGCAAAAAATAATCGCAAGTATGCTGACAAATGTCGTATGAATCGCGTGTGCATTCATCATTTCACACTTGGCTCATTGAGCGCGCTCGCATACCGCTATCGTGAATAATGCCGTCTCGGATGTAGTGACTACCATAACGTGCCGAAGTAACGTGCTAATTTTAATGTTTTAATGTTTTTGTTTTATTAATATGTATGTTAGTCTTTAAGTATTTTTCTATGGGCCTATGCAGCCTGAATTAAATGGTTCTATTCTATTCTATAGTACACTCGTATCATAATGTGAAAAATGTAATTTAAGTGTCGAATAATCAGTTTAAACCTATGTTTATTTAATCAATTTTGGATTAAAATTGTCAAAGTCCCTTTCATTTCGTAGTTGTTGTTGAGTTTTAATACTTTTTCCAGGGTGTTTACGAAAAATAAGCGCAAACAAGTCTTTAAGTTGCGGATATTCAGCCCCCTAATCTCTACAGGATGTCGCAAAATATTTCAAATCTTCACAATAATTTCATCCTTAAGAATCGAAACGAATAGAATACTTAACGATTTGAATGAAAAAGCTTGCACTTAAATTTCGAGGATTTCCCGAATCTCAAGGGCGGAGGGGAAGAATTTTAATCTTCATAATAATGATAATATCTTTAGTATTTAATACCATAGCTTATGCTTCAGTATATATTGTGAAGGCATTACGATGACCTTTCCGAACGAGGCTAGCGGTATTTGCCGGTCGTTGAGCGAGGCGGCGCAAATGAATGTCTCCGTTAACCTGTTTATATTTCGCCTGAACGCTTCATTGTACATGGAAATGAGGGAAATGACCGATATTTGTAATGGTTTCAAATGTTGAAAGATACTTTCAATTTCATTTCAGACTTGAACAGGACTTGACTGCCTGGGTAAGAAAGTGAACATAAAGGATTTAAAACTGTTGAAACAAAAAAGTTTTTTCATGCTTTCGTAACTTGTAGACATTACGAAATAATTTATAAACCGTTTTTAATACTTTATCATTTGCTGTTGTGATCTCGACCTGCTGGTTAACATGAGACTTGCAAAAGGCTCGAAACGTGCGATATAATTCGTTTAACTTATTTTATAAAAAAAATGATTTTCACATAAAAGTGCTGAAAATTATAATTTCATGTTAAATTTTGTAACCGAAATTTCTTTCGATTTTTTATTTTAAATGTTTTTAACATTCAAATTATTAAATTAAAATTGTAATGACAACACAAAGAAAAATTAGGGCAATGGCAGGACTTGAACCTGCAACATGAGCATTCCGTGCCTTGCCTTGATGGTTTCTACCATACAATTCAATTCATTAGATATTTTATGTCAAGATCGAATAGATAAAAATATGTCAAGCTTTCACAGCAAAATGCAAAAAGTTGATAGCTATTGACACCGTTTTGCATTGTAATGCAGTATGACAGCGATCCCAGATTTGGCTGACAGCCAGGCAACAGATCACTGATCCTCATGCTGTGGCTGGTTCCTATGGACGGCGGTAAGCTTTTCCCAATGACTCTCCTGCTTGTAGAATAGATTAAAAAAACTTTATTTCGCTACTTAGAAAATCAATGCCAGAAGCGGGCTTAACGTTATTATCAAACCGTGCTTAGAATACAATTGGAGGGTAACGTCAGCACACTGTCATTTCATAGATATAGGAATAAAGCTTGACGCAAGTCTATGAAATGACAGTGTGCTGACGTTACCCTCCAATCGTATTCTAATCGCGGTTTAATAATAACATTACGTGCTTATAAGTATTAAGGCTATTGTATTACTCCCATTTCCTTAAAAAAAGTGACTCCTTATTCTTGGTGACGTTTGGAATAATTTAATTACATTTGGCTTTCCGCCGAATCGAGGCTTATGATACGAACCCACAGAAATAGATGTTCCAAGTCTCGAATCGATACTGCACGAGGCCGGTCCATACTAACGGGCTAACAGCAATACTAAAAGCGTTTTCATGAGTGTTATATAATATTGTAAACATAATATAACGTATAATAAAGTTTTCCTTAATCCGGTTAACTATTAGTTTCGACAGTAATTCAATCAATAATCATCAATAAAAGGGCCAAAATTCTTTTTGATGCCTAATAAAATGTCCCTTGTACATTTTAACGCATATTTTTTATTTATCCTGATATTCTTAAAATAATATGTTATCTTTAAATTCGGAATGACATACGCATACCCGAATGATGACTGTTATAAAAATATTTGGGGTCAGAATAAGAAAAAAACTATTGTTTGGTAACGCAGTGGACACTATTCTTGAGGAGTCATGGGGACTGGTAACGCAGTGGTAATTTGGGTACCAAATGAGAATTTTCTGTAATAAAAAACCCAGGATGGTGGGAAAATTCATAATAAAAATTGGGGCCCGGTTGAGAACTAACGTAATATTACTAGGAAAATATTTCGAGACTTCTACAATTTTGTAAAAGTGCTTATACATTTTCAATTTTTTTTTAGGCACTAAAAAAGAATTTTGGCCCAAAAATCAGATCAAAAAATAACCATAATCGCCAAAATTTGCGAGTGAAGATAAACTTTGACGTTTTAACATGCATATATAACGTTGACTGTATGTATTATGATGTTATATGATTACGATAATCATTTAGTCAAATTGAATTAAACAATGATGCCATACAATAATATAAAAATATCAAAAGTAATTTTCATTTTCAAAACAATTGAATGAAACATATATCTTTAAGGCTTTACATTCTCATATTCAAAGGGAGAACTAAACGTGTCAGGAAATCGTCAGGTGTCGATAAAACAGTGTCGCGAGGGCTCAAGGGAAATCAGCCTAGTGGGCACTCCCCCCTAAAGCTGGCCGACTAAAGGAGGCAAAATCCTATCGCCTTAGGCGGCGTTAGGTGTTACTGCGCACAAAAAGGACTACGGTCAAGTGGAGTGAATATAGGACGAAAAGCATTTGTTTTTGATGCCGTCAGACATTGTTTAAAACTAGCTACCAGCCCTAGTTTCACACGGGTGGAATTAGTTTGTGATGTACATTAAAATCTTCTGAAAATAACTCGAAAATACAGTGAAAACCATATCAAAATCCGCTGTGGTTTAGAAGTAAGCGGAGAATAGATAGAGGCGTATAAAGACTTTGTTTTATCCTATGTAAAAAGATATGTTATTGGTATTACTGACGATGCCATTTAATTCCTTGATATTTTTCACTCAATATTATTCATTTGACTGACAAGTATTCGACAAAAGAATACCATCCGCATTATATTTTAACAAAAACTTATTTGAGACAGACTTCAAAAAGAACACGAAATAATAAATCTGATTTTTATAAGTACTTTAAAATCTTGACTAAAAAATTAAAATATATCGCAATTTATGAGACCGGTTTCTAAAACGAATAATCAGGCGTTAAGGAAGGTTTCATAGAATTTATGCTCTTTCTTAGGGTGGCTTGCCACCTCCCCTGCCTGCATTCCGCACTCGTCGACAGGGTTACCAGGTGACAAGAATTTTCCCGACATGTCCGGAATTTTAGCCCTCTGTCAGGGTAACGAAAAATTTGAAATTATCAAGAACTTTTCAGAAAACACAGCACCACGCGTAATATATGTATTTACATTTTTATTACTTCCAGCACAGAATAAATAATAGTACAAATACAGAAGTTTTACTTCGAACAAAAACGGCGTTTAGGTATAAGAAGTACGGTTGCAAAATTGCGTAACTTTACCAAAAAGGCGCGTGAAATACCGATAGTTTACGGTAATTTATATAGATTACGGTAAAATTACGACAAAATTTATCTAATTCATACTGTTTGCGTGTTGCCAGTTTAAGAAGCATCCTACTGTATGCCTCTCTGTCTACCGTATAACTCGTATTCATTCGCACGCGCGGCAAATTAATTGCGCCGGCTTCAGTGCATTGGTGCGCCGGTATTCTTGTAGCCAACCCTGCCACGCCTGCTTTACTGAGCTTAAATTTACCGATTTTGCCAGGAAAACTCATTTTCGGATGTGGCAACCCTTCGCGCCGGGAGGGCACGCGTTCCCGCCCTTCCCCTCTTTTAGCGTGCGGCCCTGGGAATACGTCGTGTAGTTTCTCCAGAACCCTTCGGGTTCTAAAACCGGTACAGAGGACAACTTCTTCGAGATGTTTGGTTAAAGCATGCGTGTGTTGCCATACGTAGGGATTTGTACATGTTTGTATAGATTTTCATCAATGATTAAGGATATAAAATAACTAGGTCATACAAATTGCTGTCTTGCACATATTTTTAAGTAACAAGAATTGTGAGGAAGTGCTCATTTTCTACGAAAGTTTTCAAGAAAGGAAATTTATTTTCGTACAGGTTTTAAAAAAATAATTAGATAATAAAAACCTAAAAACAACCTTTCATAAAACACTTTAAAACATGTTTTATATTACATATATTCAGGTTTTTATCATTTAATAACTTGAAATTTAAAACATGTTCTAAAGTTTTTTTCGAAAGTTTTTTTTTAGGTTTTGCAAAAACAAGGAAAGAAAAACGTTTATTTACGCGCATCATCAAATTATCATTTAATAACTTGACATTTTACGCCCATCCCATGTAAATAAAGACAAAGAGTGTCAGTTCCTCCCCTCAACGACGTCAACATCAAAAAAAAATACGCGTCTAGACGATTACGTGTGTTGCTTCTGTTACCAATACGTGTTGTCTTAATTCTTATGCTTTACTTTATAAGCATTTAAGTATTCCCAAGTAAACGTGTTAAATCATAATAATTTATAAGAACATCCAGGTCTATTTCAACCTTCAAGTCCCCTCGTCATGGGACTATCGCTCACGGAGAAAAAAGGTAGTTTTATAAGTGAAAAAGTTTCCTCAGAAAACAATGGCCGGGTTCCTGATATACACTTTCCTTAACATCACGCCTTTCAGTAAAGAAAATTGGGAGCTATTGTTAGTAATATTACTTTGAAAAATACTAGATTGGACACCTTAATCAAGCTTGGCATTAATTATCAAGATTTTTCATTTTTCACTCCACTACCGTCAGAAAGGGCAAACGAATACAGGGTGACACATAAGACGTAATAGAAAATAAACATATCCGGCTCAGTTGTTAAAACCTGCGTCTCTGTCAAACCGGTATCGTAAGAGACGCACGTAGAGTTAAACTCAGATAAACTCAACTTTGCGGGTCAAGTTAGGGCCACTTGACTGGCATTTAGCGTATAATTTACTCAATAATCTGAATAGGTCCTATACCTCAAATAACACAATAACAACACTTAATTGCTAGTACAAAAACACACTAAGAATCCAGAACAAAACAGACTATTTCGGGACCGCGGTCGATCCGGCTGGCTAACTACTCAGTCAACAGCTCAAGTGAAAATATTGACCGAAGTATTGACGTCCACAACTGCCAAATGTTGTCAAATATTGTCAAGTATGACTGAAAGAGTTGTGAGATTTATCGAAATGGATTCATGTATGTCCATTTGGATTGACATGTCGACAATATGGTCGACAATTGGCCAGGCTTAGGTCGGTGTCCCGTGAAACCTGCGGTAGTAACGTTCCCGCCGAACGTGAGGCGATTTTGGTGAGACTCCCCCCCCCCCCCCCCCCCTCTCTAATCTCCATGAAATTTTTCAAAATGTGTATTTTTAGTGTAAATACGTTAGTCTGTGCTTGGTTTCGGTAAATTTATTTACAAAATTATAATTCAGTGGTGGCGACAGCTAAACGATCGAAGGGCAATTGTGCCAATTTTTGGCGTCCGCATCGTCCTGATAAATATATTATGTAGAATTAAGCCATAAATTTCAGTTTTATTGTTTCATAAAATTTCAAAGTTATTACTTGTACAGTCAAGGAATTTAATTTCCAACCCACCTAAGGTTCAATAGCATATAGCAATCTGTCACCATAAGAGCTATAGAGCAAGACGTTAGTTTGACGTATCGATCTTAATGCATTGCGAATGTCAGACGACATTTCAACCAAATGGGTAGGGAATTAAATTCCTTGACTGTACATAGTTTCTTAGATGAGGAGGGAATTCAATGTAAACTTTCCATTGTTTTTTACATCACAGACTAGACTCAAAGTGGATGAATACACGTGGGTTTGAAATTGTTTGAGTGAAGCTTGCAAATATGTTTCGTTCAAACTTTCGCTATTTACACTCATACAGAGTAAATAAAATATGTATTTTGCACGACAAAGTATTTTTTTAAACATTCAAATTATTTATTATCAAAATTAAACATTAAAATTGAAAAGAGCGTGACACGAAACGACGAGGTAGCTGGTTGGAATGGCATTAATTATACATGTTTTCTTGTATTTTATAATGGTAAAGGTAACCATGAGTGTGTACAATCATGTTCATTCCAGTCATTGCACCATAGCAGTGACTGGTGTATAGCAACTTATTCAGGGTGTTTCCGCTCGGTTGCTGTCGCGCAACCGCAACCAGGGCTCCACAGAAAACCAGCGTTGCTGCACTCGACTCGTGTAGCAACACGTGCTGAGTGGAGATCCCTTTATTGTTGTCAAATTGTGTCACCATCGATAGTTAGGTTATAAATATTCTGTAAGTTTGTTTCTGTAAATGGTGGTGGTACTTTATGAGACTAAACAAAAATATTTTCTTTCTTTCTTTAAAGGGAGTCGTAATCGATTATACAATAAGTGTAAGATTTGTAAACAACGCAGCATGACAGAAATAGAATACAGTCAACGCTGAGCAAATAGCTGGTCGCTGATTGCCTGGCTCGTCAACGGCGCGCGGCGTCAACAGAGGTACGAGTATACTTTCAGAATTTAAGGACTGCTCTCTTGCATGTTATCATGCATGTTTGCATGGACTAAGTAATCGCTTGCCCACTTTGAATGTGATCCCTTCGTAATAATAATAATTTCGTGGTCAAAAAACTCAAACAAATTATTTATTCCAGTTTGTTGATATGGACCTCCGCAAAAACTAACGCCTGGATCTATTAATAATAAAAAGTAGTCAAGCGATTTCTTGGTCGACTATCCAAACGAAAAAATGGAACACTAACCTACAATGGAACTATGTTATCAATCAAACTGTTAGAAGCCACTTCCTATTTACTAAACACATTATTTAACACAGTAGGTATACGCTATTTGAAGCCAGAAATTGTCAATGCAAGTCGGGATTATTTCTAAACATCCCTGTCCAAGAATTGTATAAAAAAAACCGAGAAATTATTGTCATCTTGACTAATAGATTTGAATTTTGTATCATCTTTTTCGTTCATAAGACGTTCGGTATATTTTACTGTAGCTATATCCTTGTTGTTGCGGGTGTCTATGGGCGGTGATGATCACTTACCACCAGGTGACCCACTTGCTCGTTTTCCTTCCTATTTTTGACGACAGCCCAGTGGTTAGTGACAATGACTACGAAGCTAGAGGTCCCTGGTTCAATTGCTTGTATGATGAGTATGCTCGTTTGTACCTGAGTCTTGAGTATTATATGTATTTAAGTATTTATTTGTTTCTGTATAATTAGGATTTAATGTACTAAAAACCTTCCTAAAAAATACGTAAATAACATTCAAAATCCGTTGCGTGGTTTTGAAGGAGTAAGCGGCTGAAGCACCGACAAAACAACCATTGGTTGTGTTGTCAGTGGCCCTAACATGACTGGCCAAGTTTACTTTATCTCTATCTGCGTCCCTTTCCTATGACACTAGTTAGACAGATACACAGGGAGGGGTTAAACTAAACCTGGGCTGTCATGTTAGGACCGCTGGGCTGTCATGTTAGGACCGCTGGGCTGTCATGTTAGGGCCGCAGTGGGCCAAAGATATGAAGACAATGCAAGATCGGATTGCAAATTTGTTTTAAACTATGTAAAGGAGTATGAATGTCCGTGATCTCGAAGGAACCCATAACACAAGCTTTAGTTGCTTAATTTGGGACTAAGTCCATTGATATGAAATGTCCCAAGATATTTAATTTCTTTATGTTGTCATACTTTGGTAAGCTGCTACTGCTACTGTAAACGAACTGTTTTGGACAACATAACCAGCTGCGCAGTACGGCGAAATGATTGCGAATAGACGAAGATTAGAGCTTCCTGTTTATATCTACAACGGCTTAAAAGTGGCCAATTGGCAAATTAGGCGATTGAATTTCGGGCATTGTTTTGCAAGAGCTAATTCTAGAGATAAATTAAGCTCGGACAGTTGTCTGGGCCACGTGGAAATAAGTATTAGGCATATTAAAAGACGTGCGTTGCCAACCCAGAGGGCTAAGATGGAATACCTCTTGTGCCAGTAAATTACATCGGCTGTCTTGGTCTCCACGCCGGAACACAACAGTGCAAGCACTGCCGCTTAGCAGCAGTATTAGCGAGCAAGATGGTGGTAGCGATCCGGACGGACCTTGCACAAGGTCCTACCACCCGCAAAAGATGCTGCAGGCAACCCTGCGGCATTGTATGTCCCCTCGTGATACCTTTTATTTTATTTAAATCACTTTTCGATCAAAAAACAGATGGGTGTAGAATTTTGCGGTGGTATCCTAGACTATAACATAAAAATTTGAGTTAGCTGGTAAAATTTTCAAACTGTATTTTAAACAGTTTAAACAGTGTATTTTAAACGTAATAAACTTTGTGTAAATCCAGTTGGCTTGGTCATTTTAAGCTGGTAATTGACCAAGCCTCATGCTATGCTAAACGAAAATTACAGATTGGACTTTTTTGAGATCATATCGTAAATTCTCTGGACTATTATCCCATACATCATGTATCCATCCGTATGCATCCGTAACAAATATTATTAAAATATTATTTCAACACATGGTGGTGGAGGTGTTTTACGAACTCTCATAAACATTACAGAGTTCATGAATGCTTTAAAAATACCGCGTTGAATCTTTTTATTGCCACTGTAATATATTTCGTAGCGAGATTTCCTTACGAGTTATTAATTCGTAGGCAGTAGTTGTTATCCCAAGTTTGGAGTTATCCGTTAAAACTGAACTCAAAAGAAGACCAAACGGAAATAATGGTGTACTTACTTAGGTCACTTTTTAGGGGTTCCGTACCAAATTTTGAAAAATGAAAATCGAATCAAATGAAGCACACTCATTCAATCACTTTGTTCCCCATTTGTCAGTCTGTCCATCCGTTTGAAAGCCTGACCACAGAATAAATAATAGTACTAACGTACAGAAACTTCTCTTTAACGACCGCGATTAAACGAATTCCAACTTTATTCACACGCTAAAAAAGTTCGTATTACTTCTTACACCATGCGCCGGCGGAGCGAGTCAAAAGGAACGCGTCGCCCGCGCCCGCCTTCGCCCCGTTACTCCCGGCGACACGCTAGGGTTGCGCGGCATTCGTTTTCAACTACACAGACATGGCGGGGGTTAGCGAGGGAGCGCGCGGTAAGCCGACAGCCTACTGCGATTTGCCTATGCCATAGGCAAGGCGGTCGAGCGTACCTACAGTGCGGAGTGGAACCCCCCTGGGTATAACTGCTGTCTTTCTGCCCGTCGGTCCCCTAATTGCCTGCCTTGCCTTTTTGCCAACACTGTTTTACTCAAGAACGTCTTAAAAGTATCGAGCTGAAACATTTATAAATAAAATATCATAACACTTAATTTCGTTAATTGCAATAACGTTACCCGCTCTGAAGACTAAAAATCATTGTGTTGTACCTAACAAAATTACATTATTTCCAACAATTAAAACTGGAAAACCACTACATAGACGCACAGCAAGTGGCAAAGTGCTGCGCATTTACCACAATCGCCCACAATTGATTTCATAAAAAAAAAACAATAGAATTTTAACATACATCATATAGTTGATTTGATACCTTGAATGGTGGCTGTCAATTTCTTTCTTCAAAGGCGGATCCTTTTTGATCCACTGTTAGACACTCCTCATGTCAGACGCGCCTTGAATTGAATATATTACGTAAGCTGTTTTCATATACCTATTTTACTTTTATGATTTCGAACTGTCGTGCTACGGAGAGATGTCAAATACCTCTTCTTCTTATTGAGAATTACCATCGTGTGGTAAATCTCCTCGCCGTGTAGAACAATGAAACAAACAGTCGTACATCGACGTTAGTAGGGGAAATACAGTACCCGGCCAAAAAGATTGCACATCGGTCTTTGGAAAGAGACTCGGCTAATTTCGGCTTCATAGAGCGTTGTCGCACACTACCTATGTGACGTTCGTCAGTCGTTGTACAGTTCCGGTAGGGTACGGACGCATTTAGTTAAAAATATATAATATAGAGTTGTTGAAACCCCTCGGCCTTAAATTGTACGATGGCATTTTTAGGTAAAATAGGAATACCGAAAATAGGAAGACTATAATATTACACTGATAGACTAGTAATAAATACGGCTGATAGTGATACTAATATTGACCACATTAGGAGCACAGATAGTGAAATAGAAGGAGTTGAGAATTTTTGAAATTAATTTACAATACTTATTGAAAAAATAGGTCTAAGTATTTTATTCAATTTCAAAATAATACATAATTGTTATACTATCCTTTTTCTAGTAGTTGCAATAACTCTCTATAGATATTCAAAGTTTACATGTCATCGATTTGACGTAAACTAATTAAGTCCATCATCATCATCATCATCATAATCAGCCCATGTTTGTCCACTGCTGGACGTAGGCCTCTCCCAAGGCGTGCCATTGAGCCCGATCCTCGGCTCCTCTCATCCAAGTGCTGCCAGCCACCCTGCGTATATCGTCGCTCCATCTCGCCGGAGGGCGTCCCACACTACGTTTGCCCAGACGCGGTCTCCACTCAAGAACACGCTTAGTCCAGCGGTTATCGGTCCTACGGCATATGTGCCCGGCCCACTGCCACTTCAGCTTGCTAATCCTTTGAGCGATGTCGGTGACCTTTGTTCTCTGCCGGATCACTTCGTTGCGAATTTTATCTTTAAGAGAAACTCCGAGCATCGCCCGCTCCATAGCTCGCTGAGCAACTTTAAGTTGGTGGACCAATCTTACCGTAAGTGTCCATGTCTCGGCTCCGTATGTCATTACGGGTAGGACGCACTGGTCAAAGACTTTTGTCTTCAGGCTTTGGGGGATGGGCGACGAGAAGACCCGACGTAGCTTCCCAAACGCTGCCCAACCCAGCTGGATTCTTCTAATAGCTTCTTTCTCAAAGTTGTTCCTACCTAACTGCACTTTTTGCCCTAGATAAACATATTCGTGAACAACTTCGAGAGGTACACCATTTACTGCGACCGGCTCCGGGGCTACATGCTCATTGAACATAATCTTAGTTTTATCCAAGTTCATCCGGAGTCCGATACGCTTTGATGAATCAGCTAGGCTGTCCAGCATCCGTTGAATGTCCTGCAAGTTTTCAGCCATAATAACAATGTCGTCCGCAAACCGCAAGTGAGAGATGTACTCGCCGTTAATATTGATGCCACGCCCGTTCCACTTCAACGTTCTAAACATATCCTCCAATGCGCTCGCGAATAATTTTGGGGAAATAACATCCCCTTGTCTCACTCCCCGGCGAAGGTGAATATATTTAGATTGCTGATTTTGTACTTGGACGGACATAGTTGCGGCATCATACAGAGATCTCAATACTTGGATATACCGCCAGTCGACTTGGCAACGTTGCAAGGACTCCAAGACAGACCAGGTCTCGACAGAGTCAAATGCCTTCTCATAGTCCACAAAAGCTAGACACAGGGGCAGATTATACTCCTCAGACTTCTGTATAATCTGCCGCACTGTGTGTATGTGGTCTATGGTGCTATATCCCGTTCGAAACCCAGCCTGCTCCGGTGGCTGAAACTCGTCGAGTCTTCGCGCAAGACGATTTGAGATGACTCTTGAAAATAATTTATAAATGTGGCTCAAGAGGGAGATGGGTCGGTAGTTTTTCAAAAGGGTCCTATCTCCCTTTTTGAAAAATAGAATGACCACGCTTCTGCTCCATTCCTCCGGGGTTTTCGCATTGAAGATGACAGAGTTAAAAATCTCCTGAAGCTCCCTCAGCACAGGCACGCCTCCTGCTTTTAGGAGCTCCGTAGTGATTCCGTCTTCCCCGGGGGCTTTTCTATTCTTGAGCTGTTTAAGAGCCATCCCAATTTCATCCAGGCTAACTTCTGGCAGTTCGTCTGTATAGTGGCGTGTCAGAGTGGCCCTCGGATCCTCAGTACCGGAATCAGGACTCGGTGAGTGTGAAGCATATAGCCGGCCATAGAAGTCTTCAGAAGTATTAAGTCCATAAAGTGTAGTATTTATTTGGTATGAAACAACACTTAATAAATACGATGATTGATGGACGGTCGCCAGTGTTCGGAAATCTTCGTAAACAGCCTAATGTCTCTTTCCAAAGACCGATGTGCAATCTTTTTGGCCGGGTACTGTATGTATATTCACGTACCACCTTAGAACCTTATCGCAATGACGCGACGCGTTAAACGCCAGGCTATGTCACACAAATGTCACGCGTATGTCTCTTCGACTAGGTTCTACGGTGGTACGTGTTTCAATTTCCTTGACTGTACAACGATATCATACATGTAATTTCTGGAATGTATACTACGAAAATTTTATTATAATATTTTAGTCAGTGCGAGCGCAACACTTTTTCGTCTAACAAGCAAGATGGCGTCGCTGGTGCTGGTATTGCCAGTGTAAGGCGACCGCCACACCATCTCCTACCGGAGGTTAGCTATAATTAGGGCTATCCTAATCTTGGACACTGCTGCCCAAACAGAGATCTAGTACTCAAATTGAACCACGTTCGAAGGTTTTTAAGCCACTGGTTCCTGGTGTTCTACTTCCTTGAATCTTGCCTTGCGTTATAGTTATAACAGATGCAGGCAAAAGTGCAAAATTTTGCATGTGCGGGCCATTAAAGGAGATAAATTGAGGTATCCAACGCCACATTTTTTTTCAGTTCGTTCGACTTGGCGGAGGCACTGCTGTGCCCCCAGATTGACGAATGAATATTTAAAAGTCACACAGCGCAAAAATACACAATTTCAATTTTATAAAAGGCTGCTACCAATTATTTATTCATTAGATCTCCTATAATTACCAGCCTAAGCCACCTTAACTGAAATTGTCTTTTTCGCTCGGGCAGGTGAAATGTATTTTTTTTTGTTCTCTATTAGTTCTTTCACTATTTTTCTGACTAGGCTTTTTCAGAAATACACTAATGCTAAGTGCAAATCCCCAAAGAGGTTGGATGGAAAAACGGCCATCGTCACCGGCGGGACCGCGGGCATGGGACTAGAAATAGCACGAGAATTCGCTCGCAGGGGCGCGAGAGTCATCATAGCCTGTCCTTTTGAAGAAGAAGGGTTAGGTGCCCAGAAAACAATTATAAAAGAAACAGGAAACGAAAATGTCGTTTTTAAGTTTCTCAACTTGGGATCTTTGAAATCTGTGCGTGAGTTTGCTGAGGGTATTCTAAAAACAGAAGATAGATTGGATTTATTAATGAATAACGCTGGAATAGGTACTATAAATTACACCAATACTGCAGACGGAATGAATGTCGTGCTGCAGATCAACTACTATGGACATTTCCTACTGACAATGCTGCTCCTTCCACTTCTCAAAAAGTCGGGCCGACCATCGGAGCCGAGTCGGATCGTCAATACATCGTCAGAACTACATAGATTTGGAACGCTTGATTTTGAAAAACTAAACAGCGCCAACGTTGCCAGGCGGCACTACTCCGAGAGTAAACTTTGCGCTATACTGTTTTCCCGGGAACTGGCGAGAAAGTTGAAAGGAAACCACGTAGTGGTCAACAGCATTGACCCTGGCGCCGTTGGGACGGACATTTTTAAGGGTATTGGAAAACTTCGCGGAACAGTCATAGCAGCAATGTTTAACTACATGTTTAAAACGCCTTGGGAAGGCGCACAAACTGCTCTACATGTTGCTCTGGATGCCAAAGCTGGTGAAGTGAGCGGGGAATATTTCAACGAATGCAGACAGTCCCTAGCCAGAACTTCTTTAGCTTATAGGGACGATCTTGCTGAGGAACTGTGGATGGACTCCGTCAAACGCGTTCAGCTCAGTGAAAAGGAACTAGAACAAAGTCTGAACTAAGCCACTTCAGTAGTAAGATAACTAAACTAAATCGTGTCGTTTGTGAAAAAAATTACCAGGCTTCCTTTTTATTCGTTCGAAGATATGTTATCTATCAATATGACTTTCATACAAATTTTCACCCCACATTTCACCCTTTCGGGGGTGGAATTATGAATTTTTGATAATTCCACAGGCTGAGAATTGAAGATTAACTTATAACAAAAGTTGAAGATCTAAATTTAAAACTGACAGAGTTTATACAAACTTTCATCCCCTAATATTTTACGCTCTTAGGGGTGAAATTTCCAAAACTTCTTCCTTACTGGATGCTTACACTGTATAAGGTATGTGCAAAATTTAAGTCTCTAAATTCAGCGGTTTAGGCTGTGCGTTGATATATTATCATTCAGTCAGTCAGTCAGGACTTTTAATTTTATATGTATGTAGGATGAGTGGAAAGGAGTGTAAGAGAAAGCATGAGATCTGTATGAACGATTGTAAAAGAGTTAGAAGATTTGAATAAATGAATAGGAATGTTTAAATTTGGAAGAAATGAGGAATGTCAGTTGAGGCCAAGACGAGAAGTGTAAATTATTAAGTGGTTTGATGCTGGGAAAATATATTTTAAATTGATAGATAAAATTATGGAAACAGTTTATTTTTAAGTTGACATTGTATAGTAATAAATATCGTTAGGTACCTACCTAACCAATAAATGCGCATGTTCTACCATTTCTGTGGCCTTACAGGGTTCTACTTTGATGCTTACCTTCCCTACTTTAAGAACTTATGTATCCTTCCCTCCCTCCACATAAAACCTCCTCCTCTTTGGAAGTCAGTTAAAAATAAACAATACAATACACATACATACTACAACCACCACCAAAAGTACCACACTCACTCACACTGCTGATTTGACATGCTTGTATTATTTAAAATTTGAAACGATAGTTGCGATGACAACACAAATTTCATTCTTGGACGTCTGACAGGACTCGAAACTGCAACTTGGCCTTCCGTGCTTCGCTCTTTCCAATTAAGTCACAGATGACCCCGCCAACACTGCGAATTTTCAGTGTGCAGGGGGCCTAGCACGCTATAGCTTTTATCGATGACACACTTCTTACGATTTGATTTATAACGTCAGTTTGACACAGTTCCATGGTAGGTCATGGTTCCATTTTGTAAGATTGTACCTTTTTCTACTGACTTACTAGGCTTCAGTGCAAGTTTATACTACAACAGCAACACGAACGAGTTAGCGTTAACTTCTTAATTACCAGGGAAACAGTTGGTTGCAGATACGCGCGGCTAGAGGCGCTGTTTATATTTCCATAGTAATTGAGATGTAAGATACAATAAAGGTACTAGTGAAGCTAATAATTATACGCGTGTTAGAAAACAAAAAGAAGAAAAAAAACAAAAATGAGTGACTAAATCGCTTTTACGAGATTTTCGAAATTGTAAAAGCTGAATCGAGAGCGCAATTACAAACAAACAAATATGTATTTTAATATTGCTCTTTAGTAGTATAGGGTTCGCGGTAAAAAAACATAGTGAGCAATTTAATTTTGTTTTTACGTCGGCTGAAGCGGATTAGATAAATTGAGGCAAATGGGTTAGTCCCTGAGTCAGAGTTTGTTGGTAAACACGACGCACTTCGGGCGGCGCGCGTCGCGACGCCCCGCGCTCGGCTTTGTTACATTTACACATCACGTCACTTTATAAGTAAACAGAATACACGTAAAAAATCAAGAAGAAATGCTTCAATTAAATAGGTACCTAAACCATGAAAGTATGGAATAAAAATCGATGCTAGTTAGCTTAGCTCTTAACTCTCTAAATATTTCATCAAACATTTAATTATTTTACCCTGCTGCGCTAAGTTTATTAATTTATTTTTGTTTAGCATATATGTGTTAAAAATTTACAAATATAATTAAAGTTTTTATTTTTGTAATTCCTCTTGTATTAACAGAAAATTAAAAGCCTCTTACCTGAATAGACTTATCTTCCGAGTCAGGCATAGCTAGTCGTCCGAGCTTCCGAGTTGTCCGAATTATCCGAGATGTCCGAGTTGTCCGAGATGCCCGAATTAAATACGTTCAAACAGACCGCGAGTCGGAAAGGCCGGGAGTGCAGTGCGCGTCGCCCGGAGGGAACCCGCGCGGCGGGAGACAGGGCGCACGCGCAGTGGAAGAGGAAAACGCTCCCTTGCTTTATATTCATTGAGATAAAACCAAATTGAACAGATAAGGTCCGGGGTAAATTTTTGACCTCTGGGCGCTTTAGCTTTTGTAAAATACTGTAAGAGCTCGAATAAACGAACGAGTAGGTATTGGTTACTAGTACGTTTACCGTATTTTGTAACTGTTTTCAGTTATATTTTTTTATGTTGAGTACTTGCTATAGACATGTATGTATATTGCTTGTTGTTTTGGAAAAGATGAAAAAAAAATAAGCTGCCGAGTTTCTTGCAGCAGGTCTTTGCAGCAAAATATTATTGTTAATTTTTTTTTGCACGTGCGTATCAATCTCATGCAGTATTGTGATGATTAGGTATATTGCTCTGTCATCTTGATTTGAAAAGAGAAGAAAAAATAAACTGCTGAGTTGCTTGCGGCGCTTCTTCTCAGCAGAATATTCCATTTTCAAAAGCGCTAGTTAGAATCAGACATGTAAAAGAGCCTATAATGTATAGGTACTCGCAAAATAAATTCGGAATTTTTATTTTAATCTACACTAATATAATAAAAGGTAAACTTTGTTTGTTTGTTAGTTTTTTTGTTAGTTTGTTTGTATGTAGGGGGTAATCTCTGGACCTACTAAACCGATTTCAAAAATTCTTTCACAGATAGAAAGCTACACTATTTCTGACGGACATAGGGTACTAATTTTACGTGCACGAAGTCGCGCGCGTCCGCTAGTTTATTTATAAATAGCAAAAATGTGCTACACACACACACACACAACATATCACACAAAAACTTTGTGACCAAAGTTACCGCTTTGCGGCTGTCTTTGTAATTCATTTTTCATATACTCATTTCATTTTTATAAAATAGGAAGGCCAACAAGCAATTGGGTCACCTGATGGTAAGTGATTACCACCTCCTATAGACACCCGCAACGCCAAGGAAATTGCAGATGCGTTGTGTTGTATTTTGTACTGTATCTGTCAATAATTATAATTATACACAATAAATTCGACCAGGACTTCAGTAAACTTGCGTAAATATAGGTAATACTCGTACAAGTAGAAGGAAACGTGCAGAACTTTCTGGAAAACGGCTCTAGATAATGTTCACGTCTGCAATTTATACGCTGGGAGCGAACTGTCACGCAGACTACTATATTTTATTATACTATAGCAGGGGGGTGCCACTCCGCACTAGATACGCTCGACCGGCTTGCCTATGGTATAGGTAAATCGCAGTAGGCTGTCGGCTTGCAGCGCGCACGCTCGCGCGCCCCCGCCGTGTCGCCGGGAGTAGTGGGGGGAACGCGGGCCCGGGCGGCGCGTTCCTTTTGACTCGCACCGCCTGACGCATGATGTATGAAGTAATACAAACTTTTTGAATTGTTGTGGATGTCTAAATATCAACAAACTGGAACACAATAACCAGTGGCCCGTTTCACTAAGCTACAAGTTACAATTTTACAAGTCTAAACCGGCAACATTGGTCAATAATGACCAATAGCAATGGGCATAATGACCAATGTTGCCGGTTTAGACTTGTAAAATTGTAACTTGTAGCTTAGTGAAACGGGCCACAGCTCTAGTAGCATGCTAACGTTTATCGCGCACATAAACACTTCGTCCCTTTCGCACACATATACTGGTTAGAAAGGGATATATGCTTTATGTTAGCGATAAAAGCTAGCGTGCTAGACCCCCTGATCTTTGGAATTTTAGAGGAGAAGTACAAAAATTACTTACTACCCTAAACATTCATTTATTTAATATTTTTTTAGTTTTACCTTTTCAATCTAGGGTCCTGCTGAACATGTGTCGTAATTGTTTTTTACTTTTATTTGTATTGTGTGTAGGGAATGCAAGCCCGGTTATTTTTTCAAAGTAATAACCGGTTAAAACCGGTTTTCCCTAGAGAAAATAACCAGATTTGTTTTCCCTAATTGTGTTGCATTGGCTAAGAATGTGTTTGTTCTTTCTTTAAAATATTTTCCGTTGGATATAAGCCTCCCACAACGAACTGGCATTGGCCTTCCGCATCCAAATTTGACGAGGTCACTCATCAGTCTACACTGTGGAAGATTATCCTACGCTTTACTTTCTGTAGCGAGTTAACTCGTGTCGAGGAGATGCGTGCTAGTTTTACTGGTGTCCGGTCGTCACTCGAGAACCTTTACACCCAAAAGCTCTCGGCTCTTTTGGAAAATCACACTCCACTCCAGCGAACCAACCCTTCGGGTTACCCTTAGTACGTATATAAAAAAAATACTCCATCAACGAGCAGTGACATAACTCACTGTACGTTGAGGTTAACACTTCATACAAACATGATGTATATATGTACGCTTGACGAGCTAAAACCGAAATCGCGAATGTCGGGTTTAGTTACTACCTAACCTATTTAGAATAAACAATTACAACACATGTTTCGGCGAAAATTGCCGTCATACTATTGACAAAATAAGCTAGCTGATTTCCACGATATAATTCTGAACGTTAATTTATCCGAAACTAATACTAATACTATCGAGGAAATCAAATTAGCCAGACTTCACTGGGTTGGCTACCTCAAAAGAGTGCTCTAGAGTCACGTAGGCACTTCATTCACTACCTGCCTCTACACACACACATTATGTGGCTCGACCTGACGGCAAACGACCTATCGTTCTAGATACCGTTGGAAGAACGAAGTGGAAAAGCACTACGAGCTCTAAATGCTGGAAACAGGAAAAAGATCCCCCAAAATAGAGTTCAGGCGCTGCTTTACATCAGAGGCCAAAGATTCACCTCTGGTTGCTGGACCAACGGTTGTCCGAACGCAAAATTTTTCCGAATTTTTACTTTTCGAGATACATCCGGTTATTTTTTCTTAAAGTAACAGAACAAAGCTAACTTACCTACCCAAATTATATTTTCTACGCCAAAGTTTGTGGTATTTTTGGGTGATCCCGTTAGCAATATATTCGTAATATAACCAAATGCTTGCCGGATATGCCTAACCGTGGAATATATAACAGGTCGCTGGGTCGCAGTCCCTTTTCAAATGTCACTCACCTTAGATCTGTTGTTTTTAACCTCACCTTATTTAATAATAAACGATGGCAAGTTGCCAACACGCGATTAGGGAATCCATTCTCATCCAATCTCATTTTTAATCCTGTTTGAGTTGGGTCTTCACAATCCTGGGTACCTAGTCAAATATTATTAATTTGTAAACCGTATTAATCCTTAATTGTCTGAAGCCATAAACAACATTCTAACCTAAAATTTCAGTTTTACCATCAAAACATTGTTTATTGTTCAAATAAAACATTCTAAAGCAACAAATTTCAAGCTATCTCTTCTATTCATCATCATCATCATCTCAGCCACAAGAAGTCCACTGTTGAACATAGGCCTCCTCCATTGAATTCCAAAGTGACCGATTGGAAGCGGCATTCAACCAGCGCCTTCCTGCCACCTGTATGAGGTCATCGGATCATCTTGTGGCTGGTCGTCCTACGCTGCGCTTGCCAATACGCGGCCGCCATTCGAGAACTTTTCGACCCCATCGGCCATCAGTTCTCCGTGCTATGTGCCCTGCCCACTGCCACTTCAACCTGCTAATCTGCTGGGCTACATCGGTTACTGTTCGATTCGATCTCTTATATTGTTAGCGTCAATTTGATTTATTTTGGCGATAAATGGTGTTTAGGTGACAAAAAAATGAAATTTTAGGTTAGAATTTTATTTACAGGATTAGACAAGTGTGAATGAATACAGTTTAAGGTTAGCCATCCGATCTAGAAGTTACTCGGAAATCAGTGTACAGCAGCGGAAAAAATACACCAAACGAATTGACAGCCAGATATACAAATAGACTGGCAGATAGACAGACAGATAAATACTTCTGCATTAATCATAAAATCAGAAAAATAACCAAATATATAAAATAACAAAATAATTGATCCCCACAGGAACTAGGCTCTTGCTTCTGCGATTTTGATTTGCAGGTGTGGCTCTAATTATTTCCTGTAATCTATTGACCAGCCGGCCGCGGCGTTTCAAAATAAAGTAAAAAAAATGAAAAGCAAAACATAACTCAAAACTAAAATTGCACCGAAAGAGTCCGAACGCGCTGCTCATCAAAGTTTCTAGTTTCTAGATATATTGAGCGACAATATTCAGAATGAGAAATCGAAAATGTAGTAAGCCTTTAAAAAAAATATTCAATCAAAATAAAAATTACTACACTTTTCTAGTTTTTGCAATCAAAACAACCTCGGTCTGCTTTCATCCAGTCATCATTGTAGTGCCCCCAGGGTTTATCATTTTAATTCCTATGTAAAAGAAGTAATTAAGTTGGATGAATATTTTTTTTTTTATACGACATAGGAAGGCAAACAAGCAAGTGGGTCACCTGATGGTAAGTGATCACCACCGCCTATAGACACCTGCAACAACAAAGAGAGAGCAGATGCGTTGCCAACCCAGAGGGCTAAGATGGAATACCTCTTGTGCCAGTAGTTACACCGGCTGTCTTGCTCTCCACGCCGGAACACAACAGTGCAAGCACTGCTGCTTAGCGGCAGGATTAGCGAGCACGACGGTGGATATGTGACGTAATAAGAAGAATATGTAACAAAAACTTCTTTTAGCAAATTTTTATATTTGGGACCGACAAAATATGAAGATGAGTAGTCGGATTTCTAACTCGTTTTCAAGATATATAAAGAAAACTATTTCAAGAAGTGACTACGGCGGTCATCGGAATGCCGAGTAATAAAATTAAGCAAAGTACATTGCTGCGTTTAGATGAAGGTCTAGTATCATGTAACAGTCCAAAGAAGCAATGTAAATCAAAAACGGTCTTCATCGACTACTCCCAAGAGGCAAACCTTAAGTAGTAGTACTGTATGTAGTACTGTAGTCTATCTGTGAGTACCACGCTCAATTGGCCTAATTGGGTCGCCGTTAATTGTAAGACTTCCTTCAAGTCGGCTCTTACTACGAAACCAAAAAAACTCACGCAACATAAGTGAAGCCGCAGGCAAAAGTTACCGTGTCCTATTGAAAAACTGCATGAAAAACCACAAAGTAACTATCTATCTATATAGTATGGCATGTTTGGGCATCGTAGTGGAGGTTGCACACTGCAACATGTGTGTGTCGGAGAATTTTGTTCGAATATTCTTTATGTTTTGTTTTATATGGCACTGTGTAGTTGTGTGAGTAATCATTCATGAAACGTAGTAATTACATTCTCATTGACTGCAAATAACACTCGCTCTTGGCTTACAGTGTTTACAGTACAATTATTTGAAGAAACGACTTCGACTATTATCGACATAGTAAATAAAATTAAGCGAAATGCATTGCTGCCTTTGATAGAATGTCAATTATCACGCAATGCTGTAAAGAAGCATTGTAAATCAATAACGTTCTTTCTCAACTAATGGCGAGAGACAAACTTCAAGTAATCTTAGTGTACCTATATTTATTCTTTTATCAACGCCATCTGACATCAGCGCCTGCAAATGAAAAGCGGAGTATTTCAGCTGAAAGTGCTGAAACCTGAAAACGAAATAATTGCAACTTTTTCCGTTATTCAGCGCGGTGGCGCCACCAGGCTAAGTTCCATTTTAGAATTAGAATTATAGATGGCGGTTAGTGCGTGACGTAACGAGAGCCGCGGCTATCCATGCGCAGTTTTTTTGACAGTCAAAGAAATCAATGCAAGTTACCGCTAGGCATCCAGCGCGCAGCGGGGTCTTGATGATGTAGTTATGGCCTCAGCATTGGGGTGTTTTCTAGTTATTGTTCTGAAGTATTTTCTACAGTCATCATATTATTATAGTCGCTATCAAAGATATAGGAGTTATTAGGTGCTAGAAAAAATTACGTGAACACGACTATATCGTCAAAGGCGTTAGTGCGCGTTCAATGTTTTTTGGCCTCTCCGCTTTTGAATATTTTGTAAATGTTGATTTACAGTTATATTCTATATAAATATTAACGTGTTTTGAAAGCGTTAGCGTTATCTTCTCAAATACCATGACAGTTAAGACAGCGCCTCTAGCGGCGCGTTTTAAAACAGAATGTTTCCAAAGTAACTTAAAAGTTAACGCTAACGCGTTCGAGACCTTTGTTGTGATAAAAAAAACTTACATTAAGGGCACGGTTATTAATTGGACAATATGAAAAGTGGTTGGCTGCGGGTGGTTTGTGTGTTAGCATTTGATAGTTAGGGCGGTGCGAACGGTTTCTAATATAAGTCTATCTGAAGCCTTCCTTACCGGCCCTAAAATGGCCGCCCAGGTTGACTTATGTCTCTCCACTGCTCTTAATAGATTCATAGAAAAGGGACCCACGTAGAGATAAGCTTAACTCGGATGGTCATGTTAGGGCAACAGAGGTAATGAAAAGAATGACTGTCCGCTGCGCAGCGCCATGCATGTGCTCGCACAGTGTATACAGGATGTCCTTAAACCAATGCCAAAACTTTGAGGGCTAATAGAACAGCCCATAAGCTATCAAATTAAATAAATATGACCTTATTGAAAAGTAGTATTCGAAATATTGGCACTTTTATAAAAATCGTGATTTTTGATGCCCTGAACCAGTCTTTCGGGTGCTGCAACAGCAAATTTCGGAATTTTGGTAATCCTATTTTTGTATAATGTTACTTAAGAACTGTGGTATCATATCTAATTAAATATTTTATACATGCTATTACGCTGAGGCGGTAAAAAAATTAACAAAACCGAACTTTAGATTTTTAAATTTTTCATTTGCAGTTTTGATACAGTTTAATTTTAAAAAAGGGTACTAAACTATTATTGTAAAAATTAAAAAAAATTGCACACTAACTATAGTTTTCAGAATGGTACAACGTTTAATAATTTACGCAATAATTTTTGATATAATTCTATTTTACTCCAAAAGGAGCTAATATTGTAGTATGGTGGGGCTTAGACACGCATTGTCCCAGTATCGCGCCACCACTGTAAATTTAATTATGTTTTAAATCTGTTTTTTGGCAGATATTGCCAATATAATGTTCTACCAAATGTGATTCGAGATTGAATATTTCGAAAACCATGAACTTTTCACTAAAGTAATATTTACATAATTTGATAGCTTATGGGCTCTCTTATTAGCCCTCGAAGTTTTGGCGTTGGTTTTAGGGACACCTTGTATAAAGGAGGCGCACCACATCCTTTACAAAGCTGAACAGCTAGGTTTTGCAGCGGATGCTCTTACTCTGGAAAAAACCCAAATTTGACATAATATTTAATTGAGGATTAAGATTGACATTTTGACATAAAATAACAACCGGATGGCTAGCACAACGCAACGCGAGAAAGCGACTTAGCCACCTACTTTTTTTTGTGGCCTGAATGTCTCAAATCGTGGTCCTTGCGAGAGGTACGGATGACTACGATTGCTTAGCAAGTAAAACTAATAAATGCATCATAAGGGTTATAATGAAGATCAAAGGGTCTATCGGCCCGTTGCGACGACTCTGGTCGGTAGTTCGAACCACCACCATTAAAATCCACCTACTAGCTGAGTAGAAAAGAGATGCACTGAGCGACAAGCGAGGAAAGGAGTCGCGCGCTATCCGTTCTGGGGCGTCTAATTCAGGTTACTTATTTGACTTATTTCAACAGAGACAATCCCGAATTTGACATATTTGTTGGATTCAAGGTGGCCGGTGCCATTTTGATGCTTTTTGATGCAAAAAATCGTCATTTTATTCAAGTTCGGGTATTATAAGTATTTTAACCTTAAATTAAATTTCTTTTAGTAAGCGATAGATATTTAAAATATGCCACGTTATTTCTATCTTAGCATTTATTTGCCAGACTCAAAGACTGTGAAGGAAGAGGGAATCGCATTCTTTGCCATATCTCTTATTGTCAATTAACGCACTGGTCCGCGAATAATACAAGCTGTCTTTATTCTGTTGGCACATTAAACACGGCGTTGTCATTTCGTCTGTCAGTACGTGTAAAAATAGTTTATTACCTAGGCAAGAAGAGTAAGTTACGGCCGTGAGGTTTAAAAAAAAGTTGGGTAACAAACATTTTTTTTATCTATTCTGGCTTTTTATACGATCTTGCGGATTTGCGTAAATGTCGCCCATAATAAAAACATTAAATCATCGTAATATCATCAGATGAAAAATACGCACTGCTGAATAAAAGAACTATATCAAAGTTTTTGACGACGACCGGTCCGGAGCACTTTTACTGCCAGCATCCCGCGGCTGTATCGAACAAGTGAGTTTCAATGTCGGTATCAGAAACATTAGTCAAAAAGTCAAGTCAAAATAAGAAAATCGAAAAATATGCAGTAAAACAATCATCTCGACAGGTATCTATTCGCACTACCCGTGAAACCCAAAGGTAAGACTAATTAATTAATTCAAGATTTAGGGCGTTTGGTGGCGTACTATTGCAATGCACGCTGGTGGCACGCTCTCAAAACAATGACACCATCTTTTAACCCCCAATGCAAAGGGAGGTGGTATAAGTTTGATACCTCTGTCTGACTTGTAGCTCTGGGTCTGCGAAGAACCGATGGCAACTCAATTTTTTTCGTTAAGGTGCGTCTACGCTAGAACAGAGCCGCTCTGCTTCGAGCTTGATGTTGAAGCATCGGATTGTCTTATTCGCTCGTTGTAGCGCTCTTAGAGACAGCATGCTGAGCGAAGCAAGACTCCTGTCTTGCTCCGTTCAGCGGGACAGCATGCTTGCTGTCCCATCGTCGAGCTGTCGAGCTCAACCCCGGCGCTCACGGCGTCAAGTGTGGATATACAACGAGTAAAAACCACTGTGAGGACAGTTCTGTGAGGACATATAATCTCGTTGTATGTTTGTTCATTTAAGGGCACGGTGGAAAATCGCTTAGCTAAGTGTTTTCGCGATATTTACATTTTTAAATATGCCGGTGGGGAATTCAATGATTTTTATATGCACAGTTATTGGAAAGAAGCTTAGCATTATATAGAAAAGAAACTTCTCAATTTGTAAAACTTTTCTGTGAGAAGTTGTCGGTAACTACTAATAGTCTTATTTTTAACGGAAACAGAACAATATTAATGCTTTTACATGTTCACGTCAAGGTACTAGGTATAACCTCTCGAAAAGACATCCTTTAGGGAATGTTCTAGAACTTGTACAATGCTAAATAATCCACATTGCTAAACTTGCAAAAATAACGCAATCACGTCATAACACGTTTAGCAGCGCGTCCAGTCATGACCAGCAAAGACTATTTCCTCTTTAACATTTATGCAGTTCTTGAGCCCCAGTACCTATAGTCTATGCAGGAGGTCATATAGAATAGATAATGCGTAGATGAGTAATTATTTTGAATCTTAACAACTAGACAAGATGTCCGGTTGTGTGTACCAGAGAGTTTCGTTCGAATTTTCAAATATTTATTTTGTTTTGTATGGCGTTGTGTAATCGTATGTGGAATCGTTCATGTTAACTCTCGTTACTTTACTTATACGTGGAGGTTCGATAGAAAGTTTCGGCTTATTGGTAGCAGACACTTTCACAGTCATAATCATAATACAGTACATCAAAGCATTAGAGATGGTGATTGAGGCTACATGTCGGGTATGTAAGCTAAGAAGCGCATCGAAGGGTTTCACACCATACCTAGTAGGCTATTACGTAAGCAAGTAGCTTCCCTACCTCGTTGTACTTATTAGGCTATTTCTTTAAGAACAACAGCGATGAGCTCGACGTTGAAGCATCGCTCTGTCCCACTCAATTATGCTCGCGCTAGAGTGAAACCGGGCACTGCCTCGTTGAGAATTTTATCTCAGTGCAGAGTGCCAGTGCATTGGGCATTCTGCACACTCTGCGGCAAATATTCTAGCTGGGCACCGGACGGCGTGTGCCTATGTGCCTATTCATAATAATTGGGGGGCTCGAGCGGCTATTCCTGTCCAGACTGCAGTAATTGTGGTGGGTCGCGTCTGATAGACGTAGGCGCACACAAATATAACTGCTCGCCGAGGAGTGATTCTCTGAGCGGAACAGCGACGAGCTCGACGCCGAGGCAGTAGCCCTACTGACCCTTCCAGGTTTCATTTATCCTTCCTTGTGTCTCTGTCAAACTAGTGTCATAGTAAAGGACGCACGAAGAGATATACTCTGATAAACTAAACTTGGTCAGTCATGTTAGGGCCACAGGTCTTGCTCTAGCACGCTGTTGCTCGAGTGAGCTCGACGTCGAGCTCAACGCTGATGCGCGTATAGAATTACAGGGCTTCGATGTTGTTGCCATTATATATAGTCTTCTTCAATCTGGCTGCAGGATGACACCGTTTATTCAAATACGCGTAGTGCGTAGGGAGAGGCTTGTTTACGAATACATACGTGTGTATTAATATTACATAAGGAATAAATAATTTTAAATGTAATGTTTTAAATGTTTATTATGTATTTTAAATGAGTCTGGGATTTTATTATAAATTTGAACAGCCATCCAGAACATACTTTTTGAAAACGCAGTTGTGCGATGAGAAGTGACTAGCAGTTTATGTCTATTTAATTTATGGTTAAACGTATGTTTAGCAGTTTCAAACAAATGTGGATGTGTCTTTACGAATACGGTAATTTCTTTAATGTACAGTACAGGCAAAGAAGAGGGAGTATTCTAAAATCTTTAAACAGCTTCCGGCAAGAATCTCTTTGAGAAATTCCACCCAGTGCTCTAATGCAACGCTTCTGCATTCTAAATGCTTTCATGAAGTCAGTAGAATTTCCCCAAAATATAACACCATAGCTTAACCTAGATTGCACAAGCCCACAATAAGTCATCAATCCTGCTTCCAGTGAGGAATTCTGTATGATACGTCTCAAAGGAAACACGTTACATAATAACTTACAGCAGAGATCCTCTATGTGTGGTTTCCAGCTATAGTTGCTATCAAGAAGAAGCCCTTTGGCGGGGTCATCTGGAACTCATTTGGACTTTATCGCGTAAATAAACGCTTTGGTCCCTCTCGCACACGCAAAGTGGTTAGAACGGGATAAATGCTTTATGTCATCGATAAAAGCTAGCGTGCTAGGCCCCCTGCACATTGAGAATTCGCAGTGTTGGCGGGGTCATCTGTGACTTAATTGGAAAGAGCGAGGCACGGAAGTAAAAAAATAGAACCCTGTAAGGTCACAGAAATGGTAGAACATGCGCAACTTTATTGGTTAGGTAACCTAACGATATTTATTACTATACAAAGTCAATTAAAAAAAAATGTTTCCATAATTTTATCTATCAACTCGTATATATACATATAACATTCAAAGTCCTGACTGACTGGTAAATCAACCAACGCACAGCCCAAACTAGATCTAGAGACTTGAAATTTTGCACATATAGATAGCTTATACAGTGTGTAGCGTTGCAACTGTGTCGTCAACGTTTCTAATAGAATTAAAATAATTTAATAAATATTTTACGGCCCAGATTTAGCCGCCACTTCAAACCTCGTACGAATAGGGAGCATAAATAAATATTGTACGGAACTCGCGCATAATGCAAAGGTTCTCTTTCGCGGCGCGCGCGCACGTTCGAACCCTAAAAGAATCACCGCGCATGCGCCGGCATCAGCTGTGCTTTTATAAACGGGCGCGCGGCCGGGGGAAGCATTTTCAACTCATATCGCTACCTGCGTTCACGCGGAAGAGCCGCGTCCGGCGTGACAAAATTAACCAACTTTTAATTATTTTAATAAGTTATAAAATCAGTGAGTGACCTAGGGATCCAACTCTACCACTAAACTCCCGAGCCGGCTCCGTGGAGGAAGATCAGCAGCCCACGGCGGGGACAGGCCATCTCCGTCGTCCGCACCATTTCTGCTGCTGAAGCCTGAGCACCTACGGTGTGCCACTACACCGGTCGTCCGTCATCCTAGGCTAGTGCCTTCCGGTCTAAAGCTCATAAGAAAGAACGCGGCGGAAGCGCTAGGTTTTGGCTCAGAAATAAAGTTTCGGTGATTGAACTTTCGAAGTTGTCTCCTTACCCAGCCCTGCAGCTAGTCTACCTGTCAATAGTGGGGTCCGCATACACGGGCCCTAACGTTGCAAGTGTACGCATCCACTAAGGAAGGATTTTTGGAAATTTCACCCCTAAGGGCGTAAAATAGGGGATGGAAGTTTGTATAAAACTCCGTCAGTTTTAAAGTTAGGATCTTTTAATTTAGTTATAAGTTAATCTTCAATTCTCAGTCTAGGGCTGGAAATCGCAAGAGAATTCGCTCGCAGAGGCGCGAGAGTCGTCATAGAAAACAATTATAAAAGAAACAAGAAACGAAAATAAAAAATAAGTCGTATTTAAGTTACTTGACTTGGGATCTTTGAAATCTGTGTGTGAGTTTGCTGAGGGTATTCTAAAAACAGAAGATAGATTGGATTTATTAATGAATAACGCTGGAATAGGTGCTATAAATTACACCAATACTACAGACGGAATGAATGTCGTGCTGCAGATCAACTACTATGGACATTTCCTACTGACAATGCTGCTTGTGGCGGAAGGCTACATGAACAGAGCGTGCCGTTAGTAGTGTTCGGCAGATTGTCTGATAAACATGATTGTCTGTCGTGTAGATAGGTAGATTTCCTATCTACACGTTTTGTCATACGAGATGCAACTTAACTGGTATATATAGTTGAAAAATTATTAATAAATTTAGTTAGGAGTTTAACATCATGTGTTTCCTTTCTCACTACAACCCGTCGGTAAACTGCTCCTTCCACTCTCAAAAATTCGGGCCGACCATCGGAACCGAGTCGAATCGTCAATACATCGTCTGATGATTAAGATTTGTATTTTTAATTAGAATACAAACTTAAAAATAAAAGTAGTTATAAAAAAACGAAAAATTAAACTCTCTTCTAGAAATAACTATCAACTGGTCAAATGATCATAACTTGGAAATTAATTACACTAAAACTAAATAATGACCTACCATCCGTGGCAAAATGCCCTGTTAGATATTAATTTTACTCACAAAAATATACAATTAGAGGTGGTCAATGAATTTACATTGCTTGGTTTAGTCATAGATACTAAAAAGTTAAGAGCCGAAATGTCTAGTTTTGCATACGCCCTCCGGGAAATAAAGAAGACCACTGACTTGCACACTGTTACCTATTATGCGTATGCGCATGCGTGGCTCAGCTATGGCATAATTCTGGGGGAAACAGTACAGATGCGCCAACCCTTTTTACCATACAAAAAAAACTCATCCGTATTTTAGTACATATCACCAATACAGATAGTTGCAGGCCTCATTATCATGAACATAAAATACTAGCACTATCATTCATCTATATATTAGAAATCTGTAAGTTTGTCCACAAAGATCCTGACTATTATACAAACCGAGATGATCTACCTACCACTCCTACCCATTCACTACGCCACAGAAACAAATTAATGTTGCCGTCATCTCAAACAAACTGCTTAACCAAATAAAAAGTGAAACGAATGAAAAGTTCGCAATACAATTAAAGAAACACTTGGTTGAAAAATGTTACTACACCATTAATGAGTATTTAGATAATTAGGTATATAAATTTGGAAAAAATATTGTACAAATATTTATAAGATACAATTTGAATAATACCTTATTATTAGTTAGGTCCTCTTATTATTATTATCTCATTTTATTTCATAGTACTCGTCGAAAATTGTAAATGTATAATGTGTATTATTCAGAAATGGGTCAGTTTAATTCTAAGCGTGCGACATACCTACCTGTTATTTTAATTTGAACTCTTAAGTGTAATTTAGTCAAAACTCAATTGTATTCGATAAATGATACTGTACTGTTATAATTTAATGTGTTATTTTGTTCATATTATTTGGACATGGAATTGTTCTATTTAGTTTTATGTTTTTAGTTTATAAGTTCTAAATTGCTACGTCCTAACAAGGTATCATCGTACAAGCTGGGGTATGTAAAATGTTGCAATAAATAAATACTGAATACTCCCCACTCACTTCACCAGCTTTACCATCCATAGTCACGTGTAGAGCAGTTTGTGCGCCTTCCCAAGGCGTTTTAAACATGTAGTTAAACATTGCTGCTATTCGCCGCGAAGTTTTCCAACAGCCTTAAAAATGTCCGTCCCAACGGCGCCAGGGTCAATGCTGTTGACCACTACGTGGCTTCCTTTCAACTTTCTCGCCAGTTCCCGGGAAAACAGTATAGCGCAAAGTTTACTCTCGGAGTAGTGCCGCCTGGCAACGTTGGCGCTGTTTAGTTTTTCAAAATCAAGCGTTCCAAATCTATGTAGTTCTGACGATGTATTGACGATCCGACTCGGCTCCGATGGTCGGCTCGGCTTTTTGAGAAGTGGCAGGAGCAGCATTGTATGTATGCATGTAAACTCTTTATTGCACATAAGCACTTACAAATACACAGAAAAATACAGGAAGTGGTACAAAGGCGAATTGTATGTAGGAAATGTCCATAGTAGTTGATCTGCATCACGACATTCATTCCGTTTGCAATATTGGTGTATTACATAGCACCTATTCCAGGGTTATTCATCAATAGGTCTAATCTATCTTCTGTTTTTAGAATACCCTCAGCAAACTCACGCACAGATTTCGAAGATCCCAAGTCAAGTAGCTTAAAAACGACATTTTCGTTTCCTGTTTCTTTTATAATTGTTTTCTGGGCACTTAATGCTTCTTCTTCAAAAGGACAGGCTATGATGACTCTCGCGTCCCTGCGAGCGAATTCTCGTGCGCTTTCCAGGCCCATGCCCGCGGTCCCGCCGGTGACGATGGCAGTTTTTCCATCCAACCTCTTTGGGGATTTTTTGCACATAGCATTATTGTATTTCTGGTAAAACCTTGTCAGAATTACACCAGCGAAAACAGTGAAAGAACTAATAGAGAACAAAAAAAACGACATTGAACCTGGCCGAGCGAAAAAGACAATTTCAGTTAAGGTGGCTAGGCTGGTAATTCGAGGAGATCTAATGAATAAATAATTGGTAACAGCCTTTTATAAAATTCCAAAAGTGTATTTTTTGCGCTGTGTGACTTTCAAATATTAATTCATCAATCTGGTCGCACAGCAGTGCCTTCGCCAAGTCAAACGAACTGAAAAAAGCAGGTGCGGCCTTACCGTACTTTTCTCGAAGTGGTTCACTGTACCTTTCAGCCCCCCGTATCTTTATTGTGCGCAAAGCTAGAAGTCTAAAATTTGGGATGCCAAGAGTGCTAACTGAACCTACCTCTACCCCTAAAATATGCAACTCAAAATAAAATAGGGACCACTCGACTTTTCTCAGTAAAACAAAAATAACTTAATAACATATTTCCATTGGGAAAATTAACACTAATACAAAAAATATGTATATATTTATTTACAGCAAGAACACGTCGTCCAAGTTTGTGCTACGAGGCATGGACCCCAGAACGCTGGCGCTATTACCCCGCTGTATGGCGAGACTGAGCCTCTGAGCAAAGTAGGCGCCGGCTCTGAGGTCTCCAGAAGCGTGGACCAGTTTTGTGCCAATGTCTTTGACTAATTTCACTAAACAAAAATATAAATATGTATATTCCAAAACATATTTTTATAGTAGGGTTTTATAGGGTAGGGTGCACTTACCGGTGTATCTAAACCCTTATATAACCATGTTCGCAATAAATATATGAATATGAAAATTATCTGTTTATATATTAAATGAAATGGTAACGAGCTTTGTATATAGTAATTGGTAAAACAAAACCTACTTTCAAAACATGTATTAGTAGAAATTCATATTTACTTTTACGTTTGAATTTCACCGAGTATAGTCAAGTGGGCCCCCTTTTTTTTGAGTAATTTTTTAAAGTCTATACCTAATACAGTTTATGATATATCTCAAGTCAAAGTTCCCTATACCATTACCATGAGTTTCTATCGAAAATTCATATTACGTTACTACAGTCGATAGCGGTTAAAAACGCTCCCATTTGTCAGTGAAAGAGTAAACCATAGTCGATACGGTATTTTTCGATGACTTATTGATCGAGTGACGGTATTGGTCGAGTACGGTTACGGCTAGATGCACTATACTCATGGTAAGGGTACTGATTCTGTTGGTGACTCACCAATCATAAATAATCTAAGGTACAGTCAGTCTTAGAAGTAGCTGAACGCTTTGATACCTTGTCGCTATCAGTGATGTGACAAATTCGAGCCACTCTCATTTCATATGTTACTACGACAAGGTTCTAAAGTGTTAAGCTACTTCTGAGGCTGATTGTACACCGCGGTCCCGCCGGTGACGATGGGCATGCGGCTAGAAATCGCACGAGAAGTCGCTTGCAGGGGCGCGAGAGTCATCGTAGCCTGTCCTTTTGAACAAGAAGGATTAAGTGCCCAGAAAACAATTATAAAAGAAACAGGAAACGAAAATGTTGCTTTCAAGCTACTTGACTTGGGATGTCTGAAATCTGTGCGTGAGTTTGCTGAAGGTATTCTAAAAGCAGAAGATAGATTAGATCTATTGATGAATAACGCTGTAATAGGTCCTGCAAATTACACCAATACTGCAGACGGAATGAATGTCGTGCTGCAGATAAACTACTATGGACATTTCCTATTGACAATGCTGCTCCTTCCACTTCTCAAAAAGTCGGGCCGACCATCGGAGCCGTGTCGGATCGTCAATATATCGTCTAAACTACATAGATTTGGAACGCTTGATTTTATGAAACTGAAACAGCGCCAGCGTTGCCAGCCGGCACTACTCCGAGAGTAAACTTTGCGCTATACTGTTTTCCTGGGAACTGGCAAGAAAGTTAAAAGGAAGCCACGTAGTGGTCAACAGCATTGACCCTGGTACTGTTGGATGCCTTAATTTATTTTGTTTAATGGCCCGCACGTGCAAAATTTTGCACTTTTGCTTGCGACTGTTACAACTATAACGCTAAGCAAGATTCAAGGAAGTAGGATACTAGGAACCAGTGGCTTGAAAACCTTAGAACGTGGTTCAATTTGAGTACTAGATCTCTGTTCCGGACAGCAGTGTCCTAGATTAGAATAGCCCTGATGATAGCCAATCACCGATAGGAGATGGCATTTCAAGAAGAAGAGGTACTTTATATCCCTCCTCAAGACGAGAGCTCGAAATCATTAAAGTAAAATAGTTATATGAAAACAGTAAAAGACACTCCTCATGTCAGGCGTGTCTGACATGAGGAGTGTCTAACAGTGGATCAAAAAGGGTCCGCCTTTGAAGAAAAAAATTTACAGCCACCATTCAAGGTATCAACTATGTGATGTATGTTAAAACCCTTTTTTTTTATGAAATCAATTGTGGGCGATTGTGGTAAATGCGCAGCACTTTGCCACTTGCTGTGCGTGTACTCGTATGTAGTGGTTTTCCAGTTTTTATTGTTGGAAATAATATAAGTTTGTTAGGTATATCACAATGATTTTTAGTCTTCAAAAAAATCGTAAAAAGAAGTTCCTGTACGTTATTTATTCTGTGGTTAGGGCTAATTGGTAGCAGACACTTTCGCAGTCATAATACAATACAATAAAGCATTAGAGATGCTGATTGGGGTACAGTGTGTTGGGTATGTAAGCTAAGAAGCGCATCGAAGGCTATTACGTAAACAGTAGTTTCTCTACCTCGTTGCATAGTTGCAGGCAAACAACTTGATCATAAATCAAGTGGAGGGGGTAAGTTTTCGCATACACATTTGTACTAGAAACGGCTACTGGGCAGTCAAGGTCAATGTCAATGCTCAAGTTATTAGCCGGGATCTGTACTTATCAGGCTATTTCTTAAGCAAGTAGCCCTTGATTCTTCAAGCGCAATAGCGACGAGCTCGATGTTGAAGCATCGCTCTGTCCCACTCAATCATGCTGACGCGCTAGAGTAAAACCAGGCACTGCCTCGTTGAGAATATTATCTCAGTGCAGAGTGCCAGTGCATTGGGCATTCTGCACACTCTGTGGCAAATATTCTAGCTGGGCACCGGACGGCGTGTGCCTATGTGCCTATTCATAATAATTGGGGGGCTCGAGCGGCTATTCCTGTCCAGACTGCAGTAATTGTGGTGGGTCGCGTCTGATAGACGTAGGCGCACACAAATATAACTGCTCGCTGAGGAGTGATTCTCTGAGCGGAACAGCGACGAGCTCGACGCCGAGGCAGTAGCCCTACTGACCCTTCCAGGTTTCATTTATCCTTCCTTGTGTCTCTGTCAAACTAGTGTCATAGTAAAGGACGCACGAAGAGATATACTCTGATAAACTAAACTTGGTCAGTCATGTTAGGGCCACAGGTCTTGCTCTAGCACGCTGTCGCTCGAGTGAGCTCGACGTCGAGCTCAACGCTGATGCGCGTATAGAATTACGGGGCTTCGATGTTGTTGCCATTATATATAGTCTTCTTCAATCTGGCTGCAGGATGACACCGTTTATTCAAATACGCGTAGTGCGTAGGGAGAGGCTTGTTTACGAATACATACGTGTGTATTATATTACATAAGGAACTGACCGAGAGGTCGACTTGATCGGAAGGTTAAGTAAAATTTTCCAAGTGGAAAATCTTTGCTAAACGTTTCTTTTTCATACGATATATATTTATAACGCATACTTACTGGTGATATAACAGTTTAAACCATAAATGAGTAACTCCGGCCCGCGGGTCGCTTACTACCAGCACGATCCGGTCTGCTAAACAATTTGAAATGGCTTACGAGATTATAAATAATCTTGATACCCATTAATTAGTGAATGAGAAAAGCGTTCATGTACAGTAGGGGAAATATATTCACGTACCACCTTAGAACCCTATCGCAATGACGCGACGCGTTAAACGCCAGGCTATGTCATACAAAATGTCATGCGTATGTCTCTTCGACTAGGTTCTACGTTGGTACGTGTTTCAATTTCCTTGACTGTAACTGGCTAGCCGTAAATTACTCGCCACTCTCAGTCCTATTTATGATTTAAATTATACTTACCGACTAATTACTGGCAGCAATAATTGATTATTTTTATAGGATAAAGGATAATAGTACTGAACCGACAGCTTTAATTCGTACGGTCTATTCACTGATAAGTGGGCAGCAACCTTTAGTTGTCATTTTTATTTTGAGCGATCGTCGTACTCTGTGGTTTACGGACAGACCACTGTCAGCTGTCATTTATTCTCCCTCCCTTGCCTGTGGCATCGTTTGTAAACAAACTGTTATTTTTACCCGACTGCGCGACGCAAAGGAGGGTAATGTGTTTATCAGCCTATATATGTATGTAAGTATGTATGTTTGTTTGTTCCTTTGTGGCGATCTAGAGACCAAACGCGTGGGCCGATTTTAATGATTCTTACGTCAATCGATTCATCTTAATGTTGCGAGTGTCACTAAATACATAACAACAATCAAAATTAAATATGGCGACAACCAGACGCCATATTGTGAAAAAGAACAAAATTAAAGTCGACGAAGTATATTGAGTGGGGTATCATTAGATAGGTCTTTGAAAATCATATAATTATAGGTTTCTTACATCATTTTTCATTTTGAATGACCGTTTAGGCTCTATAACTATTTAAAGTTGGTTAGCAACCATTCTCACTTAATCCGAACTAAAAAGAGTAAAATAAAAGAAGTAAATTTAAAAAATCAAAAACTCAACTGCGTAAAAAGTGAATCAAAAAGAGCAATGAGAATGACATGTGACAACTGACAGACGGTGCATCATACGTGCAGCAGCGCGCGCAACAGTTGCTACCGCGCCGGCGCGCGGCGTGGCGTCCCCGCACAGAGCTGTAATTTGCACAGGGCCGCACTTGCGTGATCCCACAAGCATTGCATTTCAATCTCACCGGGTAACTTTAGTTACCACTAAATTAGCCATTTTTCATAGAGATTCGGCCATTTTGGTGAGCTTAGTCACCTGGTGAGATTCAAAAATTGCACCCCTGATATCGGTTGATTGTGATATTTGTGATGCTCTCGGAATTTGTAGGACCACAAGAAAATGCTAGAAAATTATAAAAATGATAACTTTTTAGGCTTTTAACGTGATGGAAAACGTTTACGTCGTATAAATGGAGACTGCTTAGTAAGGAAATGCAATATCCTCTTAAGAGCTAATAAATTGACTGCGGCTTTCAATGTCGACCACGTTTTTATTGTAAAAGCTCGAATTTTACGCAATTACTACTTTCAAGCACCACCAAAATAGAGTTGGCACTGCTAACTACCTACAGCTTAAATAATTAAAACCCGCATTGTGTGTTTGTAAACAAGATAGTAAAGTATAATGTTGACGTAAACGGTGCGATTAATGAAACACTTTTTGTTGATGCAATTAATTTCATTTATCTACACACATATCATAAATGCTTAATAACGCCTTCAAAAACCATAGAAAATGACCAGCATTATTTCAACCAATGTTATTATAAGAATTTTCTTGTCTGTGGTAGTAGGTAATCTGTTCTTTATTGGGTAGTATCTCTTAGTAGTCTGTGTTTATTGGTGATTACCGATATCTCGTGACGTTATGAGTTTAAATTTGGAACAGCTGTCAAAATTCAAGTTGGTCTCTATTCTAGTATCCATAGCTATTAAAACAGTTATCGATACGAAACGTCAACTCAGTATGATTTTTTAATTTAAACGCACGACATTTGATCTCGGGTGACATGACAATAGGGACTTCATTCTTTTGTCTATGATTTAAAAAAACGTTCGTCTTGACGGATAGATCGAATTGCCGCCATACTTGTTTGACACTCGTTTGTTGGTTTTTTGCTGTTACGGTTTTTTGCAGTTATGATATGTGTGTAGATAAAGTAATGTATGCAACTGTATATAATTAGGCCTTAAAACACTCGTGTGATCCTATTATGAAACTCGCTGACGCTCGTTTCATAAAACCACACTCGTGTTTTAAGGCCTCTCATTATATAGCAGTTGCATAAAATACTATTGTAATTCAACTTTCAATTATTTTGCAATTACGTATCGAACGCGTCAGCGCTAACTTCTAAATTACAACGGAAATATAGACAGCGCCTCTAGCGGCGCGTATCCGCAACACTTTCTATAGTAATTGAGAAGTTGTAATTAGCTTATTGCGACACAAAAATACATTGAGGCCTTAGTTGACATAGTACTGTATCCTTAGGCCGTAGACTTAGGCTACTGAAAGTTGGTGAAATATTTTTTTTCTCTATAGTTAGCTGTATATTATTATGTAATTCATAAGTGTGTCTACAATCAAGTGGGGATAAAAAACTATTTGATAAGATTCTTGAGGCGGTTTTCAGCAGATATAACCGGATATGTTGATGTATGAACCTATGGCCATTACAAGTAAAGCCTCTGAAATGTTGTAAGCCCCAGGTATTTACCCGACTACGGCAAAATCAAAAGGAAGGGTTACGTTTTTTAGGAAACTTTTTGGTCTTGTGCCTTGTTAAGGTGGATTCACAATACAAAGTTGCAAGGAATGAAAACGCAAAAACACAGTAATTTATCGCGCGTACGGCCAATGAGATGCAAGTTGAAATCTTTCCGCGACTTCCGTTTAACTTTTTCATTTCATTATTTCACACGATTGTGGTGCTTGGTATTTTCGCTTTGTCGCCGACTAAATATCTGCAAGGAACATTATAAATATCACAGTTCTCGTGGACGCGCGTCGCTAAATATACATTTACGTTTGTCTAGCGTGCAATTACTCTATTTATTGCCCCTCTGTTTCGAATTAGATCGGCCCACTTCGCCGCAGATTAATTTAAAAGCGGGAGCATTTCATATATTAAAAACGCTCGAAGTTTGGTTGGTTAGTATAACTTACTGCAGCACCTTTGCCTTTGCCAAGAAGTCATATTATATTAACTTCCTGGGAAGCATTGAAATTGAAATGAATTAAATGAAAATGAAAATATATTTTGCAAGTAGGCCATAAAGGCTCTTTTACATGTTTTGAGTCCTTCTGATTCTGCTGAAAAACTATATCATGTTTTGTTAGGTGTTTGTAGTTTTTCTGCAAGGCAAAAAGGTAATGAAATTAGGCTTAAACCTTGAAATTAAAAATGGAAAGCCAATAGATTCTTCTGTTTATGAATTAATTACATTTTATAGAGGTTAACATAATATTTTAACTTAAATTTTTATAAAATGTAATTGTTATTTTTTTTGTTTTCAGTCTTCTGAGATTGTGAGGTTGGGAGTTGTGATGCAAGTGGAACCACTGAATGTTGAGTAAATACTGCTTTAATACTCTAAGAGCTTACATAATAATATGTATATGGGTTATGTTATGTAATGGGAGATGTGTGAGTGCAGCAGGGCTCACACTACAAGATAATCCCTAACATTTCTTTTGTTTTGACTATTTGATATCCTATTAAGGCCTTCTCGAACCGCTTTGCAAGAAACAAAAATGAAATTCCAAAAAGCAACCTTTAATACTATTAAAACAACTATAGTATTAGTAGTTGCTGAAATATGGCGCTGTGATAGACAGACGGACGAACGGGCGGACAGGCGAAGTCGCACAAGGGTCCATTTTTTATCTTTTTGGTATGGAACCCTAAAAACTAGCGTTTTACCAGACAGTGAATCATCTTAAGTGCGTAGGACTCCGTGTTTACTATCGCCCGTCTGCCGGACGCGCGATATTTCAAGTATACTGAATTTTTCATAGTGGCGGAAATTCTGTGAGTACGTCTTCGCATGACGTTATAGCACTTCGTCTTTTGCTAGCTCGTGAATCAGTGGGTTATGGTGATGGGAATGGGTTTTATTGCAAAAAAAACTTGGTTGGTCATACTTAATACTTATGATAAATTGAATATGATACGGACGTAAAATAATAATGTGACAGTATTTACGATTTGCGTAGAAATTTTAAATGTTCAAAGACAAAAAATTTTTATGAAAAATATATGTGTCGCACAGACGCAGCTACGAGTATCTTGTACGTGCACTGCATTACACGGCACTGGTTTCGCGAAGTAGAAAGGTAATTTGTTCCCGTTTGTTGTTCAAAGACTTTAAAAACTGGCTAGCAAAAGGCGCATAGCACGTATAGTTGAGAGCGTTTTGAATGAATGAATGAATGAATTGACTCACCGTTACTCAATGTGTCTCTCTCCCACTGGGCTAGTCTGAAAAAGACACACTGAGTTACGTCAGTCGAAAAGGTTCGTGCTAGATGAACTGTTCCATCTAACAGCACAGCCCCGCCCTACGCCGTTAGGACATAATTCGCGACTCCCACGCCGCCGCTCGCAGGTATTTTTTTTTATTATTTACCGCGCTCGTTCGCGGCGAGTGTGGCACATTATCGTAAATTTCATATTTTTACGTTTCATAACACTGGCGGGAAAAATCAGCTGTCCACGGCGTTTCAGTAACGAGGGTTTTGGAAAGTCGTTAAAAGCTGTTGAAACGGTCTGACGCACTGTCTTGGATGATAGCATTGTTTGAGCGGGAGATAGTTTGAAAATAGTTCCCATCAATTTTAAGATCGGGCCACACCGTATGGAATCGTCCATTAATAACGTTAGGCTCGAAAAAGGGGGGGAGGGGCGCAAAAATCACTACATGTCACCAGGGGGGAGAGCGTGTAGTGGTGTAGTGAAATATCACATGCAATTTTTTTTTGTAGACGCGCGATTTCTAAACCGAAAAGCGGCGATTGTTGATTGATCGCTATCTTGAGTCGGTTGCCACCCCCAGCACTGTATGAGCGAGCAATGCTGGCGGATGATCGAACCAATACGTTATATGTATTTAAACAGATAAGTAATGTCAGTTAGATGGATAAAAAAAATATTTTGTACGTTAATTGTTATGTTTCGAAAAATAATAATTTTAAAAATGTATAACTATGTAACCTATAACTTTCATATGTGGCTTGTCTGTAAGTGTAAGTTGATTAATCAATAAATAAAATAAAATATTTAAAATAGATCAAGCGAAAAAAATTTAAATTGTATTAAAAAAATACCAAAAGTCCAAAATACTTTGCGCAATAAGGGATGCAAAATCGCGCTAGTGCGAAAAAGCGTTTTGGGAATGGCGCCGCAAATATTTAACAGAGTCCCAGATAGCTTAAAAGAATTGGAAATTAATAATTTTAAAAATAAATTGACTTGTTTGTTAATAGAAAATGCTACTATAACATTCAGCCATTTTTAAATGACATTGATTTATAATTTTATATACCTACCTTTTTTGACATTATTACAAAATACCTATTTTAATTGTTTAGTCTTTATGCCTCTTTTTTGTTGACATTGTTTAATAATAATTTTAAAAATCATATTATTCTGGTCATTATCGTTTCCATTGTTTAGCTCGATTGCCTTGTGTTGACATTGTTAATATTATTGGTGCATGAATCTACACTTCTACACTAATATAATAAAGAGGTAAACTTTGTTTGTTTTTTTGTTAGTTTGTTTGTATGTAGGGGGTAATCTCTGGAACTACTGAACCGATTTCAAAAATTCTTTCACAGATAGAAAGCTACACTATTCCTGACGGACATAGGCTACTAATTTTACGCGAACGAAGTCGCGGGCGTCCGCTAGTATAATATAAGCATGATTGGTAGGTAGGTACTAAATAATAAAACTCTGAATATTGAGGGAAACAAAACATTTGTACGCCTAAATGGCAAAACATAGAGATTCCTAAATGTCATATCTTTAAGATCTAATCTGTACGTACACCTATGTTCCACAAATAAAGTATTCTATTCTATTCTATTCTACACGTGAATTTGGGTAGGGGAGGGGGGTTAGTGTTAAGCCTCACCACGTATCACCAGGGGGGGAGAGGGTTAAAAAATTCAAAAAAACATTACGTGATAAATAGATGACCATATGCAGCTCGGGAGACGCGCGTGCACACGTCGGTTGTAATGTATGGAATTGTATGTTGAGATGTCACATGTATGTTGGGCATGTTGAACGGATGGATGAAAGGCGATTATGTAAGAAAATTTATAAGGGTGATGTGACTGGGCGAGTTGGTCGAGGGCGGCCTCAGCGTTCTTTCGTTGATCAAATTGGTGACGTCCTAAAAAGACAGGCAAAATTAGAAGTGCCCATATCTGCCGAACATGTACCTCTATGAAGAGAGGAATGTGTGTGGAGGAAGCAAGGGAAGTATGTCAGGACCGGAGCAATTAATTAATAATAATAATGTCACTTCGCTTGCGTTGCGAGCACGCAACGCTGCTCTACGAAGCGAGCGGGAACCGCGTTGCATGCGCATCTGGTGTGGCCCAATCTTTAGCTTTAGATGTTAAGTGTTCCCAGCAGAATCTTCTACTGGCAAAGCTGGACAACCAGACACTTAAAAGAGCATAATTGCTAAATATTTTTTTCCTTTTCAGTTTCATAATACCCATTGCCCGTGAAACCCCGAGTTTTCATTCTGAATTTCTTGCTCTAGTTAACTTCTAACTCCAGTTTAAACAGGCTCAATTCTGTACTTTTTTTATGAATAGGACAGACTACAAGTGCCCATGAAACCTGCAGAAAAGTTGACTTTGTCATTATTTTTTGTTCCAGCAAATAAGTTTGGTCCGTAATTTTGGTCAAGGAGCTGTTTGGGAGTTTATTTTTAATGATATTATAAGTGAATCCTTTTCTGTTTTATTGACGTTCACCTTTGTGAGCGTTAGTGTCTAGTGGCTTTATTCGTAATCGTGAGGTACGAGTTCGATCCCCAGCCTCCATTAAATAATGTTTTTTTGTGACCTTACCTAACCTGTTGTAACCAACGCTTTTACGGTGAGAGAAAACATCGCGAGGAAACCTGCCCGTTTCGCATTCGAGATACGGTAAAAAATTATAGATCCCAAAATTATTCAATGACAGTTATTTTCGTGCGAGTTGAATCTCGCATAAACTGAAAATCGCTCCGCTGCGCGTTTGACAGCTTTTAAACAAAAAGTAAGCAATCTCAGGGCCTTTTTCGTGCGTATGCGACGCCCCATGCGGCGCGTGCGCACGTCAGCGGCACATTAGAGGCGAACACAATGTAATCGCAATCAGAACGATATTTTCATTGTCGCGACTGAATTAGCAGCTGACGCGAGCGACGACCTCCGCCGTAAACAATGGCCACGGCTGAGACGGCATTCTACTTCTATCACAACTGTGAAAATGGATACTTTTTCGAAACGATTTAAATTAACGTAAACTAATAGTACATTACTGTCTCGGTCTGGATAATAATTTTACCGTCATGATTTGACAACTAAACAACTATGTAACGACCCTTCAAGAATCCACTGCGCTTAAGATATCTCTCCCTGCGTTTCTGTCAAACTAATGTCACAAGAAAGAGACGTCCATAGAGATAAACTCAGATAAACTAAATTTGGCCGGTCATTTCAGCGTCACAGGAAGGGAGAGTCAGAGGGACTTTGGCGGTTATGTAATTTCTTCATTATACAAAAAACATAAATGACAAAAAGAGATACAGTGATGTACATAAGTTCACATGTACAGTGATGTACATGTGAACTTATGTCTTTAATAGATGTCTTTCAACTAACCTTTTAGGGAATGTTAGGACCGCTGGGAAATAGGGAACCTATTTATTACTAAAGGAGTACCAACCATCAAACACAAAGCAAACTGCGATAGCTGCGGGGTCTATTTCAGTCGTTTTCACACAGGCCCGATTTAGTGCGAGTAATCGTCGATAAACTGTTTAGTCTGTGGCCGAGTCGCCTAAACAGTGGTGACAATCGATCAATAAACAATACTTATAACGAACATCAAAGTGGTTGTCAAACGCGAAGTAGTAGCGATAATGGTCTCTTCTGGGGCTTACGATTGAAAGTGTCGAAGAAAAACGGTTATTCATCTTAAAGATTGATTTATTTTAACAAGCCTGTTCTGCAGTCTGCGTCGCTTATTGCCAATCGGAGCTTCATCGATCTTCGACTCGAAGGTCCACCAAATTGGGTAGAAGGCCTATATAATGTGGCTAACATAACGATACATAACAAAAACAAGGGCTCTCCCTAGTAGAAATTAAAACCCAAAGCAATCATTAGTGAACAGTCTAAGGTACGTTAACAAGTTCTCAAGGATAACTATACCTGTGTACAGCATTTTCTCGGGCAGGGTACCAAATGGTAAATGTGGCTCACCGGCGTCAGCGCAGTCGGGATGCTCGAGGTCCGTATCATGGACAGCTTGCGGCGTTGCTCGGCGGAGAGCGAGGCCCGCCGACTTCTGCTGAGACCATAGCCGGATACATCAGGCACTTCAGCACTCAACCCACGGATGAGCGAAGGACGGAACATCGCGGGCACTTAGATTAGCTGGGGCACTTAGATTAGCTGGGGCACTTAGCTAAGTTCGGGGCACTTAGCTACTTAAATTTGATTTAACAGATTGAAGATGTTGATGGCTTAGTTACTGTAAGTAGTAAGAGGAAAACAGCATTTCAAAGCCTATTTCATTGTGATGGATAGTATTCGGAGCTGCTCGGCTGACAGCGTGGCGGACCGGTTTCAGCCAAAAGCATAACGCCATATTAGATACACTTTCGCATGCAACCTGCGTATGAGCGATGGACAGAATACTCGGGCACTTAGGTTAGCAGTGGCCCTAACATGACTGGCCAAGTTTAGTTTATCTCTATCTGCGTCCCTTTCTTATGACACTAGTTAGACAGAGACACAGAGAGGGGTTAATCTACACCTGGGCTGTTATGATAAGGTCGCTGGGGCACTTAGGTTAGCGCGGGCACTTAGCTCCGTAAATTTGAGTTAACAGATTGAAGATGTTGATGGCTTAGTTACTGTAAGTAGTAAGAGGAAACAGCATTTCAAAGCCTATTTCGTTATCATGGATAGTATTCGGAGCTGCTCGGCTGACAGCGTGGCGGACCGTTTCAGCCAAAAGCATAACGCCATATTAGAGGCACTTTCGCATGCAACCCGCGTATGAGCGATGGACAGAACACTCGGGCACTTAGGTTAGCTGGGGCACTTAGGTTAGCGCGGGCACTTAGCTCCGTAAATTTGAGTTAACAGATTGAAGATGTTGATGGCTTAGTTACTGTAAGTAGTAAGAGGAAACAGCATTTCAAAGCCTATTTCGTTATCATGGATAGTATTCGGAGCTGCTCGGCTGACAGCGTGGCGGACCGTTTCAGCCAAAAGCATAACGCCATATTAGAGGCACTTTCGCATGCAACCCGCGTATGAGCGATGGATAGAACACTCGGGCACTTAGGTTAGCTGGGGCACTTAGGTTAGCGCGGGCACTTAGCTCCGTAAATTTGTTAACAGATTAAAAATGTTGATGGCTTAGTTACTGTAAGAAGTAAGAGGAAAACGGTGTTTAAAAGCTCATTTCACTGTCATGAATAGCTTTCGGTGTTGCTCGATGGAGAGCGTGGTGAATTAAGAAAAATACATTTCAGTAATCATAGAAAAATAAAACATGTTAGTTCACACGCAGTTCTCATTCCACAGGCTTGTGTTTTTCGACTAAAATCAGTTCAAAAATTTCCAGAAAATTAAATATTTTTGGGCATGAAAGACATTTACTAAATTTTTGTAACCGAAATTTCATTCGATTTTTATTTTTAAATGTTTTAAAATTCAAATTATTAAATTAAAATTGTAATGACAACACAAAGAAAAATTAGGGCGATGGCATGACATTTATACAGTTATATTTGCTTTTTGACAATTAGTAATTAGTAGTAGAGCCACAAGTTGGTAGTCATATACTGATTGCACGAATGGGCCGGCTCGACCGGGGCAGTACCACACTCTTACAGAATACTGGCGTTAATGGGCTTACTAAAGACGGGCAACGGATCAGCGATTCGACTGAGATCGGTGTTTCCCATGTGACGCGATGATTACTTCCCATCACGTCCTCTGCGTGCTCGTTTCCCTCAAAAAAATAGTTTCAAGTAGTTCTGTAGTTGGATAATTTTGCCTCAGATAAATAATAAAATAGATAAGGAAAGCAATCAAAGCTCGTCTCATAAAGTGCTTATTTATCTGACTGATTGCGATCGTAAAAGCGCCGCCCGAATATTTATTCAGAAATTATGTCAGTTCACGTCTCGGTTGAGCGAGCATTACTTTAACTTTGTGTGGCAATGTATTGCCCTTGACTACATTGTTATATTATTGTCTATGAATTACAAGATTTATTAAGCTTTAATTTTAGCTTTTAAACATAGCTAATTTTCTACCTACACTTTAGACGTCTCTGGTGTTACCAAAATGGTGTTTGGTTTGACCGCAAAATTGTGTTTCCAAAAAGATATTTTACTGCCTAATACGTCTAACTTATGAAGGATAGCCCGGATAAACGTACCTACACCAGTGGCCCGAATATAACCGATCACGTTAAATTTATCACTATCTGCGTCCCTTTTTTATGACACTAGTTTGACAGAGACGCAGGGAGGGATAAACTAAACCTAGACCGGTCATGTCAGGGCCACATAAGTTAAATAACTCAAAAATCATTTACACTAAAACCTGCAATAGTTTTAAAAAGGTTGCGAAAAAATTAAAGTGGGTAAAAAATGGTTTGGCCCAGGAACAGTCGGTCAAAAAGTGATCTTGAACCTTAGGAGTAATAGAGTCGAAAAGTGGTACACCACTTACTTTGCCTACTGTACAGTCAACCAGTATGACATTTCCAGCATTTGCTTATTGCGACAAGGTTCTCAAGTGGCCTAGCATTCAAATTGGTTGCCTGTATGTTCGCTTCAGGCTTAAAAGCATTCTTAATTAATGTCGTAAGCTTTGTTTAGTTGATCTAACTAAATCGACTAAGCTTGTCAGAGCTTAAAAAGAATTAATAATAGCTTTCAGTCTTAAATTACTGTTAACACAAGCAGTAATTCCCACACCCAAATACACTAATGGGCTAAGCTAATGGGCCATCATTCCTTAGAGATTTTAACTGTTTAGAACGAATCTTATGTCACTTTAAAGTCTCCGTGTACGACAGCAAAACAAATTACTTTAAAGACAATCCTAATTAAAATAAATTAATCGAAAACTTCATTAAAATGTCCCTTATCCTTAATCACCTTTTCCTTTGCATAGTTTCCAATTAATATTCAAACATCACAATAAAATCGTCTAATTAACACCACTACCGAAAGTCCGCGGAACCGTAACGCGCGCGTTAACGTACGTTCGCGTTAAGACGCGTTCGCCGCGTCGGGAAAGCTCGTGTGGGAAACGTGGAAACGCGTGTTTCAGGGCAAGTCGCGGACCCAAGTGCCGAAACGGTCGCGTTTACGAATGAAAGTGTATCGTTGAGTCGTCGCCAGCGCGTTGCACAATTATCTATCTGACATTTAAAATAGGATCAGCGATTAGAACGGGAGCTCGTGCGAAATTCTGCGGTGAAATAGAAGCAAGTAGTTACACGAACGATGTTTTTAAGTACTTAAGCTATTTATCGTGCTTTTTTCATAGACGTAAGGGGTATAATCGAATAATGAATAGATTCAGGCGTTACTTTGCGGAGGTCTATATCAACAAACTGGAACAAATTACCTTGCTACTCCGCGAAACCAACTACGACGGGTTTCGCGGAATAGCAAGGTAATTTGTTCCAGTTTGTGGGTATAATCGAGTTTCAACATGTAAAGATGTGGTATACATAGGCTGTTAGGTAACGATTCGAATGAATAATACGTGAACTGCTGAATCCGTAGTTGGCGTTGAACTTTTAGTGACGGAGATACCGACACAAGCGTTGAACCTAACCTGACGGATATATCCGTCTTTGGCGTTGAAAAGGTTAAATTTCAGCCTGTGGCCCTAACATGACTGGCCAAGTTAAGTTTATCTCTATCCGCGTCCCTTTCTTATTACACTAGTTAGACAGAGACACAGGGAGGGTTTAAACTAAACCTGGGCTGGGCTATCAGGGTTTCCGAAGTTCAGTTATTCTCCCCCACTCCCGCGCACACTTAGTTTGTTGACACCGATTTGTACACGGTATTAATATTTTCTAAAGCCGGCGCCGTTTGTTATAATAGATAGTTGGCAGACGTACATTGTCTATACATGTTTTAAAAAAAACTTCGACATGATATGTTTTCAGAACGAGACAGAAGTGGTCTCGTTAAAATATAATATACGAGCTTTAGCAGCGGCTTTGTCTGCGTGATATTATTTTCGTTGCATTGTACGGGATAAGACGTATCCTATGGTTTCATACAGGGATGCAATTTAGAATCTTACCAGATGACTAAAACTTACTAAAATGGCTGAATCTCTATGGAAAACGGCAATTTTGGTGAGCTTTAGTCACCCGGTGAGATTTAAAAATCGCAGTCCAGGTCATGATCTATCTGTCTACCAATTTTTACCTAAATACATCCAGTCATTAATGCTGATTGAGGAACAAACATCCAAACATATAAATATCCAAATATCTTTATTTTCTCATTTATAATATTGAATTATTACACCTTCGAGTAAGAAGTCTTTAAGTAGTCTTTTAAATGTTTTCTGATGCAGCTATATGTCTGTATAAGTGTTTGATAAGATAGGATTTTTTTTTTAATAATATCTCTTGTTGGGTGACCAAATCCGCGTATATGCTAAGATCACATTTCTATTTTATACTTTGTTCAGATTGTCGATAATAGATTTTTTTTTAAATAAAATTCTAAATTAAGAAGAAGAAAAAAAACAACAGTAAAATCTTATTCTAAACTTAAAGGTTAAAACTTTGTCCCAAATCGCCGCCAATAGGGAGGGCGCCCAGAAGGCTGGTAGCATTGCCACGTTGGATGGCAATGCTGATTCTTTGGGCAAAGTATTGCCCAGCCTTCTGGTCACGAGAGGCCTCTATAAGGCGCGCCGATAAGTCTTTTATTAGTTGTGTTGTGTAATGTATTGCTTTTTTTAATTTAGTATAATAATATGTAGTAGTTTTTATATTGTTTTCTACTGTCATATTCAGTTTTGATAAAGCGCATAAATACTTAAATAAAGCGCTCCTGTTTGTTATCTTTAGTAAGCAACAATCAAAAGAATTTCAAATTTCAAATCGACAGCACAACTAAATAGTTGCTGAAATATGGCACTTTGACAGACAGACACATTAACAGACAGACAGAAAGACAGAGTCGGAGTCGCAGCATAAAGGTTATTCTTTCACTGTTTTGGCCTTTGGACACAAAACCCTAAAAACAAAAACACTCACCCGTTCAATGACAGGGCGGCGTCGAAAAAAATCCGATATACCGCACAAATACATTTTTCACTCCACAGTTGAACACTACACCTTGCACTAAACTGAATGTTATTAAGGTTAAACCTTAAATCAACTTCACATTGACTTGAACCGTTAAGTTTGACCGATAACGGATGACCGAAGATTAAAAATGGCGGCGCGGGTAGACGCGATCACTTCACCGAACTAGTGTCAGAGCACACTGAAGTAAAGTGTCGATGTAACTCATTGTTGTTAATTGCAAAGGACATGATACAGGGCGATACCAATTTCTGGGGATCAGAGCCAAAAGTTCTGGTGTCCATTTTTTTATCAAAATAGTTTTTTTTAAATACTTATGCTAAATTTTTTGTCCTTTTTCAGACTATCGAACATCGCTAACTATTTTATTGATCAAGTTAGGTTACCTACTAAAAAAATAGAAAGGTTTACTACAAATTTACGTTGGTATATTAATAGACTGGGACAAAATTTTAATCATCTTAATTATTTTAAGTATTTAATTTATTATTAATTTTTATTTAAGCTTCAATGTTTAAAAAACAAATACAATTGGTGGACTATTATTATTATTTAATTATTAATTATTTGTAGATATGTTTTTAACAAGTGAAAAAAGTTATTTTGGTAGAAAAATGGACATCCAACCTGTTGGCTCTGATATCCAGAATTGTTGACAAAGCTATTAGATAATTTTGTTATACCAATAGCTATAATTAAACTGATAAACGTGAGACAAATATGTTGTTCTTAAGATACCTATGATAGTTTTGGTATTGTTTGAATATCAGTAGGTCATATACGCCGACTGAGTGTTTAAATTCTCACGAGGACTCAAAGTCTAAAATTGCTTGTGCATGATTGAAAACAAAACAAAATTCATAAAAAAAAAATTTTTGAATAGGTAATTAATGGATTCAGACGTTACTTTACAGGCCGTTATATTTTCTGGGACTCTAATGGTTGTATTGTAAATCTATTGTTTGGTTTAATGTTTGATTATAACAATTTCTCAAACCTGAAATGCAGGTTTCTTCATGTTCAGTGTACAATCAGCGTCAAAAATACCGAAGCGGGCATGTTGGCCAAAACTATCTGAACTGAGTCGAGTTCAGATATTTTTGACCAACTTGCCCGCTCCGGTATTTTTACTGCTAACTGAGCGTCTAGGGTAAGTTAATGTTAAAATAAACGCAACAAACGCAGTAGATTTATCTACTAGATTACTATGGAAGCAAAATCAGCGCCTCTTGCGGCGCGTATCCGCAACAAAATGTTCCAATTCCAATACAATTTAGAAGTTAGCGCTAACGCGTTCGTGACGATTTTTTGACAGAAAACTTACAGTAAGAGCTCTGTGCTATCCCCGTCTCTGTTCTACAGAGCGGCGCTATACGATCCCTTTTCTTTTCTCCTTCCCGGGCCTATCTTCCTTTCTTTAAGAGGCTATGTTAAGAGGAGTGTGAACCCACCGCTCTCCATACAAACGGCGATAACTTTTTCCACCCTCTAAACCTTAACCTATATATAGCCATGATTGTTTTGTATCTTGTCATTATGGCCTAGAACTGGGTTTGTATGTTTTGTTTTTTTAAATATTCTCAAAAGTTTCAAAAATGTTAACGCTTTTTGGTTTTGTATGAAACTCATATAATGCAAATATTGTCAAATTTATGAAGAATATTAACAAAATCAAAACACACAAACCTAGTTCTAAGGCATAATGACAACATACCAAAAAAATCATTGCCATAGGTTAAGGTTTAGAGGGTGCCACTACCGCTAAACCACATCATCCACTTTATGGAGGAAGTGGAAAAAGCGATAGAATAAATGCTAAGGAGGGGTAAATACACAAAAGATCCCGCTGGGTCGAAGTGTATCCGAAAGGACCCCTTATAAATAAGAAAAGAAGATAAGATAAGGTTTAGAGGGTGGAAAACGTCATCGCCGTTTGTATGGGGAGCGCTTTCTGGGGATGGGGGTTCACACTTATTTTAAATTATACATTTTCTGGATAAAGTTTTGTTGTTTTTCACTCGAGTCAAAGTATTTTTACCGCCCTTGTGACCCTATGACCGGCCAAGTTTAGTTTGTCTGAGTTTATCTCTATGTGCGTAATGTGCGTTACTTTCTCATGACACTAGTTTGACAGAGACGCAGGGATAAATGACACCTAGGCCTAAAAACTTAATCTTTAATTCAAAAAATCATAACTTATGATTATTTGTATTATTTCTGTAGTCCATATTGGATTAATAGGGTATCTGCAAACTAAGCGATACGTGGAAGATCCTAAGTAATACCTCGGGGTCTATGTCAGAATCTCTAAAAAATGTTATCTTTGTATTTTTTAACCCTGACACCGTTTTTTTAAATTTTATAAAACAAACCTAACAACAACAAATGCTCTTTATTAATTCACACACGTACTTACACAAAATAAAAGAAGACACAAGACGAATAACCTAATAATGATTTTTGTTGTAACTGTAATTTCTTTCGATTTTTTATTTTTAAACTTAAAACATTTTCCTTTGAGTTTGATTTTAGTTTAAAAATTCGAACACACGCACGAAAACACGCACGCGTGCTTCGAATTAATTTTCGGTAACAAATTTATTTGCAATAGCGGACGCCCGCGACTTTGTTTGCGTGGAATTTGTAATCTATGTCCGGAATAGTGTAGCTCTGTATTACCACAAAGTACATAATACTAGTAGTATTACTGAAAGAATCTGTTTCTCTGAAAGAATCTTTTGGAATCTGTTCAGTGGTTCCGGAGATTAAACCCTACATTCAAACAAAGTACCTACCTCTTTATTATATTAGTGTAGATGTTGATTTTCCAACAAAACAAAATTAATTAAATACACACCATTTTTTTATTAGTGTCATAATTCTATGAATTCACTTTATCGTTTGCAGGCGGCCTTAGTAACCGCCTCGAACCCGCGGGAACCAAACCCAACTAATTGTCACAATTACTCGCTCCAAACAAACGCGGCTGATGCAGCATCAATCAACAATCATCAATCATTGTTAATAAATGTACCTACTTATAGTGGCAGGCAAACAACTTGAGCATAAATCGAGTGGAGGGGGTAAGTTTGCGCATACACTTTTGCACTAGAAACGGCTACTGCGCAGTTAAGGTCAGTGCTCAAGTTGTTTGCCGGGCACTGTACTTTTCATTTGTAATACGCAGTTACTTTTTAGGGTTCCGTACCTCAAAAGGAAAAACAGAACCCTTATAGGATCACTTCGTTGTCCGTCTGCCTGTCTGTCTTTCAAGACCCTTTTTCTTAGTCACAGTGTCCTGTATTTTACAGGACGTCCCATTTTTCAGCTATCATTTTGGCCGTGTCCTGGGGTGCAATTTTTGAATCTCACCAGGTGACTAGAGCTCACCAAAATGGCCGAATCTCTATGAAAAACGGCTATTTTGGTGAGCTTTAGTTACCCGGTGAGATTCAAATGCATATTTTGAATCTCACCAGGTGATTAAAGCTCACCAAAATGCCCGCATTTCTATGAAAAACGGCCATTTTGGCGAGCTTTAGTCACCCGGCGAGATTCAAAAATCACACTCCTGTATTTTCATAAGCAAAATACAGGATCATACATGCCATACTGTACCGTACCTTAAACACGTTATCCCGTATTTTTCCTTAAATCCTGTAATTTTAGATTACAGATACTGTAAAATGAGCACGCAGGGTCACCCTATCAGGGGGTTCCACTCCGCACTGTGGGTGCGCTCGCCGCATTACCTATGGCATAGGTTAACCGCAGCAGGTTGCCGGCTTGCCGCGCGCGCGCCCGCTCACTCTGTGTCGCGTGTTGTGATAGTATTACAGTAAGCAGCTCGACCCTAGCGGTGCGCCAGGGCATTGCGGGTGAAAGGCGGGCGCGGGCAACGCCTTCCTTTAGACGCAATGCCGCCTGGCGAATGTTTATTTTATTATTTTATTTATTTATTTATTTTATTTTATTTATGAAGATTTATGAAGTAATACGAACTTTTTGCGCCTGATCATAAAGTTAGGTGGTCGAAAACGAGAATTAAGTTTCTGTACGTTAGTACTTTTCTTTATTCTGTGATTTGATAAGTAAAACATCAGCATCGTATCAATAAATCATTTACTAATCTTAATGCTACTACGCCAGCGGCAGCTCGTCGTCCAGCTGCGTGTAGTTGTGGCAGTAGACGCGCACGCGGCCGCGCAGCGCGGCGCCGGGCGGCGCGCGCACCAGCACCACGAAGTGCCGGTAGCCGGCGCCGCCGCGCAGCAGCGTCGGGATCCCGCCCTCCGTCTCCGCCGCCACGTGGTTTATCTGGGGATCGGACGACCCACACGGGGACGTGTAAGTAAGTTAGCCGACCAAGAAATTCCTTGAAAACTTTTCGACCATATTACAAAGGGTCCTAAGTGGTCAAGTAATTACTTGGTCGACTATACATACTTGCAGGACAATTCGAAAATTTGCTGGTGGTAGGACCTTGTGCAAGGTTCTTCCGGATAGCTATTATCAAACCGCGATTAGAATATAATTGTGAGTAACGTCAGCGCACTCTCATTTCATAGACTTGCGTCAAGCTTTAGTCCTATGTATGAAATGACAGTGGGCTGACGTTTCTCTTCAATTATATTCTAATCGCGGTTTGATAATACCACCATCTTGCTCGCTAATCCTGCCGCTAACCAGCAGTGTTTGCACTGTTGTGTTCCGGCGTGGAGAGCAAGGCAGCCGGTGTAATTACTAGCACAAGAGGTATATTCCATCTTAGTTCCCGGGGTTGGTGTTGCTGGTGTATATAGGCGGTGGTGATCAATTACCATCAGGTGACCCATTTGCTTATTTACCTCCCTATTTAATAAGAGAAAAAAAAACATTGGCGATCCTAGGGGGCGCCGAGCGCTGCTCGCTACGAAGCCCCGCTCGGCGCCCACTCAGCATAGCGCCCCCTAGTTTAGGGGGCGCCAGAGTTAGGTTTGCACTCGGGCGCTACATGGGCTAGAGACGCCTCTGGGTATATCCCAAACTGTTGACTGGTGGCGTCTAGCACTGAATATAAATAGTAAGTGCCTTGTACAAGCTATGAGCAATCTCCAACAAACGCAGCTCCAGGTCCTAACATTACGGCCTAAGTTTAAATCATCCCCTTCCTGCGTTTCTAACCAGTGTCATGCATGACAATATATCGTAATATGGCCAGGCCGAAACTACTCACTACATATAATATAGTTGCAGGCAAACAACTTGCGCATAAATCGAGTGGAGGGGTTATGTTTGCGCATACACATTTGTACTAGAAACGGCGACTGCGCAGTCAAGGTTAGTGCTCAAGTTGTTTGCCGGGAACTGTATCTAGGAGACACCATAGCAGCGAATTGCATCACCCAGTCTCTTTGCAAGTGGAACCGCTAGTCTTTCAGCCACACCCTTGAATAATACTTACAACGCATCCGAACTCTCCTCTACAGAACAACTGCTGTCCTTCCACATTTTCGGCATAATCGAATCGGTTATTGTAAACCCGTTTGTCCCCTTTGCGCCGCGCCCCTTGGTAGATGTTCCGGTAGGGGGAGCGGACGTAGGGCGCGGGGCTCGCGGCGCGCGGGAGGGGCTCGGGGTGCTCCCGTGGGTTGAACAACCGACGGTAGTTCTGGCTGCAAGTTAATGCAGGACATATAGGGGATGTGCAGAGGACAGTGGAATGACACTCACTCTGTATTAACACTTTAATTTCCAAGGATAGTAACATACAATCGGAACGAACAGAAGCACAGCTTGCTTGGCTGAAAGCAGCAATGCAGGAGACCGCGCTGATCCGTGGTTCCTGACAGCTTCTGATTGCCATTAAAGAAAACCGGAAGCCAACAGAAGTGTTTAGATGTTGTGTAGGGCACATTCAGTACACTCCCATCGGTTTTAACAGGTTGTAGAGTACCTACCAACAAGGTCCAATTCCCCCTAACCCCCGCACCTCAAGTGTAAGCTGGGGACGCCCTGGTGCGGGTATCACATTATCGGTGCGGATATCATTCATCGTATCAGTGAAGAGTAACGTTATCTATATATGTACTTACTAGGTGGATTCTGAACCATCACTATGTTAGACTCAACCACAGAATAAAGACAGAAACTTCTCTTTTACGACCGCGATTAAATGAATTGCAACTTAATCAGACGCCCAAAAAGTTCGTATTAATTCATACACCATGTGCCAGGCGAGCGCGAGTCAGATGGAACGCGCCGCCCGCGCCCGCCTTCCCCCCGCTAATCCCGGCAACACGCTAGGGCTGCGCGGCATTTGTTTTCAATTACACTGACACGGCGGGGGCGAGCACGCGGGTGAGTGCGTCGTGGTCAAGTCAAGAACTTATAATTTAATTTTGATAACAATACAAGTGGTCCACCTAAGTCCTGGAACCAGCTCAGGGTCATGACCCCCCCCCCCCTGGATCCGCCGGGGGTTGCAGGCCTTGGACGCGCGAGGGCCACGATCAGAACAATTTCTAATGGACTATTCTAGTAGAACCTAGGTATAGCTAGTTCAATGGTCAAGATCCAGCCTCGTATGAGCTGCGAAAACACTGGCTCTGTCTAACTTGTGTCTTATCAAAAGGACTCGCAAATATGTAAAGAAAAATTAAACTTGGGGGTGATTTTAGAGCAATATGATTCCCGTTTGAAGAATACTCGTAAAAACGACAATTTCCATCAGAGGCGTATTTACACTAGGGCCATCCAGGCCATGGCCCGGGGCGCCAGGCTGCGAGGGACGGCAGCCGCCCCTAAAATGAAATACTTTATAGTCATTTAATGGGGCGCCAAAGCTAAACGGCCCAGGGCGCCAAATCTTTAAATACGCCTCTGATTTCCATTGAAGACAGTTTGCGTTGACCCACACCGCTACTTACATAATACGCTTCCCCAATCCATAATTATGCATTTTCTCATAAAAAAAACTCTGACTAGAACCCAGACTCCACACCGCATTAATTACACATAGCGTCAAAATTAATTTCATTTCAACAATAGCGGTTAATTATAAACTCAAAACGAATCCATTGTTTTGGCGTTGATCGGTTGCGCCATACATTACACTGTGGGGTTAGTTTATTACTTTGCGGCTTATTTATGGCTATTTTTTATTATCATACGCCTACGATTTATGGGCATATGGTAGTTATAAAGTTTCAGAAAACGATGAAGTTCTGAACGAATGTTATTATGCACAAAAAGTCAAGAACTAGCAGCTGCCTGCGGGTTTGAACGCGGTAGGTTCTTCTTAATCTACGTCTACATCTACACTAATCTACACTTCTACACTAATATAATAAAGAGGTAAACTTTGTTAGTTTGTTTGTATGTAGGGGGTAATCTCTGGAACTACTGAACCGATTTCAATAATTCTTTCACAGATAGAAAGCTACACTATTCCTGACGGACATAGGCTACTAATTTTACGTGAACGAAGTCGCGGGCGTCCGCTAGTCAGATATAAAGTTATGATTATCTTATTCACCAGTGCATTGGGGCACCAATGGATGAGTATTAACATAATGTAATAGTAATAAGACCGCGTATTGTATGAATAGATTCAAGGTTGGATTCAGGCGATTTCATGCTCCAGTTTGTCCATACTTATAATATAACTAGTTGCTGTCATACGCGGCGCACTTCGCAAAACTAAAGGTAACGCAACGACAGTGGAGGGCACGCACATTGCTGCATGGCCTGCATGTGTATACCGGAGAATTTCGTTCGAATTTAAAAAAAAAATGTTTTGTCTTGTATTGCGCTATGTACTTAGCCGTCTGTGTATCTAATTGTTCACTTCAACCACAGAATAAATAACGTACAGAAACTTCTTTTTTACGACCGCAAATAAACGATTTCTAACTTTACTTGGACGTACAAAAAGTTCGTATTACTTCATACACCATACATCAGGCAGCGCGAGTCAAAAGGAACGCGCCGCCCGCGCCCGCCTTCTCCCAGCTACTCCCGGCGACACCCACTGACACGGCGGGGGCGAGCGAGCAAGCGCGCGGCAAGCCGACAGCCTACTGCGATTTGCCTATGCCATAGGCAAGACGGTCGAGCGTACCTAGTGCGGAGTGGAACCCCCCTGCTTCAACTCTCGTTGCGTTACAGTACTTGTCAGTAAATATTGCACATATCGGCTAGTTAGCTAGCTAGTTAGTTAGTCTCTGTCGCACGCGGGTGAATAAATACAAATCCGAAACTAGCCTATGTGCAATATTTACTGCCGAGTAGGTACTGTACCGAAGTACACTAAGTCGTTCGCCGCACCTTTGCACTGGACGCCAATTCTGGCGTTCGTGAATACTTATCTCACACTTGAGATAAGTATCTCAAAAATTTACAAATTTCATAGGGAACTGATGAGAGCTCTTTTTGGCATAGCTCTATTGTGACTTCATCTCTACTACACGAGACTGCTTCGCTGGATACATCTTACTTAACAAATTGGAAATAAATACCAACAAAGCATGACCTATCCTTTCACACTACTTCCATTACAAGGGTCATCTATTTCTGGACAAAACATTAAATACTTGCGCGCATTGTGATCTGGATTTAAAATAAAATAAATATTTCATATAACAAATGTATTGATTAACGATTCTATCAGCAGTAATAACAATTATTTGATAACTCCATTTTCCACATCATGTTGAAAACAGACATACAATATTAATTGTATGTCACGTCAACGTAAAGTAATGTAGAAATATTATCTGCCTCTATTAACAACTTGCATTAATTAACGTAGTCATATTTCTCCAGTTGACTACAAGACGATGTATCCATTTTTTTGTGCCTTATTGTTATTGTATTAGAATAAGGTACAAAGAAAAATTAGGGTAATGACAGGACTCGAACCTGCAACCTCAGCATTCTTGCGTTGTGTGCGTGCTTTGCGAAACTGGCAAACGCAAGACACGGATGCTGAGGTTGCAGGTTCGAGTCCTGCTATTACCCTAATTTTTCTCTGTGTTGTTATTATATAGCATTTAAATTTAAAAAATGGATACATCTAGATTGTTTAATAAGAAAGCAACCTTTTAATTCAACAAGACAGCTGTACCACTTGTTCTTGACCAGGATACGAGGGTAAAGTCAAATTGTACTTGGCGATGATGCCGGGGGGTAAGAATCTGCCACCAAGGTAATGCTTTGCGTCCTGCAAGTGTTGGGGCTGAGCGCAGAGCTTGGGGGCCGACAAAGAGATCAGTAAATCTGGCCTCAACGCCGGCTGGGAGCCGGGGCCCTTTTCCACATCCCATCCACTTGGAATATCCACACTGAAAAACACAAACATGATTTTATTTATTATAAAATCTTTGTTTAACCCTTTAAATAATTAATAGATTCAGGCATTACTTCGCAGAGGTCCATTTCAACAAACTGGAACAAATTACCTTGCTACTTGTCTTGATTGGTTTTGTGGAGTAGCAAGGTAATTTGTTCCAGTTTGTTGTATAACCCCTTATCATATACTAGCGGACGCGCGCGACTTCGTTCATGTAAAACTAGTAGCCTATGTCCGTCAGGAATAGTGTAGCTTTCTATCTGTGAAAGAATTTTTGAAATCGGTTCAGTGGTTCCAGAGATTACCCCCTACATACAAACAAACTAACAAACAAAGTTTACCTCTTTATTATATTAGTGTAGAAGTTGTCACGAACCCCCCCTTAATTTTTTAAAACTTAATACTAACCTAACTACTGAGACTACCTAGGCTTACTAATAATAACTAAACTAAACCGGGTTACTACGGCATTTAAAATATTACTCCTAAACTAAATATTTAATTAATTAAAATTAGATATTCTTTGAAATATTCGCTAATTAAATTATATGTTGATTGGATATACCTTTACTTACATAATATACATACTTTATTTTGGCCGCGTGAATCGTTTAGTGTAAAGGACGCTATGTTGCGAACCGTGAATAACCTAAGATCTTTTTAGTGTAGGAGCCGAGAGTTACCTATAGACTAGGAGGTCACGACAAATTTGGCAACGATCACCAATATGGCTGATCGGAAGCTCACAAGATAAAGAGCAACTCCGTGATGCCAAATATGTCGGTCTGCCTGCGCTAAGTGGTTGCGTTATCGAAATATGGCGCCTGCAAAACCAGTTATCGTTCCCAAAAAAAAACGATAAGTAAAATGGCTGAATAAAGTACAGAAAGGAAGTACCGGTTGCACTCATGTGAATTCTGCTAAAACTGAACAAATATTTGGTCGCGTTTCGAAGTTCAGCTCGTTTAAAGACCCTTGATCGTTGCCAAAAAAAAACGATAACGGAAATGGCTGAATATGACGTGGTATGAAGTATCAGTATGTACGAGCTTAATGCACCAAAACTGAAAAAATCTTTGGTCGCGTTTCGTAGTTATGAAGCGGTCTAGGTTACAATATCTCATACATTGTTGGAGTATTGTTTCAAAAGCATTGGATAAATCAAGTTCAAACATATTTTTGGGGAATAAGCACAGTGTCAAAAACATCCTCCTACACTTCTTTAGCAAACCTATCCTCCTCCGGTTAGGGGTAAGTAAGATCTGGTATCCAAATGGAAGACAAATTCTTTCTCACCTGCTGAATCTTATCAGTTTCTGGGGGCCTAGCACGCTAGCTTTTATCGATGACATAAAGCATTTATCCCGTTCTAAGCAGTATGCGTGTGCAAAAGGGACGAATGTTTTATGTCCGCGATAAACGCTAGTGTGCTAGAGGGGCTGGATCCTATTCATTTCTTTTTCATCCACATCGACATTTAACGAAAAACAACCCTTAAACTTAACAGTTGTAGTTACGTTCTAATGAACGTAACGACATCATTACATAATTGCTACCGTCAAATCGAGGTTTGATGATAATAATTATAAAAAGGCTTCGTTTATAGTTCTAAAGTGAGTTTATTTTTCAAATGCTGCGTTTCTTTTGATTTATGATGATGATGATGGATTTGTAACTAGTTTCACCCCCAAAGCTTTGAGCCCTTTTCAGATCTCGTGTTTAGTGGCAGACTGATATAATAATAGCCTATGTACGAGTATGACCAAACATTAAAAAAATACATACTTCAGCTTAAATTCAATAATAGACAAAAAAACACCCTGCCAATCTGCTAAATATAAACTGATTTTATTTGATCCTTACGTCTAATATTCCTGTTATCAATAAAGAAACTTCTAAAAGTATAAACAAGCTCCATTTGTTGGCGTATCATCGGTATCTTACCTGCCGCTCAACGACGCCACTTCGCATCGCGTTGCAAAAGCGCCACTGTGCGCTTAACGGGAAAGACACAAACTATTCCGGTAAAATGTATACATGCGTGCCGCGCAACCATGCGGATACAGATTAGTGTGCATTCCTATAGATAAGTAGCACACAATGATATAAATAACGCATACAATAGCACAGAGTAAACAGTGTCTTTCTCAGCTTGAGCGTCAACAATTACCGAAATTTTCCGAACAGTTAGCTTGATAGTAAATGGCTTTTGTACACCTGATTTGAAATTAATGAAAACCAAACGCAAGTTAAACCGTCACTTAAACGTCTACCCTGTCTAAAAATTCTATGAACGGCACTGAACATCAAAGCAAGACTAGAGGTGACATTTCAAAAAGGAAAAGCTTCGGTAGATGAGGAAGGACTTGTCTTCTATTTGGATACTAGATCTTACTTACCCCTAACCGGAGGAGGGTAGGTTTGCTAAAGAAGTGTAGGAGGATGTTTTTGACACTGTGCTTATTCCCCAAATATATGTTTGAACTTGATTTAGCCAATGCTTTTGAAAAAATACTCCAACAATGTATGAGATATTGTAACCTAGACCGCTTCATAACTACGAAACGCGACCAAAGATTTTTTCAGTTTTGGTGCATTAAGCTCGTACATACTGATACTTTATACCACGTCATATTCAGCCATTTCCGTTATCGTTTTTTTTTGGCAACGATCAAGGGTCTTTAAACGAGCTGAACTTCGAAACGCGACCAAATATTTGTTCAGTTTTAGCAGAATTCACATGAGTGCAACCGGTACTTCCTTTCTGTACTTTATTCAGCCATTTTACTTATCGTTTTTTTTTGGGAACAATAACTGGTTTTGCAGGCGCCATATTTCGATAACGCAACCACTTAGCGCAGGCAGACCGACATATTTGGCATCACGGAGTTGCCCTTTATCTTGTGAGCTTCCGATCAGCCATATTGGTGATCGTTGCCAAATTTGTCGTGACCTCCCGTAATACTATATCTACATAGAGTGAATCCTAATTCGAATACCTGAACTTTACTAGTACTTGTTTTGAGCTTAAATATACTGAATGTAGGACTTAATTATAAATAGAATTATGAGTTATACATAGGATTGTGAATACCGTATGACCTACTTAATGCTAAATAAACTTATAGCTAATTACTTATGGCTATGTAGTATAGTAAATAGGCTAAATTACGACCTAGAGTTTTAGCCTTAATGATGATAATAAGATGAATAGTAAGTAAGAGGTCTAATGAGTAGCTTGCAAATGGAACTTAGAAGTTATTATGGTGAAATTAGTATTTGTTATAAGGCCCCCTTAGGGGGGGAGACGTGCCCCGCCACCGCACGAGACCTGGGGTCCCCTGATCGTTGCCAGGTCTAGTGGAACGCGACCCTTACTGGACATTCCTCCTCCTTTTTTGTATATAAGAGTATATTGTTATTTAAGGTCTTTGATACATAGTCAGTCAGTCCTAGTTCTGCCAAAGGGCAAGAGGAAGGCTCAATGTTAGCCCATTTAAACTTTGAACTTTATAGCTCACGAATAAGACTCTCTCTTAGTTTTGAGAGTTCAGGGTAATGTATTTAGAGTTGTTTCTCTAATTTGCATCATTATTGGTTCAGTCACCAAATATGATTAGTTCAAATAAAACTTTATTTCATAGTATTTGTCATGTAAATGTTCATTTAGAACAAGAGTAAAGGAAAGTCTCAATAGAACTGTTACTCATTGATAATTGGTATAGTCAACCTGGTTTTAGGCTAAGTGTATAATTATATTAATTATTCTACGATAGGATTGTATAGTGACCGTAGTCAAAGTGTATTACAATGTACGTAAATATCGATCTGCGTGATAGTAAAACAGCTGATAATGTATGTTTTCCATCAAAATAGGTTCAGTCAAACTGTTCAGCGCTAATTATAGATTAATCCTACTATGGGATTGATTGGTGACCGTAGTCTACTTGAAATACAAAGATCGTAAGTATCGTTCTACGTAATAGTAAAACTGCTGGTTCCGTATGATATCATACTATTATATAGGTGTATTTTCCTATAGAATATTTAGACAATTTCATGCCTTTCGTTAGTCCATGATTTATCTGAAGTACGAATATGTACCATAATCAAGATACCACATCAGTATTGAATGATCCATTTCCACAAACAGTGTTGATTTTAATTAAATTCATTATTGAATTATATTTTGATGAGATCAGCCAGTGACTCCGACGAAGAACATACCCCATCCATTTGGCAAGGGCAGAGGCTCTAGAGACTGCTTCGCTTGCTCTTTAGTATAACTGATTTCAGTTTGGGTTCAGTAATTTTACTGGAATAAGTACTCATGATTTTTGTACTTAAAACGTTGGTGGTTGTGATGGTAGTAATTTAGTTTATGAATTTGAGTCATTCATCACTGAATTTTGGTTTAATTCAATCCGTTCAGTAGATAAATCGTGGCAGTAAATAGGTCAGACAGACGAACGGATTCATTACTAAATTAGGGTATAATCAAATCAGGATGTTAAATATATCAGACAGACAGACAGACTTATAACTGTACTTAGGTTCAATCAAATCAAATCAGTACGTAAACCTTAATAAAGACCGAGACAGACGAACGGACAACCAGTAATTTGTTTCTGAATTTAGGCTCAGTAAAATCAGTTCAGCCCACCAAGGTGATAATTAGAACAGACGAACATACATACGTACTTCAATAGATTATGTTCCTTATTCGGGAAACCCTACTTATAGTAACGCTTAATATAAACTAGATGTATAAGTCAATTAATGAGTGAGTTTGCACCCAACAAAGGACTGTAAGTCCCGTACGAACCACTATGGTATTTAGGGTCGATGTTTGATGAAATTTGGCTATTTTTATAAAATAAAATATAAATTAAACTAATAAACCTTCCTACAGTAAAAATGTGTGAGTGTGTACCTACCTATACCTAAACTAAATTTCCCTAGTCTAAGCTGCAACAAATTGAGATTCGTCTCATTTTAACTTTAACTACGGGTAGGTTTTCGGGTGTGCAAGGAAAACCTTCTATGCTAACCTAGCTAGAGAAAGAAGGTGGTGTCGGCGCTGCACCATGTGTCTATCTAGGCCGAAGAAAGGGTTGTATCTACCACCGGCCGAAGCTATGGACGCAATAGATACAAATACCTAAGGGTGTAATATATAAATACAAAAAGATCAACTGCCTAAAACCACACATACAGTTAGCAGCTACTCTCTTGCCTGAGTAATACTGTTCCCTGGATATGCAGATCTAGAAGCTGAAGTCTGGGCTCGATAAAGGCACAATTATCCTTAGTATAATATCGAGAATAGAACCAACTACGTTCTATTTGAACCCTCCTACTCTGCCCTAGAATCAATAGGTTGTTGGCACCGTTAGGAAAATACTCCTATTGACCGTCACATCGACGTAAATTACACGACCTAATCGAATTTGAACCAAGTCACAATCACTCCTCATATAATTCAACAAACCCCACAATAAAGAATAAAACAATCCCCAAACTAACACAATTAAATTCAATAAGCTCAAGTAAAAAGGTCGGCAACGCGCGAGTACAACTTAAGTGTTGCAGGTGTCGATAGGCTGCGTCAATTAAGTACCGCCAGGCCTGTCACTTGCTTAATTCCCGAATAAATGCAAAGAAAACTTTAAATATTAACACAATAATTATTAATTTAATAAAACATACCCCGAATTATCACTATTAACCAAAGTTAATGCAAAGAACTGTTTAAATATTAACACTCTAGAAAACAACGTATTACTGCAAAAATTAACACAAACTCCGCGAATGAACAAAGATGAATTTAAACATTATCTCAATAGTTGAAAAGCTAATGAATTACTCTTCAAACTATCGAAATAACTCTAATTAGTGCAAACAAAGACTTTAACGTTAACACAATGCACTAATTACAAATGCTAATTAAAATGACTTTACTTGCCGAATTATAAAAGGTGCGACTAGTATCGTGGTTCGAAGATCGTTCCTGAACGCTGAATGCCCTCTGACCGCCTCGCAATCTACTTAAATCTGCTAATGGTGCGTCATACGCCCAATAGCCCTGCAAATCCCCTTTCTCTGTCCATCTTGCAAGTATAATGAGATGGAACTATGTCCCTTAGTTTTACTATGCGTCTACGCATACAGCCACAAAATATTAAAAGTAATTAATTTAAATACTTGCTATTTCCATCGATTACTGTATCAAATACTCTTACAAACTAATTTAAAGTTTGTTTTATTGCTAAATCCTTTAAATAAGCTAGTTTTGTGCCGGCGCCAGTGACAGCGCCATCCATGCATTTCTATGCTAACTAATTAGGCGACCTTTTGACCGCTCAGGTACTTATGATAACAAGTGGGTCCCTCACGCTCCATACGAAACAAATATTGAGACTGAAAGATCGATAGATATTGCCTTGCTCAACAGATGTCGTTACGCTTCAGTTATTTATAGTAAAACTATTTTATTTTAATTAAATAATTAAGTTAATTCTTAATTTCTATTAAATTATTAATATTATATTTGTGAAAAGGTGACGGTTCAAAGAACCCTCTTGCGGACCGTTACAAAGTGTAGTTGTAAATTAGTGTAGATTATTATTATTAGTGTAGATAAATTAAATTAATTTTAAAACTGTGTTTCTTGTACCATTCAATCTAATGTGCGATTTTATTAGATAGGTCTTCAAAAATTACAATCAAATTGTACGTCAAATAAAATAAAAATGTGTTTATAATAATGAATGTCATACTGCAAAAGTGTTTATCAATATAGTTTAAACTTTAAGATTTTATATAATAACCAAAATAACCCATGAAAAAACAAACAAACCTGCAAACTGGAACATCAGCATTGATCAAAGCATCTAAAGCTGGTTTTAATTGCTGTCTGACAGGCGGTTTAAAACTGAACCCAAACAGTGCATCAACTAGAACTTTGTAACTATTTTTTAGTTCCTCCGCAGATGGCAGCTCATCTATGATTTGGACATCAAACCTCTTGCACTGTTCTAGAAGGTTCTCATACAGAGGTTTGGGCGTCCGCTTCGGGTAATGGACAGCTACGGTGTAGCCAAAGAGTGCCATGTGACGGGCCGCTACCAGACCATCACCGCCATTGTTGCCGGGGCCACATATTATTAGAGCTGATTCATGTCTGTAATACAATATCGGAAACAATTAAATACACTAAAGATCAGATACCCTAGAGCAGCATTTCTTAACCTTTTTTGTCCACGGACCCTTAGGAAATCAACCACAATTTTGGACCCCGTAATAAAAAAAGCCGCAGTAAATTTTGGATCGTTTATTTTAGTACTACAAATTACAAAAAATATGCGTGCTTAGCGATTACAAGACTTTTTGGTGACACAATTAAATACACTAAAGATCAGATACCCTAGTCAAGGGCGGATCCAGCTTTGGCGCCAGGAGGGGGTCGCATAGTCGTGGTCAAGTCAAGAACTTATAATTTGATAACAATAGATACAAGTGGTCCACCTAAGTCCTGGAACCAGCTCGGGGGGGGGGGGGGGTTCATGACCCCCCTGACCCCCCCCTGGACCCACTGGTGACCCTAGTGCAGCGTTTCTTAACCTTTTTGTCCACGGACCCCTGGGGGTCAGAGGACCACAGGTTAAGAAATACTGCCCTAGTGGCTAGTGACCCTGATTAGGAAACTACAGTGAAATGAGACCACAACTTCAGAATCTTTCCCCCACTGTACGGAACGCAGTAGTAAGCGACTACTTAACACCAGTAATCTGTGAGAGTGTGGTAATTAGGGTGACCAGCCCTGTGTGCTTTTTTTACAGGACATTTGGTCTAACATTACAGGATTCATTGAAAAAAATATGAGACACAGCGTCTATGGTATGGTATGGTCAACATGGTCCTGTATTTTTCATATCAAAATACAGGACACGGCCAAAATGATAGCTGAAAAACGGGACGTCCTGTAAAATACAGGACAAGTTGGCCATCCTAGTGGCCACCCAGATCAAACTCATACTGCAATTTATTACAAAACGTATTATAATCTTACGTGTGAGGAGGGTACGCTTTAGCGATCGCCGCCGCGACACTCAGCCCCGCCAGCTCCATTAGCTGGTCAACACTGAACTTGTATTCATTAAACAGATCTTCGTCCAACTGAGTAGCTTCTGTCTGCGTCAGGTATTTCAGCCGGCCACTGCTGCATTTGTTTCCAGTCGACATCCCGTTGCCCCACACAGTAGTTGCACGTAACTAGTTATCAATAAACTCCAGTTAGGTAGCAATGACGAGACAAATTATCGAGTAGATTAAAAATAAGTGCCGACAAAGGTAACATTTATAGCTTAATCGAAGAAAATACGCAAGTGAGACCTTACCAACAAAGCGCTTCCAATAAAGCGGAGGAATAACATTTACTGCCTATTTTCTTGCAATGTTTTAAAACAAAACAAAAATAGCGAGAAGTAGAAAGTTACAATCAAAACAAATTTTGACTTTATGTTTTTTTTATTTTGATAAAGACATTAAAGACAAAGATAGGTAAAGGTTTCATTGAAAACAGTTGAGCTACCATTTAAAACGCCAAGAAATGTTTATTTTGTACTTCGTATTTAGTATTCTAACAATGTGAGCTTTTTTTTATAAAAATAAAATATTAGTCGCTCGAGCTATACTAAAATAAGCATATATTAAATACGCAATCAAACCAAAAACTGTAAATGTTTTTTTATTAGCCAAAAAATACGATTGTTTCTGTACCTAAGACAGTTTTCGCACGGAAAACAATTGACAGATTTGATTTCTTACGTCAATTTTCCCAATCAACCGTCACAAAAATGGCTGCGCTAAGAGTATTTAGCCGTAATTTACCATATTTAAGACAGCAGTTTTCCGCTTTACTAGGAAACACATCGCCCTCAGTGAAATTCATTTGCGTTGTCGTGGTCATAGGATACGTGTTATCATTCTCTGAGGATGTCGTGAAAGTGCTAAGTGTGACTCCGGGATTTTTGTTGCCACCTTCTTTTCAGTTGTGGTCTACTTTTACGTTCTGGTTTCTAGAGATACATTTATGGGAGGTGGTTATAGACATAGTGACTGTAGGCTTGTGTGGGAAGTTGATCGAGCCGCTATGGGGTCAAATGGAGATGATGAAGTTCTTTTTCCTGACGAACTTTGGTGTTGCATTCTTGACGACGTTCTACTACTTGGTAATATTTGCGTGCACGGGGCAGGCCTCGTATTTGTTTGACATACATGTGCACGGCTTGGCGGGGTACCTCGCTGCTGTGAGTGTGGCAGTAAAACAGATATTGCCTGACCATCTACTTGTTAAAACACCTTTAGGTATAGTATATTTTGTTTATTATTATAAGCTCACGCCTGTTTCCCTTTGGGGTAGGCAGAGACCACAGAACGCCATTTTGTTTATATACATAAACAAAATATGATTGAAGCCATAAGTTACATGGCCATATGACCATAAAGCCGTATGTCTATGCCATTGTAAGGCTCAAATAGATGAACCAATTTCAATTCAAATTTATGCTAGTATTTTGCTCTGATTCTTGTATGGCTAGCATGCATGCTCATAGTCTCGCTTCTTGCCCAGTGTGTCTTATCCCTACTGGGCTTGTTTGAAAGGGATGCATTGAGTGACAAAGCGAGTCACTGTGTCTCATGCTACCTATCCTGATAAACTTTAATCAAAACCTGTTTAGTCATACATATTAAACTGTTGTATCACAATTTTCAGGTAAGCTAACAAACAGGTCTCTGCCACTCCTGCTACTGATAGTAGCAATAATCCTTTGGGCTGTGGGGGCCCTGGAGGGGACATACCCGTGTATGTGGGGCAGCGGCACCATCCTGTCCTGGATGTACCTGCGCTTCTGGCAGAGGCATAGCAGCGGAACTCGCGGGGACATGGCCGACAACTTTAGCTTTGACAAGTGAGTGTAAAGTCTGTTTATCCATACCTGCCTCATAATGTTAACGACATGTGAATGTAAAATTTCGTGTATTATGTTTTTCAGCTTCTTCCCAACGGTGCTACAGCCGGTAGTGCGAGGGATCCTAGGGCCGCCGCATCGGTGCCTCGTGCGGATAGGGCTCTGTGCTCCGAGCCAGAGGAGGGTGCATCTGGCAATGAGTCCCCGCGGAGTCACCATCTCCATGCCTGGCGTGGAACCGCAGGATATGGAGAGACGACGGTGAGTTTCTTATATGCCACTTTTACTTTTCTCATTACTTTCTCTAATAACTTTCCATTTCTGATTTATTTCTGGGATTTCATTTAAATTGTTAATGCAATTATTTATTCCCATAAAACATTGTTACTATAATATTCTTAATTATAATTGTGGGATACACAAGGATAGGATTCATCATATTTGAAGTGTAGCAAATGTCAGTGACTCAAATTTTTAATCTCATTAACTCATTCACTGTCCAGTGATCCATAGGTATATGGATCACAAAAAACGAGCATTTTACGTGTCTGTTGTGGAAATGTTTTTTTTACGAAATAGGAGCTTGTTGAAACTCATTTCTTGATAAAATACTTATTGTTTTTACTTTGTAATATATTTATTAAAACGGTCCACATCAAGATTAAACAACCCAACAAAATTGGGTTTGAGGAACTATATGTAAAATACTTTTATCTCGATGCGCCATACTTGGGACACGAAGTTGTGAAGCTAATTTGTCATGGTCCATATATGGGGCACTGGACTGTTAGTGACAATTAGAGGTTGACAAATGTGGACATTGAATCATGTTGTATGGTTACTGAATGTGTGAAACATTTAATCTAATTAACAGATAAAACACCTATCTTATGATCTTGATTACACAAATCCACTTATATTACAGTGTCTTGTGAGTCGTGACTAAGTTCATCAAACTGTAAAAGGATGCATCTATTTTCTGATTGTTGTAATAGGAAATTCACATAAATTAATGACGAGCTTGGGATCACGACTGATTGAAATAGGAGGTACAACCTTGTTATAATCATGAGATGCCCAGCTATACACATTTATAAAGCACTTGTTAAATATAGGTCACATGCTCAATTAGCGATCAGATCAGTCCATCAGTCTAAACCTAGTTTTTTTTAAGATAAAGAATGTTGTTAACAATAGTATGTCTTTTTTGCAAAAGTACTAAGTATTTTAAAATCAATAAGAGCTGCTAACAAAGATATTATAATTAAATCATGTTATTTCATCATGGGGCTTCCGCTAAGTCGCTCTGGCGCACGGAGCGGGCGCAAGTAGCGAGTGCGTGCCTATAGGAAAATAGTATGAGAGCGACCGCTCATAAACGGAGGCCGTTAATCTATTTGTTTACAATGTTTCTTTCTTTGTTTCAAAAAATGAGGAGTCAGATTTACGCCTCAGACGCCGAACCGACGGTCAACTGAAAAAGATTCCTGCATTATTATTTCAAAGTACTAAAATCCAACACGAGCCTAGAACAGAACTACCACTAGCATAGCATGACCAATAAGACTTACCTACCTAATTTAGTTCATATGCTTACTGAAATGTCTCCACTGTTTAATCTACATGTTGTAGTGTGTTTTTCTATCTAAGTTATGTACCGTCGACCCTTTTACGATGAGGAAAAAATCATGAGGAAACATAATTCTAACCAGACAGTTTCCCTGTAATAGGGATTATGAACAGATAACAGTTGTTCCTATGTGACCTACCAAAATCTGGAAATCATAGTCAAAGCATACCCCGAATTAAGAAACTGGTATTCGCGCTAGGACAATGTTTGTTGTATTGTGGATTTGGCCCACTTGTAATTATTGTTTCTAAAAAAAAACTACAGAGAGACTAAAGATTTTGCCGTCATACAATCATTACCTCAAGATGTCGTTATCCAGGAAAAGTGTTTATGTTTTTAATTCTTGCGTTTGTTTTTCTTTAATAGAATCGTGTATCACTTGACGGTCCATGTGACAATGACATAAATATCTGCCTTAATAAAAAAAATTATAAAACAGAAACTTCTTTTAACGACTGTAGATAAGACTTGGATATGGGACAGTCGTATTATAGTATATTAATCTACTTATTTCCAGACAAATCGCGCTCAAAGCGTTGAGCGAGAGATTATCGAAAACGTCCGAACAGACGCGGCAAAAGAACCTGTCGACGAAGGTGAACATGGACGCCGTTCGCAAGATGCAGCCGTCGCACGTGATCCCGCAGTTTCCCGCGGAGCCCGAGCCGGGGGCGGCGCCCCCGCCCGCCCCCGCAGAGGCCACGTTAGTGGACCTCGGCACAGACACTCCGACCACTAAACAGTCATGATCAAAGAACTTATTTCTCTAACGTTAAGACTGTTCACAGAACCAAGGTGGAAGTTGAGTTAAGCTGATATTTAGTTGAAAGCCTGTTTACTGAGTTTTATAACGTTCGCAGTCTCGTTTACTGCATATGGTACACTACACACTTATCTGATGTATGTGGGACGTTTGAACTGCTTGGTTATGTTTATATGGGGACTGTTAGCATGATGGAACTGGGTGTTAGACTGAGAACGTTTTAAAGCGGTTTTGGCGATGATTTCTGCTTTTTAGCGGCGAATGCTGGGAGCTACGCACCAGTTGCGGTGCGCTCTCAGTTAGCTCGCAACTAGGCAACGGTTCCACAGCATTTTTTTTTTATAGAACAGAATTTCTGCAATGGCGCTGTGAATCTGTACCTATAATAGTATTTATTTTTATCTCTTCTGTAAACTCCAGTACTTCAGTATGGAAACAAACACTCGTGAGTATGGTATACAAAAAAGATAATATTTTTTGCAGATTTTAATGCATTTGTTGAAATAGAGATATTGGAAGTGTGAATGATGCGAGTCTTGTAAATATAAATGATATTGACTAGTGTTACATTAATAAATAATACCCAATCAAGGTGATGTATAATTTTATTTTTTATTTACATTCCAGTCTCAGTCAGTGAAGTCATGAGTAAATGTGACGTTCCCAGCATAAAGGAACTTGCTGGCAGAAGATCGCCCTCCTGTCACTTCGAAATTGTATTATGTCAGAGAAGTTCTTGAACCTATAGTGACGGATAAATCCATCTCAGGTTATGAAAAGCTTAATAGTTCTGAAACTGCATAAATTCCCGCCATCATAAGTTCCCTTTATGTTGAGATCGTTGCAAATATACATAGGAAGAGGTATGTGGATATTTCCAAACTCATTCACTGCTGGTATTGTTTTTTTGCCACAAATGCACAGTCCATTCAAATGACTGCAAAATTGTGACACGGGCACTGAGTGAAAACGCCGAAAGGCAATGTCTGCAGTGCACGCGTTAAATACCAAAACGTCAGGTTGAAGAGTCACTTTCATACAGTAATTACATGCATCATTGTCTATGATGTATCTATTTTGTGCCAGCCTATGTATTCGTGACACTTATACGATAAAATCGTTTCCAATAGCCATTCGCTTGTCTGCTTTTGCCTTATTTAAGGGTAGCAGAGTTTCACTATTCCAAACCTGCCCTAAATGCCCTTTGTATTTGAGAGAAGATTGTGACATTCTTTGTCACAAATTATTATTATGCTTTCATATTCTACTGGCGGTTTACAAATACATTACTGCCATTAAAAATATCAATGGACTGACTAAATCTGCTCGCCCATCTATAAGAGTCGCTTTCACACATTTATCATCCTGCTCTGCGGTGAACGTTGTAGTTTCATCTACACTAATGAAACAAAGAGGTAATCTTTGTTTGTATGTAGAGGGTAATCTCTGTAACTGCTGAACCGATTTCAAAAATTCTTTCACAGATAGAAAGCTACACTATCCCTGATGGCCATAGGCCACTAATTCTACGCGAATGAAGTCGCCGGCGTCCGCTAGTATTAAAATAATATGAAAATTAAATTATTGGAATTCGATTCGGAGAGTCAAGTAAACGCCAGGCTTATAGTTTTGTTGGCCCGCCAACGACATAATTTCGATAAAAACCAAAACACGCATGACTAACCGCGCTTTATTTTTAATCAAAACCGGCGGGCTACCGGTAGTAGTGGTGCTGGGGCTGCGGCCAGGGCTGCGCAGGCGCAGCGGGTGGCGCGGACCCGGCGGGCTACCGGTAGTAGTGGTGCTGGGGCTGCGGCCAGGGCTGCGCAGGCGCAGCGGGTGGCGCGGACCCGGCGGGCTACCGGTAGTAGTGGTGCTGGGGCTGCGGCCAGGGATGCGCAGGCGCAGCGGGTGGCGCGGACCCGGCGGGCTACCGGTAGTAGTGGTGCTGGGGCTGCGGCCAGGGCTGCGCAGGCGCAGCGGGTGGCGCGGACCCGGCGGGCTACCGGTAGTAGTGGTGCTGGGGCTGCGGCCAGGGCTGCGCAGGCGCAGCGGGTGGCGCGGACCCGGCGGGCTACCGGTAGTAGTGGTGCTGGGGCTGCGGGCAGGGCTGCGCAGGCGCAGCGGGTGGCGCGGACCCGGCGGGCTACCGGTAGTAGTGGTGCTGGGGCTGCGGCCAGGGCTGCGCAGGCGCAGCGGGTGGCGCGGACCCGGCGGGCTACCGGTAGTAGTGGTGCTGGGGCTGCGGCCAGGGATGCGCAGGCGCAGCGGGTGGCGCGGACCCGGCGGGCTACCGGTAGTAGTGGTGCTGGGGCTGCGGCCAGGGCTGCGCAGGCGCAGCGGGTGGCGCGGACCCGGCGGGCTACCGGTAGTAGTGGTGCTGGGGCTGCGGCCAGGGATGCGCAGGCGCAGCGGGTGGCGCGGACCCGGCGGGCTACCGGTAGTAGTGGTGCTGGGGCTGCGGCCAGGGATGCGCAGGCGCAGCGGGTGGCGCGGACCCGGCGGGCTACCGGTAGTAGTGGTGCTGGGGCTGCGGCCAGGTTTGCGCGGGCGCAGCGGGCGGCGCATACCCGTCCGGCCAGCGCGCTGTCTCTGCTGCGCCGCTCGTTGTCGCCAACGCGCCACCTATACACGCACAGATATATTGCTTATGTATTGTATTGGGAAACAAATATTATAAATTTTCATTTTCATTTATAAATGTGAAATGAATGCTGTTTGAATATTTGGGAGTTTGGATGTTTATTCCTCGATCATGCATTAACGGCTGGACGAATTTAGATGAAGTTTAGCAGATAGATGGATCACATCCTGGATTAAAACATGAGATACTTTTATGAAGTCATGCAAGCTCATAAAAGAAATCGAAATCTTTACATAGTATAAAGGGAAGTCGCTATTTTTCCCGTCTGTCCGAAATTATTATAGCGTATCTTCAGCCGCCTTCTAAACCACGCAAGGGATTTTGATGCGGCTTTCACTAAACAAACTGGAACAAATTACCTTGCTACTCCGCGAAACCAGTGCCGGGCTCGTGCAAAATAGCTGCGTCTGTGCGACACATATATGTTCATGCAAAAACCCACCCTCCTCCGCTTCCACACGAAACAACATATATCACACAGACTCAACTACACACCACCACCACTAAACACTAAAACTACACGATCGACGCGCGTTTCGCCTCTATACGAGGCATCATCAAGATCTAAGAAACAGTACGACCGTTCGCTACTTGAACGAATGGCGTACTGACAAACTAAAACAATTTTCTTTAATCCCGCCTACCGCCAACATTTTTGCACAACTACCCTTATTATTTCTCTCAAAGCCTACCCTCAAAATTTAAAAATAAAACAAAAGTACCCCCGTATATTATCACAAACTACCCACAAAATTTATCTCAATCTCAGCTACCCCCATTGTTAAAGACAGAATTTAAGCATACCCGCAATAAAGGAGAAGAAGGAAAATTAACCTGTTCATTGACAATGGATCCCGCGTTGTTGTACCTAACTATTTCCAAATGCTCCAAAACATTCAGACGAAATCCCTTTTTGCAAAAGTGTAATATTTCATAAGAATGAGCATCTGATAATGTATGATCTGTGTCTATCAAATGTTTTGCAAAATTGGACCTATCTGCGTGCTTATGCCTATAAGATGAAACATGCTCCTTATATCTAATATTAAAACTGCGACCGGTTTGTCCTATATAAACGCTACTACAATCGTCACAAGTGAGCTTATATACTCCTGATCTACTCCCTCTTTCTACTTTATCCTTACCATTACATAGTCTAGAATACAAAGAATTATTAGTCTTAAAAGCAACATTTATTTCCTTTGATTTTAAAATATTATAAATTTTATCTGACAAAGGGCGGCTTTCACTGTCATTTGAAGATTTCTATGGGGAATGTTTTTATGTGCATTTCATTTCGTACCCCGTGCGAAGCCAGCGGGGCAATTCTGGCGTCAGTAGAGATGAAGTCACACTCGAGAGCACTCGAGATAAGCCAAAAAGAGCTGTCAAATCCCTTCAAAATCTGTCATATTTTGACACATCTCGAACGTCACACGAATCTCGATGAGCACCAGAAACGGGGGCTAGTAGGGCGTTTCACTTTATTATGGGTAAAAAAAGATGTTATATTCTACCCGGCTTTGCTCGCCCCTTGAGTCTTTTTAATCATAAAAATATGTACGCCAAATTTCAAAAAGATTAGACAATGTTTAGGGGTTGCACAAAATAATAAGCTAGAATGAAAAATACGCATATTGAGTGTTAATACCTTTATTTCAAAATAGCTTTCAAAGTTTAATTAAATTAAGAAGGTTTTGTAACACACTTATAGCACTTAATATCCTCCTCTACAGACAAACACTTAACTTAAATCACTAACTGTAAATAAGTATATTGTAGTATGAGTAAATTTATTTATGTTGTGCAACCTCTAAATATTGCTCGATTTTATTAATGTTTGGCATATAAACCTTGGACGTCAGACAGAATAAGAATTCATGCAAAGTGAAACGAAAATTGAAAGTTGAAAAAATGAAATACCCTAGGGGCTTGTAATAAATAAGTAGAGTCTGACCGAAACTGGTTTTCCGGCCGAAACCGAAACCGAATATTCGGCCGTGGCTTCAGTTTCGGCCGAAACCGAAACCTAAACTCACGTTGTCAAGTATAAAATTCCTTAAAATACTGACATTTGGTGCATTTTACCCATTATTCTACTAAGTTGTGTTGCTACAGAGCTATCCAAACGGCGCACGACAATTCCCGAACAGAGCCGCCAGCGTCCGCCAAAGCGTCGCCGCGAGAAACGAAGTTAGGCGAGCGTGAACGACAACTTCCGAAATCAGTTTCGGTTTCGGCAAAAGTTTCGGCCAATTTTGGCCGAAACCGAAACTACCGCCGAAACTTGATTTCTGCCCGAAACTCGGCCGAAACCGAAACCGAACTTTCGGTCGGATTCTGAAAATAAGCCGTAGGACGTACCGGTCTGCGCGGCGTAGCCCGGCGGCGGCGGGTAGGGCGCGCCGGCCGCGTAGTAGGGCGGCGGCACGCTGAGGCTGTGCGCCGGCAGCGCCGCGCCGCCCGGCGCCGCGCCCGGCGGCTGCGGAACACTGCGGTTAGTATCGGTGCTCGGGGTTTCTTGAACGGCGACCTCCTCACGTGACTTCCCAAACTTTATTTTTATTATCGACTTCAAATTTGTATTTTTATTTTCGACTTCAAATATTTTTCTCAAACATCGAATATGTCATTGTAGGTACAGTCAAGGAAATTGAAACACGGCCACCGTAGAACCTAGTCGAATAGACATACGCATGACATTTGTATGACATCGCCTGGCGTTTAACTCGTCACGTCATTGCGATAGGGTTCTAAGGTGGTAGGTGAATATATTTCCCCTACTGTACCCACATTTTTTTTTATATAAAACTATTACATACCTATCTAAGTACGTTTGAATCGGAACAACCCAAAAAATAGTACATTTCGATACTAGTGCGGAAGGTATGTCATTACTTCACGAGTTCCGAGATATCTTGCCACGAGCCGCAGGCAAGTGGCAAGACTCGGGACGAGTGAAGAATGACATTTCCGCGCGTGTATCGAACGACGTTTTTCAATACAGTTGCGAAAAAAATACAATAAATTTGCGACTTTTACTAAAGCTCTTAATTAAAGTAAAGTAAGTACAAACTTTAGCATTGAAAATTTTTGACAAATTAAACGTGTTTTTGTTAGCTGTCGTATTTCATAAGGCAATGGCTTTTGCTATTCAGCCAACTCAATGCAAGATTTTTTTTTCAAATAGATATTAAAATGAGCGTTAGAACAATTATTAAAGGATAACGAAATATTCTTGCCGGGAACATTAATATTTTCACTCTCCCGCCTATTTTTACTATTTTTTTAACGATTCCGTTCTTAGTGGCCAGTCATTCAAAGGCGTTTTATTTTTTAATTTAGCGAAGCGCTTCAAAGTGCTTAAAAACACCCAGAATCGCTTATTGTTTGATTATCTTTGCCATTTATTTCTGAAGAAGTGGAACTAAAAAGAACCTTATTTTTTTAATGTAAATAAATATGGGGTACCAGAAAAGACCCAGTGTTCTGATTGGTCGATTTTATGTCGTATGCAGCACAAGTCGTGTTCTGATTGGTCGAATCAGTGATCAGCGAGCTGATGTGATTGGTTGATTTGCTCTTTAAACAGGCCAACAATGTTTTTGTCTCAGAGAATTCCGTTCCATTCAGTCACCTTAACAAGAACTGTTTTTAGGACTGTTATTATTGAAAAAATCATATTTTTTTGATGAACAGGCTAGTAATAAAATATAAAATCTCAATATTTTGATATTCTTACATTAATTATATGTTTTTAGTTTTATTACGTCTTGGTACAAACTAAAACTATAAAAACTCTTTGGTAAGTAGTTGTGAATTGGAACAAGTACAAATAAAAAAAAACTGAAAAAGTAAATCGCACTAGTTCGCAAAAACGAACTTTGCGCACGCAAAACAGCCAAAAAAAGGGCACTTTTTGAGCAACTGTATTGAAAAATATTTTATTCAGATCACCGTCGCTGAACAAACTTAGTGACTCCGAACCACGCAACGGATTTTGATACCATAAAAAATGGTGATGGTCCGATGACCTCATACAGGTGGCAGGAACGCGCTGGCTGCATGCCGCTTCCAACCGGTCACTTTGGAAATCCATGGAGGAGGCCTACGTTCAGCAGGTGACTTGTGGCTGAGATGATGACCTTACACTGTCATGTAGATAATGTTTTACAGCACATTTTTTTGCACAATGCATTCTGATCGTAACTCGTGCGTAGCAGGAGCGGGTCGCTAGTCTTCTTTATCTTGACATGGTATAAAGTCGCAATTTTTTCATGTCTGGCCGAAATTTTTATAGTGTATCTTTAGCCGCCCTTTCCTCTAAACCACGCAACGGATTTGGATGCGGTTTTCACTGTCATTTCATCATCATCATCATCATCATCATCATCTCAGCCACAAGAAGTCCACTGTTGAACATAGGCCTCCTCCATGGATTTCAAAGTGACCGGTTGGAAGCAGCATGCAACCAGCGCCTTCCTGCCACCTGTATGAGGTCATCGGACCATCTTGTGGCTGGTCGTCCTACGCTGCGCTTGCCAATACGCGGCCGCCATTCGAGAACTTTTCGACCCCATCGGCCATCAGTTCTCCGTGCTATGTGCCCTGCCCACTGCCACTGCAACTTGCTAATCCGCTGGGCTACGTCGGTTACTTTCGTTCGTCTGCGGATCTCCTCATTTCTGATTCGATCACGCGGAGAGACTCCAAGCATAGCCCTCTCCATAGCTCGTTGCGTGACTTTGAGCTATCTTATAAGGCCCATAGTAAGCGGCCACGTCTCAGTGCCATAAGTCATCACTGGTAACACACATTGATCATACACTCTCGACTTCAGACTGTCATTTAGAGATTTTTATGTGCTTTCTATTCCGATTGTACCCGCGCGAAGATGTATAAAAGCGAATAAAACAAGGTACTGACAGGGTAGTAGTTGTAGTAGCGGTGGTCGGGCGCGTCGTGCAGCGGCACGGTGATGAGGTTGGTGCGCGCGCGCCGCTCGGCCGCCGCGCCGAACTGCTGCGCGCGCGGGTCGTTCGCCGCCGGCGCCAGCTGGCCGGGACAGACTGCTTCAGACGTTGCGGCTCAACTGTCGCGAGCTCGCTTGCGCGATCGCTGTCACTTTTATCAGACTTTACAGACGGAAGGTTTTCGATTTGACTCTTTTTTTGTTACCTCAGAACTCTTTCAACTGTGAACCGATTTGAACGATAATGAAACGATATGCTACATATTGGTCCTATTCAAATCAAAGCCGAAGTCTGATGTTAGAATCTAACGGAGCTGCTCTGATCAGCGATAGATTCGACGGAGTGATATGCACAGACGTTGAACTTAATTGAATCTTGGACTTTGATTAAGGAGCCTCCTTTGAGTAAGGGGTCACACGGTCGAGGCCCAATCGGAACAGGCTCATCAATCGAGTAGAAAAAGTGACATCGGTCGACCTAGACCCAGCCCAGGGGGAGTTATGGCCCCCCTGAATCCCTGGATCCACCAGTGGTTTGATTACATAGTTGAAAATGCGAAATTCACTCACACATTTGCGGTTAAGTAACTGAAATTTCACAAAATGTAAATAACCCATAATACTAACTACAGGCACACGACGATTCGAGTGTTTATCATAATAATTAGGACTCATGTCACTAAGCGATGCTTAACGAATGGTGGTAATGGTAGTTACCGCAATAGGTTTGACGAGGGCGAGCGCGGGCGGCTCGGGCTCCGTCTTCGGCTCGGCGCCGGCCGACACGTGCCGGTGGTTGATGTGCGCCTGCAGGTCGCGCTGCAACACGCAACACTAGCGGTCAGCTCGCCCCACACAACGGCAGCCAGTCACGTCGCACAATAAATATATAATAAAGTGTATTCATCCATACTTGTCTTATGAGGTAAAAAAAATGCTAACCGCTTAAATAAATCAAATCGAGGCTATCAATAGAAGAGGTTATTTGTAACTTGTTGCTTTTGAATGTTTAATTAATATAAATAAATAATATGTCGGAGAAGGGGCACTGGGAAGGCTCGCTTATCAGACATTGTGATGGGCAAGCTAAGGAGATCGAGTAATGAGACAACGGAGTTAAGTAATTAAGTCAACCTTATAATCAGCGAACAGTTTCAATCAGTTGGTACGGGGTAACGTGGACAGTTCCGAGGTCGGACCAATACGTCGAGCGTCTAGCGCAGCCAGCAAGAGAGTGCCCGGGTCTTGGCCCACCTGACTCCGTCCTAGCACAATGCCAGGTCAACCGGTCCGGTGTGACATCACAGAGGGATCGGCCAATAATAATCAACCGCGCGTTGCGCTAGCGTTGAGTGTCCGTACTCATGACCGTCCTGTCTCCGACAAATACAATAAACGAAGTTTTGATGGCAAAAACTGAAATTTGAGGTTAGATTGTTATTTACTACTTAAGACAAGTAAGGGTGAATACGGTTTAATGCTATATCATAATCATAATACGCTAATCGTGGGTAGAGTAACCCATATCATCATATCATCATGTTCCTTTCGCCCCTCAGCGGGGGCATAGGGCTCTTAGCACACTTTTCCATTTGGATCGATCTTGCGCGGCAGATTCCAGATCGCTCCAGCTTAAACCGGCTGCTGCGGTTTCCAGCTCTGTTGAGCGACGCCACGTTGTTTTCGGGCGGGTTCTCTTGCGTCTTCCAGTTGGGTGCCAGTAGATAGCCCTGCTTGGGCAGATGGTCATATCCATATAAAAAAGTTTATTTACCTGCGAGAGGTAAGTCCTTCGGCAGCCAGTGTTGCCGTACCGTGTTCCGGAGTGAGTGCACATGAACACTGTGCCCAGCCCTGTCTGCTCCACTCTCAGGACCTGAACAAATGATCCAACATATGTACAATACTTCTAGTTTGGGGCAGTCCATTAATCATGTGACCAAAATCACATGTATTTTTTTGTACAAAGTATCTTAAAGTTTTTTGCTCACACAGCACTTCAGTTCAGAAATCGTGCATTCAACAAAAAAATTAATACACGTGATATCTCCCTACATCCCCTTCCCCACTTTGGATATTTCATGATTTTTTTTCCCCAACCTCCCTTTCGAGCCTTCCGTGATTAATGGACGATCCCTTTCCTAACAGCTATTGTCATTTTTCATGATCTTAAGAAACACAAGTGACACATATACTGTTGATGCAAGGAGTGAGATGCATGAAGATTGCCGAAAGCCATTAAAAAAGCTGAAGTTCAGTGAATCTGTAATGTAATCAAACCACTTAGACAGGGACAACAAGAAGACTTGCAGTAATAGCCCGCTTATTGTATTCCTAGTGAATTTACTCTAAATGTACCTATTCATTTTATATTGTGGTGAAAATTGTGGATGTTATTATATGTATAAGTATGTATTTATCAACTTAAGAATGTACATAGGTTGTCCAATACCCATAGTACAAGCTTTTCTTAGTTTGGGACTAGGTCAATTGGTGTTAATTGACAGAATATATAAAAAAATTTGTTAAATATTAAAGATTTCCATATCAAGTCTAGGCAAAAACTTACTTTTTCTCTGCAGCGTGGACAGTGTGTATGATCGGACCTCGCGCAGGATAGGCAGAATACGTGTTTGCAAGGTATCTGGAACATAGTCATTATTTTGCTATGTTTTTGCTAAGATCTAAAGCTTGAAAAAGCATGTATTTTTGGTTTGCACATGCATCAAATGCTCATACTCTCAATTTAACTAACTAGCTTTTGACTGCAACTTCGTATTTGTGGAATATGGGAGTCAGCATCTCTCTTGGCTTCTAGGCAATGTATCAAGATAAAACACACCAGATTTTAATTTTGAGCAATGCAATAGTCAAAACTGCATTCAATTTCATACAGTATTTTTTGCGTGATGCACATACAACAATAAAGTCAGACAGACCAAAATTCTAAAGATGATTGTTTTGGCTTCTCACGACCAGACATTAGCCAGTTATAATTTTATTATTACGTATGTAGATATATTTAGATGATTGCTTTTATTTTATTACCTCTTTTCAAAAACCTTTTTTTCCTTTCTTTAGCTATTTAATAAGGCCCAATTCCAGCTGTAGGGTGCTTTAGTTACTTACCATTCTACCATAGATAAGAATAGGCTTTGAGCATATATCGCAACAATAAATCATAGGGTTTAGGACTTTCTCTCCGATGAGTGTGGCTCGGTGACTCCAGTCCAGCCTCAACATGGGTTCCGGGGGACCACGCTGCAGTGTTGTGAACACAGGGGCTTCTAGTTGAGATATGTCTGATGGAACTTCCACTGGAAAGAAAAAGTAAGTCATGTAAAAAACATAGTCCAGTAAAAAAAGAATAAAACAAGAAAGAAAATAAAACAAATCATATTGTAAGTACATATGGATTGAGATGGGATTCTACCAGTGCTTTGGAAACGGAAGATTCTGCTGAGAATAAACTCAGCACCTTGTTTTTCGTCTATCATATCAGAATGGCAAACCAAGTAGCTTATACTAAAAGAATAACCAATAGCCAAAAAGACGAAGTTTTATATTTACAGCTATCCCATCTCTGGGTCGAAATGGGTTCAACCAATGACGACATTAGGAACTGTCGGCACGGTAAGTAAGTTTGGCAGATAAAAGGTTTTGTTGTAAATAAGTTAGCCACCATCAACATTCAATATACTCACGTTTAGGCGGTTCAACTTGTTCAATTTCCTCCTTAGGCTCTTCAATCACGGACTCCTCCTGCTCTTGGGATGTTTCTTCGACGGAGCATTCCTCCTCATCAGAAGACATCACCTTGGGTACCTTTTTGCCTCGCCCACGGCCTCTCCCGCGACCTCGGCCGCGGCCCCTGCCTCGGCCACGGCCCCGGGCATTTCTCTTCTCACTATTCATTTACAATTTATACAGAAAACTAACAGTTAAGCCGTCAAAACGGCGCCCTCAGTTTTGTTGACACCTAACCTCTCCTTTTTGAATGCTAAAAAGCAATAATTCTAACAATGCTATATCTTTTCAAAATCAACCTGAACATTTCTTGGACATAACAAACAAATTGTTTCGCTAAATATCTAACGGAATACTCTATTTATCGCCTTTCTGTCAGTGATAGCCTCTAACTAGACGCGACAGCAAACCAAAAGCAGAAGCAAGTGACGGACGCAATGCAATTTTGACGCAAACGAATGACAGACAAACGAAAATTGTTTTTTTTTTGTTCGGGCGTATTTCAATGTTTATTCAGACAAACAGCACAAACATAGAACACATCCAACATGACATCGAAAGGGATCGTGTGAACTATATTTAATTAATTAAAAGTTGGTTCATATAGGGCTGTGTAGATCGGCTATAACAGTGAAAGGGTTCCAATTCTCTTATGGAACCCTTGAAAATTATTTACGTTCTATGTCATTTAGTCTATGGATTCTTGCAAAACGTCAACTGTCAAACGAAATTTGAATTCACCGCTCCACGTTTACAGCAAAACTTTCGTCGGAAGAAAATCCAAGGTTTTCTTCCCTTTTATATCCAGCAAATGAAAGATAATGGGTGAAGTAGAATATCCAGTTACCTTGGTAAGTACAGATATTTATTATTATAATTCATTCGTTTTCAAGGTTTGTCATCATTTTATGTTGCTTTATTTTGACGAAGTCCACTGCAAAACGTAAATTAGTATAGATGATGATGTTTACCAGGACATCACTAACTAACTGTGATGTTACCGCCTTTGATATAGTAGTCACTGCGACTTTGGTGACCGACGCGTCAATTGTAAAAGTGTAAACGTTAGGTAGGTACTTTTGAGGTTAGGTTAGAAAAAAATAGTAAACAAGACTTAATACACTTAGCGAATCGACCAGACAAAACACTAGGAGGATGTTCAAGCAATATGAAAACAAATGGCTTGTCAACATTCTAACATCATCATGTCTCTAACAATTTATTTACTTGGGTAGTGTTGGGTAGTTCCATTCAAAACAAGCTTGTATTTCCTACGTAAGATCCTAACCTAACCGTTACTTCTAATAATATTAATATATATACCTATGTGTTAAGGTTTTTTTTTAATATTTCTTAGTTAAAGAGTACTTAACCTGTGACAGGAATTTATAGGTTTTATACGTGCTAATGCATGTTGACTACTATTTCCCGCGTACGCCGCGATGTAGTCAATATAGATTAGTAGGTAAGTGACGCGTGCCACTCACCCGCTCCCGCGGGCGCCGCGCACACTTTGGAAACCTCTGTCCTATGGTCATTTTCTGAGTGCCCAGCTATCCATATTGTCCACTTAACCATACCATAAAAACGTATTTACCAATAGTTATGCAGTTCCAAAAGCAATCTTATGATAAATAGTACAGTGTTGATTTTCTAACTACAGGGGTAGGTATGAAGTTGAAAAGTAAGGGTATGAATACTAAGCTTAGGTATTTTATGTCTTTCATGAAGTTTACAGAAGTGCCACAAAAACAAAATATATTTTAAGTTAATTTTTCATACTATATATATATATATACATATTTTAAAACCATATACCTACCTATGAGTAGCTCAACATAAAATAAACTTAATTAAAATTTGTTCAGTAACCTAGCTGTGAACTTGTAGCAAACAGACAGACAAATAATAATAAACAGCAATTTTCTTAAAGCATTTATTATCGTTTTTATATTTGTAGAAATTCTTATTAGGTTTTAGGAAGATTTAATTCCAATTAGGACCTATTTGTTAATACAATTTTCACATAGCTTTCTTAGTAAATTTTATATAAATTACAAACCCTACTTCCTACTAAGTAATGATGTTTGTATATTTGTTCCTAGATTACGCTTAAACGGCTGGACGAATTTAGATGAAATTCAGCAGACCAATAGATAATTTCCTGGATTAAAACATAGGATACTTTTATCCCAGGAAACCAAATAAAACCATGCGGGTGAAGTCGCGAGTAAAAGCTCCTGCTTACAAAGTGCTTCTTTGCCAAAAAGAACTGTTATAAGAATATATGTATTGTGTATATTGATTGAAAAAAATATTTTACTTGATCTATCTACAAACCAAGCTATACTCGGTGGGCTAGCTAACCTTTGGTCTCTTGTTTTTTTAAATTATCTTTTTTCTTGTGAAACATCTGATGATTTACATGAGTTCAGGGAACCAGCCTAACATTTGTGATTTATTTATTATAATGCTATTGTATAATTTGTTTATCTTTAATCATTCATGAGGTCAATGTCAATGGCTCCTGTAGCCTAACCGGTAGAAATAAATTAAACTTGTTTTTTGGGGAAATAGGTATGTGGATATGAAGGCAGAATTACTTAATATACAATGTATTTCATTTGGGAAGGTATACAGTCAGTGGCTTGCCTACCCAGGGGCTAGGCAGTGCCGTGCCCCAGGGCGCTCAAGTTCGGCGAAACAAGACTGTTCAGAGGGAACAAAGCTCTTTCGCCCTGAGGGGGCTCAAGCGGCGGTCGTCGTAGTGGTGTCATCACTAGGTCCCACGGCACCGGATCCAACCGGCTTGAGGAACATAGTGAGGAGGTTTATCGAGTATTCCCCCTCAGGGGGCGAGTCCTGAATTTCGCCTCTTTTGGCGAAATCCGCAAATGGATTATCCTCACTTAAAAAAAAGGGCGCTCAAGTTCAGGGGGCCCCTGGCCAGCATCCCTCTAACTCTAGATGTCATACTCGCAAATATTCTCTGACCACCAGAACTAAATACCTATTTATGTAATACTAGCGGACGCGCGCGACTTCGTTCGCGTGAAATAAGTACCCTATGTCCGTCAGGAATAGTGTAGCGTAGCTTCCTATTAGTTAAAGAATTTTTGGAATCGGTTCAATAGATCCAGAGATTACCCCCTACATACAAAGTTTACCTCTTTATTTCATTAGAGTAGATAGTGTAGATTAGTGTAGATGTAGATGACTATAGGGCCCCATTTGTTTTTGCCCCAGGGCCTATGGTCACCAAGCTACGCCACTGGGTCTATCACCATACGAAACACAGTATCAAGGTACTATCACACCAGGATTTTGTGAGAGTGTAGTACTCCGGTCGAGCCGGAAAAGTTTATTTTGATTTATTTGCATGTGTTTTTTTATACAATGTAGAAAGGCGAACGAGAAAGTGGGTCACCTGATGGTAAGCGATCACCACCGCCTATAGACACCCGCAACACCAAAGGGATTGCAGATGCGTTGTCAACCCAGAAGGCTAATTTGGAATACGTCTTGTGCCAGTAATTGCACCGGCTGTCTTGCTCTCCGCGCCGGAACACAACAGTGCAAGCACTGCTGCTTAGCGGCCGGATTAGCGGGCAAAATGGTGGTAGCGGTCCGGACGGACCTTGCACGCAGTCCTACCACCCGCAAAATGATATTGATTATTGAAATGTGTATGGATTGTACATGTTCTGTTTCTCCCTTTATCTATATTTATTACGCAAGTGTACAGTTGAGTGGCCGGAGGAGGCGATCCCGGTCAGGGCCGGTTGTCGCTCCAGTCCGGCACGGCACGGCAATGGAACGGCGTTGCTACGCGGCCTGGGAAGTAATTTTCTGAGCGCAACAGCGGCGAGCTCGACGCTGGGGCAGCGCCGCCATCTGCACCTGTCATGCTCTAGGGCAATTTTCTTAACCTGTGGTCCGCGGACCCCTGGGGGTCCGCAGTCTTATCTATGGACCATTTAACAATCATAAATAAATGCCACCAAAAGTCTTGTAATCGCTACGCACGCATATTTTATGCTAACTTGTAGTACTAAAATAATTGGTCCGAAATTTATTGCTGCTTTTTTTATTAAGGGGGTCCATAAAATTGTGCGTGATTTCCTAAAGGGTCCGTGGACAAAAAAGGTTAAGAAACACTGCTCTAGCGCGCTAGCTCGCGTGAGCGAGACAGGGCGACGCCTCGACGTCGAGTTCGACGCTGATGCGTTTAGAGAATAACAGTGCTGGCATGATGATGGAAAGCGCTGGAAATTATCGCGTTCATCGAATTAAATTTAGTTCGTTGATATTTTTTTCTAGTTTAGTATTAATTATTAATAAATGATGACGAATAAATGACGATGCGGATTCGGGACTTCCGAACTTCACACATGAATAGTGTATAGATTGAGACGTTATTTTGCGCTTTTTGCGTTGTTTGTTTTATTTCTTTATTGGAGTATTCAGCACAGGCGTTGTCATTTTTCACGATTGATGACACTAGGTTCGCGGATTAACAAATTAGTTAATTCCATTTATGTCTTCACATACGACCTAGATTAGATAGACTTTTGCCCCTTAAAATATCAATTAATACCGATTAAGTTAATGAATAAATATTTATTATTTATGTAAGCAATACATAATTATATGACGGGTACGCTTTCAAATCGTAGTCACAACAATACTGTTCGTTGTATTAGTTATTGTGTTTAGGTCCCCATAAGGGTCGGGGGGACCTAAAGGCGAGAAACAGATCAGCGATTCTCTTGGGACCGCTGGTTCACACGAGGGGAGGGGATCACTTACCATCAGTGGCACGTTTCACGAAGCTACAAGTTACAATTTTACAAGTCTAAACCGGCACAATTGGTCATTATGCCCATTGGTCATTATTGACCAATGTTGCCGGTTTAGACTTGTAAAATTGTAACTTGTAGCTTCGTGAAACGGGCCACAGGTGGCATGCGTGCTTGTTTGCCTGAAATAAAATATTTCATTGAGTTTCTTGCCGGTAGCTTCTTTTCTAGTTCTTTTTTCGAACCGGTGGTAATTTTTCTATATTTCGGACATTTAAACATGAGTGCTAAGTGAGTGTTGTAATCCTAATCTCAATAAAGATATTTTGACTTCGACTTAAACATCCAAGTTAATTTCTGCCTACAAAGCGCCTGGGAACAGATAAACCAAAGATTATTAAATAATTATCTGAAGATTTCACGATCTGCTGATTGGACTTTAAACAATGAAAATTCATTTCATTTGTATTGTTGTGGAAAGATTTAGCATAATCTAGTTAGTTGATTACTACGAATCAATCACGCGCAGGAGTCATGGGCGGTCGTTCTCTTCCGTAGCGCTGACATTGGCGGCGCGAGCGCAACAATACAATAGAAAAACGAATCAAAGCTACAGAATTGTTCACTCATGAAGTCGCGCCTCTTTCTCTCTGATATTTTAATACAGATACGTTTAAAACAATGTAGAAGGCACTTTGGACTAAAACTTAAAGTTTCTATATCATAAGATGAGACTGTGACATACAGACGGACGGGCAGCGGAGGCTTGGTAATAATACAGAATAAATAATGGTATAAGCACAGACGTTTCATTTCGAATGTTTATCCGTATTCATTCGCGCGCGCTGCAACTCGATTGTGCGGGCCTCAGCGCAGTGGTGCGCTAATATTCTTGTAGCTCCGCGAAGTAAACCGCGCTTAGTAATAGGGCCCCGTCGACCGTTATTGACACCTTTTAGGTACGGAATCATTAAGAGGAGTGTGAACCCAGTCCCAAAACGCGCTCCCCATACAAACGGCGATAACGTTTTCCTCCCTCTAAACCTTAACCTATGGCAATGGTTTTTTGGTATGCTGTCCTTATGCCTTAGAACCAGGTTTGTATGTTTTGATTTTTGAAATATTCTTCATACATTTGACAATATTTGCATTTTAGGTGTTTCATACAAAACAATAAAGCGTGAATATTTTTGAAACTATTAAGAATATTTAAAAAATCGAAACATACAAACCTAGTTCTAGAGCAGAATGACATCAGACAGAAAAATCGTGTCTATAGGTTAAGGTTTAGAGGGTAGAAAACGTTATCACCGTTTGTATGGAGAGCGCTGGGTTCACACTCCTCTTTAATGCCTCTCATTTCACCAATTCTTCTGATATTTCGGTGAACACTAATTAATCTTTTTTGTAAGGGTCAAACGCTCTATGGTTCACCCATTAACTGACCTCTACCACTCGCAATTTGTGACCACACATAACCCTGACTGCCAGGGTTGCCAGATGGAAGGACTAAGATATTAGGGCGAAACTTCAAAAAATGTATGATTATTGTCGGGACAAATAAATAATTACAAATCTAAACGGTACTTTATGTTATTGGTTGAAGTGATTTTAAAACCGCGCGGTAATTTTAAATTTCAGTTTTGTTAAAAACTTAACAAGAAGCTGTTTGCCCTAACATTTTGTATTTTGTCGGGATTCTGGACATCATATGAAATGTCATGACACTCCAGACGAAACCCGACCTTCTGGCAACCCTACTGCCGTGACAGAAGAGGGAATCTCTAAGCGGAACATCGACGAGCTCGACGCTGAGCTAGCGCCTTGACTAGCTCTAACGCGCTAGCTCGAGTGAGCGGAACAGGGCGATGCCTCGACGACGAGTCCAACGCTGGTGCGCTTAGAGACTAACTGCGATCAATTGGTTGACCTAGAAATATGCACCCGATATCAAAACAAAATACCTTTTGTAAAATTAGCAAGCTATTGAAAGTCGGTCGATGATTATGTGTAATCTAATTGATTTTCGCATAATTAACGAGGTGATTGACTGATTACTGCCACTTTATCTTATTTTGCAAATGTTCTCTGAACTGACACTAATCACTTTTATATTTTTTTGTTTTGGTAGTGACGTAGCCATTCTGTAAATGCACCTTTTAGCTCCTGACGCGAAAAGAGCGGATTACTTTGAAACCTATATTCTGTGATCATCGCATGGCTCTCCAATTATCATAAACTTAATTCGTTGGGACCTATACACTGTTGTCGCATCGTGCGGCATCAGTTAACTTTGTCCGTAAACCTTTATAACATCATGTAACGAGATCCAAAATTGCACTATACTCAATTAACAGATATGTTTGAAAAGGTTAAGTAAAAGAAAATATATTCTTAATTGATTCTTACTTGAAAGCAAGAGGTGGTTTTTAGCCTTATTTGATGACACAAGTAAGCGATGTCTTCCTTGGTTAATTTTATTACATTGAATATAAGCACAGGATTCTTTATCCAAAAGGACCCATGCTAGATAAGATATGTTTGAATGGACTTTAAGGGTCTAAGCTTGTGTGTGTTTGGTTCACTTGATCAAGACTTTGGAAGATAATCCCAGTGTGTGGGCTAAGTTTTACCGTTTTTTAATCTCCGAGGAAAAAGGATGGGTGTTATAAATTTGAAGCCTATGTGTGTTTGAGTATGTATCTACCGTGTGTATAGTTCTCAAACGGGTGAAAAGATTTTAAAGCGGTTTTTTAAGCCTGTTAAAAATAACAGTATTTCTTTAAATTACACTTATAATAACGGTTATTAAATTTACTGTCTTATTAGTCATGCCATGGTATTGTGCAGTCAGCAGTGGAAGAAGCTGAACACAAAGAGAAAAGAGGATCGAAAGAGAAAAGGGACATGAAGAGCTTATGTCATATAGATAAGATACTTGACTTATCTTGTGTAGAATGCAGGCTTCTGTGTAAATCTTTTTGACCTTTTCTTGTATGTACATCTTGCTATTGACTGTATTTATAATATCCGCGCCTACTAACAATCGTTGCCTGTTATTTTTAATGTCATAACCGCCATTTTACAATTTGCAGAGGTTTTAAATTTTTTAAAACCAGTACCGCGCAGTTGTAAGAATTCGGCGAGATCATAAATAATTCTTCGGACCCTCTCAATATCTTTCAGCGGTTCGCTTTGCTTTTATTACACTCTTAGAAATTCAGTAATATAACAGTCAGTGCCGATTAGCGAAACAGTTGTAAAATTAAACTTTGGCAAACATTTTCTGGCTTCCCAGAATCATAGCAACTTTCCTGCTGACGTCAGAAGAGGTTTCCTTCGGTACGGTACGAAAATAGTCGCTTTTTTGTTCTGATAAAAGCATTGTAGCATTGTGCTGCCACGTTTTTCCGATATCCGAAACCTTTAATTTATGATGCTTTTTTTAGCAGAAACGTTTGCCCAATGAGTTAAGTATATCCTTTACGTTAACGGTTATGCAAGGAGTTGGCGTTTTAGGCAAGTAGGAGCCCGGCGCAACTAAATTTACCATCTGACAGTAATTAGCCGCATTTGGCAGGCATTACGCGATTTAGACAGGCGTACTACCTGTGCTTGCCTGAGATAGGCATTTTGAGTTTCGCTGATCTTACTAAAATGTTGAAGCTCAGGTACATCTTACAATCATGCAAGCCCGCGCTCGCAGTTAGTTTTTTATTCTCGATGTAGAGTGTTATTTTTCTGAAAAATCTCTCAGTTTTTGCATCCTCCCTTTACATAGGTGGGAACGCTAAAACCAGAAATAGAATCCAAGTTCAAAAACTAAGGGTCTACATATGACATGATCTGGTGAATGTTAGGGTCAGATCAGGAGCGATATCGTGTGGTGTGGAGGCTTGTCACCTGATAAACCTCTCGGACAAGACAGATAAAGACCCGACCACATCAGGCATCAGATAGTGTCATCTGTAAACCACAACTTTTGATATCGCATTTCATTTCTGAGTATACGCACAACGGAGTTTAATAAACGAAGAGAAACTTGCAAAACTTGATTGTAATTTAATAAGTTTCTTGATCTAGAGTTATTATTAGTTTGTAAAGTTCTTGTAACATTACGTTATGTAATAGTTAGTAACCATACATCAACGCCTGTGTTTGTGGCTAGGCTTGGCTCCCTCGATTATGGCAGGCACCGGGCAGTGCCCTCCTTTCACCTTCAGAACAGATGGCGCGTCTGCCCGAGGAACCCTGAACTCAATCGCGACCTGAGCCTTGCCGTTTTATTTGCTCAGATACTAACTCATGCAAATGAGCCTATAGTTTACTGCGCACTGGCATTTATGGAAACGGTAGTACCTAACGCACGGAATAAAATGACAATTAATCCGCTCTTGTTTACGTTGGAATGGTCTTTTAATCGAGAAAAACAAACGATTTAGATGGAAAATAGGCATCGTCTAGACCTAGAATTTTCTGCTGAAAACTACTTACTGTTAATTTACGGTCTACCATTGATCAGCACTGAAGAAATAGTCGTCCTCTAAAAAACAACCTCGAAAATTTCCATTTTGATACGATCTGAGTAATCTTTCACAAAATGGGTTATATATATGAGATATGAGCGAAGAGGTCATCGGTGTCATGACGCTTAAGACTGATAGATATCATCATGATTTCTGCATAATTAATTACTTTTCGGTACACTTCATAAAACCATTATATTGCCAATCCCACTGTTAGTCTAAGGGCCATTGGTGCAGTATGATAATTAAATATAGGTACTTAAGTCTTAAATCTAAATAGAATTTATTAGTAGCTTGACACCTCATTTAATAGCTTAAATAATTCTGCATATATTAGTGTTTATTTACGGCTAAGGCTCGCTTAAGCGTTCCATTTATTTTGCTTTTGCCCTAAATTTGCACGTATAAATTTATTTCGACGCTTGCTTGCTTATTGATGTTGCTATGATTGACTTTAAATGTAGCTAGTTTCACTTTTTAATGTTTTAATAGTTTGATTGAAGTGAAGTGAGGCCGAATCGGTTTAAAGAAGCAGGAGTTAGCTAGGAAGTTAAGCAACAGTGCTTGCACTGTTGTGTTCCAGAGTGGAGAATAAGACAGCCGGTGAAATTAGTTGCACAAGAGGAGTTTCATCTTAGCCCTCTGAGTTGGGAACGCATGTGACGCACTTGCTTGTTTGCCTTCCTATTTTATTAAAATAATTTTACTATGTTTAAAACACATGGAAATCCATTATATTGTATTGTGAATCAGTCGACATCAACGGACTGTTTACATTAAGTACACTCTGGTTTTTCTGAAGATAACTGCTGGTGTATGATTGCAACTTTTGCAAGTTGGACTTGTTGCAGTTACTGTGTTCCCATTGGTTACTAATAAAGTATTTAGAAAAACTGTATTTTAGTTTTTAAGTTAACTTAGTGTAATGGCCAACTATTGTGGTCGTTAAAGGCTACGATTTATGGCCACCATACGTCAAGTGCGTATCAGATCAGATCGTAGAGGCGCTCGTGGGTTCGAAGCTTGTTGCCTTGCGTATCAAAATAAGTCTCCCATTCTGTTTAATCCTACAACGTTCGTAGTACTTGATGGATGGAGTCATTGTTTTCACGACTGTATCAATGTTATGGTTTAAAACCAATATTTATGTCCTGTCTACTCCAAATGACCGACGTGAAAGAACATTCTCGAACATCTATAAAACGGCTCAAACATGAATGGTCAATAATGATGTCATTTCTGTAAACTCGCCTGACTATTTAATCTGTTGACTGTGTTTTGAACTGAGAAATGTTGGCTACTGGACGCCAGCAGACCGAATGTGTCTCCGCATGATTATTTTTCTACAAAATGGATTGCCGCTGGCAACCACCGCGCCATTCACAAGAACTGTGCCAGAAGTGTGCTTAGTGAAGATTACGTACACTTGTACAAATGCGAAGTGCGAAACAATGGTGCCTCCAAACAAAAACCAGTTCGAATCGGTTCAGCAAGGACGCATGACTCAACTTTGAGTTATTTATATTATTTTATCTGATATTGCCATTTATTAATACTTAAAACAATTTTAAATTCGCTCTTTTAAAAAGGTTTTATTGCATTCTGTTATCATTTTTCTCTGATAACCAGAACCAGTCCTGGATAGATTCCATATTTTGAAATTGCAACAAAGTCAACAAACAGGCTGCCTCGGAAACTAGGGTAGCGACTCCCAAGTAGCACAGTAAGCGCTTATATAGAAGTGATCACCTCTATACAGCTACTATACAGCTTTTATAACGCTTGCGTGCCACTTACGACTGTAACCTATTCCTTTGGTTTACAATTCAAAGTTTGTCACAATCTAAAAACGTGTACATAGCAGTCGAAGATAACCTTACCTGTCCAATTAACGACAGAATTGAGGGAAATTGTCTGTGATCGAAAGGGGTCGATAGATATATCAAATTGATTGAGTAAGTTTAATTTGACAAACGTTCTCAGTTCCATCTTTAATTGTCACTTATGTATTTTTGGCTGTACTTGTAAGGGTATCACCATATATCAATTGGGGCGGCATCGACTAAAGCGTCGATAGATGTGGTTAGGCCATAATCGATCTTTTTATTGTTCACCCGTGTTCATTTTCATCTTTATGTTGTAGTTAACTGGTAGAGAATGCACATTAGCATTAAGTCTGCAAATTGCAATTGCTTTTGCAAGTTTGCTATGCAGCTTAAATAAATAGATAAGCAGAATAGTAAAGTATTTATTTAAGATAATTATAAATCCATAATGTTTCAGTGACGGTGATTATACGGTGCTACGAGTATATGGAGTGCTTAAAGTGCATGTTCAGAACGAAACTGCATTTAAAGGTTTAGAGCATTAGTAGAGCGTAAAACATTCTAATACGTCTTCACGGCCAACCAACAAAAATATTGGTAGTATTAGTAGGACTATCTCATTCAGACTTAATTTCAAAAATGATGCAAATTTCGTATTATGTGCCCACTTGCCTTATGACGTACTGCAAGAATGCATCTATCTAAAATTTCTCATGAAATCAAGTAGGTACCTAATAACAGAAAGTTTCGGCTATATTTTAACATTGTCAGCAATATTGCTTAGTGATAACGTTGATATTGGTCACGTGGCAGATAATAAGTCACAGCTAAATTGAAGAAGTGCAAATCTGTGACCTCAGAATCTCGTGCAACTTCTGACGCAATGACTTCTTAAAGTTGCACCATGGACAACTGAAACAAACTTATTTTTATTTACTTACGCTCCTGATTACGTGGATAATATTGACATGATCAATATGGTCCACGTTTAAATTAAAAAATATATAATCACCTCGTCGTTATTTCGAATTGGCGAGTTTTGGCCAACCTTGGCCCAGATAGTACTGTTAATACTTTAATATCTCACAGGGATAAGGAAGTATTAAATTTTGGATCGAAATTTGTCTCTAATTTAATTAAGATAATAACTTTGATCATAGTACGACGTATCTTTTTACCGAGTACCGAGAGAGTGTTAGAGTTTGCTGTCCTAATTATATATTATTGCTGTGTTTGTACATTTTGTCAAGTCTCCCTTTCGTTCGTGTCGTCATCGTCCACTTTCAGTTTAATATTTAGAATCCCAGGGATATCATAGAAAATCAGCGTCTCAGACAGTCTCAATTTACCGATGCAGTATTCTGAGTGAGGCCCTGTTTTTAGTACAATTTATTTTTGCAATATTTGTACTCTCCGTAATGTTATTTCCGTGTATTGAATAGATCTAAATAAATTTAAAAAAATGTTAATAGATAAAAAACACTCATTACTCATTCATTCATTACATATACTTAATATTAATGTCATTCAACATCTGTTGGCGGCGTTATAAAGAGCATTACAGTGCTGAGTGTTCTGGAAACCGTCTCTACTTGCGATCATCATAAAATAGGTAAATTTCTTACCATTTTTCTTTTTCTTAGGCTTCAATTTTATTACGTTTTTCTGGGTAGGTATGTCCTATTCTAATGCCCTTCTGCTCTGGTTTTTATTAAACGCCGATAAACTGATAGCATTGTTTAATGGATTTATTTTAGGTGGCGTAGTAATACTTTTATTGCGGGCTATTACGAGGGCGGTCTTTCAATATTATCAATGCTATCTAAGGCAAACAGTTTAAGTAGTGCAAGTGGATTCAGTGTTTACAATCGCCTTCCAAAATCGATAGTCGATCCGGCATTGACCTACTCCCTCGATTCGATTTAAATAATATTCGCTTGTCTGCAGGCATTTTAAATGCCGAACATTAATTTTGCGGTTATCCTTAAAATTATGCTTGCTTTTAGGGTGCCTTAGTAAAACTAGGGAGAGTTTTACGTTACGTCCGTTTGTCTATATGTCACAAACAATTTTACTTGAAAACTCAAAGCTGAGATTTCTTTCGAAGCACAACAACCATTAATTAAATTAGATTTTTTTAAGGTATCTCTCATATAAAAAATGTAACTAGGGGACTGGTCTAGCCAGGGTATTCTTTTATCCTACAACGTCGAATAAGGTATAATTCTCAAGGTCACAATAGATAGCTTTTCAAAAAAAACGTTATATGTTCATTCGTGTCCATTTTAGAATTTGGTATACTATTTCGAAAATATTATGCTCATATCAAAGTTTCTTTCCACATCTCTTGCTTAGAGAAGTGCATTTTTTTAATAACGTAATTTGACGCTAATAATAGCGGAGTTTAATGGAAAATTATCACAACTGATAAGAATGAATCCTTGAAATATAGCCGACTAAAATGTTTATGTCTACTGAAAATAATAGAAGATGAAATGAATTTGAATTGAAAGCTACTAAACTTTGCAAAAGATCTAAAATATCGTTTGCAGTCGTGGCTAGTATGGCTACAGAACCCTACAGAGAGCATGGCCTACTCTTGCCTGTTATCTTTTAACACCTCGGAGGTTAATTAAAAAAGGTTTTTTTATTGTACACTTTAATACAAACACAAACACGTCTCGTTACAATGGTCCTATCTTTAAATCTTTACTGCATAATTACCGTAAAACTAACAATAAATATATAATAAATAATTGACATAAAACTTCGAATATACTAGACGTACTCAATGTGTAAGTGAAAAAATAATCTATTACTTATTTACACACTTCGAAAAATCAAAAATGGTGACTGGATACGGCAAAGAGCTCTTTGTTCGACTATGTACTTACTGGTATGTGCTATTTTTATGGCTATTACACATAATTATGCTAACACACACTCACACATACACCCATTAAGAACAATGCTTTAAACATAAATTATATATTGGCCAGCCTGAATACCATTCCAGCGTGCTTAATTTGTTTACTTTTTGCCTATTGATGCTTCACTAAAGACAGTTTACCAAGTTTTCCTTAACTTACAAAAAAAGCTATGCTTTCCATTGAATTCATTCGCTCGGCTTATACATTTTAATAAGATTCTTTGGATTCAGTGATTCAGGGTTAATATTGTTTTTCAATAAGTTTCGACTTCAGTTTACCCGGCCGTTTACATTCGGATGGATCATTTGAGGTTCAACAAACTAAAGATTATTTATTGACCTTTCGTGTCAGTATTAGATTCTAACGTAGAAAGCTCTATATTTCGTGTCAGGCGCAGACTAAAATAAATTATAATAATGTTCGTGTCGTACATTAGGTTCAACAACGACACACGTTAACATTCAAACTGTAAAACAATGACAGACACCGAATGTTATCGGGCTATTGAACTGTTCCCTCGTTACAGTGATAGCCGGTTGAACATTCTTGTGTGACAATATTAAGGCCGAAACCCCACTGCACCACACGCTACGCACGTTTCATATAAAACATAGCTGTAGTGTAGGTCAGTTTGTATTCGTGCGTAGCATGCGCCGCAGTGGGGTTTCGCCCTAAGGCGTAAAAAGGCTCTTTAAGACCGTCAACGCGTTTGCCATTCCTTCTGGTGTTACACATGTGATGTAATGTGATATTACATATCTAGGCAGTATCCTCCTTCCATCAAGTGGACTACCTGCCTGTCCGTCCATCTATATATATAAAATTCAAAGTCCTGACTGACTGACTGAATGATATATCAGCGCACAGCCCAAACCGCTGGACCTAGAGACTTGAAATTTTGCACATAGATACCTTATATAGTGTAGGCATCCACTAAGAAAGGATTTTTGGAAATTCTACCCCTAAGGGGGTAAATTAGGGGATGAAAGTTTGTATGAAAGACCGTCAGTTTTGAAGTTAGGATTTTGAAATTTTGTTGTTAGGCTTACGTAAAAAAATAAATTCATACGGGTCTCAGTGTTTTTGATAATTCCACCCCTGAAGGGGTGAAAAGGGGGATAAAGTTGTGTATGGAAAGGCCTACATTTTCACAGCAAAAATCACTACATTTATTATTTAGGCCTATAAAGAAACGAGTATATCGGGTGTTAATGGGATTACAACCCTTAAGGGGGAAAAGGGGGATGAAATTTTTTATTTGAGTTGTTCTTCACAATTTTTTTGTATTGAAGTAAAAATAACGTACGTGACAACGTGTTATTACTAAGCCTCTATTGCCACCCGTCTATCCGTCTGTCTGTCTGTCTGCCACGCGCAAACATGTCCTGACTGATTTGCGATCATCGTCCAACCGAAACTATTGAATCAAGAAAGCTGAAATTTGGAATATAGGTTTATTTTACAACGTAGGCATCCGCTAAGAAACCATTTTTGATATTTTTTACCTTTAGGGGGAAAACGGGGGTGGGGGTTGAACTTCGTATGAAAGTCTTTGTTGATTGAAGTTATAAACATGAAAAATTGAATTAGAACTACTGATCATATAACGTATTTCAGGATTTTGCATTTTTACATTTAAAGGGGGAGAAGCGGGGGTGAAAATTTGTAAGGACGTATTGATTTTTTTTAATAGGAGCTTGTAATTTCAAAATACAGCTACTTATCATAAATGAATAATGACGCGTCACAGGGTTTTATGATTTTCAAATTTGTAGGGGGAAACGGGGAGTAAAAGTTTGTATGGATGGAGGTATTGGGTTTTTAATAGGAACTTGAAATTTTGAATTTTAGATACTTATCATAAATAAATAATTGTGTGTTTCAGGGTTTTATGACTATAGAATTTTAGAGGTGGGAAACGAGGGTGAAACTTTGTATGGATGGGAGGTATCGGTTTATTAAAAAATAAGAACTTCAAAATGATTGTTTGTTTTAGGGTATTTGGATTTTTACATTGAAAGGGGGCAAAGCGGGTGGTGAAAATATGAGAGGGAGTGAGAGCACTTATAAGTTTTTTGATTCTAAAAAAAAGACATTTGTTTTCTGTAGGCCACGCGGGCGAAGCCGCGGGCAGGAGATAGTTATAAATAAATAATGAGATATTTCAGAGATTTTAGATTTTTAATTTGAAGGGGTAACACGGGGAGGGGGAAGTTTGTATGTAGGTATCGGCGTTTTTTAAAGGTAGAAACTTGAAAATTAAAACTATTGAGCATAAATAAATACCGCCGTGTTTAAGGGTATTTGGATTTTCACAATTAAAACGAGAGAAACGGGGTTAAAACTTTGTATGGAGGTATGGAGGCTTTTTCGAAGATATAAACTTGGAAGACATTAAGGGATGACAGTTAATGTTACAAAAACGAAAGTAATGGTGTAAGAGAAAAATGAAGAGGTTTCTGAATGTGTAATAAAGATTGGTAATGAAAGAGTTGAACAAGTGAAAGAATTTGTGTACTAGATAGTATGTTTACTGGGGATGGAAAGCACGATGAAGACATTGAAAGGAGAGTGAAAGCGGGAAATTGGGAGCTCTGTGTGTTTTTGTGAGCAGCCAGAATGTCGCATCCAGCAACGTGAACAGCCAAACGTGCCTTTTACAATGTTCGGCCGTTCACGATGCTTTGTTAGTTTCCACGTTGATGTATGGAAATGAAAGCTGGGTTTGCGAGAAGAAGCATAGGAGTAGAATAAATGCCGTCGAGATGCGTTCTCTGCGTAGTATGAGTGGGATCAAGCTGACTGAGAGAGTAAGAAATGGTGTTATAAGAGAGAGGTGAGGTCTGAAAGAAGATGTAGTGACTAGAATAGAGAAACAAATGTAACGTTGGTTTGGGCATGTTGAACGAATGGATGAAAGGCAATTATGTTACCAAATTTATGAAGGTGATGTGACTGAGCGAGTTGGTCGAGGGCGGCCTCGACGTACTTTTGTCAACCAAATTTGTGATGTCCTGAAGACAGGTCAAACCAGAAGTACATGGAACCGCCGAGCATGCACGAAGAGAGGAATGTGTGTGGAGGGAGCGAGGGAATATGCCAAGACCAGGGCAAATGACGTTTTGTGGTTTCTGCCTACCCCAAAGGGAAACAGGCGTGAGCTTATAATAATAATAATAAAAATAAACTTGAAAATTAGAATTGCAGCTGCTCATCATAAATAAATAACGATGTTTTGGGGTTTTCGGATTTAGATGTTATTTGTTTTCTGTAGGCCACGCGGGCGAAGCCGCGGGCAGAAGCTAGTCCTTTATAAAAACGTTCAGTACGTTTAAAATGCAGAAGATGACGCATTACTCGATTATATTTTCGTTTCACTTAAAATCATATGCAAGTTTGACCGTTAGTTTTCTCAGTTAATTTTTTTTTTGTATACGCAACGTCTATGCAAAAGTTCGTCACGTTTTACTCCTATTTTTAACCGTCGATGAGAAAATGTCGTTAATTTCCTCTAAATCCACTTGGATCCTTGACCGAATAACATCGATGGCCGTCCAATGTGTTTATTGGCTCGTTTACATGAAAACGAATTAAAATCTTACAGCATAAATCTGCCGTTACAAAATGGTTCAGCTATAACTGCGAGACTGCGACGTCTGGTGACCGGTATTCCAAGATTTCATTTAGTTTTCTGTGAGAATAAATGTTTGGATTAACGAAGATCTTAGCTTCATATACCTTACGAGATCTTTACTACGGTAAATAAGACGTTAATACAGTAACTAAGGGTCGTAATTTTAAACCGAGCTCAAGTTCGAGTTGCATACTAACATAGTAAGCTGGAGCTTGAGTTTTAAAACTAGGACCTACTAGAGAATTTAAAACTACAACCCTATGATCTTTTCTACAATAAGTAAGATGGCAACTACAGTGACTACAGTCTCTTACCAACAAAATTAAGATTTTAGTTGAAGTCATTAAAATCTTATTTAGGCACATATAGAGTAACAAGCTTCGTAGTGTAGGTCAATAAGTAAATCTCAATGATTTTCTTGCTTGCTAATTTATTTTCTCTTTGGAATGCCGTTCGTTTTTCAGTGGTAACTGTTTTAAATCTCGTTTTTGATTATACATGTGGTAACACTCTATTTTAACTACAAATGTAGTGTAATATTAAGAACGTATTACGCATCACGCACAAACAACCGGTCCATCGAATGATGTTGAACGTATATTTTATAAAAATATACTGGATCGGTGTATGTGAATTAAAGAGTATAATTAATTCGGCCGCGTGGACCGAAAATTTCCGGCACGCCTCGACTCTATATTCAAATCTAATCGCGTCACTAAATTTTGTGGTGCGAAAAACGTTCAGCAGTATTTATTGCTAAAACTTTCCACGCGAAACGCGGAAAAGCTCACGCGCACTTTGTGATGTTACCGGTTGGAAGACCTAGTGGTTTACAGAATTTATCGTTGACATCCCGTTATACCGTCTGGATTAACTTTCGCAAGGTCAAATCGATATTGCACTCGTTAACGATGTCACAAATTTGCTCTCTTGGAGGTTATGCGCGAAAATAAATCGCGTGGACCGGACCGGCCGGCTATTCTGCGTTAAATATTATTATGGCGTAAACCAATTATATATTTGTGAAGAATTAAGTAAGGGATTGACGAGTTGCAGAAAGTTCTCAAAAAGATGTTAATGTGCGCGGAATATTTTCATATTCAAAGTTCTGCAATATTGGAAAATTTCTACCAGCATGTCATAGGGATTCACACATTGCAGAAGATGCTCAAAAGCTACGAATATTTTTGTTTGGGATTATTTTTCCATTTAAAGTTTGCAATTTTAGAAAGTTTCTACAAGCATATTCTAAAAGTTGACTTTTCCACTTTTTAAGTTTCGCAATTTCGGAATGTTTTCACCAGTACATGATAGGGATTGAAAAAAGCAGAAAGTTCTTAAAATTTGAAAAGAAATTTGGCTAACAACCTGAGACATTAATCGGTTGTCTTAAACATCTAGTTATACTTAACTAATATTGAAACCACTCATAGATTAACCTAACAGTTAAAATCTTGACAATTCCCCTATTAAATGTACCTAAAAACTGTTGATAGTTTAAACTAGCCCTCGTTTTAATTTTAGGAACGGACATCAGTGGCAATTATTTCAATAATTATTACAACATATTTATTTTCTAAAAATAAATATTTTAGACATAATAAACACTCGTATCTGACGCGTACAAACATCGACATAGAAATAGCTACAACAATTTAGACTTCTGCATTCACCTCGGTCACGTGAACTGTGCGAGTTGTATTTGATTCGCTTGATATGAAATAGACACCCACTTACTATATTAACAAGTGACAATTCGACTATAGAGCACATCCTTTTTAGACCCTGACGACAAATATCTATTTCGGAAATGGCGAACTGTGTTTGAGCAGTAAGCTTAGTAATGATCTCTTGAAGACGTTTAGTAGTGCTCTCCAAAAACTAGGAAGAGGTACCTAACCTAGTGGCGTAAAAACCTTATAACCTGATTTAATTTGAGTACTAGATCTCTGTTCTCGGGAACACACTGCTGTCCGTAGCAGTGTTTAAGATTAGGGTAGCCCTAATGATAGCCGACCTCCGGTAGGAGAAGAAGAAGAAGTGCTTTCCAGGTTTCTCCATCAATCGTCAGCTCTTTAACCTCTCTTCACAACACGACACGAACCTTTTTCTTCACTTGGTCAATATGACTTCTATATGACTTATATGTTTGCGAAACGGGGCCACTATCACAAAGAAAACAGAACACTTAAAGGCGTTTGAGACGTGGTGCTGGAATTAGTGGAGGAAATTAGTTTGAGACGGTGATAATAACGAATGAAGGGGTTGTAATGAATGAGAGTGAAAGAGAAACGAACAAGATTGAAACAAAGATCGAGCACCATGTCCAAACGACAACTTTATTATTGGGATTAAATATACAACGAGGGATAAAATGAAAGTGAGAAAGGGGCAGACCTAGTTATGAAAAAAGTGCAAAAAATTGTTGTTTAAGGACATAAATACTTTGTGATAAAAGTACCATCTAGAAGTCGATTCGTCTGACCCTATCCATGACCTGTCGTTGCACAATGCGGAAATTAATCGTAACGTAGCTCGGACGTGTCCCCAATAATTTATTAACACCAGTGGCAAGGAACTAATAAACTATAGCGGAGGCGTTAATAAGCTAAATTATTCGCTTATTCTCTTTAGCATGATGCGCTTACTGTGAATGAGGAAATAAAATTCGCCAGACAAGGGCGCTTGTTTCCTGGCTGAATATACGGAAAGAAAAAAAGTTCCGCAATCGTTCGTGTAATCAATACTTGCCGGTCAACTTATTTGTTGAGACATTAATTGTCTTAACAAGTGGACTCTGTAAACTTTTTATTGCATTTGATAAGATAACATTCAGTTTCTGCAAATAGTATTATGTCTTCGCGACAAATTATTGCTCGTCTCTGCTGGATTATCGCAGAGATTATTATGTGCTGTGATTGTTTATTCTAGAAAAAAAAAACGTTTTGCTTGAAATAAGTGTTCAATTTCGTTAGAAAGATTAAAACTTAAAACTGTTTAATCAAAATGACCACAAACCGCATAAGCTATGCTTTTAATGCATTACTTATGCTGTGACGCGGTGGTAATCCGTCGGATGAGACGGAATCTCATTTCAGTATCTCACGTAATGCAGTTACTATGGTTGTTAACGTCGGGCTTGTCGAGATGAGATCTGAGGCGGATTGTTCGCATTTTTGACACTGTAAACAGATTGTCGACCTAGTTTCCAGCATTGTTCGGCGCACAAGCGCACGCGGCGCCTAGCCAAATCTATTTCGATTTTTATCTACGTGGTCCCGCGCGCGCAGTCTGCCTCTCCTCAATTTTTGCAATGTTTACTGTTTTGCCGCATGCCCCACATCGCAGATCCTACGCGCCGAGACTCGTAGCGTTAAAAATATATCGCGCGACGATAAAAAATAATTAAAAACAAGGTTCATTGGTCACGTGTTGATAACGCTCGCAGGCGACACCGACTCGTTAACATCACAGTTATTCATATTTATATTAGCAGTGACTTTGTCGACGATAAAGCTCCCAACGGATAAACACAATGTTTTTGTTGTTTTAGAACGAGACAAGCGATTATAGACGAATTAGGAAAGAAGCAGTAGAAACAAAATGTGTATGAGTTTAAAAACAAAACAAATGTGATAAGTTCCTACTAAAAATTATAAAGTATAGAGGTAAAGGTGTGGAATCTGCATCGTTCATTGCCATTTTCCTAAAAAAACATTACCAAGTGAATTCAGATGAATAATTACCCCATGTCATTTCAAGTAGGTAAATTTAAATTAGGATTAATGATAGATATTCCGGTGGTTTCCTGCTGCTTGGATCAGTGCCCAACTTGCTCTAAAATTGCGTCAAATCCATTTCTATATGCGGGTTTTTATAGCCCTAAAACTAACGCAAGTCAAGGAGTCAAGGGCAAAGTTAAATTCACTGTTTTAATTGTTCTTTCGTTTACTTTCAGATAATCAAAGTGGTTTCCATCATTACTCGATATCCGTTCGACTGTATTCTTATCACGTAATTCGGCATCCCTTGGCTGTTGCGGCTCGGCTGCAATACATCAAGGTAGGTACGGCTGCTGCAATTGTTAGTCGACAAGATTTCCATCGAGCTCATTAAACTTTGCTCAACCGAATTCGACGTGAAATTGAATGAAATTAGGCGCGTGTCTCCCGCTGCGCTATACGGTGCCAAAGTTTCATAGAGCGAGTTATTTCCGTGCAAACTGAAAACCGCTGACGCACGCGATCGGTCAAAGCTCCGCTCGTGACGTCCGCTTGCCAGGTTTCTATTATTGCCTAGGTTGATGGTCCCCGGGAACAGACTGCAACTTTATGCTTCTTATCGTTATTAACATTGATTGACAAACTGGAACAAATTACCTTCTTACTACGCGAAACCAATGTCGTGCAAAACAGCTGCTGGTTTCGCGGAGTAGCAAGGTTGTAACAGTGTGTTAATAAGGACCTCCGCAAAGGAATGCCTGAATCTATTAATAACCTTGGTTGCACATACGAGGTTATGTCGAGGGTTGATTATTGAGTAGCGCGGACTCGAGCGTAACCGACCACTTGCCCTTTTCATCATGCACCCCAGCGTTTGCTAGTTTACGACGCGCTTGTTCAACTCCCCCGTTTGTTCGTAACAACGAGTGCGGTTGAAAGCAAAAAAACTGGGGCAGTTTAGGTCGACAAGCATGCTCATGAATATGCAAGTTACTATCCATAGAAAGCGATTTGTCCGTTATCTAGGCAGTCATAAATCTCAACTCAAAAGTGTGTACGAGTACTAAAGCAATTGGCGATCACATACCACTTTTTTGCTTTATTTGAATCTTTCTACCCACCTCAGTTCATGATAGCATGAGTCGTTTTTTCGTTAACTATACACTCATATCTCGATTATCTGGAATGTGGGCGTTTGAAACGATAATAATGAAATGAAGGCAAGCGCTTTAATTTACATAGAATTTATTTAAGTCTATAGGATTTCTATGGTCGACGTAGGCAGGCACGAATAACCAGTCGTGGCAGGTGTACCTCCCACCGCGGGAGTGGCACTCGTCCTTTGTACACCGGACGGCTGATACAGTTAGCTGGCGGCATAGTGCGTTCACGACAGTTTGTATTCCCTCCGTGCAAAGTACTAGGTCGTACTGTAATGGTTAGAGGGTACTGTGATCTGTGATAGATCCCAGCACCCGCATCGAGCAAAAGCTGAGATTTTGTAGGCCCACTGTCATTGTATATTTACAATCCGAATCGACGTAACCCGAACCCTGAACTTTCGGCGTTGTCTTCCTGACTGTGGGCCTAATTTTATTAAGATTAGATTAGAAACGATAGTAATTATTAAAGTTACGCCTTTTTTCCTTTGGGGTAGGCAGGAAATGAGTACTGAATACTATGACTATTATGACTCAAATTCACATTATTTTTATTATTATTTTTAATCATTTATTTCGAGTAACTATTTAGGACTCATACATTATTATTTATTGATTAGTAAATACTAAAAAACTAAGCTAAGTGTTAGTAAAAAACCTAACGATTGCTAGGAACATGCAGTCCACAGTCCTCATATAAGGACAGTCCACCCTGTCCGCTATCATCCGGAGGATGGCGTTGGGGCTGGCCCGCACCCGGCGCACCAGGAATGCGCATCGTTTGCGCATGATGGTATAAAAGCAGTCTATGCGCGCTTCAGCGAACATCCCTGATGCGCTACAGAAGCGAGGCAGCCCCATCATTACCCGGAACGCGTTATTATATTGGACCCGAAGGGCCCCATAGGCCCGTTGCGTGTACTTCTCCCACAGGCTACACGTGTAGAGGGAAGTGCAACATGCTTTGAACAAGGTCAATTTAACCTCCCCCGTACAGCGCGCAAACCTGCGAGGAATCATATTTGCCCTAACCAATAAGGCCCTTCGTTCCCTCTCTATATCCATATCGTCCTTGAGGTCGGCCGAAACCACATGCCCTAAGTACCTGAAATAATCCACCCTGTCTAAAGAGATCCCATTGAGACTGATAGCAGGCACCATTACGTGAATGTAAAGAATAAAGAGTGTGCAGAATTGGTGATTATACTTATAGGTGTTTTCCAATCCGACAGCCGCCGAAATAAAGCTACTTTAAAACCTTTAGCCTGTCCGACTCGGTATGTCCTGCAGCCATCGCTGACGATGACGGTGCCACATCGCTGATGATTTTCTGCTGGAAACGGCAGAGTGTAAATGGTCGCAATTGTCCACACTACACTACCCCGAACACTTCCACAGCGAACGGTAGTATGCTTTTTGCATCTACCGACGTCCATATATTGATGTTTTACTTCAGATCGTTCTCAAGTACGACCGCGTACTAAAAATCGCATTTGATAACGTAAATCAAATGCGATACTAGGTCTATCTAGTTCTTAGGTAATGCAATTCGAATGATGTCATTAACATGTTTATAAACCTTAAAACGTGTTAAGCTGTTGCTACCGCACCCTCGCAAACCAATTTTAAAAAGTTGAGGGGGGCTAACGAGTAGTTACGGCTGGTTTAAGTTGGTAAACAATCTAATTGACGCAAACGGAGCGCTACAATTGCTATTGATGGCCGCAGCGCAAACGAACTGTTGTAAATACCTATCTATTTGTGTTCTATTTCATTCCAAATGTTTTGGTTAAACGTGCCCCGTGCAGCTACACGGAAAGCGTTTAGGTCAACATTTCCTAAAGTAGGTTCCGTGGGACCCTGTGTTCCGTCGATGGATTTTCCCTCTTTAGGGTTTGCAAATGCAGAGCTATATCTAATTTTGACCAAGCTGCATGGGCGTAGCTAAGGGGACAGTGCGCTAGCACCTCGTTGAGTTTCTTGCCGGTATCTTCTCATCAGATGTTTTTCCGAACCGGTGGTCAATTTTCTGACACTAAGTGCTTCCTTCCTGTAAGCCTAATCTGAATAAAGGTCTTTGACTTTGAATGCTCTCCTTATTAAAGGCGATTAAAGGGGGTTACTCAATAGAATACTTGGTTCCGCCTGGTAATAGTGAGTTAGTGAGCCGTCAAGGGATCTGAGTAGGTACAAGTTTAGGAACCGCTGGTTTAGGCGATGGCGTCGTGACTGTGCGCACGGTGCTCCGATTCCATAGATTAGGCGTTGCCTTTGCTATGCACTCGTACAGTGGACTAGAAAAATATGTAGGTATCCATTTTTGTACTGTCAACAAAATGTAACGCTGTCCTGCCATAGAACCATATCAAATTTACATAAGAAGTAAAATAGTAAGTGACTTCTTACGATTTCGTTTATAACACCACTTTGACATAGTTCCATGGTCAGGGTCCAATTTTGTCGATTGTACCTTATTTCAATGCAAGTGCCTAGGCGACCGAGCTCTATTCAGCCCCGTCATTCTCTATGCGTATCAGCGTCGATCGCGACGACGAGACTTCTCTCTGTTCCGCTCACTCGTGCTAGCGCTAGAGAAAGACGACGTTGCCCTGGCGTCAAGCTCGACGCTGATGCGCGGAATCACCCCAGGACAGCGTAAAAAAATCAGCGACCAAATGATTAGAGCGGGCTTTTGTAACTGCCATTTTGAAAATTCTATTTGAAAAACTTGCAAACAGTAGTAATAGAGTGAAAGGAGCAAAAATATATAGAGTACTGCGGATGGCAGGACTTTGTACAAGGCCCGTCCGGAACGCTACCACGATCTCGTTCGCTAATCCTGCCACTAAGCAGCAGTGCTTGCACTGTTGTGTTCCGGCGTGGAGAGCCAGACAGCCGGTGCAATTACTGCCACAGGAGGTATTCCATCTTAGGCCTCTGGGTTGGCAACGCATCTGCAATCTCTTGGTGTTGCGGGTGTCTTTGGGCAGTGGTGATCACTTACCATCAGGTGACCCGCTTGCTCGTTTGCCTTCCTTTGTTGTATAAAAAAGTACTTAGGCGCTCTTGGAGTGCTAATGCTTTGCTAATGTTTTCGGTGAAATTACGCAATTCATTTGCATATGATTAATATTCTGCGGTGATTTCTTTACTGTGACCATAAATACGTATAATGAGCGGAAACGATCCTGTTTTGTCTTTCTTCAACACTGGATCAAAACATTCTGATTATGTCCAACTTTATTGCATAATTTTTGCCGTCACGACTTCAAGCAAGCAATCAATTTTCAAAAACTGTCAATACAAAGTCACCGTTTGACTTTTTTTTTAAACAACGTAGGAAGGCTAACAAGCAAGTGGGTCACCTGATGGTAAGTGATCACCACCGCCTATAGACACCTGCAACAACAAAGAGGGTGCAGATGCGTTGCCAACCCAGAGGGCTAAGATGGAATACCTCTTGTGCCAGTAATTACACCGGCTGTCTTGCTCTCCACGCCGGAACGCAACAGTGCAAGCACTGCTGCTTGGCGGCAGGATTAGCGAGCAAGATGGTGGTAGCGATCCGGACGGACCTTGCACAAGGTCCTACCACCCGCACTTAGAGATGTTTAGAGATTAATCTTTAACATGTTCAGAGTCCAGTGCCCCGTATATGCGGCATGGGACAAGCTTCACAAGTCAGTGTCCTATATATGTGTAACCAATAAAAAAGTATTTTACACATTGTTGAAACATACTTTTTTAAATAATTATTTATAATTTGTAATTAATAATCAACTGCTATTTAAAATATTTAACCGCGTTGTGAACGTAAAAGTCCATATTCAACAATATTGGATAAATATGTGCAAAATCTTTTTTTATGTGCCCTACTCGGAACACTTACCTGTGGAGATAGTTTATGCTTCTACACGTCGACTGTCCCAGTCAAGAACGTTGGATCTACAGGATCTATAAAATATATATTAAATATTAACTTCTTTTAGCAACTTTTTACAGATATTATTTTTTTGCGGGTGGTAGGACCTTGTGCAAGGTCCGTCTGGATCGCTACCACCATCTTGCTCGCTAATCCCGCCGCTAAGCAGCAGTGCTTGCACTGTTGCGTTCCGGCGCGGAGAGCAAGACAGCCGGTGTAATTACTGGCACAAGAGGTATTTCATCTTAGCCCTCTGGGTTGGCAACGCATCTGCAATCTCTTTGGTGTTGCGGGTGCCTATAGGTGGTGGTGAACACTTACCATCAAGTCACCAACTTGCTTGTTTGCCTTCCTATTTCATAAAAAAAACGACTGTACCTAATAATTGAGACGGTCGATATACTCGATATAAAGAGCACTGGACGTGGACGTATTAACTAGAGACTGACATAATATGCCCCATGCGGCACGTGGGCACAGCACTTTAAAACATTTTAAACACTTTAAAATATTTTGTACGGCGACTGCGCTCGTGCAAAGTTCAAGTACCTGGTATCTTTTGTTAAGCGTTCACAGACTTCCGACCGCGGAAGTATCATTGAAGTTCATTTATCAACTCTTATACCTTTTTTGTCGGGTTTCTTATGTAAATCAATCTCGAGCTTGCCGAAGGCTGTAGATTATGCAAATGCCTGCCTACAGTATTATACGGGCCGAACCTGTGGGTACAGAATGCAGAACAAATTGCAGGTTAGACCTGTTATTCTTAAAGTTCAACAGCGACGAACTCGACGTCGAACGAACTCGACGAACTCTGTCCCGTTCACTCGTGTTAGCGCGCTAGGTCAGGTCCCTGAACTTTGGTATCATTGCCCATTTTTTTTTTTCTGTGTTCCACAGACCTCTTTGACTTCCTTAATAATGTTTTTTACAAACCTTTGTAACATCGTAGTGCTTTGGTAACATAATTTATTTTCCAAACTAATTTATATTGCTCTTTATAAAATACTGGAGGACGCGCGCGACTTCGTTCGCATGGAATTAGTAGCCTATATCCGTCAGGGATAGTGTAGCTTTCTATTTGTGAAAGAATTTTTGAAATCGGTTCGGTTCAGAAGTTCCGGAGATTACGCCCTACATACAAACAAACAAACAAACAAAGTTTATCTTATTATGTTAGTGTAGATTGATGCTTTTGAATAAAAAAAAATGCTTCCAAGAAGTTAGACATGACGGTAACACGGGTCATTGTCGTACGTTTCACTGTTGAAAAAAAGATTTTTGGACCCTTCATTTTTTCGCTGTAATGTCAACTTGGTAGTTGATAGCGACCCATGGGGGTCGAAATAGACCATTTTAGGAATCACTGCGCTAGAGCAAGGCAAGACGCTGCCTCGTCGGCGAGCTCGTCGCTGTTGCTCCTAGAGAATCACCCCCTGGACCCCAATTCTCGGTTCAAGCGGGATGCAGCTCACGTGCGAGATACGTCAAAAACTTACAGATTTCAAAGGGATTTGATAGTTGTTTTCGTGCGGGATAGATCTCGCATGATCCGAGAATCGCCCCGCTGATCCATTTGATGTCGCCCGACGCCGGCAGCGCCGGTTGGTTCAGTCAGACCAGTCCTGCCTGCTGAGATAAATATCTAATGGCAAACTTCGTTCACCGGCCCTAGTTATAACAAATTGTAATAGTTAAATACCGTTATCGAATCGAAATACAAACGCATTCTTTCAAGTCTCGATAAACAGGCGAATTTATTAATGACTCCGCTTGGCTTGTATCCAGGGATGATGAAAACGTGACGCAATCCAACGCTACCCTTTCCTTCTTGTAATATTCTGCCCCTCTTAGTCCGAAGTTCAAAGGCGAGTTGTACATTGCGCGCTGCTAAGGTGCAATGTGAGCGATCGATCGCTCGAACCCCGCAATGTAATGCAACTCGCATGTGCACTCGTACCGTGTAACTTCAGCCTTAGCACCGAAGAACAATGACGCAACTTTACCACACGAATGAATAACTTTCCTACTAGTCTGATGCAATTTTATTCAATATCGGACGCGTGAGGCGAAAACAGCGGTCTTTATCGACTCGCTAATTACGGGTCAGTAACACGCCAAATAGGCAAAGACACGCGTGAACGAACCTACGGCAAATGAACCCTCTGGCCGCGGGCCAACTTCTCTAGGAATATGTAACCTAGTTGAAAGAAATCACCTTTGTATCACGGTTTTCTTTCCTTTGGTCGGCCGTCACCACGCCGCCGCGTTACCCACAATTTTTTGCAATGCGCTAAGTATTCTTTGGATTTTTTTTATCTCCGAAATGTCTGAGATTAAAAAATCGTCAAAAGTAGAAATACTTATTGTTTTTTTTATTATTATTTGTTGAAATATGGCGAGTAGTAAATTGACGACGATGGGCAAGCCTCGCGTAAACGCTCCGTTGCCCTCCATAAGGGGCCATTTACATGGAGCAACTACTCGTATGCGAGTTGCATTACATTGCGCGGTTCGATCAATCGATCGGTCACATCTTACCTCGGTAGCCCGCAATGTAGTCAAACTCGCATGCGAGAACTCGTACCATGTAAATGTCCCATAATGCAGGCAGTTGTGCTGTCTTCGTCATAATACTGAACGGAGCCAACACTAAATCACATTTATTTTAGTACTATTAATAACTACTCTCATAATAAAACTCTCTACCTTTTTTATCTGGATTCTACTTAATGAACATATTTCGAAACAAAGTGAGAACTTTTTCCTCTTCATTGTTATAACTTTATAAATATCGATTTTTAAATGTTGTTCTTTGATATTTTATTTAGGTACTTTTATGATCTTAATGTGCAACATTTTTACACTCAAATATGCCATTAAGTATGTGGGTGGAATACCGAATTACATGTAAGCTTTATTCTGTCTCGCTGAAATATCACGTGGCCAGAAATAAATTCTTTAACTTTTGGAGATGTTGACAAAAGTTTTTGTAAAGTATTTTTGGATATTTTAATGGCATTAAAATGAGATCATCTTACTCAGTATAAAGTGGTTGAGGACTATCGTATCGTTGAGTGGTCTGTGGCGTAGAATAAATAATAGCATCAAGTCAAGTACGGAAGTCTCTATTTAAACAAATACGGTGTTTCTGTATAAGAAGCGTCCTACTGTATGCCTCTCTGTTTATCGTTTAACTCGTAATCAGTCGCACGCGCAGCAACTCAATTGCGGCCTCAGTGCAGAGGTGCTCGCCGAACGTTTTGCGACACGCCTACCTGTGGACACGATACATACACTCAAATTATTTTAATAGTTAGTAGAAAAACAAAGACGCAAAACACGCACACTATTAAGTAATTTATTCATACATAACATAATTCATACCAATTCGAACTAAGTAATTTTACACTTTCATCTCACGTTTGATCGATTAAATTCTTCTGTTAGTTGTTAATTCATAAAATATAGAAAAGGTTGCATGCGTCTTGTTAATTGGCGAATAAACGTAGCGCTCTCTTATTTGAATAATATTCAGACCCCCTTTCCCACCCAGCTGGCAGGTGACATGTGACAGCGACAATTCGGCATAAAAGTCAAAAGTCAAAATATTTTATTCAGATTAGGCTTACAGGTAGCACTTATGAATGTCAAAAAATTTACCATACATGGCTAACTCGAAGAGTTTTTGTATTGCCGGGCTTAAATGTACGTAATATACTCTGAATGGCCGCTGTCACCAGAGCGAGTAGTGTAAGTTTTTGTCACAATAAACGTCACGAACGCGTTAGCGTTAACTTCTCAATTACTATGAAAGTAAAGACAGCGCCTCTAGCGGCACGTTTCTGCCACGAAATGTTTCCATAGTAATTTAGAATTTAACGCATTCGAGACGTTTTTTGTGACATAAAATTTATCCTAGAGACTCTGATATATGTCAGTTTGGTGAAAGGGGGCAGGCGTTACTTTGCGGAGGTCCAATATAAACAAATTGGAGGTTGGTTTCGTGGAGTAGTAAGCAAGGTAATTTGTTACAATTTGCTCTCATATCTGGTAATTAGTTCCTCTTGCTAGATTTTTGTTTATTATTAATTCTAAACATAATTAACTGTCGACATAGAACTTAAACCATTTGCTAGGTTTTATGATAATTTATATTTCTATTCCGCGTTCTTAATTAACAATGTAGTCAATTATTTACCAGATTGCTGTCATTACTCGCCTGACTCCCTCCCTCGTTGAGTTTCTTAGCGAAAGTTTTTCCTAAAATAGTTCCCTAAACTAGGTATGTTGTTCAAACTTTCTTTCGGGCGTCCATTAGTGGTACCACAAACATTTTTATCCTTTATTTTTCCACGTACTACTATAATCAATCAATTGTCCATCTGTATAGTTTTAGAACTACAATTTCATCAAATCGATGAATCTTTCCTGGTATAAAGTAGTTCTACGGCTTCTAGAAATCGTGATTTGAATCTTAATCGATGATTCATACAAAAACTGATATGATACAACGTAAGCAAGTATAGTACAATACTATGAATCATTGTGAACTACTTTATACTAAGCAATTAAACGTTCAGTTTGCGATTGTAGTACATGAGCATTTGTTTTCGCAATTGCCGTTAATTAATTTACGCGTTTCGGTTCCGCTGCGTAAATATGCCCGTATATTATTATTTCCCTCTACTGAGAATATACCTAGTATGCATTTTTATAGTCATCGTCAAATCGAACGATAAAATCCCATGAAATGTCTTCTACGATTGTGTAAGTCGCCTCATTATGTTCACAAGTCACACCATCTATCAAGTTCACGGCAACAGAATGTTATTTCTATTCCAAACTCATTATAAATTCTAAAACAAAAGCTAAAGTTGAAATGTGATAGGCATAAAAAATGTCTTCGGGCCATGTGGTGCAGTGTATAGTGATCTTAGTTGCCATATGTCAGCTGTTTCGACCAAAATAACGTACTGCGCAGTTCGCCTCTAGCCGCTATGCCCCTGCAGTGGTAAATCCGCTAAAGTCGCATGATTTCCATTTTCGTTTAAAGAACGAATGATAATAGTTTATCAACGTCCAGAAGAATAAAAGATAAACTTGAAACCAGCGATTAACTATCGTTGCTTAAAACCAAGACACCATAAAGGCACCTCAGCATAATGGCGAGGCACGACATTTCATGATATAGGTAATCTTAAGCTTAAGGATGTCTTCTTATATCGATTTTATAATGTAACACCTGATTAGGAGCACGTTACCGAAAAGCTAGTGAAAAAATTTGATTAGATTATTTGTGGAAATATTCCATAATTGTAAGATTATCGGAATGACCATGTATATACAAATTGATGCTCGATGAGTTCCGTACATCTTGATATTGACCAGGCACGACACAAGGATTTTTATTAGGCTAAGTTAACTAGATTAATTTTAGACGATACTTGATCTTTAACCCAATTTTTATGTGAAAACCTATTGACGAAGCCTGGTGCTCAGCTTGTAAATTTTAGATTTCAATGTAAACCATATTCATCCGTGCTCGTCTTAAGTAGTACATTCTTACCTAAAATTTCAGTTTTTCCATCAAAATATTATTTATTGTTTAAATAGAACATTCTAAAGCCAACAACTTATAAATCATCTCTTCTATTTACAGCCTTCTATCTTGCACGAGCACGGCACTGGTTTCGCGGAGTAGCAAGGTAATTTGTTCCAGTTTGTTAATATGGACCTCCGCAAAGTAACGCCTGAATCTATTAATTATTTGATTTGTTATATTTAGGCAGCAAACTATGTTTAGGTGACGAAAAGTGAATAGGTTACAATTTTGTTCACCTGATAAGACAAGTAGGTGTATGAAATGAACGGACTTTATGCACGTGTGTTTTATTGAATACACAATTTTACCCCACTTAAATTGCTTAGAGATAGGACAATGCAACTTTGAAATTTAAAGAATGCTGCATCGACTGGCGCCAGATAGATTTTTACATGTGAATCGAAATATTACCACGGTCAGCGCTGAGCTGGCGCCCGCGCATGTAGGCAGAACTGGTAAAACTAGTTGCCCGCCTAATTTAAACATTTGAATAGGGTTACACAATACAGATATAATTTATTCAATCAAGTTTTATTGTTCACGCTATAAACGGTAAAGCAGTAAAGTTTGTTAATTGGACATGGTTCGTTTGTACCTATTATTTTGCGAAGAAAGCTTTAGGTAAAAAGATATCAAATAACTTCGAAGTTTCATATAAAGTCGAATTGTTATTTAGCCATACTAGCGCGGGATTTATATTTAATTTCCGCTGTAAACCAGTTAATGTAGTTGATGAAATGGAAAGATAAAAAGTTAAATGATAGTGAACGGATGTGGAACCTGATTTAAAGGTGATACAGAAGTGCCGGCGGCGCACTTAATGATGCGTCCGACTAAGATATAAACGTTTCGTGCAGTTATAATAATTGTATATGAGTCTTACTCTAAAAAAGTGCCGCCTAGGCTAAGTTTAAAACATCTGTAAAAGTTAACGCCTTTGTTGATGATATGATTCTAACATGGAATTTCTTTCATACCCAATAAGGTACTTTAAGTTTACTCAAAGGAAAAAAACGAACCTAAGCTCTAAACGAACTAAATCATCTGATTTAGTAAAGCGCCAATTAAGTAAGGCTTTCATAGATCTCAAAGATTGACCTGAGCTGATATGTATGTATGTATGTAAATTCTTTATTGTACAAAAAAACATAAATTAAAAAAAAAGAGATACAGTGATGTACAAAGGCGAACTTATCCCTTTAAGGGATCTCTTCCAGAAAGGAAAAAAGAAAGCAAAGCAGGGAAAGTGGTCGCAATGAGTTATTAGTATAACATTGTGGTTTTTATTTCAAAAGTGTAAGATTTATTGAAAAGGATTCTATAGTGGCCCGGAAAACAATTTCAGCTGACTGTTCGTGGATAAACTTTATGAGTGAGATTGTTGTTCAACATCATAAACCTATAAACATCCCTTGCTTATTGTCGTATACGTATATGAATCAGACTGCTTATCAGTAAATGCAGTATCAGTACATTTGTAAGGTTTTTTTTTTTTTCAATAAGAGACATCGCCTCCCTTTAGATAGAATCCCAAGTATCTGGTCAGAAAGAAGAAAAAGCACTGTTAATCAACTACGAAGCCCATATATTTCATGTTAGGGCTACCGTTAGGCACATTCAAACGACTCAAAAAATATGTAGAACTGCGACTGTACTGCGCCGCCACCGCCACGCCATATCAGCGTTACCTAAAACCCGACAAGGAATACAAAAAACCTTGCCATAAAAGTGGTGCCCCTCATATAGATTTTTTATATTTTTAAGATATTGAATATGTCCATATTTTTACTCTTGACTGTACCGCAGGACAGTTTCGTGAGATATTCCTCTGACTGACATTCGTGTCCAATGGATTCTCTCCGATCGTGTCCATTTTGTAACACCTAACTACCTACCTAACATAAGCTCATTATACTACATAATAGAGTAAATGTTGTTTGTTCTCTAACTGCGCAGTAAATACAACCGACTAGCCATTAGCGATTGTGTTTCTTATGTATTATTTAATTACTCATGATAAATATATAATCCACCTTCCTAGACGGACTTATTTACTTTATCAATCACTAATTATTGACTATTCATGCCACTAAATACCTTTTACATAAGTCAACCTACAGCGAATGGTGTCACTTCATTATTTAAGTGCTTAAAAAGAAATTAGTTGCTAAGTGTTTAAATACAAATCGGACCACCTCCCGCATCATCCCATTATATCTTGCCAAAGTCATATTGCGCTGCAGGAAGCACACACTTCTTGTTTCTTAGGTAGATATTTAAAAAAAAAAAAAAAATTTTTGTTTTTCAACTCTCCACTCTTATCTTAACGACACAGAGTCAACTTCAAACTTTATGCTTGATAACATTCTAAATCCACTTTAAACAGAATATGCATACAAATAACGAATAACCTTGTGTTCTTAAAACTACTTTAACTCGAGCGAAAATTTTACACGTTACATGTATCATTCATTAGATTTAAGATTTAGTCATTTAGTCTAGTCACTACGTGGTGCCTTGAACAGTTTGTGAAATAGTGAGTCAAACTGTGACACGAGATAATCAGCGATATTTTTACACTTGCTGTCACTGTCACTGATTTTGCTTCAGCTTCTGAAGTTCCGAGTATCGGCCACGCGGGGTTATTACGTACTCTAGGCCAGACGCTTTGAGTCAGTTATTCCAGATTTCTTGTGAGAATGACCTGGCGAAAGGTGTTGGCATTCAGCCAAGGCGGGGCTAGCAGCTCCGTGTCTCTTCGAACAGGTTACATGCAGTTATCTGTGTTTCTGATTGAGATTGTAACCTGGCGTGTATAGCTTTATTTATACACTGGTTGCGACATCTCGTTTGATCCGCAGTTCATATGCCTCCATCTGTGTGCTGTACTAAATCAACTTGCATAAAAATTTGCCAACACTTAAGTAGAAAAATAATCCTCAATTGTAAATTACTTCTGACTACGGGCCTCTTTCTGTATTCGGCACTATCTAAGTGATATAATACAAGTGTTTTTTTCTTAATAACTTTAGGGTGTTGAGGAGCCTATATGTGGAACTGGTGTAACAGGTTTTTGCTTCACAATTCAATTTTTTAAATTCAGTTTTATGCAAAACACCAAACTAGGTGTGTTCTGGACCAAGCGATAATGAACTCTAATGATAATGCATTACGGGCTTTGACACTGCACAGAGAAGTACACAATTTTTTTCATTATCTTGAAAAGCATACATTTTAGGCCACATGTTTCTTTTACTTTTTTGATAATTTATTATAAGAAATATAGGTTAAAGTTATGCTATGATATTTAAAAAGGACGCGTTGTACAAGCAAAGTAAAAACCAATGCTCTATCTCACTCTGACGCATAATGCGTAATGCGTAGGTGTGAGACGCACATAGGCATCTGGTTTCGTCTTGAAAGCCGAGCGAATACCAGAAATTTCGGATGACTATTGCTCGCTTTACCTATGCTTCTGAATCACTTAGTGTCGATGTCGAATCGAAGCCAAGATTGTTACTTTAAAGCACTTGTTTTTATTTCCGTCGTGCAAAATTATTCCGTTATCATTTATTGTAATAATACTCGTAAGATAGTGATTTTACTCTGTCAACTACTTTGTTAGTTACTTGCAAAGTTGCCATCAGATCGGTTAAACAAAAGTCATGTAATAGTTTCATTAATTACATCCGCAATACTTACTGTGCTGTGATAACTGATAAGATAGCATGTTTGATTTCAGATTTCAAATGGCACACGCTACATCATTCCATCTAACTGATATTCTTTATCTATTCCTATTCAGTACGAAACACTATTTGTGCTTACATAAAGAACTTGAACTGTAATAAAAGTCTCGAAACTTTTGTAATCTTTCCCCATCTATTTTTCTTTCATTTTATTTGATACCGTCGTCTTAAATCTATTTTAGTGTGCGCTGAATGTTTTGGTCCCAGGCGAGTTTCCTGGTGGACTTCCTCCATCATTGACGTTCTCTTGCGTAAAACTCTAATGGGACAATATTTCATATCGTCCATTTACAAATAACGCGTGTGGGTGTACGGTGTACTGGAGCAACATGACGAGGATATAAAAGCAGGAATTCTTCGTCCGACGTTTCCTTCAGCGCTTTGATTTCTTCCGGTTCTTCGATATTAAGTCTAGGAATGGAAGAATTTTCGTTATCTGTTTCGGTATCAACTAAGTTGCTATAAAAAAATTAATACTATACACATCTTAACCTTGACCAATTAAATGATCCTTGACAGTGCCCTCACTGTTATCGAGTACAGTAACACATTAATACATTATTGTCCAAAAATAAACCAATGTAAACAAGGTCGCTTATAGCCACGGAGTAATAAATAAAGATCAAGATGTTATTAATGGCAAACAGATTTACGCGTGAGCGGATATAGGGATGCATATTAATTGAACTGTAATCGAAATAGGCTCTAATAGACTGGTCCAGTTTTCGGCGTTTTGCACTTCTAGCGGCATTTTGGGAAACATTTGGCCAATTGTGTTTTTTTTACTAATTCGGACCTGCTGAACACGAATATCGAGGTTGGCATTCCCGAATTTTGACCGGAAGCTCAGAATTCAAGATGGCGACCAAGATGGTGAACGCTTTCTTACTAGTACAATTTTTTTCGTGTAAATGCCGTTTTCGGGTTTATTTTTATCATAGAATGCGAAAACAATTGTTTTAGAATGTTCAACCAATTATTTAGCCCTGGCAGAAGCTCAGAATTCAAGATGGCGTCCATGAAAGTGAACGTTTTCTCAATTTTTCGATTCCGGACCGACCTTTCGTTTTAGGACTGTTAATCGGGTTATATTTGTCGAATAATACGATTATGGTAGTTACACAGTGTTTAAGCAACTACTTAAACGTTAGAGAATAAAAAACTACCCCCAAAACATGAAATTATTTTCGGTGGAATGCCCTTACATTTGACTAAGTTCATGTTTTGATATGATGTTGCATGGATTAATCTTTGTCTTTTTATTGTATATATTTGCCGATATTTCTGGTTTGGCCCTTAGTTTGACGTTTGATGTGTGAAAATAGGTTGTTGAAGCTATTTATTACTTTTAGGTAAATGCAATAATATACAATATGTGCCGCGAGAACAGGTAAACTACGTTGCCCGAAGGTAATGACGAATGAAATATCTATTATAATACCAGACTTTTATAATTTATATTAATCATCCTCCTCATCATCCTCATCATCATCATCTTTTCACGAATTTGCACAAAGTCCGGAACAGAAACACATTGAGGTACACTTAACATAGCCTTTCGGAATTTGCAAAACTTTGTTGAAAAATCTTTTTTGCAACCGCAAAGAACAATATTTATTGGTAGCAGCCTTTAGCATGGGTTCCAGCGTGATGAAAATGGGGATGTAGCCGTCTATTTCTTTCTTCCATTTGTCCTTAAAGACCCGCAAACAACACTGATTTCCTCCCTCGAAAGTTTTCACGATAAAGGAGACACATGAATTGTTCTGAACGCAGTGGCAAGTACTGCAAAGCAAACTGTTGTGTCTGCTATACACAATGTCTTTCTATTGCTCCATTATCAGTTGGATAAAATACATGCAAATGAAGTATGGTTAATGAGTGGAAATGCAAGAAAGAGAGTTTTTGTACCTGTTCATGACATACATAGCCAATGGAGAGTTTCTTACCAGTTGACTTACCAGTGAAGAGTTTACCGGCCTTTCAAGCGATCACCGGGAGTGATGACACATCATCTTTACATAGTTTCTATTACAAGACAACAGCTTTTCAAGTGTTTCAAAAGCAATTCTCTGTGGTCCTCGCTTGGCACCGTGCTTTTCAATCTGAGAAGCACGGTGCGATTATATCTTATACGACATTATTGTGCAAGGTTTGTATTACTTGTAAGTTCAACTTACTTTGTTATTGTTACCGACGTTGACTTGGCTCGTACAATTTAATTTGGTTTCTATCTTCTTTAGGTAGCTGACTCAATAGTTTCAACTAACGTTGCGCTTATTTGGTCAAGTAAAAAACCCAGAGTCTGTTTCGCTGATCATAGAACTTATTAAATTAAATTACTACCAAACTTCCTAAAGGGAGAACGCTCACCTGCCAAGCTCCTTTCTGTCACCAATTACAGACTGCAGATATAAGAAAGAAATAGACGGCTACATCCCCATTTTCACCAAACTGGAACCCATTTCAAAGACTGCTACCAATATTGTTCTTTCCTGTTGCAAAAAAGATTTTTCAACAAAGTTTTGCAAATGCCGTAAGGCTATGTTAATGTGTACGTCAACGTGTTTCTGTTCCGGACTTTGTACAAATTCATGAAAAGATGATGATGATTAAATGATTAATATAATTTTTGAATAGTCTAGTACTATAATAGATATTTCATTCGTCATTACCTTCGGGCAGCGTAGTTTACCTGTTCTCGCGGCACATATTGTATATGATTGCATTTACCTAAAAGTAGTAAATAGCTTCAACAACCTAGTTTCACTCATCAAACGTCAAATTAAGGGCCAAACCAGAAATATCGGCAAATATATACAATAAAAAGACAAAGATTATCCATGCAACATCATATCAAAACATGAACTTTGTCAAATGTAAGGGCATTCCACTGAAAATAATTTCATGTTTTGGGGGTAGTTTTTTATTCTCTAACGTTTAAGTAGTTGCTTAAACACTGTGTAACTATCATAATCGTATTATTCGACAAATATATCCCGATTAACAGTCCTAAAACGAAAGGTCGGTCCGGAATCGAAAAATTGAGAAAACGTTCACTATCATGGACGCCATCTTGAATTCTGAGCTTCTGCCAGGGCTAAATAATTGGTTGAACATTCTTAAACAATTGTTTTCGCATTCTATGATAAAAATAACCCCGAAAACGGCATTTACACGAAAAAAATCGTACTAGTAAGAAAGCGTCCGCCATCTTGGCCGCCATCTTGAATTCTGAGCTTCCGGTCAAAATTCAGGAATGCCAACCTCGATATTCGTGTTCAGCAGGTCCGAATTAGTAAAAAAAACACAATTGGCCAAATGTTTCCCAAAATGCCGCTAGAAGTGAAAAAATGGCCACTTTTGAGAAAAGTGAACCAGTCTATAACCCCGGAGGCTTTGAAGAAAAGTTTTCGTCTCAGTTCAAACTTCGTACCAAATAAGACATTTGATAAAAGAGATATGACCGTATAATGAAATGTAGTTTGTATGACCACATGTTGGGACTTATTATGATTTTGCTGTGAGGACTGGCGAATGCCAGTAAATCAATTGGGGAACCGATGCAAGTAACAAGCGAAAGCGATTTTCAGATTAGAGTGTATTCAGAGGTACTTGAGGAAACAAAATTCGTTGTAGGCAACGATGTAAGGTAGATGGGCCCTAGCTAAATTATTGTCATTATCTTTTATATTAAACACGCTAATGACTTACGACTCTGCTATGACCAGTTTATAACTACACTTACGACGCTAGAAATCGGCTTGCTGTGTGATCGCAACTTTAAGACCAAGTTCGGCTTTGCTAGCCACATTCGTGCACATGCCAGGTGTTAAACCAAGGATAGCATAATAATAGGATAAGACTTATAATAGGATTATAAGTTCCGCAGCCCGGTTAACTGGGCTTTTTGTATAAAGCATTTTGGCGAGGTTCGTGAAGGACACCGCAGGAAAAGACAGAAACATAATCTTGTTTCTTTTAACGAGCTCTTCTAATTTTCGGAATACGTACGTTCTTTAAGTCCACGTGCCCTTTACACTTCTTCATACCTTATTTGCCTAAACTCAGGTTGTACACATGCATTCGTCACCCGATTGGTGGTTGCTACCTCATTATATTCAGCCTATATCAATCCCATAAACAAAATTATAAAATTCATGTTCAGACGAAAGAAGAAAAGTAACGAAGTGACGCTAAATTATTTAGCCAATGACCGTCTCTTGTGACTTGAATCGTTTATTCGTGTGATACGGGCGCGATGCCCGACCCGACGCTCGCCGTCGTACGATACGCCACGTGCGTCAACTGCCCGTATAAACATTAAATAAGTACCTATCTAATACATAATATGCTATGTGGGCGTACGCAAAAACAATCTCCGATACAAAAATGATATGAATGGCTTCTTGTTGACGAGATCATCTCAGATGAACTCCGATAATGCTCGTAATGTAATGATGCTGCCCTCTGTGACGCAGGATTTCCTATTATGATTACTGATCACCTTCTTTTGTAAGTATAATATAATTATTGCACAAATATCTTCTCTTAGAGATTTCTCGAAGATTTTCATTCCCCTGTTTTAATGGAAATAAGTAGTTACATAATTGCCGTTTGCGTTTGTTTACGCTATTTTTTAGGTTCCGTAGCCAAATACGAAAAACGAATCTTTATAATGTCATCCTTCCGTCTGTCTGTGTCACTGCAGCTATTGTATTTGTAGACTGTTGCGACTACGGGTGAATTATAAAACCTGTAAACCAAAAATGTTCTAATGTTGAATAGCCATCCCGCCAGGATTAAAACTAAGAGGTCTAAATTTTTTTGCTTAGGCACGCTAAGTTTATTGGTATTCATATAGGAAATAAAATCAACTTCGTGATCCTACTCACTTTCGTCTGTTCCTGTAGTGTAAGTTTTTGTCACAATAAACGTTTCGAACGCTTTAGAGTCAACTTCTCGATTACTATGGAAATATACACAGCGCCTCCAGTGGAGCGTTTCTGCAACAAACTCTTTAGCGTTAACTTAACAATACTATGGAATAGGTATTGAAAAGTCTTAAAGCGTTCGAGACGTTAGTTGTGACAAAAAACTTACACTTGTGGTTCTGGCGTGTCCGAGGTCTCTTCGAAGATCATCGGAACATAACGCACGGAGAATGCGTGACGTCTTATAATGCCTTTGATTACAATCTTGTTTTTGGCTCTCGATGCCAAAACGTCCGAGAAAGTACATGATAAAATTAGAAATGTTAAACAAACAAGGACGTCCGATTAATTAGAAACTTCTTTCAGACTGCTTGATATGTATTATACCGCTCTTGTTTATTTTAGTCTCTCTTGTAGATTTTTATGAGGATCTTTATTTAATGTAAGATAAGAGCGAGTCACGTGTGTGAATAATCGTTTCACGGCGGGTAGTTCAAGCCTTTGTCTAAATAAAGAGCTATTGAATTGAACGACGTTTAAACGGTTTCTACATAATGGATCGGAACAAACAAAGACACATTTTTGGTGGGAATTAGAATTGATTTTTATGTGTTTCATTTATTATAAGCTTTGTTCGCTTGGGAATTCTATTCAATTGCACGGCATAATTCGAATGAGAAAAGAGTTTTTTTTTGTGTATTTTAAGAATATTCTATAAAATAAATTGAAAACAGGTAACCTTTTGTTCGGTAATGGGCACAGTAGGTACAGGTGTACCCTACATACGTCATAACGTCGATGTAACCGTCCATACATATGTGGACGATATCATTTAATTATTTGAAGCTTTGTTAATCAAATCACGCATCATAATTACGATATCTTCTGTTGCCGTTACGTAAATATTTACTCTTGTACTACGTCCATTGTTGTATCTTGTGTAACCTTGTGAAGATCACGATACTGGTCTAATTTGTCCTTTAAATCAATATTGACTGCCTAATATTCCCAGTAACTGGAGTCATCACGGCCGCGTGGCTTTGTTGGGCCGGCCATTCGTGCCGATTGTCAATATTGACCCCTCGCAGCTAATAAACATCATCCGATCCGACGGAAAAATATTCTGTTTATCACCTGTCCATTACGCACTTAGCACATACTTTTCTATTTGACATGTCTTTTAGATGGTTGTTAAAATGTGGTGTCGAATTTTCGAGGCTTTTTATGTTAGCGTTCTAAATTATAAGTTTGGTTTACAAGTGCGTTTCTGAAGCCGGCCAAGGTGTTTTGTGCACCATAATCCCATAGCTTAGCGTTTCAAAAATATTTTAGGTTTTCTTTCTTTTTTGCGGGTGGTAGGACCTTGTGCAAGGTCCGTCCGGATAGCTACCACCATCTTGCTTGTTAATCCTGCCGCTAATCAGTAGTGCTTGCACTGTTGTGTTCCGGTGTAGTGAGCAAGACAGCCGGTGTAATTACTGGCACAAGAGGTATTCCATCTTAGCCCTCTAGGTTGGCAATACATCTGCAATCTCCTTGGTGTTGCGGGGGTCTATAGGGGGTGGTGATCACTTACCATCAGGTGACCTACTTGCTTGTTTGCTTGCCTATTTTATAAAAAAAATGTGCTGTAACAAAAAGTTTAAGGCTGCGTTTCCACCAGACATGTGCGAGGATGCGTAGCGAGGGATGTGTTTGTAAAGAACCAATGAGCCGTTTCGACCAGGGCTGTGCTGACCGAGGCGAGGTAAAGGAAGCGATTCTATTAGTTCTTCCAAACACATCTTTCGCTACGCATCCTCGCACATCTCTTGTGAAAAAGCAGCCTTAAAAAGGAACCCTTGTAGTGTGTCAGTCCGTCTGTGTGACACAGCGGCTTATTGCAATAACTACTTTAGGTTAATTCTTTTTAAACTTGGAATAATTCTAATTAATGCTTAGTATGTAGCATAGTACCTATCTATTTTATAGTAAAAAAAATAGAATTGTGATCGCCATTTATGAAGTCAGTTGAAAAATTAGTTTACGAATAATGAAAGGAGATAGAAAGAAAAAATATTTTCGCCTACCATAACTTTCAAACCTAAATAAAAAAACATTACAAATTGCTACAAAACGAAAAGTTAAACTCTGCATAATACAGGCACCGCATGTTTAAGACTGATTTTCAGTTTATTCTTAATTTTGTTGAACCAATAAATACACGGAAGAGACAAATATAAATTACACTAAAAAAACAACCATTCGAAATTACGTGGCCTATTTACAAAATAAAATGTTCATTATCATAACTAGGTAAATGAAATGTTATGTAAATTTTCTAGTCATTGTCAATACATATAACGTAATCCATATGTTTAATTATATTTATTTTAGATATCGTTTGCGTCTTTGCTTTATTTACTAACCTAATAGTCCAAATGTAACAGATGTTAAGTATTATATTACTTACTCATTTTTATTTCCGTCTTGTTTATTAAGTCATAACAGTTTTCCCCCTTTACAAGCCCTTTATTTTAAAAAATACGCAAGGCCGGCCAGCGCCGATGTAATGTGCGTACGTGCCTGACCGAACGCCGCCCTGTTTACCGCCGTGTAATCTGCGCCTGATGCGTCAGTATAACCAACAGAAGGCCAAATTGAAGTTAGACGAGCTATCCGACAATTTATCTAACAAACACTCCTTCCAGGCCCCTGTTTTACGAAACTAACATAAGTCCGGTGACAACGACAATTCCGAGTATATTACGTTTTCACTATTCAAGCCAGGTAATAATTCAAATTCAAATATATTTATTGCATGGTTATGAGTTCATACAGATGTCATTAGTTTACAATATATTATTAGTACCTACTACATTTCCTGTTGTAATCATAAGCTTTACTTTAATGTCGTAGAATATTCAAAATCATATAGTATGTCAATTAATTCATCATCATCATCATCTCAGCCACAAGAAGTCCACTGTTGGACATAGGCCTCCTCCATGGATTTCCAAAGTGGCCGGTTGGAAGCAGCATGCAACCAGCGCCTTCCTGCCACCTGTATGAGGTCATTGGACCATCTTGTGGCTGGTCGTCCTACGCTGCGCTTGCCAATACGCAGCCGCCATTCGAGAACTTTCCGACCCCATCGGCCATCAGTTCTCAATTAATTAATAGGTCAAAAATTAAAATAATTGATTAAATATCATTAATTACTACAATTGTCCAATAAAACGTCAACAATAAAAATCCATACCTACACACATTTAATTTTAGCAAAAACATTTTTTTTTTACAAGAACTCTCCAAGTTATTATAGCCATATTATGTCAATAGTCGATGTCACATGTCACTGTTATCACTGTAAGGGGTCCGTTTTTTGGAGGTGGGTTCACACTCGTTAAGTTTGAGTACATCATGTCCTGCCTCTGGGAGACGTACAATATTCAAATTTAATCCTGAACATTCGAATTAAGTTTAAATATTGTGTGCTTATATAATAATAGTTACTACAATATCAAATTAAATTAAATTATCAGATTAAATGTACCTCGTGTGACCACCTTATAAACGGCTTGTTTCGTTATGCCCGAACCTCGTCCACAACAGAATCGACCTAATCGCTTTAAGTATCCGAGTCTGTGGGCGTTGTTAATCGCATACAAATAATTCCACTGTTACGCAGGTGCTATAACGTTTTTATTAAGCTTAAGCTGTTATACTCCAGTAAGGGTAGATAGCAACAAAAAATATTTGTTATGCGAGCACCAGACTACAAAGGGTTTTGTTACCATGTTAGCTGCCTACAAGCTGCATGGCATTTCATACAAATTTCGAAGTTCGAAATGTACGACCTGGAGTATTTTGAAACTTTGTTTGCATTAAGCAAGATACACAAGTTTAAGCCGTGATAAGAATTTATCTTCGAAAATCGGTATTGAAATAAATTTAAAAAATTTTAAATTTCCTCGTAATCTTTAAAATGCATTTTTTGTATCATGTCATGACCTAGATTATCCTGTTGATTATCGTACTAAATACAATGACTTATGAAAAATATGAAAATACTAGCTGGTGCCCGCGACTTCGTTTGCGCAGGATTACTATTTTGAGTAGCAATATCTTTATAAGTTGTAGCCTATGTGTTATTCTGATGTATAAGCTATATTATTGTAAAAGTTTCATTAAAATCTATTCAGTAGTTTTTACGTGAAAGAGTAACAAACATCCATCCATACTTACAAGCTTTCGCGTTTATAATATTAGTAGGATATATTATCCATTAAAATACTTTCAATGGTAATTTTTATGATAAAATCAAAGCAGTCCATGTGATAACTTGATATCGGGACGGGATCGAGCAAAATCCGTTCAGAAATTATTATTTCTTCTCTAAATAGGTTCTAAATATGCTCAAATCGTAACAAGCGAATTATATTTGAAGCGTTATATTTTCAAAGCAATATTGTCATGCTAGATTTCGTAAAGTGCTCTTCTGAATCTCCATATAAAAGCGAGCTCAAAATCCATTCACCTGCGCCAATTATTAGGGGATGCGATGAAAAGAAGACGTTGACCTCGTTGCTAGGAGGGCAAAGACCTCTGACGGTCGTCAGCTGTTGCACGCAGTAACACATCTCACGTTGACCTACTTTGCACACATTGACAGTCACGTTGTTTATACCATGCCAGTGGCGACAACAAACTAAATTACATAAGTATTTACCAATTAGTGACTGAAAGTCATTTTGAGATTCTTTGAGTCATTCATTTATTTTTGTAACATGTTTTGTCGTCTGTTAATTAATTTCGTTACGTAAATCCATAAAGCTACTAAAATTCAATTTTACAAATATTTACCAGCCCATTTAGAAATAAAAACACGCAAAGAAACGGTAAATTCAAGGTTGTTAAATTAGTTTACCTAGAAAAATGCAAATATAGGAGTGCTAAAAACATAACCCTTCCTTTTGGCTTTGCCGTAGTCGGGAAAAAAGAGAAGCTTATAACTTTAAAACCTTTGATAGTTTTTGTATTTAGATGTATGTAAAGTAAACCTTGTTAGTTATCAGAACTCCGAGTTACATTTGCCAAATATATCGTTTCCAAAAAGTTTTTGTTTTGCTAATGAATGAGTTAAAAAATAAAAAATAAACAGTAAACCATAACTTTACATGCACAGACAAAAAACGTTTGCCAAACGATTCTGGCAAATGTTACTTCCGATTTGTGATAACACTCCACTAAATTGGTCCAATTCAATGTTTTTCTTTGTTATTTGCAGATAGATATTTCCGGGCCCGGGCACAGTGTAAGTAAGAACTATTCTTATTCTGTTCCCATGAGAACCTATGTCTGTCTATGCATGTTTAATCGAATTTTGTTTACACATTACAAGTGACCCCGGCATCTCAAGTTTAACAGGTACCTTTGAAATGCTCGTAAAATTTTATTTATTTATTTAAATCAAGACATAACACTGTCCCTTAAAATATTTTATACCCTTAGGTTTAAGTTTAGATGTTGGAGTAAGTTAACATTCATCTTTATGTTATACAAAACTTCGCCGAAAACTACCTAATTATAGGTCAATGAGTGACGAAATATCCTTCTAAATGATGCGTGTACGCCGCGAACAGGCAATTTATCTCGTTTTGACAGCTTCTATAGAAACACGGTAATCTGCTATCTCTATCTGTGATAAATCGTTCTCGTGTGATACTCGTAGATGTTTAACAAAGGTGAGTAACTTGTGCGTTCATAACAATGATCCAACATAGTGAGACAAGCGTCACTGCGCTAATTTAACTGTGTCACTTTTGATTCTTGAAAATTCTTTGTTTGGAGGGTCTTAAATGTTTGAAAACAGTTTTGTTACATTTTGATAGTAATCATTGTTTGTCCTCAATTGTTTAGCAGGAAATAGGCAATCGTTAATTATTCCATTCGTAACTGCGGTCAACATGCGCAGTTTTAATTATAATTAATTATTATGTTGAATAATCATTGTTGACAATTACATTGTTACCGTTTTTAGTTCAAGTAACGTCTAGTTTTTTTGTTATGTCATCACGAACGCTAAATATCACAAGCAAGGCGAGCATTTTGAATATTTTGCCAATTCCGTGTCATTTTAAAACTTATACAACAGAGGACAAATGCCGTCTCGTAGAGACCGTAGCTCGTAGTGTCGAGTGACAGACAGAATTTTAAATGTAGGTTAAAGTAGGTGTCAAAGATACCAAGGTGCTATTGGAATCGGACAATGCCAAACTGCCACAAGGCAGCTTATTGGCCATAGCAACGGCCATGCGCTCGGCTTGCTCCGCTATCTATTGTTTACATTTCATGAATGTGGAAATGAATTGCTGCGCAATAAGCTATCTTATCATTCGCTGAAATATAAACTGATGTTTTAAACTCACTTACTATTTTATTTTCTCTGCTCGTCCTGTTTGCATTAGTTACGCAACGATCTACATTTCGTCTGGTATCTTGTTTGCGAATCGGATTTTCAAGGCCGATCGTGTTTTTGCGGCGTCCATGTTTTTTTCTAATCTTAACTTTATGGGAAACGTGACTTGGTAAACATTACAGAACTTAACAGATTCTAGATTGCCTTTTTTGCCTGTTTACTAACTATCGTTACGTAAACTCGGTACTCTAACTTATTAGTTGGTAACTTCGCTTATCACCTGATTAGTTACGTAATGTGTAATCAATTATGAACTCCAAATAGGACTTATCTATTAGTGCTGCTCGATATTAAATCGATGCAAGAGCTAATGGGTTTGAGTGTGTGTTTATCTTCAGCTCCTATCAGTTCCTGTGCGCCCGTCTTCGTGAAAACGGTACAAAGACGCAGTTCACTAAAATAGACGGCGGGATCACTCCTTTTTTTACTGTTTACAAAGTCCCGTAAAAATTTAAAGTACTCGAAAAATGTGGCGTAAAAGCTCGTGTCTTACTTGCATTGAACACAAACAGGGATTTAAAAATAACGTGACCTTGACTCTTAAATTGTATATCGGAGCCATTAGGCATCTCAGCCCGGGCGTGTTTTCCATCAGTGAATGCCATAAACTGTATCAGATGTTTAATAGCCGTATGCTTTAAGCACTCTCCTTTCGTGTAATATTCTTAAGAGAAAAATAGTCTGAGTATCAAGACTGTTTCCATGGTTTAATCACTATCTATCAAATCGAGATATGTCGCCTTTCTTCTTTTGTCCCTATAGATACTTTTTTTAAATGGAATAGGAAGGCAAGCGAGCAGGAGGAAGTATCACCCCTCTTTGTTGCCCTCCGGACCTCTCCCTCGCCATACAACACGCAGTGACAAACTATAACCTTACACTGGCATTCTGGGAAATTGTGGTACTACGCCGGTCGAGCCAGCACTTTCGTACTGAAACTAGCAACTAGCTACAGTGTGGTTATACTACTTCTTGGCTTAACCTTTGGGATATTACCTGATTACTCGATACAATAATTTTAAATCTCAGCCAACATGAGAATTTTCGAGTCGTCTAGAAATTGTCAGACATAAAAAAATATGAATCACGTTAATAAATAAAAAATTCGTTGTGTTACTGCTATTAAGTACTATGATACTTTATTATTTTAAAAAAGTTATAATAAATCAACATTTGGCTTCTTTGATTGCGTAGTGTGATAATTGAATGCGCTAATTATGAATTTTACCGAATACGAGAGTAGTCAGCCGCATGTGCGGTTCAGCTCTTGCCGTAGTCGAATTATTCGGTACAACTTGATGCCTCAGCGCAACGAACAGCTCAGACAATTCCGAAAACTTTGTACATTATTACTTCGCTTCAACAAACCTTCTTAAAATAACAAAGCACTTACTAAATTTGGACAAAACGACCATTGTACATCTCTCAATGTATAGTCGACCAAGAAATTGCTTGATTACCTTTCGACCGTATTACAAAGGAATAAAGTTCAAAAGTGGTCAAGCAATTACTTGGTCGACTATACCTATGGGTAGAATTATTGCTTGATAATAAATAATGACTGTTTACATCCGTGGTTCTGTGTGAAGCTCACATTGTTTCAGCTACGTCCTAAGTACCTATACTGTCCACTGTTTATTCGGCAACAAACATGAATTTTACTACATTTCGAGTTTTATATTCACGTTTCGGTCATCGGATCGCCATTGTTTACCATGTAAAACTACATGATTCATATTTTTTACTTGCGCATCTACGCGAACATAGCAAATATCTGGGGACCAATTTTTGAATAGCCGTTTATCATAGAGATTCGGCCATTTTGGTGAGCTTTAGTCACCGGGTGAGATTCAAAAATTGCACCCCTGGCTCATCTCTGGTAACGATGACAAAAAGAATAACCTCGACCACAAATGTATGTTTTTTCACTTTTATCGAGTCGTCCTTACTCGTCTCCAAAGTTAACAAACTCTACTCGAGAAGTCTCGCGCTACTACTCAAATCTCTTTCCTACTTATCATTAAAAGTGATAGTTTATAAATAATGAAACGATTACATTACATTATTAGTATTATTATGTCAAACCACTGACATTACAAATGATTACGCCTTTGGCATCCTAGAGTGTTTATGTTGTGATACATTACTAATAGAACGATCAGTTAATCCTATGTTAAGAATAACATCACACGGATAAGCAGGTCATGGATGGTTAACGGGTAATTACTTGTAACATAGAATACGTTGCGTACGTGACTACATAGTTGCAATAATGACTACAACAGCACACATGTATACCTATGTAGTGAGCCAGTAGCCGTATATGGATGGAGGCTTGGCTAAAATATGCATTGACACAACATAATGCGTATGCGCAGTGGCTTTAATAAGTGAGAACCCAGCCCCATAAAGCGCTCCCCATACAAATGGCGATAACGTTTTCCACCCTATAAACCTTAATCTGTGGCAATGATTTTTTGGTATGTTGTCATTATGCCTTAGAACGTATGTTTTGATTTTTTTAATATTCTTCACAGATTTGACAATATTTACATTTTAGGAGTTTCATACAAAACAAAAAAGCGTCAACATTCCAAGCGACAACAAACCTAGTTCTAGGTCATAATGACATCATACAAAAATATCATGGCTATAGGTTATGGTTTAGAGGGTGGAAAACGGTATCGCCGTTTGTATAGAGACCGGTGGGTTCACACTCCTCTTAACATACCTGGCCAAGTTTAACTTGGGTATGTCTACTTGATCTGCGTCCCTTTCTTATGACACTAATTAGACAGAGACGCAGGAAGGGATAAACTAAACTTAGATCGTAGTGTTTGTTTTTAGTGTAAAAATTATAAAATTATTGTAGATCGTCTTTATAAATATATATAATTATTTTGAAAGAAGAAAGTGTTTTTTTTTAATCTTTTTTTATTAAGGGGCTTTGATCAAAATTGAATATGTCAGCCCCATTAGAAAACAATACAAATAAATACAAAAACACATCAAAGATCCAGAACACAACGAAAAAAACTATTTTATCAAACATCTGTACAAATTCCTAACTGCATCGCTAGTTGGTTCGGAAAGAAGAAAGTAAAAAAAATATATTTTAGAAATTCTAGCGATATCAAGTTACAAAAATGATAAGGCAAAAGTGTGTTTTTTTAAACATGTTAACTAGAATCCAGATATTCTAGATAAAACGATAGAAAATTTTATTATGAAAGCAATGATTTAAAAGCTATCAGTTTTGAATTAAATGGGATTAAGCGCTGCGCTGCATACATTACAATTAGTGATGTCACTAGTGCTGTATAGAGCTCGACGGAGTGTTTATGAGGCGCTCATTGTCATTTTATTGCTCATGATATTTAGAAGAAAAATTGTTTTAAAAAGAACCAAGAATACAGTTTCTCATCCTTTTTACACTTTCACCGACTATAAACAGCTATAGCTATTATAACAATAGAAAAGACTTAATTTATTTTATTTTTTCAAAATAAAAAAAATCCTGCTGCATTATTGATCTTTAAATGTATTATATCCACAGTTTAGATTGTTTCCGGAAACAAGCAATTATGTAAATACTACAAACCTATAGCAAAAAAATGCTCAAGTTTAGTTCCAGCAGCTATGCTTTATTTGATAATGGCATCCGTAATAGTAAAGTTGATGATGAGTCATCTTACCTTACCTTTAGATTAGCGTGTGGGTGCAGTTTTGTCAGAATCTGTCTGGCTAAAGAGCTTCCCGTCTGCTGGTTGATTCGTAGGCTAAACATTCCTATTGAGGCACTCCTTCATTGATGGACACGTTCTATCTTATTCCAAGGGAATATTGGTGATAATTCTGAAAAAAATTAATATCAATTACTGGTACCTTTTAATCGCTGACTACATTTCATCGGGCATATCCGCGTCGCCACCTACAAAACCAAAACTATAAGACACTATAGCGGACGCCCGCTTATTCGTTGTCGTGAAAATTAGTATCTAGCCTAAATATGACCATCAATCAGGTATAGTGTAGCTTTCTGTCAGTGAAAGATTTTTTAGAATCGTTTCAGTAATCCCAAAGATTACCCTCTACATACAAACAAAAAACAAACTCTTTATTGTATTAGTGTACATTACCAAAACTATACCAACACTATATGGCATTTATCTTAATTTTAAGACGGCGGCTAAATGAGCTCGATATTGGGTGTTTTAAAATTACCATGGCGGTCAAAAGGTAAATCCCAATAGGAGGGGTGTTTAATTTACCCTACATATATGTTTACTTATGCAAATTATGGGCAATACTATGGTATAATTAGTAACATAATCAATAAGTGACCCAGTTACAGAACAAGGCGCGTGTGGGAGTCGATAATTAACTTTAGGCAAATAGAAGGTCAGCCTTTCAGACTTATTAAGTAATAGGTTTCTGCTGGTTTTGCCTGTTCATGCGAAATAAGTCGCTTAAACAATTATGGTGCATGTTAGAACTAAGTAGCGTTGCTAACGGTTTGTTTCACAAAATTAACAGAGCACTCACGAGTAAAGTCAACCAATTTGATTCGTAGGCCACTGTGGAACCTTTTCACGATGAAAGTCATAATGACTCCTGTGTAAATGTCACAATATCTCAATCATGACACATTACGACAACGTTCTACAGTGGCCATCGTTCTATATTGGTTGGCTGTACAGTCAAAGCGGGTATCTCTAAACCCTGGGGTTGCCTTAAAAAGGTTTTTCTAAGTTTCCGCATTATATTTAGATTAATTGGTACTTTGATATCATCTTCACTTTGACTTATGCGCTAATTAAAAGTAATTGAACCTTCAATATCATTTGAAGGCCGTTCAGTATTACCCGAATGTTCAAAGTTGACTTCACCTAAGTACACAAAACTAGTCTGTTATGCACTTCTAACCAGCTCATAATTTGTTTTGGCCTAATCTAAGTAGTTTTACAAATAAACTTTACTAAAATTATCTTGAGATTTATCCAAAGTCATGAGTTATTGAGTCGCATTTCAATGGCAGATTCTCACATAAGCGATAATGAGTATTTCGTTTGCTCAGTGGTTCACCTAAAGTCGATAAAACCTTTCTGCCAGACTACGTGCGTGTCCTTAATCTGGTGTTATGTTTCCAGCGATAAGTTGTTATTTCTGGCTGGTTGTGTAACTGGGCTTTGTTTTCGTCTGGCTTTTTCAATGTTTACAGTACCACTATCAGGGTTCTGTGCGTAAGCTCCAGGTTATCATAACGCATCCATCTTATTTATTATTCTTCTAGATAACTGTACGTCCGATTAAATATAAGTATGGAAGGTATTTCTTTTTGTTTTGTTATGTTTCTGCTTATTACTCTCTTCAAAGGCTTAGCATGGGCATTATAAGATATAAATTATCCCTTAATTTATTGTGCTTATCAATGTGAAAGTTCATTGTAATCAGGCTTCTTAAATCAGTTTTTCTCGTCGTTACGTTCACAACAAACTATTTTATTGTTTGTAGTTCAGCTTGATTCTATAATTGTATGGGAATCCATACATTTAGTCCGTGAATTCTAAATGGAACTTGTTTACAACTATGGCGACCGATAGCACGTGTTTATACATAACTGGATTTTGTCTTGGATCTCGGTTTGCTTTGATTTCCTTTTATAATCAGAAGGATAATAATCACCATAGGATTCTAAATTTATAAATACTAGTTCTATTCTATATAGAAACAATTCTATAGATTTTGCACAAACATCAGGTTTAGTTGATTAGGTATAAGAACGGAACTTTCCACACTAAATTTGTTTGCATAATGTACTTACACGCACACATATATAAACTAGTGTCTGTAGTGTACGTTGATGACATCATACTTGTAAGGCTCAAACTGATGTGGTTAAACTCGTTATTTGGCTTGCTCAGAATTAAGACATGAGCGTAAGATAAACGGACCGTCTCAAATACTGCCGGGTGTTAGCTGTTAGCGTCCCACATGAGGAGCATACACGTGCAAGACACCCAATATGCAACTAGACTAGTGATAGTTAAAATGGGTGATGTCAAGCGAAGCCCATGATGTTTTGATAGAAGTTTTCCTTTTTTGTTTAAGAGTAATTGCGACCTTTCTTGTTAAATTGCTAACCATATAAGGATCATGAGATGTCTCACGGCACTTTATGGCGAGTACGGTGATTCATAGCAAATTCTGTCTCCTAGCCTGCGGGTTCCAAATCTGCATACGCTAAACATCCATGTGATACTGTAACGCGTTCGGGCTTTCTAATCGCTCATGGTTCTAAAAGTATCAATGTCAATACTTTTTATTGCGGTATTAATATCAAGTCAAAGCTAACATATGTCATGTCACATGTCAATCGCCACTCGTATCATTTTTCATCAACAAAACGTGGCAGAGTCCACTGAACCCGGGTATTGCCATGCAGCAGATAAAAATGGTGATGTTTTTGGGAATCTGAATTGCTAATAACAATGTCCTTGACCACAGATTGGGGCATGAAATCTGCAGGTGTAATATGAAACTGTCAGTAGTTTTCCCAGATCCATAGATCACCCAAGCGATGCTACCTTATAGTTCGCAGATAAATGTTGTGTTGTTGAATTCTGAATAATTTCAAATTGAATTAATGTGAGGAACGATTTATTATATTCTTAACCAATAATACAATATTATTGAGATAACAATATTACCTGACTCCTGTTAATGTGCTATATGGTATTATCAGCATTGCAGGTTCGATATCTCTCGACAGGTCCCCATCTTGAACTGCAGGTTTACTTTTATCGGTCAAACTTCAAAAAGCGTGTCATCATTCTTGTTTCATTCGCAATTCTTTTGAAACATTTATAAGTTTTAGCTTAGTGCAGGTTTCTATGCCTCAATGAAGAACTAGGCTGTTCGTAGTCTGATTGAACTCTGATTAGAAAGAGCCCCTGCGATCAACAGACCTACAACTCCGACCTGTTTAATTAGGAAATTGCGATATCGCACCTGATATAAGAAGGTACTAGGTACCTATTTGTCATCCTTTGCTACTTTTGCAAATTCTCCCTTTAATAACGCGTTTTTGTCTTGTTGTTGTTAATGGCTAAATCATGTTAACCGCATTCTGCAGAAGCGAAGTGTTTATCTCTCACGCCTTAAGTGTCACACCACACAGTCAACACAGTTCTGCGATTACCCTTACCTCTTGACATGACCCTATTTAAGTAATTAATGGTATTGAGTTTCTGACCGCGATTCTACCTATCAGTTGTATTTTCAAACAATACAATATTGGTATTGGTATTTTATACCTCCTCTCGTCATGCATGGTTTATTTATTTTGCCATATCATTAACAGTGAAATAATATTCATACTTCTAGCGCTTGTTCTCGTATTGTTTCATAATATATACAGCTTTATTTATGTACAGTTTAATACTCGTTATGCGCTTTTAATATTATGTAGCATGAAGGGAATCACAATATTCTGTGACTTTTTTAAATTAAGTCTTAGATCATTTAATTTAATTTTTAATTTTGGTAATGACAATACTTATCAATTGAAAGAGCTGTGATCAAATCTTCCAGTAGCAATAAAAAATCTTACACAGTAGATTTTTTATCGAGGTTGTCGACTCGAATTTCATACCGTTCTGAGCCTCATATGTATAAAACATGCCTTAGAACAGCGCAAAAAGTTCACATCAGCAATGCAAATATGGTTTCCGTAACCTTGAATCGGGTGACCGTATAATGTATGATCAGGGGAATAATAGTATTGAAACACCACGCCATGGCAGCTCATGACATGAAAGACCTATGCGGAGTTACTGGCATTGTGTTTCCATGCAAAACTATTGCGTCGTAAGTTTGAAATGGAACCTACCAGACGTGAGATAGCAAAGTACGAATTTCTTTACTTTGTATATGTGGTTCTTGTTTTGAGTATGAAGTAACGTTTTACAATTAGCTTATGGAAATGCCGTATGTTTAGGCATAGGTAAATGTGATAGACATTTTCTAATTATTTGTGTTTAGAATCTCAACTCTTCATAACACAGGCATGAGGCCTTCAGATAATTTTAGTAATAGTTTATTGTTCAACTAGGGTCTGTGCAGAACGAGGTTTTCCAAAAATATCTTACAATAGATCAGCCAAGTTCGGAAAAGAGGTTATGCACTGGTGATATCATACAAACCATTTCAGACCACTTTGGGTACTCTCTTAACTTGCTTAACCTACAAGCTTGTAATTTTGTACATCTAATAAGAGTAATACGAGACCCTTGAACACCCAGCATCCCAAATTTCATAAATAAATCTACTATAGTTTGTAAGTTATTAAGGTTTGAATAGTGCTACTTTTTTCACTTACTGACTGGCTCACATAGACTTCTAGGTGACTTAGAAACTTACTTCAAATTTGGCATCAAGGTAGATTATTATTTTATTATTCAAGGTGCATTATGCAATTGCAAAAGAACAATCTGAATACTACAAATTGCCGATGTGAAAAAGAGGCCAAGTTCAGAACATAGAATTCAGAACTACAACGAGGATGCCAAGTACCATATCAGTTCCTTAAATAATTCATATCTGTGGGAACTTCTTAACTTGGTAACAGCAAAAAGTTAAATATTAAGTTAAATTGACAGTTCCCTTGTGGAAATAACGTTATGCATCTTTAACTTGTGAGTAGGTATTCAACTTTTTGGTACAATCCAGCCTTAAATGAATATAAATAATATTCCAGCTATATGGCTTCTTTTTAATGTATTTTCAGCTAAGCTTGATTGACGTCAAAACAAACACTGCCACGATCTTATGTTTACTTGTAGATTTTAGAGTTTGTCCACTAAGTTAATAAACAAACTTTGAGTTACGTAATATTATGTTCAACTGTCATTTTTAGTTGCTATACCTTTTACTAATGCTATATCGATGCTGTTTTTTACTTTATCTACACATATATCATAAATGCTATATAATGCGTTCAGAAACCGTAGGCAATGACCAGCATTATAACAACCAATATTATTATGAGATTTTTTCTAATTTGTTTCTATATTTGTTCAAATTCATTTTTTATTACATTATTTTAATATGTACAGTCTATAGATATTTAATAGGTACTAGTAGCTAGTAGCAATGCAGGTCATTGCCCTATGGCTTCTGAACCCATCATAGAGTACTTATGATATGTGTGTAGATAAAGTAATGTATGCAACTGTACATAATTAGGTCTTAAAACACGAGTGTGATCCAATTATGAAACTCGCTGACGCTCGTTTCATAAAACCACACTCATGTTTTAAGATCCCTCATTATGCAACAGTTGCATAAAATAGTATCGTCTCCGGGGTACGCATCCACGGCACACGCTGATGTTAATCCTTTTGTCATACAAGTGTTTTTAATGAATTGTATTTCTATCTCTTACTATTGTTAATTGTATGTTTTATCCTAAGTGTGTCAATGAACTATTCTTCTCTTTACAAAATTTGTTACTTACTGCCATTCCAGCTGTGTCGAGTGGATGATTAAATTTAGTATATTATAAATGCATATATACACATTTTTACATATTCTTCAGTCCCAAATGAAACTACTACTGCTGTGTAATTTTATCAAACGCCAATATCTCTTTACCTAAGTACGTTAATTTAGTATAAGTATGTATAGTCAACCAAGTAATAGCATGATCACTTTTGAACCTTATCCCTTTGTAATACGGTCGAAAAGTGGTCAAGCAATTTCTTGGTCGACTATACATAGGTTCAGTAATTTCTGGTAATTTTAACAATCGAGTTACATGAATTTTAAATGTAGTTATTAAAAAATATTTCATCACATATATTTGTATTATTAAGTTAATTAATCTCATCCCCTTTCGGGATGGTAGTTATAAACCGAACTCAAGTTCCAGCTTCATACTTAGTACAATATATTCGCAAATTAAAAAAAAAATCTACACTACTAACTACATTTATAGAACTCCTGGCCTCTATTTCACCAAGCTGGTAGGTGACATGTGACAACGACAATGCGACGTGTATGTGTAACTCATGTGTTTGTATTGCCGGGCTTCAATAGTTGATACGTAATGTACAGTCAAAGAATTTAATTCCCTACCAATTTCGTTGAAATGTCGTCTGACATTCGCAATGCATTAAGGTCGATATGTCAAACTAACGTCTTGCTCTAGTTAGCTCTTATGGAGACAGTTTGCTATATGATATTGAACCTTAGTTGGGTTGAAAATTAAATTCCTTGACTGTACTCTGAATTGTAGTTGTCACTTGACATATGTTAGTTTCGTGAAATAGAAGCCTGGGATACACCCACCAAACAGTCATTCAGTATTGCAATTGTCTACCCACAAACGCATGGTTCTGCTGTGTTGTGTGATGCCCGCATTCCCAAATATCCTTTCTTTGTTCGTGTCAGGTGCAGCTTGTATACGTGACGTGGCGCTCGTCGACTCGCTCCACGATCAACAAAGAGGCAACAAAAAAATTCATCCACGGGAATACCCTCGTACACCCTTCTCCCTAGCACACATTAATTTATGGTTAGATCATTCAAACATTCTTAAATTTGTTATCAGGAAATTGACTCTTACGCAAAAGGAACTGAACTCAAATTTGACGGCCCTGCTCTGAAGGGCCTACTGTTAAATTTTCAATGCACGGTTTATAGCGGATCGTAAATGTTCTTAAGTGATGCGTGGATAGCATCACTTGGTTTGCGCATTTACTAACGCATTCATTCCATGATAATAAACTGTTCAGTGCGTTTAATTAAGAATGCTTTTTGTTTTAGGAGGACGTCTTAAACATGATCGGAAATAAAGATATCGTCGCAGTCATTCAGAAAATTTTAACTACTGGTAAGTGTGTCTGTATAGTTCAGACAATACTATTTATTTTACGAAGTAACTTATTGTCGAGTATCCATTTGACTTCCCAAAGTCCTAAAGCTGTGAAACACAAAGACGGTTCAGAAGAGCTGCAGAACAGAAGTTTAGTATTGCCTTTGTTTCTATTTTCTATAATTGGTCGTGACAAAGAAACGACTCCCAATCTGTATTGCGCAAGGCTACCTGCCCTCACCCCTGCCGTAATATTTTACGGGGATGCCCATGCGTAACAACGGCCGTGCTACGCCCCGCGCGGTCCCCGCTGCAACCGTCAATTCCCGGAAAAGGGAGAGTGACAATTCGCCGAAATTAACGGTTTAAAATGTTGCAAATGTTGCAATTAGTCCACAGTGTTGCATGCAGCGAATTGTTCCTTATTGAAATCCCTTTTGGGTGCCAAGAGCCCGTATGTAGGAATGATTGAACAGGTTACTCTGTTCATAATCACCTCGTTTTTTATTAGGCTTTTTGTAAAACATCGAACTGTCTTTGGACCAAGGAATAGTGAATTCTAATGTGAGCGGGGTACGAACTCTGACACGGCATAGAGATGTATTAAAATAAATGAAATTTATTAGTTCTCTCCAAATCCATTTTAGGACACATGTTTGTTGGACTAGGTAATTGTTTCCTTTCATGATAAAGAATATAGGTGTAATGTTATGGGATTTTAAAAACGGAACCTTGTATACCTTTCTGCTGTGTTAGCTAAGCCACGGATAGAATTGCCTACCTACAGTTACATTTAGAGATTTTCCGTAGAAAATGTGTCAAAATTCAGCTGCTGGTATGATAATCTAGCTGTGGGTTGAATGATGGAAATTACCGTGCATTGGTTGGCTTCCATGAAGCCCTAGCGCAAAGGCTTGATGTCAATTTTGGTAATTTGGCATTTGAGCTGGATGAAACCTTTGCGAATTAGCACGGCCCCTAATAAGCAATAAGCTCACTTGAAAAGTATTATCAAATAAGTATCTAAGTGCAAACGTACTAAAATTTTAAAGCGAAAGTTTGATAAGTATATCTTAGCTTGTTTTTGGAGATAACCAGACAAACTTGCTATTTAATCTGTACAGCGGTATCAGATGTTTACCAAAAGAGTCATGAAATCTTTAAAACGTTTGCCCACAAAAGGCCTTATAGCTAAGACTGGGTTGGGTTGGCATCTATTCAGCATGTTAATATTTGGAATTAAAACGTGATTCAAACAATTGTGAAGCTTAATTGTTAGTACGCCAAAGTGAAGAACGCATCTAGACGCTTCGAACTGGTGTATATTGAACTGGCTGTTGTAATAGCAAGGGTTATGTTTTTGTTATTGTCAGTCACGTAGGCTTACGAGAGAGAAAGACGATCCGCTCGCGCTAAGTTCGAAAAGAGACGGAATATAGAGCGAGTTAGAGGAGTGCAGAGAGTATTGAGAGAGGGACCGATGGGTGGCGTGACAACAAACATGGCGGCATGGCCGCCGGTTGCCGGTTGGACCGGTTGGGGCGCACCACGTGCGCTCTGCGCCACTCAGCCGCTCCCGGGGCTTGTTTGTCAACAAACGTCCTGCGAAGGTCATTTGTAAGAGGGAAGACAAAGGAAGCAGTCCCTATTGCGTAACACCATAACCCCGACACCACTTTGTTTAAAAGGACTACGGAACGGCATTGTGAGAACTAAAGGCAGTGGTCCCTAAAGCTAAAATTCTCGTTCCCAACAAAAGCGAGTTTAGGGCAAAAGAAGCACGACTCGATGGAAATATTTTATTGTTGGACGAGTGCGATAATCTGTTATTTGAACTGGCATGCATTCTTGTAAGTATCTTAGCTGAATTTCTTTAAAATAGGTCATGGTCGTTAATTACCCAGAATATTGCTCATTGTGTATACTGTACCTACACCTATATTTTCTTTGTTTATCAACAACTCGACTTTAATCGTAAAACGTTCCTAATCTAATTTTTTACAGTTTGTAACGTTTACGTGTCTTTTCGTATTAGAATGATGCAATATAAAGTATACCTTGAAGCGCGGAAAATATGTTTTGATGAATAATACGACTCTGAATGCGATCGACGTGTAATTTATAATTTGCTACGTTTCTTATTCACCGGCTACGGTTATTTCTATAGGCATTTAAAAGCTTGTGTATTTCAATTTTTCATCTTTGCAGCTTTGTTGCTTAAATGGGTGTTCTTCTGTGTGGTAATTCTCACGTCAGTAGAGATAAAGTTACGTTCGAGATTTGTGAAAAAGAGCCGTCGGATCCTTTTAAAACTGCCATTTTTTTAACTTATCTCGAATGTGAGATGAGTTTCCATGAACGCGAGAATCGAGGGCCTGTTCTCTCTTTTGTCGCATCATACCTACTTAACGGTTATGAGTTAAATTGAGTCATTAATGAAGCACCTCATACACTGATGCAATATGGTTTAATTAGTGGACATATATTAATCATAGTAACGAGGCACTTCCTAAAGGAACCTAATGTATACTTTCTAATATGATTTGGCGTCACACGAATTCAATCATGACATTAAGAGTCTTTTGTTTTTCTCTTTTAACTGGGACAATAGAAATACAAAGATGATTAAAAGTATTTCTTATTCAGAAACATCTGCTGTGTAATATTTAATGTTGCAGCAGGAAGCTCTCACTATCATACCATACAGTGAAGATGCCTGGCAACTTAGTGAAAAAATAAACGACATAAAAAATATAAACACGTCATCCGAGGTGCGAGTGAGAACGCATGCGCGGGTAAAGAGGGCACAACGACGACGCAGCCCGCGGGGCGGCGGTGCGGGGCCGGGGGGGCAAACTGCGCGTCGAGCCGGCTCCGCGGCCCCAACCCACTCAATCTGAATCAGTTGGATTTCAGAACATCGGACGTGCGGGCGTGTATAGAATGGATCGCTAACCACACCAGCAGTTTTTTTTTAATTCCGCCTTCTAGCAGTGTTTGTTTATACCTTTCGGCACACTATCCGCAAATCCTTCTCGATCGTGGTGCTTTAAATTTTTTTCATCTTTGCATTTAATTTTCTGTCGTCCCGATTTCACATCGAGAAGGCGGCCGCACAAGTTTGAAAGCGGCTTTTCAAGAGTAGTACACCTACTCGTAATATTCCAATATCGCCGTGTCAACGCATCAAACAGCCATCAGAATGGTGAAGAAAATCTCCGAGGAGAGTGTAGATAGCGGTAAGTGATAATTTTGATAATTTATGTTAGTTTCGTTGGTACTGCCCGCTGGCCGGTCCGCGAGCTTACTTAGTACTTGTGTTGATACAATCATCTGATTCGCCCCACCGGCTTTTGTGCGTACTGCGTAGTTGTGCCGGCTGCTGTTGCTATAGGCACCATCTTTACATTCGCAATGATTGGAATTGATCGAATTCAAAACATGCCGCATATAGTTCCATCAACCACCCATTCTCCTTTATTTTAAATGTCACTGTTTCCGCTGTGTATTATTAGTTCTTGCCGTGTTTATTTATTTTTTGAAACTACCTTCGAAACTTAAATTTCATGGCTTTTAAATCTCGGAAACGGTTATTGGATTGGACCTAATAGATTCACAACTACCGTCTTTTTTTCTCTTGTGTTTGTGTTTTGTAGAAGGTTTGGTATTATTGATAAGCATTAAGATATCGTTGTTTTTAGTTAGATTGCAATGTCTTCTTGTTTTCGTTTGACCAAAACGATCGTTGATCTGAGTTTAAGTTTTTTTTAAATTTAGAAAACATGGCACAAAATCCTTACAAAAATATTTCATCTTATCTTTCGAACTGACCACAGTCAAGTTAAATCATGTAGCAACGCAAACCAATGCAAGTCCATCATTCAATGCAACTTTACTGCTTATGAGTGCAACGGTGTAGGTCGATTTGCATTGGTTTTATTACTTTTCCATTGTTGACTAAGGTTAGTTCTATTGTATGATGCAGGGATGTTGCTGAGTACCTATCATTTATCTTTAGTTATCCCACCAGTTTATAACGCTAAAGAGATCTCGCCTATGCTTCAGGTCTCTATAGGTACGTCGCTAGTACTATCTAGCCGTTGCGCGTTGTCAAGTAATTTAGCTGTTGCAAATGTCAAGGTTCATGATTCTTCAACGGACGTTGACCGTTAAGCTTTTAGTAGATACACGTATTAGAAACATATAAGAATATCGGTCGTTGTAACAACTCCATCAAGTCGCGTAACAACAATGACATCATGATATCATTTGTGTTCCATATATTCGTTCTTAATTTTTGTCAGTGGCATTGTATCGTTTTTATCGTACTTTAAATAATTAACAGATTTAGCCGTTACCTCTCTATCTTAACAAATTACCTTCCTACTCCGCGAAAGTCTACTCTTGATATTTCGCGGAGTAGTAAGTTAATTTGTTTATCATAATTAACCTGTAGTATAAATCCCTTCACATCGCGTGTTCGAAATTGCTGCGCCGTGGTGTGCCCACAGTCAGCGCTGTGAGACAGTTGACGTGTTGCGTTAATTATTAAATAATTTAAACAGTTATAGATGTTTACATATATTGCTTATTCTGATAAAAGACATTGAACAGACAATTAGCCCTGTGATAGTTTGTTGTCAAGTCCACTTCTCGTTGCCACTGTTGTAGTAAGTAACTTTTTGTAGGAATTTTCGGCCACCCGCAAAAAGAAAAAGTAAACAGATTCAAGATAAACCGCAGAGAATTGTGAAAATCTCTGCCCGATAGCGTGTCCGATGCAGACATTAAGTTTTTCCATTTACGGTGTTTACAGTGTTGATAACCTTCAAAGTAACACAGCGAATTGGAAAAGAATGCGTTGAGAATTTTACACAATTTCATTATTACTCCCCTCCGTTGTGTAGGTATCAACAACAAAGCCTCCGAAGCGCGACGACAGCGTTCAGTTCATGATCAAGGTCAGGGAACAAAACAAAACTCTATATTGCGTCGACGTTGGACATGAAGAAATTTAAGCTCATTGGAGACGAATCATCAAAGCCGGTCGGCGTTTGGTTATAAGTTGATTGACTGATAGTGGTACAGCTAGCCAATGCTAACTATCTTCTGTGGTAGATGGATGACTTTCTTACTGTGCAAGAGGTCTCGGTTCTGACTCAAGTTTGAGTTAAAAAAAAACAACCGCTTCAATGATCACTAGGATTGGTGAGCTCGTTGTTCCATTTTGTTTCATCCCATACATTAGGAATCTCTGTGTAGAGTAAAGATATTGTATTTTGATATTATATCACTGGTTACACATTACATACTTACCTATTATCACTAGTTATCCCACTAGTAAAATACAATCTAAACTTTTTAAATTATTCACCGCGACGTAGAATGTTGTGTTTCTCTGTTCCTATGGCTTTAATTAACATTTTTTATTGTTGATTAGAGAGTCAGTCACTCGTATCTATCAGCCGAGTTAAATCGTGTAACCTTGACCGTGACTGCTATGTTCCGGCGTAATATCCCCTCCCCCCGCGCTTCTATTGCGCCTTGCTGCTGCAAATCGATTTTTGTCCCTAACTCCCGAATGGAGTTGCACAGGGTTCGGCTAAAATTAGACGCACTGGCTATATTTACTTCCAAGTTTAAACTCGAATAAAGACTTGTATATTGTAACTGGTCTTGATTTTGTTTCGTCAATTCATATTTAGTTGTACATAAGTCAGTCTTGCCACTGGTTCATCTTCATTTGGTCTTATGAAATCGTCGTAGGTTAGATACTACCGTTTTAAGTATTATTATCGTCATTAGCTTAACGTCTTAACTCGAGGACATAATTAGTAAGCAGTGAAAGTAGTTAGGGTTGTTAGGGTGTTCTGATGCCCTGACTAATCGTCTCACTACGTTAGTTTTACAAGTACTTATTATATGATTGGATTCGGCAACAATTAGCAAACTCTTTAGTGCAATTTATTAAGCACTTCTGTCAATAACTTGGCCTTTGGTAATGACTTCTTTGCAAACGATGCAACATCTGCTGATTGAAACGCTATTTCTTCTTCGTTTTCTTTAATGGCGGTTAATCGCCATTTCTGTTGTTCTGAAGTTTAGAACGATATCGTTTGGGTATTTGCATCCAATTAGAAAGTGATTGTTTCGAGCTGCTTAGGTATACAATAAAAGTATAATAGGTGTGCGTTCGGCAACCGAGAGAGTGCATTCGTGGCCAAGCGTAAATGCCACCAACCAGATTAGAAAGTATAGAAATCTGTAGGCTAAGGGCACGAATATTGGTGACAATGTAAGTTTTAATATTTCTAAATGCGAACTTCGTCGTGTAAACGTTTCTGCTTACAAACATAAAAAAATGTGACAGTGTAATTATGCAAAGGGTATGCGTTTACTCAGGAAAAATCTAATGTGAAGACTCGAAACTTCCGGCAATACAAATTTCGTAAGGCACGCGAATGCATCAACTTTAAACAACACGAAAACTGTTTTTTGCGGCAACTTAAATGATTAATTTTTCATACTTTACTTACCTACACATAACATAAGCATACTATTTATATTGCACACATCCTTTTGCGTGACCACTCGGTTAGGTTACGTAACCATTACTGATGTGTGATGAACCTTTTGAGCTTTGATCAACTTCAAATTGGCATTCCGTAATTTTTTGTCCCTACGAGAAACCGACTTGCAGAATGAAGGGGAAATATAAAATGTAAATAGAAATAATCTCAATTAAAGTGATACCGATAGCTATTTAGATATTAATTAGGCCATTGATACGATAAAGCATGAATCGAATGATCAACAAACTTAAAATGGACAATCAAAAACAACCGTAAGCCTTCGATTGGTTTCTAGAAACTTTATTATACCAGTCGTGTGTGTTATATATTTTTGATTACCGTAACCAGCGCAAAACACGTTTGACCTTTTCTGCCCTTCCATTATTATCATACCTTTAGCGATTGTGGTTCGTACAATGTAGCTCAAAGCAGATTTCACAAAACGTTTTTAGTTTAGTTAGAGAGAGTTTGTTAGAGATTTAGTTCATGTTTAGTTAACGTACCTATGTCAATTTGATATTTTTTTCGTTTGAAACGGACAAAGCAAGATAGCTTTAATGATTTATTTCTTTAGTTAAGTTATCGAGAAATGCAGAATGGCGGCAAAGCGTTCCCTAATAATTCATCACACTTTTATGCATTATCACTGTTTGCCGAATATGACGATTCTCACACATCGGATGTTTCAGGGCGGAAAGTAATTTGCTGACTCATCTTACCTCAGACATAAACTGCATAGTCTGACATGGATAATGTAACCAGTTACGTTGTCTTCTTTTCAAAAGGACATTGCCGTTGGAGAAACTTTTTAATCTCTACTTGGTACTGGTATTTCTGGATGGAAATATAGATTTTATACCAATTCGATTGTTTTTGAGTTTAATCAATTACTTAATAAAAATGATCTACTCGGAACTACCCTGAAAATATACGCTTAAAATGGAACATGACTAGTTGATTTTGCGAATAATATGGGATCAACAGCCGCGTTTTTGATTTAATGCTATGCAAAATGTGTTGTGTTGTGCTGTGTGAGATGTGGTGTGGGTACGTGCCTGAAGACTTACATAACATCGCCACGTTGCGAGCCGGGCTGCCACGTGGTGCCGCGTTGTCGTGTCACGCGACACTTGAGACAACGGACTGTAGCGCGGTTTCAGTGCAATGTTTACTTACCACAAAACCCCTTAAAATCCGCGACACTCAACACACAATTAAACATGCGTTTTACAGAAGCCTGTGTTGATTCGTATTGGAATGCTTTCAATCAACTTCTAATACCACCGATAATCGCACCAATAATTGATAAACACAGAAGACATCTCAAGGAGAAATGTAAAAAGCTCACTCGGAGAGCAAAATTAGGATTGCGTATCAGCCGCATGACGCAATTCAGAGATAAAAATATGATTTCTTTTTTTGCTCTACTGCTACATTAATCTTCACATGGCGTCGTATCTATAAGTTATATCGTATGTTCCGGTTCTTTGGCTTACAATATATGGTTATTGTTAGCGTTGTAAACACAAGCTTTCAATATGGCCGTATTATTTAATGTTGTTATTCAGCAGAGTAGACAGGAAGCTTCTATGTTGAAACGGGCGATTGTGTGTGGGCGCGTCTCGGCGATTGTCGTAGTCGCTCGCTATTGCACGCTGCTGGTTTCGGCCTAGTATCCTACGGTGACCTCATCGCATGTATAATTAGTTGCCAAGTAAAGTGGTAAAGTTTCGCTTTTATCATCAAACCGCACGAACACTACTACTTAACTGCAGTTCAGCTACTTTGCGCGATGTTTTTTCGCTAAACGTATTCACTGCGGCTATTTCAGCAGTATTTTGTTTTAAAAGTCATCCCAACTCTTCTATTGTCTTTCTGAACAAAATGGTTATCCCCATGAATATTCAATTTCCATTTTCCGCTGTGCCTGTCGAACAATAGTGCTATCGCAGATAACTCCGCCGCCGCGATCGTATCTGCTGCTCTAAATTAACTTTCGATAAATTAGATCACCTGCCTGCCGTGTTCAAGGCTTTGCTGCTCATTGTTATTGTGGGCAGCTACCGTTTTATTGCTGTATAAATTAATAACACTTTAAATTGTCTCCTCCCTCAAGCTTTCTTGGCAGGAATTTACACTATCTCTGGTTTCTTATGACGTCGCACGATTGAGGATTGTTGACATTGTATTCTTAAATTTCGAAGGATCGATGATTTCGATCGCTTAATATGTGAAACTTCCGAAATGACTTTCCAGTTTGTTGTGATCCGTGAGTTACGGTTATGAGAGCAGCTGATGACAGTGATATAGTTATTAATGATCTCTCGACTTGGCTTATAGTTAACATTTATCAGAAGGCGATAGTATCAGGAACCTCTGAGCAGTCAGTAGCATTCCCACCACGACCTCGTGCGACGTAACGTGGGCGCGGCGTACGCGCAGCTCGGGTGCGGCCGCCAGGTCGTTGAACCGCGACTGTTTGCCAACTCAGCTTGCACGATAGATTATCTATGAGTTTATTGATATCGATGACATGCGTGGCACTCCTAACCACGTGTGCATTGGTGAAAGAAAGTATTATTGCACCTTTATCAGATATCTGCGTCGCGTAGGTAATGATTAAAAATATTTCTCGTTACCTACCAATATCAGCATGACAATAATTCTGGAAAGGATAATTAGTAAACAGGTATAAAACAAAAGCAAAAGATCAAACTATTCAAATAGCTAAAACGTCAACGATGTTAACCATCATTAAAACAAAAGTTTGACAACAGTGTATTTCAAAACCGAACGTGGTGAAAACATTGCAACAATAGCTGGCGCTGGCACCAAACAGTCGTTGAGTGAGAGCTGTCGATCGCTACGCTACCATTGTACTGATGTGGCATGCATAATGCGCTGCGTTATTCATGGCCCACAGAAGACAAGGGACTTCTCAATTCAGTAATGAATCTTTTAAACTGCGCTGCGGGTCGTCGCCCTTTTAATGTACGAGTACGTACGTCAACTGTTCAGGCACTTCGGGTTTAAGATGACCCCCTTGCCAATTGTAGGAATCTTTAAAATGCTTGGCTTTCGACTCAACTCTCCAGACAACAATATTCATGTGTTTTTATAACTGCTTTTCGCCACGATGAATTTCTTTTTGATTGTTACGCGTGTCTTATGCAAAACTCTCATCGTGATACCTAAAGAAATGAAGGCAGAAATGTGCGAGTTAGCCTGGCCACGCCTGGCACACTGTAATAACAAGTATGACCGTAATGCTGTGTTCTCATTTATAGTTCCAATCGTTGGCTTTAATGTTCATAAGGCCATCGCATGACCTAAAATTTGCACCTGCGCACTGTCCCGACACTAATAATTCATTGTGTATCATCTATTGTCATTAAGTGTAATAAATTTTGTCATGTTCCGCAGGGTCTTGGGAATCCTCACCGTATGTCAAATTTGTTGTGCATATTTATAGCGGCCTTAATTTTTTGCCCGCAGGTGTAGGCCGTTGCAGCAGTCAGTCGTCGAGCGAGCGGGAGTCTGACGAGAGTCCACGTGGCTCAGAGCCGTCGGCGCCGGTCCCCATACCTGACAGCGAGGACCTGCAGAGACGCAAGGAGGAGGCGCGCAGGAAGCGCCGGAGGAAGAAGCGCTCCGGAAGCTCTGTCGTCACGTCGTGTTTCCAAGGTAACTGACGGTTTCAAGCCATTATAAACAAAACAGGCTTGAGCATTAAGTGGAAATTATAAATATTGGACGAGTGCTCCACGTGACAGTGCTTCAGCTTGAGTCATAGCGTGGTAGTCAAAACAAAGCTGATAATGTTACGTAACTCTGTAGACAGGATTAATAAAACTGTGATTGTAGGTAACGTATTGGAAAGAAGAAAGTTACTTATAGGTGTAGACTTTAATTTGGTCAACACTGCTATTGATTACGCTGTGTCAAGGTGACCGTGGAAAATAATGAGCAAATTGTTTACAAAATTTCCGTGCCGCCAAACACTTGGAATAATGGATAAGATGTATTTCAAACGTGATTCCGTTTGATAAACTATGTTGCAATCTCAGTTCAAGGCTATTTCTAATAATCCCTTCAAATGGCCTTACTTAACTTCGGGCCGTTGAACTGCAGCGCCTATTCAAGACAATACATCATTATTTACGGTTGTTTCGTAATTTTTCCCAAAAGTTTTCGTATTCCTTAAATATAGGTCGTTATACGTTACAATTGGCATTTGAAACTGTGATTGACGTTGGGTCTCGTTTGTTGCAGACCTTTACAAGCTTACGGGCGAAGTATTGGGCGAGGGCGCGTACGCCTCGGTGCAGGCTTGCGTGAACATCTACACTGGGCAAGAGTATGCGGTGAAGATCATCGACAAAGTGCCGGGGCACGCCCGCGCCCGGGTGTTCCGCGAGGTGGAGACCTTCCACTACTGCCAGGGACACCCAAACATAATCCAGCTCATTGAATTCTTTGAGGACACAGACAAGTTCTATCTTGTCTTTGAGAAGGTCAGTGTCTTCAGATTTGCTGAATTTATTTAGGCTATCAACAACTTAAAGGAGGTACCGAAACATCTCCAATTTTCCATTCGGCTGCTTGATGTTTAAGATTGAACATTGCTTTACAATTCTTTCTATTTTGTAATGAAACTCAGATTAGTTTGCAAGTTACAACAATTGGCTATTCAAACAGAAAATTGTTTAATTAACTCATGACTCATACCTTAATGTAACACAAAACTTTGTAATACAGATGGATAGACGATCTTTCATTTAGTTTTTTGTCTTTATTTCTAGGTGTTGGATTTCATAACGCAACCACAAGCTTTTCAAATATACATACTTATATTTATTAGTAGCTTTTGCCAGAGACTTTGACCGCGTGGATTATGGACTAACTAACTTCCACCCCTCTCTTAACCACTATTACACCTTTTCACTCCCTAAGGAACACATGTTCTTAACTTCATGCTTCTCTATATATCTCTACTCTATCTTCAGCGGTTTAGGATCTACATTGCCTGTTAGTCAGTCAGTCATTAACGGAACTCCTTTATATGTATAGACAGGCTTAGTAGCAACTTGATGCATTATAAAATCTACGCAGACGTGAAAAACATTAATTCGCACGCGACAAATATATTGATAAGGCGTCACGCGTTACTATGCTGTGTGAAACCTCTGTTGTCCTTACCGTACTTGCAATTCCTAGTGTCCTTTATGTCTATCTTTATGGGGCAAATTAGCATTAATCTTTCGAAATAGCCTTAGATAAAGGCGCCGGTCGGTCATTGGTCCTTACTTGGTGTATGTACAAGCCAAGCTTTCTCTCGCTGTTACGTCATATAAACGTGTACCATCATTACCTATAGATAACCAGTAAAAGATAAGATTATTTATATTTAAAACATGTTATACTTACGAGCAAGTAGCATACTAAACTAGGTATATGGGTTACAAAAATATATTTGTTTTTGGGTATCTTTGTTAGTTGGCAATCCTTTCCCGGGCCTATTGCCCTGTAGCTTAGGGTAGGTCCTGCCATTCTGGGCGTTGCTGTATCAAATCTATCGTCTTCTTGTCTTTGGAGATGGTCCCCATCCAGGTCGTCGGTGTTCCTTTGTTAGTTGGCAGTGTTTAAAATTGACCGCGTTAACTCTTGACTCTGCATGTTGATTAAAGTAACAGAAACATAACAGGTGACTAATACCTGTTTATTTCCGAGTAGGTGTGTGCACTCGGTCTATTTGATACCTACCATTTCTCTGACGCAGCTGTTTGGTATTTCTCATTTTTCATTATATTACTCATGTAAAGTAAAGAAATACGGACACGCGTTTCAGAAGTTGTCGCCCTGTGCACGTTTTCATTTCAGGATTTATTCACGTAGGTGATGTAATGCCATTCTTCTAATGTCACGAATCGTGTTTACTCTTGAGCTGTCAGTCTCATGAATATGCAAAAACTTCATATTTTTCGCTATCTATATGTACCTACATACCTACGTAATAAGATACGCGTTGATAACATATTATTTCGATTTTAGCAATGAGTCAATGTATCATACCATACCATATGGACAAATACGTATAGGTATCCCACATAAAACAAATGTTTCGCTAGATTATATTCGCAGTATTTACATTTTAATGAGAAATCTGTTAATTGAACTTATTGTTGTAGTTACTATTTATTCATAGGTAAATTCGAAAAATGCCTATTGTATTACTTGGTTTCTGTGTAAACAATTACTCATTGCGAATGTTGCGCGTTATCATTAACCGTTGAGGAACCAGAGATTTCTCTGACCATTGCACCCACCACCAGATATCCGCAATTGTAATTACTTGTATTAAATAATTGTCCTTAGCGGAAATATTGCTATTAATGATAAAGTTTTTCTAATTAACAAATGATCTGATCATAGTCAACTAACATTACTCACATAACCGTACCCCTTAAAGATTCCCACTCTTCAATTAGTCGACAAGATCGTTTTTGATTTACATTGCCTCTTTGGTCCATTACTTGATACTTGGGCTTCTATCTTAAGGCAGCTATGTACTTCGCTTAATTTTGTTTACTATGGCATTTCTGATGACAGACGAAGTCAATTCTTGAACTAATTGTACCGTAACTACACTCCATTCAATATAATATAACATAAGACATTTTGACAAGAACATCCTGTATAGTATCGAGTATAGGCTGCAACAATATTCAGACCTGGATACAAGCAGACTACGTAGCCACTCCTCAAAGCCAAAACGAAACTCAATAACTAAATGAATATCTTAGGAAAATTTACACCAATTGGCCTGTCCCAACGAAGCAAAGCTTGTACTATGGGTACTAGACAACGGATATACATACTTATATAGATAAATAACATACTTAAATACAAATAACATCCATGACTCAGGTACAAACATTCGTATTCGTCACACAAATATTTGCCCATACCAGGATTTGAACCCGGGGCCTCTTGCACAGTAAACAAACACATGTGCCATTCTTCCATACAGGTCGTCAATGCCTTCTACTTGTGCTATATGCCGTGTAGTATTGGACTCCAAGAACAAAACCATCATCATCGTAGACTATGAAGCTTGAGGTTTTGCGTTCGATTCCCGGGAGGGGCAAATGTTTGTACCCGAGTCTTGGATGTTATTAGTATTTATCTATGTAAGTATTTTTATCCGTTGTCTAGTACTTATTGTTTAAGCTTTGCTTAGTTTGGGACTTGGTATCGATTGGTGTGAATTGTCCCGATACATTGATTTATTTATATATTATAGCAGTAGTCTTGTCTATCGTTAGGTAGTTATGGAATAGTATAACCTTCAACAAGGCAAAGTACGATAATTCATAAACCCGCTGAAGCCACACCAGGTGCAGAGCGAAACCGCACTGCTTCTCTGTACGCTACCGTAGAACGCTGTGTACAGTCAGTCTCAGAATTTGCTGAATTAGTACCTTGTCGCTGTCAGTGATATGCCAAATTCGAGCAACTCTCATTTTATTCGTTACCACGACAAGGTTCTTAAGTGTTGAGCTACTTCTGAGGCTGAATGTACATAATGTTAAAAAGGTTAATTTCAAACTTTTAATGCCTACCTCCGTTTTCATCAGAATTGGGTAGATGACACATTAAACGAAATGGCGTGAAAGTGTAAAATTGTATGATTAAAAGATTTTTTTTAAATACATAGGTGCTTATGTATGTCGTGGGGCTAAAGCAATTCAAAGTTACTATTTTTTTAGCGTTTTTTTTTAGAACTTTGATGATAAATAAAACTAGTTTTTACAATGTAAAACTTATCTATTAACCGTATAAAAGTTCTCATTATTACAATAAACGCGATTTAGGTTTCACGCTCCATACATTTAATGGCAAAGATAATGAACACTTATATGGTGTGACGTCATACCTCTGGAGCGTTTTAATGGGGCTTGCGTTACTTCCTTTTTCTATTTACGATATCTTTGAACATAGTAATCCTAGACAAAAATAAAAAATACAGTTTGTCTTCTTTTAAAGACTTTTTAAATTTTGAGAACAGAAAAATATTAGCCAACATACCTTTTCTATTCTATTTAAAATCAGAGCTATATCGTAGCAAGCAAAATCATTTCGCTATGCAATGTTTAAATCCGGTTAACGGCAGAATTATACAGTTTCCATTGGTTTCCGTTTGCTAAGTACATAAGTAGGTATATACCTACTAGAGTGAGTTACTATGTATTTGCGATAACCTCAAATATCTAACGATGAGCTCTGCTAGGTATTAGCTTCACTACCTTTGTCGGTGTAAGCTTCTCCTTTGTTTGACAGCTTATCTTGTTAGCAAATTATTACGTGTTCCTGTTTTATGTGATAAACCCGTGAACTGAGGTGTTACGTGCCTTGTAAATAATAGCTAAGCACGTGATTTGTTTTTTTAATACACCTACGTACTTGCTTGTCTATTATAATTCATACTACGCATAGTGTAGGCAGTTGCCGGTATAAAAAACGCTATTAGGTATGATTAAACGCACGAAATACGAGTGGTACGTAATGTCGGCCCATTTCAAGATGGCCGCCGCTTTTTGCTATGATGCCATGATAGCCTTAATTTTACTTGAGTACTTACTTAATTTACTTTTTCTCAAAAGCATCTCTGTAGATACGACTTAGGATATTTTTAAAGCAGTTACTTACCTAGTCACGCGGTTGTCTAATCATGATCACGTTTTTCCATTAGAATCAGTTGTACACAAAAAAAACCTAAACTTTGCATAGATTTAATGCACTGGCCGAATCACAACTATGTTGTGGCATTGTAACGGACAGCAAGACCTAAGCCGACTGACTTAGGGATAACATTGATTGTACTTAGATTAAGTTGAAAATTAATAAATAAATCCTTAAATCCTAATTATATGAGGCCAATGAGGGCCATATACGAAGGAGGACCGCGGGACGATCCGAACCTTGTAAATTATTACCCGCGGTCCTCGGAAAACAGATCGCAGAGGCGATTTAGATGTAAAAAAAAATTAGATTCTTATTGGAAAATGTACATAAAAATTAGCATAATCACGTTTTAGGAATAAGAATGAATGTAAAGAGGCGCAGCTTAAACAGCCAGAACGAATAGCGTGGCTATTCCACTAAGAATGAACCCGGCTCGCCCTCTAGATCTTGCTAAATAAAGCAAAATATGCGAAAATGATAAAGAAAAGATCCAACAATTTAGTCGGAAACCCACCCCGAACCGACCAATGGGAGCGGCTACATTTTTGGATTTTAGGCCAATCAGAGGCCCCGACGGATCACACTTGACCGAAAACCGAACGAAAAAGTCGGCCTCTGATTGGCCGGGACGCTCGATCCGCGGCGCTACACCCGCTAGGCCAGCCCAGTAAAATGGGAATATAAACGGGCCAGGCCAGCAATCGAGGTCAGCGGTGTCAGAGCAGCGGATCCAGCGAACCAGCCTAGAACAAGAACCAGGAAAAGGAATCAATAAAAGAAGAACACCAAATACAGTCCATTGTTTTAATTCGAACGAGCCGAGCCGTCGAAGTCGACCTCCCTGTCCGACGCCCGTCCCGGACAGAGTCTTGGTCCTTCGAGCCGGATCATCCGGACGCCGCTGATCCGGATCAAGTGGACTACGTCATCATGGTCATCACACGTTCCCACGGCGACCGGGAGGAGGAGCAACGGCCTGCGAACCCGAACCAGCAAGTCACCGCCGCCGACCGAGCCGCCGCCGCCGAACGGACCGCGAACATAGCGCGCCCGAGCGCTGCCGAACCGAACCCCGCCCGGGTAACCCATGCCGGCATGGACCCAGAGGAGCGGGCTGACGATCAGTGGCAGAGGCAACTCGACCGTATCGTCAATCGCGATCTCGTCTCACCCGCAATCGCGCCGACGCGGGCGGTGACTAGAGCCGCGCCCCGCGAGATCGACCGCGGCACCGGCGCGCCGCGTCGCGACGTGTACTTCCCGCCGATTATGCGGGCAGACGGAGTGCCCCCCCCGCCCTTTGGGCACGGCCTCGGCGAACCTACGGAGCACATCGACGCGATCACGCAGGAGGAACCGGCAACCGAGCGCTCTGATTGGGCCGCGCTTATGGAACAGGAGCGGCCAGTAAGAGCGTCCGTGGCCTTTGAAGTCGACGTGCGCACCATTCAGCCTGCAGTGTATGCTGACCAGAGAAGATCACCGGCCCTATCGAGGTGTTCGAACAACACCATCTCTAGGATCCGTCTCGCGGAACGAGAGGCGGAGGAGGAGCTGCTGAAAATCCAGAAACAAGAATTGGAGCTTTCAAAGGCGCTGGTGAAGAACAAGCTGGCCAGGCAGATTGAAACAATTGAAGCAGAAGGCTCTCAGGCTGGGAGCATTATTGCACCGCATCACAAGCTAGAGCAAGACAGACGCATCAGCGATTGGTTCCAGAAGTGCCCTGACGACGCCGCCGAGAACAGACGTCGCGGCGCTCAAGACAAACCGGAACCTCAAGCCGATGCGAAGCGGAAGGATGAACTCCCGCAAACTGAACGCAAGGGCAGGGCCCGTTCGCCGACGACGCCCACCCGCGACCGCAGCGCAACCGGATACCGCGGGATTGAAAAATTAGCGGAAACATTGGAACGAATGACGCGACTGCGGCCGCCGCCGAGGCAGGTGTACGAGCTACCAACGTTCAGCGGAGCTGCGGGTGAATGGCTACCGTTCCAGGCGGCTTACAAGGACTCTACGAAGGCCTACAACTTCTCACCTACGGAGAACGTAGCACGTCTACGAACTTGTCTACGAGGCGTCGCCCGAGAATCCGTCGCGGCCCTGTTGCACACTGCTGCGGATCCGGACCAGATTATGCGGACGCTGCGTCAGTGCTACGGACGACCTGAGGTCATCGTGGACAAGGCGCTGGATGATCTCAAGAAGCTGCCGCGCCTGGGAACATCGGCTGCTGAATTGAACGCGTTCGCAGTCAAGCTACAGAACATAGTCTGCGTGCTTTCTACGGTGGATCATCGGGGATATCTGTATAACCCGTTGCTGGCCCGAGAAGCACTGGACAAGATGAGCCCGCATCTACGCTCTCGTTTCTGCGACTACGCATCGGAACAAACCGCCGCTGTCGAACCAGAGATCTGCGTGCTCTCGAAATTCATGATGCGCGAGGCGGATCGAGCCCTGCGCTACACTTTCGCTTCAGGCGGAGCGGCGATGACGTCATTGGGAACCCCGTCGCCGGTCAAGAGGGAAAGCCTGAAGCCCCGAGCCCCCACGAAATGGGGAACGCCGCGGCCTGTCTACGCCGCCGCTACGAACGCCGAACACAAAGGACAATGCCTATGCTGCGGGGGCGACCATGACGTCCCTAAGTGTGGGAGAATGCGCCAAATGAACGTGGACCGACGCTGGGAGTGGGCCAAACAGAACAGGGTCTGCTTCAAGTGCATGAACAAGCAGCACCGGCGCGAGAACTGCCGCGCCCGACTGTGCGGGATCGACGATTGCCGCCACCCGCATCACCCGCTGCTGCACGCGAACCGTGCGGCTACAACGCTGCAGTCCCACCCGGGGCGGGAACCGCCTCAAGGGACGGCGCCGATCCAAGCGCCGCGCCCAGCTACGCCGCCCTCACCTGAACCCGCGCCAGCCGCGGAAAAGGAGTACGTCACTACTGCTCGAACCAGCAAGACCAGTGACCGAGTATGGCTGAAGATGTGCCCAATAAGGGTGAAGGGACCGAACGGTCACGTGGATACCTACGCGTTACTGGACGATGGATCTACGGTGACGATGATCGACGAGGACCTCGCCCGGACGATTGGAGCCGTGGGCCCCAACGCGCCTATGCAAGTCCGCGGAATCAGCGCCGTCAAGGAGCAACCGAACAGTCGGCGCGTGAACATAGTCGTCCAAGGACAAGGCGGAGCCCATACAATCGCCGCTCGAACAGTCGAGGATCTCCGGCTGCACACTCAACAGCTGGGGCAAAGCGTTACGAAGTATAAGCACCTGCGCGACCTGAAGGAGGCGTGCTACGACGCTGCTACGCCGCGACTGCTGATCGGGACGGACAACTGGCCACTTATGCTCGCCCAGGAAGCGAAAACGGGCAAGCGGTCAGAACCGGCGGCAGTCAAAACCGAACTAGGCTGGGTGATCTTCGGGACAGTACCCAGAGCCTTGACACGGAACGATCAAGACGAGGTCACGCATTATGCATACAACGTGCGTGACGACGACATCGAGAAGCTGGTGAAACGACACTTCGAGATCGACGCGCTGGGGGTATCGCTGGCTACGAAGCAACGGCCGGCGGACGAACGAGCCCAGCAGATCTTCAACGACACCGTCGAGTTCCGCGGAGACCACTACGAGGTGGGGCTGCCGTGGAGGAGCGACGCCGCCGTAGTACCTGCGAGCTACGCGACGGCGCTACAACGCCTACGAGGCGTAGAACGAAAAATGAAGGATGCCGTCTACGCCCGCGAGTATGGGGCGCAGGTAGAAAACCTGATTGATAAGGGTTACGCTGAACCGATCCAGGGCGAAGAAGTATCGAACCCGCGAGCCTGGGTCTTGCCGCATTTTGCTGTGAGGAACATCAATAAGCCGGGCAAGATTCGGCTTGTGTTTGACGCCGCCAGCAAGAGCCAGGGAAAATGCCTGAACGATTTTCTCTTGGAGGGCCCGGACTTACTTCAGTCGCTTCCGGGCATCCTCTACCGCTTCCGGGAGGGCCAGTATGCAGTGACGGCGGATATCCAGGAGATGTTCCTGAGAATCAGAATACGGCCCGCCGATCGACCCTCACAAATGTTCCTGTGGAGGAAGCCGGAGGAGGCGGGGCCACCGAGACTCTACAAAATGAACTCGATGATCTTCGGAGCGTCAAGTTCGCCTTTCCTGGCCCACAGCGTGCGGAACCACAACGCGCACCGCAATGCGAACGAGTACCCGGAGGCGCTTGATCCCATCACGAAGAACCACTACATGGACGATTACGTGGACAGCTACGCGACCGAAGAGGAGACCGTTCGAGTAGCTACGGCGGTAGCGACAGTGCACCGAAGAGCTGGCTTCCATCTACGAAGCTGGGCAACCAACAGCGAGCGCCTCAGGGAACGTATTGAGCCGGCGCTACGCGTGGACGGATCCGCGCCGCTGGGCCCAGACGACGGACCGAAGATACTGGGCTTGATGTGGAGCCCAGAGATGGACGCACTCGGCTTCAACACAGCCATGAACCGGGTGCCGCGAGAAGTACGCGAGAGACTGCGCGCACCAACGAAAAGGGAGGCACTCAGCGCCGTGATGTCCATATACGACCCGCTAGGATTGCTATCACCATACACGATCACAGCGAAGATAATCCTACAGAATACGTGGCGAAAACAAGTACGCTGGGATGCACCGCTAGACGAAGAGGACGGCGTGGAATTCGAGAAATGGACACAGGGTCTACGCGCCGTAGCGGCTCTACGCCTGCCCCGGAGCTACGATACGGGGGGAGCGGCTCGCAGTCTACACATATTCGTAGACGGCAGCTCCAGCGCATACGCCGTAGCAGCCTACCTACGCTCTACGCACTCGGACGGAGCGGTGTCCACAGCGCTCGTGGCCGGGAAGGCAAGGGTTGCACCTCTCAAGACGCAGAGCATTCCGCGACTGGAGTTACAAGCTGCCGTCATCGGAGCCCGGATGGCGGACAGCATCAAGAAGGAACACAGAATAAACATCGGGGAAACCGTGTTTTGGACCGACGCCAGGACCGTCCTCCACTGGATAAGGAACGATGCGAGACGATACACGCCTTTCGTAGCGCATAGGCTGGGCGAAATCAGCGAACTGACGGAACCGCACCAGTGGAGATGGGTGCCGACGAAAGAGAATCCCGCCGACGACGCTACGCGCGCCGACGGAGCCAGGAGAGTGAACGAGGCAGACAGATGGTTCACCGGGCCGGCCTTCCTACAATTAGGCGAGGAGCAGTGGCCGCAGGAGCCGCCCGGTGAAGAACCGGAGGAGATGGAAACGTGCGGGCATGTGAAGAGTGCTGAAGAGAGGGATGGCTTCGCGCACCTTCCAAAGATGGAGCGATTTTCCAGTTACGAACGGCTCATCCGGACGACCGCACGGGTGCTACAATTCATCAACAAATGTCGAAAGATCCCGACGGAACTTACATTGGAACTTATACGGCGGGCGGAACATCTATGGCAAGTTAAGTGTCAGGCTGATGACTTTGCCGAAGAGCTAAAGTTACTCCGGAACGGGGGGAGGCTGACGAAAAAGAGCAGCCTTTTCAGCCTGGACCCGGAGATCGAGGACGGACTCCTGAAAATGCGGGGACGCATCAGTGCCGCACCCGTGCGCGGGTTGATAAAAAAACCGGCGATTTTGAACGGGAGGCATCCATTTGTGCGCTTGATCATCGCGAAGGCGCACCATGACGCCGCCCACGCATCAAATGAACGCGTGGTGAACGATCTACGACAACGATTTTGGATATTGCATCTACGACCGACGGTGCGTGCGGTGGCGCGCGCCTGCCCGACGTGTATCCTGCGACGTGCGAGCCCGCGACCGCCGGCCATGGGCGACCTCCCGCTGGCCCGCATCGAACCCCACTGCAGAGCATTCACTAATTGCGGCGTGGATTACTTCGGGCCGCTAACGGTGACCATCGGGCGGCGACACGAGAAGCGCTGGGTCGCGCTTTTCACGTGTCTGACGACACGCGCCGTCCATCTGGAGCTGGCTGCCAGTCAGACGACGGACTCTGCCATAATGGCCCTACGTCGGATGGCAGCACGCCGCGGTTGGCCGCGGCTGATATATAGCGATAACGGAACAAACTTCCGTGGAGCCGACGCCGAGCTACGAGCCGCCTACGCGGAGTGGCTACCCGCGCTACGCGACTACGCGCTGCAACACCGCACGGAGTGGCGGTTCATTCCGCCCGGAGCGCCGAACCAAGGAGCGGCGTGCGGAGCGCAGATGTCAGAACGAAAGGAGGAGTTTTCCGGCGCCCGACGACCAGGCTTGCTGTCCTACGAGGCAAGGAAGAGGCCTCCCCTGCGGATGTCGGCCGGGGGGAGAGTGTAACGGACAGCAAGACCTAAGCCGACTGACTTAGGGATAACATTGATTGTACTTAGATTAAGTTGAAAATTAATAAATAAATCCTTAAATCCTAATTATATGAGGCCAATGAGGGCCATATACGAAGGAGGACCGCGGGACGATCCGAACCTTGTAAATTATTACCCGCGGTCCTCGGAAAACAGATCGCAGAGGCGATTTAGATGTAAAAAAAAATTAGATTCTTATTGGAAAATGTACATAAAAATTAGCATAATCACGTTTTAGGAATAAGAATGAATGTAAAGAGGCGCAGCTTAAACAGCCAGAACGAATAGCGTGGCTATTCCACTAAGAATGAACCCGGCTCGCCCTCTAGATCTTGCTAAATAAAGCAAAATATGCGAAAATGATAAAGAAAAGATCCAACAATTTAGTCGGAAACCCACCCCGAACCGACCAATGGGAGCGGCTACATTTTTGGATTTTAGGCCAATCAGAGGCCCCGACGGATCACACTTGACCGAAAACCGAACGAAAAAGTCGGCCTCTGATTGGCCGGGACGCTCGATCCGCGGCGCTACACCCGCTAGGCCAGCCCAGTAAAATGGGAATATAAACGGGCCAGGCCAGCAATCGAGGTCAGCGGTGTCAGAGCAGCGGATCCAGCGAACCAGCCTAGAACAAGAACCAGGAAAAGGAATCAATAAAAGAAGAACACCAAATACAGTCCATTGTTTTAATTCGAACGAGCCGAGCCGTCGAAGTCGACCTCCCTGTCCGACGCCCGTCCCGGACAGGCATGATCCTTGAATACCATTATAAATCTTATTGGCTAGAGACTTAGACGCAAGTTTCATAATCAATTGGAGACGAAAACAAAACGCGCGCGGTTCTTAAATTGCCGGCTCATTGTTTTAATCAGGGTGTTTAAATTTAAAAATGGAACAGTACTGGATATTGCGCCACCAGGCTGCTTAAACATCAAAACACGAAAACTGTTGGCTTGCGCTTGTTTACGTCAATCTGATTGAATAATAGCAAATTATTCCCATGTCAGCGAGTACGCGGTTGTATTGATCGATGCCAAACAGAAATACAAACTTAAACAATGTAAATAAGATACGAAATAAGTACATATTAAATTTAACCTATGTACTTGCCGTTGTTTTGACAATACAGCCAGAATTTTTTGTCGTGGACACAATTTCAAATTCAAATTTTAATCTCTCACTCACTTGATGTGACTTTAGTCGATCAGATCATCTCAAAGTCCACGCAAAAACCTAGACCGTTATCTGAAGTATCCATCGGAGGTAACATCTTCCCCATTGACTTACAGTACGTTTCCTTTGTCACAGATCAACGGGGGTCAGCTCTTATCCCGTATACAAGAGCACCACTATTTCTCGGAGCCGCAGGCGGCTGAGATCGTCCGTGAGATCGCCAACGCCCTCCACTTCCTGCACGGCAAGGGCGTGGCGCACCGGGACCTCAAACCGGAGAACATCCTGTGCGTGCACACGGACCGCCTCTGCCCGGTCAAGATATGCGACTTCGACCTCGGCAGCGGCATCAGCTTCACCTCCAGCCTCGCGGGGCCGCTCGCCACACCCCAACTCATGACACCGGTAAGTTATTTAAAGCAGGCCTATACTAAATTATTTACACTTCTTCGCGTGTCGATAGTATTAAAGTATCCACTATACCTACTTTTTCTTCATCTCCTTTACATTTTTATCTTGACACTAGCTACCCGACCTGGCTTCACATGAGTGTAATTAGGATGTTAAATACTTACATAAAAATCTTCCGTAAAAAGTCTCTATATGACACTGATCAAAAGCCGTTGCGTGATTTGGTGGGAGAGGGCGGCCGAAGGTATGAAACAAAGTCGTTTTCTGTTCCTGTCTGTCTTAGTCGTATCTTAGGACGTACTCCTTCTAAACCATGCTACAGATTTTTATATAACAAGCAGTTTTTTTTACTTAACTATTAATGTTTTACCTATTTCATTTGTTTGGAAACTTGATAACAGATATTCACACAACCAGGCACCTATCACAGATTAGGGTATGAAAAATACCTTATCTTGTGCCATAAATTTGACTATCTTATCCAAGTCTAATATGAAGGAAGCAGTATAAAGTAATATTAGCGAATACATGTTTTGAAACTTAATGCCCATTGCTATCTTTGGTTTTTCCAATGAACTTAAATGATACTTAATCATTCGCAAAACAAATACGAATACCCGTGGCTAATCTTACCTATATCTGGGAATTCTTTGTCGTAACAGAATAGATATCCTTATTTGCATTGGCAATAAATATATATTGTTCAGCAAACACAGGCACAGCTTAGTATGCTCAACAATGAAGTAAATATAATGTAATTTTAGTCACGCCACATTTTTTTCATTGATTGCTAATTATTAATAGTCGGTACTTTGACTTGCGTATCTGTTTCCTTCGTGTCTGTGACTTCTGTACGCATACGGAAATATTCAATTAATCCTTCCGTAGAATGCCATGCTTGGTTCTTTTAATCGATAGTCAAGACGAAATCAGGGAGATGAGCGTTTAACTGTGTTAGGTCTGTTCGGATCGAAATCAGATTTAGGTTTGCAGACGTCTTTCCGGTTTACGACTGTTTAGAATCTATGCGCCAGCATTTTTTGATCAAGTCTTCATCCACACGTACGGTGCTCGGCCCAGTTTTGGCAAATTCCAAGCAGTGTTGTAATTAGGCTTTCACGCAATGCGAGCTTGCCTCTTTGAAAAATGCTACCAATTATCACGAATGAGCCTAAACTTGATCCGACAATTCTGCGTCCCTTCAGGGCTTTCGCCCTGTGCTTGGGCACCCTTGGCCGCCATAGTTACAGTACTGATTGAAGGGAACGTAAATTATATGCACCCCAAACAAACCTAGGAGAGAAAACTCTTGGTTGCACTGTGATCTTCATCCAGTCGTGATACAGGGAGGTTCTACTCCGCACTGTAGCTACGCTCGACCGTCTTGCCTACAGCGTAGGTAAATCGGAGTAGGTTGTCGGCATAGCGCGCGCTCTTTCGCTCACCCTCGCTGTGTCAATGCAATTGAAAACGAATGCGCCTCAACCCTAACGTGTCGCCGGGCATTGCGGGGGGAAGGCGGTGCGTACCTTTAGACGCGAGCCGCCTGGCGAATGTGTACGGATCGATACGAACTTTGTGGGCGTGTTAATAAAGTTAGAATTCGTTTAATCGCGGTCGAAAATTAGAAGTTTCTGTACGTCGGTACTATTATTTATTCCGTGTCCGCCGGCAGGTGGGCAGCGCGGAGTTCATGGCGCCCGAGGTGGTCTCGCTGTTCGCGGGCTCGGCGGCCACGCACTACGACAAGCGCTGCGACCTGTGGTCGCTCGGCGTCATCGCGTACATCCTGCTGTGCGGCTACCCGCCCTTCCGCGCGGACTGCGGCGCCGACTGCGGCTGGGAGCGCGGCGACAACTGCCGCGCCTGCCAGGACCTGCTGTTCACGTCCATACAGGTCAGGCCGAGCTCCCACCCGCTATCTGTAGCTTGTTTATACACGCACGCTTGTGTGCCACTAAAAACTACTACTACCGGTACGTTGAGAACTGCCGACCACGACATGTTGATTCCGTCGCCAGATTTCTGTTTTTAAGCATTTGGTAGGTAGATAAAGGGCAAGCAGACTAATCTCTCTGCAACCGGTCCCAATGTTACAAATCCAACCATATGCACATATGTAGGGCGTTGACAGGGGCTTTAAAAAATGTAGTCCACCAACCCAGTGGCACTATTTAGACTAATTATTAATATTTATTTATGTCCTATCATCCTTATTGACCTTAAACAATCCATTGTGATCTAAATTTTGTAATTCCGCTGAGGTGCTCGACGTGTGTAAATAAGCTAGTATTCTGCAATTTGTGTATGCATAACGACGGGTTCACGTCATCGTACGCAGACGCCCCCGTTCACCTCCATTCGAAACAATGGAGTGCAACGTCATAGCGAAATCGCCTTGACTCGCCTATCAAAACTCCCAAGATCACGAGGCTTCCTCGCCTCCTTAAAAGTAGAGGCCAGACTCTAGAATGGGTTCGTTGTGCATTCCAGGAGGGGCGCTACAGCTTCCCGGAGGAGGAGTGGGCGCACATCTCTGGCGAGGCCAAGGACCTGATCCGGCAGCTGCTGGTGCGCGAGGCGCGGCGGCGGCTGAGCGCCGAGCGCGTGCTGCAGCACCCCTGGCTGCGCCGCGCCGACGACGCGCCGCGGCAGGCCTACCCGCCGCTGCAGACGCCCATCAACATCAAACGGTGAGCATACTGCCGCGTACTGTTTCCGATACCGGCATTTTTAGTGTGCACGACGCCGGGATCCCGGGATTGGTCATACGAGCAATACTGGCATTGTAATAAGCCCTGCTGCCGCGCCTACCACGCTTGATCCCAGTTCTTATCCAAACAATGGATTGTTTCTGCTAAACAGTTCAGTATTGACACATTTTCCAGTGGGAAGTCTGTCAAAATTCGACAGCAGGTCGCTAAGACGATCCGTTGTTTGAACATAGGAATCCGAGGAATGAGGAAGCCTGTGCCTTCGACATTTGAAATTTCCATACCGTTAACAAGTCCCAAAGATAGAACCGGTTCTCATAAAAAACGGCCTAAACTGCATCCGTGATGTATAACACTTCTGCCGCTCTTTGCCGCAATATGTCTGATGTAGAACCTGTAAATGAAAAGAAAAAAAATTTACAAAATGTCTGATCATTGTTCTTGTCGTGTAATATTAACTTAACTCTTAAGTTTTAACCGCCCCCTCGAGCTCCTAATTTGCAAAGGACCCGAAAATATTTTTCCAATCGCAATGCGACGAGAGTGAGCAATATTTTAAACTGGACATTCGTCCGTGTCAACAGCAACATGTCGGCGCGCAACCTGTCCAACTTCGCGGAGTCGGCGATGGCGGTGCACCGGGTGATCCAGCAGCACTTCTCGATGCGCTACTCGTACCTGCAGCCGGCGGCGCCGCTGCGCGCCAGCAAGTCGTGCCAGCCGGCGCCCGCGCCGCCCGCGCCGCGCCGCGACGCCTGCGCGCCGCTCGGCCTCTCGCCGCCCGGGGACTCGCAGCTGCTGCGCCGGCGCCAGGCCAAGCTGCTGGCCGTGCACTAGCGCCGGACCCCGCGGAGTGACGCAGCAGGACCCCAGTTCTCAGTTCGTGCGAGATACGTCAAAAAATGACAGTTTTCTAACGGAATTGACGGTTATTTTCGTGCGTGACGAATCTCGCGCAGACCGAGAATCGCCCCGCAGTGCCTGTGACCACGGACTCGGTGATGAGTTCGCCGCCGCCCGGCCGGCACCCGTAGAGCTGTCGACAGTTTTATTTGAGCCTTTTAAAGATATATTTTTATGAATAAATAAAAACGACTGAATAGTTTTTATCGATAGAGTATTTGTGAGTTTATTTTGAGGCGGACCCGGCGCCGCCGCGACCGCGCGCGGTCTCTAAACGACGTATTAATATTGAGATAGTTGTCCTGATCTATGCTACCTATATTATCGACTGCAGATTGAAATTTATTATGTTAGGATTTATGAAATCCGTTATTGAAATTTGAGCTTACGTATGTAATTTTGTTCGGAGGCCTAGCCTCTCCTTTGCAATATTGTAAAAATATTTCTTTTTCGAAGGAGTTTTTCGTAAACTAGTCTGTTATGTGATTGTTTTTTTGCATTTTACCAACGATGGAAAAACCACATCTCATTAATTAAGAATGAATCGAGCCTGTGTATTGTGTAAGATGAAGTTGAAGGCATATGTGACATTGAGCTGGGCGCACGAACGTGGCAGTCGCTCGCGCAGACTCGACGTTGTGAGAGAAACAAATTCGCTTTGTAATAAAATTATAATAATAAAATTAATAGCAATTGTGAGCTGATTGTTTCAAATGTCATATATCTCTGAAGCTGTGTTGATACGTTAAGTGGATGGAGTTCCATGGGGCTGCCATATAAACATTGTGATCAGTTTGAATACTTTTATATTGCTGAGCGAGTGAAGTGTTGGAGTAGTGTTAAGTGTAGACCTGCTAGACTGCTGCGTCCTCGTTGATTGGAAAAAGAACCGCAAACTTCAAAACAAACAAACCTCTCACCCCAATTTGCCATTATTATTTAAACACACATTACAGTCAGAGTAACATTAAAGTATCTTCATTTAATTTGGAAACTATTTTACAATTCAGTGGCTTTATCCAATCAAACTTAAAATTACGCAGATCTTTGTTAAAAAATTGTTTTCGACTAAAATCATTGATTTGAACTGTCATTGAAATACAGATGTTTGAATTTTGAAAAAACCTTGTTTTGTCTTAACCCCTCTTAGGCTGATCGGTCTTAATATGTTAAAAATGTACCAAAACTGAGCACTGCAAAATTTGACCCAAAACAAGAGGAAAACGTCCGGAAGGTAAGAGGTAGGTACCATCTACCTATATTTATAACGTTATCACGTGGTCACGAGTAGACCACGGCCGTTGAAACATGGCCGAAACGTCGAGGTAAATTAACAATGTACTTTTATCGCGATTAAGTCCCGATAACGTTATATGAAAATCGCGAAAGTTTAAAACAATTGGGATGTTGACTAAAAAATAATAATTAGTCCATCTTTTAGAACGCCAGAAAATAGTAGATACGTATTTTTTCTTTTGCTTCTAAAACTTAAAATAACAAAGTTACAGAGCGGCGAAAGTTCGCGCTACGTCATTATTTCGTAAAATTTTTACGAACGAGTGACGTCACGAACCCCTACTCCTGAATTTGAATGTGCTGTATCTTGGTCAATATTATTCGTATGGACAAATAAAAAAATACGTATCGAGTATTTTTCTATAATCTAACTGACGGACTAATTAGAATCTTGTTGTTTTAATCCAGGAGACATCCCTATTACCATCTACCTAGTTTATACCCACCAGGCAGGCTAGCATGACACCGCGACTATTCTCTACTCTTTCTAACAAGCCGAGTAGGAGAGACTCTGAGCGACTAGCGAGAAAATGAGTGTTAGCCGTTCTGATGTAAGAGGAACACCCAGTGGCGCAGTGATCATATCCTCTTTGATTCAGTAAACTAAAAAAATAACAGTAGTTGTACCCTTAAAATCAATAATGTAATGACCGTAAGACGAAGCACATTGAAAAATTCGCAGGGTATGGCAGCGGCAGTGTGGCGGAACTGGCAAACGCAAGGCACGGAATGCTGATGTAGCAGGTTCAAGTCCTGCCATTGCCCTAATTTTTTGTTTGTGTTGTCATTACAATTTTAATAAAAAATTACACTTAAATATAGGTACACAAAATGATCAGAAAAATCACCACTGAATAGAGATTTCTTGCGTCAGCCAGCCGGCAGATCTATGTATACACGAGGGAGAACTAATACTGATACGCTGGCAAAGATTATAGGTACCTAGTAACGTAAGAAAATTTTAAACAGGATGTACCAAAAATGGAAAAAGAAAGTGGTTCCAAGTAGGTAAATTGTATATAGTACCTAATTTAGCAAACGACCAAGTGGAAAATTTTCAATAATCCACATGTTTTCTTCCTCAAAATTTGGCATAGATTGATTAAGCAAGTTATCCGTCTCTGTGATTTTGGGCGAAAGTGGAACGTTCTCTGCCATCACTAGCTTAATATTTATCAATTCTTTTAAAAATTACCAAAAGGTACACTCAAAACCTTATTATACACTTAGTACACTCTAGGCTACGATTATTGCAAAAATTGCCGCGTTTTATAGCTTGCTACTTTACATTGTTTTAACCTTAGAACAAGGACAGACATAGAAGGATAACTAAAATAAAAAGTTCCATTTGTATAGCTGAACTCTATAGTATTATTGGGGATTCAGTGTGCCAAAAAGAGATGGTTATAGGTGATAAAATAACATGGTTGTACACTTTTGCATATATTCGTTAATGTATATAGATATGTTGTATAGACCATAGACTACATAAATTTAAAACAGGGTTGCGCACACAATTACATTGATATCGATATTATCGATATATTTTCAAGTTTTACAAGAATGTATTGAAAACATGATGGCATTATTTGAAAAATCTCTACCTATATTAAATACGTATTTAGAGTTTTTTCTAAGAAATAGAACAAGAATGAATGGATTCAAATTCACACACAAGTTTTTATCGCTAAAGGGAAAGATATTTTTTGTGCTTGCGCGTAATTGAGATTTCATTGTGTTCGTCTTCGAAGGTGCAACTAAGATATTGTGCAGAATTAGAGATTCAGATAAATTCGATTAGTAGTTTAACATTAAAATATAATACATTGGTGAATTAAACCTGAATTTGATTAAGAAATATGTCACTTTCCCACACAAAAAAACATAACTACGTTTCGCATTGTTTCGTCGTGGAAGGATATTCACGGTATCGTCGGGCATTTCGTGGGCTAAGCAGTTGATGGTCGAGGTAAACAGAAGACAACGTAGGCGAGGTTGCATTTAACTTCTTTATTAAGATACAAATTATGATTCACCTAGACTTTATTCCACTAACTTTAATTTACTCAATTAAAAACGCCAGACGAAACGTAGGTCAGTTCCAAGGCAGCCGTTTGTTTACGGGTTGGCTGGCTGCCGCATGCAGAATGCTTTGCATTTCCGCGATGCAACCCTCCAGTCACCGCCGAGGCTGCCAACCGCGCTAAAGGATGTGGAGGGCGCTGGTAGCGCCTTCCAATGGCGCGCTTGTTTTGTTCAACTCCTGTACTAAAGACCATCCGGTCTCCGACAAATATATATAATGTTTTTAACTATGTGGCCCAGGTAAAGATTTATTTAATAAAATTTTATTTTATTTAGTTCTAATATTAAACTAATATGAGAACCAAAATAAATAAAATAGGTAAACACTCCGTTACTAATTTGTCGATAACATATATCTCAGTACTATTGTAACCTATAACAAAATAATAAGAAACTAAGAATATTCTGCAAAAACATTGCTTTTGGGATATTTAAACACACATATTCACTTCAGTTAATGTTATTCTGCATTTTTAAGCTGTAAAAATGCAACCTGACAGTTACAATCAGTTATACATTGAAAATTACATCTTACCGGTGAAAGCTAATAATTTCGACTTCATGTTCCTTGCGAAAAGAATGCGATTTGCACATGATAACAACACACGCCATATCTTTAGATATCGGAGATCATATTCCTGTAAAGCAGCACTGAAACTATGTTGTTTAAAACTAAAAAAACACCAAAATAGCCGGGACGGCGTACCGCTAGTGAACGACAACATACACGACTAAACAAAGACAACAGTAACTCAATACACCATAGATGACTTTTTGGAGCTTTTTGATTTGGTATCATAATGGTGACCAAAGGTGACCAATTTGACAGCACAACCTTGTACATAGCGACGTTAGAAACGTTACTCTATCCTTTTTTTTCTTATTGAATGAACGTTTTAAAAATATCGAGACAGAAATAAGTGTCAAGCTTGCGTTTTGATTATCCTTCTTTGGTTTTTTATTTCTATGGAAACGAATATCCCGTCACAAATTAAATAATAGTACCAAGTCCCGTATCGTAACTTTTTACGTAGGTAGGTAATAAAAAATCAACATTCAACATCAACATTTTCAAAAAAAACAATATTAAAATCATGTACCTACTGTTAAAAATAATATTGAATTTACTTTAACGACTTAATTAATTCCCATAATAACAACATCAAACATTGACATTTGTGTCATTTACTAATTTCCTTGTTAATGTACGTAATTGGTATGTAATTTGTTATGGTAAGGTAGAAAGAGATAGAACTAGAGTTCGTGCCTCTCGTTATGACCGTTTTCTTTTCTCTATTAGCAACGCGCAAGTTCATTGCAATTTAAAATTGAACAATGAAAAACGCAGTAACATGAAAGGCCCGTTCCTCTAACAATCTTCGTAAACCCAGCGACGTTGACGTGACATGTCAAAAATCAATTTGTAGAGGGCGCTGCTAATTGCTCGGCCACGTAAGTCAGGGTCGTATTTTTCTGGACTTTATTGCTTTAATTACGTTATTTTACTCCCAGTTTTAATATGTGAAGACAGAGCATCAGTGCAAAAGTGGACCTGCAGTTTTCTGTGTTTATATCCCGTCGAGGCCGCGGTAAGTGACGATTTCCGAGCAGCGAACGTCTGCGCCCATCCGTCAGTTTAACAGTGAATTAGCATGTTTTAATAGAAAATCGCTGTCGATATCAGTGTTTTATCACAACACAAACACAAAACGGTGTGAGCTACTTTAAGTGTAACGATCTGCGTAGTTAAGTTTGCTTACTATGTCATAACATTGCCTTAACGTTTCCAGATTGAGGAACAATGTCCAATTTACCACCAAGTCCGTACAACAATTTGGCCGGGGCTCCGACGAACGCCAACCCCGGACCGCCGCTGTTGAACCAGAACTTGCCTCTCAGCCAACTGCCTCCCAGCTACGCAGGACCGAAACAAGACACAAATTCCAATAGCCCACAACACATGCCAACGTCGACGGCTTCAAATGACTTCGCCCGCCACGTTCCCAATGTGAACCATTTTAATCAGAGTGGGAGCAACTCGCCTGCATTTAACCACTCGGGAATGATACCACCCATACAGACCAGCTTAGGGTCATCGCCAATAAGACCTCCAATAAAACCATCTACAGCACCAACAAGCCAGTATCAAAATTCTCTGCCTCAGATTGTTCCCCTTTCCTCATCCAGTCCACAAACTGTGTCTAATGCTAATCCATCCCCAACTCCATACCCTGCCAACATTCCCCCCCGGCCATTGCAGATTAATGATAATGCTCCACCACTCATTCCGTCTAGTCAGTTTAACCAGCCTCTTATGAATGGGCCTCCCATGGCAGGTCTTCCAGGGCGCTCACCATTGCAGCCATCAAGCCAATATCCGGGGTTTTCTAGCGCGGCTCAAACAGTGTTGCCTTCGAATGTGCCCAATTTTGTTCCAAGATCAAATCCAGTGCTAGGTCCACAAGGCACACAGCCATCAGCTTCTCTAATGTTCAAACCTGGTCCTGCTGGCCCTTTGACCAGTCAACCCAATGTACCATTCTCTGGACCACCTCAACCTAGCCTACCTAGAAACAGCCCTTTAATTTCTAGTCCTGCAATAAGTGCCCTTCCGCCTGGACCTCCAATCTCTAGTGGACCTCCTTCAGGCCTACATACTAATACACCAACAGGAATTAATGGGGCAATGAGCCAGCCTGTGCGACCAACCATGGGCCCACCAACTTCTGTCCCTAACATGGGTCCCCCAAAGGCACCTGTTCCAAGCGGGCCACCGTCTATGGGTGCAGCTGCTCATACTCCAGTGAGTGGCTCCCTTGGCCCTGGTGTACTATCAAATCAAATGTTTCAAAATCTAAACAAAAATGTACCCCTGGGCCAGCCAATGCCACCAGGGCCTATGAGACCCCCTGGTCATTTTCCTGGAGCTCCAAATCAACCTCCAATGCCTCAAGGGCCACCATCTGGACCTCAAAGTATGCCTCCAATGGGCCCACAAAGCTTACCACTAATGGGTTTACATCAACAGCCTGGAGCACCTCCTAACATGTCCCTTGGTCACCCAGCTATGCAATCAGGGCCACCAAGCATGCCACCAGGGCCTATAGGTATGCAACCAGGCCCCCACAATATGCCGCCTGGTCCACTTGGCATGCAGCCGGCACCCAACAGCATGCAGCCAGGGATCAGTGGCCCACAAGGCCTACCTAAGAGCAACATGCAGAACAGATACCCACAAATGCCGCAGAGTAATTACACAAACAATCAGCCAGTTTCACTGCCACCACAGCCCAATATGGCGGCACAGCCTAACATGAACAGGCAGTTTGTACAGCCTCAATACAATGCACAAGGTGTGACTCAACAGATGGGTCAGTTGAGCGTGACTAAACAAGGCTTCGACCAGCTGTGGGGCCACCAGATGATAGACTTGCTTCAGTGTACAAACATCCTACCGGAATACCCTGAGGATCCTCCAGAAATAAAACTTGGCCATCAGTTCGCTGAATCATCTAACTGCAGTCCTGAGTAAGTGCTTTTAGTTTTTTCTTCATAACCAAGAAATCTGTAACATAGCCACTATGACTACATCAATCATCCAAGCTATGTATTTAGATAATAGCAGACGCCCACGACTTCGTTCCCGTGCAATTAGTAGCCATGTCCGTCAGAGATCTGTAGCTCTCTATTAGTAAAAGAATTTCTGGAATCAGTTCAGTAGTTCCAGAGATTACCCTTATTATTACTACAAACAAACAAAGTTTACCTCTTTACTATTTTAGTGTAGATGTAGAAAAACCGAAACAGTGCAAAGCATGTAGTTTCAGAGTAATATGTAATGATCAGTGAGCACTGTGCCCAACTTTAGTTCTAGGTCTATTGTTTGAATGGTGTCAAATCGAGGCCCGGCTTCTCACTCTGAGTATATCAAAGCCTTTTAATACACTTATGTAAAAAACGTAAATGCTTGTATGACGTAGAGATGTTCTGATTCCATTATGTGTGTTAATTACTCAGACAGTTTTCATCATTCCATGGTAATGCTATATTAGGTTTTTGATCTGCTTAAAATTACTCCAATCCAGTCAATGCGAAAAACATACAAGTAAGGCATAAAATAAATTTATAAAAATGGCTAATGTAGAGCAATGACAACAGCAATTAGTTTTGTATTATCCATTCTTTGTTGCACTTACCGCCTAAATTATCTTGTGGTAATCATTTGTTTATTTATTTTGTAATTAAGGCACTAAGTGTAAGAAAGGTTTTTATTGTCCTACATTGACCATTTGTTTGTAAACTTTATTTCTAACTGGCAACAATAGTCTCATTCCAATTGTGGTTTAGGTAGTTAAAATATAGTGTCCGCTGCATTTAAAAATTCTTAAATTCAGAAGTTTCAAATCGATGGCTATACAAAGTTAGATTTTCATGTTTTTTTTTTTACATTCATACCTCAAATTTAACACAATTTAAAGAAATAGCTGAATTTTACTCCACCACGGCAAATCCAAAAGAACTGTTAAGTTTTTAGCAGTCTAGTATGTTTGTTGAGTTAAAAATACAAATAAAATAACATTAATGACATTCACCTAATGGCTCTAACAACTTTGATAAGGAGCCACATTTAATCATTCCTTTGTTAGTTGCATCATGCTTGTGAGGCAGCATTTTTTAAAGTGTTAGGGCATGCTTATTTACCCAAGTGTTTTACATTTTTCTACGCACTATCCACACAGTGGCAATTTGTATATTGTTCTGCAGACAATATAGCGGCGTGTGTTATCGCAGTCGTAAAGATAAACATTGTCTGTGATCAATGTACCTCTGTAATCTTTGATATGATAAATCAGATGGAAGGTCAGAGTGTTTAGATTGAATTTAACTCCCATGATGCATGATACTAAGTTATTTATGTTACACATGGTGTTAATGGCAGGCTCATATGACCTCCTTGGAACAGCCTTAGTTGTCACAGCTCTTTTGAAAATTGTTTTGCCTTTGTCAGTCGTACGTCTCCTTTTCTACCGACTTTACCGTGTCTTTAATATATTTTCTTATTAGTTCACAAGTGTAATTTATTTCCGAGCCCGACCGTCAACACATGGGTTGGTATCCTCTTGTATGACCTGTTAGCTTATCAGAATAATTATGAATATAAGTTAACAAAGGATTGCATGCATCAGAATCTTACTGGCTTAGATATTAAATTTTAGTAATGAAAAATAAGTCTTGATTTGGTGATTTGACCGTTTCCTTCTGGACTTTAGTATAATAACATGACTCACTGAGGACACTGACTTCATGTTGACTCATTCACTTTGTTATGATTATAAATGATAAAAAAAAATCATGGTCTTTGTAATTAATTAATTAATCTGTTTATTATTAACTTAAGTATAGTAAAATGTACACAAGGCAGACTTAATGCCTTAAGGCATTCTCTAACAGTTAACATTTAGGCGAAGCAGGAATAGTTGTGGTACTTTAAAAAGAACTCATTACAAAACAGCATTTCCTTTTTTGTTTATTTGTGAAAGATGTATTTCATTGAGTTTAATAAGTATTAGTAGTTGTTAATAGTTACAAACGTGCCTATGTGGAAAATTTACAGCTTTCAAACATGTTTTCCGTTTATAACTATTTTTATGTAAATTCCGTTCATAAGTATCTTGTGTAGTCTAACAGGCATTTATGGAGCTAAATATGTACATGTTTTGTTTATGTCGACGTTTCGGCCGTATGGCAACGACTGCTGTCCATAAGTAGACTGTAGTGTTATAGAAATACGAGTGAAAATCGCGAGTTTAAAAATAAATGATTAAAATATTTTTTTATAACTTGTTGCAAAACACCAACAGTAGTTGAGATTAAAAAAAGGAATATTTTACAAGGGATTCAACATGTGTAGGCGTTCTTATCGCTATGCAGCGACCTCTTTTAGACAACCTTTGAAAAAAGATATTTGGAAAATCTCTCTGGAAACCTTGTGGGCAGTGAAACTTAAAAGAGTTCTAAACAGTCTCAAAATAGTAAACATGTATTCAATTTTAATTAAAACAAGTAGAATAATGTTACACATTACTTACATACAAATTGGGCCAGAGGGCATTTGCGTATATTTTAGATTCTTAAATTGTATAATTCCTTCTTTACATTCCTAATCGGAATACTATACCTAACTACAGATTACATGCTAGTTCCTACGTAAACCTAACTATAAGTTCAATACGCCTTGCGGCACATCATGGCAGCACTGTACCACCTGACAGTATTTAACTTTTTTATACCTATGATGATGAAATAAAATCTCACATGACCATAGGGCTGGTGCATTTCTTGGCCAACGCTTTGGCATTGCGATCCAACGTGGAAATGCAGCCAGCCTTATGGGCACTTTACTGCAGGCGACAGACTTGGGAGATATTTGTACATATAATTAAGTTTTCGTATTTTTTATTAGGTTAAGTTACTCATATTTCACTTGTTTTCTAATAATTATATTTTAGAGTACCTACATAAAAAAAAAAGCTTTATTTGTATTTACATTTTTCCAAAATATTTTTATTTATAATGTGTAACTTATTTGCAGAATCTTCCGGTGTACAATCAATCGTATACCCGAGACGAACAGCCTGCTGCAAAAGTCTCGCCTGCCGCTGGGGATACTAATCCATCCATTTAAGGATCTCAACGTAAGTTAATTCCATGGCCATATTATATCATCATCATCATCATCATCATCATCATCATTTCCGCCGAAAGACGTCCACTGCTGGACATAGGCCTCTCCCAAGGATCGCCACAACGACCGGTCTTGTGCTGCTTGCATCCAGCGGGTTCCCGCAACACAAGGTTTTAACCGCGGCTTTGCCCACACGGGATTAGTTAGGCATATAAGGTTTTTTCTGGATAATAAGTATCCTATGTTCTAATGCAGGACCTGCTCTTTCTGTGTACCAAATTTCATCTAAATCCGTCCAGCCGTTACCGTGTGATTAAGGAACAAAAATCCAAATATCTAAACATTACTTTCGCATTTATAATGTTAGTAGGATTTCTTCAGGTTTAAGGGGGATCGCTTTGTTTGAGGCGAAAATTAAAAAGTTGCAGTAATAAATTTTTTCTGGCTAAATGATGTGATTTTTAGACAATCTAAGCCGTTTTGCGACAATAAAGGACTAATTCTTACGTAATTGTGGTTTTATTTTGGGAGTTCGAGTGACTAAGTTTAAATAATGATACATTTACCGGCTTTCACGCATTTAATGTACTATTATCCCAAATTAGCATTTTTTTATAAAATAAATAGATAAGTCATAATTTATTCCATATTCAATTTTCTGGTTTTAATTTGAATTAGTTATTTTATAGTTAAATATCCATTTGTATGTAGTAAAAGAACGATATCGATATTTACAGTAAAGTCGATAAATGACAACTCACTATAATAATTCAAAAGTGCCTCGATAATTCCGGACTCTGATGATGATGATTTTATAGAGTAATGATGATGAGATGTGGTGATGTGATGATGTGGTGATGCTGATAGCCGTTGCCATTGGTTGCAGCACCTGCCGGTGATCCAGTGCACGACGATCGTGCGCTGCCGCGCGTGCCGGACCTACATCAACCCGTTCGTCTATTTCGTCGACGCCAAGCGCTGGAAGTGCAACCTCTGCTACCGGGTCAACGACCGTCAGTACATTATGTTTTTTTTTTATAATTAAAGGAAGGTTAACAAACAAGCAAGTGGGTCACGTTAAATTACAGTCAAATTAAATTTAAATACTATAAAATTTGGGTAATGGCAGGACACGAACTTGCAACCTCAGCAATCGGTACCTGGCGTTTGCCAATTCCGTCACATTACCGCTGTCATATTCTCTGCGAATATTTCAGTGCGCTGAAGAATGCTGAAGGTGTAGGCTCGAGTCCTGCCTTTGCCCTAATTTTTTCTTTGTGTTGTCAATACCTAGCATTTAAATTTAATTTAAAATAAAAATAATATTCAATTCTATCCCTTGGTGGTGACCAGTGCCGGAGGAGTTCCAGTACGACCCGGTGAGCAAGTCGTACGGCGACCCGACGCGCCGGCCCGAGGTCAAGTCGGCAACGATCGAGTTCATCGCGCCGGGCGAGTACATGCTGCGCCCGCCGCAACCTGCCGTCTACCTGTTCCTGTTCGACGTCTCGCAGATCGCCATGGACTCCGGCTACTTGCAGGTGAGTTGTGCCCTCTTTTTGTTCAGTGGCCTTATATGACTGGCTCAGGTTTAGTTTATGACAAATTAGTGCAAGGTGTCCACATTCTGGAGAATCAGGAAAAAGTCAGGGAAGCTCAATGTGGTCAGGTAAAGTCAGTGAAATTGAGGGGATCACCTAGAAAGCCATTGAATACAGAAACTTACTGTTTAGCTTTACACACTTTCCCAATTTTCGCTAATTAAAGTTCAGTCCTTTTCCATAAAAAAAAAAGTAAATTTTTCGTCTTTTCGGGTACTGTACTTATTGTTTGGTTTATGAAATAAGGAAAACTTGTTTAAATACTGATATATTGGTCAGGCAAATTTGGTAAAATGGAAAGCGAGGGGAAAGTCAGGGTTTTTTATTTATTTACTGTAGATTCCCTATAGTGTCATAAGAAAGGCGTATAGAGATAAACTCAGATGAACTAAACTTGGCCGGTCATGTCGGGCTACAGCTTCGAAGCGAGGCATCAGATCGTCGCCATAATGTTGAACGCGTGTCCTAACGCGGTGCGCCCGCGCAGGTGGTGTGCGACACGCTGAAGGCCAACCTGGAGCAGCTGCCGGGCGACGCGCGCACGCAGGTCGGCTTCGTGTGCTACGACGCGCACGTGCACTACTACCTGCTGGCCGACGGCCTCACGCGGCCCAAGGAGATGACCGTGCTGGACGTGGACGGTGAGCTTCCAGGGTCATCCCGAGTATTCCTTTTCTGTATTATTTGAGAGGAGTGTGAACCCAACGCTCTCCATACAAACGGCGATATCGTTTTCCATGCTATAAACCTTAACCTACAGTCATGACATTTTTGTATGCTATCATTATGCCCTAGAACTAGGTTGTATGTTTTGATTTTTTAAATATTCGTAACAGTTTCAAGAGTATTGTACTGATGCTTTTGTGTTTTGTACGGAACTCTTAAAATGCAAATATTGTCAAATGTATGAAGAATATTAAAAACAATCAAAACATACAAACCTAGTTCTAAGGCGTAATGACAACATAGCATAAATCATTGCCATAGGTTAAGGTTTAGAGGGTGGAAAACGTTATCGCCGTTTGTATGGGGAGCGCTTTTTTGGGACTAGGTTCACACTCCTCTTAAAAGTAAAATGGTATGGTAACACTAGAATTTAGTAATAGTATGTGCTATTTAGAAATGTATAAATATTATTATTATAGTCATGTGCAATAATTTAGTAATAAGTTGCCCTCTCGTCAAAAGTTGCCGTGCCCGACAGGGTCCACAATGAACACATAGCTTAAAACAACATCTGTAACATATATTGTGGAAAAGCAATAAAGTATTGAGTATTGATACGACTGAGACATCTATTCCCATAGAAATTGTATTAATGACTCCCGAGTACCGGTGATAAATTGCTCTAATCGCTCTTTTTTGCAAAATAGAAATGGTCTCAATATTCGCAGGTGCATCTGATTCTAGCATTAAGTTCTTTATGGCGCTAATCTATTGCTTATTTACGTTGACTCGATCGATCTCATCAAGGATATATCGACTGTAGAAATCTGAAATGCCGGAAGGGACATGGCCCTTAGTGTCCCTTCCGACATTTGATATTTCCACTGTCGATATCATCTCAGAGGCATATCTGAAGTGAGTTTCCTCGGTTTGCAGACATCTTCCTTCCGTCCCCGGAGTCGTTGCTGGTGAACCTGGGCGAGCGGCGCGAGCTGGTGCGCGAGCTGCTGTCGGTGCTGGGCGCGCGCCGCAGCGCCGGCGCCGCCGGGCCCGCCGCGCTCGGCGCCGCGCTGCAGGCCGCCTACAAACTCATGGTAGCGTGCCGCGCACGACAACACGACACGACTATAACAACACAACACGACAACAACAACACAACACGACAACAACAACACAACACGACAACAACAACACGACACGACAACAACAACACGACAACAACAACAACAACACGACAACAACAACACAACACAACAACAAACACAACAACAATATCACAATAACAACAAGTCCGATCTCTGAATCCTAATACTGTATTTGAATTAATGGCCGCGCCACATCGGATTCGCATGCAGCAAATGACTTTGTCTAATTTGACGTAATGCTATTTATATTTTCGCGCCTTTTAGACATTGAAACACTTAACCAAATTGGACCAAATCTAAATCTTGATGTTTAGAGCCTTGCTATTGAACTCAGACACTAGTTCCTCTAGCTCGCTCGGTTCTTATCTTCTTCCTCTGCTTTGGTTCCAAAATCGTATAGTAGATTTTCCTCTCTGCAACAAGTAGTTTTTTCTTTTACTTTAAAGTCTATGTCGACGTTTCGCATCCATACATTAAGATTAGAAAAAGAATTAAAACTAGAAATGAAATCGTTTAATTTATACAATAAGTTTTCTGACTCTGCCAGCGCTTCAGAAATTACATCTACTGAGAAGAATTTACACAATTACACGTAATGGTATTTGTTTCAGGCGCCCACCGGTGGCCGAATCACTGTCTTCCAAACGTGCTTACCCACTGTGGGCCCCGGAGCACTCCAGTCTAGGTAAGCACTATACACAGCCTAAGTTAACTGTCCATGCATTAAAGAATAATTTTGTAAAGTGCATGGCATGCATACAAAATTACACATAGCAAATTTTTTTTTACCTCCGATGTTTTGGTCGCTTTGCTATGTCAACCTTTACTGACTTGAAAGGAACGACCTCTTCAATGGTCAACAGTACGGCTTTTGCCGAGAGCGTTCGACTGGGGACCTACTTGTGTATGCCACTCACTTTTGAAGTGAGGCCGTGGAGAGATAAGGGGAAGCTCTCGGAGTCTCTTTAGATATATCTAAAGCTTTTGATAGGGTTTGGCACGACATCGACAGTCTTAACAGTAAGCTTCGTTAATACGGAATACCCGTTACTTTGTGCCGTTGGATCTCTGATTTTCTGAGGAAACGGTCCATTAAAGTAGTTATTGATGACTGCTCGTCCGACCTATTTGCTATTAATGTTGGGGTACCTCAGGGGTCTGTACTCTCCGCAACTCTATTTCTACTGCATATCAACGATCTGTTAATACCCGGTATCTTTGGGTACGCAGACGACAGTACCGTTTCGGAGAGACATGTTTCCAAATCGAGCGCTATCTGCGTTGACATACATTTCGAACGTAAAGCCCTAGGGGAGCGAATAAATTTGACCCTCCAGGCTGTGTCCGAATGGCGCGATACCAACCGGGTCAAGTTTAATCCATCTAAAACACAGGCTTGCATATTTTCCGCCAAGAGAAGTGTTTTTGACCTGACTCCCACTTTTCAAAATGTATCCCTCCCAGTTACTGACCATCTTGAGCTTCTTGGTTCTTGCTTCTTGGTTAGGTTAGAGGAAACATTTAAATGTTTCCGCTAACCTGAACTTTGGTCGGCCTATCGAATATGAGGCCAAAACTGCTGCGAAAAAGCTCGGCATCCTTTTCAAGGTCAACCGGTACTTTAGCCACAGAATAAATAATAGTACTAACGTACAGAAACTTCTCTTTTCCGACCACTATTAAACGAACTTTATGATCACGTCCAAAAAGTTCGTATTACTTCATAAACATTCGCCAGGCGGCATGCGTCAAAAGGAAGGCGCCGCCCGCGCCCGCCTTCCACCCGCAATGCCCTGGCGCACCGCTAGGGTTGGGCTGCTTACTGTAATACTATCTCATGCGACACATAGTGAGCGGGCGCGCGCGGCAAGCCGGCAACCTACTGCGATTAACCTATGCCATGGGTGGTGCGGCGAACGCACCTACAGTGCGGAGTGGAACCCCCCTGCTTTGGCGCTGGACAGCTTCTAAATCGTGCTATTCTATTATTGTCTTCAGAGAGGACCCCAACGCGCGGTCATCCAAGGATGTGGCGCACTTGAACCCTGCAACGGATTTCTACAAGCGCCTTGCGCTGGATTGCAGCGGCGCGCAAGTGGCTGTGGACCTGTTCCTGCTTAGTTCGCAGTACAGCGACCTAGCCACGCTCAGTGAGTCCGAGTTTTTTTTATCAAACAAGCAAGTGGGTCACCTGATGGTAAGTGATCACCACTGCCTATAGACGCCCGCAACACCAAAGAGATTGCAGATGCGTTGCCAACCCAGAGGGCTAAGATGTAATACGTCTACGCCAGTAATTACACCGGCTGTTTTGCTCTCCACGCCGGAACACAACAGTGCAAGCACTGCTGCTTAGCGGCAGGATTAGCGAACGAGATGGTGGTAGCGATCCGGACGGGCCTTGCAGAAGGTCCTACCACCCGTTAGTTAATTTCTACAAGCGCCTCGCGCTGGATTGAACTTATATTTTTATAACTTACTAGCTTTTGCCCGCGGCTTCGCACGCGTTAAATTCGCAAAAAAAATGTGTTTATTTTCGACTTCACATTAGAAATCCTGAAATTATCAGTAGTTCTCTAATATATTAAGCATGTTATTATACATATAAATCTTCCTCTTAAATCACTCTATCTATTTAAAAAAACCGCATCAAAATCCGTTGCGTAGTTTTAAAGATCTAAGCATACATACAGACAGACAGACGCGGGAAGCGACTTTGCTTTTAACAAACTGGAACAAATTACCTTGCTACTCCGCGAAACCAGTGCCGGGCTCGTGCAAAATAGCTGTGTCTGTGTGTTTTCTATTTTGCACGAGCCCGGCACTGGTTTCGCGGAGTAGCAAGGTAATTTGTTCCAGTTTGTTGATATGGACCTCCGCAAAGTAACGCCTGAATCTATTAATGACTTTGCTTTATACTATGTAGTGATGTTTTTATTACTAAAATCGACATCTAAATTCGTTTTCGGTTATAAAAATGAGTTGCGGTCGGACACTAGAAGTAACCGCATGGTTTTGTTGCAGGCGGCATGAGCAAGTTCAGCGGCGGCACGGTGTACCACTTCCCGCTGTTCCGCGCGGCGCGCGCCTGGCAGGCGGCCGCGCTCGAGCGCACGCTCACGCGCTACCTCACGCGCAAGATCGGCTTCGAGGCCGTCATGCGCGTGCGCTGCACCAGGTCGGTAGCTCACTTGTTTCATTTCATTTATTCCATTGTATTGTCATGTACTACTACTGCTACTGTATTGGGTTAGCAAATTGAAGTGGCAGTGGGCAGGGCACATAGCACGGAGAACTGATGGCCGATGGGGTCGGAAAGTTCTCGAATGGCGGCCGCGTATTGGCAAGCGCAGCGTAGGACGACCAGCCACAAGATGGTTCGATGACCTCATACAGGTGGCAGGAAGGCGCTGGTTGCATGCCGCTTCCAACCGGCCACTTTGGAAATCCATGGAGGAGGCCTATGTTCAACAGTGGACTTCTTGTGGCTGAGGTGATGATAATGATGATAATGATTGACATGTACATGCATATAAGGTGTTACATTCAATATCAGAGGTCCATCCATGACGCCCTGTCAGGGCACACGGTTACACTTATTTTAACTTATCTCTAGTGATTTCGATTCTGTCCAAGTATACTTTAGTTTATTTTACGTCACCCCGGGCCGTAAGTAGCAATTTGCCGCCCGCTACGCGAGGAGGAATTTCCACTTCCTGGCCAGGGGCAGACGTAAAATTGTGTACATACCTCGGGCGGTGATAAAGAAGGCATCAGATCGCATGTTTATCTCCCTCGTTTTTGGCTCGTGCGACAAGTTCCTGCGATCTTAGACATTCTTTATTTCACCACCCTCAAGGTGTAATGTACTAAACATTCTATCAATTTAACAACGCAAATTAAAATCATAGACCAAATTTCAAACCAATTATACTTACTCAGTAACGTACTATGCCTGTCCCTTCGCCGCGAGCTCGCGACCGTTTCTCCACCACCGGCGTCGCCGGGAACATCACCGAGAACGAGACGACGGCGCCGATTTAGCGATACATGTATACATTTACTATAGGCTGTGTATCCACCGCACGCCACTCGCCCGAGCGCCGTCCCCCCGTCCGCCGAAGTATCGTATAGTGCGGCGCTACCGTTAGAACCGGTTCTAAAGAACGGAAACGTTGACTGTGGTCAGCGCTTTGAACGTTTACTTGGCAGCGTAGCGATGTAAGCCAAATAACGTTGTCAATAACGCCACGGTAGTCTCGTAAGCGAGCTGCGATCCGAAAATGTGAGCGCTCCGAGTGGTGTAAACTGATTCGGACCGCGACCTTAGCGTGTGAGTACTGTCAGTGGACGCCGCTGACCTCGCCTTGTGTCGGCAGGGGCATCTCGATCCACACGTTCCACGGCAACTTCTTCGTGCGCTCCACGGACCTGCTGTCGCTGCCGAACGTGTCTCCGGACGCCGGCTTCGCCATGCAGCTGGCCATCGACGAGTCGCTGGCCGACCTGCAGCAGGTCTGCTTCCAGGCCGCGCTGCTCTACACCAGCAGCAAAGGTGACAAATAATAACCAAATAAATAAGCACAGCAGGGGGAACATATTCACGTCCCGCCTTAGAACCCTATCGCGTTAGATGCCAGGCTGTGGCATCCGAATGTTATGCGTGTGTCTCTTTGACTAGGTTCTACGGTGGGACGTGTTTCAATTTCCTTGACTGTACATATTTTTTAAAGTAGGTGTACAAAATGGTCTTAAATTACGTTACAAATTAAGTCCTTTCTTTTTGGTGCAACTGATGATAATAGGTTGATAGACTGACTACATGTTGATTACATACCTGCTACCAACATCATCTTGTCATCTTAGTTTTAATTTTTATCTCAATCCAAAGGTTGTTTGGAAGAGAATGCTCTCAAGCGACAAGACTGACTGTAATTCTGTGAAATTGTAATGTGGTATTCTGCAAAGCATATTGTATGTATTGTATTGTATTGATTTGCTACTCTTTCCTGGCCACTTCTATAAGGATAGATGTAACGAATAAGACGAAGGCTGAAAGTCCCCGTTCTTGATCGATGAAACATTCGGCTTACTAAAATTCACGTGCGATCCTATGCACTTCCCCTAGATTAAAGAACCGCTCTTGACTTTTATCAGTGTAAAACTCACGGCTCGTCAAGTGTAGCGATGTGTTGATATTCAATGTATTAATGCCCGTACCGGCCGGTGGCAGGCGAGCGGCGGATCCGCGTGCACACGCTGGCGCTGCCGACGGCCAGCAGCCTCACGGACGTGCTGCACTCCGCCGACCAGATGTGCATCGTCGGCCTGCTTAGCAAGATGGGTGAGTGCCGCGCCTGGCCTGCTGCATCTCCAGCAGACCGGCTTCAAGAGGGCGGAAATGCCGAGGGCGTCGCGGGTGCTGCACGTTATTAAGCTGTGACGCCGCGACATCGGGTTGACGTTCTGGGGACTTCACTCTGTGCCTTCGTAGAGAGGGCATCCGGTGGGCTCTGTCGAGCGTTTTTTTTACATAAAAAAGGAAGGTAAACGAGCGAGTCGGTCACCCGATTGGGAGCGATTACCGCCGCCTATAGACGGCCGCCACATTAAATATATCGCAGACGTTCTGCCAACTTAGAGGGTTGAGATGGAACGTGCCGGTAATTTTACCGACCGGTCTGCTCTCCCCGCTGGAACACAACACGGCGAGTGTTGCCGCGTAGCGGCCGGATAGCGAGCGAGACGGCGGGAGCGATCCTGACGAACCTCGTCCGAGGACGCATTCGATGCTCTCTAGTAGCATACGAGAACTAGCACCTCACAGCTTCGCTTTCATAAAAATAGTGTAACCGGGCAGGTCGATACGCGAGATCGTCATTGAAGCGTTTTAGAATAACACCGACGGCTGTGCGCCGATCCGTGGTGCGTCAGCGTCGCCGAGCGCTCGGCCGGTCGCGCGCCCATCGTCAGCGAGCGTGCCGGTGTCAGGCCGCTCGCTGCGGCGAGGTGCCGGCGCGCCGGCGCCGCGCGCTCGGCGCCCAGCGCGCCACTAACTCGCCGCCGGTTGGTTGCAGCCGTGGACCGCTGCGCGTCGGCGTCGCTGCCGGAGGCGCGCGAGGCGCTGATCAACGTGGCGGTGGACGCGCTGTCGGCGCACCGCCTGGCGCAGAACCTGCCGGCCGGCGCCGCCGGCGCCGCGCTGCACGCGCCCGCCTCGCTGCGCCTGCTGCCGCTCTACCTGCTGGCGCTGCTGAAGAGGGTGAGCGACCCGACCCGCCGGGGCCCTTCCCGCCTCGCTTGCGGGCTCGCAATCCGGGATGTTCGACGCGCGTGATTTCATATTTTTCATAAATTTTCCGTTCGACTCGCGCCGGGAGCCCCGGTCTCCTCGGACGGCTCACCGGGGAGATGTTTTCTGTAATTCTTAACGAAAAGGTCAACGGCGATGTCGGTCTCTTCTTTGTCTCACGAGTATGTTGAAAAATATCGTACAAAACGCGCGTGCATCGATCGCTACGCGCTCGGCTCCCTTATCGCGCTCGCGTACCGCTCGCGCGAATAACCCCGCCTCGGGTGCGGCGACCGGCGTGACGCGTTCGTCTCGTAATGTACTATCGTTTTAAATCGCAAATAACCTCTCCCGCTAAACATCGCAATCTCTAAAGCTCGACGCCGATATGAAACGTCCCACCCGCAGAAAGCCTTCCGAACGGGCACGTCGACGCGGCTGGACGACCGCGTGGCGGACATGTGCGCGCTGAAGACGCTGCCGCTGGCGCAGCTGCTGCGCGCCGTGTACCCGGCGCTGTACCCGCTGGCCGAGCTGGCGGCGCACGCGCGGCCGGGCGACGCCGCGCCCGACCCGCCGCAGCTGCAGCTCTCCGCGCAGAGGTACCCGCCGCACGGACCGAGCATTGTGGGCCTGAAGGCGCTGCCGTGTACCCGCTGGCCGAGCTGGCTGATCTTCGCTGGCACGGCTCGGCTGACGGGCCACCCTCGAAGTTGGCATACGGGAGTGCGATCAGCCTCGGTGGTAGCTGAACGTTTTAGCATCTTGTCGCTATCAGTGACGTGGCAAATTCGAGCAACTCTCATTTCATACGTTACTACGACGAGGTTCTTAAGTGTTCGGCTCCTTCTGAGGCCGACTGTACGGAAACCCGAGGACTAGACATGAAATCGTTTGTGCTCGCACCGATGAGCGTTTACCTAATTTTAGGTGATTTTTTCATCAGGATAAACGTGAACGGCGCGTACCTACTCGACGACGGCGAGACGATGATAATCTACGTGTGCCACGGCGTGTCGCCCGCCTTCCTCTCGGACACGTTCGGCGTGACGGCGTTCAGCCAGCTGCCGGACGAGGCGCGCAGCCTGCCCGCGCTGGACAGCGACGGCAGCGAGCTGCTGCACGCCTTCCTCGACAAGCTCAACGAGGACCGGCCCGTCGAGGCCGGCCTGCTCGTGCTCAGGTCAGTGCCTGCCACCTGGCCCTCGCCTTCCTCTCGGACGCATTCAGCCAGCTGCCGGACTGGACTGTGCCTGCTGTCTTGCTAACCGACACGACAAAAGACGCTGAATAGCTAGCGCAAACGTGGCATTCTGCTAAGCCATTTAGAATTGTAATTTCTAACCTAATTTTGCCTCTCTATGCCGTAAAAAATCTACACATCGCCTCCCAGGGCACGCAGCGGCTTTTTACCTTTTTAACGTCAAAGATATATTCGCATCACAGGTTTAACGCCAACGACGGATATATCCGTTAGTTTGTACCGAAAGAAACTTACACAAGTTGGAATAACGTTCAAATTCTCGTTGCTAACCTATTCATTGATATAAATAAGCCAGTCAAAGTCAAAATATAAAACAATATAATATATGCCTTAAGGCATTAAGTCCGCCATTTGTTCATCTTGTTCAGATTAGGCTCACAAAAAGTACTTTTGAACGTCAGAAAATTTACCACCGTGTCGGAAAAAACCTTTGATGGGATAATATCGGCTAGAAACTCAACTGGGTAAATAGTATTCGACATAACTTTTAAAATATTACGGGGTGCTACTTCGCCCCCAAAAAAGACAATCAATTTCGTCTTACCGTCGTTTAATAGCAACCGTTCTTTCTCCGCAGAGACAACTCGCCTTCCCGCCAGCTGTTCACAGAGCGACTAGTCGACGACCGCGTAGAATCCGCGTTCTCTTACTACGAGTTCTTGCAGCACGTCAAGGCGCAGGTCAAATGAGTGCCTGACCACTGACCACTGACGACTGATGACTGATGTGTTAAGTGATGCAGTGATACGCCAAATGACTGAGTGCTAAGACACTGCCCCAGCTGACACGGGGCCTTAAACACCAAGCTTGAAGGATATAGTGGATAAAAGATGTGCTTACACCGTGAATATTTCACTAAGGCTGATTGATTGGTCTGCGAGTGAAAATTATAGCTTTGCCCACCCAGAGACAATAGGTTCTATTGTTATAAAGGCTATAGCCGTTTACCGTCGGGTAAAGTGTTAAACGTGAAAAGTGGTAAAGCGATTAAAAAAGTGTTAAACTGTGGCGTCACTTTAACATGATATCCTTTAAATTAAAAAGCGAATAAACTGCATTAAGTTTCATATTTTAAAGTGCCTGTGTTAGTTGATGCAGTGCAATCCTTAAGTATATTTAAGGAAGTGAAACATGGCTCGTCTCGGCTGAATACAATGGCGGGTACAGACGAGCGGTTTTGATGTAACAGAGTGAGCAATATGTAAACTGGTATTCATACAAACTGTTGGTGCAGTGCAGCCGGACGATTTTATCATTTGTGACGACTTTATTTGTTGCAGTCACACAAGCTGACCCTAAATTGTTTCTACCTATATCTATTTTTTTTAAAGATGAGAGATGTACTATCTAGGTTTTGCAAAAGTGCTATAATAAAATATATAAACAGCCTTTTTAAATTAATTACTGGAATCACATGATTTATTTGTAAGGTGTTTGTTACCAGCTCGTTTTTTTTTTATAAAATAGAAAGACACATAAGCAAGTGGGTCACGTGATGGTAAGTAATCACCACCGCCTATAGACATCCGCAATACCAAGGAGATTGCAGATGCGTTGCCAACCCAGAGGGCTAAGATGGAATACCTCTTGTGCCAGTAATGTCACCGGCTGTCTTGCTCTCCACGCCGGAACGACAGTGCAAGCGCTTCTGCTTAGCGGCTGGATTAGCGATCAAACACACAACATACATTATTAACATTTTATTGATTATAAAACAGCACTTTTGGAAAAAAAGACTTACCGAGGTTGGTTACCAACTTTCTCATCTTAAAAAAATGAGGTATACAACTGCAAACCTGTAGATTCCGATACCTGCGCCGTTAACCGGCAAGCCGCGTTATAATCGATGTCGCATCAACTATGCCGAATAAATTGTATAGATATATTAAAAGTTGACGAGTAGTTTAACAATATATTACGGTAACTATTGTAAATAAATAATTTGTTGAGCTATCGATAGTAGACCACAGATGTCGATATACGAGTCTGAATACAAGGAGTGCGTATTGGTTATTATAGCTGGTTAATGACTAATGCTTTGTTAGTTCGTCTCTCTGCCTGCGTTGTTCTCTAAGCGCATCAGCGTTGAGTTCGACGTTGAAATGTCGCTCTGTTTTGGCCACACGTGCTAGCACTAAAGCAAGACGGACTGTGTCTCCGTTTAGCCTTGGAATGAAGCAGCTTAATTTAACAGTAAGTCTATAACTATCTTCCTCTGGTTAGCCGTTCCGCTAGGCGAGGCAACCAACGCACCGAGACACCGAGCACATACCCAATAGAGCGGTAATACTGGCCAGCCAATTACAAAACCGGTTAGTTCATTGTCACTAACGAACACCAACCGTCCCTAGCACTGAAATAGCACGGCGCTAACGGCTCACCTGTGAAAATGTTTGGATATTAAGAGTCTTTTTAGCATTAAAAATGGCGTATAGAAAATTATGTTTGTTGGTATTGGCAAACAGCAAAAAATTGCAGTATAAAATAAACGGAATAACATTAAAATTTCATCAGTAAGTGACAGTGAATGACTCTTGGCTTAGTTTACGCTTGATCGGCCTAAGGTCGGACAATCGGAATGCAGTAATCGATTTTTCGGGATTGGTTTAAAGCAAAGTAAGTGTAATTTCCTCTCTATTGGGTATATGCTCGATGTACCGCAGCCACAAACGCTAGGTGTCTAAAGATTCATATATCAACACTTTATCTTTTTATATCACAATGATTTATTTATTTATAAAATTAATTATAACCAACGGTTCGAGTGAATGGTATGCGAAAGGCGTGTTAAATTTATTTGTTCGATGATTCGATTTGTTTATATAAAACATTATTTAAATTGTTTGTTTGGTGTTGTTGCAAAATCGCATTCTCAGAATTGCCATGGATGCAAACGTGACGAATGAATCTAAGCTTGAATGCAATGTTTATGGATTTTGAACTGAATAGCGAATGTTTTTGTTCGCCCATGCGGCGATTGGTGGAGCCGGTAATCATTTACCAGTACACTGGCGATACCTCTCCCTTCGATTGCCGAGGTCTCGTGTGAAGGAGACCGTAAGTAAAAATTTGAAGCTAACGGAGTGTTATTTTTTTATAATTACTTATATTGCAACACTGATTCGTTAAACGCTTCGCTCAGCTTTACAACGCAAACGTACAATACAATTATTTCAAGAATTAACTACGGCTGTCATCTGAAATGCCACCGAATACAATTAAGCGAAGTATACTTCCCGGCAAACAACTTGAGCACTGACCTTGACTGCGCAGTAGCCGTTTCTAGTACAAATGTGTGCGCAAACATACCCTCTCCACTCGATTTATGCTCAAGTTGTTTGCCTGCAACTATACATTGCAATGCTGCCTTTAGATGAAAGTCAAGTATCATGTAACGATTCAAAGAGGCAATGTAAATAAAAAACGATATCCATCGACTATTGCCGAGTGGGAAACTAAGCAATTGTTTTGGAGAGTGATTCTAATCGCAACAGCGACGAGCTCGGCGCTGAGGCAGCGCCCTTGCTCTAGCGCTAGCTCAAGTGAGCGAGACAGAGTGATGTCTCGACGACGAGTTCGACGCTGTTGCGCTTAGAGAATAATAGTGCTTTACTTTTACTGTCAAATGTACCAAGCAATAAAGTTATATTTAATTATTATTCCCCCGTACGTTGTATTATAATTTCGAAACTCAGGTTTTTGTTACGCATCGTACAGCCTAAGGCCGACAAACGTCTTTCCTATAATGGAATCAGGGTTATAATACTTTATTCAAATAATTATTGTATTGGAACTAAAGGGAACGAAGTCATTATCCAGTGAAGCCGCGCTTTATTTGATTTTGCGTACGTATATCATTTATTTTTGTACCGAAGACTTTCTGTAGCGATCTATACGATTCAGTATAACTCGTTTCGTCGCTGTATGCCTCTCCTTTAATGGCCGAGTCACACCGCATGCGTAACGCGTAGACCTCTACGAAACTAGTTGGAGCCGTCACGCATACGCGACGTGTACGCATCCAGTGTGGCCTGGCCCTAAGTGACCATTTAATTGACGTATCGCCTCGGGAAGATGGTGGGAGTCAGTCAAATCCGGTTCGAGTGACATCACACGATTAACAGCAATCAGCAGTGCACTGGTCGGCCTATCTCCGCCTCCTGCGCAGGCGATACGCCAGTTGGACGGTCAGTCCTGTTGGTATAAACAGATGGTTTATTTTTAATTTCGAATTGAGACAGAACATGTATTTTTATTGTATTTCTGTAGTAGGTGTATCTGTAATTAAATTAGTTTTAATCCGTGTATTTACTTGATATTACTTCTATTGTAAATTTAATAGAATTATTTATGAAATTTTAGGTAGACGGTTTTATACTGAAATGAGCTCGGGGTCGGAACTGCGTAGACTATACTAGTTATATGAACAGTTATCTTTAACTTTTCCAACGCCACGTTTAACATTATCAAAATCAAACCGTGCTTAGAATACAATTGGAGGGTAACTTCAGCGCACTGTCATTTCATAGATATAGTAATGAAGCTTGACGCAAGTCTATGAAATGACAGTTTGATAATACAGAAGTCGTCATTCACACGCCAAGCCTTTTATTGTAAGTAACGAATGCACGCAGGTCACTTTTATATTGTACGCGTTGACGGATATTTTCGTCATTGGCGTTAAATCTATAGTGCCTTCATTGGCGTTGCATCTATAGTGACAGATATATCCGTCATTGGCGTTGCATCTATAGTGACAGATATATCCATCATTGGCGTTGCATCTATAGTGACTGATATATCCGTTATTGGCGTTGAATCTATAGTGACAGATATATATCCGTCATTGGCGTTGAAAAGGTTAAACTCAGGGTCTTTGTCCTCGGTTGTTTTTACATCGACGCAAGCGCAATGCAGTTGCGATTTGCGATTCGCCCTAAACGCAGTGCGTTTGCTTCGCGTTAAAAACTTGCCGAGTGTGAACGCCCCACAGTACGGCTAGCAGTAGTAGCTGAGACTAGGTTTGTCGCTCTGTGCCCATTTCTTTCTAACCAGTAAACAGCTATTCTTGCTAGCCGTCCTAGACATGGAATTTGGTAAAATTTTACAACGCCAACGACGCCTAAAGGAGTCGTGAACTGTCGTAGCTGCCATGCCACCGACCCATATAGTCGTCCAACTGCACAATCTAAAAGCGACCTACGTGCATACGCTTTCGGGTCAAATTCACGTTTGACATTATGGCAACGAGGCGTGTGAGAGACAATTTGTTTTATGCATCGTTTGCGTTGAACCAAAATTCATGTCGCCTCTATATTTTAAATTAGGAACTGATGACACTTCATTCGACATTTACCGACGTTATAAAACCTTTGGGAGTTAAATATTGTTATCGATAATATCGATATATCGTTTGTCTTCACTTGGCTCGTGTTCGGCCTCGGGGATACGAAGCCCGATGGTTGTTTGGGGTCGCCTGAGGGCCGTGAATATATAGTTAATGCCACTGTTAGCCGACTGAACTGGTGAGCCTTGCAACTTGTTTCAATATAACGAATCTAAAATCATAAGTGTTTTACTTCCCATACCGAACAATTCGAAATGGATGCTTTATTTATACATACATACATTACAAAATAGGACCAACTTGGCGTTTCTCTGTAAAATTAAAATGTAAAAATAAGTATTGTGTTTCTAAAAATGCACGTTTTGAAATAACGGTTTTATTTTCATGAATTTTATGTGTAAACAGTTAATACCCCTACAACATAAATATGCTTTGGCACATACCTGCATAATGTTTTTATATTTTTGTTTTACTGAGAAAATGAAAATGCTACTGTGCAGTCAAGGTCAGTGCTCAAGAAGTTTGCCGGAAACTATACATTAGAGCGATCGCCATCTTATTTCCTTAACCCCTGTGTTGTCGCACAGACGCAGCTAACTTGCACGAGCACGGCACTGGTTTGGCGGAGTAGCAAGGTAATTTAGTCCAGTTTGTTGAAATGGACCTCCGCAAAGTAACGCCTGAATCTATTAATTATTTAACCCCTGTTACAGGGAAACCGGACCGACAGGGTCATGGTTACATTCATTTACATGCGTAGGTTTCCTCGCAATTGTTGCTCTCACCGTACCTACTTAGGATTACCTAATGTACATTAGTACATAAGTTAAACAGGCGACCGCTGGCAATTGAACTTGGTACCTCATGATCATGAGTCCACCCCCCAGGCCACTCGGCCACCAACGCTCTAAAGTAAACCCTAAAAATAATTGCAATTTTATCAAAATAAAGCACAATGGATAAACAACAGAGGCTTTAAAAAAATGCCAGATGTCACGTTCAGAATTCGTCAGTAATTCATTCAATTTTCTATGTCAATTCTTTATTGTTTATAACAACATGAATGTCAAAAAGAGATCTATACAGTTACGTACAAAGGGGAACTTAATTAGTTATTTTGATCTGATTCTGATACAAGTTTCACTTTCCAAGATTATTCAAGCTCTAGACAGACTTAAGCGCATAAAGAATCTCTTGCTTGGTCTTATGGTAATCGTACTCCTGTTTTTTAACGTCCTCCGCTGTACCCTTCCGCGTCAGAATACCGCAGCAGTTGACGCATTGCAAGCAGCCGGCGTACTTTTTGATGTCGACTTCGAAGGGCCAGTAGTCTTTCGGCGCGTATTCTGACCGCATGAACACGCTGTCTTCTAGAAGGCTTCGGAACCAGAAATGCGTGCGCGCACGGTCGAACTTCTTGCTGGCCGCGACGCAGGCGTTCACGGCTCGCATGCTTAGCGGATCCATGTCGCACTCTGTGTTGAATTGGAGGTTCTGGATGTTGCAGCGGAAGATCTAAGTATGAACAGGTAGGTGGTGGTCAGACTGCCAATCGTGCAAGGAAATCTTTACATAATAAAATTGTAACTTGACCGATGTCTGTACAGTAGGGGAAATATATTCACGTACCACCTTAGAACGCTATCGCAATGACGCGACGCGTTAACACGTTCACGTGCGCTGCCGATTTTTTAGGATATCGTTGTTTCGCACAGTACTTCCCCGTACAAAATGCAACGACGTCTATAGACTTTGTGATACAACGTGGGTAAAAATTACGCGAAATCTGACAGGAACGTTTCTTAACGTCAACTCGCGGAACAGCAGCGACGTCATAGGACGTTGTTAGTATTTGTACAGGTCCTTGCATGTATGTGCACTCTAGTCATCTTTAGTGAGGGTAAAGTTGGATATAGCGTGGCACTAGTGGTGCCAATTTTTGACATAATGTAGCACGATGACGTAGCTGATAGAATTTAGTACGGGCGCTCAGCGTTCAGTCACGTTGTATGAGGTTTTAATTTTTTATTTCGACGGCTATTTACGTTCTGTTGCGCCGTATATACCATTTTTTTACGTCTTATCACGTAGCGCACATGAACGTGTTAAACGCCAGGCTATGTCATACAAATGTCATGCGTATGTCTCTTCGACTAGGTTCTACGGTGGTACGTTTTTCAATTTCCTTGACTGTACATTACAAAGGAGGTTTTTACATAGCATAAAACAAAGCTATCTGTTTTAGTCTGTCCCCATATCTTCGACCGCTCAGGTATTCCATCTCTTTTTTTTTATATTACAATGCATTTTAGTTAAGTTTTCGTTGGTAAATTGCACCCGTGTGAACCGCAGGCAGGTCGTTAGTTGGAGATATTTAAGAAAAAATAATACGATGCCTCTTTTCTTTGTCTGTCTGTCCGTCCTTATGTTTGTATGCGATTTACGCAAAAACGTAAACGTGACGTTTGCAGTTGTATGGCTAGAGGTGTTTAACACGTAACACCAGATTTCAATAACTAATCTGGTGTTACGTGTTAGGTACCTTGATACGCCGGCTATAAGTTCTGGTGGGTACCAATAGCACAGAATAAATAATTGTAGGTACGTACAGAAACTTCACTTTTCCAATAGCAATTAAACGGATTCCAACTTTATTAACACGCATAAAAGGTCAAATTCTTTCATATACATTCGCCAAGCGGTCTCCCACATCCGAATTCCCCCGCAACATACTGGCGAAACGTTAGGGTTGCGTCGTATTAGTTTCCGATTATGTTGACACAGCGACGGCGAGCGAGTTGGCGCGCGAGATGCCGATAACCTACTGCGATTGGCCAACCCAGTTGGTAAAGCGGCCGAGTGTAGGTACCTACCTAAAAGTGTGGAGTGAAAACCTCTTATAAATAGTGGTTTTTGGTACCTCGTGGCCGATCATCTTAAACAAGCAGTAGTTGAGGTAGTTGACAGGTATCAGGTCCACGCGGTATCCCCGTTTCCGGAGCTCGTCTGTTCAGATAAACAATAATGCTCGTTATATTACAAATTGTAAATAAAGCACTATATATATTTCTATCTAGTTAGCGTGAATGTACGTCGTAGAGTTTGACGCTAGTTTTTGTCATGGACTCTTATGTCCACGACAAAAAGTGGCGTGCGTGGGTTTTAGTGGCCTTAACATGACCGTTTAAGTTTAATTTATATCTCAGTGCGTTCCTTTTGTTATGAGACTAGTCAGACCGAACTGTACTTAAAGACGAGCTATCCTTTTTCAATCATGTCATGGGTCCCTGGTAAAGCTAAAAAGCGCTATTTAATACGGGTAACTTTGAACATTCATTTAAAATGTTTAGGTTTATCTCAATATATCGCACGCTTAGTATTAAAGTGACTCAATTCTGAATTTGATATTTCCCAAAATTAAACCCTATGTCTTTTAATTAAGGTGATATTTTGGGACGTGTATTATTCAGAAATGGGTCACTTTAATACTAAGCATGCGAATTTTGACTTATCCGCCAAATAAAAGTATTTGAACGTTAGATGTTTTAAAGTTTCCCGCATTATTCAGGCATGATGAGATGATGAGTTCTCGAGTGGCGACCGCGTACCGGAAGACGCAGCGTAGGCAGACCCGCCACAAGGTGGACCGATGACCGGTGATCGTTGCGGGAACCCGCTGGATACAAGCAATACAAGACCGGTCGTCGTGGCGATCATTAGGGAAGGCCTATGTCCAACAGTGGACATCTTTTGGCTGAAATGATGATGATTATGATGATAGGTAATGAATAAACTCACCTCTAACACCTCTTAGCCTCTGAGGTTTATGCGCTGTAGTATGAAACGACGTATCAGGCCCGTAGAAAATGTTCACATAATGACTACCCATTTTATAATTCTTATCTAGATATAAGTATTGGGGTATAAGAAAGGATATAAAGTTCTTAAAAAAATATGTCGATGTTGCAGGAAGGATCCGTTTTCATAGCTCTGAAGTTTAGACGTAGTTGGACGACAATTTCAAACAAAACCATTTATCTGTAATCTTACCTACATCCATCATAATGACATTTGATAGTCAGACGAAGATTAAAGGGGTCAGAAAATGAAAAAAAATTTGAGAAAAAAGGAAATATTTGATAAGAATTGGAGGACTTTATCAAATAAGATCTCAGCATAGACATAGAATAGTAAAAGACCTTCACCTTCCAAAAGCCTTCTTCACGCAATTTATGAGTACTTACTCCTTAGTATATTCGTAGTGAAAGACTCAATCTGTATTGTTATCTTTATATGTATATTAAAGTAGAAAAACTGGTTTCATTTTATCAAAATCAAACAAGCTTAGCGGCGCTGCTGGAAGTCTGAAATACACTGTCCTGGAAGACTCAACCTATAACTAAATTGGCAGTTTGAGTTACAATTCACTGACGAGCTGGCGGTTCTGGCATGACCGGCCAAGTTTAATGTTTCTCTCAGTGCGTCTCTTTCTTATGACCTTAGGTAGACAGAGCCATAAGGACGGATCGTTTAAACTTGAGCGGTTTGATATCAGAACACCCATCCTAGCGCGATTAGAATGTTTCGTTATGTTTTTTATTCTAACCTAGCAGATGAGGAGTAAACATGTCTTTAATGTTTTCTACGCCAAAGACATATATATATATTTGCACTATGAGTTCAACGCCAAAGACGGATATATTTGCACTATGAGTTTAACGCCAAAGTCTGATATATCCGCTATGTTTAACTTCGTTAAAATAAGCTTGGCGTGTGCATGACGACTTTTGTATTTGATGTAGCGTTGAAAACGTTAACGTCGCAAAAAAAATCTTAAGGTGCATAAATAATTTCTTGCTTAATCTTGTTGTAGTCAACTTCCTCCTTTTTCTTATTTTGCTCCGCTGTATTCCTCTGCGTTAGTATCCCACAACACTTGTTGCATTCTAAACAGCTGGCGTATTTTTTAATATCGACGTCGAAGGGCCAGTAATATTTTGGAGCCAGTTCCGACCGCATGAACACCCTGTCTTCTAACAGACTCCAGAACCAAAAGTGAGAGCGCGCGCGTTTGAACTTCTTACTAGCTACGAGGCAGGCCTCCACCGCTCGCTGGCTCACAGGATCGAGGTCTGACTCCATGTTGAACTGGAGATTCTGGATGTTGCAACGAAAGATCTGGATATAGAAAGTTATAGTTAGCTTTTGCTGCTGGTGACTCTATTGTTTGCCTAAATTTGTTAAGTAAAACTTAGAAGCTTAGCACACTCGGGGATTATCCATAAACTACGTCACACGAATTTTAAGATTTCAAGACAAGGATCTACAGATGCGATGCCATGATCTGGTGATGTATTGTGATCAGATCAGATATCATGCGGTTTGGAGGCTAGTCACCAAATAAATCTCTCGGATTAAGTAGACAGATCAAGACCAAACGACATCAGGCATCAGATAATGTCAACTGTATATCCCAACTTTTGATCTCGGATTTAATTTCTGAGTATAGGTAACCTCGTGGCCGATCATCACAAACAAGCAGTAGTTGATGTAGTCAACGGGGATCAGGTCCACACGGAATCCCAGCTTCCGGAGCTTATCTGTGCAAAGAAACAAGCTGTGAATACTTGCAGGCTTGACATATTTAACGGAGTGTTGTTTTAGCTTGGTACAGTACGATTAATTTCAGTTGGGGGTTACACATTTCTCAGAATAGTCTTTACTAGAGATGCGCCGAGTAACACTTTTGCCGAGTAACGAGTACGAGAGTTTTACTCGGTTAAATTTTTTTTCAACCGAGTACTCGGCCGAGTACCTCGGTTCAATCAAATTCCCATTTCGCGCGCGTAATTAAGTACAAACAGGTTCGCACCGGTCGAGCGGAAGGCTCGCGTTGATACACCCCTAATCCCGCCTGCGCCTTTCAGCTACCAGTCACTTGATAGTTTGCAAACAAATACTTCACGTTGCGCTTCATAGTAGATAAATAATTGAAATTTTTTGTTAATTAACGATTGACTGTGTGTATTACATGATCAGTGATGACCTGATTTTGATTAACACTGTTGTTTTAATTATATCTACCTAAATATATTCCTTTTCTTAAACCGAGTATACTCGGCATTCAAACCGAGTTATTCGGCCGAGTACGAGTATCAGAAAACCCGCCGAGTACTGAGTATCAACCGAGTACTCGGCCCATCTCTAGTCTTTACGTAATATAACACAAAATAGCTATCCGTTCCTGTTTGTCCTCATATCTTCGGCCGCTAACTCCTAAATCATACAACGGGTTTAGATTCGGTTTTCACCGCCATTCAGAGTGTTTTTTGGAAAAAGTTTTTGTGCATATTATATCCCACTTGTACCCATACAGAGCCAGAGCAAGTCACTAGTATTATATAATCTGTAGTTTTAGTCAGCAAAGATCACATTTCTCACGAAGAATAGGTACATACCATTGAATCTAAAGCGTCGGACCTTCGAGCAATGTGTACTGATTATGTTGGTGCCTCTATGGAGCTTAAACCTAGAGGCTCACTAAGTAGGCAAGTTATCTCAAAAATGCATGTTTCCCAGAGAGCCATGGAACGGGTTATGTCCGCAGGAAAACTAGACATAGCCATGTTTATCGCTCGAAGAAAGTGGAAGTGAGCAAGCCACATATGCAGACGGCAGGACAGCACGTGGGACGTAAAGGCACTCGAGTGATCAGGAAAGCTTAACACCGGAAGGAATGGTGAAATGAAAGAGGCCTATACTCGGCATGGGGTGGATACGGGCTGAAGATGAGAAACAAACGGGAGGAATGGGGGTCATGACCCCAAAGAAGCAAAACTTTGCAAATAAAGCTTAAGTATGCTACCATAAATGTATTAAAGTAATCTATTAGTAGCATGACCCTACTACAGTATAACAGGCGTTCGCTCACCTCTGATACCCCGTAGTCTCTGAGGCTTGTGCGACGTAGTATGGAAGGATGTATATGGCCCGTAGAAAATTTTTACATATTGACTTCCCATTCCGACTTCCCTTCTAGGTTAAAAGGCTTGGCTTCTTGGTCTGAAAAGGAAGGAAGAAAGGTAGAATCGCATTAGAGCTAAGACATAATTAAATATGGCTTCTCTCTTTACAATTCCAAACAAAATTGTTATCCAAAACCTGAAGCCAACCAGATTTCTTATCAACAATGGTCAGTAGCGTCATTTGACATTTGACTGTCATAGAGTTCAAAGCTACGAGAATCGGAGCTGTTTAAAATAAAACTGCAAAAACTCAAAAACTCTTCATTGTATAGAAAATTTTCTTTAAATCTGTTCAGCGGTTCACTTGGATTCGCCAGACCCTATGGGCGGACGTGATCTCTTCCCATCAGGTGACCCACATGATCGGTTACCTGCCTTTTCTTTAAAAATAAATTTAAAAAATCTCACATACACCACTCAAGGTAAAAGAAACTGCATTAACATCACTCTTATATTAGTCTTTGATTATAGTTCTAATCTTGCCGCTTCTATAGGCTCCGACAAGATAGGAGTAAGATAAAGGTTGGATAAAAGTCATCAAAATATTACTTGTTATTGATAAGATAACATGGGTGCATTGGTTTGGTTATAAGTAAAAATTCTCTTTCTTAAATCTTTGATTTGAAATACTTCGTCTCCGACGACATGGTGGTAGCGTTGATATTAATAGCGGTGGCGCTTGTGGTTTATTATTATGGCACGCGCAACCACGACTACTGGGCGAAGAGGAACGTCAAACATGATCCGCCTACAGTTTTTTTCGGGAACAATTTCCTGGGATTCGTGGGGAAGAAGAGTTTTACAGAAGTTTCCCTCGAGCTGTATAAAAAGTTTCCAAATGAGAAAGTCGTCGGCTACTACAGAGGGACAACACCGGAGTTGTACATAAGAGACCCAGAGATAGTGAGGAACATATTGAGCACGGACTTCGCATATTTCTATCGACGTGGCCTCGGCCGAAATCCTGAAGTGGAGCCGTTGCTGCGAAGCTTGTTCCACGCGGATGGAGACTTGTGGAAGCTGACCCGACAGCGGCTGACGCCGGCTTTCACCACGGCGCGGCTGCGGGGCATGTTTCCGCTAGTGGTGCGCTGCGCCGAGAAGATGCAGGCACTGGCGGCAGACACGGCGCGGCGCGGCGGCCGCTGCGACGTGCGGGACCTCATGGCGCGCTTCACCACAGAGTTTATCGGCGCCTGCGGTTTCGGCGTCGACACCGACTCCATCAACAACGAACACTCCGCTTTCAGAGAAATAGGGAAGATCATTTTCGGACGACCGTTAGGATCGATCATCAGAGCCTTCCTATGGGATCTATTTCCCGTGCTAAGGTCCATAATTCATGTTGCTGACCGCAAAATTGAAGAAAGTATTTTAGAGTTCGTGAAAAACATAAGGGAAGAAAGACAGTTTAAGCCTTCCGGCCGCAACGATTTCATAGATTTACTGCTTGAGTTAGAGAGCAAGGGCACGATGACAGGGGACTCCATCGAGCGGCGCCACGCCGACGGCTCGCCCGTCGAGGTCCAGCTCGAAATGGACATTAAAATGATGGCGGCACAAGTGTTTGTTTTCTTCGCTGCCGGATTCGAAACGTCATCTTCGACCACTAGTTATACTTTGCACGAACTCGCATTCAATCCCGAATGCCAAGTGAAGATTCAAAGAGAGATAGATGCCGTGCTTCTGAAATATGATAATAAATTGTGCTATGACGCTGTAGCTGAGATGACCTTGCTGAATATGGCTTTTAAGGAGTCCATGAGACTGTTTCCGTCGGTAGGGGTGTTGACGCGGGTGTGCGCGCGCCGGTACCGGTTCCCCGAGCTCGACCTGACCGTGGACCCCGGGGTCAAGATCGTGATCCCGGTGGAAGCGCTGCAGACGGACGAGAAGTACTTCGACAACCCGCGAGAGTTCCGACCGGAGCGGTTCAGTCCGGCGGAGATGGATAAGCGGCATAAATACGTTTATTTGCCGTTTGGAGAGGGACCCAGAGCGTGTATAGGTAATTTTTACATTATAGATTTCGAAGGATAAAGTGAACTGGGGTTAACTCAAATATGGGGAAAATTCAAAAACCGCGATTTTCTACTAAGCATTTTCTACAAAAATGTAGATTCCGTTAGCATTTAGCACTCATTGTCGCATTTATTATCGTAATTGATAATTTTATTTATGTTAATTTTATCTGTTGTCGGCCTCTCCCCCCTGCGGACATCCAGATCGCTCAACCATTGTAAGAAATGCAATAGCAAGCTACTATTGACCATAGGCTAGGCGTATATAGAGTGGGAGCCGAGTGGGCTGTGCCCACCCCAGGATGGTCTAGTGCCCACGCCTTATGCATTTACCAAAAATTGCATTTTATAATCTGGGTGGTAAATGCACCCAGAGTATAAAATGACTCCCTGTTAAGTAGACAATCGCGATTTTTGAATTGCCCCCATTTTCGACTTTACCCCAATTCACCTTACACATAATACTGCCGTGGGGTACCGGCTTAGAATAGTACTTCCCCATCTCTTCCCATGGGTGCCGTAAAAACCGGCTAAGGGGTTTCTTCTCCAGAAGGTGGGCAGCAGCGCCTTCTGCTCGACACGTAAATACTGCGCTCGCCAACCCGCTTGCCAAGCGTGGTGAGTATGGCAAAACCCCTCCAAAGGAAACTAAAATGACTTCACAACAAAGGACCAGGCCCCCAGTCCCCGGCGGCTCCGCTATTCCGGGCCACGGTAGCAGCCTCGGTAACGGCGGAGCAGGGGGTGCTAAGAATCCCCGGCAGACGCCCGGCTACCACTCCCAACCCAAAAGACGACTGGCCCTGGTAACACACAACATTCGGACACTGAGAACTGACGAGAAGCTAATCGAGCTGGAAGAGGAGATGAGTAGGTTACACTGGGATATTTTGGGGTTATCCGAAGTCCGTCGAGAGGGTGAGGACACGATAACTCTAAAATCCGGCAACCTGCTCTTCTACCGGGAGGGTGACAAGCGGTCCCAAGATGGTGTTGGGTTTCTCGTTCACAAGTCCCTTGTAAACAACATTCTCACCATCGATAGTGTGTCGAGTAGGGTAGCGTACCTGATACTCAGAATATCTAAAAGGTATTCGCTGAAGGTCATTCAGGTATACGCGCCGACCACGTCACACTCCGATGAAGAGGTAGAGGCAATGTATGAGGACATTAGTAGGGCCATACATACCTCCAAGACCTATTTCAATGTTGTTATGGGGGACTTTAATGCAAAGCTGGGCGAAAAAAGCGATAGTGACCTGAAAGTGGGGCTATTTGGTTATGGACAACGGAACCAAAGGGGTCAGAGGTTGGCTGACTTTCTGGAGAAAGAGGGACTCTTTATGATGAACTCTTTCTTCCAGAAGCCACCTCATAGGAAATGGACCTGGTTAAGCCCTGATGGTTCCACGAGAAATGAGATCGACTTCATATTGACTACTAAGAAACAGATATTCAATGATGTCTCCGTGATCAACATGGTTAAAACCGGAAGCGATCACCGCATGGTTAGAGGCAAATTGAATATCGATGTTAAACTTGAGAGGTCTCGTCTTATGAAGTCCACGCTCCGTCCTTCTCGCGCCCATATCCAAAACCCCGAAAGCTTTCAATTGGAACTCGCAAATCGCTTTGAGTCGCTAGACAGCTATGCATCGGTGGACGAGATCAATAACAGGTTAGTGGAAACTGTCCGTATGGTTGGCGCTAAGTTTTATAAGCCCAATCGTACCAATAGACCACAAAAACTCTCAGACCATACTCTCGACCTCATGGCTGAACGACGCCTGTTGCAACTGCAGTCCTCTCACGACGCGAAGTCATATAGACAGCTCAATAGACGCATATCAAGTTCCATGCGGCACGACATCCGAACCTTTAATACAAATCGTATTAAAGAGACGATTGAGCGGAATAAAGGCTCCAAAGTGTACGCAAAGGGGTGGTGGCGCTGTTCTTCAAGAAAGGGGACAACACTTTTCTGAAGAATTATAGACCCATCTCGCTTCTGAGCCATGTTTATAAGCTGTTTTCCAGGGTCATCACGAATCGTCTCGAACGCAGGTTTGATGACTTCCAGCCTCCCGAACAAGCCGGCTTCCGAAAAGGCTTTAGTACCATAGACCACATCCACACGCTGCGGCAAGTTATACAGAAGACCGAGGAGTATAACATGCCATTATGCTTAGCGTTTGTGGACTATGAGAAGGCCTTTGATTCGATCGAGACGTGGGCGGTGCTTGAGTCTCTCCAGCGATGCCGTATTGACTATCGGTATATCGAAGTGTTGAAGTGTTTGTACAATAACGCCACCATGTCGGTCCGAATACAAGACCAGAGGACGGAGGAAATTCCATTGCAAAGAGGTGTGAGACAGGGAGATGTTATCTCTCCGAAACTGTTCACCAACACAATGGAAGATGCCTTTAAGCTTCTGGAGTGGAAAGGATTCGGCATCAATATCAACGGCGAGTACATCACTCACCTTCGATTTGCCGACGATATAGTAGTCATGGCAGAATCGATGGAAGACCTTAGCACGATGCTCGAAGACCTCAATCGGGTTTCCCAACGGGTGGGCCTTAAGATGAACATGGACAAAACGAAAGTAATGTCGAATGTCCATGTAGTGCCCACCCCAATAGCAGTAGGAAACTCAACTCTCAAAGTTGTTGACGAATACGTCTACCTAGGACAAACAGTCCAACTAGGCAGGTCCAACTTTGAGAAAGAGGTCAATCGTCGAATCCAACTCGGCTGGGCAGCGTTCGGGAAACTGCGAAATGTCTTCTTGTCCAATATACCTCGGTGTCTGAAATCGAGAGTGTATGATCAATGTGTGTTACCAGTGATGACTTATGGCACTGAAACGTGGCCGCTTACTATGGGCCTTATAAGAAAGCTCAAAGTCACGCAACGAGCTATGGAGAGGGCTATGCTTGGAGTTTCTCTGCGTGATCGAATCAGAAATGAGGAGATCCGCAGACGAACGAAAGTAACCGACATAGCCCAGCGGATTAGCAAGTTGAAGTGGCAGTGGGCAGGGCACATAGCACGGAGAACTGATGGCCGATGGGGTCGGAAAGTTCTCGAATGGCGGCCGCGTATTGGCAAGCGCAGCGTAGGACGACCAGCCACAAGATGGTCCGATGACCTCGTACAGGTGGCAGGAAGGCGCTGGTTGCATTCTGCTTCCAACCGGCCACTTTGGAAATCCATGGAGGAGGCCTATGTCCAACAGTGGACTTCTTGTGGCTGAGATGATGATGATGATGATAATTCTCGAATTTTCGAAACAGACAGAGGATTTTTCGTTACATATATAATTTCTTTAAAAAGATTCCTTCGTCTCTCCAGCTTTTCTTATACTGAAATTGACAGAGATATAAACCGACAATTTGTTTGAATGTAACATGCATTATTTCGTGAATTGACAGGATAACAGGCTTCGATCAAAGTGAAATAGCGGTGAACAGCGCTATTTTATTTAAATAACACACAAGTAGGAGTTGAGGGAAGAGTAAATAGGTATTTAAATAGACAAAGGCCTTTTAGAATAGACACGACCTTCAGTTATGAAGTACTAGATTAAAGATGATGGAAGACGATGAATAACGACAACGGTTATTACCTATGCATCAATGTTATATCTAATCTGAAACAGAAAATATAAACATTATTACTCGTTATCACGTGCACACACGATACATAGTCGTGCTCCGGTGGATATATGTATATCTCCCTGCGTCTCTGTCACAAGAAAAGGACGCACAATACGCTCATAAAGATAAACTACTTTTGTGGGTGGTAGGACCTTGTTTAAGGTCCGTCCGGATCGCTACTACCAACTTGCTCGCTAATCCTGCCACTAAGCAGCGGTGTTTCCACTGTTAGTTCCGGTGTGAAGAGCAAGACAGCCGGTGCAATTACTGGCACAAGAGGTATTCCATCTTAGCCCTCTGGGTTGGCAATGCATCTGGAATCTCCTTGGTGTTGCGGGTGTCTCATCACTTAGCATCAGGTGAACCACTTGCTCGTTTGCCTTCCTATGTTGTATAGCAAAAAAAAAAACTAAACTTGGCCGCTCATGCGAGGGCCACAGTACCATTTATGTATTCTGTGTATGACGTATGTGTCCAGGATCACGTCTGGGCGAGATGCAGTCCCTGGCGGGGCTGGCGGCGCTGCTGCAGCGCTGCTCGGTTGCGCCCGCGCCGGACACGCGCCGCCACCCGGTGATCGACTCGCGCGTCAACATCACTCAGAGCGTCGTGGGCGGCCTGCCCCTTGTCTTGACGCTGCGAACCAAGGACAGTTAATGATGTCAGGGATGTCGGAGCCAAAGAGTATTGATATATTATATCGGATCGATATTGTTATCTATCCGATATGTAAATATTGGCGTTCCAAAAATCGAGAATATTTAATTTAATCTAGCTTTATTATAAAGAGTACCTATACCTATGTGTAAATATTGTACCTATATGTAAACTTGGCCCGTCATGTTCGGGCCACAAGGTATTCATTACTTTTACTCAAAAATAGTCAATGTTTTTAATAAGATTAGAATAACAAGAAGCAACAAACTGGAACAAATTAACTTGCTACTGTGCGAAACCAGTGTCGGGCTCGTGCAAAATAGTTGAGTACGCCATTCATTCAAGTAGCGAACCGTCGTACTGTTAGATCTTGATGATGTCTCGTGTAGAGGTGAAACGCGCGTCGTTCGTATAGTTTTAGTGTTTAGTGGTGGTGGTATGTGTAGTTGAGTCTGTGTGATATATGTTGTTTCGTGTGAAAGCGGAGGAGGGTAGGTTTTTGCATGAACATATATATTTGTCGCACAGACGCAGCTATTTTGCACGAGCCCGGCACTGGTTTCGCGGAGTAGCAAGGTAATTTGTTCCAGTTTGTTGATATGGACGTCCGCGAAGTAACGCCTGAATCTATAAATTAACTAGAAGCATTTATGAATGTCAAAAAAATTACCAACTGTTCGAAAATATCCTCAACAAGGTACCTAAAAAAAAACCATCTAATTTTTCACACTTTAACCTCCTTATTTTTAAAAGCTTCGTAAACGTTTGTTTGTTAACATGTTTTATGTATTTATCTGTCATTGTGACGTTTGCCCTCAAATGAAAGGGACAAATATTAATAGTTGCTTAAAAATTGTTAACTTTTTATGAGTAACGGGTATGCATTTAACACAGTAGGTACTTTAACAATGTTAATTACTCTACCTACTCTATCTCCCACACGGTAAGTCTCTCCCGTTAGCTTTTTTCGTTTTGGTATGCTGAACAAAACGCTCTAAAATAGCCGCAGGCGACTCATCGCACTTTAATTTGTCAAATGCGATTCAAGGTGATGTGCGAACAGTGCAATATCTGTGATCCGTGTGCAACTTGGCAAGCAGAGCAGAGCTCGTCCCAAGCGAGATATTCCCTCTTGACCCACTTGCTTGTTTGCTTTCTTACTTCATAAAAAAAATTGCTGGACGTGGGATAAAAAGAAAAGTAATAAAATTTTTGTTACCGAAATTTCTTTTGATTTTTATTTTTAAATGTTAACATTCAAATTATTAATACCGAATTCGCTGGGTATGGTAGTGGTAATGTGGCGAAACTGGCAATTGCAAGGCACGGAATGCTGATGTTGCAGGTTCGAGTCCTGCCATTGCCCAAATTTTTATTTGTGTTGTCATTGCATAGAAATTTAACTTAGGAAAGTAGTAGTCTCGATTCAATACGCGTAGACGTAGAATTACACGAACTCGGGTCCATTTTGATCATTATTTCAATGCGATGTTACGACTTCAATTACGGGACTGTCCCGTAAAATGCGGGACAGTTGGCCGCCTTATTTGTGGTATCAACCAAAACGGCGTCCCGGATTACCAAAATTTGGTGTTACGTGGAAAGTTGTATTAGAATACCTATTAATTTAGAAAAGTATTCTTCGAGTACTTGGACCACACGCTACGACGGGTCACCCCGGCCTCGTGACACTGAATTTAAAACGCCTACTTGTTTTACGTTGCATCAATAAAATCTTCTCTATTTATATGGCACCATTAAATTAAAAAGCTACACTTCTCACTAATAAATTGCATCAACATGTCTTGCTCTTAAAATTTTAGTGTAATTAATAGATTCAGGCGTTACTTTGCGGAGGTCCTTATCAACAAACTGGAACAAATTGCCTCGCTACTCCGCGAAACCAAAGAAGTGTTTTTTTCAGGTTTCGCGGAGTAGCAAGGTAATTTGTTCTAGTTTGTTGCTTTTAGTGTAGGTATTTTTGTACATATTCGTATTTATTTATTTGCAAAGTTCTAAACGAAATTACAATATCTTAAACATAATGTAACAATTGCTAAGATAACCCTGATAGGGCACTGTAGAACTCGATCATTAAATAAATAAAATAAATAAATAAATATCTCTGGACAATTTACACCAATTGACCTAGTCCCAAACTAAGCAAAGCTTGTACTATGGATACTAGACAACGGATAAACATACATATATAGATAAATACATACTTAAATACAAATAACATCCATGACTCAGGTACAAACATTCATATTCGTCACAGAAATATATGCCCATACCAGGATTTGAACCCGGGACCTCTTGCACAGTAGGCAGACACATGTGCCACTGTGCCATACAGGTCGTCAAACGTAAGATTATCATGTAATACATTTCCTACTACATTAAATAAACGGAAAGTATGTCATTGTATATTATGTATTAGTATATCGAAATAGCGATCTTTCTTAGGATTGCAACGCATACGCCTTCCGTCTGTCCGTCCGTCCTTCCGTGCGACCTTTAAGGGTCTACCCTTACCCGTAAGGTCTTGGTCTCCCAGCACATTCTGACCTTTATTTCCACAGTTACTACCAAGAAGTAAAAATACCGGGTTTTTTCCCCACTATCGTAAGTTTTAAGGCTGCATTTACACCAGAGATGTGCGAGGATGCGTAGCGAGGGATGTGTTTGTAAAGAACCAATGAGTCGTTTCCACCAGAGCTCTGCTGACCGAGGCGAGGTAAATGAAGCGATTCTATTGGTTCTTACAAACACATCCCTCGCTACGCATCCTCGCACATCTCAGGTGGAAAAGCAGCCTTACGGAGGAAACAGTGACAAATGATAAAACTGGCCAAGTGCGAGTCGGACTCGCAGTTCTAAGGATTCCGTACAAATATAAACGACAAAAACACACTTCTTTGTGTTTGTTTAGTTTGAAACTTTTCGTTATTTGTTGTTATAGAGGCCATAGTACTCGTAATATACATTCTGTGAAATTATTAAGTAAGCTATTTCCCTCCCTTACTCCTATGCCGACAAGCTTCGTTTGATTTACTTATGATGCTATTTTTATCACACAATGGATAGAATATTAAAGTGTTGTCACAGAGGAAGATAGCTGTCACAGACCGCGACCCTGAGGATGAGCAGGAAATATAAATCTTGGAGCGGAAGTACCGACGTGAAATAATATTACGAGCCAAAACTCTATTAAACATTCTTTTGTTCTAAATCATCTGGAAAGAGCAATGAAATTAAATACTTACAGTCAAGTGCCAAAGTATTTAATATTCAACCGACCGTGGCGACTTTAAAGCGTCGGCATTTGTCACTATTTTTAAGAAGCTGATTGTTCATCTTTTTATATTTGACTGTACCTAAAGCCCGTCGTTTATTGGAGTGACGTACAACGTACAACCAACGCGCTGTATAGATACAAGAATCCATCAGGCTCTTTCCGTCATCATGCTTAAGAAATCGCTAGCTGTCTGATTGGTGGATTATACAAGACAGTACAGTACCCCTTTCTTGAGTAAATACTACTTCTAGGTACTATAGATAACCACACAAAAACCACGTGAAAAGGCAGTATCGAAAGGATTTGACCCGAAATCAAAAAAATCCTTTTTTCAAAATTGGGTAGTTTTTATTTTTACCTATTTTTGTCAGTCTGCTCATGAACATGACACCTGAAAAGGGCTCGAAACGTCGGGAATTAGATTTTTTACAATGCACGCGATGTAAATCGTTTAATTGTTTAATCTAAAACGAATTCAATTTTTCTCAACAAAATTGAAAAGAAAACTCCTTTAGGCGATCTCTAATGCTATTGCTAACGAGAAAATCTGCAATTCTTTTTTTTATTTCGTACATGGTGTTTCTTAGCAAGATTTAATTCTAAGATTCTACACTATGAAAATAAAACAACAGAACAACTTCCGATGGTTTTAAGGCAAGATCGGGTTCGACTCTCGGCGAATGTATAAGTTTTTTTTAAATTTATGAATGCAGTTTTCTTCAGCTCTGAAGTCGACGACGTGCTTCTTTGAATAAAATTCCTTATCTGTTAAAGTTTGAACCATTATATCCCTCATCATTGTATATGTATATCTACTAAGTGTATGGGCTCTATTGAACCAGTAGAGTCTCCCATTTGTTTAATTTGTCATTCCAATACCCGCAGGATTTTGACAAAACAAATGTCAAGCAGAATTAAACTTTTGACTAAAATAGAATCCGCGCCCGGAATAGAAGCTGCGGATGCTACGAATTTTGCCAATATAGTTCGTGTAGAACAATATGGGTAGGTGGAAATAGTGAATTAACGACCAGGTATGTCAGTATGTCTGTCTGAATATAGGATCTGACCTCAATTCGTAAAATGTTCAATAAGTACGAGTATCATTGTACTTAATGACTTGACTTGGGGGATTTTTATGTCTAAGTTTAGCTATAGTGTGTGTGTTTAGCTTCCTGTCACGGCTGGTGATGCTTATAAACATCTCAAATATTACATTTTTTATAAAGGAAAAACGAGCAAGTCGATCAGAGAGGACAATTGGATATCTTCAAAATTTTAAAAACCCTACGTCCGGAAAGCCTTTAGGAAAAAAAAGGAAAATGAAATTGGAGCTGATCAAATTGAACGCAGCATGTGTCCTGGTAATTGAAGTTGATGACTAATAGGACAGTATTCCTACCTAAGGCCAGCTGGCCCTTTGTACAGCAACCATCTGGTTCTACACTACCAAAATAATCATCCCGCAATGTCAATAAAAGGCACATCACACAGATACCGCCATAAACAGTATGCAAGCGGATTGTAAACAAAATAATCGTCACAGTTGTACGAAAATAATCGTGGAATGCCGGATATTGCGCCGCGCAGGATGCGCGCTCAGGTGGCGCGCGCGCCAGGCCGCCAGCTCAGTTCAGCTTCGGACTGCGCGTACGCCGGACGTTCCCTGCGCTTAGCTAAACCAGAACTTTATCGATATTTATTACGATATCAAAAACAAATAAACTTTTTTTCGAAGTGAGAAGTGGTGAAATATATTAAAGGACTTGCTTCAGCTAGTGGTTGGAAATGAAGGTACTAACGGTTGAAGACAAAGTGTCGTGTGTTGGCGACGACAATGAGTCGACTGTGGAGGCTGACACGCCGAAGTTGACCAAGGAAGAATTAAACAGGTAAATATATTGATTAGGGATCAATTATGAGTGAAAAATAATTCAGAGACTTACGAATTTTTCGTCGAATTATTAAATAAATGCGATTGATTAGAGGTCGAATAAAGAGTAAAAATTCAATTCAATAAAAGCATCAAAAAAAGTATTGATTGTAACTTCACTATGTATGTATGTATGACTCTTTATTGTACTAAACACATAAAATAACAGATAACAGGACAAAACAGATGTACAAAGGCGAACTTATCCCTTTAAGGGATCTCTTCCAGTTAACCTTTGAGCGATTGACAGGACCCACTATAATTACTATCAGTAATATATTCGGTGAGTATTTCATTACTTCAAAAATGTTTGATACAAGTTTGTCGTTGTTTTCTCTCATAAAAAATATGTAACAATTAAACCTTTTATACTTAACCAATAGGTATGATTAATATGATTTCATGCATAGGTAGGTGAAATATTTATTTATTTTGTAAATATTGATTTAAAGACAATTGCTTGAACACATAACACACATAACTAGATGAACTTTAATAAAAACATTCATAGGTACCCGCGGAACAATTGTTTCTTTAATAGTTCAGAGTTTAGGAAAATACAAACAAATGATTAGGTAATAGAGAAAAATACAGTTCACGGGCAAAATCGATCGGTATAGATCCCGTGAGGGCGTTCCACTAGGTCAGCGCTGGCGCAGCGCCAGGGTGACACAACCGCGCGGAATGCTGCGCGTGTTTACGTTCTGAACGAGGTTTCACAAGGAATGCGGCGAGAGGACTTCTCATCATATTCATATCTGTTTATTGCATTCCCGTAAACATTATTTCTAGCTTGCATAGCTTTTTTGATTACCGTTGGATATCTTACGCGTAACATGTGAAGAACGCAGCGAAGTGGCAAATGACCTCATCAGCCCATGCCGCGTTGTCCCATAACTCTTTCACACTCGGTAAGCTTAATAGTGAGGTCTTAATAGGCCCTTCGAATATAAGTAAAGTCGATTCGACTCATGTTAGTAGAAAAAAGAATGTATCTTAATGTACCAACACCGTGAACAATGAGGATATAAATGTAATAAGTACAACGGAGAAACGCAATGATGATAACATTGATGTTTAACTTTTATCACTTTGCGTATCCTCCAATAATCAAAGTGTCCTTTTGAAACCCGAGTCTTTTTGAGGATTGCACCTTCATTAAAACGCTGTACTTAATACATTATTGACACTGCGTCAATAGTAATTGGATTGAATTGAATTGCATTAATTCCTTTGTGATTCCATAGCAATAACAATAATGTTATTGTTTGCGTAAGAGTTACGAAAATATGTAGTTAATGACTTGTTTAGGTGAGTAGTTATCACATTTACAGAGTCAATCATAAACTGTGTTATCGCAATGGCTAGGTATGCTAATATGTCTTGAGCAATAAAGCTCTCCTTATTTCTTCGCTAATTGTTTATTACCTACGACAGCTTTATGCATTATTTATAAATTCATACTTCAATTTTAAGTAGATGTTTTAACCAGCATAATAGAGTTATTTATAAGTAACTAATATTTAAATCATACGGCCAAGGAAATCACATGACTGAGAGTTTCCATTTTATCACACTCAAAATTTAAATTAGATTGTTTTTTAGTGTAAATTTACAGTTTTTTTTATTGAGCCATTAAAAGCTTGATCGTCGGTTTGATAGTTATTTGACCGGAGTGCCTCATTTTCCTGTTGTTTGCAGAGGCTGTCCCCTCGGGGTGTCTCGAGTGACATCGGGAGTGTTTGTGTGCGGTGCGCATGCTCTGCCGGGCGCGGTGGCGGCGCTGCGGCCCGGGCTGGTGGTGTCCGCGGCGCCCGAGCTGCCCCCGCCGCCCGAGGATAGCGCCCCCCACCACTACGTGCCATTGCTGGACACCCCCCATTCCGACATGCATCCACACATGGAGAGGGTCGCTGACCTGATCAATGAGGTAAGAAAGTCTGCGGTATAAGTTCTTGGTTTTGCTAAATAGCTGCTTTGATTAGATTGAGTCTTCGGCTTTTTACTGATGTGAGGATCACAGTGGCCCTAACATGACTGGCCAAGGTTAGTTTATCTCTATCTGCGTCCCTTTCTTATGACACTAGTTAGACAGAGACACAGGGAGGGGTTAAACTAAACCTGGGCTGTCATGTTAGGGTCGCTGATGAGATAATCTTTGGATTCGTCTTTTCATGAAAGTAGTTGATGCTCCAAATACAGCATTTGCTTTAATTACTTTGTTAATCGACCGTCCAAAAATGCTTAAATTCTACTGTACGTGCAATGAAGACAAAGTTGAAATATCTTTATTTAGATTAGGCTTACAAGAAGCACTTATGAACGTCTTGTTATGGTCAACTTTGGTACATCACGCAACTCATGCGCTTAGAACCAGGTATATATTCGTCCAATCTTTTTAACAGTAGTTTATTTGCTGCAGGTTATATCAAGGGGAGAAGTAGTGTTGGTCCATTGCGTGGCCGGCGTCTCCAGATCTGTGACCCTCTGCCTGGCGTACTTGGTCAAGTGGGAGAAGATGACCCTTCGGGACGCCTACCATCACATGAAGCAAAGACGGTGAGTCACTCACTAAACGTCAAGCAGTGCTGTGAAAGGTACATACGGGTTTGCCGCCATCGCCGTCTGGGTCTACAGGGCTTCGGGTTTGTCGGCTTGTTTGGGAACCCTAATTTCGAATTTTAGAGCATCCGTCGAAGGCTAAGTCAGAGCACTGCAAATGAAAACCGAGTTTTGTTTATCAATTTTTTTTTCGGTATTTAAGTTGAAAAAGTTATTTTTATATTCATGTCCCTTCGTCGGATGTCGAATCTTAAGGAATTTTCTTATGACATTTTTGTCTATTTTTATGCTGTCATGTATGGTAGCAATTTACTAACGAAAGTCAGAAAATACCCTAAAATGAACCCACATAATATACATACTAGGTCTGATCGGTCTAATAACAAAGACCTAAATTTCCATTTTTACAGGAACTAGATCACTAGGTCACTACTTTGTGCAAATCATTGTTTTGTAAAAACATTCCGCACGATTAATCGAATGACGTGATGTTAATTTTTCCGTTTGTTTGGATAAACATCGAGCTCTAACGATTGCTCGAATGACGACCAGCTTAAACATTCTTAAGTTTGACCAACGGATTGGATCTAAGACGCTAATTTACCGTGATTGCGGGTATTTCAAAATAATAATCGTCAAAAAAATTATATTCTTTGAATGCAATAATTACAAACACAAATGATTGAACAGTGACCTTTTCCAAAGTCAAAAGTTCCAATAAACTGCGTATTCATCCAAAATGTCTTTGTTTCAGACCCCAAATCCGACCGAACACTGGATTTTTCAAACAGCTGATCAAATTTGAAGAAAGGCTGTTTGGAGCTGCGTCAGTCAAGATGGTGTACTGCGAAGCCATCGACAAAGAAATCCCAGACGTTTACGAGCCAGACTACCGCGGCATGACGTGGTTCCGGAAAAGATACGGACCCATCGAGAAGTGCTGAAGTCAATGCGGCTTGTTTAGTGCCTAGCTTCTCGCCTGGCTTCTAGTTTTAAGATCGGAACTGTCTATAATCCCTGGAGCCGGCTGCAATGCGCGCTTGATGCCTTCGTTCGGAATGGAAGAATGAACAGAGTGAATGCGATTAGTGTTTGAAAGAGACCGTAAATCCGATGATGAAAATGATATAAGACTGAGTGAAATCATGAGTTTGAATGTCATAGGAGAACTTTGCAAGACTGGTGAAGATGATTCATTAGAATAAGAAATGATGAAATGATAAGTAATCAATATGTAAGGATGAGCTTTGTCGATGATACTTAGAGTAGATCGCTCTAGATTTGTGTGGTAAATTAATACGGAATCGTTCAAGATCCCCTAAAATAAGAAAAAAATGTATACGTGAATTATGAGCTTCTAAATAGATGTCAACCAAAGCAATGTGATATATAATTGTTATGTTATTTTAGTTACGTAAGCTATTTATTTGTGTTTAAATTATTGGGACCAAAATAAATAAGTCATGAATTTTCAGTTGCCTTTATTTTTTTCAACTCACAATTTCGTCATCACACCTTCGTTCGTTTGTACGTCTATTCTATCTAATTAACCTAATTGCTCAATGTATAGGCTCTTCTTTGCAGCAGCCGAAATAGACGATAATTGTTCCCATTTACTCATTACCACTTATGATTTTTCTAAAGAAAACAAGGTATTACTCAATTGCGCATAGTGGAGTAATGAGTCACGGAGTTGTTGCCCTCGTGGCATTGAGCGCTGGATCAAAAATAGCCTTGGGGGCTGAATACCGGCGCGCGCGCTTCCTCGTACGTCGATGCCAAATAACTGGGGTAGTTGAGGGCAGAAAAAGGGACAAGAGAAGACCCTTTGCCTTGGCAAGCTTTAAAAATACCTATAAAAAAAGGTTTATTGTGTATTGTACAATACGAAAATTAAACTGATGTCAATAATTATTTTTCACTTTTGCTTACGTTTTTTTAATCTTTAGACAAGCTGGCTGTCCAATAAACAACAGCCAATTTTGCATGAGTTATCCCAAAAATACGTAAATATTATAAAGGATTGAAAATATGGCCGTTAACTTCATGACTGTGAGGCTTAAATGCACTTATATTCTTCACTGTTGGTCATTGGTCATTACAACTGCCATACTTTACTACATTTCAGTCATTTAACTCGTCTCTTCTTTAATTTTGTTTATGAGAAATAGTCACTTATTAACGATTGTTATCACTAATTATGTACCTAATTTGCACCGCTTCAATCGCCTAACAGTTGGCTTAAGAAACGTTTCAGCTGATAATTTCTCACATCAAGAGAAAAAAAAACAAAAAAAATCATCAAAGAATAATTTTAGTGTCGGCATCCAGCTGGTAACCACCAAGTCGATGAGTAAATAAAATTCACAAAATTTCTAACAACAGCATATTTTAAATCTACTAGCGAGTTTGAACTGTGGTATCCAGAAATAGCAGTTTTTATGTTTTTAATTTTACGAGCCTAATGAAGCCACTGAACTCCAGTAATGTCTTGGCTCTGGTGTACCAGTTCCGGGTTCGCCAAGAATGTGACATCTATTTATATTAATTAAGAAATTCTTCGTATTACTAGTAATAATGAATCGAAGTTTAAACGGGCTGCAGCTGTAATAGATTTTGATACAAGCATACTGGGGCCAAAATTCTTTTTAGTGCCTAAAAAAAAATTGAAAATGTATAAGCACTTTTACAAAATTGTAGAAGTCTCGAAATATTTTCCTAGTAATATTACGTTAGTTCTCAACCGGGCCCCAATTTTTATTATGAATTTTCCCACCATCCTGGGTTTTTTATTACAGAAAATTCTCATTTGGTACCCAAATTACCACTGCGTTACCAGTCCCCATGACTCCTCAAGAATAGTGTCCACTGCGTTACCAAACAATAGTTTTTTTCTTATTCTGACCCCAAATATTTTTAAAACAGTCATCATTCGGGTATGCGTATGTCATTCCGAATTTAAAGATAACATATTATTTTAAGAATATCAGGATAAATAAAAAATATGCGTTAAAATGTACAAGGGACATTTTATTAGGCATCAAAAAGAATTTTGGCCCACTGACATTTTCACGCAGTGCAAAGTTCGATATGAACCCAGAGGTCTTAGCACGCTAGCTTTTATTGCATATATCCGTGATACTATCACCGCCGTCTTAAACTAAGTTGGGGCCCTTGGGCACACAAGAATTGGAGGCCCTTTTGGAAAGTAAAAAACGCGAATTATACTAACATTTTTATTTAAAATAAGTTTAATCATTTATTATAGGTAAATCAGATAATTATACGTCATTAATGATATTCGAATGCTGCTATTTTTTGGTTCTGATTACGATAATGGTTTCTTTCGGGATTTTTGTTGAGCAAAATCTTCTATTATATCATTAAAGTCAATGTTTTGAAGGATATCACTTTCAATGCACATAATCGACAAATTAGTTAGTCGTTCTTGTAGCATTGTTGTTCTCAGTTCATTTTTTATTCTCTTAAGCTGCGAAAATGATCGCTCTCCACTACAATTGGTAACCATCAGGCAAAGGAATATTCTTGTAGCAATTTCTACGTTTGGAAAAGTTTCTTCCAATTTATCTGCTTTTATTAAGTTATGTAAGGTTGAGATATTTAAATCCGCCGATTGCTTTGCTATGTTTTTTACATATTGACTTAAATGAAAACATTCTGTTTTGAACTCATCTGCATTTATGTCTTCATGATAAAATTCTGCAAATTCTTTGCATTTTTTGGTCAACTCATCAGATTCTATTGTTGTTAACTGACAAAGAAAACTAAATCGACAATCAATTTCTTGGTATGCTGCCGAACGTTTTTTTAAATGTGTAATTAATGTGTCAATTATGGGAATGAAAGTATCTACACGAAACTTTTCCTTGCCTCTCAACTGTGCCGCCTCTGATGATCCTTCAAAAAAAGTGATGCGTGTGCTGCGAAATCTTTTTCTTTCAAATGTGTCTTTGTAGTCAGCGTATGGATTTTTTTCTTTAGCAGCCGTTTCGTACTGATCAAAATTATCGCGTACGGTATTGGCATAACTGATCAGAGACTCGTAAAGTTTCGTTACAACGTCCATGGTCATAGTGCTATTCTGTAAACTTAGATTTGTTTTATTCATGATTCCCAAAAGATCATTCCATATTTCCGTTAGAAGAGCAGTCTCAAATTTTTCCATTTTTTTTGCTAGGCTCTGGGCTTCCTTTCTAGTGTCTCCTGGTTGATTAATGTCACTTGCGATTGCACACAATGCTTTAGAAATATTTGAATAACCATTGTTCAAAGCATTAATAGCATTGGCACGTGCAGACCATCTAGTTTCCGAAAGAGACTTCAAGACTGTATTTGTACCTAAATGCTCTGTCAAAATTTTCCATCGTTTTGTCGAAGCCGAAAAAAAGTTAAACAATTTTTGTACAAATTGAAAGAATGTTACTGCTTCAGTAACACACTCAACAGCCTGAACACCCACTAAATTTAGCGAATGTGCCGCACATGGAACGTAAATCGCAAATTCACAAACTTCTTTTATTCTTGACTGAACACCAGAGTACTTTCCAGACATATTTGATGCATTGTCGTAGCTCTGCCCGCGACAATCTTTTATAGAAATATCAAGGCTTTCAAAAAATTTTAAAATGGTATCTGCTATATATTGCGCATTATGTTCATCCATAGGCAAAAATTGCAAAAATCTCTCAATAGGCTGTCCGTCTTTTACGTATCTAACTATAAAAGTCAGTTGGTCAACGTGGGACAGATCTGGTGTAGAATCTACGCTAATAGAGTAGTACTTTGCTGTTTTAAGTTCTTTGACAATGGTTTTCAAAACTTGCTGTCCCATTAAATTAATAAATTCATTACAAATATTTGCCGATAAATATGATGTATTTCCTTTTCCACGATTTCCGCAGTTTTGTATGTGATCAGCAAGAAAAGGATCAAACTCACTAATCAGTTCTAAGCATCCCAAATAATTCCCATTATTTTGCGACCCTAATGTCTCATTATCACCACGAAAAGCAAGACCTCTTGAAGCCAAAAATTTCACTACTGCAACAAGTACATTCTTCCAATAGTTAATTTCTCTATTATTTTGGTACAGCAACTCAGTATCAATTCGTCCAGTAGTTTTCATTCTTGCAACATAATTCATCATAAATTCCCTGTGCTGTAAACTGTTCTCATGCTCTATCAATAAGTTACTTATATGCTTCCAATCTTTATATCCATTAGGAGAATTTAAATTATGTCCAGCACCAGTAGTGGTATTAAATAGACGGCAGCAATAACAGTATACAGATTTCTTTGCTGGTGAATAAAGAAGCCATTTTCTTTCTAAAGACTCACCATTCGTCAATTTACGAATAAAAATATTTTTTGTCAAGCATCTTGTTTTTGTTTTACCATTTGAATCTGGAAAACTAGTAGAAGTTTCGGAGAAGTCACTATTTATATTTTGGAAAAACTCTGGCCCTTTTCGAATCCAAATATCACGGACTTTTTCCGGTAAAATGTCGTCACAGTAAGTACCAGGGTCAGGAGACACAGATACATTCTCTAAGCTTGCAGTTATTAATTCACAGTAGGTTGAAGTCGATGGTTTTGAATCTAATGTGTGATTGTCATTTTCCTCACACGTAAACTCTTTTTCCTGGTGACATTTAGAGGTACTTTTGTCTTGCGGTGATGAGAATGAATAATCTCTCGGCTTATTTGTTTCTTCAACCGTAAAAAACGAAGTGAGCTTTGGAAGTTTTTCTGTTATTTCTTTTTGAGCTGTAACTTTTTTTCTTTTTTGTGAACCACTTAAATATATTCTTTTTGACATAATGAAATAATGTTCAAACGAACCACAAACGAACAAATCAAAACTTCTGTTTATCTTACTAAATTTTAAATATAAAACGAAACAAAATAACTCCACTCACTCATAACAGACTGAAAGTTTAATACATCATTCGGGGATTCCCCCGACCATAGACGATGTCGACATTTATGTTAGGCCTTGTTTAGACGGTGCAGCTTGACTTTGCAATTGGAGTGATTGCGTGAGTGATCGCTAGATGGTGTACTGAAGAAATTAGGTCGGATGCGTTCGGAAATATTATTAATTTTTTTCGGCACTTCAAATAATGCCAAAAGCGACCTCGTATGACGCATAGTAGCCGATAGGTATAAACGGCGTTAAAGTTTTTCGGCTTTGGTTTTCAGTTTAAATAACATCAGAATATATTTTACAGTAGCTTGCGCCATCCCGCGGTTGGAATACTACACGGGATTCCAACAACTTAAGCGCTAGCGTCGAAATTGCTTAATTGGTAACGTTATTTTACGTTACCAATTAAGCAATTTCGACGCTAGCGCTTAAGTTGTTGGAATCCCGGACTACAAATCCATAGGCGTCTCTCGGCCTCAGCTTCCAGATAGAAATGAGCCTTCTTGGACCGTCTGTCTTCGTTGATATAATGGCGTAGTTTATGCCATGTAAATACCTTCTTATAAAATTACTAATTTGCGAAAAAAAGTAATGTCTAGTGTGTCCGACAAAACTGTTTTGAGAATAAATGGTAGAGAGAAATTTAGGTCCTTCGGGGGCCCCCCTGAGAATGGGGGCCCTGGGCACGGGCCCCGTGTGCCCTTATGGTAAAGACGGTATTGGATACTATAATGCATGGATGTACAGTGTCGTACTAAATGACAGCAGAAAAACGGCCCAACATGAGAATGAGGTTGACGCCAATGTTACAAATGCAAATTATTAGTTTACCATTATTAATTATTGGATTTACAACTTTACGTCTAACTGCATAAAATAATAGTTTATTAAGTTTCGTTGCAAATAGGTTTTTTTTACAAAATAATAGTATTGACAGCAGCGCCGTCGGTCCGATAGACTGACAGCGATTTATTGTACTTTTTGTTCGACTTTTGATGCAGCCATTTTTTAAACGCTGACTAGAAGTCTATTATTTATAGGTCAGTGGCTGATATAAAGAATATGTCCCTTTCTAACCAGCTGGCGTGTGCAAGAGGGACAGATGCTTTATCCCCGCCATAAACGATAGTTTGCTACAATAGCAGAACCGACTCCGTCAGTTACGTTTTTCAATGGAACGTAGAGTACTTACGGCTCTAATAAAGCTTGCAAACGAGCGCGGACTTAGGGATTGCGTAATTACTGTAATTTAATGTATTACCTCACTGTGTTGAATTGATATGTCAGTCACTATGTTTCAGAGCCAAATTTTTGTTAGCACAAAAAGTTTGGCTCTCAAACGAATGCTAACGTCGCTCACGAGCATTACTATTGTTGTTCGCTTATAGAAGCTGGTAAACAAACATGCCTCTGTAGGAAAAGCAGTCCTAAGGACCACCGTATAGGTTTTGGGAATTACAACAACCTTCTCTAAATCTCTTAGCTTAAAAACAATCAGATCAAACAATCTATCAGAAAATCTCAAAACAAACTAAGTAAGCTACGAAACATGAAAACTGTGGAGTAACTTAGCGGCTTTAGAAAGCAAAAAGCAAATACTGGGTTAGAATTCCTACCGATTTCTAGAAAGTTATTTTCATCAAACGCTGAGTCACTTAATACATATATGTATGAGCCAAAGTTTACGTTGTAAAACTCTACAATTTTATTGTTTTTTAATCACCGAAAATCCTAACCTATTTTTTAAGTGAAATGTTTAAGTGCCTATGTTGAATCACCAAATTGAGTAAATGCTTTTGATGTTGCAAAACAAATAAATAATTCTTTTTCAGTATGAAAACTAACGCTTTTGTCTGTTTGTTATTACACCTGAGTCAAAACTAAAGGTTACATTAATCTAAAACCGGCGTTGGCTGGCGGCCAGCATGGATCGCCTTATACAAAGTCTACCTTTTGACGGCTAGTTTGCGAAAACAAAAATAAAAATTGGCAACGTTAACAGTTCAATAGTAATTAAAAATCGACACTCACTTACCGCCCAAGAAATAGAGTACGAATTTGCTTAAGAAGTGTTTTTGTATGCGGTTGGTATTCTTGGACAAGCTAGTCTAGGATTTCGCATATGACTTGGCAATGGCGCAGGATTCAAGTTCAATGTTTTTGCTAATTACCGCAGAAACATAATTAGCTAACACTTCATGCGTGTATCTTTACAATTGACGCTAATGAATAGATGAGATACGCAGTTTTTTTTTTACCAAAATGGCAATCAGTAGCACTCCCGACAACACAGTTGGGTGTCGTCCGCCCACGGAAAATATTATCTTTTTAAATTTGTTAATGCGTTTTTCTAATGGATAGAAAACCTGGACGCTTTCAAATATGAGATCATCACAGAATGTTTTCAGCAATTTGTTTATCAGCCTCGCATAATAGTTACCCAAGCCTACGTAATATTATATTATTGTTTCTGTCATCTCTTAAAATGTGACTTTTTTAATCATGTTATATCGTAATAAATACCTATGATGACTTATTGGTTAGTGTAACCGATGTTATAGTAGATTAGTATATAAAATATATTTAATATTAAGTTTGAAATGATATATTATTTTAGTTGCTAATTTTAGATACACAACAAATCCTAAGTAGGGCCTTTTTTTTACATGTGTGCACAAGTGCCGTCTATTACTTAGAAACTTAAGAATTCACAGGCAATAAATTCAGATAGTTTATGACCTTTTTTTTTCACTCTCGCACAAGGGCAGCGTTCAAACACATTTCAAGTGGTCATCAGAGTTTGTTAGGGTTCCGTAATGTCAACAGTAAAACGCGGCGTTATTCGGTATGTGTATGTTTGTCTGTATATGACGTTACATTTTTGATGATCATTTTTGTATTTTGTGACATCGAAATTTGGTTTGCTTTCAATAGGGAGTATAATATAAACGGTGTTTCATTTTTAAATTCCGTTTTACCGTTTATAACTTATGTATATTACTTTTGGTTTTTGCTCTATAATTTTGATTGTATCAGATTTAAGGATTACAAATAAAGTGACCTTGGCGTATAAATGTGTTATCTGCTAGCTTACTTTTAGACAGGACGAGGAGTATTTTTAGGTCGAGTAATCATTAATTATTAGTAAATAAACTTACAAAAACTATAAATGTATTCCTATATTATAATGGTAACGGTAGTTAAGCTATATACTATATAGTAATGATTGGGTAGCAAATATATAATTTTAGTTATAGGAATAGATAAAGTTTTGAGTAACCACGGAACTTCAGGGTGTGCTATTTCGTTTCGCGCTTGGCACAATTTTTACCAAACTGTTCAGTAAGCATCGATGGTGTTTAGAATCAAGGGTGGGGGTATTTTGGCGTCAGTATAAAAGCTAATGAACAAAGGAAAACAGGGTCTTAGAGGAGCTGTCTTAGAATCGGTCTTAGAATACACGATTGTCCCTGGGGATACCGATATTTTTTCCAAAGATTTAGTTTCGCGACGTGAACGTATTTTATTTTAATTTGTTAAGTCAGTGTTAATTAGTGGAAAATATTTAGTGTTAGCTTACTAGTGGACTTTATGAACTTTAAGAACTTAATTAGTGTTGGTGTTACGGACTCAATTTTCATTTGGATCACCGCATGATCGGCAGCATGTTATTGGACGAAGCTAAGTGATAGCATAGTTTTTATTTTATTATTATTTGTAATTGATGTGTTTTTTTTTGTTAGGTCTCCATTTAAGAGATCGATCGCAATATTTGTTTTGTGTGTTAAAATAATTGACATTTACGTAAACAAAATTATCTGTTCTATTTAACCTGTCTGCGTTTTGAAGTTCTTCATTATCATTATTTTCATATTTTTATTGTTTACAATAATCTTTTTATGTGTTTAAAAGCTAAACAAATCAAAAGCAACTATACCGAATCGAAGTGAATTATTATAATACGTAATTGAAATACTCAAACGAAAATAGGAATTATAGTCTCTTATTTGTCGTTTAGAATTTGATTGTCCGGCGTGTTTCAACTGTGACCAGAGTGGCGATTTTTTCGGTATTAGATAGATAAAGTATGAATGTGTTTCTGCTTATCAAAATCCTATTTTTTTTTATCTTATCTTTTGTCCGAGTCGCCTACGGCCAAGTTTAAAGTCAGGTCTATTTGAATTCGGACGGGGCCCCGGGGCCTACGGCCGGTCGATAGTACGTACGACTTTTTATGTTGTTGACGGACGATTCAGTAAAGCCGTGCGTGCTCTATTCCTTGACATCGTGCCTACAGGTCGAATACCTGGGGTTGCAATCTCAAGGAATGAACCTAACGACGTATGCGGGAAAGCGGTACCCTCGGTAGGGGAGCACTTAAATTCCCCACCACCACAGAATGACTGGATTTTGTTTCAGATTGTTTGGAATGAGAGTGATGGTTTGAATCGAATTAATTCTATATTTTGTAGGATTATTTTGTTTTCTGGCCAGACCCCATCCAAAGGCAAACTTCAGTTTGTGTTTAATTTCACACTTTGTGAAGGTCAAATTTCAAACACTTGCTGAATACGCAAACTGATTTTTGACTGTACCAGGCCGACCGGTAGGGGAGTTGTTAGGGATCTCAGGTCTTACTCTTAAACTGTATGTTTCACCGCACTAATATTATTATGTTCAACTGACTAATTTAATTTTAAGAATTTAATTAACTTAAACCAAATTCTTACTTAACGGTATAAATAAAAATTACACAACGTAGAAAGGGTCCTTCCATTTAACTAGACGATCACACATTTTTATGGCTAAGTATTTAAATTCAGGTATTTATAGTTACGTATATTTTTCGTACATTCAAGTTTTTATTTTTAATAGGTTAAATATATATAAGTTACAGTGGTGCCGTGACCAGGATGTGAGTCACTAAAATTTGAATTATTGTGGTTCAAATACTTATCAAACAATTTGGGTTACTACATATTAATTTTATACCGTATTAGAATAATTAGTCTTATAAGAATTTCCGTTGAACAGAGCACTTACTAATGGAATAACCAATCTTATAAGAATTAGTCCAAAAGTGCGTCGATCCTTTTACGCAAGAAATATTTTGGAATATGGGTTCGACTCCCATTATTAATGTTGACGGCTGAATTTTTATTTAAATAATAAATTGTTCTTTTCTTGTGTGTACTCGCGGGTTCGATTCCCATGATAACTTATTCGGATTATAACACTAGGTACTTGTTAGATAAGATTTCTGCAATCAGCAGGTTCGATCCCTGCGGTAATTTTATTGAACGAGATTGCATCTTATAAATTAAGTTACTAGGACGTGATATTAATATGATTACACCAATCATTTGGACACTTTGTTCTTAATTATTTTATTATTGGTGTAATAAAATAATGTTATGTTAGATGTGGGTTCGAATCCTGCAAATACTATCTTTAAGTGCGTAAATTTACAACAAATTTACATTTTAATTTTATGTTAAGGTCTGGCATGCTAGGGGCGCAACTATAATTTTTTTTAGGTCAGTGACAAATTAAAGTTTAGACTGATCTAAGACATGGGTTCGATTCCCACGTCATTGTAGCTATTTTAAGGCATATTTGAATTTGACGTATGGTTAAGTAACTTACTTAGAGGATTAGGATATTTTTGAAAAATACATTAGGACATTGGTTCGATTCCAGTGCATTTTTTTTGGTCAGAGCTGGGAGGCAAACGAGAAAGGGGTTCACCTGAATAATCACGGTACATATCGTGATTTACTTGAAGTATTAGAGAAAAAAAAAATTGACATTTACTCTAAGAAATAATTTAAGTAGGGGCGTGTATTTTTAAGTATTTTAAGTAGTTGTGCTTTTATTATTAAGATATTTGGTTGAAACTGTTTAACACGAGTTAACGCGGTATAAAATTTTTTGAATGATTAAAGTCTTGAATAGGCTACGCACGGTTAAAGCCCATTGATTTAAGTATGGATTCAAATACTAGAAAGTATTCTTTACGTAGCAAAAACAACACTGAACCGATAGACAAAAGTAGTACAAATTCTTCAGTGAAAGAAAATACGACAACATCTTTAGGACCGGTTTTACAAAGAGTTGATGTTTTAGAAAACCGTTCGATAACGACAGGATATCAAAATGATGAAACGTCGAGTTCTGAATTGCAGTATACAATTAATAAGTCGGTCACTGTGATGATGGTTCCGAAAAAAACCGGTATTTGATGGAAACAATGTCCATCCTATGATATTTTTAGAGGAACTTGATAATTATAAGCGAAAAATTAATGTATCGGCATGTGATTTATATGCAACTCCGGATTGTCTGTCTGGGTCTGCCAAGAGCTGGTCTAGAGTTTTCTTAGGAAAATGGAAAGATGATAATGACTTCAAAACGGATTTTATAAATTTTCATTGGAATTCATACGCGCAGCGAAAAGTTAGAGACAAAATTATGAATGCAATGTGGTTATCGTATGGTAATGGTAAACCAATGACAGAGTATTTTTGTGATTTTTACAATGAAGCCAAATTGGCAACAGCATTTTTTCAAACGGATAAAGACATAATTTTTTCCATTATGATGATATTTCCTCGCAGCATACGTTTACTATGGTTATTACGGGAGGAATATCAAAAAGCTGCGATTTTAAAATTCCTTCAAAGAATAGATAGTGATCCTAGTGACCATTGCATCGAACAACCTCAAATAATCGCGACGACCGAAGTTCAGAGTCAAGTATCTACGCACGTAATGCCTCAAGAGAAGTCGCGAAACGGAGACATAGGAAAAGCAAGAATGGTAGCACTTTTGACAAAGGGTTAGAAGCAGCTAATGTGGATAAAAATTAAGGGTTCGTTTGTATGTATGTAAAACTTGGTCAAGCACTAGCTTTAATAAGTTGATATCCCGAAGTTGGTATGTATGTCGATTTGGACTTTATGTAACAGAAGTGTGTATGTATGTTATGAAGGTAATTTAAGTATGTTTGGTATGTTTGTTTGCGAGAAAAGTCCTTCCTCTGACTGTATTTCGCGATAGAGACCTTATAGACACATAAACTAGGGGCGTGTGTAGGTATTAATCTCAGTTGCAAGGTATACATATATGTAGAAACTGATGGTCTAGATTAAGAAACTTTCGTAATCCTATTCAAGATTCCTCATTATTTTACATTCTATGAATTCAAAATACATCGTCATCTTAGGGGCGTTCTGTAACCGATGTTATAGTAGATTAGTATATAAAATATATTTAATATTAAGTTTGAAATGATATATTATTTTAGTTGCTAATTTTAGATACACAACAAATCCTAAGTAGGGCCTTTTTTTTACATGTGTGCACAAGTGCCGTCTATTACTTAGAAACTTAAGAATTCACAGGCAATAAATTCAGATAGTTTATGACCTTTTTTTTTTCACTCTCGCACAAGGGCAGCGTTCAAACACATTTCAAGTGGTCATCAGAGTTTGTTAGGGTTCCGTAATGTCAACAGTAAAACGCGGCGTTATTCGGTATGTGTATGTTTGTCTGTATATGACGTTACATTTTTGATGATCATTTTTGTATTTTGTGACATCGAAATTTGGTTTGCTTTCAATAGGGAGTATAATATAAACGGTGTTTCATTTTTAAATTCCGTTTTACCGTTTATAACTTATGTATATTACTTTTGGTTTTTGCTCTATAATTTTGATTGTATCAGATTTAAGGATTACAAATAAAGTGACCTTGGCGTATAAATGTGTTATCTGCTAGCTTACTTTTAGACAGGACGAGGAGTATTTTTAGGTCGAGTAATCATTAATTATTAGTAAATAAACTTACAAAAACTATAAATGTATTCCTATATTATAATGGTAACGGTAGTTAAGCTATATACTATATAGTAATGATTGGGTAGCAAATATATAATTTTAGTTATAGGAATAGATAAAGTTTTGAGTAACCACGGAACTTCAGGGTGTGCTATTTCGTTTCGCGCTTGGCACAATTTTTACCAAACTGTTCAGTAAGCATCGATGGTGTTTAGAATCAAGGGTGGGGGTATTTTGGCGTCAGTATAAAAGCTAATGAACAAAGGAAAACAGGGTCTTAGAGGAGCTGTCTTAGAATCGGTCTTAGAATACACGATTGTCCCTGGGGATACCGATATTTTTTCCAAAGATTTAGTTTCGCGACGTGAACGTATTTTATTTTAATTTGTTAAGTCAGTGTTAATTAGTGGAAAATATTTAGTGTTAGCTTACTAGTGGACTTTATGAACTTTAAGAACTTAATTAGTGTTGGTGTTACGGACTCAATTTTCATTTGGATCACCGCATGATCGGCAGCATGTTATTGGACGAAGCTAAGTGATAGCATAGTTTTTATTTTATTATTATTTGTAATTGATGTGTTTTTTTTTGTTAGGTCTCCATTTAAGAGATCGATCGCAATATTTGTTTTGTGTGTTAAAATAATTGACATTTACGTAAACAAAATTATCTGTTCTATTTAACCTGTCTGCGTTTTGAAGTTCTTCATTATCATTATTTTCATATTTTTATTGTTTACAATAATCTTTTTATGTGTTTAAAAGCTAAACAAATCAAAAGCAACTATACCGAATCGAAGTGAATTATTATAATACGTAATTGAAATACTCAAACGAAAATAGGAATTATAGTCTCTTATTTGTCGTTTAGAATTTGATTGTCCGGCGTGTTTCAACTGTGACCAGAGTGGCGATTTTTTCGGTATTAGATAGATAAAGTATGAATGTGTTTCTGCTTATCAAAATCCTATTTTTTTTTATCTTATCTTTTGTCCGAGTCGCCTACGGCCAAGTTTAAAGTCAGGTCTATTTGAATTCGGACGGGGCCCCGGGGCCTACGGCCGGTCGATAGTACGTACGACTTTTTATGTTGTTGACGGACGATTCAGTAAAGCCGTGCGTGCTCTATTCCTTGACATCGTGCCTACAGGTCGAATACCTGGGGTTGCAATCTCAAGGAATGAACCTAACGACGTATGCGGGAAAGCGGTACCCTCGGTAGGGGAGCACTTAAATTCCCCACCACCACAGAATGACTGGATTTTGTTTCAGATTGTTTGGAATGAGAGTGATGGTTTGAATCGAATTAATTCTATATTTTGTAGGATTATTTTGTTTTCTGGCCAGACCCCATCCAAAGGCAAACTTCAGTTTGTGTTTAATTTCACACTTTGTGAAGGTCAAATTTCAAACACTTGCTGAATACGCAAACTGATTTTTGACTGTACCAGGCCGACCGGTAGGGGAGTTGTTAGGGATCTCAGGTCTTACTCTTAAACTGTATGTTTCACCGCACTAATATTATTATGTTCAACTGACTAATTTAATTTTAAGAATTTAATTAACTTAAACCAAATTCTTACTTAACGGTATAAATAAAAATTACACAACGTAGAAAGGGTCCTTCCATTTAACTAGACGATCACACATTTTTATGGCTAAGTATTTAAATTCAGGTATTTATAGTTACGTATATTTTTCGTACATTCAAGTTTTTATTTTTAATAGGTTAAATATATATAAGTTACAGTGGTGCCGTGACCAGGATGTGAGTCACTAAAATTTGAATTATTGTGGTTCAAATACTTATCAAACAATTTGGGTTACTACATATTAATTTTATACCGTATTAGAATAATTAGTCTTATAAGAATTTCCGTTGAACAGAGCACTTACTAATGGAATAACCAATCTTATAAGAATTAGTCCAAAAGTGCGTCGATCCTTTTACGCAAGAAATATTTTGGAATATGGGTTCGACTCCCATTATTAATGTTGACGGCTGAATTTTTATTTAAATAATAAATTGTTCTTTTCTTGTGTGTACTCGCGGGTTCGATTCCCATGATAACTTATTCGGATTATAACACTAGGTACTTGTTAGATAAGATTTCTGCAATCAGCAGGTTCGATCCCTGCGGTAATTTTATTGAACGAGATTGCATCTTATAAATTAAGTTACTAGGACGTGATATTAATATGATTACACCAATCATTTGGACACTTTGTTCTTAATTATTTTATTATTGGTGTAATAAAATAATGTTATGTTAGATGTGGGTTCGAATCCTGCAAATACTATCTTTAAGTGCGTAAATTTACAACAAATTTACATTTTAATTTTATGTTAAGGTCTGGCATGCTAGGGGCGCAACTATAATTTTTTTTAGGTCAGTGACAAATTAAAGTTTAGACTGATCTAAGACATGGGTTCGATTCCCACGTCATTGTAGCTATTTTAAGGCATATTTGAATTTGACGTATGGTTAAGTAACTTACTTAGAGGATTAGGATATTTTTGAAAAATACATTAGGACATTGGTTCGATTCCAGTGCATTTTTTTTGGTCAGAGCTGGGAGGCAAACGAGAAAGGGGTTCACCTGAATAATCACGGTACATATCGTGATTTACTTGAAGTATTAGAGAAAAAAAAAATTGACATTTACTCTAAGAAATAATTTAAGTAGGGGCGTGTATTTTTAAGTATTTTAAGTAGTTGTGCTTTTATTATTAAGATATTTGGTTGAAACTGTTTAACACGAGTTAACGCGGTATAAAATTTTTTGAATGATTAAAGTCTTGAATAGGCTACGCACGGTTAAAGCCCATTGATTTAAGTATGGATTCAAATACTAGAAAGTATTCTTTACGTAGCAAAAACAACACTGAACCGATAGACAAAAGTAGTACAAATTCTTCAGTGAAAGAAAATACGACAACATCTTTAGGACCGGTTTTACAAAGAGTTGATGTTTTAGAAAACCGTTCGATAACGACAGGATATCAAAATGATGAAACGTCGAGTTCTGAATTGCAGTATACAATTAATAAGTCGGTCACTGTGATGATGGTTCCGAAAAAAACCGGTATTTGATGGAAACAATGTCCATCCTATGATATTTTTAGAGGAACTTGATAATTATAAGCGAAAAATTAATGTATCGGCATGTGATTTATATGCAACTCCGGATTGTCTGTCTGGGTCTGCCAAGAGCTGGTCTAGAGTTTTCTTAGGAAAATGGAAAGATGATAATGACTTCAAAACGGATTTTATAAATTTTCATTGGAATTCATACGCGCAGCGAAAAGTTAGAGACAAAATTATGAATGCAATGTGGTTATCGTATGGTAATGGTAAACCAATGACAGAGTATTTTTGTGATTTTTACAATGAAGCCAAATTGGCAACAGCATTTTTTCAAACGGATAAAGACATAATTTTTTCCATTATGATGATATTTCCTCGCAGCATACGTTTACTATGGTTATTACGGGAGGAATATCAAAAAGCTGCGATTTTAAAATTCCTTCAAAGAATAGATAGTGATCCTAGTGACCATTGCATCGAACAACCTCAAATAATCGCGACGACCGAAGTTCAGAGTCAAGTATCTACGCACGTAATGCCTCAAGAGAAGTCGCGAAACGGAGACATAGGAAAAGCAAGAATGGTAGCACTTTTGACAAAGGGTTAGAAGCAGCTAATGTGGATAAAAATTAAGGGTTCGTTTGTATGTATGTAAAACTTGGTCAAGCACTAGCTTTAATAAGTTGATATCCCGAAGTTGGTATGTATGTCGATTTGGACTTTATGTAACAGAAGTGTGTATGTATGTTATGAAGGTAATTTAAGTATGTTTGGTATGTTTGTTTGCGAGAAAAGTCCTTCCTCTGACTGTATTTCGCGATAGAGACCTTATAGACACATAAACTAGGGGCGTGTGTAGGTATTAATCTCAGTTGCAAGGTATACATATATGTAGAAACTGATGGTCTAGATTAAGAAACTTTCGTAATCCTATTCAAGATTCCTCATTATTTTACATTCTATGAATTCAAAATACATCGTCATCTTAGGGGCGTTCTGTAACCGATGTTATAGTAGATTAGTATATAAAATATATTTAATATTAAGTTTGAAATGATATATTATTTTAGTTGCTAATTTTAGATACACAACAAATCCTAAGTAGGGCCTTTTTTTTACATGTGTGCACAAGTGCCGTCTATTACTTAGAAACTTAAGAATTCACAGGCAATAAATTCAGATAGTTTATGACCTTTTTTTTTTCACTCTCGCACAAGGGCAGCGTTCAAACACATTTCAAGTGGTCATCAGAGTTTGTTAGGGTTCCGTAATGTCAACAGTAAAACGCGGCGTTATTCGGTATGTGTATGTTTGTCTGTATATGACGTTACATTTTTGATGATCATTTTTGTATTTTGTGACATCGAAATTTGGTTTGCTTTCAATAGGGAGTATAATATAAACGGTGTTTCATTTTTAAATTCCGTTTTACCGTTTATAACTTATGTATATTACTTTTGGTTTTTGCTCTATAATTTTGATTGTATCAGATTTAAGGATTACAAATAAAGTGACCTTGGCGTATAAATGTGTTATCTGCTAGCTTACTTTTAGACAGGACGAGGAGTATTTTTAGGTCGAGTAATCATTAATTATTAGTAAATAAACTTACAAAAACTATAAATGTATTCCTATATTATAATGGTAACGGTAGTTAAGCTATATACTATATAGTAATGATTGGGTAGCAAATATATAATTTTAGTTATAGGAATAGATAAAGTTTTGAGTAACCACGGAACTTCAGGGTGTGCTATTTCGTTTCGCGCTTGGCACAATTTTTACCAAACTGTTCAGTAAGCATCGATGGTGTTTAGAATCAAGGGTGGGGGTATTTTGGCGTCAGTATAAAAGCTAATGAACAAAGGAAAACAGGGTCTTAGAGGAGCTGTCTTAGAATCGGTCTTAGAATACACGATTGTCCCTGGGGATACCGATATTTTTTCCAAAGATTTAGTTTCGCGACGTGAACGTATTTTATTTTAATTTGTTAAGTCAGTGTTAATTAGTGGAAAATATTTAGTGTTAGCTTACTAGTGGACTTTATGAACTTTAAGAACTTAATTAGTGTTGGTGTTACGGACTCAATTTTCATTTGGATCACCGCATGATCGGCAGCATGTTATTGGACGAAGCTAAGTGATAGCATAGTTTTTATTTTATTATTATTTGTAATTGATGTGTTTTTTTTTGTTAGGTCTCCATTTAAGAGATCGATCGCAATATTTGTTTTGTGTGTTAAAATAATTGACATTTACGTAAACAAAATTATCTGTTCTATTTAACCTGTCTGCGTTTTGAAGTTCTTCATTATCATTATTTTCATATTTTTATTGTTTACAATAATCTTTTTATGTGTTTAAAAGCTAAACAAATCAAAAGCAACTATACCGAATCGAAGTGAATTATTATAATACGTAATTGAAATACTCAAACGAAAATAGGAATTATAGTCTCTTATTTGTCGTTTAGAATTTGATTGTCCGGCGTGTTTCAACTGTGACCAGAGTGGCGATTTTTTCGGTATTAGATAGATAAAGTATGAATGTGTTTCTGCTTATCAAAATCCTATTTTTTTTTATCTTATCTTTTGTCCGAGTCGCCTACGGCCAAGTTTAAAGTCAGGTCTATTTGAATTCGGACGGGGCCCCGGGGCCTACGGCCGGTCGATAGTACGTACGACTTTTTATGTTGTTGACGGACGATTCAGTAAAGCCGTGCGTGCTCTATTCCTTGACATCGTGCCTACAGGTCGAATACCTGGGGTTGCAATCTCAAGGAATGAACCTAACGACGTATGCGGGAAAGCGGTACCCTCGGTAGGGGAGCACTTAAATTCCCCACCACCACAGAATGACTGGATTTTGTTTCAGATTGTTTGGAATGAGAGTGATGGTTTGAATCGAATTAATTCTATATTTTGTAGGATTATTTTGTTTTCTGGCCAGACCCCATCCAAAGGCAAACTTCAGTTTGTGTTTAATTTCACACTTTGTGAAGGTCAAATTTCAAACACTTGCTGAATACGCAAACTGATTTTTGACTGTACCAGGCCGACCGGTAGGGGAGTTGTTAGGGATCTCAGGTCTTACTCTTAAACTGTATGTTTCACCGCACTAATATTATTATGTTCAACTGACTAATTTAATTTTAAGAATTTAATTAACTTAAACCAAATTCTTACTTAACGGTATAAATAAAAATTACACAACGTAGAAAGGGTCCTTCCATTTAACTAGACGATCACACATTTTTATGGCTAAGTATTTAAATTCAGGTATTTATAGTTACGTATATTTTTCGTACATTCAAGTTTTTATTTTTAATAGGTTAAATATATATAAGTTACATTAGTCATGAAAAGCATAAATGATATTTAATTATACAGTTTCTATATAAGCGGAATTGATGTATAGGGAGGCCTTGGTGAACGTTTTGTGATCAAATTAAGATTTAATGAGGACAACAACAACAAATATTATTTATTGTACATGGCATAAAAAGCATAAGGACACGTTCTTAAGCGTCCACGTTCACACTACTAGTGAGAGAAGTAAGTACCCCAAAATCGCCGCAAATATAATAAAGTGGTCTGAATTTACTCTTCGGCAAAAGAATTGGTTTTACGTTAGAATAGAGAAATAGAAATCATTTATTTCTTATATTTTTCTTATATTTTGGTATACAATAGGTGTTACATTAATGTATGACATTTACATAATATTATGCCTAGCTAAAAGCCTAAAATTAATTTGTACGCCATCTGGCAAAACATACAAGGTTCTAGAACAATTATTTATAAGATCTTTTTTGTACCTATGTTTTACAATAAAAAAAAAGCTTATTAGTCGGGATTTGCTCTTCTGTTTTGAGGTTTGAGTTTATTTTCCTTTGTTTCTGTTTTGCTTAAATTTTACTTTGTTTTGACTCGTATGTTACTAAATAACGTCAAGAAATCAAGACATTTTTCTTTTTTCCGACAGTTATTGTCCGCAAAATTAACACGTTGACGCTTGGGCAAAATGTATTTTTACCTCCAGAACTAATTACAGCCCAAGTCGTTTTGGCAATGTGTCACTTTTGTTGGCAATATGAAATATACATCTATTTTAAAATATACCTACCTACCTAATTACTGTTTAGTTCCCTTCCCTCCACCTTGCCTGTTGTGGGCGGACTGACCACACCGCCAAATATACGATACGACTGCCTTAACGTCTCAATTAGGCAGAGCATTGAGTGTATTTTCGTTCTGAAGATTGTACAGAGGTTGTTGTCAAGACATCAAATCTCTCCCTCATTATTCTATTGTAGCATTGAGTTAAAATTAAAAACGATACATTGTTGATATTGATTATAATTGTTTATTCTACTTAGTACTATCATTTTCAGACAGACCCCTGATTGCACTGACTCGCAAGTGACCAGAAGCTTTAGCACTCTAGATTTTGACATAAAGATACCCACGATAAGCGCTCTTAGCAACTTAACTTAGCAACTTTTCTGTACAGACACAGAAGCGTTATAGTCAGTCATAGACTAGCAAACCCTAAACGCAGATATATTCATATAACTTTAATATTTTAGTTAAGGTCACCTCAAATAATGGCGGCTGTTCCTTTGAATACGCATAATTTATAACATTGAGTTGGTATTTTGATTCGGCCTTGTAAAGACAGACGAAGTACTCGGTTCCCTTACCTTGCACATTCCTGGCTATTTTTTGCACCAGCATTCATTCCCAGCTCGACCTTTGCGAGTTTGTCATACTTTAATTTTAAATTAAAAGCGACGCGTTGGCGAGGACATTTGGTAATAAAATTCAAGGGCAAAACACTTGAATACGTTTTAAAGTGACTCTATTAAAGTCCTTGAGCATTGCGCAGAAAATTTCAAAGATAATTCAGTAGCAATTAACGGCCACGAGTAGCCTACGCATTACGCTGGACCGGGCAATGATTGTTGAAGATAGTTCGATGAACAATGGAAATTGATGGAAACTGCTGGCTAACTTATAATGAGGAAACTTACTTTAAATAAACCATAGTATTGATTTAATGGATTACCTAACGGAAGGAAATATCAGCAGATTTCTAGATTGATGGAGTATCTCTAGATCACTGGTAAGGTAAACATTGTTTTATCAGTAGTTGACATCATTGTCTCTTTTTTACTTGTGTTTCCGTATTCTAATCAACTATTGGGTCACTGTCAAGGACTGGGACCGTTACTTTATATAAGGAAAATTTGACAAGCACAATAGCCCAACTGACTATCGTCAACAAATCTATGACATTTAATGTCTAGGCTACCTTCACCGTGCCTTGCTTTGCCAAACTTCTCACCAAACTTACGCTTCCAAAGACAAGCTTACAAGTAGATAGTTTTACAATGAAAAATGTTCATGATGGTTTGTAATCAGTGTAGGCCCAGTGAGTCTCGTCAAAGGGTCGCCGTGTCGCGCCTCGCGGCATTCCTGCCCGCATACCGTCTCTATTTATACCAGCGTCTGTGGCCGCTGTCAACATTCCCAGCACTACATCATGCTCGCATTCCAACGGCCAGGCGGAGGGAAGAGACGAGTTGACAAGGATTTCTGAAACGCTTTACGGATTGAGTTACAAAACAATGCAAATAGTCGTCATTGAACTCCATGCAGACTTGAAAATGCAATGGAGTGTTGTAAGAACATAGCCGAAAACATAAGGTCGATATGCAAATGTTACAAACAATGATAACAAAAAGAAAAATCTTGACCAGATCAGATCGCAGGACTTGATTAGCAGGACCATCTGTGGTGTTATTGCTAATAACACGGCACGGAGTGCTGAGGTTGCAAGATCAAGTAATGCCAGGTGACCAAGCTTTGTGTAGTCATCATTTAATAATTAGAAACTTCAACTAAAAAATAAGCACGACATCTTTAATTTTAGTGCGATTTTGAAAGCATATTAACTCTTGGGATATAAATTATACTACTTTGACTGTATCGTATTAGAGTACTATGTTTCGTATATTGGTATGAGTGAATCAGAAAGTACACGAATTAATTACATAAGTGTGGCGGGCTCAAACAAAAGAAACTGATTCACGATTTAAATTTGGACTTACGCATGCGGTTATTGTATCGTATGCATACCTAATCGACTATAGAACGAGTCAGTATTGACATTGAAGTGTATGGTTCGGTATATTTATTTATTTCTTAAGGCATTCTCTGGTTTTAACCCCCTGGCAACTGTACTCCTGGAGCCTCTCACTGAGAAGAGGCTGAAAAGGAAAGACGTCTTATAAATGGATAGTAGAGGCGCTGGCCTTACATCCTCAAATCATTGCCTTTCAACCAATCAGCTTATAGTCTTGCGACTTATTTATAAAAAAAACTGGCTTAGGGCATAATTAAACAAAGCCATGAGCGGCGTAGGTAGGAAACTGCGAAAAAAACAATATTACATAAACTTCTACGTACATACAGATATACACGCAATACAAAAAATTTATACATACAAACTGTTCAAGAGAAAGCTTTAAAGAGTTTTGCTGATGATTAATATGAAGTACCTTTTAAATGAGAGTTTGTTAGATTACAAAATGGCTAAACCTTCAAAATGAAATTTTTCGAGAACATTCACACCCTTATAAAATCTATCTCCAAATAGTCCATCTCTAGGCTGATATAGCTACGAAAATAAACGTCTCATAACTCTTCCATAAAAGCGCTCTAATTTGAAACTCTCGCGCAAATCATTTGCAATCGCGAGGTAAATCTCAGCCGCTCACAAATAGACAGAAATGCGCAGTTCAAATATAAACGGGCTTCGCACCTGCAATCCGCAGACTTCGGGTCCGCACTAACCGTCGGTCTTCGCCTGGCGCGCTCTATCCTGCTGTGCACGGAAGCTTGGGATAATGCGGTTGGAAGGGACCTTACTCGTGGCGTGGTAGCCCTACTGCGCTGGCTGCCGCCCAAAATGACACCGCTCCGAGGAATGTGCTGTTTATATCGACTTCAACCAGTTATTCTGATATTACTCGTTGAAATGTTAATGGTGATGTCGAAATAAGAGGATGCTCTTGTTTTGTGTTACGACGGGCCTTTTTTGGACCGGGTTTGGATTGTGGCGCTGGCATTTTATCATTAAAGTATTATTAGTATACGTAAATAACAGCTAAAATTTTATCATAATTAATGTATCGTAAAATTAAAAATTCAATGTGCTTAAAATTTAATGTAAACAAGATTTGGCACTAAAAATTACTTTAAAAATTTAATTTTTTTACCAAATAAACCAGAATTTGAATTTCATAACTTCTGTGAAAAAGTCAAGTTATGTAAAGAAAAAACCTGAAAATGTTACTCTGCTGCTAAATAGGTGAAAATAACGATAACCTTTTTTTGACAAGGATAAGATTAATATTTATTATCAGAACTATGCTTAATTGCAAAAGTGCAATTTAGTAGTCCGTAATCAAACTGAGAACCTTTTTGAATCTCCTCAGGTGACTAAAGCTTATCGAAGGGGTCGAATCTCTATGAAAAACAGGCATTTTGGTGAGCTTTAGTCACCCGGTACGATTCAAATATCGCACTCCTGAATAGCTCAGCTATGAACTATGCTAAGCTGAAAACTATCAAACTTACAATAGCCTGCATTATTTTACATTGGGCCATCGTTCTACCGCATTCTACCTTGGGTAAACATCTCAATTGATTGATCGAACCAGGTCATCCTCAGTCTGTTGATGCGGCACTTCCTCCGGTAAACACCTGGGCTTACAGCTTATTACCGTTCGCAGAACTCTGCTTGGTATCAGCCGTCGGCGCCTGAGTGATCACTCGCTTGTATATAACACACATTCTTTACTAATATTGGCGTTAGTCTAGTGGTAGTATTTTTATCTTCATGCTTAGAGCTGTTTTTCAACTTCACTTATTATGAATTACTAGCGACCCGCCCCGGCTTCGTATGGGTATAATCGGGAAGTAATGTAAATAAAAACCTTCCCTAAAAAAATATCTAAGTACATATATAACAGTGAAAACCATATTAAAATCCGTTGGATGGTTTAGGAGAAAGAGGGCGGCCGAAGATTTTATACACTAAAAATTTAGGACAGACAAGAAAAAATTGTGACTTCACTTTTGCGATATTGTTTTTATAACACTTTTTTCCCTATGAATTAGGAAGGAAAACAAGCAAGTGGGTCACCTGATGGTAAGAGATCACCACCGCCTATAGACACCCGCAACATCAAAGAGATTGCAGATGCGTTGCCAACCCAGAGGGCTAAGATGGAATACCTCTTGTGCCAGTAATTACACCGGCTGTCTTGCTCTCCACGCCAGAACACAACAGTGTAAGCACTGCTGCTTAGCGACAGGATTAGCGAGCAAGATGGTGGTAGCGATCCGGACGGACCTTCCACGAGGTCCTACCACCCGCCGCACGATAAATTTTATCTTTTTACTATTTTCTAATAGGGTCATGTTAGCCACAGTATTTGTCTCACGCTGCAAAATTCTACAGTTAACATCTGGTATATTACACATATAAATCTTAGGCAAATTTTGCTCTATCTAAATTAATTTAAAAAATTCACGATTCTAGTAAATAAACACTTCGCCTTGATGTCGGAACACCGCATGCCGACCCTCTTAAATCGATGTCACAAGTTTCGGCGATGCCCTGAATGCCTGGCATACTCAAAGGCCACATCGCACCACGGGACAGATCGAGATGTCACGAAACATCTGACATCTTAAGTCTATTTATCTGGCTGTTTTGAATACTGTGGCGCCATCGCAATTATTCAGCCCATCGATGATGGTTTCCTATCTTTCTGATTATAGTGAAAGTCGAACCACCATTTGAATTACAACGCATTAAGGGCATGTTCTTCATTAAATGTCTTAATTTGATAATGACTTTCTGGGTAATTGTCAATTTATTGTTCCTAGTTGGGTAGATTATTTGCCAGAGAGAGAGATTTATGCTCTTGGGCCCAGCCACAGAGCTATTAAAACAATAGAGAGAGCTGAAAGGTTCCCGCGGCGTACACTTTTTGAAAATTGCTAGTGATGTAGATTAGTCGATCAAAACTGACGATGAATTTTTGATTTGAAGTACGGCATTTTTGGGATATTTTACAATCTTGTACTGTAACAAACACAACACAACACAAGCAACACAACACAATAACACAAGCAGCTTTAGTTGCTTACTTTGGGACTAGGAAAATTGGTGTTACCTGTCCCAAGATATTTATTTTATTTATTTATTTAACAAACTAAAAAAGTCTTATGAAACCTCTAATAATATTAGCGAACCATAGCTCAACCCTCTTGCAATTTCGATTTACTAACTTAATAAATAATTTCTTTTGCAGAGACAAAAGATTACCCGTTTTAGCTATTTTCTCGGATATGTGAATCAAATGTGAATGTGGACAACTGCATTATTTAAGACCGCGAATTATTTAACTTGCATTAAAACAATGAAAATATTACGCCCAGACTGACTCGTTTAGGTTTTAATAAAGACCCCTGGTCCGAGGGTACACATGTTCCGAACTTCATGATTCTATCTTCAGCGCAACTGGCGAGTCAGAATGGTGAGCAGCGGTGTAAGCAAGTATGCTCCTACCTCTACTCCCCCAGCGAGCCCGAAGGGCTAGCTCTGTCCGCGGGCGCCGAAGCGTCCCTTTGATGAAAGTACCTACTCTTGAGCAACTCGCAACCCCGAAGGACGAGTGGTGGTGTCAAGTCAAAAGTCAAAACCAAAGGTCAAAATATTTTTATTCACATTAGGCATACAGAAACCACTTATGAATGTCAGAAAATTTATAATCATTGCGGAAAAAATCTTCTGATGAAAAGATACTGGTAAGAAACTCAACAAGGTGTTATTTCTTAATAAATCAACTAGTTCCTGTGGCCGTCCCAATATTTTAATCCATAACTCTTTCATTTCTTCTTTTTTGGGAAAACTGAAAAAAAAATAGTATTAATTATAACGCAAGACAGCTTGTGGCGAGCTGTTCGGGAGTAGCGACTGAAGAAGAAGACTGAAGAGAAGGGTAAACTAAATTAAAGGCCTCCGCTTAGTTGCGCAGGCGCACCGAGCGGGTGCACGCCTATAGAAAAATAGTATGGGAGCGTCCGCTAACTCGTACAGGTGCGGCTGCGGGCTCATACTATTTGTTCGATAGGCGTGCACCCGCTCCGTGCACCCACGCGACGTATCGGACGCTCTAAATCGACGAAAGGGCCTCTAGGTGTTGGCAACGGCTCCGCGCCCGCTTCCCAAGTCCTGGACACGATTGCCCCATACGAGAAAAAGGTATCAGATTGGCGGATACCTTATCGATAATTTCTACAAAATGTCAGATGCACCGCATCACTAGTCTATATTTCCATAACCTCTTGTAGAAATAATAAATCATTTATTACCATTAAAATTAATAAATAAGCTTAGTTTTTACAAGCACATATGAGTCTTTGCTCCATAATTTAACCCACATAATAATACTAGCCGTCCAAAACGCGACATTCCCATAAATAAATACCAAATAATACTTACTTGTAAACGCCGATGTGTTGTCTTTCATTGCTTTCTTTAGGACACCGTGATGAATGCGAACTGCAACCATGCACGAAGTATGCCATTTCGCACAATAAATATCACTTGCTTGTCTCAAAAATCTAACGATAACCATAAGAATTTTATTAAATTGCACCGAGAGCTCTACGAACCGTCATCAAAATTTGACGTGAATATTATGCGACTAAAAAGAATGGCTGCTATTCGACAGCATATTCAATACACGAAAGAAACTTTTTTAAACTGTTGTATAATAACATGACCTATATGACCAAATGTCAGCACTGAGTGTGTACGGTAGTAAATTTAAAGATGGTGTCAAATGGTTATGTTTGTTCACTCCTTCACGTTGTTACATCGTAAGAGTGAATGGAGCAGATACATTCACGCTTTTTCTCAATTTTTCAGGCTTGCTCCATGGGTTTAAAACCTCCTTGGGCCCAGCGCGCAAAACCTCTTTAATAAAAAAAAAAAATCAAATCAAAAGCTTTTATTTTATGACAACAAAGGTCCATATGTGTTAATAACAACAAGGTACTTAAAAAACTATGTTAATTACAGCTACTCAATAAGTAATTAATTTATAAAATAAATTTCTTCAGCGTGCGGATTTATTAATGCAGACACCCAGTACCTCTGCAAAGGACTGTCAAGTCTGTCAGCCAGCACCCTGAGTATACTGTTGGGACTGCCTTGTGTTCTGCATCGAATAGAGGCCATTTTTTTTCGCATTAAAGCATAAAAGCCGTCTACATGGGCATCAGCAAACATACCCGATGCGCTACAGAATCTAGGCAGGCCCAACAGCATTCTAAACAAATTATTATAGAGAACACGCAGAGCGTTGAGCGATTTTTGAGTATAGCTAACCCACAGCCCACTAGTATAAAATGATTGACAGAAGGATTTAAACAATGTAACCTTTACTTCTCCCGTACAATGTGCAAAGGTTAAAGCTGTAAAGAAATGATAGGTACCTTTATATAGGACAAGTTTTTCTATAATAGTATTTTATGCAAGTGGTGCATAATGAGGGGTCTTAAAACACGAGTGTGGTTTTATGAAACGAGCGTCAGCCAGTTTCATAATAGGATCACACGAGTGTTTTAAGACCTAATTATGTACAGTTGCATACATTACTTTATCTACACACATATCATAAGTACTCTATCATGGGTTTAGAAGCCACAGGGCAATGACCTGCATTGCTACTAGCTACTAGTGCTAGGTACCTATTAAATTTCTATAGACTGTACACATTAAAATAATGTAATAAAAAATGAATTTGAATAAATATAGAATCAAATTAGAAAAAATCTCAAAATAATATTGGCTGTTATAATGCTGGTCATTGCCTACGGTTTCTGAACGCATTATAGAGCATTTATGATATATGTGTAGATAAATTATATTTATAAGTTAGAAGAGTGTCAATGAAAAGGCAAACAATTTTTTGTTACTGCGAGTGTAAAGAGACCCAACTAAAGTCAATATTTACCCGCTTTTTTCGAAGTGAGCCTTTATTATCTAGAGTAGATAATCCCATTAATTAGTATAATAAAAACCATCTATTCTAAATGTATGTGCAGTGGTTTTCTAGTAAAGAGCGTACACACCTTCTTTTGGAATTGCAGTATAGATTTCATGATCTATCCTGACTTTCCGGACCAACTGCATCATTGCAAAAATAAACCTAAATATTTGTGACATGTGAATTAAAATACGGCGGCAATATAAATACTATGTCACGGTGGGAATTAAGATTCCACCACCCTGGTCAGTATCGCTCTGACCTTAATTCGACTTGAGTATGTAAACAGGACGAGGAAGGTCGGAGATAGGGGGCATGCACATGGACGATCGTAACGCGTGAATAAATATGCATATAAAAACGAAGAAATCGGGATTTCCGGCATTTTCTTCATTGTCCGACACGGCATGCAACGGCTCCGGCCCAACATTGGCATCAGCATCAGTGGTCGCATAATTCTATGAAATTGTACTGCACGTTGTTAAACGTTCCCGTCCCGGCTCCGACATGTCGTTGCCCTGTTGTCTTGCAAGTCTCCTACTGGTGTCGTGCAATACAAGCATCCATGTGATCGTGTGAACTGGACCGGACTTATAAAGCCATCGTGTCGGGTTGGAACGTGTCGGTGTCGGTAAAATGAAGGGTATAACTGCCGGTGTAGTGCCGTGCGGTCAATGAAGAAACGCTCCGAGGCGAATGAGTCGTCTGTAACTCTGGAATACCCCGTGGCCCTAACATGACCGCCTAGATGTAATCTATCCGAATCTCTGACTGAGTCTAGTTCTTATGACCCTACTTAGACAGAGCTGCAAGGAGGGATAGGGCCACTGCCTCTATAATATGTAATAAAGTGTCAGACACAATATGTCAGTCTTATCGTCCAAAGCCCAAGGTTAGCTCAATATGGGCACCCTTTGGCGTGATAAGTAAAATGTTCCTTAACTGAAAGCCTCGTAGGCCGTTCGCCCTCTCTATGACTTATCAAGAATTTTGTATGCAACCGATCAGTACTTGCTAAGAATCCGACAAACGCAGAACACCTTGACTTGCTATCAAGAACTTGACTTGCTACACCATGACTTACTGACAATACAACAAAAGTAGTAGTTGTGTAAGCCGGAAGAGTCATTTGAGGCTAACAGCGTAACAGCAAACACTTTGTACAAATAGCTATTCACCAGTTAAAAATGAAAATGAATAAAAATAAAACTGGAAACTTCATTTTGCAAGTAGGTCGCAAGGCTCTTTTACAAGTCTGGTTCTACCAGCGCTTCGGAAAATGGAAAACTCTTCTGAGAAATGTTTTTACAAGCATTTATAAATGCCATGAGTGTGTACTAGCCCCTTCAATTCGCAGTGGGATTTATTACCTGCGCACGAGCCGGCCAATTGCTCTTGTTGCTTTCGGATACTTTTCATGTGAAAGGAATGCACATAAAAAGTTTTATGTTCGCGGTTCTGTATACACGTGTCAGCGGTGAGATGTTACTAATGTTGCTTGTTAGTCTTGTGTGTCTAGAATATCGTTAGTACTAGACGCAACGAATACTAAGCAATCCAGTGAGGGAGCGCGGCTGGGATTTTTATTGGTACTTTTGTTTGATCCAGGTTTAACGCCCTGGGGTGCAATTTTTGAATCTCACCAGGTGACTAGAGCTCACCAAAATGGCCGAATCTCTATGAAAAACGGCTATTTTGGTGAGCTTTAGTCACCCGGTGAGATTCAAAAATCGCACTCCTGAAATCTTATTTGAAAATGACTTGTACTTTATAAGGGATTATGTTTTTTTTTTAAATTATTTGTTATAAATTACTAGTAAATTTTCCATATACAGGTTTTTCGTATTCGTAGAGTAGACATTCACACAAATTTATTTAATTCATCTAGTAATAGCATCTAACGTCAAAAATGTGACAATTATGAAAGTGGCGTCTTCATTAAATTTCTAATTTTTTCTCGGACTTTTTTGTTTTAATAAAGGAAGTAAATCGTCTATAATCCCAAAATTTAGTACCTCAAGCAATATTAATCACTAAAACAGTCACGTTAAGCGCGTTTTACACGCACAAACACGTCCAGCATCGGAGAGTAAACAGCGTGCAGCCGACGCCAGATTTAGCGTATCAAAGGGTAAATTCCTGCAGTTTTGGCGCCACGCTTCGTAAACAAAGTATTTATACGAATATAAAGAGTCGTTTTGTTGTCCATGTCATGAATGTTTGTTTTCGAATTCCGCAGCGAACTTTTGAATTACGAGTTTAGTTTCTGCACGAGGATTTTTTTAATTTTTAACCCCTTTATTTATAAACGCTGCGTAACCGTTTGTTAGTTAATATGTTTTATGTCCTTATCTGTCATTGTGACGTTTGCCCACAAATGAAAGGGACTAAACATTTGTTAGCTTAAAAAGATTGTTAAGTTTTTATGAATTAGTCTGAAACTTTTGTTTGTATTTGTCATACTCTAATAATTGGAATAGTTTATTTTTTATAATTGATTTCTGAGGCGACTTTAAGGGATAATTTACATAAATTAGTCATGTAAGTTTTGTTATTCAAACTTTTAATGTTACGCCGATTTTTTTGTGACTGAAATTATTTTCGATTTTTTTTTATGTAAGAGCATTCAATGAAATGATTACAATTAAATTTTGGCACGGAATATTGAGGCTGCATATTAGCGTCCTGTCAGATGCCCAAAATTTTGTTTAGATCTTGTATGATCTATATACGCTTACATGTAAGCGTAAAAAGTGGGGTGTGTGTATAGTCGACCAAGAAATTGCTTGACCACTTTTGAACCTTATACTTTTGTAATACGGTCGAAAAATGGTCAAGCAATTTCATGGTCGACTATACAGGGTGCATCTTTTTAAGATAAGGTCCGGACTAATCCGGACCGGACGTATGGAAACATTGGTAAGTTTGGTAGCCCTGTATAAATTACACAATACTTCAAAGCGCGCACGTGCGTGTGCGCCGATGACAGGCAACAAATGTTCTATGTTCGCCAGATTGTTGTCATTTCTTTGACTAGCGGTAGTTGCGCAATAGAACTGCAAAACAGCCTGAGGCGCAATTGTGGACCAAGATGGATCGATCTGGATGGACGATGAAATAGATGCATATTGTCTATCAAAATTGATTTATATATTATCTTCCATTCGATTTTACTATCGTTTAAGAAGAATTTAGTGAATAACCTGGATAGTTTGTAACACAAAATAAATAATGTGTAATTAGCGATTATTTAAAATAAATACACTGAATGCCGGTTTACTTGTTTAAAAACCATAAAATCACAGATTCGCATATAAGAACCTGCAAAAACGAAAAGAGTCAAAAGATGATTAAAAATTGATTATTTATATATTAGTAAACTTATTTTCGACTTCTTTTTAACAAACTGCAACATAAAGCTAAATTAATTTAACTGAATTATTTCGTCGTTTGTACATTGACGCGGAATGTGAAATACTCGTAATGCACATTAATCGAAGCTAATAAGAACTAACAATAGCTAACAATTTCATGCAGTTATTATTATTGAAAGGCAGGGTAACATGTTTGATTCGGTTTGATTCCCAGCCTAGACAAGTGACTGATTAATGCAAATTCATACAATATTTCGAATAAATATCTTTGATATTCGTATTGTAATTTAATTTCAGCTGGATCCGTTTGAATCGCGATACGTATTGTATCAAATGGACAACATTTCATATTTTCTAAGACTATAATTTGATTCGTTCTGCATTCTGCTTGGAAAGAGAAAGACGCTGATAGTTTTAAATTTTTACTAGGATTAATAATTAATTTATTACAATTTTTTTAAATGTGCTTATTCTAAAAGGCCATAACTCCAAATATAAGCAACAATAGATCCATAACTGTAGTCTAGTCTCTATAAAAAACAAAAATGATAACCATAGATGATAACGTAAATATGACGTTCCCGTTGTCAAACAATGAAACCTACCGATGGCTTTTGGGCTGCAGAGAGTGGAAATCTACCAAAAGTAGATTATTTCATGTTGATGGAGTTTATGGGAGGCAACAAAACCTTCAGCGCTGCTGAAATTAGAGGTCGTTCGTCGTCGTTCATGCATTAATAATAATAAAAATAGATTATTTATGTATCTGTAAATTTTCAATAAGAATGTCAAATTTAAAATTATGACAGCTCTTTTTTTCTGGTGAAAAAGGCACAGGAAATGTATCTATTGTGTAAAAAATTGGTAAATTCAGATACATTATTTTAATTTATTGTATTTTTTTAAATATGGAGAAATAAATTATAATAAATATTTTTCCGTGTTCAGGAGGCAAAACTCTTTCGATTCCTGTAGTAATTTTCAGGTTTCAAAAAAATGAAATCTCGTCAATTGTATACTTAAAGAGGTCTGTGGTAATGATAACGTTAATAACACTGTTTAAAGTACATTCATGTCGAATCTAGTTCATGCACATAATTTACAGTCATTTTATACAAACGCAGCTATAAATACCCGAAGGATAACCGCGCTGCCAGTTAACCCATTTCCCTGCTGCTGTTTTATTAGGGTTTTTGTCATCGTTAGCAGAAGTCGTCTGCGCATTTCTAGGTAATTTATAAGCCGTATGTCGGCCTAGAATGCAAATCTAATAAATGTCTTACAATATGCCGCAAAATTGTTTTTTTTATATCAACATGACGTATCGATCGACCCAATTCTTTATAAACAAGTTGAAAAATATACAAGCCTGATTCTGTTCTACAGTGAATAAATAGAAATTATTAAGAGCGCTTGCGTCTGTATTATAAAGTGGCTGAAGTGGGTATTGAGATTTGGGGTAACGGTTGGGGTAATCCGCTAAGTTTCGTAGAGATTGCGAGTGGTAGGACCTTGTGCAAGATCCGTCCGGATCGCTACCACCATCTTGCTGGCTAAGCAGTAGTGCTTGCACTGTTGTGTTCCGGCGTGGAAAGCAAGACAGCCGGTGCAATTACTGGCACAAGAGGTATTCCATCTTAGCCCTCTGGGTTGGCAACGCATCTGCAATCTCTTTGGTGTTGCGGATGTCTATAGGCGGTGGTGATCACTTACCATCAGGTGACCCACTTGCTTGTTTGCCTTCTTATTCATAAAAAAAAGTGGGTATTGAGATTTGGGGTAACGGTTGGGGTAATCCGCCGAGGTTCGCAGAGACTGGTGTCACTATAGCTTGTTTGTGCGGTGGAAATGAGTCAATTGTGTGAATGAAACACCCACCAGTGACCTATGCAGCGAGGTTTTTACAAATGGCTGACTAAATGATAATAGACAGGAACATAATTAGCAGTTTGTCTTGCTAATGTAACTAGGATACGGTACAGTCTCGTCCAGCAACATAGTTGCGAGTCTTAAATAGGTAAATAAAGACTTTATGTCCTTGTAATAAAGTTATACCGTGTGTAATATGAAATGGTATCATTATTTTATTTCTTTTTATATATCTTATTTGTGCGTGGTCTTCATTTATTTAATTAATTATATCTCTATAGTTTATAAACTAAATATATTTCACTAAATTTTACATTTGTCTTCTTATATAAAGGGGACCTTTTATGTTGGGTTTTAAGTAGCTCCAGTTATTAATTAAGTTAAACATTATACTATGGCACCGCGCCTTGGTGATATTTGGACTAGGGCTTTTATAAAAGTGAGTTTTATTTAGATGGTTTTTCTCACGTGAAGTGACTCGTAAATATCAGTAGGCCTCATTTTATTCTGGTCACTTGCTTGCGACAGTGCTTTGAGTGCAATACGCATTGAATGTATGCCAAAATGTTCTCTTTGTTTTATAGAACAGGTAAATAGCTACTGAATGGCTATTAACGAAGAGGCAGCATTAATCACCAGTGCAGCACCTCGCACGGCGCGGGCGCAGCTGGCTCGGCGCCAGAACGGAGCGGTTCCGGACCGCGTGCCATTCCGATTGGACTGATATTTATAGGGTCCTTCGAGAGGGTTCCGTCATACACAAGGGCTTTTTATTTTTGGAGTTTTAAGGACGGTTTATGGCATTGTTGCTAGGCGTCCCTATTTTTAGCCTAAAATTAAAGGAGGGTCACACCAGATTATGTATCCAGTACGGCTCCAGCTCGCTGCGTGCGGCATCTGGTGTGTCCTGACCTTAAATATCCCACGCGGCGCTCCACTGGGGTAAGTATTACTCCCTTCCAGAAAGCATCGAAGTCGAAGCATCGAATTCAGATTAGGCTTACAATGAGCAGTTACTTATGTTATGAATGACAATTTACCATAGGTTTGGAAAACCTCTGATGAGAAGATACCGGAAAAAAATTACCGAGATGTTATTTTTCAAAGACGAAATCAAAGTTATACCACATAGCGAGTGCGCGCGACTTCGTTCACATGAAATTAGTAGCCTATGTCCGTCAGGGATAGCTTTCTATTAGTGAAATAATTTTTGGAATCGGTTCAGTAGTTCCAGAGATTACCCCCTACATACAGACAAACAAACAAACAAAGTTTACCTCTTTATAATATTAGTGTAGATAGTGTAGATGTAGATTAGTGTAGATTAGTGTAGATATGAGTGTAAATATTGTAGCTAGAACATGACACCCTTCGGCCAGAAGGGTGAAGGGTGAAGGCACGCGCACCACGACCGAAGCAAAGTGCACGTAATGTATTATATCCACAAGACATCAGAAACATGTTCAAGCTAGGTGTAAGAAGTTGGATTGCTCTCAATGCTCTCTAAATATACCTGGAGGTGCACTGCACTACTTCAGTTGTGCGCATGAGTCATGTTGCAAAACCCTGAAATGCATTCGAACGCTGTGGTCGTAACGCGACGGAATTACTGCGCCAACCGAGCCACTTGAAACCATATTGAATTTAGATGAAGGTTGAAAATGCACGCAAGTGGAAAATTAAGTTGTTAAACGCTCAAATAGGAAGGTTATTCTTACAGCACAAATCGCCAGTGGAAATCTCAAATGTCGTAAGGGACATTGAGGTACAGTCAAGGAAATCCAAACACGTACCACTGTAGAACCTAGTCGAAGAGACATACGCATGACATTTGCATGACAAAGCGTGGCGTTTAACGCGTCGCCTCATTATCACAGGGTTCTAAGGTGGTATGTGAATGTATTTCCCCTACTGTACATGTCCCTTACGACGTTTGGGATTTACGCTGTTGACATGTGTACATGCATTGCACTGTAAACCGGGAATAGTTCGATTAAGATTGCATTGTTAACAACTTTAACCTTTAAAAAATGCTACTGCGTTTTTTTTGTGTTATTGGAAACGCCTGCGGTCCCAACATGACCGGCCCAGGGGCCCTAGCACGCTAGCTTTTATCGCCAACATGAAGCGTATATCCCTTTTTAACCAGTATGCGTGTGCGACAGGGACATATGCGTTTATATGCGCTAGTTGGATCGGCTATTTAAAAAGTCGAGACGTCCTCGTGACGCGGGAAATATTTTCGTATAAAAATGAAAATAATGTATTTTAATTTACATTGTTTCATTTAACATGGTTACAAACATCTGCGTTTTAAATTCGACGATGCCATCGGTTGCCAAATGCCAACAAAAAATAACAATTCCCTTTACAATAATAAAAGAAACTTCACGCGAATGACTGAAAGCTTCCGGTTTTAAGTAACTTGATCCTTGATTGTTAGGGTTCCGCAGCCAAACTAAATGGCAAAAAAAACGCAACCCTTTTAGTTTCGCCAGTCTGTCTGTATAAAAAAACTGTTTAATACAGAAAAAGGTCAGTGAAATTTAAATTACAGTCGTCACTTATACATATGTACATTGATTACACACTTGTTAGTTTCTTGACCATATCTCATTCTCAAAAGAATTCTCCATTTTCCGAAGTGCAAATTTGGTGAGAGTCAGACATGTAAAATAGCCTATACAAATACCTACCTACATATCGATGATGTAAATCTCCAATGTCGTAAGGGACATTAAGATACATGTCCCTTACGACATTTCAGATTTCTAGTAATAACTGTATAATAAGCAATACAGTTATGTATCCTGTGCTATAGCGATATCGATAGTGGAAATCTCTAATGTCGTAAGGGACATGTACCTTAATGTCCCTTACGACTTTCGAGATTTACACTGTCAATATATCGCATTGAGTCGTCCTTGTGTGACGTGACTCTTACTGCGCCTCTCTTGGATAATGCGGTCGCGAAATCAACTCCCGCGCCTACGAATACACTCATTATTCATTCGTGGTCCCGCGCAGCGCAGATCGAGGTTTGATAAGTTTCAATACACATGTGGTGAGTCAAGGTTAGTGGTTTGTTTTTATTAGAGAGCAATATAAAACGATTAGAAAGAAACTCAGTTCGAGTTTTCAATTGTCAATTCTGTTTGGCGTGGTAGGAGGCCAGTTGGCTCAGTTTTTAATTTATGATTCATTTATTCATTTAAATAAAACAAGTAGATGCCCCAATTATTAACGAAAATACTTTAAGTTCACATTCAGTTAGGTTATCTAATTTGAAGAAAAGAAAGATTATATTTTGATTATCTATACACGATGATTTTTAATCGGTGATGAGGAGTAGAAAAATATTAATATCTAGCTAAAATTAAACTTAATAGGCGAGGTCTCACGCAATTAACTCACTGTTTAATTAATTAAAAGTTAAAACTTATACTGCACGATATGAGTAACCTACCTACGTCAAGTGCCGTCACTTTTTGGCGGGAAATTTATGTTAAGTCAATTCCTTTCTCTGAGCAATTTATGTAATGAAAATGTCAAGTTATTACTCTTAAACTGTCATAGCCATTAAATGATCGAAGAGGTTGTAAGCTCACACATACGGATTACGGAGGTGACAAGGATATTACTTAGTACAAACTTGATTCTAAAACGAAAATTATCGTAAAAAAAGATGGTTTTCAGGTAATTGCGACTTTAACGTGACCGCCATCAATTACTGAGTTAGAAAAATTGGTACCTGACCACCGATTAAAAATCATTGGATATCTGCGCGGCACAAACCCCCCACCTTTTCCATTGCTCTCGGTTGAGAACCAATCGATTTAAGAATAGAAAATAATTTGATTTTCTAACAGAGACAAACCTACCGCTTTTTCCAATATTCTCAGTTGAGAACCAATTACAACACTAACAGTTTTATTTGAGACGACAAACGGCAGACCAGAATGTATTAATCTAAACGCAATAAAAATCTGCACAAGAATTTTTAGTGCTCGATGTCATCTAATAAATTAAATTTTTACTGCGGCCGCTCCATTTTACCTTTAATTTAAATATTTCATAGTTTCATTTTAGAACGAAAGATTTCATTAAGGGGTTGTTCAACAAATTTGAAATTATTTTTTTTGTGTTACAGATTCCAAATTTCAAGTCCATTGCCTTCTATACGGTAAACTGTTAATCCTATCCGAGGCTACCAGCGTATTATCAAAAATGAAGTAATGCCAACACCACGAAAAATCTTGGGAATCTGGCAGGACTTTAAACTGCAACCTCTGCATTCCGTAGCGCAGCGTAGAGTAGGGTAAAAAAATATAGTAAAAATAGATTGAAAAGTGAAAACCAAACTTAGAGTGTTTTGTATGTATTTCAAGACTTCAGTTGTCGTGGAAAATAAACTGAATAAAATTAAGCAAAGTACATTGCTGCCTTCAGAATGACAAGTATGACGTCATGTGATGGTTCAAAGAAGCAATGTAAATAAAAAATAATCTTTGTTGATTAATGCCGAGATTCAAACGAATAGTCCAAATGTTCGCGAACACATACTTTATACTACTACATACCACTACAGTTATGTGTCAAATCTGTTCTAAAAAAAGCGTCCAGCCTGTTTTCGCCAGTGTTATATTTTCATATTCAATTTGTAACAGAAATAAAAGACTATTTGTAAGGCTCATTGAATAATATGAAGTGTTTTTCTATAATGTTCGAGGACAGCACATAGCTATGGAATTTGGCAGGGATGCAAGGCCGTAACGGTTTTTACATTAGCTACCGGAGAAAAATAAGTGTTTAGTGCTATTTCATTATTATATACCGAACTGTTGGCTCCAGTCGGCTGTAACAAATGTATTTAAGAGCTACATATACTTTAGGGGTGTGCGAAGAGACACAGAAACTCATTTTCACAATACAGTTTGCTATTAAACATAGCGAGGCTCTGTTTGATTTATCACAACCCTGTAATGCACCAATCAAACTATGATTTTTCCTTATTGTCATACATTTCTAAGCTAATAATACTGGCTATTTAGGCAAGAATTTTCATGAACTACTGTGTACGGAAATACGAAGTGTGGACGCCCCACGAGGTGGTCAATAATAATTTCCTATTGTGTTCGCAGTCTCATACAAAATGTTTCCAGCAAATTACACTAAGACTCTTCTTTTCACGCATAATGTTCTGATCAACTACGGGGCACTAATGTCCCGCATATTGCTAATAGAGAATTCACAGGGACCTTTTACCGTGGTATAGTCGACCAAGAAAGAGCTTCACCCCTTTTCGACCGTATTACAAATGAATAAAGCTCAAAAGTGGTCAAGCAGTTTTTGGGTCGACTATACATTGAAACATTTTGGGCGAAGTGGAAAGCTTAGCAGTGGACGTTTTTGTGTCTGAAGATGATGATAATCTAGGAGTTAAAAGTCAGGTGGATGAGAACGCCAAGACGCGAGTAATGTTGAGTCGAGAGTTTCTAGAGTTTCCCTTCATTACAAATGTCTGACATTCAACATTACCTGTTGGGGCAGAAGTGATAGAAACGAACAGCGCGTTCACTTAAACCTAGCACGAGAAAGATGGGTCTATATTTGTCGTTTATGATGAGAGTGATACAATAGTGTTGTGACATGTAAGTAATATAATAAATTTACGAATATACCTACATATATAATTAGGATGTAATGTACATAAAAAACTTCTGTAAAAAGGGTCTCAAAATGACAGTGAAAACCGTATGAAAATCCGTTGCGCACTCCTAGGAGTTTTTAAAAAAGGTGTTAAAAGAGCTCATCAAGGCCAGCAGATCATTTGCTAATCTTCTGGTCAAATGTCCTATAAGCGACGGTATCCACCTTTCATCAAGTGGACCGCTTGCTTGCCAGTCGTACCTTGTCTAAAAAAAATCAAAGCTTTTCTTAGGGGCCTTATTTTTTTTAAATTTCTAACATCATGATTGATTAAAGGAAAACAATGGGAATCACGATGTTGTTTCGCCGGGCGACCGTGAGTGTATTTTTGATTCTTCCGCGTGTTAACTGACAGCAGGCCCATTTCATGCGTGAAGGCTGCTCGTAACGACTCCCGCGCCGCAAATCCGGCCGATTCCGCTTCAGCAGGTGCCCATTAATCAGATCTTTGGCCGTCGCTCAACCCTCTGGTAGTCTGTAAGCTGTGGTTTTTCGTGCATTCTTTTGGTTGACAGTTAAAGCGACCGACGCGAATAGCGTAAAGCTTTTAGCATAGGATTGAAACTTCAAAAGCAACATCAAACCGTAATAGATGTATGTTTTTAAAAATTCATCCATCGAAAAACCAAAAAGTCTTTACCCGGAGGAGTCCATAAGGGAACCGCAGCACTTTGGCACCCGAGAAGAAAACCCGACATCTCCTGAAAAAGAAAAAAATCGTATGCTTTAATTGATGTTTAAACTAATGACATCTCACTGAAGCGGTAAACCGTAAACTTCTTACGAATTTATTAGCACAGTTCCACTCACTATTTATAAAATATCAATGTCAGCTAGAGTTCAACGTTTTCTAAACACAATCACAAATACTCGAATACTTTTTAATAAATCGCGAAGAAAATTTAAGGTTATTTCATCAGGATTAACTCGTAGAATTACGATAATGGGACTTGGCGCGGCTCCCGGATAAGGGTGGTGGGCTTCTGCCAAGTTCTGGCGCGCAGTTTCCGAATGCTTTGGTCCTCGGAGACCTGTCTTCATGTTGGTTTGGAGCTTCTCATTCGCATTGTACCGCTCGCCGTCAACAGGAAGTTCATCCTCACACGTTGAAACTACAATGGTCACGTCAGTTCGGCTCATAATATTTTTTCTTCCGAGGACACTTTGGTTTTGGAACAAGCTTCCTGATGATGTATTCCAATCTGAGGTTCCAACTGTACAGCATGTGGTTTAAAGGCCATTAATTTGTTCCCAGTGAAGAATGAAATAAATATTTTACTACCGGACTGCCATCAGAAGGGGTCAGTTTTTGGTGTTGGAAACTGCCTAAGAAGTGGCATGCTATAGGGCGCGGTGTAGGTTTTCTTGCTGCCATATAAATACAAACACGTACCCTAACACACTGCGTTTAATTTGCCTCGTAAATCTATTCTAGTGTATTTAACCGGCTGTCAAACGGGGTGTTGTCGTCATGAGTTTGTTTGTTGCGTACGTCAGTGTCGTGCGGACATAATAACGTAGGCGCGCTTGGTGTTACAGCAGCTAAATACGCCCCCACCTCGTCACATGACCGTGCTAAAGTTTAAAAGATATTGTACACATGATTTACGACTAATCCTCTTTACACGATTTTGTTCAAACGATTTCAAAAAGGTGTACTCTATTAGATTGTATTTTTTGTGTATGTTGAATAGAATAGGAAAACTTTATGCCATAGGTTAGTAAAGAGATAGGTACAAGAAAAAGTCTTAAAATTTACACTGGTGCTAAAATGCTGATAAGAGTTCGAAAGATTTTCTTTAAAATTAAGTGTTTGACAGTCCAATCTCCTATTTAATGGGTTTGGCGGTTTAAGTTTTCATAATATATCTGCTATAATGGAACCGTAATGTAACCGCTTAAATTTTATAGGAAGCCTCAGCAGTAGATCTTTCTTCAGTTCCGCGCACGCAACTAGGGAATTTACACACCGCCTGCAATTCTCATACAAACTTTTATAAAGGTTGTATCACACAGTCTGACGCGGTCTTCATTCAGATCGTGCCTTCACGATCACGTGCTACGTGCCACGTTGTAGTGTGTACGGCCGCTAAGCGTGTCGTCACTCGCCTCGACGCCCGAGTTCGCCTACGGGATGCGAAAAAGAGTTGGCATAACATTCGCTAAACAAAATAAAAATAGCCCTGTTTTGCCGCGAAAACAGGTGCTTGCGTGCCGTCTTGTTATACGTAGAAGGCACGTGCCCATTGTAGCACGGGAATTAATTATTTAGGTTATAGCGCAAGAGTGAACATATTTTGTGTAGTTAGCACAAGTTCTTCCTTTTCGAAGAAGTGCTAAAAATTTACCACTGCGTTCACCCGCGGCTTCACTGCGTGAATAGATTGCGTTTGTTATAGACAACTAGCTTATATTGTGCCCGGGCTTTATGTCTAGTCCATGAAGTTAAACTTAATGGCAGTATTAAGTAATGTTTCTTCTAACGCGTTTATTGAAACTAGATACCAGTTAATCCAGCTTTTCTAGAGGAACTGTAGTCCTAATGCAGGATAAAGAACATGGCGTTAAGCTAATGGAATAATTTTTCAATGGATGTAGACCATCACCTTTTACAATACATCATCAATGTGTCTTTAATAACCTGTATTCATTTATTACTATTAATCTATTTATATTATTAGTTATTATCTATTTACTATTATTAGTTAGGCATTTTGAAAGTGTGTCCGGGCAGATTAGACGGCGTCCGACTTTTGTTAGGCTTTCTTCATTTGATCAGTCACGTCGTCGGTCTAGTTCCGCCTACCTCACGGTAGATGATGATGCAACGTAAAGCTGATGACCGGCCTTTTTACGCAAATGTGCAGCTAAACTGGCTGGTCTGTCCGGCCCGAGTGTAACCGAGAAGAAAGAAGAGGCACGTCTTCTGGGACTTAATCAACTTTAACGGTCACACAATATCGTGTCGGATCGGACACGACAACGCGCACGGGATTCCACGCAGCATCCCATTGATGCGAGAACAGTTCGCTCCGCTTGAATGGATCGGTTTCATCCGTGTGACTAATCGTTGCGAAACTAACTCTAATTCCTAATTTATTGCGGCACTATAACCGTTATGATTCACATTCATCTCGACCGTTTTACATTCTTTCATCTTTAGCGGAAACCGTTAAACATTTTAAATCGGTTTGGAACATTGAAATGTTTGATTTACGAATTTTATTCATGTTTTGATGTTTACATCAGTTACTTTTATTGATGAAGCCATGACCTACTTAATGATTTAATTGCAAGATACAGAATCTAATGTAAACACTACCTATAATATTATGGTTTTCCCGCACAAGTAGCGCCATCTCTGACATAATCTAAGGACTAGGTGAAGTGGAGGAAAGGGAACGCTGGCGTTTTCAAATCGTTTTTCCTTTTCTCTTAGGGAAAGCTAGGTGTTTCCTAGCAACACCGCTAGGTTGCACTGTTAACAATTTCAATTAATTAGATTTTTTAATTCGTAAAAATCACACATAATACTGCTCTAGTATAAAACTTCGTTCGCGTAAAATTAGTGGCCTATGTCCGTCAGGGATAGTGTAGCTTTCTATTAGTGACAAAAATTTTCAAATCGTTTCAGTAGTTCCCGAGATTACCCCCTACATACAAACAAAAAAACAAACAAAGTTTACCTCTTTATTATATTAGTGTAGATAACTTTATAATCATAGCCAAAGAAAACACGTTTCTATTCCGCACGCGCTGTGTGACACTCACCGACGATTTAATTACACAATTTAAAAAAAACTCACCCGCTGTCAATCGAATTAAATTAAATATATTGTTTCCGATAACCTGGATTCATATAGTTTATTAGCTTACAGTAATCTTAAAACTATGTATCTTAGTTAAGGTACTAAATTTATTTAATTAATATGAAATGTTAATTACGCGAAATTACATTATTAAGAATAAACACAATTGGACGACATTAAGATCATAAATTTATTGTTAAATTATATTAAACCATCCCGACATCCCGCAACAATACAATACAACCCGTACACATTTCAACACAAATACACCTAGTTGCGTTTATTTAGCACAACAATAGACAATTTATTATTCAGATTCCGTTTCTCGGGATTTTTTATGCAAATTTTCTGCTCCCGTTTATCGTTGTGCCGCAAGTGATTAATCCGGGGGAATTGTCACAGTATTTAAATACAGCAGTACCGAAACTGCGCCTGTTTGCTGAGATAGATGCCTACGCTCCGGTGGAGCGTTAGGGTTGTCCTCTTATTTTTTTGTAAAATTGATAAGTTATATTATTATCTACACTAATCTACACTTATATAATAAAGAGGTAAACTTTGTTTGTTTGTTAGTTTGTTTGTATGTAGGGGGTAATCTCCGGAACTACTGAACCGATTTCAAAAATTCTTTCACAGATACTAAGCTACACTATTCCTGACGGACATAGGCTACTAATTTTACGTGTACGAAGTCGCGCGCGTCCGCTGGTTATTTATAACAACGTTTACTTGCGTTCTATGATTATCAAATAACGACATGAATTAACGAGTTTACAAATAAAATTGAGTTTTTAAAAAAAGTTCAACATTTTAAGAAGTAAGAAAAAAATAAAGTTCTGGTTTTGAAGAACTCGAGTTCAAGCAGCCATACTACGAATACTTTAGTGGCATCTTAAAAAAGATAACGCATTGTCTCGGGCGCACGCAATAATGATAAACGCAAAGCGCGTCCACCCGTCTCGACTGACGGACCGTGAAAACTCCTTAGCGGCCGTGTTGAGCGTGCGTCTGTGTGAGTGCGTCGGTCCCGAGCGTTTGTATGTAGATTCCTTACTGCTTTTATGTATACTGTGGAATTGTATTGTGGTCCGGAAAAGAAGTAACATCTAAATAGCACAAATCTTCTCGATACGTAAGTCAGTGTCTCTCTCATACTGGACTAGTTAGAGCGAGACGCCCTGAGTTACGTAGCGAGTTAACGCGTGTCGCGGGTTGAGGAAAAGAGAAAGTTTGTTCTTTTGGTTTGGTTGTAGAAAGGTATTGTACAGACAAGGAAATTGAAAAATGTACAGTCAAGGAATTAAATTTCCAACCCACCTAAGATTCAATAGCATATAGCAAACTGTCACCATAAGAGCTATAGAGCAAGACGTTAGTTTGACATATCGACCTTAAAGCATTGCGAATATCAGACGACATTTCAACGAAATGGGTGGGGAATTAAATTCCTTGACTGTACCACCCTAGAACCTAGTCGATGAGACGTACGCATGACATTTGTATGACATAGCCTGGCGTTTAACGCGTCGCGTCATTGGGATAGGGTTCTAAGGTGGTACGTGAATATATTTCCCTTACTGTATTTCAAAATGAGGTTTTGATAAAAGAAAACTTTTTTCACGATTCAGCACGGTGTGTTGAAAAGTAGCTTACAGTTGGCTTGTTGACAATTTTTTTTCTGCTATCGAAGAAGAAAAAAAAAGATTAAAATTAAGATTAAGTTTAAAGATTTCGTTAAAAGAAGAGAAAAATAGTTTTTAGTTTTTTCCATGTTCACTCTGTCATGTATTATAGCTCCTTATTGTTCACTCCTTTTATAAAACTTGTTTCTTTTTTTTCAGGATCCTAATGAGTATTATTTGAAACAGCTTTACACTTTAAAAAAATAAATATTTTTGTACCTTTGATTGGCTATAGCTCCCACAATGTTTATGCATTTTTAAAATTATTTTTCAGCCCATATTGTTTGAAAATGACGACCCACAACAATATTACACTTTCACACATTTTGGTTTTAGGTGTCAAAATACCTCATTGCGGCCACATAACTGTTAATCACAGTTAATGCTCTAAGGTTAAATAAAAAAAAATGGGTTCCATAAGTGATATAGCACGGACTCTCATTCCTGCATCCACTGTCGTTCGTGATCACGTTCCTACTTCTTACCTTACTTATCATTTTCACGGTTTAACTGTGCACGTCACATTACCATTGTCTAGACAGTAACAAACTTAGCCGACCATTAAAGAGGAACTGAGAGAAGTTGTCTATGTTCGAAAAGGGACAGACATCTCAACTTCATAGTGCATACTAACTGTATGCCTCCGTTATGGAAAATGACACTTTGTTCGCAGTTCGTCCGGATCGCTTTTTTTTTTATTTTATTATACAACATAGGAAGGCAAACAAGCAAGTGGGTCACGTGATGGTAAGTGATCACCACCGCCTATGGACACCTGCAACAAGACAGAGAGTGCAGATGCGTTGCCAACCCAGAGGGCTAAGATGGAATACCTCTTGTGCCAGTAACTACACCGGCTGTCTTGCTCTCCACGCCGGAACACAACAGTGCTAGCACTGCTGCTTAGCGGCAGGATTAGCGAGCAACGCATCTGTAATCTCTTCGATGTTGCGGGTGTCTATAGGCGGTGGTGTACACTTACCATCAGGTGACCCACTTGCTTCTTTGCCTTCCTTTTTCATAAAAAAATGTTCCGTCTTTAATGGTAATTTAATGGTGACTTATATGTCTTTCGATTGTAGTGTTGCTGCTGTCGTAACGTAAATAAATTCAAATCTTCTCAAATACATCCAACTCGTTTATTTCTCCCGCTTGAATTAAGTCGGCAGTGTAATTTGTATTCATCTGCTCGAAGGCAATTAGAATAAACTGGCGACAATGGAAACGAATAGTTGCCCGTCGCCGGCTCGTTGCCCCGCCAATAAACGCGGTAACGACACGCGTTTAATTAAATTCACTTCTTTTGTTTCTATCGAACAGCCCCTTCGGCCTTTTAGTTTCTATTTGTACTTATTTAGAGGCTTTGCCCGTGAAGAATTTGTCAATCGACTACGTAATTAACTAATCTATGCACACGAAAAGAAGAATAGTGTCTTTGCGTTTTATGTAGTTACGTGATACATCGTTTTTTAAACTTTCGCCAAGTGCTGCAAACGAAAATCTGTGTTCCAATGACTGCAATACTTCAAGCCCCGTAGTCATGGTAAACGTTTGTTGCACGCAACTCATGTTTGAGTTGAGTTACTGTTACCGAGTTGCTGACAACATGTTGCTGATAATACTGCGTGTTGCTGAGTTGATTTCAGCATGTTGACAAGTTTTTGCCGGGTGAGCAAAAACATCAGTTTAGCAACAGATGTCAGTCTAAGATCACTCATCTCTATTTGCAACGGATACTTTCTTCCTTTTTCCTTCCTTCCTTTCACTTCCTTTTTTTTATTATTTAAAAAAGTGTATGTTAGGTATAGAGAACACAACAGCACTACTTCCCGCAAGCAACGTTTTTAGGCAGACTAGCGTATGGACAGGAAATATTGTTTCCAGCGACTTTGCCGATCACCAATGTTGCTCAACAAAAGTTTACCGGCAATTTTTTTGGTAAGGCCGACATAATTCTAAGCTAAACTATAACAAATCAAACTCGCCAAGTAAATGACGGCTGTGTTTCCCACGCATTCCATTTTCTTCAGAAATAATTGTAGAGTTCACGGAGACTGCGTACGGGTAAGGAGCGCACGAGTCTGCTGGCACCTGCCCGCTCCCGGCAACTCGTTAACTCAAGGGCCCGGCTCCGGATAAACGCTGGCGACCTTGGAAGCTACTAGAAGGGACTGGACGTTTATATTCTACTGCGATCCGCTCGGTTTCGCTCGAATACAAATGGGATGTATCCTACATACAAACCTTCCGAAGAAAAACCTCTAAGTGACAGTGAAAACCTTATCAAAATCAGTTGCGTGGTTTAGAAGGATAAGGCGGCCGAACATACACCATAAAGATTTAGACAGACAGGAACGGAAAGCGACTTTACTTTATACTGTGTGAAGAAGAATCTGAATGTTACCTGCTGTGTCGCCCGCGTAGAATTAGTTTATCCCGCAAGATTTTTGTATTCTTTCGGCATGAAAAGTAGCTTATGGCTATCTATAGGCAAACTTCCTGCCTCATGAAGATTTTCTGTTGCCAGCAACTTCTGCCGTACCATTTCATCCTTTACCTTAATCCATACCACGCTAAAGATAGTGCCCTGGTGTGATGGCAAATCTTGCTTCTTCGGGTCATAACCCCCTTCCCTCCATGTATACAGCTAGGCGGAAGTTTCAGGGGAGCAGAAATCATAATAAACCTCTGAAATGTATTTTAGCAATTTATCACAAACGCTGAAGAATCGTCATTATCAGGTTTCGGCCCCAGTTCGAATAAATCGTAGATCCGGGGCTGCGTTTAACCGTTCTTAAGTCTATGGGTGCAGTATAGGGCGCTATTTGTCTCTGGGTAGATTAGTATAAGTGTTCCCGGTGTGGTCCACACCTGCGCTCCTGTAAACAACGTGTGCCTTCAACTTTACTGAAGGAAGGGCCCCACAGCCCATATAACTCCTGGTTAATGGTGCTTCACTGCGAACCAACCATGTAAGTGGTTTGCTTAATATCTTCTATAATTTCAGATGCTCGTGTGTTTAATTTGTAATTTCGTTGTTTTATAACTTTTTTGCAATCCGGTAAATTAACCTAACCTAACCTATAGTCCGAACATTCTTCATAAAAATTAAACAGGTATTCACAAACAGACAGCTGGATCTCTACTCAGTCTCTTGAGCCTCTAGGCAGTCTGGGAGTCAGAATACTCCAGTACTAACATATGGCCGATAGTCTTAAAGCGTATGGATCCGAGCGTGAACTTTTAAACTGGATACCCGCCGAAGACTAGCGGCCTTAGTGGAAGCATGTACCGCAGAATACTGATAATCGTTGAGGGTCAGCGAGCCTCAAGTGTAGAGGTACTACGACAAACAAAGACCCCCAGGAACTACTGAAAACCATTCAGAAGAATAAAGTGGTCTATCTGGATCACATTATTAGAAAAGATCGTTACCATCTGCTCCAAACGATTATCGTGAGTAATGTTGAAGGAAGAACAGCCGTCGGAAGACCCAGGATGCCGTGGTTTGTGAACATACGGCACGATTAAAGAGTTGTTCCGTTTGGCAAAAGAATGGCAGACGTATATGGAGTTGACTGCCCTTCAGTACGGTAGTAGAACTCAAAGAAGAAGAAGATGATGACCCTATTAGGTTGAATGAAAATTTTAAAAATGCCTAAAATGTGCACGATTTCAGGAAAAAATTACAACTGTCATCGAACGATACCGATACTATACATATTTTCAAATAGATTATATTATAAGTAGACCTTCGAAAATAGTATGATTGATTTGTAATATCTTTGTTAACAGCTCTTATTCTTTTGAAAATAGCACTTTTGCAAAAAAATACTTGCTAAGGCATTAGGTATATCAAGTGCTGTCATACGTCTTCGAGCATTACCGTGCATGGTTTACGAGAAATAAGCATCAATCACAATCCTGCGGCGTGGCGCGACACTGGCGGCGTGGCGCAACACTCGCGGCGGGCGTCGCGCCACTCAATACTGGGACACTTTTATGTCACACCATCGCTAAATGGTGATTGTGGCATTATACATTATTTATAGAAATAAGTGAGAACAAACATATATACTTACAATAAGTTATATAACATAAACTGTAGCTTGCTTTGGTGTGCATTGCATATTGCTCTGGCTAAGATCTCGGCGAACGTACTCCGACCAAATCGGAGACATTCTGGAGAAAAGTACCCTAAACCGACGAGCATGCATGAAGAATGTTATGAGAGTAAGTGAAGCAAAGGTTGTATGACAGAATCGTAGCAAATGGAAATCCGTGGTCTCTGCCTACCCCTCCGGGAAATAGGAGTGACTTTATGTGTGTATGTATGTGTTGCTGTACCTTGCGTCGCTGTATGCAGCGCAATGAAGCGTCATCGCAACACTTACTCACTGTAACTTTTCTACTCTTATTTCTTGGAAAAATAGTGGCCATAGATAAAAACAAAAACACAGTTTGCTTCCTTTAACGTATCTCTTTAAATACAAAGTTACATACAGGCTTAATAATTAATCTACTCATAAGAACATCCGTTTATCTACTTATGTTAAATATCCAGAACAGTTTTCATTCCCACAAAAACGAACAATGGCGCACCTGCCCTCAAAGACAAGAACAGCGCTTAGAGAGAAAAAAAAGGTGAATCTTTGAAGATCATTAATAAAGAATATCTCTGAAGGCGAACAATTAAATTCACGGCTGAGGGCTCCACAAACACGCCCGTAACCCAATTAGAGCTTTGTGATACGCGGCTTTCTTCGGCGCTGTCTTTACTCGAATTAATTGGCGCGTGTGTTTAGCTGAGGCGGTTACGTATTTTGAACGCGTCAGCTTTGGAAATATAGGAATATTACTATTTGTATAATACCTTGTTTATTTAATAAAAGACACAAAAAATACATAAAAAAACACTTAACCTTAAAAACACTAATCCTACTCTATATTTTATAATATTATAAACGCGAAACTTTGTAAGTATGAATGGATATTTGTTACTCTTTCACGTAAAAACTACTGAATGGATTTGAATGAAATTTGGCCCACACATAGTTTGTAACCTGGATCAAGACATAGGATACTTTTTATCCCGTAATAATGTATAGTTCCCACGGGATAGCGATAAGTGAGTTATACACCGCCGTGATTTCATGAGCAGCAAAGCAACTAATTCTCATTAATTTGTCCAGGAAATATTGCAGATTGCATGTTGGGTGCACGTTTGCTTGATTCAATTAAACAAGTCTACGCGGACGAAGTAGCGGGCAAAAGCTAGTTGTAGGTAGTTAGTTACAAATAAAATAATACCTCCATATCAGCACCAGGCGGAAGAGTACCAAACAGGCTGGCAGCATTGCCTCGCTGCACGGCAATGCCGATGCGCTGAGCCAAATACGACCCAGCTCTTAAATCTCCCGTCGCTTCAACAAGGCGTGTAGACAACTCTTTAAAAATACTGTGCGCGCCTTGTCCTCAAGGTCCAAGAGTCTCAACCCCAAACGGTACAAACATAAAACCAGTGTCAATGGCAGCATATTTGCGCCGCTTGATATTCTCAGCAGCATCAGCAGCAGCCCGGCCCTGGTAGATGTCGCTGGAAGGTGAGACGGCGCAAAGCAGTTCTCGCAGTTCCGTCTTTAATGGTGGCTTACATGTGTTATCAAATGTACCTACATAGTGAACTCATAGAGTTTTTATATTGGCAAGTATTGCCATAGTCAATGCGTAATGTACTTTAAAGTCAAAGTCAAAAGATTTTTTTTCAGTTTAGACTTACGGGTAGCACTTATAAATGTCATAAAATTTACCACCGGTCGGTGTACCAGATGGTTGTTACCACTTAACATACATATGTATAGTCGACCAAGAAATTTTTTGACCACTTTTCGGCCGTATTACAAAGGGAGAAGGTTCAAAAGTGGTCAAGCAATTTCTAGGTCGACTGGTCGACATATGTCAGGGTAAAACAAGGGCGGAGTTTCTTCAACAGAGGAATTCGACAAAACGGCCCGCATCCTTAGCTCTGATAGGCCTGATGCCTGGCAACTCATCAGGCCCGCGTTATGTATGTTGCTAATTACTGGCACATTTCCGGCTCAAAGACACGCCGGCTAGTGGCGGCCCTTTGTAGCCGCTGCTTTGTGCGGCGCTAATTGTTTAATTACTGTCCTCGTTAATTACGGCACATGTGACGCTCGCCGCCCGCGCCGAGGTTTTATGGAGTGTTTGCAAATTGGCTGTTTTCACACCAGGTCCACAAAACTTGCAAGTGCTGCAATTTGACGCTACGCCAATATAACGACAAGTGTCTAAAATTTTAGTTGTTAGCATTTTTCAAACTAGCGACAATACAAGACAAGACAAATACTTTTTATTGAAAACCACACGGAAAATAGATAACAAACATGAATTGTTCTGGTTTTGTTTACCTGTATGGCACAGTGGCACATGTGTCTGCCTACTGTGCAAGAGGGCCCGGGTTCAAATCCTGGTATGGGCAAATATTTGTGTGACGAATATGAATGTTTGTACCTGAGTGAGTTTGTATTTAAGTATGTATTTATCTATATATGTATGTTTATCCGTTGTCTAGTACCCATAGTACAAGCTTTGCTTAGTTTGGGACTAGGTCAATTGGTGTAAATTGTCCCGAGATATTTATTTATTTATTTATTTTATTTTATTTTGTACGAATTCAATTACGATGTAAAGGTATACGTTTTGCGGGTGGTAGGACTTTGTGTAAGGTCCGTCCGGATCGATACCACCATCTTGCTCGCTAATCCTGCCGCTAAGCAGCAGTGCTTGCACTGCTGTGTTCCGGCGTGGAGAGCAAGACAGCCGGTGTAATTACTGGCACAAGAAGTATTCCATCTTAGCCTTCTGGGTTCGCAACGCATCTGCAATCTCTTTGGTGTTGCGGGTGTCTATAGGCGGTGGTGATCACTTACCATCAGGTGACCCACTTGCTTGTTTGCCTTCCTATTTCATAAAAAAAAAAAATACGTATACATATATATACTTACATGAAAAGGTCCTGATAAAAAGTCTCAAAACAACTGTAACACAACGCATTGCGTGGTTTAGAAGAAGGGGCCGAAAATACGATGAGGACAGACAGGAAAGGAGTGCGGCTTTGTTTTATACAATGTAAGGGTAAAGATAAAACAATTATTAAAACATTTAAACAAAACAATTTAAACTGTTTACAATAAAATTCATATATTGTAATTACTAGTTGCCGACGTTTCGAGCCCCTCCAGGACTCATGTTTGAGCAGACATTTTATTTCAATGTTCACGTAAACGCAAGCACTTATTAATTATTAGAATATTTTCATTTTTTTGCCATTCCTATTGTCAATATTGTGAATATATTTAACTAAATAAGTATTATAAACATGTCGAATAATTGGCGAAACGCATTTTCGCACTACTCGTAGCCTCTGTAGCTCAAAGTTGTTTAGAACAATGGCTATTCTATTACATATCAGTTTAACGTATTAGTTAACCAATATGTGAGGAATTCCGCAACCCTTAAGGTACCTGCCCGCGACACTGCTATAAATCGGGTCTCGCTGTCGCCGCCGCCAATATAAGAGAGTTATAGAGCAGGAAATTAATTCGGTCGACACAAGTAGGGTTGGCGGCGCGGTGGCCAGGAATGCTGCGATAGCTGTTCAGGAGTGCGATTTTTAAATCTCAGTGGGTGACTGAAGCTCACCAAAGTTTTTGGTAAGCTTAAGTCACCTATTTATAACGTTATCGGGACTTTAAGGCGATAAAAGTATATTGTTAATTTACCTCGACGTTTCGGCCATGTGTCAACGGCCGTGGTCACGAGTAGACTGAAGAGTAGAGTATTACTTCTGTTTAGCCGCGCGAGTTTTACGAACTACCCGCACTTTGTCCTGTTTATTTTCCACCGGCATATCACTACACCTAGTGACCTGGTGAGGTTCAAAAATTGCACCTCAGATTCCTTAATAGCTGTATTCATCTTTGATTATATTATTCTCTTACTCTATTATTATCTCTTACACATTTGTCTACTTACAGTTTTTACAACATTTATAAACTATCGACTTGTCTCGGCCACGCACGGATGCAATTTACTAACGAAAGTTTATTAATTTATTTTATACAATATAAGAAGGCAAACAAGCATGTGGGTCAACTGATGGTAAGTGATCACCGTCGCCATAGACATCCGCAACACCAAGGATATTGTAGATGCGGTGCCAGCTTAGAGGGCTAAAATGGCCAGTAATTTCACAGGTCGCTTGCTCTCCACGCCGGAAATCAACAGTGCAAGCACTGCTGCTTAGCGGCTGGATTAATGAGCAAGATGACGGTAGGATCCCGACGAACCTTGCACAAGGTTTGGAAGGCATTGCACATAAAGACCTTCAGTAAAAAATCGTAAAATAAAAAATCGTAAGAAAACCATATCAAATTTTAATTTTTTTTTTGTAACCGAAATTTCATTCGATTTTATTTTTAAATGTTTTTACATTCAAATTATTAAATTAAAATTGTAATGAAATATATACATAAAATCGAAAGAAATTTCGGTTACAAAAATTTAATAACAAAAACGGCGCCATCTCTCGTCAGCTGACGGTAGCTGTAAAGGTACCCAGTTGAATATGATAACTTGTAAAAAGTTTCATATAGATGACACCGAGGGTAGTTGTACCCTTAAAATCAATAATGTAATGACCGTAAGACGAAGCACATTGAAAAATTCGCAGGGTATGGCAGAGGCAGTGTGGCGAAACTGGCAAACGCAAGGCACGGAATGCTGATGTTGCAGGTTCAAGTCCTGCCATTGCCCTAATTTTTCTTTGTGTTGTCATTACAATTTTAACGTATCAAATTTTGTTGCGTGCTTTAGAAGCAGTAAGCGGCCAACGATATGCGGACAGATAGGAACGGATAGCAACTTTGTTTTATACTATGTAATAAAAATTTAGAGAAGAAGAAATATGAGTGAATAATTAGTAGAGTGACAATTTACTTACGTGTTACAATCGTCTATAGGCTGCGGTAATAGGGATGTCTCCTGGGTTAAAACAACAAGATTCTAATTAGTCCGTCAGTTAGATTATAGAAAAATACTCGATACGTATTTTTTTATTTGTCCATACGAATAATATTGACAAAGATACAGCACATTCAAATTCAGGAGTAGGGGCTCGTGACGTCACTCGATTCGTAAAAATTTTACGATATAATGACGTAGCGCGAACTTTCGCCGCTCTGTAACTTTGTTATTTTAAGTTTTAGAAGCAAAAGAAAAAATACGTATCTACTATTTTCTGGCGTTCTAAAAGATGGACTAATTATTATTTTTTTGTCAACATCCCAATTGCTTGACATCTGGCGAGCCGGATGCTCGTTGCGCAACGATATAATAGTACTTTACTAGTTGCTCTATTTAGTTTAATTCGATATTTATTTCTGTTTCGAGTCCCTAACAGCAGGGCTGTAGCATGGTGTCCCTATCTGCCAGGACAAAACGAAATTGATTTTTCTCATAAGCTGCTTAGATAGCGTAGCGTAGTAGGTACAGTGATATAATAACTTTCAATGTTTCTACATTTCTATACGTCGATGTATTGCTGTACGTGGGGCTCCGCCCGTGCCCCCGGGAGTTGCTCGGTACTCCATAAGATTTATGTAATCGCCATCTTTAAGCCCTTTTAACCCCTTATTCAGTTCCTGAAGTATTTAAGAGGATGTGAGAGCGTTTTAATAGCCCACAGTCAAACTGATGACATTGCTTACGAAATTTGCGGGTGGCAGGACCTTGTGCAAGGTCCGTTCGGATCGCTGCCACCATCATGCACGCTAATCCTGCCGCTAAGCAGCAGTGCTTGCACTGACAGCCGGTGTAATTACTGGCACAAGAGGTATTCCATCTTAGCCCTCCAGGTTGGCAACGCATCTGCAATATCTGATGTTGCGGGTGTCTATCGGCGGTGGTGATCACTTACCATCAGGTGACCCACTTGCTTGTTTGCCATCTCTTTTCATAAACAAAAGGTCAAGAAATCATCCAAAACGGCGACTTGTTTGTAATTGAAACGGCAGAAATGCTTATTACTCCGGGCCGGACTCTTTCAAGGCACGACAGCGCGCTAAATAGAGCCGCTAGACAGCAAACAAGGCACAAAGCCGCGTGAGAGCGCTCGAGCCGCGCGGTCATTAGAGCTGGCGAAGTACGTGTCGTCTTAAGAATTCTACACTCCACAGTTTTTGCGTATTTAGTCATGCTTTAGTTTCGCTGGCCATACTAATTATTAGCCTGTGCTGGATTCATACTTTTCGTAAGTATAGACAGTTTGTGCCCTGTTCGTCCTGGTATTTAAATGTAAAGCGGGTGAGTGCCTTCTGAAATATGCCGCGCTAGCAGCCTGTAGGACCTATTGACAAATCCAGCTCTGTAATTAGCTAAATACTTAAACCTGTGTTTTCAGGAAACGTTGTGTCTTCTCAGACATCATGACGTATGTTTTCTTGTTACTGCCTGTTATAATATAAGCTTTTATTTTTGCACTGTTGTGTTCCGGTGTGGAGAGCACAACAGCCGGTGCAATACTGGACAGGTATTCCGTCTTAGCCGTCTGGGTTGGTAACGCATCTGTACTCATTTTGGTGTTGCGGGTGTCTATAAGCGGTGGTGATCAGTTACCAACAAGTGACCCACTTACTTGTTTTCCTGCTTATTTTTTAAAAGAAACCTTTCGATCACATAGGAAAAGGGTAAAACTTCTTAAAAATACCAACAAAACAAAACGACAAACACACAAAAGATCCCTAGGGGTGGACTTCGACTTACCGGGATATCAGGGAGTAGATAAAAGATTACTTTAAAGTTTTTTTTTAATGTACTAAGATAGCTAAAGTACATTCCCATTCCCAAATTAACTCGCACATACGTATAAGTATTACATATACGTGCCAGTTACATATAGGGAATACTGCTTTAACCAATCTTAACCGTCTACAAACATTCCTTGCGGATATTCGGCAGATAGCCCGTGGAATATTCTAGACCCTGTTAATAAACTAGAGTCCGGCTCGACCGTAATGAATTCTTCGGAGCCCGAGGCGTGCAATTAACCGCAAAGCCGTATCGCGATTCCTTATGTAATGCATGCTTCCGATCCCTGTTCAGATAACAACTGGAGCGAGCACACTGCGAGATAGGCTGGTCAGCTGCTTATTCTTTATTATTGCATCCATAAAATCCTACTAATATTATAAAGCTGAAAGTTTGCGTGTGACATAGATTTGTGTTACTTCTTCACGCTAGGACGACTCCATAGGATTTGGATTTAATTTGAAAAAATCGTAAAAATGCGTGCTCGCGTAATAGCGTCAAAGGGATATTACGCGGACGAAGTAGCGGGCAACAGAGAAAACTTCAAAGCTACATTGGCCCTGTTAGGGTATATTGCAATGTAATAGTTACTTAAAATATACTTCTAACGTGCGTGCGTACATGTGTTTAGGGGTGTTTTGTGTGTGTCAGCATATATATGACTTTGAGTCATTTGAATGTCATTTTTACTTTGGTACATAGCTAGAACGCTGCTAGCCTAGTGGCTAGGGGGTGGACAGTTCTGTGGTGTCCCATGATTAGTACGCAGAGTGCTGCGAATAGAGTTCCTTCGCACTTTTACGAGGTGACTCTTGACATCTTTTTGCAGGCGGGTGGTCCCTTTGTCAGTATTTTTTAAATATGGAACTCTTAAAAAAGTATTTTTACTATTACAATGTTTTTTAAATACAAGGCACATTCTGTATTTTGAATAATCTTATTTTTAATATTAATTGTATTGTGAGAGTTCTGTTATATTAACCATATAATTATAATAATTATATCGATAGTACTAAATTAACGCAACTGATTTAATCCATCAACGTTGGTCTATGCACTATATTTTCTATATCTTTGGTAAGGTTTATGAATAATTAAACGTAAATAAATACAAATAGGATAACAAAGTCTAACAGTACGCAGTGTGCGTTACCCCTGAGCTATGCATGTGCATTAGCCGTACGCGGGTGTTTGGGCCGCACGCCCGAGCGTAAATCAGCGCGATTGAGCGCTCCGCGGCGCCACGGAGCGGGGCGAGCCGAGACCTTAAACGCTTCACACTAACAAGACACTGGCTGTACATAACTTTAAGTGTAAGTTTCTGTCACAACAAACGTCTTAAACGCGTTAGCGTTAACTTCTCAATTCGCTATAGCTGAACTCCAGCAAAGTGCTTGGATTTTTTTTCATTACAAAGTAATTAGCTTCCTAAGTACCTAACCCCAAATCTTATCAGATTTTTTAGTTGCGTCATATTAATATGCTTGGTGGATCATTTTAATATGCATCTTTCCTTTGCCCATCACTAATTTTAAAAGAGTGACAGATGTGACATTTGGCCGCGATCCGAACCACCTCTATAGCGCTCAGGGCGCGCTCTGAGCGCTATGAAGGTGATTTGGATTTGGATTCTTATTTTTTAATCTTAAACATTCTGATTATTAAATTTATAATGTTATGCAATGACACCACAGGAAAAAATCTGGGACACTGGTAGGACTCGAACCTTTAAACTCAGCTCCGTGCCGTGACTATATTAGTTCCGCCACAGAGCCACTGCCAGACCCTGTGAATTTTTCAATGTGTTTGTTTTCACGAATGGTCATTACATTAATGATATTAAGATGTAGCTACCCTCGGCCTCATCTATGAGAAACTTTTTCAAGTTATCTCATGCCTGGGTTATGTATTATGGGGGCAATAGCGTTTTTATCTACCGTGTACCTATTTGTTTCATAATTTAAATATCACTGACTATTATAGAGTCAGAAACACAGAGAACTAAGCAACTGTCGGTAACATTTTTAAACTATATAGAGCACAACTGTTTGTTCCACATATGTCCCATTGTGCCTCATACCATAAACGGAACACGGCGGGACACGGGTATACATCCTCATCCGTTCTTCACGAACACAAACACATTGGAAATGATAGGTTTCTTTTGTTATAACAAATGAAAAGTGATATAGCGGTGGCTTTATTATTATCATATAAAAGGCATTTGATACTCCGAAAGTATCCATCTTTACACCTATTAACGGTTTAATACCAAATCATTTGTAAAAAACGCTTGCTTTTAGCCGCAACGCATAGAATTTGGAAGATGAAACATACAACAGATTTTAAGTTAGACCTCCAGCAATACAACTGTGAAATCCGCATCTAATTTCGAAATTACTCGATTTCGATTTCGTAAAGGCCCCAAATACAAATTTCTCTTAAATACCATGTACAGGTATCGGCCAGTTATGATTGCATTATTTATTATGTTACAAAAATGTGACAAATATGTTAAATTGTTATAGCACTAGTAAGTTTTGTGTTATAGATCCCTTGATCACATACCTGATTTCAATCTTTATAATAAACTATAGCGGTTAGCCCCGGCTTTGCAGTGGTATAATTAGGATATAATTAAAGAAATCCTAAAAAAAAACACTAAATGATAGTGAAAACTGTATCAAAATCCGTTGCGTGGTTTAAAAGGAGGAGGCGGCGGAAGATAACTATGAGGACAGATCGCACGCTTAGAATTAAAGAGACTCAATTCTGAATATGACATTTCCCAAAATTAAACCCTATGTCTTTTAGTTAAGGTAATATTTTGGGACGTGTATAATTCAGAAATGGGTCGCTTTTATTCTAAACGTGCGAGATAGGAACGTATAGCGACTTTGTTTTATACTAAGTATACATAAAGATATATAAACAACCGTCTCGTACAGGTTAGCGTTAACTTCTCAATTACTATGGAAAAAAGACAGCGCCTCCAGTGGCGCGTATCCGCAACAAAAATTCCATCGTAATTGAGAAGTTAACGCTAAAGCGTTCAAGACGCTTGTTGTGACAATAAACTTACGCTTAGGGTTTGTTGCATAGTTTGGAGTATACCCAAGTAGTACTATTAGCGCTATACATAGAAGCGGTATAGAGGCTATCATCTTTGTATAGTCGACCAAGAAACTGCTTGACCACTTTTAGACCGTATTACAAAGGGATAAGGTTCAAAAGTGGTAAAGCAATTACTTGGTCGACTATACATCATTTATAGCGCTTGGGTGGTACTTGGGTACTGGTTGTGTATATATGCGTGGCATCCAGCATTTCCGCAACGGAATCAATTCAGGATTACCCACTGTTACGTAAGCCCAATAACTCGCACAATGCGGTACCTGCGCCGGTGACACGGCCTGGGCGGAGCGCGAACTGACGGTAGATCCACGGAATCGGTTTTGTCAATACGAAACCCAGGGGTAAAGTAAATGTAGTGAATGTTAGACTATTAATTGATTGAGACGATGTGAGTCAAGTGTCGCCTTGCTAAAGATTCGTTTAAAGGGATGGAGTAACTTTAATTAAGAAATTAGGCGTGTATTTTGTTTGAAACTTACAGGTTGTTTTTATTTGTTTCTTCACGTTGCTCGTCTGTCTATAGCATTGCAGAATTTACAAGACCTAAGGTGAACCAAATTGAATGGTTTTTTATAGCTCACAGTTTTAACGTAGTTTGATAAAAATCAGTAAATACAGCAGCTTCCGAGACTGCTGACTTTAGTTTGACACTAGTGAGTATATTTAAATTGATCAACAACTACTAAGTAAAATTCTAAATATTGTTGACTAAAGAAATTAGTAAAAGGGCGGCTTGGGAAGTCGAGTCTGCCTTATTTTGGAGATTAAGTTGTAAGGTGGTCGGAACGTGGGGCTGATACTACAATTCACGAATTCGGAGTATTTCATGAACAAAATACTTAGATTATTTCATCTAGGCACATAAGACAGGTTTTGAAAAAAGAATTCAGTAATACGAAATGAGATTCAAATAGTTGAATTGCTTAATAGAATAAAATGGAGTTATGACTATCCATGTTAGTCCTAGATATCCTGCCAGCTTTGACGTAGAAATATTGAAGTATGCAAGTACGTTAGTATTAATTAAAATTATATCACAACTAAAACTCATTAGTGTAACATTTTCATATCTATTGGAAACCATACTCATTCACGCGCTCAACAAAACAATATCCATTGTTCCTTAAGTCGATAATTAAGGGATTAGTTCGCGCACATCCATGACAATTTCTAAAAGTACTATTCTAAACGACCCGACTTAGATCGGTAATTTTCACCCAGTAAACCATATCCTCATCCAGAAACATTAACTTTTAAATGAGTGTTAACCAACATTATTTACATCACCTACTCGAAATATCACCACGCACTAAAAGTAACCCAACTTGTCCCCCCACTTATCTATAATAGGTAACATTTGCGAAAATGGCGCCGGAGCCCCGAACCGCGTCGGGGTCTGTGAATGAACGGGAAATATCAATCGCTCAGATTGTCCCCGCGGGGGGACCTTGAATGCCAAACTCAAACTTGCCTAATGATGCATTACGCTGATTCGGCAGGGTTCTATAGAGAGGCACAGACAGCAGTGCGGCTAGCCGAAGTTACTGCGATTCTAATTTGATATGGAATAGAACACAGATATTCGTATTTACCCCTGTTTCCTAAATACCAGAACCCTAAGTGTAAATTTTTGTCACAAAAAATGTTTTGAACGCGCTAGCGTTAACTTGTCAATGACAATGGAATCAGTTGATAATGGAAGCATGCCGCTAGTAGCATTGTGTATATTCCTATAGTAATTGGGAAGTTAACGCTAAAGCGTGCAAGACGTTTATTGTGACAAAAACATACGCTAAAGTTGTGAATTCAAAATACCAGGTTCTCTAAATCCGCGATTCAATACGCTTTAAAACATGTTCCTTTAGATATTTTGAAACACCTCGGCTACTCCATTATATGTGTTTAATGATAACTAATCATGTATACTATTTCAATTCAGTAATCGTCTTGTTTCGATAAAATTTACAAATTACTAAATAAGAAATGTACATGTATCTTTAGTGTAATTTTCAATTGTCTGGTGTTATTTTAACGTTGAACTACTGGAGGTAAATAGTGTGCTGTGAAACAAAACCTTATTCTGATAACGTCTTTATTCATCACATCGGACAAGCAGCTTTGAATTCAACATTCATAACATTTAGAGCTTAAAATGTTTTAGGCAGCTCGTGATTTTACGATTTTCATATTACAAAAAAATTGTCAAAGACTTCGTCAGACATTTCGTAATCTATGAGTTCTAACCGAAATGTCAAATCCATTTGCGATGTCAAGATGCGTTTGTTTGGGATTAATTAATGGTTTATCATGAGACAAATTATATCTTAAGAAATCATCCAGAAAATGAGGAGGAGCGGGAAAGAAGAGAACCGTTAAATCAGTCCTCTTTGAGAAATGGATTATGATATCGTGGATAAAATCAAACACATTGTATTGCATTCACATGACACTATTCCCTTGCAAGCAAGCAAGGGAGTACAAATATACCTCTTTTAAAAGTGAGAGAATAAATCCTTGGTTTAACAAAGATCTTAACTTAACTCCATAATTATGACCCTAATAAAATCTTACCCACAGTAAGTTACGTATTGGCTGCAGTAACAAAGATGTTGGCTACAGTAACAAAGATCTTAGCTACGTAACTAAAATCTAAACTACAGTAAAAAAGATCTTAGCTAATGCAACTAAGATCTTATAGATCTCTTATAGGCTCATATAGAGTCAAGATTTTTATTAAACCAAGCCATTATTTTATAAGAAAAACTTGATGAGATCCAAATTTTCATAGCATTCCTCAGCACCGATAATCCTGACATCGGGCTGAGCAGCAAACATCATCAAACAAAGGGGTGCCTCCTGATTGGGCACGATCCAGAGACACACCTGGGCCCCCCTCACTAAGTGAGGACCCCAAACAAAGGAGTTCGGTAGCCCAAGCTGCTAGCAAAAAGCGACGGGATCTTTTTGGCGATTCACTACAAATCTCTAAGATTAGAATCATTTAGGTGATAGCATAAATTTTTAACGTTGTACCAATGCATAATAAATATGTAATAATAAAAATAATGTTTTACTTATTATCAAATATTCATTTAATCACAGTAAGAGTAATCTTTGGTTTCTTATGTTGGTATCATAAAGAGGTAAACTTTGTTTGTTTGTATGTAGGGGGTAATCTCTGGAACTACTGAACCGATTCCAAAAATTCTTTCACCAATAGACAGCTAACCTATCCCTGATGGACATAGGCTACTAATTCAGCTAGTTCGCTAGTAGTTAATATTTCAATGTAATAATTTCCTTTTTTAAAAGTAACAATGTTTCTTGAAAGTGCAAAAAGGAAGAAAGAGAATGCTTGTAACTAATGTAAACTAACTTTACATAGTTTAAACCTAAGTCGCTTTCCGTTCCTGTCTGTGCTCAAATCTTCGGCCGCTTATTCCTTCCAAACTACGCATCGGATTTTGATATGGTTTTCACTGTTACTTAGAGTTTTCTTTAATGGAAGGTTTTTATGTAGGTTTCGTTCTAATTGTCTCCGTGAGAAGACGGAACAGGTCTCTAGTATATTATTGTTGGTTGTAATAAAAGGTAGAGGTTAAGGTGTTGGTGTCTTGTTTTTGACCATAATGAGCGTCCGCTACGTCGTGCGGGTTCACGGAGCGGGTGCACGCCTATCAAACAAATATTATCAGCCCACACCCGCACCCGCGCAAGTTAGCGAGCGCTCTTATACAATTTTTCTATAGGCGTGCACCCGCTTCGTGCACCCGCTCCGTGTACTCGTTCCGTGCGCCCGCGCGACTCAGCAGAGGCCCTAAGTGTTAAAAATTTACGTTGTTCTCGTGATCTTAAAAATATAGGTGATAAGATAAAATACTTAAAAAAATATATTGAGTCGTAACCTCCACCTTTTTTTAAAGTCGTTTAAGAATAACACAATTGCTACCTCCTATGACATGGGCACGTGCTCAAGTGGCAGGTGCGTGGTATTGTCTACGGCGGCACTTGAATCCTTGATGCAGGGGATTGAGTTTTGAGCTTTTAGCGACATCGGCGCCGGACGGGCTCCGGGCTCAAGCCAGGTCGGTTGACAAGACGACCTCGAACAAGACAAGTTGATAACTCAGCCGGTCTCAATGTAGTCTTTGTTTGAGACGTCGAATATGTCTTCGGAAACAACTTGCATACTCTACTCTAGTCTATTCTATACGTGACAACCTGCCATGAGATATATCGTGGCTGCGAAGTAGTTTTATGAAAATTTTAAGTTAACATAAAAAAAATCGAGTCCTCTTTTATATTCTAGTAAAATAAATTTTTCACGTTTCATTTCATGATATAATGAGCTTATTTTTATATTTTTTCCTGTTGTATAAAAATACCCTACAGTTTTCAAAGATATAACGAAAAGGCACCTACAAATATTACCTGAATTAGATATGTAATTACATAGTAATAACATACATATTCTATACATATTTATGAACTCTTTCATAAAGACCGTATATTTGATGGCTGTCCAGCGTCCCATGGCTGTAGCGGGAAATGTAATGAGAATCTTTGCTGTACAGTCAGCCTCAGTAGCTAAACACTTAAGAACCTTGTGGTAGTTTTTTTTTGTGGCCTGAATGTCTCGAATCGTAGGCCTCGCGAGAGGTACGGGCGACTACGATTGCTTAGCAAGTAAAATGAATAAATGCATCATAAGGGTTATAATGAAGATCGAAGGGTCCATCGGCCCGTGCGACGACTCCGGTCGGCAGTTCGAGTCACCACCAAAAGTCATCTAGAATGGTGCACCGTTCTAGATGACTTTTGATCGTAATTTACTTTACTTATAATTATATGAATATGAGTATTATCTAAACGACTAGCCCGAGTGGTCGCCACACGCTTAGTCACTCGGTCTGTTTGGCTCAGTAAACAAAATAGAGAAAGACGTAGGAACGTATGAAATGAGAGTTGGTCGAATCTAACACATTACTGACAGCAACAAGGTACTAAAATAAAATGCTTAGGCTGACCGTACCTTAAGACTTGACCGTTGGCTTTTCCGTGACTCCTGCAATAGTATAAATGAGTCAGCAAAAAATATACAACTGTATTTATTTATTGTTAAGACTATTGTGTATCCAGCACTTTCCATACAAACTGCAATAACGTTTTCCACCCTGTAAACCTTAACCTATTTTACCTTAACCTAACATAACCTAAGCCAAGGATTTTTTTGTATGGTACATTATGCTTTAGAACTAGGTCTGTATGTTTGATTTTTTAAATATTTCTTTATAGTTTTAGAAATATTGACGCTTTTTTTGTATGGAACTCCTAAAATATCGTAAAATCTTTGAGGCTGGGTACGCAGTCCTCTTAAACAGTAAAAAAATACCTACAATTCAGTTATCATTTTATTATTATTATCATTCTAAAAAGAGACCCAAATAATAACTTAAAATCACAAGTAGCCGCAGCCACTCACTTAAGCAACAACGTTATTTAATAAGGAAAAAATCATCGCAAACGCCGCGGAATCGACACAAAACGTCCTGATTTTTGTTACAATCCATCTCTTTGCCCTCCAATTTGTTATTCAGGTAATTTTTGGCGTTATTTGTGCTTATAAATCACGGTTATTACGGCGCGCTATTCACGAGAGAAAAATGCTGAATGGAATAGAGCAAACAAAACCTAATTGGGTGATAATCTCTTTTGTGTCTGCAGCTGAAGTTCGTGAATGGCTGGGAAATGTGGATAAGGTTTCCTGTTCTTTTTTTAGAACTTGCGCTATCTCAGAACTCATAATTTTATTATGTTAAGAGGAGTGTAAACCCAGCCCCAAAAAACGCTTCCCATACAAACGGCGCGATAACGTTTTCCACCCTCTAAATCTCAACTTATGGCAATGATTTTTCTGGTAAGTATGTTGTCATTATGCCTTAGAACTAGGTTTGTATGTTTTGATTTTTTAATATTCTTCATGAATTTGACAATATTTGCATTTTAGGAGTTTCATACAAAAGAGAAAAGCGTTAATATTTTTGAAACTATTAAGAATATTAAAAAAATCAAAACGTACGAACCTAGTTCTAGGGCATAATGGTGACATACAAAAAAATCATGGCTTAAGGTTTAGAGGGTGGAAAACGTTATCGCCGTTTGTATGGGGAGCGCTAGGTTCATACTCCTCTTAAGGTGTAGTCATTCAAAAGTTACCTGTATGTAATGTTCTATCTACGAAGTTCGGACTCTGAATGTTGTTGGACTTTGTCGATGTCTCGATTGGTCGATTGCCGCGATTTTGCGTTTTTATCGCTCGTGAATTCTGTTTGTGAATCCAGTTTTACGTTCACACTTAAATGATATGCGAATACTTTATGTGTTATGTCTTGACAGAGGTATCTGTCAGGCTGACGTACTCGTTGTTAAAAAGTGTGTGATTACGGAGTGATAATGGTAAATTGGATTGTTTACAACGCTCGCCATTTTTATTAAGCCCGACTTTAGTATTGTAAGTAAGTAAGTAAAAATTTATGAACCATAAGAAGTAGTACATATTAAAGAAATATAGTGACTACGCTAGCCTAAGCCTGTATCGTGGATGCCAAAAACCAATGAGAAGAATAAGCAAAAGATTACAGTCTTTAACTCAACATTGTCATACAGGAAAAATATGCTGATACTAGCTTTTGGCCGCGAATTCGTCCGCGTAGACTTGTTTAATTGAATCAAGCAAACGTACACCCAACATGCAATCTGCAATATTTCCTGCACAAATTAATGAGAATTAGTTGCTTTGCTGCTCATGACGTCACAACGGCGTATAACTCACTTATCGCTATCCCGTGGGAACTATGTATCTTTACGGGATAAAAAGTATCCTATGTGTTAATCCAGGTTATAAACTATGTGTGTACCAAATTTCATCTAAATCCATTCAGTAGTTTTTACGTGAAAGAGTAACAAACATCCATCCATACTTACAAACTTTCGCGTTTATAATATTAGTAGGATATTAATCAGTTAATTAATGAGCAGATAGAAAAATAGCTACCCACAGATTAAAAAGCTATAAAACAAAATATTCATATTGGATCCATAACTCTCCTTAAAAGTAAATTTTCTGTTTGACTGAGGAGGTATTAATATCTGAACTAAAACCGAGAACATCCCCTGAGTTAATTAAACTCCGATCAGATACCCGCCCTCGAAGAAAATCTTAGGACGCGGCGCAGACACCTGCACAATATAAGTGTAACATGATATTACATTAAACTTGATGCCATGTAATTATCAGATGGTGCGGCAAGGTTTTCGTCGATCTTATTTTAAGGACAAAAGAACTCAGGAACATGGGCGTACCCAGCTTCTGGCCTATGGGGAGGCAAGTCAGATGCTAGATTCGGTAATCTTCGTCCGCCATCGTCGCGCGCGTTTTTTTGGCAACTGCACCGTGCATGTTGCCAGTGTCTACTGCGCGGTTTATTTAAAAGTTAGAGCATAAGGCCCCGTTTACACTTTGATTAGTAATTAGGCAAGTTCATACATGTTCTGCGAGATTTTCAGGGAAGGGGGTGGGCAGCTGCCCCTCCCTGCCCCCACGGGTACGCCCATACTCAGGAATAAGTATTGAATTTAGAATTTCTTAGATACGAGTATATGAGACGATATGTATATGTTATAGGACGTAGATTGACTTCTTCGGTCACTTCAAAAATAACGAAGGTAATTGAGCTAAAGGTTTTTTCGTTAAATTAGTAGATTTCGTTAGATTACTAGGTAGCGGAGAAATTAGTAAAATGCAGCTTTTATATGTATTTACGAAAATATAACTTCATTTTTATTTCTTCTCTTTTTAGTATCTATTTTAAGTCTCCATTTTTGTAGGCCTCTCCCCTCTTCTCCATTGTAGGGGTCTTGTCTTATACCCAACTTTACTTGCCCAGGCTCGGCTCTAAGGAATCTTGTAGATAGATAGATAGATAGACAACACAACATTGGGATTTGACAAGATCGTCAACTCAAAATAACAGTAACAATAGCATATTAATAAAAACGGGTCACTCACGTATTTTTATCTCAAGAAATGCCCGTGAGTCTCTCGGTAGTTTTATGTTTAAAAACTATAGCAATAGAAAAACAAGAATACAAAACAAGCTTAAAATCGAAAATCAAACAGCAGATGTACGTACCTTATCCTATCACATATTATATGACTGTCAAATGCAGTTACGAATATATTCGAATTAATAATCAAGTCAATATCAGGCGAAACAATGCCAAGCAGCGGTTTAGGGTAAACGCCTCTATGGTAGACGCATAAATCAGTGCGCGTCGAACATTAAATCTGGTCGCACTTAGCGAGGTGCCAGCAACGCGCCGCTTCGCCCTGTGCCATTGAAAACACCGGAAGTCAGTAGTAGGGATTCGCCGGTTCTGGATCACTTTTTTTTTCGCTCAAAATGGCGGATTTGGGGGCAAAGAAAACTAAAAAAAAAAAAAAAAAAAAAAAAAAAAAAAAAAAAAAAAAAAAAAAAAAAAAAAGGTCAACACCCCATTTAAAGCGATTGGACGGGGTCTCATCACGCTCCGCCCACTCCTTCACGTATATATGTACTTCCATTGCAACATAATACCAACACTTAATCACATACTCATAAAAGGATAGAGACCCTTTCCTTTGTTTCCTACTCACCCTTTGTTACGTTCAACTTCTTACCTGCGCCCACTTGGGGGTTCGGTGCCGACCTTTTTTTTTTCCTGAGTACCTGATCGCCCGCCACGCTCCGTACAAATAAAATACCATGTCTTTTCGTAAGTCCACTTTCAATTCATTATTCTATCAGCACATAAATATCCTATCGCATTATTCGCAGTACACTTTTATTCGTAGCCTATAACTTTTAGGACTATCATAAATCTAACCTAACCTAACCTACATTTTGGAGAAATTCAAACCTAACTTAACCTAACCTCCATTTTGGAGACATTCAAACCTAACCTAACCTACATTTTGGAGAAATTCAAACCTAACTTAACCTAACCTACATTTTGGAGACATTCAAACCTAACCTAACCTACATTTTGGACAAATTCAAACCTAACATAACCTAACCTAGGTTTTGGAGAAATTCGCAAGCCATAACTTTCAGGACTATTTTAAATCTAACTTAACCTAACCTACGTTTTGGAGAAATTCGTAAGCCATAACTTTCAGGCCTATCTTAAATCTAACCTAACCTACGTTTTGGAGAATATTGTTACGCTAAATAGTAAATGGTTTCAGTTAAAAACAAGAATTTTGTTGCTTTATTGCTTTTTACTTCTAACCTTATTAAGTACTCCTTAGAAATACTAGTTTTAACGTGTTTGTTACGCAATTCGATTATTTAAATACTAGACAAAACTTGTAGGATTGCACTATGTACAAAGGATATTAAGAACGCAGCCTTGTGTTTCGCTTACACAGTAGGTACTATCCTACATTTTGTGGACATATTATATAGCTAAAGTTTATTTTATGAATATATATAGATAGAGAGTTTACATAATACAGTAAACGGTTTCAGTAGTTTTATTGTTTTCTTTGTATCAAACGCACCACGGTCTTTTATTATTCAATTACTTAACATCAATACACTATGCAAAGAGAGCTTTTTGAAAAAACAGCTAGTTTGAACGTGTTCACTAGGCGAACGGTTTATTTACCTGGCTGTCGTCAATAAGAGGAGCGTTATGTTTTTTCGAGTGTATGGCTTTGAAGATACTGGTTTAAACTTGTTAAATTGCACTACGCATAAAGGACCTCAAGAACGCGGGCGGCATCGTATAATTGCTTTATTGTTGTCTTTGTATCAAAAGAACCGCCGCTGTCTTTTGTTATTCAACACACCGCGTCTGGAGAATACGAGTTTATACCTGTTCACTAAGCGAAGCCCTTCTTTCAAAAAATACGTGTCCCAACTTGTAGGGATTGCGCTGGGTATAAAAGCGCGCCATCACATCTCGACTTCATTGCGCCCCAAAAATTCTCCGAGCAAGGTCTTCGAGTAAGAGAGTCGTGAGTCGTGAAGTTTAGTGCAAGGTTGCTGAAAGCAGTGTTTCGTTGCTGAAATGGATGTAAGTATGTAGTCATAATTTTATGTGTGCCCACTTATTTCAGATTTTGATTGATTGTAACATAACCTTCATCTATTTTTGTGTTTACCATGTAAATCTACTTTGAAGGACCGTTTGAAGAATGTTTTTATATTGTTACAGGAAAACACATTTAAAAATTATTACTATCCCGACGACGAAGCAAGTGATGAAGAAGGAACGTTGGCCTATAAAGTCAAAAAAGCTATTGCTAACACTAACAAGAGGCCTAATAACAGCATAGATGGCTTCTTTGAAAAACGGAAGAAAAGGAAAGTTGCAGTAAAGTCGTCGAGCGTCAGCCAAGCCACTGCGGAAGGCGTGGCTTTTATAAAGTCCAACAAAGACGATGCATCATACGCCTCACATCTCATAAAAATTGAGGTGTATGATGCGCGGAAAATAAAAAATATTCCGCCAACGGAGCATTGGAAGCATGCGGAAGTGCGTGTTAAATACTACGCTCACTCCGAAGAGGACGCTCACGTCGAATCTACGAGGGATGTGATTTACCAAATCACCAAACAGTTAGCGGACAAAAGTGATTGTGTAAATTACGTTATAGACAATACAAAATAAGTGTAAAAGTAGTTTTAAGATCTTAATTTGTTCCTTTTATCTTTTTTTACTCGATTGTGTGCGTTTTGTTTGTTAACTTTGCTTTATAACTCGTACCGAACATTTTTCTTTGTATAGCGAACACCTTTTGTATTCTAAGCTTCCTTTGTAGTTATTTTTTTCCGACAAAGAGTCATTGTCTTTCATATTAGATAAGTAACACAAGTTCCAAGCGCCGATGTTCATAGTATAAATAGACCATAGCCTTGACTTTGAATATAGTTTTAATGAATATCATGTGTTCATTTTTATGTTTTATCGACAAATACACTTCCCTTGACGAAAATGTAGACTTAACTTAGAACAATAAAAGAGTTTGTTTTATATTTAATTGTTTATTTCAAAAAAATAGACTTAAACATATTTCTTACAATTAGATCGTTACATAGAGAACTCTCAGTAAACAAATTTACCAAGTCACACATAGTTTTTCCTTTAATCTTAAAATACAGATAGACTAAACAATATTCCCCGCAGACCGAGGTAAAAGGATTTTGAAATGAGTTGTGGTTATAAACCCATCTCCTGGAATTTCTTTTCAAAAATAGCTTATGACTACCTGTAGGTTTTCGACCAAATGAGTCAAAATATTCACCAATGCCATTAATATCAATGTGTATAGCTATCCAGTGAGACCCCGGTTTTGAGTCGGGATCTAAATTGCTTATAATAAAAGCAGGTAAATTAACCCAAATAGGCAATCGGTTTGCAGCAAAAACATTTGATTTAAAACTGGAACTTATTTTATTCATACAGAGCTGTATTTCATTTGTATCCATGATAAATATAAATTTAGCTGCTTATTAATGATTCTGTTAACAACGTTTAAGATCAAATGATGTATCCTTTTTAAAAACAAAGTATTTATTAACTGTTATAATCCACAGTTACGTCACGATTCTTGTTTATTTCAATTACATTATCAAATTCTGCGTATACAATACAGTTAACAGTTTGACTAAGAGACGAATCAAAGCGAACTTCTAACCGTACACTTCCATGTCTGACGAGATTCCAATGTGACGTTGAACTAGCAGATAAATCAGGAGTCAAATCAAAACATAGCAAACAATATCCGTCTCCGTAGTCTGTTCTACTTATTGCGTTACCTTCGTTGTGAAAATGAATACCAGTCCCAGAAAATAAAGTGTGATATGGTGATGCTATTAAACCAGAGCTAAATGATGGTTGTAATGTTCTAGAAGGTATTTCATGACCGTCTACATACAAACTGAATGAATTCATATTAAAATGTTGAAAATTGAAAGGATTCAATGCTAAATTACCGTTAAACGCTGAATTTAAGACAAAACCGACAATACATCTTTTAGGAACTTGTCCAAGGAATATATTATCTAATGTTTTACCTTGCACACCCGCCGGTATTGTCAGAACCTTAACTTCCGCTCTTGTTATAGGATACTTTGCAGTTGTTGACGCTAGTACTTTTTGATGGGCTAACAAAACGCTAGGGTTGACTCTTGCTCTTCTTATAATAAGACTAGCATCCATTATTTGTACTTTAAGTTTTTTATCTTGATGACAAATAAGATTAAATGTTTCTTTTGAGCGCACTAACTTAACACGCATTTCTACGCCATTTATTAAAAATTTCTCTTGGTTAAACATGTCACCATGCAAGTGACCAATCATTTCAACTTGTCTACTCTCTTTGACAAATTCCATTCTTTTGTGAAACCCTTTGTTCGTTGCGTCAACGGCATCCATATGATGTGCAGTATCTTCGTACCACAATCCACAAGTTAGATGAGATTCTTTGGCTGCTGGACCATAGTTAAGAAGATTCTCCAAATAAGCACGATAGGCATATGTGTTGTTCGGAGGTGATATGAGTTTTTGATTTAAATATATGTCGAGTTGGTTGAAAAGGGAATGCATCCAATTGTTAACAGGCGAAACTTGGACATCTGCTTTTAAATTGGTGCCATCCTGATTCAATACTTTCGCATTGACATGCAGTAACGTATGTGACAAGTCAATATAGTCATCACCTGATCCGGGAACTTGAAATTCTATAGGGCCGTCGTCGTTTAAAGATGAAATTGGTTTGTAATGAACCCACTGTCCACTTTCAATACTGGTTTGAGTTGACGGCAGGGCAAATATATCTAACTCAGATTTTGCACATTCACATGAATGATTATGTAAGAATGACATTATTTAATATGAAAATATATCTTCGACGTTATACTTTTTAATTTTTTTACTTCCTCTTCCTCGTGATGCTTTTAACGGAATGAGTCGTTCTCGTCTTTTAGTTGACATTTTATACCCAGATCCTGACATTAGAGAATCAATTTTTTCATCAGCTTTTCTTTTTAAGTTAGCACTTGCATCTTTGAATCGAGACTTAATCGAACTCTCCATAGGACGTGAATTTACCATATCAGACAGCAGGCCGATCCCCGCATCTAATGTTTCTTTCCCTACAGCCCTAAAACCACTGGATAACAAAGGAATCACAGACCTAAATAGCCCACCCAAAAAGCTTCCAATCCCATGACCTCGTTGAAATGGAACACCTTTATAGACAATTCCTACACCAGAGCCAGCTTGATGTAAATAATAATGTTCATATGGACAAGAGGCAGACGATCGTTTGTGAGTCATTTTATTCGTTGAAAATGTAGCTTCACACAAGAAGATCCAAATTGAAATGGTACTCTGGCCCCGGTAGTCGTTCTTATATCTATTTCAATCGTATCGAACTCTCTACGTAAAACAGGTACATAATGAGCAGGTGAGAAGACATGCATTTTGTAAGCTCCATAAACGAACTGAGTTGGATCCAATGGAATTATTCTCAACAATGATGTTATAACATCCCCCACTACTTGCGGTTCAATGATATCGGTATACACAAATATTTGTGATGGTAACCCTAAATACAAATTTACTGGATTTTTCCCAATTGAAATTTGTTTTAAATTAGATCGTGGTTTGAAACCTAACTGCAAACTCAGTATCGGTGATGTTATGATAGATGTTATATCTTCAGTTGCAGTTATAGCCACCATTTTTGATATTTTATCACACCTAAATTTCACCTTATTTTTTAATTGCGGGTTTTCATTAAACGCGTCAAGGAAAGTGTCAACGCTATCATATGTAGTAGCGGGTATGTGAGTTTTTATATCTATGATTTTGTCAAACTTGTCATTAGGTAATCGTACTTTCTTTTTTATATAGATGATATTTTCTTGATCTTGAACATTGTACATGGAACGTGGGTATTGAAATTCCACTAAACCAACAACCCATTCTCCTTCTAATTTAACGGTCTTAGGTAGTTTGGTCATGAAATGGGCTGTTGTATTATCAGTATAATAAGCCGTCGAGCTATTGCTTAACAAAGTTATATAAAAACTTCCTTCACTCATATTTTTTCTAAGTTTGATGCAAGAATCCAAGAATTAAATTTACTCGGATAACCTTGCCACTTCACTAACACTTCCTTTCTGCCACCAACACGACGAGAGCGTATTATTTTATCAATTTTATACTTCATGGAGGGGTGATAAGTTGTTTTTTGTAATTCTTTAGAATAAAATGTACCTACGATTGGTTCACCATCCAAGTCCTTTAAGGTATAGACAAGTCTCGGAGATCGTCTAATGATTGCATCAATTATAAAAATTTCATCACTCCAATTAGTTTCATAACCCTTTTGAAATATATGTTTATATTTAGTTATTCGGACATGATCACCTACATTCAGTTTTGTGGTTTCTAATGAAATTTGATTGTCTTTTTTTCTATCATATAAGTTACACCAAACAGTCATGATATTATTAAAATTAACATCAATTGGTCGCATTTTGATACTAGAATGATAACTATGGTTATAAGAGTGAAGAAGATCTTGTAATATATTAGTGTAGTTGTAAGTATTTCTATGAGTAAAATAACGCCACATTTTCATTTTAAGAGTTCTTTGAAACCTTTCAACTATACTTGCTTTAATGTCTGGATTATTAGTGGTGTAATAATTAATGTTTTTGCTTTTAAAGTAGTCTCTTACCACCTTTGAAACAAATTCTGTGCCTTTATCGGATTGGATATGACGAGGGGTAGATTTGGCTTCTGCAAATATGCTTTCAAAACATTGTTTAACTGTTTCTGAATCCTTCTTTTTCATGGCTCTTGCAAAAGCATATTTACTAAAAACATCAATAATACAAAGAATATATTTATATCCATCATTATATTGACTATAAGTACGCATATCACTGAGATCAGCCTGCCAGAGTTCATTATAATTAGATAGGATGTATCGATTCCTAGTAAATCGTCGGTGGACAGGTTTATGTAAAGTATACGTTTCCTGAGACTGTAACCATTTTTTTACTTCCTCCTTGCTCATATTACCTTTCATTTCCTTCGCTAACTTATCTATACTACTGTAACCAGCTGGGTTGGACACATCGTAGTAAATCTTATTTATATCTAATAGGGGGTCCATTTTTCCCAATCTAATTTCTTTTTGGTCGACTCAATTGTTTTAGCAGAAATAGGTGTAGATGCGTTTTTTACTTTAAATGATGAATCCCTTGTATTTTTAGAAGATGATGATGATGCGCGAAACTCGTTGGTGTAATCTCTCTTCATATACTCCAAGTTAACAGGATTACCAATACAAAATGTAGGAACTCTTATATCTTTTAAAACCAATGCAAATTCTTCCCAACCTATTGGTTTTGCGCGTTTTAGAGGTCTTGATACATCGTTTATCAGATCGACAATATTGCTATTTGGGATCACTCGATGGTTTAACACAACTTCCCCTCCTGTCTTCCACCAAATTTTTTTTTTATTAAGGATAATAATGTCCATTAAAGTTTGGGTTTTCGATCGATAAGATTTCGGTATTCCTTGTACGATATGAGATGGAGTTAATTCCACAGGATAGTATTGATTCGTTTTATCAAGTGGTGGTGTAGCAGGAACATCATCTTCCAGCAAAGTTGGGCTTGCGACTGAGTCATTATTTGCATTTTCCTGCTTTTTTAACTTTGAATCTAAGTCACTGTTGAGGTTGTTTAAGTGATCAACTCCATCCATTACTATTGGTATTTTGAAAGGCTTTCGATCTGCTTCGGCAAAATGTAAAAATCGCTGCAGTGCTTGGGAATATAATGCCCATTTTTCACGATCATCCATTTTACTTTTCAATATTTTTTTCATCTCTCCATCCAGACGAGACGATGAGTTCTCTGATAGCTCATTATTTTTAAGTCTTTCAATAAAATCTTGTTCTACCAAAAGCATTTTTTTTGTGTTCTCCATTTTGGTTATAAAGAGTTTATTAAAGCACTTAAAACTGCACCTAAAATAACAGGTAGAAATGCACCACCCTTTTGAATGATGATAGTTTTTCTTAGTTTTTGTTTTCCCTTTGAAACTAGCTTGCGTAATATGTTCTTGTGTTTATTTAATTTAGATTTTTCTTTTTTTTCTAATGGAATTTTTCCTTTTAGCACGTTATAAATACACTCGCAAATAATATTGATTTCATCATCATCACAAGCTTTGAGTAAAGCCGTGCGATATTTTGGTTTAAGTACTTGCAACGCTTCAAGTAAGTGTTTATATGTGCTCACACTCGAGTGCATCATTTAGAACTGACTAAAACTTGTTGATTCCTGTTATATTTAAATCCTTTTTTAGGAATGTAAACTGTGCAATATTTATCGAACGGAAATATTTTAGTTTTGAAACGACATAAGTCATCTGTATTTTGTTTCAGATCAATCATGAGATATCCATGGGCATCCTTAGTAGCATCTTTATAGGCTTCATCCACGAATTTTGAATTTTCAGGATAAACTTGTCGCGACAAGTATCGTATTTGAGTTTTATCTCTAGGATTTTTAAAATATACAATGTAACTTGTGTTTAGCGAGATGTCACGTTGACCTCGTCCCTGGTGAAATATATTTTGTGTAATATAAAACACGCTTAAGTTTCTGTGATGACTACCCTTCGTGAAAATATCAACGATCCGTCCATCTGACTCCCTCATCAAATCATCGATAATAAGAAGTTTAGGTTGCTTCCCATCAAACATGTTAATATCAGGTATTCCTTGACTATAATTAACATTTTCCAGATTGTACAAAGGTTGCATTTCATCATAACACCAAATAACTTCCGAAAAATTTACATCGCATAGTACTTTGCAATCATTTAAAAAGTTTGTGACAAATTTTGATTTTCCACACCCACTGGGACCAGCAACAATGGCCGTAAAAGGGTGACAAAAGTGAATCATTATATAGATCTGTTATACGTGTTGAATCTAAAAGTACCAAAACACTAATGATTTTTTTTAAAGTCCAAACAAGGTTATATAGTTTTGTCACACCTGAATAATGTTTAAATAAAAACACATGAAATTTATCTAAACACTTTATTTAATTTAAAAAAAAGAGTAAATTACATCTTTCTGTAATCTTATAACTAGTCCATGCATAATACTACAAATAAAAAACTTAAATTTATAAAAAATGTCTAAAAACATTCTGAAATTTTATAATTATACATAAATTACAACTTTCTATTATCTTATTACCAGTCCATACTCAATAATTACAAAAAATGTTACAAATTTAGGAACAGTCGCAAGTACAGAAAAGTAATATTAACACTGAATGTCCTTTATTCTGTAGTGGCCCCAAGCAAGCGTGTCAGTGGAATTTTCTAATAAATATCGTTTTGTATCACTGTGTGATAAAGATATTTTGTTTATTTTTTGTGTAAATATAACATGTTTTATAGACCTGAACCGCAACATTTCACACAACAAATTATCTTTTTTGAACAAACATGTTTTGTAATTGTCAATGTTAAATTTTTTAGTAATACATTTATTAACTCCTTTTGCTTTTGCTATAAATTCGTTTTGTACATCCATTGCATACATTTTTGATCGCAGCCCAATAAACTCTTTAAAAATTTTACCATTATTTTCATCTTTAAAAAAACCCAATTGCTTTTTATTTACTAATGGCAAACCGTATTGATTGTCAGGAGGATAATCAGAAGTATCAAAGTAAGATTCTAGATCTATTAGTATATCAGCGTAAAAGTTATCCGTAAATATTTGATATACCAAACTGTCCGTGTCCGTGTAAAGCAATTTCAGTTTATCTGGATATTTGGTTTTCATGAAGTCATAGTGAAATTCATACATTAAAGTTTTTGACAAATCTAATATACAAAATCCTAAATAAATAGGTTTGTTGTACAAGACTTTTGTTTTTTTCAACTGTACTGCAACCAAATTCTCCGAAAATATAGAAAGGCTGTGAAATTCAGGTCTTGCTATTAAAGATTGAACTCCTTGAGTTTTTCCGTGGTTTTGCCAGTGGTTAAGTAATTTAACATTCACTCTTTTATTTATATTTTCCATAGTTTTACCGAAAACAGAATTGTTCATGAGTTTGAAGAAGTCTTTTTCAAATTCTGATCTGGCCAACGAACGCATGTGTGTATTTAAATCGATGTAAGTCTTTAACCATGCCTTTTGTTCAAACTTTAAAATTCTGTGAATTTTTAGCAAACGTAAACCAGATTTTAAACATTGTTTTAGATTTCGATAGTGAATCACATAGTTCACTTTGTTATTTAAATTAGGAATCAGCTTTTTTTCTTTGGTATCACCTAAACAAACGTTTTCTGGACAGAATGGTAAATCAGAATGTAAATCGTGTAAGTTATTTGGGTATTCCAAATCAACTTCTAAAATGTATCCGTGTTCAGCATCATCAGAAACATTAAAATCAGTATTATTATCCACCCATTCAAACTTGCCAATGGGAAGGCATTGTGACATTGCCCAACCGTAAAGATTATTTGCATCTAGATACATCAAAAATGAAGATGGTAACGTAGGATCATATTCAGACATAAATATATTATTAGCTTTCCCATGTCTGTTACTACATTGAGAAATACCACCTCTTATGTTATTTGCGATAAAAGAAATTTTGTCAATGTCCGTTAGAAGTTCTAGATTAATTTTAGTAGACATTAACATAGCATCCCAACTTAATCCAGGTGCCGTGTAATATTGTGCAGGATCCAATCCATATGTTTCTTTACAAACATTTCTAAAATTTTCAAACACATCTGCTAACAACAAAACATCAGTTTTTAAGTAAAGATTTGAATAATCCCCCATGTTTTTACATTTAAAGTGATTCCATACGTCACGTGCATGTTTATAATCATTTTCTGAAATGTGGTTATCATTTAATGAGCTGTAAAAATCATCGTGATTGGGAAGACTAACCAATTCTAATGATTCAAAAGATGTCATATGTTCATATGGATATATTCCTTTTCGTATTAAGCGTTTGAAGTCTTCTTCAGATGGAAAATTTAACCGAAGTTCATGAAACTGATCGGGCAGTAAATTTTTGGCTAACTTATCAAGACTGCTACTCATAAATTTTAAGGAATCAAGAAATCTTAATTTCATTACATGGTTATTGATGTGAAATTGCTTGGAGAAAGAAATATATTTTTCTTTGTTTTGTGGGATAACTTCTATGTCCCCCTCTTCAAATCCAAGCCCGTGTACAATAAAATGAGCATCATAGCTACTCAAATTGTGTAAAAACACAGGTAAGAAATTAGGGGTTCGATATTTCTCAGAACAGGATGGATGAGCGACTCCTTCAAAAGCACCGGTGTGTTGGTTATGAGACACAATGAATTCTTCATTTAATTTTTTTTCACAAATGAAACAGGTATCACTTTGTGCTATGGTTACTTTATCTTGTTCCGTTAAGGGTAAAGGACATTTTACAAAAGTGTTCTTTTTGCAAATGTTCTCTAAATCTTTTTTTAATAATTTCATAAATGATTCGGCACAATTTTGACCTGTGTATGTTCTATATACAGATAAACTGTCATCATATGAACATTTAATATAGTATCCAAAACTGTACATTACATGTTCCTGAACATTGGTTGTTGAGGATTTATTCGGATCGTTGATACAAGTTTCAATGGGTTTTAAAAATGCTTCGAAATCGGCATATATAACAAATGGTACCCTCAATTTACGATCGTAGTTATTGAATGATATTTGGTTAGAGGGAACTAATTCATTAAACCAGTTTCTTTTACTATCGTTTTCAGAGGGTAAGTTTGTACATACATGAAAACAGTCATGTTTTTGATGTTTCTGTAAATTTTCATGTGACGTGAAATAAATTAAACAACCATCACATAAGTGGATTGCATGCTCTGACGTCGTCATTTGTTTTGATACTAATCTCGATAGACTTTTTATGTAACAATAATGGCCCTTAGTACCGTGATTTAAATACAACAAGTTTAAATGGATAGTTTTCCTACTTTTCGTTAAGTGTAACGGACCAATAACTTTATTTTGCTTGCTTTTCGAATCGTACTCCAAGCCAAAAACATTAATGCTTAGATCATTCATTTTCTCGAATTTATGAATATCGTTTATTTTTATTGGGAAGGAAAGATTTTCAAATTTCAATTTATTTCTGTGCAATTTGTACGACGAGACCCTGTTAGAGTTGTTATTTGGCTCATATAAACCTGACAGTATAGCCCAACGGAAGCATTCATGGTCTTTGTTTTTAACGTTGATAACTGCTTTTTTGTTTTTTATATCCAATGGTAAGTTTATGTAAGATGAACCACGCAAAGGATTGAATTTATTGATATTCATGTCTAAGTATTTTATTTTAACTAAACTCCATCCGCTGTCTTTTTTTTCAAAATTGGTTACTTTGTTAACAATTTCAGTTACAAGTGATGCATAAATACCATCTGTGGCGTCCCCCTTGCAAACGACGTAATTTAACGATTGAAAGTCAAAAATATTATTAAGTTGCTTAGTTTGTTGTGTAAAATCTGCATTAAGAATGAAATTTACTTTTACGACAGTTTGTTCTGCTATGGATCGTTCTAGTAATTTAAACACTTTTCCCTTGATATTATGCAAAAATAATTCTGGTGTTTCAAATGCATTGGTAGTAACGGAATCAGGTAAAATTCTGTAAGTAACTATTCTATTCCCGAACGCGCTTTCAATTAACTGAACGTTTGTAAATTCCTTGTCAGAACTTATCACGTTGTTTTTATGAGTATTACTTTTCAAGTGGTTGGAATAATATTTTCTAGATACTGACACGTGACACACAGGACATTCAATTTTGTGATTACTTTCTGTACTCACGTTTTGGTGTCCAACTGATACTGTTGATGTTGCCACAGCAGCGTAGCTAGTTGAATTGTTCAGAGGTTTTTTTTTCTTTGTTGGTGGTTCGGCAGTCACAGTTGACATTGCTGTTCTTTTTTTATTTACACCTCCTCGGCCAACTTGTAAAGATCTGCAAAAATAAAACAATTATTAATATTACAAATTATTGACAATTATAAAATAAACGAAAACACCTAAAAGTTTAATACTAACTCATTTCTCGTCTACAATTTAAGCAATACGCTTGCATTGGCAGTACACCATCAATTTCATCGGATGTGTCTGATTTATGAGTATGTATGATGTGTCCACTGCATGGCGTGAAATATGGCATTATCTCCGTATCCTCTAACCACGAAACTGGTAAAACCTTCCTTAAGTACCACATCCTTATTTGATGATGGAATTTGGACAAGATCAAAGATTTGTCTAGGCTTGTAATTTCACTTTGAGATAGATCCAAATTGAAATACATCTTAAAAAGTACTACTCCTACGTCGAGAGAACAGTAACAAATGATTTGAAGCAACTGGCATTCGGTTTAAATACCTTAAAATCCACCCCTACCAGCTACAACTAGCAAAAAACGAGTTGAAACATGTTTCGGTAAGATGGGTACCCATTACAATGACACAATATAACAAAGGTAATAAAGGTAAGCTATTAGCATCAAATGAGTTGAAGCATGATTCAGTAGGATGGATATCTATGACAATAGCACAATTATAACAAAAGAAAATTATAACAAAAGTAAGTAACCTACGTTTTAAAATATTCTTGTTCCACTTTTTCGCAGAGTTCGTATAGCCTTTGGTCTTCAGTAAGCTGGTCAAGTTGTTGGTCGAAGAAGTTGCAGCTCAGTCCGTCCATTATTATGTCTTCGTTAGAATGTGTTTTTTTAAAGCGGGCTATGGTCTATTTATACTATGAACATCGGCGCTTGGAACTTGTGTTACTTATCTAATATGAAAGACAATGACTCTTTGTCGGAAAAAAATAACTACAAAGGAAGCTTAGAATACAAAAGGTGTTCGCTATACAAAGAAAAATGTTCGGTACGAGTTATAAAGCAAAGTTAACAAACAAAACGCACACAATCGAGTAAAAAAAGATAAAAGGAACAAATTAAGATCTTAAAACTACTTTTACACTTATTTTGTATTGTCTATAACGTAATTTACACAATCACTTTTGTCCGCTAACTGTTTGGTGATTTGGTAAATCACATCCCTCGTAGATTCGACGTGAGCGTCCTCTTCGGAGTGAGCGTAGTATTTAACACGCACTTCCGCATGCTTCCAATGCTCCGTTGGCGGAATATTTTTTATTTTCCGCGCATCATACACCTCAATTTTTATGAGATGTGAGGCGTATGATGCATCGTCTTTGTTGGACTTTATAAAAGCCACGCCTTCCGCAGTGGCTTGGCTGACGCTCGACGACTTTACTGCAACTTTCCTTTTCTTCCGTTTTTCAAAGAAGCCATCTATGCTGTTATTAGGCCTCTTGTTAGTGTTAGCAATAGCTTTTTTGACTTTATAGGCCAACGTTCCTTCTTCATCACTTGCTTCGTCGTCGGGATAGTAATAATTTTTAAATGTGTTTTCCTGTAACAATATAAAAACATTCTTCAAACGGTCCTTCAAAGTAGATTTACATGGTAAACACAAAAATAGATGAAGGTTATGTTACAATCAATCAAAATCTGAAATAAGTGGGCACACATAAAATTATGACTACATACTTACATCCATTTCAGCAACGAAACACTGCTTTCAGCAACCTTGCACTAAACTTCACGACTCACGACTCTCTTACTCGAAGACCTTGCTCGGAGAATTTTTGGGGCGCAATGAAGTCGAGATGTGATGGCGCGCTTTTATACCCAGCGCAATCCCTACAAGTTGGGACACGTATTTTTTGAAAGAAGGGCTTCGCTTAGTGAACAGGTATAAACTCGTATTCTCCAGACGCGGTGTGTTGAATAACAAAAGACAGCGGCGGTTCTTTTGATACAAAGACAACAATAAAGCAATTATACGATGCCGCCCGCGTTCTTGAGGTCCTTTATGCGTAGTGCAATTTAACAAGTTTAAACCAGTATCTTCAAAGCCATACACTCGAAAAAACATAACGCTCCTCTTATTGACGACAGCCAGGTAAATAAACCGTTCGCCTAGTGAACACGTTCAAACTAGCTGTTTTTTCAAAAAGCTCTCTTTGCATAGTGTATTGATGTTAAGTAATTGAATAATAAAAGACCGTGGTGCGTTTGATACAAAGAAAACAATAAAACTACTGAAACCGTTTACTGTATTATGTAAACTCTCTATCTATATATATTCATAAAATAAACTTTAGCTATATAATATGTCCACAAAATGTAGGATAGTACCTACTGTGTAAGCGAAACACAAGGCTGCGTTCTTAATATCCTTTGTACATAGTGCAATCCTACAAGTTTTGTCTAGTATTTAAATAATCGAATTGCGTAACAAACACGTTAAAACTAGTATTTCTAAGGAGTACTTAATAAGGTTAGAAGTAAAAAGCAATAAAGCAACAAAATTCTTGTTTTTAACTGAAACCATTTACTATTTAGCGTAACAATATTCTCCAAAACGTAGGTTAGGTTAGATTTAAGATAGGCCTGAAAGTTATGGCTTACGAATTTCTCCAAAACGTAGGTTAGGTTAAGTTAGATTTAAAATAGTCCTGAAAGTTATGGCTTGCGAATTTCTCCAAAACCTAGGTTAGGTTATGTTAGGTTTGAATTTGTCCAAAATGTAGGTTAGGTTAGGTTTGAATGTCTCCAAAATGTAGGTTAGGTTAAGTTAGGTTTGAATTTCTCCAAAATGTAGGTTAGGTTAGGTTTGAATGTCTCCAAAATGGAGGTTAGGTTAAGTTAGGTTTGAATTTCTCCAAAATGTAGGTTAGGTTAGGTTAGATTTATGATAGTCCTAAAAGTTATAGGCTACGAATAAAAGTGTACTGCGAATAATGCGATAGGATATTTATGTGCTGATAGAATAATGAATTGAAAGTGGACTTACGAAAAGACATGGTATTTTATTTGTACGGAGCGTGGCGGGCGATCAGGTACTCAGGAAAAAAAAAAGGTCGGCACCGAACCCCCAAGTGGGCGCAGGTAAGAAGTTGAACGTAACAAAGGGTGAGTAGGAAACAAAGGAAAGGGTCTCTATCCTTTTATGAGTATGTGATTAAGTGTTGGTATTATGTTGCAATGGAAGTACATATATACGTGAAGGAGTGGGCGGAGCGTGATGAGACCCCGTCCAATCGCTTTAAATGGGGTGTTGACCTTTTTTTTTTTTTTTTTTTTTTTTTTTTTTTTTTTTTTTTTTTTTTTTTTTAGTTTTCTTTGCCCCCAAATCCGCCATTTTGAGCGAAAAAAAAGTGATCCAGAACCGGCGAATCCCTACTACTGAAGTCACTTGCAATATGCACGTTTCCACTGCACCGAATTGGTTTCGATTTTATGCGGTAGCTTAGGTTTTAGAGTTTGTTTATCGTAACATCATCTCACTATACGTCGTTATCGTAGGTGCAACTACGATTTGATACTGAAAGATAATGTTTTCGAGTCTGTCGAGACGGAGAGGCGTTAGTGTGCAGATGCTAAAGGTGCTGATAGACTTGAGCATTAACTTGTAGCAGAACTGCGAGTTTTCGCCATTTTTAAACGCCAGTGGGCTGCTCACTGTTTTTTTTCCTTTTCATTTAGTGAGCTTTGTAACATTAGTTATTATACTCATTACAAGTTAATACCCGAGTCTTTCAGCACCTTAAGTTTTGCATTACTTGGCGGAATGTTATAGGACAGGGGCTGTGATCCTCGATCTGGTGGATACCTGGTTCAGCAAATTTTTTTGACCATTCAGCAGCAATTATGGCAAGTATTTTTGGAACTTTTGAGCCGGGTATACATGAAGACAACGACAAGACAAGACAAATGCTACAGATACATCATAGCGGGAATAACTAATTTTATTTGTATTTATTTAAATTTACATTTGTACCTAGTTACCCGACTGCGACAGAGTGGGTTACGTTTATGTGTTGACAAAGCCTGCTTTGTTTTACATTTAACGTTTGTGTTTATTTATCTGAGTTCACAAATTATATTTCGATTAAAAATAAAACAGATAAAAAAACATGTAGCTATTGCTAACAATTAAAGTGTCTGTCGGCGCCTAATTCAAAACTTATTAAGCCAAATGTCGTGCCCTTTTATTAAATACAAAAGCTTCATTTACCATGACAATGGAAACAGTAGCACTTCAACGTGGTAATACTTTCAGCAAATATTCTGACGTGCATGAGACAAACTCGCCGAGGGTGGATTAGACGGGTCTGAGCCCCGTTCCCTTAGCACTCCAGAAATATATTAATTCCGCTATTCTGAAGGTAGTAAGGATCAGAATGGTTTAGGTTTCTTTTTCTCGGGTGCAGGGTGTTGTTGGTGTGTGGTGAAATATGATAATCGCGGCTGATGATGGTATTCATAGTTCGAAGGGTGAAGTCTTAGGAGTGGAGGGAAGAATTATACTTACTCGTAATCTGCAGACGGCGAATGTGAAACCGCAGGGTTTGTGTTGCGGTGACACGGCGTCACGACGACGCTTGGCTCAGGTGACACGCTATCCGATTTCCAATTTCATGAAAGCCGCATTGGCCTTTTTTAAGATGGCCAACGACAGCTTTACCATTTCTTATTTAGTTAAGTTTATGTGATAATGTTGTGCTAAGTGTGAAATGAATGTGTTTTCTTTTGAAGAACATTTCGTCCAACTTTTTTTTTTCAAAACAATTGCAGATGTTTTTTCTTTATTTTATTAATGGTGTACGTTTACCCATGCTGTACTAAATTTTCTGTGTTCTGATTGCTCCAAATCGTAGTCCTCGCGAGAGGTACAGGCGGCTACGATTGCTTAGCAATTTAAATAAATATACATCGAAGTCCTACATGAGTTAAACTGTATAAAGTTACTGTATAAATAAATATATACAGTAAAATTTATGGAAACATGATTTTGGGGTAACGTCAGATACATCTGAAGTGAATCTGAAAAAGTAAATTGGCGTATCTACCCGAATTAAGCTAAAATTTTGCATGCTCTTATTTTTGTATGGGGCTAAGTCCAACCGTCACGCTATTTAGCTGTATGTTGTATGGGATGTTTACTTATAAATTGTAACAAATTACAACCATAATCCCCATAATGTAACGCTTCCGGTCCCCGTCATAATAAGTCACTCGTAATCCGTTTAAGAGGCGATTTAACCGCAAATAACCGAAACATAAGTCGGTAGCAGCATTTTAGTTACCGTTACTTAAAGAAAATTGCTTTTCATTATTTTTTAATTAGTTTTCCACGGAAATCTAAATATTTGGTACTTTAGTATTTTGTTTTTGAAATATTTATATACTAATTTATAATTCTTACTACTTTAATATTTTTTTGTTCATAAATAGAGTTGCTTGCACTACTTACACAGTAATATGAAATATTATAATAACCATCAATAATTGCTTTCTGCGTTCTCGACGTTGCGAGTCTTTTACAATTCTTATCCCACGGTCACTTAAAGACTAAAGTTGTTTGTCACTAGCTCTGATATGTCAAAACTAACCATCTTTGCCTAATTTAAAAAAAAAGATAGAGCCAGAAAAAGTATATAAAAAGCCTATAAAGCAATTTGCATTATCTACAACGAACATTACATTAAGTAGCCTCGTGAATTAAATACTACGCCGGAATAGTGGCTGCAATTTGAGCACTGCCTCGACGGCTGGAATGCGCGGCGGACGGATTCCGCCGACCGCGGCGCCCGCGCCGCGCTGAATTATATAAATGTCTGAGATCCCCGGAACATGCGAGCATTTCTGACAACCTTGTACCTAGTTGGAATTATTTGGAGCTAAACTACAACATGCAGACTAGGATTTGGGTTTTTATCAATGTTTCTCTACCATACCTTAATAATGTTAGCTTTATGTTGTCGTAATAATTCCAAATGGTGCGGAATTGCGACGTCGTTAACCTTAGAGCTCCACTCGCTTCAGAGGCAATTCATCTTCTTCATCCATTATTTCAACTAGTTCTTTTCAGTATTCTTAATAATTCACTTTACATTCTTCCTTAAACGTAAAGAACAACAAAAATCAGTTCTTTGATAAGTGTAATAACCTTTGTTAGGTGTTTCCGAACACCGGTAGTATCCGAACGTGTGTGATATATATATAACCTAGCTATATAGTAGTAGTTATTTACATATAACACTAGAAGAACGAACATGTTCGTAACATTGGAACAACAAACGTGTTTCCACAATACAACAACCATGTTTAATCGAAGAACATTACAATAAGTCAATAAGTGCCTGATATAATTTCCAACAGAGTTCTGTGCTGGCATCTCCGTTTATTCTATGGACACAAACAGAAACGGTATCACAGATATCTGTAAGATTATGATATTGGGAACTTATCAGAGAGTGGTCAAACAGGGCCTAAATGTTGTATCGACTACAGCGTATGTTTTGTACTAAATATAACCTTACTACAAATAAAATAGGAAAGCGTCAAGCAAGGTACGAAAAAGAATATAAAAGAATATACCATTTCCTGCTCTGCATGGTGCTGCTGCAATGTTCTTAGGTACAGTCAAGGAGTTTAATTCCCTACCCATTTCGTTGAAATGTCGTCTGACATTCGCAATGCATTAAGGTCGATATGTCAAACTAACGTCTTGCTCTATAGCTCTTATGGTGACAGTTTGCTATATGCTATTGAACCTTAGGTGGGTTGGAAATTTAATTCCTTGACTGTACCACAAAATCTACCCTGAAAATTTCTTAACATTTGGTAAACGAGTAATGACATAAGTAATTTTGTTTTTCACTCTGTTATAAAATTATGACCCAACTAATATAGCACTTGCTTATCCGTTCGTACGTTTGTCTGTATGTCGCCCTGGCACATGGTTGTATCTATAAAACCGTAACAGGTGATTTCAAATCTTCACAGAGTGTGTACAAACAGCAACAAATTTAGCCGACCATTAAAGCGGAAACTGAGAGAAATTGTCTGTGGTGGAATGGGACAGACATATCAACCTCATACTGCATACTATGTGCCTCCCTTTCGGAAAATAATAGTTTCTCGCAGTTCCGTCTTTAATGGTGACTCAAATGTGTCGTCGATTGTACTGTACTAGCGGCCATAGTACAACTACAAAACTGTACATCTACAACTACTTCTGTATAACTAGAAAAATAAAATAATAAGGTAATTAAAGATGCTCATTTAAAAGACATATTTCTGTACGGAACCCTCCGTATGCGAGACCGAATCGCACTTGGACGGTTTTTACAATACGGCCATTGTATGTTTGGCAAATTTTAAAAAATAACACAATTTTTGATGCAGTGTGGCAGTGTTGGATTTGCTTTTATAATCTGTGTATCGTCTCACATTCCGCCATTAAATCGACGGCACCCACAAACGTAAAACGCGTTTGACACCTGGAAACACAAAAATCCTTTTAACCATAAAAGGTGTTCACATATTTTCCGCATTTGGATGCGAGAAGATTTTACAATAGGACGAAAAACAACTGAATTATTTGTACAGTCAAGAGTAAAAATATTAAAAACGAAGAGTTACAGTTTTTTACCCTAGAGCCTCAGAATAAATTAGTAGGTTGATGAAAAGCGAATTCATACTTTCGCAATTGAATCTTTCATCCCCCTAGAATTCAGGGTATTATTTTGACCATGTATATAAATGTCAGCTGGAAGTTCGAGTAGCTAAATGTCGCATAGTAATTTACGCATCTATTTGGGTGCGAAAAGACAAGATTTTTTTAAACATAAAAATTCAAACTTAACAATTTATGACTTGAGGTTTATAAACGTCAAATAAAGAGCTGAGTTATGCGTAGGTAGTTTCAGCCTGGATTAATCTCACGATTCACTTACCAATTAATTTATCGACTATCGTTTACTCAAAGAAAAACAGCAAAAACAGCGAACTGTGAAGGCTTTGTAACTTAAGGCAGTTTCAGATGAGTCGTATTTTCTCTGCGTATTTTCCGATTTTCATTTCTTTCTCTTACACGCAAAGCACTCGTATTGTACGCGCGAGCGAGCGAGATACGGCGCTGTCTCGTCGTCGAACGCAGCGCTAGTGCGCTTACAGAATCATTTTCCCTCTGCGCGTTGCGATACGCGCTTCGTTGTAATACTCGTAAAGCGCGCATGTAAGCCACGTATATATATATATACTCTGATATGAGCATTGTAATAAAGGTACGGAGCAAAAACCCTTTAGCCTCGACTTAATTTAGAAGATACTTCATACATTATTTCGCAACCGCTGGAAGTTTGCCACTGAACATGGCTAAAGAACCATCTCGATTAATTCGGCTAATACCATACGAAAAAAACCTATTGTGGACGAGAAGTCGCGATAAATAAACAATGTTACTCTCGAAATAGAGTCCCGATAAACTTTATAAATATGAAAAATCCGTGTTGAAATTGGTTCATCATTTCGGTTGAAAAGTTTTAAGACTTAAATAAAAAAAAATGCAAAAATAATCTTGTCGATTCCTTTTCTAACAAAATACATTTTTTACTTATTTCATGATACCTGAAATCCCTAAAAGTAAAATGTAACACGATCTAGACCGTTTCGTAAAATCCTTAAGGCTGAGAACATACAGACGGACTGACAAGCTCAAGATCCAAAGTTATAAAACCTACTTTGCGTTTGCGTCTGGGATTAAATTATCTTACACGACTAAAACATCTATTCTGAAACCACCCTTACCCACGACTGGTATAATCGCGCGCTGCCATCGCTTTCAGCTGTATTACAGCGGTTTATAGCGCCGCTATACGCTTCTGTATGCTTTTATTACTCCTAGGAATCGGTCTTTAATTCATTTCCAATACGCTTCGTTCCTTTATGAGACTTTAAAATTTTAAAACCGGTCTTAACTAAGTTTATGGAGTTCATGAAGAGTTTATTAGGGCTTTCATCGTGTTTGAAAAAGACTTGTAATGCCTTGCAAAAAAAATGGGTTTAAGTACTTATGTAACTAGCTGTCCGAGTGTTTGACGGATTGGTTACCAGTGGTTGACATCATTGTCTCTCGTTTCCGTATTTGACTGTCAAGAACTGGGACTGGTTTTTTTAAATATACAACATAGAGGGTAAACGAGTAAGTGAGTCACCTGAGTGATTACCAACGCTCATAATCACCCGCAACACCAAGGAGATTGCAGATGCGTTGCCAACCCAGAGGGCTACCTACAGATGAAATACCTCTTGTGCCACTAATAAAAATGTAAAAGAACCTATAAAAAAAAAACCTACTTGCAAAATAAATTTTTCATTTCCATTTTCATAATATCACCGGCTGTCTTGCTCTCCACGTCGGAACACAACAGTGTAAGCACTGCTGCTTAGCGGCTGGATTAGCGAGCCAAAACCGCCGTGAGGCGTTACCTTAGCATGAGCCATTCTGACAGCAATCTTTCTTCGGTTATTGTTTGCAAAACGCCTCCAAGTGCATGGATAATTTTCGATCGTTTTATATTTTGTTCGTACGGAACCCTAAAAACGGCTATAATATCCCCGTTAACGAGACCATGTTGCCTGCACATTTGAAGCATTAACAAATTTTCTAAATAACTTAATAGGGTAGTTCAAATGTTCCACTTTGGGCTATAAACGGGGGTTCGACCACGGTTCCGTATAATGTAGACATATCAGATTCTATGAGTTCCATAAGTATTAAAACCCAACCTGTTTTTAACCATTGCGTGTGAATTTGATCGAGCTTGGACTTATTCCGACTAAATTTTTTTATTCTATTCTATTCTAATCTTGTTACAAACTTGCTAATAATAAGGCCAGCCTAAATTTAATATAAAGAAGTAATAAAGCTGCGGTATGTTATTTGGTTTATTTGTGATACCTGCGTAATACGTGAATACGTGAATTTACAAATTCCGGAATTCCGGAATTGACCGTATTAAAAAACCGGTTGAGGTGTAACGCTCGCTCGCGCTTGACGCCACAACGTCGAGTTTAATGATGTTGTGCTTAGAGGGTCACAGAGCTATTCACAGCTACTTTGCTTGTTCGTGGTGCGCGTGCCGGGGCTTGAGAGCTACGCGAAGGTTGTCGTGTTCCGGTTCAGAGGCAGTCTGCCACTGGATAACTTGGCACGAGAACCGACGTTACAACGGAACCAAGTCGAATCGTTGCAGATCATTTAAAGGTTTTTTGTAATGTTATTTGTTGTTTGTAATATTCATTGGGGTATTCCTACTGTCATCAGGGCTTCGGAACGCAGTCGTCGTCGCGCCACCGCCAGGGTTCATGATTAAGGACCACGGACTGGTCCGAAACATGTCGGGCATTTCTCGACTTAAAAATACGTGAGTGATCCGTTTCTATTAATATATTCCTACTGTGTTCATAACAACCACTTATTTTTTTTTTTTATTATTTTTTTTTTCCACACATACAATTATCCTTACAGGCTAAACCCAATGCGATAATGCAGCAAAGTAAACACAAAAACAAAGAACCTTATAATTAAAAATGAACACAGTTTATCTACCCAGAATATGATATGATATTCGATGTAACTTATAAATCAAACTTTAGTAAAAATTGTGAACGACTCTCTTGGGCCCAAACGGAACAGTACTTTTCGGTATCACGCCACTACATTTTTCATTGAAATTTACAGTGTAACAGCCGGGTCATTCGGCGATGTTATAAAAGCACAAGGGCGGAAAACATAATTAAAACGCCACGAACTACTTTACTACATTGTTTTGCGGCAAAGTTTGATTTATGCAAGCTACAGGTTATGTACGGTTAATGACACACATAAGTGCACATTAAAGATGAAAGTGAAAGAAAGTGTCATTTTTTGAAAGAGAGGCACAATATGCACTATCAAGATTCCTTTCGAGCTTTAACAATTTATCTCAGTTCCCTTTTTAATAGACTATTAAATTTATTGCTGTTTGGTCGTACAGGATGCTCCAACTGTATATACAGTCAAGGAATTAAATTTCCAACCCACCTAAGGTTCAATAGCATATAGCAAACTGTCACCATAAGAGCTATAGAGCAAGACGTTAGTTTGACATATCGACCTTAATGCATTGCGAATGTCAGAGGACATTTCAACGAAATGGGTTGGGAATTAAATTCCTTGACTGTACAAGTAAGTTGGTTATTGTTAAATCCTTATCTACAGTAATCTACACTAGTCTACACTAGTATAATAAAGAGGTAAACTTTGTTTGTTCGTTCGTATGAAGGGGGTAATCTCTAGAACTACTAAACCGATTTCAAAAATTCTTCCACAGATAGAAAGCTACACTATACTCCGCGAACGAAGTCGCGGGCGTCCGCTAGTTGACAATAAGTGTGTGTGTGTGTTCAAACAATTAAATTTATTATAATTTCCTGTAAAATCACGTTTCCACAGCTGGTAGGTACTTATTCATTATTATAAACCAGAGCAAAATAAGCAGACTGGCAGACCTAATTTTAAATTAAAGACGCAGATGTTCTAGATCCGAACGGTTTTTTCATCAGGGGTGTATAGCTCCGGGGGTGCCTTCAAAGGATATAATTGCGGGCCGGCGGATGATGACGTCATAATCTGCAGAGCAATTTCACGCCATCTCTCTTATAACGCGTGGGCCGCAAATTGGTTTATTTTAATTGTTTTTTGCTGAACATCTGGCTGTAAAGTGATGCAGGGTAAGTTGAGGGTTTTTTAGAAAATAATTTGGTGGAACTTGGCGGATTTTTGGCGTTGAGTATTTTATTTAGCCCCTATAATATATTGAAGTAGAGGGTGTTCTAAATTCGTAACCTATATGGGGTGCAATCATTGAATACAGATTCATTAGAACTTTAAGGTATATAAAAAACTGTATTTATCTACACACATATCATAAGTGCTCAATAACACGTTCAGAAACCATAGGAAATGACCAGCATTACTTACAACCAATGTTATTATAAGAATTTTCTTGTCTGTGGTAGTAAGTAAATCTGTTCTTTATTGTTCATCACATTACCGATATCTCTAACGTTATGAATTTAAATTTGGAACAGCTGTCAAAATTCAAGTTGGTCTCGATAGATATTAAAACAGTTATCGATACGAAACGTTAATTCTGTATGTTTTTTTAAATTTTAACGCACGACATTTGATGTCGAGTGACATGATAATAGGGACTTCATTCGTTTGTCTATGATTTTAAAAAAAAAACGTTCGTCTTGACCATGTCTTGATGAATAGATCGAATTGCCGCCATTACTTGTTGTCACTCCTTTGTTGGTTTTTTGTTGTTACGGTTTTTTGCAGTTATGATATGTGTGTAGATAAAGTAATGTATGCAACTGTATATAATTAGGCCTTAAAACACGAGTGTGATCCTATTATGAAACTCGCTGACGCTCGTTTCATAAAACCACACTCGTGTTTTAAGGCCTCTCATTATATAGCAGTTGCATAAAATACTATTTATTTTTCTCTCAGATAACTTTTATAAAGTATGTACTTAAATTACTAAAATCGTTATTTTTATCATTATCGATGAACACTAGAGTCCTACTTTACTGAACTTTCGTGGGTGGTAGGACTTCATACAAGGTCTGTCCGGATCGCTACCACCATCTTGCTGGCTAATCCAGCCGCTAAGCAGCAGTGCTTGCTCTGCTGTGTTCCGACGTGGAGAGCAGGACAACCGGTAAAATTACTGGCACAACAAGTACTCCATCTGAACCATCTTAGATGGTAACGCATCTCCTTGGTGTTGCAGGTGGATATGGGTGATGTGATCGTTGCCATCAGGTGACCTAATTGTTCGTTTTCCTTCCTATTTTATTTAAAAAATCGCGATTAATTAAGAAAACCGTATCATAAGTATTTATTTGAAACGCAGTAACGACTCCGCGCCCGCGCCTGGGGGATAATTCTTTAAGCCCAACAATGACGTTTAGAGAGCGTCTTTTCTTGCTCTAGCGCTAACACGAGTGAGCTAGACAGAGCGATGTCTCGCCGTCGAGCTCGACGCTGATGCACTTATAGGATACTGGGGCCGCTCCTCTCTCATCAACGCGCAAAAAACCCGAACAAAACGTAATCGCCGCTCTCTTGTGAGCAACGGAAAATTTAATCCGCAACTTCGAAACTCAATTCCAAGCGATAATCAGTTCTAATTGTACTCCGCCGAAGGGCGATATTTGCATAATTCCCGAGCCTGACCCGCGGGAACGTTTTATGACATCTGCATAAATAAATATAAATGCCGTCAAACGAGACGCTTTCGGTATAGAATAGAACCACTATCGAGTTTGGAAGTTATGTCATACTTTAGCGGGTTTCGTGGTAGATTTCCGATTCGAAAAGTTATTTCTTTACTCTTTTTCACCGCTGCGATAGCTCATAGTTCCAAAGAGCTTTATCCAGTTAACTTCCATTAAAAACATGTTTTTTTTATTGTATTGCACTTGTTGTGATAGAACCTGAGCACAAAATAATTTATAACAACGTTAAAAAAACGGTTTGCGAAGATTGTTGTGCCGGAAAACAACATAGGGACCCGTTTATTCGCAGCGAGAGTCGGGAAACAGTACCATGTGCGTTAATCCACGCGGATCTTTGCGGGCCCATGGAGGTTTTGTCTATAGGCGGTTCGAAATATTTTTTGTTATTGAAAGATGATTTTAGTAGTTTTAGGCACGTTTATTTTATCAAAAACAAATACGAAGTCAAGAAATGCATCGAAGATTTTATCAGACTGGTAGAAAACCAGACCGGAAATAAAGTGAAAATACTCAGGACGGACAACGGCTTAGAGTTCGTCAATCATGAGGTAAGAGAACTTTTAAACAATAAAGGTATAATTCATCAAAGGTCTGTAATATATACTCCACAACAGAACGGTAGAGCTGAGCGTGAAATGCGTACATTAGTGGAGGCAGCTAGAACAATGATGAAAGCCAAGTCTTTATCAAGTAGATTTTGGGCTGAAGCCGTAAACACGGCTGCGTTTGTCCTAAACAGAACAGGTACAAGCCCCGTAGATAAGAAAACGCCCTACGAGCTTTGGTCAAATAAGTCGATTGATTTTAATATTTTTCAAGTGTTTGGTAACCGTGTGTCTTTTCATGTCCCAAAGGAAAAGCGGAAGAAGTGGGACGACAAGAACCAGATCGGCATATTTGTTGGATATGAAGAAAACGTGAAAGGCTATCGAATCTACGTACCCGAGAAGGATGACATTGAGGTATCGAGGGACGTAATTTGGCTGAATACGGAGGTAACAGAAGAAGGTTTTAACAAGCCAAGCACTTCACGTGCTGTGACGTACGAAGACAGTGATGAGACTGATGAGGTAAGTGAGCAAGTAGTTTCACCGACAGACTTAGGTCAAACATCAGCCATTAGCGACAACGATCAACAAACGCGACGCGTACTGAGAGATCGTAGTCAAATTCGCCAACCTGAGAGATTTTATGATTGCGAAATGTATAGCGTTCTTCATTTTGCTGACGTGCAAGAACCCAAGACTGATGGCCAAGAGGCTACAAGCAATCACGACGCGGATAAATGGATCGGAGCTATGGAAAAGGAGAAAGCGTCACTGGAGGAGAACCAAACGTGGACGGTTGTCCCGAGACCAGAAAAATGCCAACCAGTTGACACAAAAGTGTTGTTTAAAGTCAAGAAGGACGAAGTTGGAAGTGAGTTGAATAAAGCCCGTTTAGTTGCGCGCGGTTTTAAGCAAATGTCTGATTGTAAACCCATATCTACACCAATGGAACAAAATGCAAGGCATGACGTTCTTAAATTAGCGGCATCAGAAAATACGTCAATTGAGCTGAAATGCAGAAAGGCCATAGGTGCAATAATGTTTTGTATGTTAGCAACGAGGCCTGATCTAGCTAATAGTATTTCAATTCTGAGTCGTTACCAGTCATGCGCGTCTGAGCAGTTGTGGGTTGCAATAAAAAGAGTTCTTAGATATTTAAAATCAACAATGAATTTAAGTTTAGTTTTTGACAGAAGTTTTACTAATTCGGATATTGTTAAAGAAGGTTATGTTGACTCAGATTGGGCGGGAGATTTGCAAGACCGAAGATCCACTACTGGATATGTCTTTAAACTATTTGGCTGTACAATTTCAAAGAAACAGCAGTGTGTTGCTCTTTCGTCTACAGAAGTCGAAAATATGGCGCTAAGCCACGCATGTACAGAAGCTGCTTGGTTATCTAAACTGTTACGATATTTGTTGCTGTATGATAGTAGTTCTATAGTAGTTTTATACGAAGATAAATAAAAATGTATATAAAGTTTGCGTTGACAGATTTTTAAATAACAAAAACATAGAGTTTTTAATTGCTAGTGTTCTTTTGTTTTTTGTTAATCTTTTATGTATACTCTATTAAGAGGGGGTTTTGTGTTTAATGTTTTAATAAATAATTAATTGAAGAGAACTCATTAAGAGGGGGTGTGATAGAACCTGCTTTGGTTCAATCTAATGTATCCTCTTGTTTATGTTAGTCTGTCAAATAGAATTGTCCAAAAGAAATGTCTGTGTTGTAATGTGCTCTACAGTTATAATATCCTAAATAATACACTCCTCGGAAGAATCTCTCGTGTTTACTTTCCACACTTGTTTAGGTTTAAAAATACATAGCGCACAGGCGTTTATATTTGCGGTTGGTAGGACCTCATGCAAGGTCCGTCCGGTTTGCTAATCTTGCTCGCTAATCTTTGGATACTTCAGTCCGTTCTGTTTTCACAACTTATATGTAGATGATGGAATACAACAATTTAAATTGTACTACTGTACTTACTTACTGACCAACTGACTAAGTACTTCTAAATCCGGACGTTTCGAACCATTTTGGTCTCATTTCTGTGGACAGAGTAAACATGTAATCTGGCCACTGATCGAGATTCATCTGACGTTCGAGATGTGTCAAAATATGACAGATTTTGAAGGGATTTGACAGCTCTTTTTGGCTTATCTCGAGTGTGACTTTATCTCTAATGACGCGAGAATTGCCCCGCTGTTCATCTAAACTGTATAATTTCAATGATATTAATCAAAGTGTAGCATCCAATTGTACGACAGCGTACCAGGGTCCCGATTCTGAATAAAACTCAGCAGCCAGGTATATCGAGTAGAGCTTTATTGTGCGTACTAATGAACACACACTTTTACTACAACTACTTGCATCAAGCAGTGACACCGTCATGTGGAATCAAGAAAAATCTCGATAGCGCCATTCAAGAATCGAACCAAATGTTACAGCGCCATCTATACACCACTACAACAATCTAACTTAGACACCAATTAATATTGTTTCGTTTTTCGCTCCGTTCAAAGACTTCATACGATTGATGTACGAGTAGGCGTAGCCCAAGCTTTATCATTAACACATTCTGAATTGAAACGCGCCTTCAGCGGAATAATATTCTTTTAAATATAAATGGGGGCCTCGGGCTCATCTGTTGGCGACAAAGTAAACAGCCATTGTGCGAGTATTAAGATGCACAAAAAGTGCGGGTGAAAAGGCTGTATTGCAAATCGCGGGGTTGGACAAAGGAGCCCTCTTATTTGCGGTGTGCGCTATCGCTCCATCGACGCGGCTGGCACTCTCCGTACCACCGTTGCATTTGATACTAATTAAAAAATAACTTTACTGTACAAACAGCAAAAAACTTAGCTGACCATTAAAGAGCGAACTGAGAGAAATTGTCTATGCTCGCAAAGGATAGACATATATTATATCAACTTCATAGTGTATGAAGTATGCCTCCCTTTCAGAAAATGACACTTTCTCGCAGTTCCGTCTTTAATGGTGACTTATTTTGTCTTCGATTGTACCCTTTTTCGGCCATTCCCAAAAATTTGTAATGTCTTATTATTAGGTCACATGCCTTCGATTCGATGCTTTGTCAAAGCCTTCAGTTGCGGAATGAGCTCCCTGCCAAAGTTTTCCAATCGAGGTACAGCATGGTCTTCAAAAGGGGCATTAAATGTTCTTGCTGGGTCAAAACGCGCGTGATTATCTGGTGTTGCAAATGTCCATAGGCGGCGGTACATTGTTTACCATCAGGCGAGCTGCCTGATTGTTTTCCAACGAATGGGTATAAAAATACTTTTATATTCGGACAGGAACGTTTTATTGCACAAAGTATAGGTATGTCAACAAAAATTTAAGTTGCAAAAAAAAAATGGTTTCGGATAAATCCCAGTATTGTAAACTAAAATGCCTTTACCGTAAACTGGCCCCTATGCTTCAATATATCTATTAACTGTCTACATCATTTAATGAATCAATTTCACACAGTTTTTTGGCTGGAAACTGGAATAAGCGAGACAGTTCTTATCCACATTTGGTGGAAAACAGGTTAGCGATTTTCAAGATATTTTTATTTTAAAATATTATTATGTCGGGGTAACTTAAACCTTTTACTAAAAGTATTTTCTGGAAAATATGCGTTGAATGCGCTGTCAGTACCAGGAAGGCAGCGCAAATCGTCGGTATTTGACGTCGGCATTAAAACAGCGAAATGTCAATATTTGCCGGCAGTACTCCGGCCCCTCTCGACAAACACCGGCTTTGTCGATCTGCCATTGTTGCACGACTGATTTGTCGCTTAGTTCACCTGCTTAGCGCCGTGACGAACCTCGGCTCGAAGCCCCAAGGGGTCGTCGAGACGTTAACGTTAAAACCAAGGGTTTGGAGCAGTATTGCTAAGCTGGTATGAAGTTAAACCATTTTAATTCTTAGAGCGTCCGCTTGGGTGCATGCAGCGAGTGCACGCCTATCGAACCAATAGTATGAGCCCGCACTCGGACCCGCTCGAGTTAGCGGACGTTCTCATACTATTTTACCCGCTCCGTGCGCCCGCGCGACTTAGCGGATTCACTTACTTTTCTTAAGTAGTAAACAACAATGTAACCTAACGTTACAGGTTTTGTTATAAATCACGTCTGCTTTTAACAGTCTCGACTGATTTTATTCCGGCCAAAAACGATGTCTAGGTAACAAAAAGTGAAATTTTAGGTTAGAATTTTGTTTTAATGATAAGACAAGTTACAACTATATGAACATAATATATCCATACTACTGCATTATCTTCACTCACAACGCTTTGCGATCTTCCAGATATGGTTAAACCAGAAACGATTGGTAACATATTTTGGAAATACCTAGGTAATTAAGAGACAATAAAAATTAATAACACCACAACGAACTCTGTGTAATTTTAATCAGAGCTCAAGACAAACTACTTAATATCTTAAAGCTAGATGTTATTGCGTTTGATTCTGTCATAACTTGATCTTAAAATGTATTTAACTAAGTTTAGGGTCATCCTCGCTATAACTACTAATAGCTACTTCCTAAATTCAAATAACGGATCGTTTTCTCTACCACCAGATTAATTACTTTGATTACTTTGGCTATGGAAAATCTGCTAAAATTAGAAGGTTGGTAAGTAAAACGATTCCTTTTAAATAATAAACAAGATTTCTAATGTGTATTAATATCTATTAATACATTAAACAGTAAAACGATAATTAGCCGTTCATAGCAAAAGATTGGAGAAGTGCAACCACGCCACGCAAGACGTTAACAATTTCCTCTTTTTAAATACTAGAAATGACAAAGGAAACAGTGCTTTACTGCCAAGTTATATATAAAAGAAAATGTTTATTTTGCATAAAGATCTAACAATGTATAGGTATATAAAGTTTCTATACCATTCGATAATAATCCTAATACTTTTTTCAATATTAGAACGCGACGTCAGTCATCCTTTTCACTCAAAGCGACATAAAATCTAAAGGTACGCCAACACCACGTGTGTTTGTTATAAAGGGCCACACTATTTCACGCTATACATTACGGGGGCCCATTGGGGACATTTCCCGCGGTAAAAACACTTGTAAACAGAAAAATATGCAAATCTTTGTTCTGGAGCACATCTATCACGGCGGGTCCCTCCCGCTGGGCTGTATAGCGGTATATAGCGGTGTGCTACGGCGTTGCCTACGCCTTAAGTTTAATAAAATAGAAAAAAAAAGTTGCTTAAAATTAGGCAGCGTAGAAATGTCTAAAATGAAAGCATGAAATAATCCAATTTCAATTATATTAGTGTAATATAAAGAAAGGGTTTCTTTTGTTTTGAAATACGAGTATGTGCGTCCATTACATATTTTTGTAAAGGCATAAAATGTTGAAAATTGTATTATGAGACTAATGAAAAGTAATAAATAATATTTTATGCAACTGTTGCACAATGAGGGGTCTTAAAACACGAGTGTGGTTTTATGAAACGAGCGTCAGCGAGTTTCATAATAGGATCACACGAGTGTTTTAAGACCTAATTATGTACAGTTGCATACATTACTTTATCTACACACATATCATAAGTACTCTATGATGGGTTCAGAAGCCATAGGGCAATGACCTGCATTGCTACTAGCTACTGGGGATAGGTACCTATAAAATAATGTAATAAACAATGAATTTGAACAAATATAGCACCAAATTAGAAAAATTCTCATAATAATATTGGTTGATATAATGCTGGTCATTGCCTACGGTTTCTGAACGCATTATAGTGCATTTATGATATATGTGTAAATAAGGAAAATTATTCACAGATTTACGCATCATGTTATCGCAATACTTCAGGATAGAACAGTGATATAGTTTAACCCAGTTACGGACAGACAACCATCGCATTAGTAGGGAATATTCCGGGTGCCATTTGTCACACTTCGGGCGCACGCGCACAAAGCGCGGCGCGGGACAAAGGTGCGATATTTTATTACCAACATCTGACCAGAGCAGAGGGGGGAAAATGCGGTAATTTTTCTTTCACTTTTTAAGGATTTTTTGTGACGATATTTTTTACGTGTTGGAAAATACGGCCGTATACTGAAGTGAAAGTTAGGCTTCTTTTGGATGCTGAACGTTTGATCTGATGGTTGATTGAAGCTTTGCAGCGTCCCCGCAGATTTGTGTTGGACTATTTCGCAGGTCATTGTAATATGAATCTAGTAGAGGCAGTGGTTTATCGTAACCAGTGGCTTTGACCAGATAGTTAATCTGAGTTTATCCCTATGGACGTCCTTCTCTTCTAAATTACAGAGAAAACAGTATTAAAATCCGTTGCGCGGTTTACAAGATGAAGGCGGCCGAACATGCACCATAAGGATTTAGGTCAGAGAGGAACGGATAGCGACTTTTTACTATATAATAAAGATAGACAAGGAGGGGTTACAACAATTCGTATTGTAAACACAACGATACTGTTGCCACTCTTACTTGCCTATTGTTGCTTTAACATTTATATGGTGTCCCTTACAAGCTCTTGGATTACTAGAATTTACTAGTATTGCCCTCTACAAACAAGTTGGTTGTACAGCAAAGTAGTTGATTGTACAACAAATTTGTCAGAATTTCTTTGCATAAAGCTGTTTTGACCGTAGATCCAGTTAATATTTCATTAGGACTGTCCGAAGAGCGAGACGCGGCGGCGCCGGCGCGGCTCGGCGGTGGCGTGAAATATCGCGGACACACCACGCTGGCGAGATAAGCGACGCGTGAGAACCTCCCGACGGCCGCACAAGACTTGCATTCCAGTAGGCCATTACAGAAATTGGGACGTATTGTATTTGTAAAAAAAACGATGATATTAATGACACAATTTAATTTTTGTACAGTCAAGGAAATTGAAACACGTACCACCGTAGAACCTAGTCGAAGAGACATACGCATGACATTTGTATGACATAGCCTAGCGTTTAACGCGTCGCGTCATTGCGATAGGGTTCTAAGGTGGTACGTGAATATATTTCCCCTACTGTACGTACTTAATAAAAATGAACCTTATCCAGTTGTTTTTGTTCTTTGGTTTCATCAATATTCCAAAAAAGAAAAAACAGATATTCAGTATCACCAAAAAGAAAAAAACACAAAAAATAAACTCACTGAATGCAATAATCGAGAGCCGTTCGAAAGTTTCTGAAATGTGAATCTCTAAGTGCAACAGCGACGGGCTCGACGCTGGGGCAGCGCCCTGTCTTGTTCTAGCGCGCTAGCTCGAGTGAGCGGGACAGTGCCTAGAAGTCGAGTTCGACTCTGATGCGCTTAAAGAATGACAGCTTAGCCCAAGGCATTTAAGAATGTTAAAGTCAAAACATTTGTATTAATTAAGATTAGGCTTACAGGAAGCATATATGAAGGTCGGAAAATTTTATACCAGTTTACAAATAATTGTATTGTAGGATCACTGGCTTGTCTCCGCTGTGCGAGTAATGTGCTGTAGTTTACCACTAATGCTCAAAACAGCCCGTGATTTACTCGGCGAGCATGCTCGGGCGCGGGCGCTTCGGCGGCGATCTGGAATGGACCGCTTAGGAACAACTTGCATAGATTACAAACCATTTAGGCATGTGGTATTAGTTGGTAGTATATATTTCTGGCAACTATCTAAACAAGTTTCGTATTTTAAGTATAAATGAAAAGTATAACCATTCCTTATGATAGATAGATAGATGGGTATTTTTATTTGCATATAATAACTAGGTACATCAAAGTCAAGTAAAAGTATGGCGGCAGTCGTGTATAAATTAGTGGTATTGGTTCGAGAAAATTATCTATCGGGCTGCGTATTTTCAAAAGCCTGTCTCATAAACTTGATAATATTCTCAAAACGGAAGATTAATTAATGGCCTTATTGTCTCTATTAAACAAAAGATATCGTCGGTTAATTTTCTGTAAGCGCTCCTTTGTTTAGTAGCGTCAATTACAGACATACAGAGAATGGCAAATTGTAACATATTTGATTGCTGTATTTGCGGGTTTACTACGCTGTTAAAAGTTAGAAAATAATAATTTCCAAATTACATCACAGCAATTTACATGTCAAATGCAATGACAAAGCAAAGAGGGATTATTCGACACGTAGCGTTTAAACCTGCACCCATCCCATCCCATCTGCTTAGTTCTTTTTTTTTATGAAATAGGAAGACAAACAAACAAGTGGGTCACCTGATGGTAAGTGATCACCACCGCCTATAGACATCCGCAACATCAAAGCGATTGCAGATGCGTTGCCAACCCAGAGGGCTAAGACATGTTCGTATTATTACATGTCACCAATCGTTACTTTTTATCCTTATTCGCTTACAACGGACTATTAATGATTTTTTTCAACCCCGTATATAGTTGAAAATGCTATAGTTGAACTCAAAAATCCGTTAAATATACATTTATCGGTAGTAGTACAATAGGTCGTTACCGAAAACGTATCCAATTGGAATTTCTCCCTTAGATATGCCAACAACCGATAATCCGCCTAGCGATAGTTGACCTCGAAAACAATTTATGTTATCGATAAAAAAGAGAATGAAAAAACATTTACTAAGTAGGCCGCCGCATAGGTTCTTTTATTTATATGTCATATTCTACCAGCGTCTGGGAAAATGAAGGGTTCTGCTGAGAAATGCCGATAGAAACTCAAAAGTTTGTTTTTCATTACAAAGAAATATACATTATTGTCCATGGTACGTAGTAAGATGACTGGGGTGACTGATAAAAATTGGGGCTAATTTGATCGTTTTAAAATCGTTATAAAATCAATGCAGTAGTTATTAAGCGAGATTTTGTCACACAGACAACTAGACAACCTGTAAAGAAATCAACTGTATTTAAAAAAGTAATTTTTTTTAAATCAAAAACCCAACTTCGTTAAAAGTAAATCAAAACTGAAAATACTAAAACAAGTCCATTAGTCTGAAGTTCTGTTAAGTAATGTTGCATACCTACACCATTGCAATAGTTTCATGAACTTCAACAGTCGGGACTCGGGACCCATTACCGGGAAGATTTGAGCCGGTCTAGATTATTTTTTGCGCTGCGCAGTCGGGTAAAAATACGATTAGTAATGATTAACGTGGCCTTGAAGCAACTTTTTAAAAGTCAAAGCCACCCTACTCGACCATTACTTTTGAATGCTTATGGTGGACAGCTTACTTAGACGCTACGTGCTCGTAGCATCGTAGATGGTCTACGAGAAATTCGTAGCTTGCTACGTCAGTCCTCTATATTTTTTTTTACAAGTTTCAGCCCGTTATGAGGGTTTCGTAGTAAAACTAGGAACCCTTATAGTTTCAGTATGTTCATCTATCTGTCTATCTATGTTGTAAATGAGAAACTTAAAATCAAATGGAATAATACCAATTATCAACCTTCAAATCAGAATTCCCTGAGCACCAAAAGACCCTGAGCCTGACAAAGGTATTAGAGAGAAGTAGAAACTCAGGACAAGTAATTATAAAAGTTCGTTTCCTTAATTGACCCGACTGGGAATTAAATCCAACTAAGTATTCACGTTTACACTATGAGCCTTGAATATCTAGCACGCGTCTTTATCTATAACTCAGCCATGCGAAGATGTTGGGATGATCTAGACGCATTATTTAATAAATAGCCAGAAATTCCCAAAGATAGCGGGAACTCGAAATCCGAGGGAGAGGCCTTTACTCAGCAAATAACATTGTAATTTTGATTTGTTTAAAAATGACACCTCGTTGAGTTTTATGCCGGTATCTTCTCCTCAGAGGTTTTTTCCGAACCGCTGGTAAATTTTATGACATTTATTACTGCTTCTGTAAGCCTAATGTGAGTAAAAACATTTTGACATTGACAGTGGGACTCGATTGCAGGCTAACAAAAAATTGTTTTAAACTAAAACGCAAATATAAAAGTCATATTCTCCTTTCCTTTCAGAATACGTTATTATTTTGTAAAGCAACACCTGAAATAGTAAGAAATCCACGTAATAACTGGACTGGCTATGTGTTTAGTGTCAATTGCACGTCTTTGTCACAATGTCTTCATTACAGCTAGTTACGGGCGCCGCGCTGTAAAATAACAGTTTTGTTACTTTATTATCATTGGTATGTCAATGGAAGACAGACAGACGACAAAATTATATGGCAAGTGTAAACGGTTTGCTGAATAAACGTAAGTATGGCTTGCTAAATGACTAGGGTGAGCTATAGTTTTGTTTAGCTTTGCACTTATATTTTGTTTGTAAAGTAATGAAATTTTTGCAACCGAAATTTCTTTCGATTTTATTTTTAAATGTTTTAACATTCAAATTAATAAATTAAAATTGTAATGACAACACAAAGAAAAATTAGGGCAATGGCAGGGCTTGAACCTGCGACATCAGCATTCCGTGCCTTGCGTTTGCCAGTTTCGCCACACTGTCTCTAAGGTTATTAAAGTAACGAGTTCAGAAAGGTAGAATAAAGGTAAAAATAAGTATCTGATACAGGAACGGTATTGAATTTTAACGGTTTCGTCGCTGATTTGGAGTTGTCATAAAAATGGCTTAAATTTAATGAGTGGATAACCTAAGTGCTTTGTGGCTTTGACGACGAAGCAAGAGCTTGCGGGTTAGATACTCGGTAAAATATTTGTATGTTAAACACGAAAAAGTGACAAACCTGTGAACCATTCCAACTGTCGCTTAAAAATTTAATTCGTTACAAACACTCATACCCCATCTTTTAGGAATTCCAAGATGGGCGGTCGCCGGTGCGTGTTATTAAAAAGCGCCGCGTCGCCGCCGCGTGCGCCGGTTCCCTCATCATTTATTTAGACGATCCGATTGTGTGCCGGCACTTAGCGCGTGGCACAAGTGGCTGCTAATAATGAACAATTGCTTTATTTGATTTAGTTTTTTAAACGCTGATGTCGATTGTTTCAAGCTTTACTTATTCAAAGCTGCCAGCTCTTTATAAATTTCTTCTGAATTAATGCCAGGAGTAATTTATAAATACTTACAAGAGCTGGCAGCTTTCTCGGACAAAAAATTAGTAGGTATAGTCATACAGAGAGAGAATTCTGCGAGCGTCTTCGGTACCATGCCTAAGGGGTCTAACTTTTTCGTCATATTTAGTTATAATTTTTGATTTCAATATGTTACGAGTATGTGTTACTTTTAGGATATTTTTAGTTGAGTTTAGTTTTATTTTAAATTAAGTACTTAGTTTTCTCTTGTAACTTACAATTAGCACATAATATTAAAGGTATACAGGCGAGACCTGGATCACAATAGATAAAATTTTGGATTTTTGGAAAAGAATCAAACGATAATTTGCAAGGAAGGATTGAATTAACAGGTATTGATGTGATTTAAAGAGAAGTAGTAGAGAAGTTGTAGTGGTAGAACCACACTGTAGCCATTTGTTGGTTGCAATATGAATGGGCTGGCTCGGTATGGAATAGCAGATTACTACTGCATTTCGTACGGTGAGTAAGAGACTCGGAGGCCCACTGAGAACGTAGGGATTAAAGACCGGCAACAGGTCAGCGATTCTTGTAGTTGCTGGTTCCCATTTGCAGCAGTGATCACTTCTCATCAGGTAAAGCATTTGCTCATGTTCCTCCCTTATCTAAAAAAAAACTGGTATTATCTGGAATTTCTGAGAACATCAGCATCGTCTGTTTGTCAAGTTTCATGAGTTGCCTTTTTAAGTGTGTTTTACTGCATCGCGTATCAGAAGGGGCGGCATCACTTGAACCGCCTCTCGTTCCAGACGGCGTGCTTTTAAAACTTAACCCTTATTTTCCCACTTTGAGCACTTTAAGGGATTACGGGGCTCCTGGGCGCCAACGCGTCTAACTTCCGTTTCAAACTTACACGGAATTTAACTAAGAATATGATGATTTTCTTCGCAGATTGACGGGGCACTTCACGACGTCGAAAAATGTTTACGTAGCCCTGAAGGGGAGCACCTACTTAGCAAATCTCCTTTCGAGTTACACGTCAGGTTATTATTGTAAAGTACTAATGCTTTTAGGTAGAAAATTCAACCGGAAAGATTGTATCTCGGGTCCTAAAAGCGAAAATTGCCTCAGATCTGGGTGTTGGTATATGCATAAGTCCAACGGGAGAATTGACGCGCCAGTAGAGATGAAAGCACAAATGAGATTGTCAAACATAACTGTAAAATTTGTCACATGTGATATTAATCTCTAAAAATGCGAGAACTGTGGGCCAGTTTCGTTGCTCAGTTTGAAAGGTTCATGTTTCCACATTAAACATTAATAATCAAATAATTAACTTACCTATACAGAATAAGGTATATAAAATATATATAAGGAGTCGCTTTCAGTCGTTTTCGCGGACGGTTGCTGGACACCCCGAAATTAGGTCACACGTCGCCGAAGTAACGTGCTAATTTTATTGTTTTGTTTTACAAATATGTATGTTAGTCTTTAAGTTATTTTTTCTATCAGCCTATGCAGCCTGAAATAAATGGTTCTATTCTATAAAGGCAAATTAGGTCACACGTCGCCGAAGTAACGTGCTAATTTTATTGTTTTGTTTTATAAATATGTATCTTAGTCTTTAAGTTATTTTTTCTATCAGCCTATGCAGCCTGAAATAAATGGTTCTATTCTATAAAGGCAAAGGCTTAAACCACCAGTTACGTAATTCATGTAGATTTTTACAAGTATTACGTACGGTATGATAAACAATAAAATTTGCATTAACAAATAGCAAGAGAAACTGGCTCGAGAGCAAAAAGCGAGCCTTTTGGCGGCGCAGTAGCATGTAGTACATTACTGAAAGTCGCCACAAAGGGAAAGTTGCGCGGCGCATTGTTTATCGCGGCCAGCGGAGTCGCGGCCAACTAGCCGCTGGAAGGAGCTATTATAACCCAAATTGGGAAAGAAGATTTGCGTATGCCGTTCGCTCCGTGTGCATGCTATTTAATTTAACTCTGACTAAGTTATGTTATCGTTATGTCTATATTAAGGCAAGGAGGCTGGTACAGGTGTTAAAACTAGTGGAGAATTTTCAAATGATTTCTTAACAGCACGGAACTCGTCTAACTCCCTTATTCATAAAAAAATAACAATATTTTTGAGCTAACAAATGTTTTGTCCCTTTTATTTGACAGATAAAGACGTAAAACATGTTAATTAACAAACGTTTACGAAGCGTTTATGAATAAGGGGGTAAATGTATAAATGAGTCAATAGCTTTTTGCAGGGTTCCTATTTTTCCTGCGTTTTCAACACCTTTTCTTCCTGCTGAAACCGTAAAGTTTTTAGGATTTTTAAAGATTGTCGTACAGAACCAAATTGGTTTTTGCATCATAAATATCGTAATTATCATAAGGGTTAGTTTTGTTTCAAGCTTTTCTGGAAAGTTTACCACCCTCTCGGTTAAATACGGATTACCTTATGTAAACCATATATTATGATTGTACTGGTTGGTTGGTGTCTTATGGTTATTGTACTCTAAATTTTTAATGACATATACAAAATATATTTTAAATGCTTTGATTTCGCCTTTGACGTTATTTGGTGCGTGGCGTCCCGAAGTATATTCACGATTTTTAATCCTCTTACAGAATTAACTTAAAGTCTGTTTTATTAATCCAGAGACTAAATTGACAGGTAACTTATATGGGTAATGTCAAACCCTTATGAGCGAAGCTGCAGAATATTTAAGGGAGTGTAAGTTGACCAGTGTAATTTGTTTTAAGCCATATGATAAATAAATAAATGTCAAATAATGTATGGGATGAAACGTCAATTAAGTCTCTGGGTTAAAAAACAGACCATAACAATTACTTCTTTTGCCACATCTAGCTGTGCTCTAGGTGCGCGGGCGCGTGTTTCGGGCAGCGAGGTGGGCGATAAATCGTGCGCTTTGTCCTCTTTCAGTCTGCTCCTGCTTTTTTACCGACGCCCAGGTGTGCTGGAATTATGCATTCAGCTGCATCCGCCACGATTAAATACGACACCGGAGGATGACTTATAGGGCTTGAAGTCGATCTATTTCCATCCCAAACTGGAACAAATTACAGTTTTACCAAAAATATATTGAGCATCGGTAGTATTCGTTTGCTCAGAGAAGCGCAGACCGGTTTCCGACAGTAGCCGAACGTGTGAATAATCCATATTGTACTTTATTTGCAAGCGCAACTGGCAGAGTATTGCTTGCTATGCATTCTTAGCTTTGTCCCGCTTACACAATTCGTACACTGTGGCGCACGGGCTGCCGCCATGTTGCTCCGAAATCGATAGACCAATAAAAGCGCAAGAGTTTAGCGCGCGTAAAATTCTACTTTATCATTGGTAGATCGAAATTTCTCGCGCTACTAAAATTGGTCTACTGCGCAGGTACATCGTGGCACAATATATTTTTCGTAATACTGTACCTTGCTACTCCGTGAAACTAGTGCTGTGCAAAACGGCTGCGTCTGTGTGACATAAATATATTTTTTGAATGGAAAAGTCTACTCTCCTCTGCTTCCACACGAAACAACATACATCTCACAGACTCAACTATAAACCTTAAAACCACCGCTATTAAACACTAAAACTTGCTCGTTTCGCCTATATAGAAGGCATCATCCGAATCAAATAATACTTGAACGAATAAAACAAACTGGAACAAATTACCTTGCTACTCCGCGAAACCAGTGCCGTGGTGCACCCACCCTCCTTCGCTTTGGCATATTATCAACTATAGTTGGTAATGTGGTGGTAACGGAATACTGAGGTTGCAGGTTCGAGTCCTGCCATTACCCTAGATTTTTTTGTGTTGTCATTAAAATTTTATAATTTTTAATGTTTAAAAATTAATCGAAAGTCGGCTACACAGAACGTGCAAATTTTGTATTGTTTCACTAAAAAGCTGTGAAATAACCATACAAGTGCCTTCCGCCGTGGCGCGTAGCAGCGTCGCAGCCAGACTGCGAGAGGCGCATCAATCTTTTACATCACAAAGAGCGCACTCCCCCGAGAATCCCAATAAAATGCGGCGCAAGCCTAGCATGGTGTGCTTGAGGAAAACTTTACATACTATAAAACATCTCAGTCTGCTCGTGACCACGGCCGCTGCAACGCGGCCGAAACGTCGAGGTAAATATAATATATATGAATTGAATTGATGTAAGCGGTTACTTCAATTTCATTTTTGATTTCGGGAAACTAAACCAGCTTACATCTATTTATAAGTTCAAAAATAGTATACAGTATCAATTTACGACATTTATGTTATCCCTAAAAACTGTACTTGCTATTTTTCCATACATTAGTGTATTAACGTTACAGCGTTTTCGCAGAGTAAAAATAAAATGTCAAATGCTGTAACCCACAAAAACATCTCTGCAGACAACTTTAGATAATACTCTTCACAAGAGAATCATAGCCTTAACAAAAATACACCTTTTCCCAAAGATTGGTAACTTAACGCCAAAAGGGTCAAAAGTTATGATTTTTTTGTAATTTTTAAAAAGTTTTTTGGCTCTGGTATAAAGTTTTCAAATTGTAGGTTACAGCAGTTATGCTTTCCAGCGTCGATATAAACAGTTTTTTATCGCGTTTAAGTCCCGATAAACGTAATAAGTAACTATAAATCATAGTCGCTCGGCTATTCCTTCTTGTCTGTCTCCATATCTTCGGCTGCTTACCCCTTTTAAACCACACAATGGATTTTGATACAGATTTTACTGCCATTTAGAGTGTTTTTTGCGGTAGGTTTTTATGTTACCTAATCGTAATTGTGCGAAGCCGGGACGGGGCACTAGTGATATATAATTTGACCCAATCAGTGTTATCATTTGGAACACCTTATCCTTTGAATAAGAGTACGATATGTTCTGTGATTTTACTAGAGTTGAAGATGCTCGAAAATGACTTTTTTGTTTTTTTTCTGAACCGGTATTTTTTAGGTTTTTATTTAGAAAAAAAGAAAAGTTACAATGATAAATTACAATTTATCGAATAAATCTTCGAAATAAACAACAGATATTAAAAAAAACGGGTGTATTTCAGGTTTTAACGCTAGAAGTGTCGACGAGCATTCAAATGTGTTGTTTTTACACATGCTAGTATTTAACTGAATCATCATCATCATCATCATTTCAGCCGAAAGACTTCCACTGCTGAACATAGGCCTCTCCCAAGGATCGCCACAGCGACCGGTCTTGTGCTGCTTGCATCCAGCGGGTTCCCGCAACGATCACCAGGTCATCGGTCCACCTTGTGGCGGGTCTACCTACGCTGCGTCTTCCGGTACGCGGTCGCCACTCGAGAACTCTATAAACGAATCAAATTTTACTGAATATGATTCGTTTACACCCAATTTCAAATATAAACCTGGGGTATTTGATACCTGGGGTATTTGATGTAAATTGTTAAAAAAGTGCACTTTCCAGTTTCGTTCGTGTCGTCGTTGCCCATTAGTTTTTAGTTTGTATTAGTTTAGTAATAGGAATCCTAAGGGTCCCACTGAAAATCAGCGTCTCGGTTTACCGAGGCAGTATGCTGAGTGGGGCCCTTTTTGATTCTGTTCAACGTAATGTTTTTTTTTATTCTGTCCGTGTTGCGTGTATTTGTATGCTTTATGTTGAATAGTTTTAAATAAATGATTTTTCTTTCTTTCTTTCTCGAAAATAAACAGAAATACCGAGTTCCTAGCTTTTCACCACTAGTTATACATAATACTTCTAATCGTGGCTATATTCCGTTCATTATACCAGTACGTTTTTAACATCTACAATTAAATTACACAAGTTTAAAGCCGATCGCTAGAAATAGTGAATACAATTGGTCTAATCGTAATTAGTAATAAATAACAGTATTTATTACTTCTTAAGTGTAGAATTAGACAACTTTCCTAATGCTGACTTTGTTTTATGTAAAAACGTGAGTAATATTGGCGGTTTAAATGATACTGGTATAATGAACGTATAGTATAGCATGCTAGGTGCGCGGTATAAGTGTTAGGTCGTTGTTCGTCATGCAATTCAATATTGCGATCGAATCACGTCACTACCGACGACAAAGGCTTACGATCTCCGTCGGCATACATCAGCTAGCAATACGGTGCTTTCATTTTTTTAGCAACCAATCATGGATAGTAAACCTGTAAAAATTAAGAATGCAATGGCCATAATGATAATGAATAATAAATATTACAGACTGACATACAAAAAAAACAATTAATACATTAAATAAATAAATATATATAATAGCAGTGTTATGGTTACTAGACAACGGATAAACATACTTACGAGTATATATAGATAAATACATACTTAAATACAAATAACATCCATGACTCAGGTACAAACATGCGTGTTCGTCACAAAAATATTTGCCCATAGGTACCAGGATTTGAACCCGGGACCTCTTGCACAGGAAGCAGACACATGTGCCACTGTGCCATACAGGTCGTCAAACACCTTAAACCACACACATTAAATACCTTATAGACTAACATACATATAAAACAAACTATTTTGGCGACAAAACGGCGTGCCGAAGCGTCGTCAATTCCGAGATCGTGTTCGCCATCGGCAAGGTGCCCCGGAACAGCCGGAACAAAACATCTTTCGGCGGGAAGGCTGAACAATAACAAAACAACAATAACAATTACAATAAATAACAATTATTTATAGGTATAGTCGACCAAGTAATTACTTGACCACTTTTGAACCTTATCTCTTTGTAACACGGTTGAAAAGTGGTCAAGCAATTTCTTGCTTGACTATACATTTATCAAAGATTTCCGTTACTGACTGCCAGCACATCCTAAGCAGCCTAAGATAAGAACAAGAACTTTAGAAGAGATGGCCCTTAGGGGTGTAGAAATGCATTAACAAGGATTTTTGGAAATTCTACCATTAACGGGTTAAAACTGGTGTAGAAGTTAGTATCTAATCCAACATTTAACAGGTGGCCGAAGCCGCCGTCTCAAAGTAGTTTATGATATTTATTCAATCTTTTCCAACAATCAAAATATTCGGCTTTCGATTGTGTGATGAAAGCTTTTTTAGAGTTCCGTACCTCAAAAGGAAAAACGGAACCCTCATGATCACTTTATTGTCTGTCTGTGTGCCTGTCAAGACCATTTTCCCAAGAACGCGTGGAGGTGTTGAGTTGAAATTAATATCAAATACTCAAGTCTGCAGTCTCTTAGAGCCGTGAAAAAATCTTACTTTTAAGTCAACGCAATCAAAAGATACGGCCGTTTATGCCGCATGTTTTATACATTCGCAAGACACTCAAGAACCTATGGAGTACTTCCCGCTGACTTAGAACTATGAAATATGGTAAGCATCAAGGTCTCACAGCACAAATAAAACACAAAAAAATATATTTTTTTGGTTTTACAAAGCAAAAATGCGACACCAGATGTTGTTGATGACGGAACCCTCGGTGCGCGACTCGCACTTGGCCAGTTTTTATTCCAGATTCCTATTCATAAGAATAGGAATCACGTATTACATATTTCGGATTTTAAGAATTCCAAATCTTTTGACTTTGCGATTTTAATATGCACGAACGATCAAAGTTACGGCTGTTATTTATTCCAAATCCTCTGGTTCCGATCTACTTAGAATTCCGAAATTGTCGCCCTTGGACATTTAAATTACGAATAAGCTACCGTTTGATTTTATGAAATTGTTATTTAGGCGCTTTCAGAATGTAGGTCGCGAACCCCGAAGGCCACATAACAATGCCAGGGCTTCGAGAAAGCATCAGTGGCTAGTACTGCCAGTATAAATAATAAACATCTGAACTCTCCTCTATCGTAAACTACTATATCGTCCCGGCGTGTCTAGTGACAACCAAAACATTGCGGGTGGTAGGAACTTGTGCAAGGCCCGTCCGGATCGCTACCACCATCTTGCTCACTAATCCTGCCGCCAAGCAGCAGCGCTTGCACTGTTGTTTTCCGGCATGGAGAGCAACACAACCGGTGTAATTACTAGCACAAGAGGTATTCCATCTTAGCCCTCTGGGTTGGCAACGCATCTGCAATCTCTTTGGTATTGCGGGTGTCTATACCAAGGTGACCCAATTTGCTTTTGCCTTCCTATTTCATTAAAAAAAATCTTTGCCATGGGAAGCCATTTTAAAAAAGCAAAATGTCAGAACAATAATTGCACATCCTTTAGCTCCATGTTGTTCTACATTATAAATATAAGTAGGTTCGCTATCTTATATACTACTAGCGACCTGGTTTCGTACGGGTCCAATGAGGATGCAATGAATATAAAAACTTTTCGTAAAAGAAGTCTAAACTACAGTGAAATTCGTGTCAAAATCCGTTGCGTGTTTTAGAAGGAGTAGGATATGGGGACGGACAGGAACGGATAGCGACTTTCTTTTGTTTGTTTGTTTGTTTATTTGTTTGTATGTAGGGGGTAATCTCTGAAACTAAAGAACCGTTTTCAAAAACTCTTTCACAAATAGAAAACTACACTATCCCTGACGGACATAGGCTACTCATTTTACGCGAACCAAGTCGCGAGCGTCCGCAAGTACTATGCAAAGATAAACTCTCGCTCGCTAATCCTGCCGCTAAGCAGCAGTGCTTGCACTGTTGTGTTCCGGCGTGGAGAGCAAGACAGCCGGTGTAATTAAGTACTGGCACAAGAGGTATTCCATCTTAGACCTCTGGGTTGGCAACGCATCTGCACTCTCTTTGTTGTTGCAGGTGTCTATAGGCGGTGGTGATCATTTACCATCAGATGACCCACCTGCTTGTTTGCCTTCCTATGTTGTACAAAAAAAAACAGGTTTAAAGAAAACAAAGCAGTATATTCAGTTGTAATTAGGATGGGTACATAACAACTTTCTGTAAAAAATAAATCTCTAAATAACAGTGAAAGCCTTATCAAAATCCGTTGCGTGCTTTAGAGGGAATAGGCGCCCGAAGATAATCAGGATTGACAGGAACGAATGGTGACTTTGTTTTCTACTAAATATTTGAAGAAGATAAGAAGTAGAATTTATTTAAGACACTACATTAAGAAGAAAAAAAACAACAGTAAACTCTACTCTACTTTGACGACCTGTATGGCACAGTGGCACATGTGTCTGCTTACTATGCAAGAGGTCCCGGTTTCAAATCCTGGTATGGGCAAATATTTGTGTGATGAATACAAATGTTTGTACCTGAGTCATTGATGTTATTTGTATTTAAGTATGTATTTATCTATATAAGTATGTATATCCGTTGCTTAGTACTCATAGTACAAGCTTTGCTTAGTTTGGGACTAGGTCAATTGGTGTAAATTGTCCCAAGATATTTATTTTTATTTTTTATTTTATTTACTCTTATTCTAAACTTAAAGATAAAAAATTTGTCCCATATCGCCGCCATAGGGAGGGTGCCCAGAAGGCTGGCAGCATTGCCACGTTGGATGGCATTGCTGAATCTTTGGGCAAAGTATTGCCCAGCCTTCTGGTCACGGGAGGCCACTATAAGGCGCGCCGATAAGTTGATTCCTTAATTAAACTTTTAGCCAAGTTTATGAAGAACCATGTCACACTACGAACGATGTGTAAAACTGGTGTCTCTGTTGGTTATATTTTGGTGTTTTAATTTCACCGCGGCAATAAAACGCGCGGGCGCAAACAGAGCGGAGCGAGCCTCGAGCAACTGCCGGCGGGGTGGGGGTACACAGAGAATTCACGGGAGAAAGCGAAAGTTTGGTAAAGTTTAATATTACAAAAAAAAAAAAATACTGACGATCCTTATACATATTGTAATTGGAGCTACAAACTTACCAAATTTAGGCAAACCTGACCATTGGAAATGTGTCAAAGTTGACGTTAATGATAAAAAAGGAATCCTTATGATGCCACTCCATCCGTCAGTCTGTTACACGTTTTACATTTAACAACTGATACTACTGATTTAAATATTACTTATTTACCTTAGAACAATTTTTTTTTATATTCTGTGCAATCGGAATCGAAACAGGAGTGATAAAAAAATCAAAATGAGACTCCTAATTGATTATCGTAATGAGTTAGCTTTATTTATTTATTAAACAGGAAATGTCTTTATTTTCCCGTAATTTTCGAGTCACGATAAAAAATGAAACAAGATACCACCAAAAAAGTTACACTAGCGAAGTCTCGAGAACCAGTTAGTGATCCCAGTTAACTGTCTTATCTATCAACCGTTTACAATTCAGTTGCGACAGTTAGCTAGAAAGGGGACGACGAATATGTCACTGCCGTGTTACACGACAGTTTACAATACAGTTAAGTACGACAGTTAGCTAGCAGGGGAATGATATAAGTGTGTCCACATCGAATTTGACAACAGTTCACAACAAAGTTACGACAGTTAGTTAGGAGGGAGACGATGAGCGTGTCACTGTCATATCTGACAACAGTTTACAAGACAGTTACGACAGCTAGTAGATAACAACAGGTTACAAAGCATGCACGACAGTTAGCCCTGTGCGCCCCGGCCCCGCCGCAGCGGCACGTCCGACACCTCCGAGTTTTGACTCGCGACAAATTAAATCAATTACGCCCGGCTTTGTCCGCTAATGCCCTCCATTTGTTCCGTAAAGCCGACTTTTTTATTTGCCTTTGTGCTCTAACAATGCCAATTTGGACTGTTTGTCCCCGGCTCATTCAGATAAATTTCAGAGATGTCACAATTAAGGTATGCAGGTCACACGGGATTCGGTGCTTAGGTTTGACCTCAATGGAAGTACAAATGATACGTAATGACAACATAAAGAATCTTTAACAAAGTTTAGAACTCGATGTAAATATTTTGTCATTATCTACACTAATATAATAAAGAGGTAAACTTTGTTTGTTTGTATGTAGGGGGTAATCACTGGAACTACTGAACTGATTTCAAAAAATCTTTCACAGATAGAAAGCTACACTATCCCTGACGGACATAGGCTACTAATTTCACGCGGACGAAGTGGCGCGCGTCCGCTAGTTATTTATATAGACACGATTGAGTTACAAAAAGATGTAAGTACATTTCTTTACTTTATCTCAATGCATGGAAGTGCTAAAGTGGATACATCTTTTTGTACCGTACATTACGATATTAAGTCCGTCCAGTGAACCTTAAGGAAAGCAGAAATCATTATGAGTTACCTTTTCAACGACCAATGTATGTATTCGTCACTATAGGTTAAACTCCAATGACGGAAATTATATAACCGTCAACGCGTATAACGTAAAGGTGACCTACGTATAGTCGACCAAGTAATTGCTTGACCACTTTTGAACCTTATCCCTCTGTAATACGGTCGAGAAGTGGTCAAGCAATTTCTTGGTCGACTATACATTCGCATAAGTTTGAACTTCGTTACTCACAAAAAAAGGCTTGGCGTGTGAATGCCAACTTTAATAAAAACCGAATGTAGAGGAATTAAAACAGCATATTTGTAAAAAGTAAAACCTTATTTTTATTACAATTGTTTATTTTTAAATCTATTTGAGGAAAACTCTGATCACAGTTTCAAATACCAAACATTTTTCACTTCGGCGTTTAAATGAAACGTTCCAAATCAAATGGAGGGCTTCCAAATAAAATAAAACAAAACATCAATTGTGAAGCGACGTGACAGAAGCTGCTTCCTCCGAAAAGGAAAAAGTCAAATGAAATCAATATAGAATGCGGCTGTTTTCGTTCATTCCACAGCCTAACTTAGATGAAGAGGCGATTAAAAAGTTAAACAACTTCGCAACTGAGTTACCTAGTTGCATAAAAATAGAATTGGAAAAATTCGAGGGGGGATACTGGCTCCATTATGCTGACTAAAGCAGCCTTAGAACGGTTTTAGGAAGATTTTATAAACGTCATATTATCAGCATTATGATGTTCACAATTTAAGGACAGTTTACAGTCTCGATAATTAGATTATAAACTAACGCCATTGTCAATTATATGTTGACATATATACAATCTGTTATGGCGGTTTTGTGACTTTTAGCAGGTCACCAAATGGTGACCCGTAAAAGGTAGTTTATGCATCGAGCAAATGCTGAATGCTAAAACCAAGTACATAGTTCTTATTAATTGTTTATTTATATTATCAGACCAAAGACCTAAGGCTCAAAGGCTAAGATCAGAGAGACCTTAAACCTTTTTACAATAATTTTTTTACCAAACAAGAACAATAGAAAAATTACAAACATTTACAAAATATGTGGCCAGTTACAATCTCACGTACATACGTTCGTTTATTCTATTAGAAAAAGCGCCTTACTTCTATGCGTGATACTTTAGATGACTTTTTGCATAATCAAATATTTTAAAAGACATTAGAAAATAATGCCTTCTTCCTATCTTATCAAGAGATGTAATATGTAGTATTTAAAAGCATCTAAATACTTTCTAAATAAAAGGTAGGCTAACTTCTATCTTAGTATTCTCATTAGTTATCCACAGAAGTTACATAAGCTTCGAGGTATTCAGCCGTCGACCGCTGACAACCGTTCCCGACAATTCCCGACTACTCCCGACCGTTCCCGACCGTTCCCGACCGACGTCGACGACAGCACTAACCGCAACTACGCCCGTTAAACATTTCGGTCCGGCCGGAATTAGGAGCAAAAAGGTAGACGGAAATAGTTCTTGTAATAAATGTTTTTTGTTAAACCTAAAAACTTCTCATGCTTAAAATAATGCAAATAGGCCGCATAGGCTCATGTACAAGTCTAATGCTACCAGCGTCTATGAAAATGGAAGATTCTGCTGAGAAGAAGCGCCGCAAAAACTCAGCAGCTCTTCCTTTTTTTCTTACCTTCTCAAAACAAAATTTATGTTTTGATCTAGTTTACCTCTTTTTTAATCTATGATACGGTGGTACTTATAATAACAAATCCTACAGTTGCTATGAATTAATAGTTAGTATTTTATGGTTTCAGTAATGCGGTCAGTAAGTACCGGAGTCAGACCGCAAAATACTTCCGAAAGGGGATTGAAATATTATTATACATTTTCCAATGGCATCAAGTTCGTTTGAGAGCTTTGGAAAGCATTCGGAAAATTATTGTTACTCGATAGAAGCCACAAACCAACAATATATTGACTAGTATATTGCGAAATTGATCTTGAAAGCAGATATTTGTACGATAATATTTTTGTTGCGAAGTTGGATATCAGTATCATAGCAAAACTGGTTTGCGAAACGTAAACAGTTGAATGTTATGTATTGAAGCAAATCGGCAAAGCTTCGTCGTAAACGAGATATCATTTTAAACACGGTAAAAATAATTCATTGATCCTTTGACATCCCCTTCGTCTCGATCAGAAATAAATAACTTAGTGTCACTGTTTTAGCATAATCTCATTAATCTCGAGGATCCAATACTGTTTCAAGATAACATCGGAGGAAGGAAATGAAGGAAGTAAGGAGGCAAGGACCCGCTGGCGCCGCTCTGGCTAGTCTCGGATCTAGTACATTAGCGTCTTTTACTGGGACTCGAACAGCTTTTATTAGTTGTTGAAGTGGTCCGACTTGACTTTTTGCCATAAAGATTGGCTCTGGTTTTTAGGAGTTACGTGGTTACGGCACTTTCATAGTTCAAGGGCATAATGCATTGTTTGTTACGACTGCAAAGATAACATTGTCTACGTTGAGTCACTACTTAGAATGAAGAATAAGTTTTATTGTTGAGGATCTATGTAACTCGGGTAGTTACATTAATTTGCTTAGGTATTAACTTGCATAATTATACCTTTAATATCGACAGGCCAAGGCAGAGGTATGGTTTATTTCTTTAGGTATTTAAAAAAAGGTAAACAAAATAAGTCACGTGACTCGGCAAATCAACCTATATATAGAGACTATACATCTCTAAGTTATTTAGACTAAGTATTTGATCAGGGACCACATACATCCCGATTCTAATTTCTTTGACCTGGGGACCCTATACATCTCTTGGTCAATCTGTACTAGTGCCAGTTCGTTCAATATGCTTAAAGCTTGCTGTGCTATTTATTATCTTTTTTTTTTTTTCACACTTTATGTGAACTATTGTTATGATTGTGTATATTGCTCTGTAATCTTGTTTTCAAAAGAGAAGAAAAAAAAGATAAACTGCTGAGTTTCTTGCGGCGTTTCTTCTCAGCAGATTCTTCCATTTTCCGAAGCGCTAGTAGATTCAGACATGTAAAAGAGCCTATATGGCCTACTTGCAAAATAAATTTTTCATTTTCATTTTCATTTTCATTTTCATTCATTTCAACCAATCAAATCAATCTTTTGGGTCTCCACAGATCCAAGAGATTGTTTTGATTGGTTGATTTGCCGAGTCACGTGGCTATTTTGTTTACCTTATTTAAGTACCTAAAGAAATAAACTATAGAGGGTTGATCTAAACGTATTCACAAATGACTAGCCAGCGATTGGTAAACATAGAGGTAATTGGAAATCCAAAGGATACGCCATTGCTCAGCAGTGAGACACTATTGCAGGCTAACCTACGAGTAAAGTAATTACTATAGTTTACTTATACGCACCTAGTTTCAGGACATCAGAGCCAAAGTTTGGATGTCCAATTCTGACCGAAACATTTTTTAAAACTGCTTTTTTGTTGCCCTCTTTCAGACCATCTAATCATTATACATATACAGGTATATCTCTCATTAATCAAGTCAGATTAACTTAAAAAGATTAAAATATTAAAGAATTACGATAAACGTATGTAAATATCCTTTAAAAAAAGTGGCAAAAAGTGATTTTGCAAAAAGTTTGACTTCCGACCTGTTGACAATGATGTCCAGTTTTTAAGTATCAACAGGTTAACGTATCTTACATCAATAGATTGATTACATTCATTTTACAATAGCCGACAGACTACTGACGTTCCGGATTGCATAGCCTGTTCGCCATATCACCAGCTAAGCATTCCTGTGTCGCTAGATTAACAGTTGTTACACTATTACGGGACAGTGGCCTTATAAAAGTAATTATATTAACTCACTACAGCCTACGGAGCCTTCCCGAGTCCCCCTAATAGGGATACGTCTCAAAAATCCGTCGGCAACCTAGTTAATTAACTTTTGAAAGCCTTATCCTCCTTTTATCTGCGCTGGAAGTTTCGATTCGTCCAATTCATCAAGCCGTCACATTTTTAGATTAGCAGCTGTGTAAAGGTCCCTTATCCGTTGATTACGGACTCAAATTATCTGACTGTAGGGGCAGTAAAGCACCTTATTGGATTAACGACAGCTTTGATCTCCTCCCGACGCTTTTAGACGTTTAAGGTAATAAAAAGTACGTAATTCTTTAAAGTCTTGTTAGTGAAGGGAAGTGAAATTTTTCCTAAATGGAAGCATATTGGGAGACGTAAACGAGTTTGTTGGAGTTTTTTGGCCTTGTTGGAGTTGGAATGAATTTCTGATGCGAATTTAGTGAAAAATTTTGTCTTTATCTGGTAGAAATTTAAATGTGTAATCAATACTAATGGAGCTATGTTATAATTAAACGATATACAGTGTTTCTATAACGAGATGAAATCGCTGAAGAGTAATCGGTTTCAAATAAATATTGTTCAAATGGTTACTTAAAAAGTGTTTTTATTCTGCTGCTAATTTTGTAAGTATGTACTTTTACCGGAGGTTTCGGCTTTACTACTTGTCAATCGGGATAAAAACTAGCCTATATGCTCTCCGGTCTTTTAACTATTCCTTTACAAAAAGTCAAGTTATTTTGACTCTCCGTCACGCCTTACAGAAAAAAAACTTTAACCATTCAAATATTTGATTTCTTTTTGTACAAATATTGCAACGCCTAAAACTAGCAAAATATGCTGATTTTGTTTGAATTGAACACCCAATTTAGCCTTTCTATTCTATTCTAAGCCTAGAGTCGTAGTTAAAATAACAAAGCAGAGTCCCGCATGGCCTTATTAAGCTTCAGCTAATGTCAACTAGGATAAAATGGCACAATCTGATGCACGGCGAATATCACATTGCGTGGCACCTGGCGGATAAGAAGCTGCGTGAACCTGACGCAGCGCATCGCAGAGCAGCGCAGCGCGTAAATTCATTTTAATAGACTCATTTTTTCACGCGTAGCAATACTGCAATAAATTGTTTTAAAATTTCGCGTTTTTCACACATATTTATTATGTTATCGGGACTTTAACGCGATAAAAATATATTGTTAATTTCTACTCGTTCTACTCGTGACCACGACCGTTGAAACATGGCCGAAACGTCGAGGTAAATTAACAATATATTTGTATCGCGTTAAAGTCCCGATAACGTTATAAATAGTAGAAAATGTATGAACCAGCCGTTATTTTTAAAGAAATTTGGCCACAACCATTGTGAAACGACCTCTACTATTTGAAATAAATTTTTGAACATTATAACGCAAAAAAAAATACTGTGTTCAACTTTCTCAAAAAAAATTACAGAATAGACATGCGACCATGCCACGACCAGGGGGTAATTATCTCACTCTTAAAATATTAATATATTATTTTACTAACTAAATATGGTTGCGTTAAACTTTTCGTCAGCGCTTCATTTCGCTCTTTTACGCTTGAATCTCTGTATTGATTCAAACCTTCATTACCAACGCATACTTGAGCACTCTACAGATATGCTATAGGCATTGTGATATTGTGGACACATTGGTTTATTAGACCCTGAAAGATCTCGACCGCATCCACGCGCAGAAAATCGTAGAAAATACACGAGCATGCGCTGCGCTCCGTCACGTATGCGCGATCTTTAACGGTGTTTGTTCGAACGCACCGCGCCCGCATCGGGTCGCGGTCGCATCGCCTAAACTGCTAACAAACAGACAAAATAGGTATTAGCGATAGATTAGGGGCATGCAAACGGATCAGATTGCGCTTTGGGAAAATATTTGTTGACTAAGCTTCTAACTGGAATATTGTAGGCCGATGTTAAATCCATTGTTTTTGTGTCATCAAAGTTGATGAAAGGCATCACAAAAGTGGCCCTGAAAGTAATAAAAATAATGAACCTATAAGCTTTGATAATAACAAAATAAGCATTGAAACATCGAATAGTTGGCTAAGTCACACAACTGCGCTAAAGCCTTAATTTTTTTTAGGAAAAACACATTATATGTATACAAATATGTATATATGTAAATATAATAAATAAAGTCGCTATCCTTCTCTGTCTATCCTTATATTTTCGGCTGCTTACTCCTTTTTTTTTCAATTTATTCAAGATAATTATTTTTACAATTTGAATAATACACAAGCAGCGAGCGAAAACCGAAAAAAGTTTATCTGTCAACCGAAATTTCTTTCGATTTTATTTTTAAATGTTTTTACATTCAAATTATTAAATTAAAATTGTAATGACAACACAAAGAAAAATCAGGGCAATAGCAGGACTTGAACCTGCAACATCAGCATTCCGTGCCTTGCGTTTGCCAGTTTCGCCACACTGCCTCTCGTTACTAATTTAGTTAGTTTTCGTTACTAATTTGCACTCTTGTGTAGCCTAGTCGGGTCGCCTAGTTATACTAATTTTACACAATAGCAAACAACGTGGCTATCCGTTCCTGTCTGTCCTTATGTTTTCGGCCGCTCACTCCTTTTAAACCACGCAACTGATTTTGATACGGTTTTCAGTATCATTTAGAGAATTTTTAACTAAATGTTTTTATGTAATTACGTCCTTATTGTACCCGTGGGAAGCTGGGGCGAGTCGCTAGTACATTGTATGTACTAACAGTAGGGCCGTGGGGCACCGGCTTAGAATAGTACCTCCCCATCTCTTCCCACGGGTGCCGTAAAAACCGGCTAAGGGATTTTCTTCTCCAGAAGGTGGGCAGCAGCGCCTTCTGCTCGACACGTAAATACTGCGCTCGCCAACCCGCTTGCCAAGCGTGGTGAGTATGGCAAAACCCCCCTATGGAGGAGGCCTATGTTCAATAGTGGACTTCTTGTGGCTGAGATGATGATGATGATGACTAACAGTAGCACAAAACAATCACACCCGCTTCCAAATACAGACTCATCTTTTGGCCTAGCTGCAACCCTAGCTGTAGGCAAACGATGCTTTTTGCTAATCAGGCATCTAACGGTTCTGCATTATGCTGCCCTGAATTATTGCCCTCGCATGCAAATGAGGGCTAATCTAAATGCAAATCTGCATCTACACAGTAATTACGATCAAGATACGCGGCTCCTGTGGCCGTTGCTATCAAAACCTTACTATGACTGGGTATTACGAATGCATTCACTTTACGAATGATGGCCGACTGGCTGTGCTGTGACTGCGACTTAATCGAAGACAAGACAAATACTCTTTATTGTAAACCACACGGAAAATAGTTCACAAAATCCACTTAATAATAATTTACAAAGTAAATTGGCGGTCTTATCGCTTAAGAACGATCTCTTCAAGATAACCAAGATCTAGATCTCTGATGTTTACATTTGGTTTTTTATGCGGTAAGGAAGCTTCTGTAAGAAAGCTTCTTGGTTTGATAAACCACTATAGACGACATTTATTTAATACAGCTAACACTTGATCTTTTTTTTGTACTAAAAAGGAGAATGGGCATTTTTGTATGGGCGCTGTCCCAACCCTTGTATACACTAGTGAGTAGTATGGACGTGTAATACTCGGTGTAAGGATCATCATAGGCCATGTTTCGAGAGTTGTAATTAATAATTGTTTTGTATGAAAAAATCGAAAAAAAAAACAGCTAATTAGACCTATGCTCACATTACGTTTTATACTCCTAGTGGTCTCAGGAATGCGTGGTTAAAATCTTTCGGCTATATCTCGAACATGATTTTACACATACTTTTGATACAACTGCTAGTACAAAGTGAGGTATAAAATGGGCTGTAACTTTTTCCCTGCAAACATTTCGGCTTTGCTGTCGTATAAAAAAATTAAGCTCTTGTGGAGAGCTTTCAAATAAGATATAGCACAACTGTATACAGCACTTGGGACAATTTGCCCATTCTTCTTTGCAGGAATTACTTAGGTATTAATTATGAATGAATGTTAATCAGCCGGGTATTTAGTAAACAGGAGTACGTGGTAAAATTCACGCGAACCGTCAATATTGTACTGTACACGTATCAACGACCGTACTCACATTATCAAGGCCGTGTCTGTCTAATGTCAAATTAGGGTTGAAATCCGTTACAACCCGAAGATTGGAAAGCCATAATTTAAAAAATACTCTTTAAGATTTCAATTAAGTTATACGCAAATAACTAGATAAGTAAAATAAAGTCAAGTGTAACAATGTCGGTTAATACATTTAAAGTCCAAAAATATGTACCAAAATTTGTTCGACATAATAAGGCCACAGCTACATATTTTTGAGTGATTTATGGTATAGTCGACCAAGAAAATGCTTGACCACTTTTCGCCCATATTACAAAGGGATAAGGTTCAAAAGTGGTCTAGCAATTTCTTGGTCGACTATACATATTTTTATACCTGACCATACAGTCCCCTTATGCATACAAAGAACTCTTCTAATCAATAGAAAAGCAACCATTAAGCCCGCAGGTGAAATATAGTAAAAAACGTAAATGCGAACATTAAAATTTCATTTACCTTTGTAACTGAACGAGTAATATGTATACGAGGATTTTTATGGTTTCCTTTTCAACTTGCCAGGGTATTTCACGGGGTGATAAATAGTAAAATACAATTGCGGAACCGCAATATAACTTGTTCATAACCAGAGTTTTTATTGTGAAAATACACTCAAAGGTTTATGAGAAATAAAATTCTCGTTTGTATGCACGCGGGAAGTCTTTTTAAAAATTTAAAAAGGTACACCTTCACGGTGGGTATTTATGGATATAGCGCACTAGAAAAATATTACCAAGGCTTTCTCGTTCCTCGGAAACTTCAGTATGTTCCTGTTTCCTTATTTAAGAGGGCTTCTTTGTTAAGTTTTAGAACTGTAAGACGAGGCTAGTGCTTTGTGTGATGGAGCCATGCATTTTAGAGCTTTGTAGCGTGTTTAACAAAGTCGTTAACTGGTTTGTAAGAAATGCCACTATGATTGATATTAATTTACATCGAATGTAGCATACGAGTCCTAGTTCTTAATTACTTTTTCAGTAATTATCTAAGTGTCATTAATTACCTGAGAGTTAGCTTTGTGGTGCTTTTTCTCAGCAGATTCTTTTATTTTCCGAAACCCTGTTAGAATCAAAATGGCAAAAAATGCAGTCTACTAGAAAACTTCTTTTTCATTTTATAATTAACATAATAAAAATGTGATTTGTATAAATCAACTTTAAATAGTTAAGATTGATTTTATTTTATTGAACTTTTGAGTGGACCTTTTTACCCGACTACGGTAAAGCCAAAAGGAAGGGTTATGTTTTTAACGAGTGTTTTCTGACCTTAGACTCGTAGCTCAAAACAAAGTTTTTTTTTTAATAGGAAGGCAAGGAAGCAAGTGCATCACCTGATGGTAAGTGATCACTAGCACCTAAAGATACCCGCAATACCAAGGAGATAGCAGATCGCTGTCAACCTAGAGGGCTAAGATGTAATACCTCTTGTGCCAGTAATTGCACCGGCTGTCTTGCTCTCCACGCCAGATTTGCTCAGATTGTACAGTCAAAGAATTAAATTTCCAACCCACCTAAGGTTCAATAGCAAATAGCAAACTGTCACCATAAGAGCTATAGAGTAAGACGTTAGTTTGACATATCGACCTTAATGCATTGCGAATGTCAGACGACATTTCAATGAAATGGGTAGGGAATTAACACGTTCATGTGCGCTACGTGATAAGACGTAAAAAAATGGTATATACGGTGCAACAGAACGTAAATAGCCGTCGAAATAAAAAAATTCAAACCTCATACAACGTGACTGAACGCTGAGCGCCCGTACTAAATTCTATCAGCTACGTCATCGTGCTACATTATGTCAAAAATTGGCACCACTAGTGCCACGCTATATCCAAGTTTACCCTCACTAAAGATGACTAGAGTGCACATACATGCAAGGACCTGTACAAATACTAACAACGTCCTATGACGTCGCTGCTGTTCCGCGAGTTGACGTTAAGAAACGTTCCTGTCAGATTTCGCGTTATTTTTACCCACGTTGTATCACAAAGTCTATAGATGTCGTTGCATTTTGTACGGGGAAGTACTGTGCGAAACAACGATATCCTAAAAAATCGGCAGCGAACGTGAACGTGTTAAGTTCCTTGACTGTACGTTATTATATGTTATTTGGTTTAGAATGGGTTAATTATTAGGCCACATGGTGTTATCGCATCTCACTCATACTTCACACGTCTAATTCGAGTAATTTTCGAGACCAACGGCCGGGAAAATACGGCGCGCCGCGGAGAGGCTTATGATATTACTGCGTATCAGTGCTCCTGCGATCTGCACAATTCAATCTGATTAGATTCGGAATAAAAGGATGTTGTTATTATGCGAGTTTACTACGATGCTTCAACGATATTAATTTTTATAGCGAGTCAGTCAGGCTGGGTCATGGAATAATTCTCAGACCGGTAATCCAGAATAATGGTCCGGTCGACCATCGTGAAACAGGAATTCTGGCCGAAAGGAGTCGCGTTCCGTCGTTTTCGCGGACGGTTGCTGGACACCCCGAAACTAGGTCACACATCGCCGAAGTAACGTGCTAATTTTAATGTTTTGTTTTATAATTATGTATGTTAGTCTGTAAGGTATTTTTTATGGGCCTATGCAGCCTAAAATAAATGGTTCTATTCTATAGTATACTCGTAAATACAGAAGCGTCTCTTCGAACAAAAACGGCGTTTAAGTACAAGAAATGTCCTGCTTATCGTAAACCTCGTATACATTCGCACGCGCAGCAACTCAATTGCGGCGCCCCCAGTGCAGAGGTACGCTGAATGGCTTGTAGCTTTGCGAAGTGCGCCAACCCTGGCTGGGTAAAAATTAAAAAACATTATACAGTTACCAAAATAATTAATATCACCTTAGTAAGGATTTCGAGCTTTTAACGATATCGCTTTAAGAGACAAGTTCACCTTTGTACCAGATCTGTATTGTTCTGTGTATTTGTAACTGTTTATGTATAGTCGACCAAGAAATTGCTTGACCACTTTTCGACCGTATTACAAAGGGATAAGGTGTAAAAGTGGTCAAGCAATTATTTGGTCGACTATACAATAAACAGTCTTCAAACATGTACCTACATACATACATAAGTTGCTAACCTGATATGAATCGTTGAAAACGGTTAGTCACTGTACTGACTTAATGACTCACTCAGATTGAGACAAAAGTAGAAAATGACGTAACTCGACTAAAGGATTTTTTTAACTAGGGTCCTGGAAACGCATGCGCTACAAACTAGTAAGCGATCGCCTATAAGGTTTATAATACTAGACGTATCGCAGGTTGATTCGATTAAGAACTCAATGAGCTACAGGCTACAAGTACATAAATAATCCCTTTAATCCGATTGGTTCTGAAGGATCGATACTTTAGCTTTATGCAATTTAAAACTACTAGTTATCCCTGACATCCTTTATCGATGGGAAAGGAGAGAAACAGGCATACGATAAACTTAATGGGAAGTATTCACCACCGTCTCAGGGAACCGCGCACTAAGAGAATCGCTGATCCATTGTCAGCCTTTAAGTCCCCAGTGGGCCTCTAAATTCTAAGCTTCACGCCGGTATTTTGTAAGCCTGTGGTGCTACCCTGGTCATGCCAGCCCATTCATTCTCCAACTAACTACAGTAACACTCTACCGCTATTGACCAGCACTCCCACAATTTCTGTCGAAAGAAGTTCATATCCTTCTTGGATGTTTTAATTTCATGCTGTAAAAATGTTGTTAAGACAGCCATTCCAAGTTCTAAAGGCAAAAGGATTTGTTTCCTACGATTAAACCAGTATTACAACGCTTTTATTTATGGTAAAGAAAATTGTGCAGTAAGCGTGAAGTGGAAAAGGATGGGCAAATATATTGAACGTTGTATCAAACCGGCTTAATAAGACCCTGCCGTAATAAGGCCACCACTACATATTTTTGAATCGTTTGAATCTTTACATAAATATATGAATATGAATACATAGTTTGTACTTGACCGTACTTGTTAAGGTGGCAGCGATAAAATAGATCAATCTCTGACGAAAGCAGTCTCAATTAGTACGTTTCAACAAATTCCGGGTAATGCTGTCGTGTCCCGACCCCTACGGTCGCACGCCACTCGATCGCTTCCGCCATTACAATTCGGACAGTTCTTAGCATTCTGAGTCCGAATACAACACCACAATGTACTACATGTATATACAGGCTCGATTACATCGTGCTACATGGCGGCATGTCGCATGCAACTCCTTCGAATATTTAGCGCGACATAGGAAATGCGAAGCATAGACATTAATGTTAAAAGAAAAACAAATTGGTTGTTGCTTCGAAAAAAATATTTAGTAAGGTCTGTGGACCGATGCAGAGGGAAGAAGAAGAGAGAAACCAACTTATGTCAGAGGCCAAGACCTACTTTGGGCCACTCAGTCCGCGATGTAAGCAAGATGTTAGCAAGCAAGTAAGTAGTAGACTGCGTATATATAATAATATAGGTAGTCTACGAGTATATAGGTGTTTTCATCTTAAAGCTTAAAGTTTCAACCCACAGACTCACTAAAACCAAGTCGTTCCTGGAACACTGCGTACGAAGCTATGACAAAATTCCAAACAATATTACTGAACAAAAAGATACAACATTCAAATTTATTGTCGCGACGACATTCATTTCTCGGCGATGTGATGAAATTATTATATCTTGGACAGGATTGTTTGCAATAATCACGTCTTTAATCAGGGATCCTTGGCTCCAAATCAAACCTGTGTTACGATGTAAAAATGCATGGTAACTATGTTTTTATTTTCTTTGAATGTTATTACCTTATTCAGTTTTTTGGTTGTGTCTTCTCATCAGAAGTTATGGACCGGTGCTAAATTTCGACGTGCTACTTGTATGGATTAACAACAAAGATACAGAAGTGTATTTTTTGAATCTCACCAGCTGACTAGAGCTCACCAAAATGGCCGAATCTCTTTGAAAAACAGCTATTTTGGTGAGCTTTAGTTACCCGTTGAGATTCAAATGCAATTTTTGAATCTTACCAGGTGACTCAAGTTCACCGAAATGGCCGCATTTCTATGAAAAACGGCCATTTTAGCAAGCTTTAGTCACCCGGTGAGATTCAAAAATCGCACTCCAGGGGGCTTAAAGTACCGTGAACCGCTTCAATAAGAGTATGGTAAGACCGTGCCTGTTTTGGTGGCTCCACATGGCAGATCTGAATAAAGATTTTTTTTATATAATAGGAAGGCAAACAAGCAAGTAGGTCACCTGAAGGAAAGTGGTCACCACCGCCTATGGACACCGGCAACACCAAGGATTTGTATTGCAAATGCGTATGGATATTTTTACTTTGCCGTTTGAAAGTTAAAGCGTCATGCCGCAATCGTAGCCTGCGTCCAGCAGCACATTGTGGCAGGAGGGGGCTTTTGCAGTTCGATGTGCAGTCACTCAAATTGGAGTCGGCGTGATGACGTCACGTGACGCCACGGACGTCACTGCACCTCGTTAGGCGCGACTGACTGACTCACTCACTGACTCGTGCGCTGTGCGTGCTCGCCAAAAGCACTGCGGGAGGTCTGTCTGTTGTTCTGCGCAAAAAACTTTTTATTATTTTACGCATTGTTTTCGGTTAGTCATAAAAAAATACGGCACACTTTTAGGTTTGATTAAGTTAATCAAGTTAAATATCTGCCGTGGTTAGAAGAAGAAATGTACTTCTTGCCTTTGTTACGATTTTCAATTTTGTATCCCCTTATTCTTCGAAAATACACTCAAATTACTAAGAATTAAGTACATTTTATTCAAATGCCTCATAGTATGGTAGAAAGAAGCTTAAAGTCTCAAGTGCCTACGTTCTCCGAAATACGCGGAGGGGGTCCTCCACTGGGCATATGTGTAACATAACTGTAACACAATTTTTTTTTATTTACTTTGCAAGCGGATGATTTAGAGGGGGGTTATAACCCTTTGGATCTCCCCACTCCTCTCAGCCGCTAAGGTAGAGCCTCAAAACATAGAAGAGAACTGATTTAAGTAGCCATTATCTTGGCCCACTGTTGGGCATACATTGATTTATGTATATATAACACAGATCCATAACTGATGTTGGCATTGCTATGCTGACCGCATGCTAAGCAGAGGCCGTTGCAGCTCTACAAAGTTGTCAAGTGTTTGCAATTTCTTTATTTTTCTTTGTTTTAGTCTGTGTTTTTTGTCATACAATAAATACAATACGTAAGCTGAGGTAATGGTTTTTCTTGCTCCTTTCTTGCATGTATCGGGTAACACCGACGGTTAATTTAATTAGTTCCCAACATGCTTTAGGTGTATGTACGTATACGTGTATTATAAAGGAATGCTATTACTTTTTCATACTGTAAAAGCTGGCATAAAACTGAACATGAATCTCAGACCGTATCTAATCTGCCGACCTGTCGTCGCAATTTTTTCGCTCCACTTGTTTAATTCACAAGTCAAAGGCCGAATTTCGTCGGAATGCCGTCCCTTGCCACCCATTCTAACGAAGAAAGAAATTCCCAGTAATTACTCTGACTGAATGTTCCTGTCGCACTTCAATCAACGATTGATTATTTTTCTAGAATATTTGAATGTAAATTGTAATTGTTTTTCGCCAGAGAAATTATTTTTTTGTTGACTGGAAGTTTAATGGTTCCATTTATAAAATGTAAATTTATACAAATTCAAGAATTTATTCTGAAAAAATTACTTGCTGCCCTAATTATTAGAACAAAAAAGAATAGATTGGTTTATTTGATAAAACATGGGTCATTATAACATATTTAAAAGTAACAAATGATTACTGTAGACTAGAAGGCTCGAAAGGCTGAAGGGCTCGAAACGTCGGGAATTAGATTCGTTACAATACACGCAATATAAACAGTTTAAATTGTTGTATTTCAATGTCTACAACTCGCGAAAACATAAGAAAATACTACTGTAGACAAATTTAATTAATAAATTAATGCTGTTTTGATTGCCCTAAATTACTTTTTCTATTGGTTTATTATTTACTTTGCAAATTATGTGACGCTGACTCTAGAATATTCTAGCGCAAGCGGCGTTTCACTTCATAATACGACGTTGCAACTTATGCAGAGCTTTGCTTCATCTTCGCGTACAATATAACTCGCAACTTGTCAGAAGCTCTGCGTGATACTCAAGCTTTTACACTAACAAAAGACTGTCACACGAGACTCACGAATACTATCCTTACTCCAAGCTTTTAAGGCTAAAAAGGTTTTGCGTACTCGTATACTGTAAATGCGAGAGTAGGGTTATGAAATGAAAAATTTAATACGTTCTAAATTATTTTTAGGGTTCCTTCAAAGCAGTTTGCTAAGTGAAGTCATTTGTGACAGTATCTGCAGAATTTTAAATTATCTTGGAAACTTTTTTGGGAGAAGAAAATGACTGGAATTAATAAGATAATAAAATTACTTAAATATGTATATACAACTTCTGTAGCTCTTTGTGATGATGTTTTGGTGACAGTTAAATGTCGTATTTTTTGGAAAGGATGTTAATGAAAAATTTTGTTGCCATGTGATCAAAATCAACTGTCAAGTTAGTATACTAACTGTTTCAGCCCTTAGTCTTAATCTCTCTTCGTCTTTATGTCATCTTTTCACAAGAAAACCACTAAGCCGATTTTGATACAATTTGGCAAGATTATTTGCATATTCAGGAAGGATGTAAGACCTTAGACTTACAAATATAAAAAAATATCAAAAAAAAATATTTCGGACAACAGACATCCACATGGGTTAGTAAATATGTACGCATGTATACTGTTTATTCTATATAAGGTTAAACAACAACAAATTACAAAAAATCTACAACATGAACAAAGACAAACTTATTACACTTATAACACTTTTTTAGAAACAAAAATAAATTATATTACTTTTTTTTACATTTAAGAGATTTCTTCCAGTAAACCTTTCCGCAATTCACAAGAAATTAGAAAATAAAAGTCTACGGAACCTGCATTTACAACAAGTGGTCTAAAGCTCTCTTCAAAAGACGAGAGTATCTCGCGTTTGAACGCATCAATGGATCCAAAAGCGTCATTCGCGCTACTCTTTTGACATGCGATCTTATCGCGATCACAGCGCTTGTTATCACGACACGTGTCCGACACGTGCTTAATCGCCGAGTGTCCTAATTGATAATAATTTGGCCCCCATTTGTCCCCCCTTAGTAGTTATTTTAGGGGCTAAAGAATCGTGTTCTAATTGCCGCTCTATAATTATTTATTTTCCGTGTTTTATTAATCAGCTTTTTATTTCAACAACCATAAATACGGAGGAGTTTGTAGAATTAGATTCTCTTTGTTTCCTTGGAAACTGTGTTACTGATCGATAGATAGATGTTGATAATAATTTTGTACGTTTTTGCGTCTTGTAGACATTGAATTAAAACCATTTCAACGGTTTTCATCGCGTAATCTACGATTAACCTAATTCCTGACGTCTCGATCCTTTTCAGGTGTTATCTTAGACAGCAACCTGATAAAATAGTTTAAAATTCAAACTACGTAGTTTTAAATTAAAAAAAAAAAGAAATTGATCCAGAGGGTTTCGAAAAAATAATATAGATACATATATAACAAATCTCTTGTGGGTTGAGTTTAATTGATCAATTAACTACTTCGTATTCAATAAAAGACAGTGTACTTCACACCCACTAAGAAATATATTAATATGTGTCAAATTTCAAGTCCCTACTGGGGTTTAGGTTTTGTTTTGCCTGTCAGATTTTTACCTCAAATATAGAGTATGTAATGAACCACATTTTAAGGTTAAAATCTCATTTAAGAATGTGACTATTCTAGTTCTTTCCGTGTACCCTTCATGGTTTAAAAACAACAAAGCGTTACGCAATCTTATAGTTTATTTCTTTAAGTATTTAAAATAAAGCACTAAAAAGTCACGTGACTCGGAAAATGAACCAATCAAATCAATCTTTTGGGTCTCCACAGATCCACGTGACGTGACTTTTTTGTTTGCCTTATTTTAAGTACCTAAAGAAATAAACTATATGTACGTATACTTAACGTCTTAGCGACATATTCAATAAGCTGCTCAAAGGTTTCAAATTGAATTTCCTGGAGCCTATAAAGTCGTCCATATAAATTATTTATCAACAGTAAGTCCGTTTTCACATTTCGCAGGCCGCAGCGTTTCTTTCGGTCCGAATAGGATTTCCATCGGCGGCACAAATCTGGCCAGCCATCTGTGCCCGAATCTTCGATTGGAACACACGGCCGGGGAGGATGACAATCGTTTTTAAAGCAAAAATGAACTGTCTGTTTTACGACAGATAAATTTATAAATTAAATTTAAAATGCTATATAATTAATGACAACACAAAGAAAAATTAGGGTAATGGCAGAGATGTTAGAAACGCCCGAACACTGGCGTAATAAGGCCGCCTACACATATTTTTGAACCGTTTGATACGATACACAAATATTTTTACATTGGCCGGCCAGATACAATGGAGGAGCTCATATAAATAATAGTAAAGTCTTCAGATTCTACCTTTCAACTTTCATATTGTTATGTACCCCATTATAAATTTCTGCGGGTGGTAGGACCTTATGCAAGGTCCGTCCGGATCGCTACCACCGTCTTGCTCGCTAATCCTGCCGCTAAGCAGCAGTGCTTGCACTGTTGTGTTCCGGCGTGGAGAGCAAGACAGCCGGTGTAATTACTGGCACAAGAGGTATTCCATCTTAGCCCTCTGGGTTGGCAACGCATCTGCACTCTCTTTGTTGTTGCAGGTGTCTATAGGCGGTGGTGATCACTTACCATCAGGTGACCCACTTGCTTGTTTGCCTTCCTATGTTGTATAAAAAAAAACCACTTGGTTTAGGCTTAGCTAAGTTTGGGCAAATTTCAAGCTCAATATTTTCGCACGTATTTTTAAGTCGAGAAATGCCCGACATGTTTCGGACCAGTCCGTGGTCCGAAACGTGTCAGGTCGTCGTCGCTCCACCGCCGCGGGGGCTCACGATTAAGGACCACGGACTGGTCCGAAACATGTCGGGCAATTTTGAATAGTCTCACGGCAGTTTTATGTTAAAAATTCAAAATTTTATCCTCCAATTAGTTTCAAAAAAGCCCTAACGCGTTTATCAGTCCTCAGATCTCTATGTCCCTCGTATTAAAGGTCGTTAAAATTCAATTGTTGCGGCCGCCGCGGGGTCCATCTCTCGGAACCCCCCTATTGATGTAATAAGTCCATTGAGGACGCATAATTGCAAATCATTTGTGGGTTTTGTCGTCAGCGAGGGGGGGAACAATGACGTAGTGAAATTCAAATGTTGTAATAAACTTAGGCGCTATTTTGAGGACTCTTATATTGATCCCCGTGTTGTTAGCAAGTTTTTAATGTGAGTGTGCCTTGTCGAAGCGACGGGAGATTTACGAGCTGGTCGTATTTGGCTCAGCTCGTTGGCACTACTGTGCAGCGTGCAGCGTAGCAATAGAACCCTTTCGCCTGATGCTGATCTAGAGCCATTATTTTATTTGTAGTTAGTGTTTTAAAGCTTAGTAGTATTAATGTTATGTTGCATCATTTTATCGTAAATTAATGTCATGCGAGGTTAAAAGTTCAAGGTTTGTAAGGCTTTTTACAGCTGGATGTACATTAGTTGCTTTATGCTTCTAGCTGTATAGAGCTTTGTAGTTTGAATGAAACTTGAAAATAACCTACGTCGTGGCAATTAGAATTTTATATTTTTTTTATACAACATAGGAAGGCAAACAAGTGGGTCACCTGATGGTAAGTGATCACCACCGCCTATAGACACCTGCAACAACAAAGAGAGTGCAGATGCGTTGCCAACCCAGAGGGCTAAGATGGAATACCTCTTGTGCCAGTAATTACACCGGCAGTCTTGCTCTCCACGCCGGAACACAACAGTACAAGCACTGCTGTTTAGCGGCAGGATTAGCGAGCAGGATGGTGGTAGCGATCCGGACGGACCTTGCACAAGGTCCTAGCACCCGCAAAATGCGTTTAGTATTTACTCTTTTAGGGACTGCGACATGATTGTGCTTCTTGTAGGTAAACGCTCTGTAAGCATTGAGTAGACGGAAGAACTGAAATATTTGTCTTTTTCTATAATGAAGGGACGGCAAATACACATTAGTAGCAGTTTCCAAGTAAACTCAAAGGGTCCTTTTACTTGTGTTTTACAACTAACTACTAAAAGATGTTTTTACATATAATAGATGTTCAGTTGCGTTACTTGTAATAAAATAAGTCATAACAGCAGAGCCCTCAGTGAAGGGAATAAGATCGTTACGTAGACATTTTATTGTCAGCACTATTTAATGACCGGGTGTAACGACTCATGCAGATTTCACGAGATCGCTCAATTGGGACAAACGTTACACGAATTGAAATCTCATTTTAGTAGATACTTTATTTGAGTACTTAAAACGCAATGAGGCGTTGGTCGTCGGACGACAGGTTTTGGTCATAATTGAATTAGTCATAACGAGCTTTAGTTAAATAAAGATTTTTGTCTAAACTTATAAAGTATAGGGATGTTTCGGGTTTTGAAAAATACAATAACATTATACCAAAAAATAATTAATAATAAATAATAAAAAATAATAATTATTAATAATTAATAAATTAATTTTAAATTTAATTTAATTTAATTTTAATTATATTGTAATACTTATACTTAACTTAATGCTAAAGATTTCTATGGGTTAATACCTAAATAAAGAATTATTTAATTTTATTTATTTATTTATTTATTTATACTATATTAATGGTACTCTATGACAACGACTTGGCATATAGTTCTCTGAGTTAATAACTTTCTTAAAGCGTCAGATAGTTATTGGAGGGCGTCGGGATTAAGCAGTGGACTTAGAACCAACATTAAGTAGGATTAAGAGATTAATAATAGTCAAAATAGTTTTCGCATCCGGCCTAGTTTAAGATGTCTAGATATATTTTCTAAAGATATGGAACCAACACACTACGCTTATAATTACAATTGTAGCATATACTTACTAAAACTAACTGACTTTTATAAACGTCCGTAAGCTCAAATCTGCGACCAAATTTTAGTAACTCGGTTCAATTTTTTTTTTTGCGAAATTTTCAAACGCAAGACACGGATGATGAGGTAGCAGGTTCAAGTCCTGCCATTACTCTAGATATTTATTTGTATTGTCATGCATGGAATAGGTAGCATTTAAATTAAAAAGTAGAATGTTTAACAGTTTTGTTATTACTACCTGATTGTTGATTATTTGTTGTAAAACCCAGTCCTACATCACAACCCAGACTATACATCTCTAAGTTATTTAGACTAAGTATTTGATCAGGGATACATCCCGATTCTAATTTCTTTGACCTGGGGACCCTATACATCTCTTGGTCAATCTGTACTAGTGCCAGTTCGTTCAATATGCTTAAAGCTTGCTGTGCTATTTATTATCTTTTTTTTGCTCTGTAATCTTGTTTTGAAAAGAGAAGAAAAAAAAAGATAAACTGCTGAGTTTCTTGCGGCGTTTCTTCTCAGCAGATTCTTCCATTTTCCGAAGCGCTAGTAGATTCAGACATGTAAAAGAGCCTATATGGCCTACTTGCAAAATAAATTTTTCATTTTCATTTTCATTTTTAGTCCTACGGGATCCACAAGACAATGCCTCCTGTTTAGCGATGCATGATCCACTATTTTTGTGACATTTTCCTCATTGCGATGAGTCATCGCGCCCCCGAACTTAGGTCAATGTCATGTGATACATCCTCATACATAGGCAACACGGCCAATTTAAACAGACCCTTTAGAAGGAAACCTCGATTCATTCTGTGAGGTCTATTCTAACTGGTTGATTGCATATAGGAAGCACACCAAAGTTACAAAGGTAAGGCTAGAAATTCGATTTGCTCGTATTTGTACTAGTATAAGGTAGAGATGAGAATGCGTTTCGTTTTTCTGTGAATTGAATAAAAGTGGTCAGCAAGTATACCTAATGGGGACGACGAGTCTTCGGTATTTGGGGTGGATTTGGATTCGTGACACTTTGTTTAGCGTCATTGAGTGCGAATGAGTGTTTTAGTGTGCGGATTTAGAAAGAAATCTTAGTGCTGATGTCATGACGAGAGGTTGGGAGAAAGGGATATGACGACAGCGAAACGAAGGTTTTATTTTTGTTTGCTTGGCTTTATGACTGATCACTTTATAGATCCTGATGATAAAGTTACGTTTTAAATTTTGCTTTTTTAAATTATGTTGACTGATAGGATTATACAACTACTTGGTAAGTGCAGTAGACAGACTGGCAAATAGTCACCATGGAGATAGTAAGATGATTTAGGAATAATATCTTCTTAACGATTTCGGCCATGGTGACCACTTCAATTAGGTATACCAAAAGATTAGCCTGACTGATAGAACAACATTAGGAGTTGTGGAAATCTTAATATGTTGCCTTCACCCGTCAGTGGGACGAAGAACTGGGTATAAAAACAAACTGACAAAATGTAGGTATATACATGACTTTACAGTAAAATAAATGTACAATATATATATAAATATAACTTTACTTTTCTCTAGCCAAAAGCTGAAGCTAAACTGTGCTGAAGCTAGAATGTGATGAACCTGATTACCCATAATATATGTACAAAGGTTAACTAGAAGAGATCCTTTGATCAGATTTTGCCTATTTACTGATTATACCTTTTTTTTTATCAATTATGGTTTTGTACAATAAAGAATTCATATACATGTCAACGACGTGACAGATTTATAAAAAAATGAATCATTTATGACGTTAAGTTAAGTGTCAGGGATGTGACAAAATTGGTAACCCGATACTTTCGCACCCTCAGCGTTCGGCAGGGGTGGGTACTGCGACAATTATCCAGGGATTTTGATAATTTCCAGGGCTTAACCTCATTTGTTGGACGTTGAGACGTGTTAGTTTAACTTTGATCTTACCTAAAGCTGTCGTAATAAATTCTTGTACACTTTGTACTTACTTATAAATAAATATATTACGTGAAAGTTGTGAACGTTCAAATCGAAAACTAGATCTAAAGTTTACTTTGATACTTTGATGATTTTCGAGTTGCTATTCTTAAGTGGGTAATTAAAACACATTCAGTCAGAAAACTTGATTTGACCTTAACATAGTACGATCATGTGAAAAATTATTCAAAAAAAATGATTAATAAAATATGTATGCACATGAGCTTTGCTGCTAATTACAAAACAAACTAACACTACGGTATTAGTTTTAAAATGGAACCCTGACACTATGTAGAACCGTGTCTAATTCACATATAAATAAAACAGTAAAAGACTTCTTACGATTTGATTTAACTATAACATCATTTTGACATAGTTTCAACAAAATGGAACATGATTCAATATTTTATCCTTGTTTTTACACTTTGCCGTACAGCGGCAAATTTTTAAAAGTCGCCTTTCCAACAAAGTTGCGTGACCAAAATGGAGATATGCTCTACTCTACGTTAACCAAACCTAAACTATCAACTGCAACAATTAGTCGAATAAATAAATCGCGCGTGTCACGCGCCGCTATCGCGCGACGGCATCGCGCGTCCGGAGATTCGTCTGGACGCCTGCACTAATTAAAATGCACATATATGGCTTGCTTTATGTTCAGCGCATGTCCTGCAAAATTCTGTTAGTAATACTACCATAGAAATAGTACAGCATAGAAGGAGCGTTAAAATTGAAAGCGATATTTTATTATCTGATCTCTTTACTTTAAATGGCAATACAATGTGTCAAAAAGAGATGACTACATACTCTAAACTCCTCTTCAATTGACACCCTGTACACGACCAATAGACAAATTGGTCACCTTTGGCTACGGTAATGTTTACATTAAGGTAGTATACTCTACGTTTTTCTTATTAATTTGCAGGTTTTACTACCTTGACGCACACAATGGTGACCATTTTGACAGCTTTGGCTATGTACACTTGACAAGTACTGAGGCTATATCCATGCTTTAGTCCTTCATCCAAGAATACTACAAATTTTACTAACAATCTGTGGGCAATTTTCCCACAGAGTTGTCGGTGGCGTGTAATAAGTTTGGTTCACCATCGCCGGCTGTCCTAGAATGTACTGTTTCGCATTTTACTTATTTTAAGCTTCAAAAAGTATCTTCTCGTTTCTTTTAATTATTCTGGTGTGTCAACTAAATTAATTTTATTTCATATTGTTTTATTTTATTGAAAAAGGCTATTTATTCACTCCCTGTAGCATTTTTTGGAAAAAAATTAGTCTTTAGTAAGTGCAAAGATTGTTTGTTTACATCATTTCTCTTTGTAAAAAAAACGAGAAAACGAGGCATAGGTTCAGCAACCGTTAGATTACCAGTTCAGTGGTAGAGTTAACGTTCTACTTTTATTTATAGTGTTCGATGCCTGTATCGGAAAAAACAAAGCACTAAATCAGTCTGCTGTCTATCTGTGTTTATCAATGTGGCAGACGGAAAACGCGAACACGTGAAATGTTTTACAACCTCTGTTTCGTATACAGACAGATAGATACTCTTGCAATGATATGAAAAAACTTATACCCGTGACCTTGGCATACGTCTAATTTTCTTAAAACAAATCCTATTTCCTATATTATAGTTAAGGATTTCCCCCTGGACCCCAATTCTCGGTTCATGCGAGATGCATCTCACGTGCGAGATCCGTCAAAAAGTGACAGATTTCCAAGGGATTTGACAGTTGTTTTCGTGCGAGATGCATCTCGCATAAACTGAGAATAGCCCCGCTGTATGCTAAGATTGGCTATAATGTTTTAAGCGCTTGGAATCACTAAGAAGCGCCAAGGAGGAAGTCATTATGTTGTACGAGGATGTTCGGTCAGCCTCAAAAGTAACTGATCATTTTAGTACCTTGTCGCTGTCAGTAATATAATAAAAAAAGCAACTCTCATTTCATACGTTACTACGACAAGGCTCTTAAGTGGTAAACTACTTCTGTGGCCGACTGTACTTTCTGCACAGAGCTCGAATGGTACTAGAGAAGTCATCAACCCCTACTGATCAGTGATCTGCGGCTAAACAATTTTGCTTACCGCTAATGGCGTCACGATGACACGGTGTTGCCAGGGTTGCCACTCTGTAATTACCCGGAATCGGGGTAATTCGGGACGTTGAGTACAGCAGGCTTTTTGCTCGTTAGTTACAGGGTTGAGTGACATTTATAGCGTTTAGTTTGCCGCGTAATTTTTAGCTTTGCGACTGTTGGCTTATAATCTCGATGCTAGTGAATAAGCTATCTCTTGACTCTTGGCTGTAGTTTCTCAGGGTCACTAACCACTAGGTTATCCGTCCATCAAAATGGATCAAAAATAACTATAATTCTAGGTATCAAAGCTATTATAACTCTATGAGGCCGATTGCAGATACTTTTTAATGGCATGCAATATAATAACACTTTCATATAATATGCGCAATTAATCACGAATATGTGAAATATATCAACGCGAGACAATGAAATGCTGATGTTCGCAAAAGACGACAAGCATATGATATTCTAAATCTATCCGGTAGCCATAAAGATTTGAACATCTCAGAGGTATATCGCGACAATACCTTTAAATTCTGTTTCACGCTCTTTACAGGGGGGCGATTGTCTAAGCCCTGAGCAAGTCTTGCCCTCGAGCTAGCACGAGTAAGAAAGGAAGAGCGAAGCCTCGATCCCGAGTTCGACGATGATACGCCGAGAGAATACGGGACAGGTCTTACGGTGTTCCTGTGGCTTTGTTAGTTTATGTTCCCGCTAGCACAGAGACGTGGGATGCCGGTCTATTGGCGCGCGCTGCCGCGTCATCGCTGCTCAGATTGGCGTGCTGCGTGAAAGGGATTCATGCCCATCAATTTCGATCAACAAAACGACGAGACAAGGCTTGCCCATGCTAGGCACCTTCATATTGTTCTGAGATTACAGAATTTGAGTCACTTGTTTACCTCATTCAGTCTGTGGCTCACTTACGTGTAAGTACTAAAGGTTTTGATGGAGATGTCAAGTCAGCATATCAGAATAGTGAAGTGACATGGTTCAAGTATGAGCAAATTCTCTTGGCTATCATCGTCACGATTCCCATGAGTGATAGTGATCACTTCCCATCAGGTTATGTGTATTCTCGTTTAACTTCATTTACTGTAAAAAAGAGGATAAATTAAACTTTTTTGAAGAACAGACAATTACAAACTACATATAAAAGAGTTCCGTTACTGCATAATAGACTAAGCTTTAAAGACGTGTCTTTAGAGACAAGTGGACTAAGAAATATTTTTGGAAATTCCAATATTAGGGGGTTGAAAGGGAGTGAAAGTTAATACGTAGTCTTAACATTATATGCTGCTGAATTCATGGCCAAATACAGTTAAATAGATCATGCTTCCAATGATAACCGCTACAAAACAGACTGTGTTGACTGTGTTGATCTTCCTAGTTAATTTATTTCTTAGAAAAAATGCAGAAATAAAATTCCTTTTCTACTCAACCTAATCACAGCTGAACTTTTGGACGCGACATCCGGCTCGGTCGACACGAGCGGAAACAACCACGTCGTCAATATAAAAGGCTGCATAATGGGCCAGGCATTAGCCGGGGACAGCTGGGGTGGGCCGGAATATGGCCGGAATCAGAATAGAACCGTCATGTTCGATCATCCGATGTCTTAGGCTAGGGAAGGTCCCTTCTTCAATTGGTATTGTGTACAAAGAAAGTATTGGTTGTATATCGTATAGCAATTCATCCATTTTTATTGCCCGTTAAAATGTTCTTTGGAAAGATTCTTAAAGCTTGCTTAAAGCTTTCAACCGGCCACTTTGGAAATCCATGGAGGAGGCCTATGTCCAACAGTGGACTTCTTGTGGCTGAGATGATGATGATGATGATGATCTATTTACCTTTATATTCACCTAGTATAGTCGACCAAGTCATGATATATTTCTTTCTTTAATTCAAGGCGTGAGATTTCATACTCAATTTTAATAAAAAACCGAAATCGCTTAAGCATTTTTTACCAACTTTCGAATAAAATTCAAGTAATTGTAGGAAGTCTGTGAGATAATGGCACTATGCAAATTCATGCACCTATTGCTTAGTTTAGTCCGTTGCTTCGCTCGCTCGGGTTGTTGCGGGCCATTGAACGTTATTAATGTAGCGGCCATGCTCCTCAGACGCATAAATACTATTCTATGACTTGGCTTGTACCGCGAATTGATGTCCTTGCGCAATGGTTCAAACACAAAACACAAAATTGTATAAGGACGAGTTTAAAACGTACGAGGCGCCCAACGGCTGCAAGATGGAGGGAAATTATTTCGAATATTGTTGTTTTTTCCTTATTGTAGTTGATTAAATAGGCCCGCAACGCGGCGGTAATCATATTTTATTTTATATTTAAACTAGTTAAGTTATTTTTAAAACGCTTTTACTTGATCTCATTAACCAAAGGTGAAAAAATACATTTCTCAGCTATATACAGTGTGATCAAAATAATCTTTGAATGAAATATTAGATGCTTTTAAGGATCAAATAAAGTTTCCATTGAGTATAATATCATCTACAATATTTGAAGTACTTTCACTCTGTGTGACATAGCAGTGCGACACCCTGCAGAAATGTTGTGATATTAAACTACTTTAAGTAGCATACGGAAGTTTTTTTTTTCCTTTTTAATCAAATTTTTTTTTTAAACAAGAAATATGCACGAAACTGATGAGATGAGTTGATCCAGTTTGTAAAACCAAGTATTATTAGTAATATTATTGATATGACAACATTATATTAGATACTTATAAGTAATTAGTTAGTGACATTTTCTTGTATATTTGTAGGCCATTTACGCCATAAACATAAATTTTTGCATGCCAGATGCTGGCGAAATATGTCGAACTCTAGTTATTAAATCTTCTTATTGTATACCATATTTTGAAGCAAAATAAAAATTATTCTATTCTATTCTATTCTAAGTAAATTTTTATACCTAAAAACGAGTTAGTTTACATAAACAAACACAGTAGATTATTGTGGCAATAGAACCAAAGTAGCGCGCAAATTAATAGGGGCGGTAAAATTTGGGATCCAATTTACGACTTATCGTAACGTTTAATGATGTTTTGAAGCGCCGAATCGAATTACAATAATTGTTGTTTTATCGCCACTTATTTTGTTATTGACGTTTTAATTTGATTGGACCCAAGAACATGGTCCCAAACGTATAGTCGACCGAGTAATTGCTTGACCACTTTTGAACCTTATCTCTTTGTAATACCGTCGAAAAATGGTCAAGCAATTTCTTGGTCGACTATACCTAACGTAAAAAAAGTAGCTTTTACTGAACAAGTGTCAATGGTATGACAGCGCAAGTGGTCAAGTGGTGGCCGGTTGTAGTACGAATGGATCGGTTCGACTGGGGTAGTACCACAGTGTCATACAATAGTGACGTGAAGTAGTAGCTTGCGAGTGCATTTCGTACAATTAGTGAGAGATCTAGATGCCAGGGGTTAGGAAGAAACATCTGGAGGCCCAAGGTTCAGGAAACCTAAACGTCAACGACGGGGTCAGCGATTATTTGGGGGTCGTTGCTTCCCATGGGTATTGGTGATCATACACTTTCTCATTTCCCTGCCTTTTCCACAAAAAAACCCATGTTTGTTACTTTCTTATTTATAGTGTGGTTGACTGGTAGAGAATGCCTACTGGCATTAAGTCCGCCAATTGTATTTGTTTTGTAAACTGTGCAATGAAGCTTAAATAAAACACAAATAAGCTCCTAAGTACACCTGAGGTTAGGAATATAAAAAATCAAACCAAAATATTACACTGGATATTTTTCGCAAAGAAGCACGCAATAAATCGTGAACACTACCATGGAATTTTTACAAAAACCCCGACCCTATAGAAAGTGTTATCGGTGTTTAGTTATAGACAGGCCTGTGACGCACATCTGGTGATTGAAATTAATGGTGGGCCGTGCGAAGCGCCTTATCGCGGCTTTGTCGCAAAGCGTTAGCAGGCCTTTCAAAAACTCCAGCGTAGTAAATAGTTTGGAAGTTCAGTGGCAAGGGTCCGAAACGGATTAAAGTGACATCTTCGCATAGGAAGTAGGACAAGTTTTGGGGACAGCTTGGCTTTTGATGCGGATGAATATGTTAGTAAGAACACCCTGTATTGCTACAGCCGTCTTTTAGAATGGAGTTCTTTGGTAATATGGTTCCTGGAAATCACGCAGAATTCGCCTAATTACTAATCAAAGTGTAAACGGGGCCTTATGCTTTAACTTTTAAATAAACCGCGCAGAAGACACTGGCATAATGCACGGTGCAATTGCCAAAAAACTGCGCGCGACGATGGCGGACGAAGATTACCGAATCTAGCATCTGACTTGCTCCCCCCCTAGGCTAGAAGCTGGGTACGCCCATGCCCATGCCTTCCCCCTGGGGTTTTCGGATCTGCCAATCAATGTATGATACGCAATACCAAGCTACATCATGCCGTAAACTTTTATTTTCAATCGATATATCCAAACATGTTCTGGCGGTACTATAAAATGATAAACAACCTCACCTGTCAGCATATCCCATCAACACTTTGCTCCTTGTAATTCAGTTCCAACGCTTTAACGATTCCTCAGAACATGTACACGGTTTCCTCCACAGGGTAATATATGAACGCAGCAGACCAAGAAGGCGTTTCCGGGACATAACAATAAATAACGCGTTTCTACCGTTGCGCCCCAACCAGTGCGCGATGCATCTGAATGTCTGTCGAACATGTCGATACATGCCTTTCCTTGCTAATGGGAAACGTCTTTGTTCATATGTCCTATAGATGGTAACTATAAGGGTACGATAACTTGGCTTGGTTAAAGTATCGGGTCTCGTAACAGCATGCTTCCGCCCTTACATTTCGTTTTCACTTACCTTCAGAATTTGTATCTAATATCACTTTCTGATAATAAATTATCTTTAACTAATCTTGCTACCACCCTTTTCCATTTTGTCATAACATATCAGTATTTATAACTAATACGCGCTTTCTTACTGTAAACAATCTTTATCTTTTAACTTATCTTACCAGCTAAGACTGAGGTTAAACGAAAACTATTTTGCACCGTGTTTGCGTCACCGTTTTATCATTTTAATATAATTCTGCTCATGACAATTTTTCCGGCCGGATTTGTTAGAAACTTGCTGAATATTGTGAAAGTAACATTCGAGCAAACAGTTGTTATGGTACAGATACATTATGGGACAGCATTAATTAAAACGGCGATACCTTAAATTGTACACGTATATGCACTTGACGTTTCGCAGTAGCGATGAAATGCACCGAAATTCCGCCCTGTTCTCCACTCGCCTGCCAACCGCTTTCATTGTGAGAGAGTACACATGTGCTACAAATCTCGTTAAACAAAGAAACGGACAGATGAATGGACGCCGCGTGAATGGAAGGGGCGCGGCGGCCTCGCGGCTGGTCTGGAGCCTGTGTTTATATTTATTCCAGCTGTGATTAGAACACAAGTTGAATATAGATACACCGTTTTACATAAATACAGCTGCGAGTAGATAAGGAAAAATCTCGCTGCATACGAACCTGTCCACTGCCGCGCTAGCGATACCGGCAGTAACTTTGATTTTTGGCAAAATCGAGTTAAATAATATTCAGAGTCAGGATTTTGAATTTTGCCAAAAACCAAGGTTAGGTACTGCAGCTATGTTTTTGCATGGAGCGTGCGTAGTGCACCGTGGGATTACGCCCTAAGTCAAGAGAAATGAGATATATTTTAGTATTTTTTTAGTACAATATATATATATTAAATATAAATCAAATTATATTATGACAGATTAATATAAAACATCTAATATCCTAAAACTAAAAAGAACACAATAGTATTTAATTACGAATTACAAACGATAATTATCAGTTCTAACAAAAATCAATTTTAATAAAAATTACATTTAAAAAAAATGAAATGAATTGGGTTTAAAATTAGCGCTATCCTTTACTGTTACGCAAGCAATATTGTATATTATTTGTTTGTAATGTCGTTCAATGTATTTTTTCTACAATTTTGGGTTTACTGCAGCAAAAGTAAATACTGGCTAGGTCTCATTTCTCCGTGTTTTTCCTTGGATATTTTAGAACGAAATACCTTAAGGTTCAATGCAATTATTAGTCTTAAAATGCTGCGAACACTTCATTTTATTTCCAACATTCGCGGAATGATAGCGTCACTAAAATTGCTATTAAAGCCTTGTGAACTAATGAACAGAATATTCCATTCCATTTGGCTGGCGCGTAATCACTCTCGCGGTCCGAAACCGTGACGCAGTTTCCCAACAAAACTATTATTTCTAATACGTATAATAAACTAATTGGGTGCAAAAGCAAGGGTGTAAGCGGACCGCAATTAGCGGTGTAATGACGCGCAAACTAATGACTCGGGAGTTTGTGGCTGCTCTAATTACTGACCACGGCCAAATAGAGAAATAGGCCTTAGAGCGGGCTCAGTAAAAACTTAGCGCAGTGTTGCCGACTACCCTTATTCATAAACGTTTCCTAAACGTTTGTTAGTTAACATGTTTTATGTCTTTACTGTCATTGTGACGTTTACCCTCAAATGAAAGGGATAAAATATTTGTTATCTTTAAAAAAGATTGTTAACTTTTTATGAAGAGGGTTAGTTTTGTAGAAGTCGCTAGAAATGTTGCAAAAAGTCTCCAGTTCATGTCAGACTGGGTCCAAATGTCGTTATATGTATGGAGCACTGGCCATAAGAAGTCGCTAAAATGTATGGAACACTTGCAGAAATAGTCGCCAACATAGTCCCAATCCGCCAGATCTAGCGACAAAGTCGCTAAATTGGCAACACTGACTTAGCGGGATTAGAGACGTGGCTAGGGAAAGAACTGATGCAAAAGCCGGTTTTTGCCTATACCAGCATTGGAGTTGTACCTACGTCAAACAGTACCGTATAACGGTGTGCACGCATCACACACCTTTCGGTAACCTGTGTATATTTTAAATAAAAGGTACTGAGGTTTATTCCTCTCGAATTTGTGGAGCCTTCAACGATCTCCACTTTACAGAACTTCGTGGTCAAATGACTGTCCCAGTGCTCGATACGCGTAGGGCGTTGTTTGTACCAGTAGTTGACATCATTATTAATTGTAGGTTTCTGTATCTTCTAATAAACTAAAGGGTCACTGTCAATAACCAGGACCGTTACCTTAGACTTACATACATATTTTCAAATATTTATATAAAATACATTATAAGTTTCCTTTCACTAATTTAAGCAATAGACAGCTCGTAAAATTCATTAATTGAATAAAATGTGTCGTCCAAAAGCCACTTACGCAATTTCGTCTTGAAAACCGTCGTAGAAGTTGCATCTATGCCATACCTATAACTTACTCTTACGTAGATTTGAATGCAAATGTTTCGCACACCCACTGACGCAGCATTAAACACCACTACTTCCCAAAGCCGGACTATAAATCCCACAATCCAATTCGGCCGCCCTCCCCAATGTTCTGTTTCAATTAGACGTGTTATCTAGTAGCCAGCATCCCTCGGAGACGCCGAGTCTGCGATCTCTCGCGATAAGGGCCGGTTATGGTTTGTTTTACCAGAAGTTCTGCATGCTTTAATGACTCGCTTGTGGTCACTGCGGTAATGTGAGGGGGCGTAATGGAATACGTGGGGCATGGTGGAACTGGTCCCGGTTTCACAGAGTTTTACTTTAGGCCAACTAGTGTTAATTTGGACGTGATTCACATGCGACAGTGGTGATATTGTTTTGCTATTTTTCGCCTTTAAACTGCTCAAATCAGCTTTAGAAGTAAAGGTACCAAATCAACATTGATTCTGATTTTGATTTTGCCTTCAATAATTATGACAGAAGGATTCAAAATGACGGATATTGCGACGTATTTTAAACAACCCTATTTTCTATAAAATCAGTAACTAAATTTTAAAATAGTATATTTCTTTACAGCTTCTTATTAGGTGCTCTTGGAACTAGCATTGTGCGGGTTTTAGAACATTCCGCAAAATTATGCACCTGCTCATTTACCCACTTTATTGTTTTATTATTAAAAAAGACGTGTGGTTGTGAATGTGTAGCTAACTCCTAAAGTTTCTTGGACACTAAAAATTTAGTCTGACCCGTCAAACACATTTTCCTCCCTGACCAGCGTCGAATCGGAATTCTCTAACCTTTGAACTGGGTTAAAAATTAACCTGTTGACGCGGTTTAAAATTTCCTCTTTGTCACAACAATGCGGGGCGACATATCATCCACTCACTCTCTAAACCTCGTATCTACTTGAGTTTCGTGCTTCTAAAAACAACCTTAGGTTAAATCGCACAGTGTTGTTTTTTTAACCACGCAATACTGGTAAATACTAGGTTGAGATAGCAAGTGGGCAATATGCGAGGTAAAGCGATATGCAACTATGCGAGCTTAACTATGCGAATACTTCGCATAATGCGGGTGAAATGAGGACGGGTGCAGCGGGACCGCGTGGTTATGATGTTGAGTTATTGTTGCGTGGAAGCATGGGCGAGCTTTGAGTAGCTATTCGGCGTTTTGAATAAAGTTCTTATTAGTTTGCACCGACTTGAGGCTTTCGCCATTCTGAGCGGATTTTCCGTTGCCGATCTACCGCCTTGGAACGCCCATAATTTTACTGCATCTATGTTTACATATTAATAAAATTAACTATTCAATGTGTGTACATAGGTAAGAAAAAATATATGAGGAGTCTAAGCACTAAAAGCCAAACCAGATTATTTGAATATTTTCAGAATTAAGTCTGTCCATGCGTCTTTGTCACTGTACGCGCATCACGCAAAAACTTCTACTCGAAATTGGATGACGTTTTCACAATAATTTGTATTGCTCGAGGTCCTACTTAATTTTAAATCTGGTGCATGTTTTATCTTCCACTAGCGGCCTGCCCTGGCTTCGCTCGAGTACAATCAGGATGAATTGTACATAAACACCTTCTGCAAAAAATCTTTAAGTGTCAGTTAACACCACAGTCACCATTTCAAAAATCGTAGGCGGCCGAAGATACGACAGATAGGAATGGATAGCAACTTTGTTTTATACTATGTTAAGATTAAGAAAGAGATATCGGTTAGGTTGCACAGGGGTTAGACGGGAGGTTGCTAGTGTTGGCAGGCCACTGGCACGGCTCTACAGAGTCTACGCCCGCCGCTAATGACTTCGCCAAATATTTACCTTGCCGGGATTCTGTTTTATGCAGCAAACGCGCTGGCGTCATTGTGCTACGTGTCGCGACATCGTGTAGCTATTTAATGCGTTCTATATTATGATATGATAATTGTTGGATACATTTTAATCATTATAGTTTAATTTTATTTTTTGACTTTCGATCGTCATTTGCTTATAAACTTTTTTTTTTTAATTCAGATTTTAAATACTGTTTATAGATTTGAAAATATTGTAAATTTTTGGTTTTATACGAAACAATAAAAGATATGACTATGATTATGACTATCAAATCCGTGAAAAATGATAAGAAAATCGAAACACACAAACCTAGTTCTAAGGAATAGATCTTTCTCTTTTCTTTTTCCTTTCTTTGTTTTTGTATGCTCTTGCATATAAAAAAACATGACTATAAAGGTTTCGAGGGTAAAAACGTTACCTCCGTTTGTATGGAAAGCGCTTTTGGGGCTAGGTACAGTCAGCATCAAACGTAGCGGAGCGGGTACGGTGGTCAAAAATATCTGAAAACGCCCGAACGTATTAGACAATAGAGCTAAGTATACATATTTTTGAGCACGTTGCCTACTCATCATCTCGCTCGCTAATCCCGCCGCTAAGCAGCAGTGCTTGCGCTGTTGTGTTCCGGCGTGGAGAGCAAGACAGCCGGTGCAATTACTGGCACAAGAGGTATTCCATCTTAGACCTCTGGGTTGGCAACACATCTGCAATCCCTATGGTATATCTTGTGTATGGGCGATGATGATCACTTACCATCATGTGACCCACTTGCTCGTTTGCCTTCCTCTGTAGTATTTTTAAAAAACTAAAGATCCGCTTCCGCGCATCACTCAAGCACGTACTTTAAGCAGAGATGAACATCTTCGCTACTTAGTCCTGAAGTTGCGGGTCCTGGCTGACCCCGCCTAGATTAAAGCGTGACAGCATCAACGTCACTCCAGTAGCCCAAGATACTTTGCTCAAATCTATCCGCTATTTTGAAAGGTATTTTTCATTAAAGGGGTGTTTTTACTTTTATGGTGAAAATGTAATACATACCTCAATTTTAGCCAGCATTTACAATTTTCAAAAGTGATCAATGACATGATTATTTATGTATGACATGTTATTAGAGTATGTGAAGCAAAGGTTGTATGTCACGATATCGTAGCAAATGGAAATCCGTGGTCTCTGCCTATACGCCTCCGGGAAACGAACAAACGCGTGAATTTAATTTTATGCACGTATGTAATTGAAGTACTTCCTCGATGTTTTATAGTAGTATGCTGTTTTTTTTTAATGTTTCATGGAGAACTTTTAAAATAAATTTAACCTAGAACCCATAACTAAGGAAACTTAAAAAACAAAGTCACTACCACCATCTTGCTCGCTAATCCTGCCGCTAAGCAGCAGTGCTTGCACTGTTGTATTCCGGCGTGGAGAGCAAGACAGCCGGTGTAATTACTGGCACAAGAGGTATTCCATCTTAGCCCTCTGGGTTGGCAACGCATCTGCACTCTCTTTGTTGTTGCAGGTGTCTATAGGCGGTGGGTCACTTGATGGTAAGTGATCACACTTACCATCAAGTGACCCACTTGCTTGTTTGCCTTCCTATGTTGTATAAAAAAAAAAACATGATCGTCGAAAAAAAATTTTCTTTGCCCATCATGCAAAATTAAGAAACTTAACTTAATCACAGTTTTCACGATAAGCGTACTAATGAACGATGATACAAAATAAATGTTTTTGTATTTTTGACGTGTGCAATGCACATATCTATTTCTATGCAGTTAACAAATTGGCTCTTGACTTCATTGCTGCTTCATTGCTGACATTGCTGTACATTGACTTGACCTTTTCTACTGCTTTATAGTTTAAATCGTTATAAATGCTAATAAACTTTCCACCAAGTTTTGAGTAAGCCTAACAATTACTGCAAAAGTGCGCAATTTAAAACCATATTAACGACAATCGATGTCAACGACGCTATCGTTGCAACTTCTTAACTTCCTGGGCATTAAATTATTTAATTCCTGAGACGGATGACTTCCCGGCCCCTGACTCGATTAAGGGATCAAAGACTTATCGGAGGTCGGTAAACGAATTACTGACTCGTTTAAACTGTTACTTGGTTGGTGTCACAGTAAAAACTCGTTACAAGACTCGAAAACTTTAATAGACCGGGACTCGGTGGAAGTACGGAAGTAAGTCCATTTAAAGTAAAGAATTAGTTAATATTTCTAATACTGTGGTAGCCTATTGGGCGTTTACTTCAACTTGCTGCAGCAGTGGCCTGAACATCTCCGGCCAAATTTAGTTTAACTGAGAATTAAAATTTTTGTTTTATATTTTTCTTTCGATTTTTATTTTTTCTTGGTGTTGTCATTACATAGCATTTTAATTTTTGTTTTCTTAAATCACGCAGGTGACATAATTATAATTTTCAGAGTATTAAGAAAACAGGCTGCACTACTTACATTATTTATTAAGTGCTGTTAGTGTTACCAAAACACGAACAGATTTTTTTTAAATTAATTCATTTCGTTACAATATTTTTTTGTCTTAACAATGAGATACTTAAAGTAAGTTTGTAGTTGTCAACGGTATACCCGGTTTTCTTATTTCCGAGCTGTGGCTTGGTAATTGAATTATGAGGTTTAGCGGCTTTGCTCCGAGGCGGTTTCAGGCTGAGACGGGGTGCAGACGGCAAATTCAGTGGTATTGAGGTTATGCTCGTGTAGCGAAGCCGTAAAACATGACGTCGCGGCCGCCGTTAAAGTTAAATGTGATTTAAAACGGTTTATGTTTACGTACTTGGAAATCAGAGCCCTTATTGTAAGTTTGTCACAAAAAGCGTCTTAAACGCGTTAGCGTTTACTTCTAAATGACTAGTTACTAGTTCTAGGGCATAATGACAACATATAGAAAAATATGGCTATAGGTTAAGGTTTTAGTATTCAGTATTACAACACAATACAATATAATATGGTTTATTGAATCCCACATTACAATTTAACAGAATTACAAAATTACAAAAGGCAGTCTTATCGTTTGAGAGCGATCTCTTCCAGACAACCTTTGGATAGAGATAGAAATTAAAACTAAGATGGCTATATATATTTATTTATTCATTGCAACATTTTACATAAGCTTGTACAATGATACCCTGTTAGGTCGTAGCCATTTTGAAGTTATAAACAAAAAACATAAAACTAAAAGTAACAATTCCGTGTTCAAATAATATGAACAAAATAACAAATTAAATTTTTACAGTACAGTATCGTTATCATACGATAACGACATCGTATCGTATGGTGTCGATCGGTATCGTTTAGAGGGTGGAAAACGTTATCGCCGTTTGTAGGAAGAGCGCTGGGTTTACACTCCTCTTAAGGGAACCCTTATTGCTGATGGACAGTCAAGGTAATGTAGAACAGGATGATTTACCAGTTATGACTTATGGCAAGTCACCGCCAAGTCTCGTCTGACCCATAAAAAGGCAGTAAACCCCGGAAAGAACACACGAACGCCGCAACTGGCCGATCATATCTTTATTTGATTTTAAGTGGCCATAAAACGCCTGTCACGGAATAAACTACGTTCACATCGCAAGGCTATCGCGGGAATATAAAAATGTTGAAAGTGATTCAAAATTTTTATGTGTGTCACAATTTGAGACTTTGATTTGTTGTTATGAATCTATGTTCACTGTACTGACGTCAGCATATCAGCTGGTAACAGTAAGAGTTACTAATATCTATGTGTTGGCGTTTACTGTTCTGCATTTCACTGATTATACATAGAATCATTTTAGGATTTTATTTATATTGATCATTGCATCATTATCTGAATCTTAATAAGAATAGAATAGAAATGATTTATTTCTCAGAATATGGTAGGTATCTTATCTTCTTATCTTATCTTATTTGTAAGGGGTCCTTTCGGATACACTTCGACCCAGTGGGATCTTTTGTGCATTTACCCCTCCTTCGCACTTAGTCCATCGCTTTTTCCACTTCCTCCATAAAGTGGATGATGTGGTTTAGCGGTAGTGCCTTGAATTCTCCTGGTTCGGGGTATCCGTTACCGAGGAGTTTCATTCTTGTTCTGGCGAGGGCCTCACAATCACATATAATGTGTTCCATTGTTTCGGTCTCCTCTCCACACATTCTACAATCATCGTTGTCGTATAGTCCCATCTTAGCTAGTAGGTGTTTAGTTCCGAAGTGACCTGTAAACACCCCGATTATGTACTGGAGTTGTCTTCTGCTGAGTTTCCAAAGTTTCTTGGTCCAGCCTGGGTCGATGTTTCCTATGAAACGTTTTGAATGCCTTAGACCTGCCAAGCTTCTCCATTCTTTTTGGTGTTGCTTTTTGGTGTGGTTGTTTATGGCCGTTTTTATGGTTCCCTGAGAGAGTCCCACATATGGTTCAGGTCCAATGTAATTATTGGATGAGCCTTCCCTTGCAAGTTCGTCTGCTTTTTCATTTCCGGTGAAACCTTCGTGTCCTGGTATCCATATCAGGTTCACTTTGTTATGTCTACCAAGCTTATTTAGTGCTTGTATTCCATTGTATACCAGTCTCGAGTCTACTCTAGGCGATGTGAGTGCCTTAAGTGCTGCTTGACTGTCGCTGAGTATATAGACAGTTGTCTCTTTTAACCCCCTGTCTATATTCTCTTGTGCGCAGGCTATTATTGCAAATGTTTCCGCTTGGAAAACAGTTGCAAGATCACCCATGCTTGTACTACAACTATAGTTCTGTGCATAAATGCCTGCTCCCGTACCGGATTTCATTTTGGATCCATCCGTATACCATGAGATGCCTTCGCCTTCGGGTAATGTCTGTCTTTCGGCCCATTCGACCCTTGTGGGAACATGGAGCTTGTAGTTCCTTTGGAACACGTACTTTGGTTGCATTTTGTCGCAACTCATAGCTGTTATTTTGTCAAGTTCCTTGTTTTGTTCCATTTTAGTATGCTTCGTCCTCGGGGCTAAGTCGTTCCACAGACCATCTCTCCTCATTCTGTGTAGTGCTTTGCGCGCCTCAGATTCGATAGCAATGTGCAGTGGCGGTAGGTCCAATAGGACCTCCATTGCTGCCGTAGGTGTCGTTTTGAACGCCCCGGTGATAGCCATGCATGCCATTCTTTGAAATTTTTCAAGAGAGTTTTTGCATGTGCGTAGTAGTGTTCTTGGCCACCAGGCCAGACAGCCGTACATTATGATGGGTCTCACCATCATGGTGTAAATCCATTTCAGTACTTTGGGGTTGAGTCCCCATGTTTTCCCATAAGCAGACCTACACATACCAAACACTCTCGTTGCCTTGGTTATAGTGTATTCCGCGTGCTTCTTCCAGTTTAGTTCTTTATCTAGAGTAATCCCTAGATATTTCACATCACTGGAGAGCTTTAACCCCTCACCATATAGTTTTAAGGGCTGTAGGTTTTTTAGATCCCTTTTTCTGGTAAACGGTATTACCACTGTTTTGGCCGGATTGATAGAGAGTTGATGGCTACTGCACCATCTCTCCACTTTTTCCAGGGCCTCTTTCATTATACCTGATACCGTGTTCGGGAATTTCCCGTTAACCAGTATAACCAGATCATCCGCGTACCCTACTGTATGAATAGGGCCCGTGTTGAGCTCCTCAAGCAGCGAGTCCACCACCAGGCTCCAAAGCGTGGGTGATAGGACTCCTCCCTGTGGGCATCCTTTAGTAACCGTGGCTAGTATTTCGTCACCTAGTAGGGTTCCCGTTATTAGCCTGCTGTTTAGCATGTTGCCCATCCATCTGCATATGGTTGGTTCGATACCATGCCGACTCGCAGCAGTGCTGATGGCATAAAACGTGGTTCGGTCAAATGCTCCCTCCACGTCCAGAAATGCAGCTAGACATATTTCCTTGTTTTCTATCGCCTGTTCTGCTTTGCTTACCACTAGGTGTATCGCTGTATCAGTCGATTTTCCCGGTTGGTATGCGCATTGCATCTTGTGGAGTGGATGCCGTCTTAGAGGTCCATCCCTTATATGTCTGTCCACCATCTTTTCTAGAGTCTTCAGAAAGAATGACGACAGACTTATTGGCCTGTATGATTTGGCCTCACTATAATCTGCCTTGCCTGGTTTCGGCAAGTAGATCACCTTCACCAGCCTCCATATTCGTGGTACGTGTCCGAAGGCTATGCACGCTCTGTACAGTCGGCTTAGATGCGGTATGAGTACATTGGCGCCTTCTCGTAGTAGAATAGGGTAAGTGCCATCCGGTCCTGGAGCCTTATATGGTTGAAAGGTGGATATCGCCCATTTTATCCTATTATGGTCTACTACCTTTTTAGCGGTGTCCCAATTGTGCCTTGTTGTCTTTGTTACTTGTTCAACTGCACTGATTGGTTCATCGTCTGGTTTGCCCTGATGTATGATAGAGCCTGGAAAGTGTGTCTCACACATTACTTTTAGCGTTTCGAAGCCCGTTTCAGTCATGTTCCCGTCTTTACCTCTTATGGTTGTTAGTGGGATTGACTTGGTCGTAGCTAAAGCCTTGGTAAGTCTCATGCCTTCTGGTATTGAGCCTATTTGATCGCAGTGGTTCCTCCATGCTTTCCTTTTAGCTTTTCTTACAGCCTTATTGTACTCTGTGAGCTTATGCGCGTAGTTCTCGAAGTTTTTCGAGGCTTTCGCGTCGTTGAAGATGGCCCTGGTCTCTTTCCTGAGCTTCGTAATGTCAGGGTTCCACCATGGCACCTTCTTTGCAAGAACTTTCCTTTCGGGGCAGTTCCTAATCCAGGCTTTGTTAACCGCCTGCACTATATTGTCCGCTTCAAATTCAATATCTACAATGGAATTGAGCTTACCTTTTGGATCCCCTAGTTCTACTTTCAGATCAGCCTTAAAGGACGACCAGTCAGTGTTCCTAGGATTTCTTTTGCGCACAGCTTCAATCAATATGTTGGTCCTGTACCTAAAGCATATGTATCTATGATCCGACAAAGAAGTTTCATTGGACACATGCCATGAAGTCACATCTCTGCTTATATTGTTGGAAGCCAACGTTATATCAATAACCTCACCTCTCCTTATGTTAACGAACGTCGGGTCATTGCCTTTATTTAGAATTTGTAAAGAAGAGCTCACCAGAAAGTCCAGTAACTTCTCTCCTCTTCTGTTGACATCCGAGCTTCCCCAGATGACATGGTGTGCGTTGGCATCGCAGCCTATGATTAGGCCGGTGTTCGCCTGGCTGCTTTTCTCGACGAGACTCCGTAGCAGTGGTGTGATCGGGTCCGTCGCCTCATATGGTAGGTAGGCCGACGAGATGATGAGTGCCTTGCCTACCTCCCTCCCCTGGATCTTGATGGTGGTAAGATCCCTGGAACACAAAGCATTTAAAGGCATGGCATTTATGCCATTTCTGACATATATGCAAGTCCTCATGTTGTTTTCGGGGCATAGAAAGAATATTGTACCTCCCGTGCCACCTAAACCTCTTATTTGTCCCTTATATATGTATGGTTCTTGAATAAGGGCAATATCGAATTTCTCGCTTTTCAGCTGCCGCGCTAAGATGGCGGTAGCTGCTTTATTGTGTTGTAGGTTAATTTGTACGCACCTTAGACCCTCCATGAGGCTTATGTGGGTTTGGTTTTGGGCATGCTGAGATCAGCAGGCCCCTCCTCCGGTTCCCCGTCGTCAGGCTCGGGTGACGAGCGGCCGTCTAGGTACAGCTCCGACAAGGCGCGCAGCTCCGCGAGGGACACCAGTGACGATGTCACCGACGACCCCCTGGCCCTGCGCGCCGTGTCATCCTCGCTCCCCTGACCGGCCCCTTCGTTGGCCTTTGCCCTCTGTGCGTCCGCCTCCTCCTCCACAGGCTGTGCACCCTCGGCAGCCGCTTCCGCGTCACCAGCAGCAGCTTTGGCGTCACCGGCATCAGCTTTGGCGTCACCGGGAGCCGCCTTGGCATCACCGGGACCAGCCTTAGCTTCGCCGGAAGCAGCCTTGGCTCCGCCGGGAGCAGCCTTATCGGCGCCAGCCACACGACGGGCCACTCCGGAATCGCCGTCAGCCCCCTCCAAGCCCCTCTCCATGTCCTCCAAGAGCTTGAAGGAGCTGACGTCGATTCCCGAGTGCAGAGAGTAGCCGGCCTCTCGGATGACATCTGCCGACTCCCGGTCCATCAAAATGATTCGCCGGGTGCTGACGTCCGCCACCGAGGTGTCGACTACCTTCCACTGCTCCGTGTGCAACCCGGGGTTGTACCGCTGCAGCAGCTTGAGGAGCGTCTTGCTGTCCTGTACGCCAATAATCTTCGTCTTCCAGGCCATCTTGACCGGTTTCGGAAGGTCCTTGGCGTACACGACCTTCAGGCTCATCCCGGCAACTTCTCCCTCTCCGATTGCCGTGCTGAGCCAGGCGAAGGAGTCCCTGTCACCGCAACTGATGTGCAGGGCACCCCCCACCACGTTGCCAAAAGTAATCCTCGGAAGCGGGTCGGGAGCATCCAGCAGGCGTGTGATCACAGCCTCCTGTATGGCCCCGACATGCCCCATCAGGACCCTTTCAGCCGGAAAGCCCACCGGCACCACAGCGGCTCTCTCGCCCGCCAGCGCCTCCGCATACGAGCCTGCCACTTTCGTCCTCTTGGAGTCGCCGGCGGCGCGGGCAGCGTCGCTGGTTGGTGTCGGTGGCCTTTTCTGTGCCGCTCTGTCGGCGCCCGCTCGTTCATCCTCCGATGAGCACTGCTGCAGGCGCTGGAGCGTCACCAGCTCGGCTTTGGCCCTCCTCTTCCTCCTCCTGCTCATCTTCGTCCAGCCCTCGTACGAAGGTGCGCATGTACCCGGAGGTGTATGCGCACCCTCCCCGGCGGCCGGGTTCAGATGGGCGGGATTCGGAAGTGGTGTGGCAGCCACCTTCTTGCGACAAGTCGCGGTTCCGCCGCCTCCTCTCCCAGCACCGACACCGGTCAAACCCCTTGCGGGGAGATCGGTGCGTCCTCTCTTCGACCCGAAGGGAAGAGGTCGGATAATGCCTTTCGAGTTGGCAGCTCCACCGCGACTCGCGCCCTTTAATGCGCTACGCGCTTTCTCCACCCTTTCGGGCCCCCGAACTCCGCTGGGTCCAGATCCCGCGTCCCTGTCTATGACAGGGTCGCGTCTCACCTTTCCGCAGCTTTCTTTTGCGCTAGGCGCCTTTGCCTCATCCCTTACGGGTCCGGCCTTCATCGTTTTGTTGGGTAGTGATGTTTCCATTCGTACACAAGCAAAATTCGTCCCGCTGGCTCCCCACCCTCCTTGGAGCCCTCCTACTGGGGATGGTTTGACCCATCAGGGCTACCAGCCGGATATAGCACCCCCAAGTGAGCTGCCGAGTGAGCCCGCACGGTGCCTCCCCCTCTGCCACCTCCCCAGATGGCATTAGGTTTGTGCTCCGCCGACTACCGACCTCTACACTCTAGGGCGCTCGCCCACGTCCATCTACTGGACGCGACAGCCGATTGATCGTAACTGGCTAGGTTACGACCGCCCGTGTGAGATGAATTTCGAGCCAAAGTGGCGTGTTGTTTTCCGGGGATAACGACTCCGACCCCCTTCAAACTCAACCTACCAGGATCTCGTCCTCCACCCGTACGGGTCCCCGCGCACGGCACAAACACGCGGGTGGCATTCTACCGCCTTACATCCTGATATTTTGGATGTGAGGCCCGCTGCGACATGCCACGTCATCGCCTGCGGCTGACTAGAAGGGATTTGCGGGATAGGGAAGGTTGCGGATGTTCTGTGGTACGACTGTGTTGTTTTTGTTCTTCCTGTTTCGTCCGGGGAACCAGGCAGTTAACGGGCAGCAACCACGAGAAGGAGCGCAACCAGTCTTGCCGAGGATTTCATTGCAACTGTGAGCTCCATCCCAGGCCATTCGCCAAGTCAACTGCCGGCCAGGCAATTAAAATAGAGATAGACCCAGTCCAGATAGCGACCGGTCGCAAATTTTCGCTGGGCTGATCCCATCCCCGCCCATATGGTAGGTATACAATAAGATAAGTATAAGATAGTGAAGTGGTCGAAATGGTCGGTAGGGATAGATATGAAGGAAAATGCAGGAATAGGAAGGTAATAGGTATAATCACGAATGTTTATATCAACTTAACTTACATGAAGCTCTCGCAATTGTTTTCCTGACACAACTGACAATAATAAAATAAAAACGCACAAAAGAATAAAAAACAATATAAAAAATGGTAAACAAACAGCAAGGAGTCCACAACAGACAGTATTAATTAAACTTTATAAAATAAAAGTCGCTATGCGTTCCTGTCTGGCCTGATATCTTTGGTCGCTGACTTCTTCTAAACTACGAAACAGATTGTTATGCGGTTTATGCGGTTTTCACTGTCATTTACAGATTTTTTACGGAAGGTTTTTATGTGTATTACATCGTATTGTACTCGTGCGAAACCGCTCCGGGATGCTAGTTACTAATACAAGTAATGCTTTACACTTATCAATCTATATATAGCAAGAACAATTTTATTACACGCTTCCAATCTCAACCGCGCCTCAATTTACCAATGCCATTTTAAACGAACAAAGATTTTTCCAGTCATAATAAAATAATTATGTACAACATTTTATCTGGAGGCGCAAAGCGCACGTGCTTCAAGCAAATTGAGCCAATATCGCACCTTCCGCGCAGTTTGATCAAATGTTTGCCGCTTCGACCGCTTTATTCTCTAAGCGCATCAGCGTCGAGCTCGTCGTTGACGCATCACTCAGTCTCGCTCACTCGTGATGGCGCTCTAGAGCAAGACAGAACCCACCGCGTTGAGTTCAGCGCTGTGTTCTTACAGAATCATACTGAGCTTGAGTTACGTATGTGTAACAACTGAATAACTATCTAACTTTTTGCCAGCAAACTTCTGCTTGAATTCGTGCCTACCGTGTGTACAAACACGAGTTGAACGTGTCCAACTTTTGCGGTTACGAGAGGACTAAAGGAATGTTACAAAACTATAGTAAATATGATATTACGAGGTTCTAGAGGAATGGGTTTCAAAACGTGATCATTGCTAAACAAAGTGTTCCCATGAGAGCAATGTAGTAAAATTAGTTTTTCTTTTTTTGCAGGGGTGCCAAAACATTTATTTATGAAACAATAATACATTTAAAAGTTCTAAACTAGACATAGACATATAAAACTTAAACTAACACGAAAACTAGAGAAACTAAAACTAGGTGAGGTCCCCCAGGTCCGATCCCTGCGGTAGGGTCCCCATGATGCTGGCTGCGTTTCCCCTCTGGATGGATATACCAACCCGTTGAGCAAGAAACGAGCCAGCTCTAGGGTTCCCAGTGGCTGAATGCATTTTTTTTAGAAGGCCGAAAATTTGGTGGGCGCTTGGGCTTAAGTTTTTCTTAAATGTATGTAAATATTATTAATATTAATAATGTAGGTATAATGATAAGACCGCCTATAAAATCCCCTGTAAAATTTCTCTGTATGTATTTTTTATCTTTTGTTTACTTATGTATAGACGACCAAGTAATTGCTTGACCACTTTTGAACCTTATCCCTTTGTAATACCGTCGAAAAGTGGTCAAGCAATTTCTTGGTCGACTATACATCAACATAGACTGTTAATGTCGTTGTTGTTACCAGTGCCGGATTAATTAAATAAATAAAAATGATTATAATGTAAAAATTCATATAATTTGATATGGAGAATGTATATATAATAACTTGTTTTATCAACATTATTAATAATGAATAATGTATTGTGTTAGTTAATAATAACTTGAAAACATTGACTTGTAACGATTGTTATCAATAAATTTTTCATTTTCATTTTCATTTTTATACTTTCCTTCAGTATAGGCCATCCAGTTTGTGCCCCTATTATGCCTGATATCAAAATGAAAAGCATGCGAATGCCCTTTGTAAAATGCTTCCCTTAGGCCGCGGCCTATAGGGTCTATTGACAAATCCAGCACTGGTACTCGTTTCTCCTAAATGTTGTGAGTATTGGATTCGTAGTTCTGTTTCTATGAGCCTATTTCTATCACCTTTAAAGTTATAGACAGTGTAATGAAGTGCACTGAATATGTTAAGCCATTACAATATCTGCCGAGTGTCCCCCGCATCAATCACGGGACTAATTGAGTAATGGCCGCTGGCAGCCTGATTGATCAGCGGCTAAATATGATGCATCGGATAAGTTTGGAGCGAGCTGTTTGTGACAAACAGTGATTCGTGGCGACGCGCGGCGCCACGCACTCAGCAGGGTACCTCGAGAAATACAGAAGGAAAACTAGTCGGGGAGGATAGGTTTTTTCCGTAAACCGACCTTACAAAGCACCTATTTTGAGTAGTGTGTCGTTGGCAGTACTCTTGTAAACCCAAAAAAATAAAGGATACCTTGGAGGGAAATTCGATACATTTTGAATTTATCATAAAGCTCCCTTGTGAATAACAGTTATTAAAATACTTCATTTAATTTAAGTTTGTTAGGTTATTTTTTTTCGAAAGTACCTAGGTTCAATGAGCGTTCAAGGGGGTATAACATGCAATATGCTTCTTTAAAGGCTTGTATCTACATAAAAATACGCTAACTTTATAGCTATATGATATACGAATAGATACCTCCCTACGTTCTTTCCACGATATCTCCTCCCTTAGTGAACATTGAGGTGAAAATTGAGGTTCCCTGGCAATGGAAATTGCTTGCAAATTGATACGAGCCGCGGTTAGAACAATTAGAGTTCGCTCAGAACAATAATGATATCTGAACCCCGCCGCAAGGGTAGGTATGTGCGGAGGCTCCGCTGTGATCTTCGCATGGGGTTCAGTAAAAAGATCAAAGCTTCCAATAATGGCTGTGTTGCATGCATTAACTTTTAAATGAAGTAGTTTGGGGAAATATTAAAATTAGAAGGGGATGAGAGTGAATATTATGTCGTAATAAACGGCAGCTACGTCACTGAGTGACTTTTATGTGGAATAAATTCGTTCTTTATTAATAAAAGTTTTTTTTAATTGATTGTCACAAAACTCACAAACCTTCAGTTCAAGCAAGGCGATGGTGCGGGATGATAATGGTTTTTTGTATGGAATTGGAAGGAAAACGAGCAGCCGTTGGACGTCGGTTTGTATTAATTATAGGCTGGATATGATGTTAGATGGTAATAATTGATTGTCAATAGATTTGTATTGTCCTTTTAATTCATCATTATTATTATCATCATTTCAGCCGAAAGACGTCCACCGCTGAACATAGGCCTCCTCCAAAAATCACCACGGCAACTGGCTCTGCGCTGTTCTATTCCAACGTGTTCCTGCAACCATCACCGGGTGCAATTTTTGAATCTCACCAGGTGACTAAAGTTCACCAAAATGGCCGAACCTCTATGTAAAACGGCTATTTTGGTGAGCTTTAGTTACCCGGCGTGATTCAAATGCAATCTTTGAATCTCAACAGGTGACTAAAGCTCACCAAAATGGCCGCATTTCTATGAAAAACGGCCGTTTTGGTGAGCTTTAGTCACCCGGTGAGATTCAAAAATCGCACTCTAGGTCGTCGGTCCACCTTGTGAGTCTGCCAACGCTGCGTCTTCCGGTGCGCGAGTCGACACTGGAGAACTCTTCTTATTGACACATACCTACTACTAATTGTATTAAATTATTTAAATAGACTTTAACTTCAATATGGTCTTGAAAACTTAAAAAAAAAAATCGGACAACAGAGATCCACATGGGTTAGTAAAAGCTTAAAAACTATGTTAGTAATTTATTATAAAAAGGGATTTAGTTTTTAAGATCATGTTGCCGATCAGTGGACAATCCCCACTGTCGGCAATCGCCTTGAGCACGCTGTTGCTGCTGCCGCGCACTCTGTGCAGCAGTGACGCGGTCTTTTTGCGCATGATGGCTTCGAAGCTATCCACGCCTGCCAGCGCAAACATTGCGGACGCGCTGCAGTAACGCGGCAGCCGCAACAACGCCCTGAATGCGTTATTGTATTGAATACGTAGGGCACTGTACGTCTTTTTGGTGTGGTTGGTCCAAAGGCTACTGGAATAGAAAGACGTGCAGTATGCTTTAAAAAGCGTAATTTTGACTGCGTCCGTACAGCGACCAAATCTATGTGCCAACATATTTGCCCTGACAGACAGTGCCCTACGTTCTCTTTCAATATCGTCATCATCTTTAAGACTGTCAGTAACGACACCCGTTTTTACCCGCTTTTCTGAAAAAAAGTGAATGGCTACGCGACCACTTGTGGGATTATACAGTCCAATCATGGAGCTTGGCGAAAAACCTCACAGCAGCGCAAAAGCACACGCCCCATACTAAAAGTCTGTGCCGTTTTTTCTCGTCTTTTGCTTTTGTCCGCCAAGTGTCCCTTTAATTTACCAACGACGCAGCTGTACGTGTCCCGTCTGCATCACTCCACGAAGGTCGCAGACATGGTGGAATATGTGCGAGTGAAGACCAAGCTCACTCTAAGAGTCGAGCGATTAGAGGCCCGCCATGATGTAAATTTTCCGACTTATTAGCTGTCGACGTTCAGAAGAAAAGAGTTTAGGCCGAAAGGTGTCGCATTCCGGCGGTTCCGTGGCCGGTTAACTGACACCGCGAAAGTGCTCACGTTACAGACTTCACGTGCTAGTCGTTAAGTTATTAAGTAGTTATGTAAATATTAAATATTTATGTTAGTCTTTAAGGTATTTACCTATGGGTCTATGCAGCCTAAAATAAACTTATTCTATTCTATTCTTAATGGGCAAATTCAGAAAGGGGGCAATAACCGAATTAACCTGCCAAACTAAAACTTAGCTGACGATGAAATTTTCCAAATAACTGTTTCCGAAATCGCAGCAGCACGAATCCGTCACCGCTAAACAATCGATCGATTACGCAACATCAACAATTGAGCATCACGCCGCAAAAACGGCCTTTTCATGATTTTCAGTGCCATGAAAGTGAGTGAAAAATGGAAATATCAGAGGCACTCCGCCCCCCGCGGCGCATTGTCACGCTCCCCCCTGGCGCGAGAAATAACGGGAGCAGATGTGTTACACAGAAAGGTCACTGCGTTGCTAGTTCGAAAACTCACATATCCTAAAATAAAATAAAACGTACTAATATTAGGGCATCTTACACTGATTTCACACGGGGAAAGAAGTAGTGTATAGTGGACGGCATAGTATACAATTTGAACGCGCTGCTACGTCTCGGCATGCGCGTTCAAATCCTATTAATACTGTACTCTATCTACTGCCCTTCTGTTCTGCGCTCGTGTGAAAGCAACATTAGTCCTCTGAGTTAGCAATGCGTCTGCAATCTCCTTGGTCTTGCGGTCTATAGACAGTGGTGATCTCTTACCATCAGGTTACCATCTTTTACCTTCGTTATATTCTGGCATTTAATGTGAGAGTAAGGATGTTTGGATAGTTGTATCTCAGTCACGTCTTAACGTCTGAACGGATTTAGATGAAATTTGGCACTTAGATAGATAAAAACATAGAATACTTTTGCTCTTTTTTAATTTCTCTTTGTATGATATTTTATTCTTTGTTTGCTTGTGTGACTGAATAAAGGACATCTACTGCTTTTGATCCCGTAAAATGCATAGAAAATAATACTACGCGGGCAAATCCGCTAGTAAAAGCTACTTCTATACATATCCATCCTTCCAGCTTGTTTGCTTGGTTCATGGAGTAAATAAGCCAAAAACAGTGTGGAGGTAGGTTAATAGAGAGATCTTTCTCCAGGCGGGTGCCTGGTGACCGAAGTCCGAAGGATGAAAGATTGAAGTGGTATATATGCGTCCGTGTTACGAATCTTTGTTAGCGTGATGTAGCGCATGTCAGTTGGTTTCCTCTATTCTATACTAGATGGCCCTAGAGTCGTTACAAGAGAATGGACGTTAGTAATTCTTTATTACACTTTGCAGAGTATTAAATAAAGTGTAACTTGAAATCAAAATCTTCGTGGCTCCCTCACACTTTTTATTTTCTAAGTGTGATTGTCTCTTGTACGAATCCACTTAACTATGTAAAAAGAGTCAGACTTTCAGTTTTTTTTAATTTTAATTATACCTTTAAAATTCAAGTTTGTTTACGTATCATGTTTTAGTATTTAAAATGAAGAAATCTTACCTCTTCGTCCTTTGATTGGTACTCAGAAAATGTAAATTTTAAAATATCTCTGTTATATAAGATGGAACTGAAATAACAGAATTCACTTTAAACTTTCCACGCTTCAAAGATTGAACTGACTGCTACTGTTCTGTAGCTTATTTCCTGCGTTTTGAATATTATTACAGACTTTTGCAAAGTTAATGTCCAATATTTCTAGATGTTTCACATGTATTCTTTAGTATTCTTTGCCCCACAAAGGCAGGATACGGCGGAAATTTTTCAAAAGTTGTCTGCTTCCGGAGAGCTGATTGTATGCAGCCGAGTGAAAGCAATGCTTTGTGCGTCCTGTCTACACGACAAATGTACGCAACGGGCAAAAAATGCGACTTGAAAGGAACGAGGCATTTCGAATGGTTACCATGAAACTGTTCGAGATACATCCTGCTATGGAGTAATATAATAAGTACTTTTTTTATGTACAACAGGAAGGAAAACGAGCTAGTGGGTAATGATGGTAAGTGATCACCACCGCGCATAGACACCCGCGACACCAAGGATATTGCAGATGCGTTGCCAACCCAGAGGGCTAAGATGGAATACCTCTTGTGCCAGTAATTTCACCGGCTGTCTTGCTCTCCATGCCGGAACACAATAGTGCAAGAACTGCTGTCTAGCGGCTGGATTAGCGAGCAAGATGGTGGTAGCTATCCGGACGGACCTTACACAAGGCCTTACCACCCGCGAGTACTATGTATTTAACTGCATGTATCAAAATATACATACACATATTCATTTGTATACAAATTCGTTGTCTAATACTAATGATTCGTATTACGTACCTAACAATCAATGCCCTAATTGAGACTAAGTTAATTGGCGTTAATTGTCCCTTTGATCTTACTCATAAATATAAAAGTATGTTTGAGCGTTTGTATATTTGCAATTACGAGCGTTTACGCTCGACGGATTGAAAAAAAATTTATTAGGCACAAAAACGTAGCTTAGAACCCGGATTAAACAAAGAATGCCGCATAAACTCTCTTCTGTAGAAGGCGTAAGCTTTATATTCATTTGAATAAATCTATGGTACAAGTTCTCGCATGCGAGTTGCATTACGTTGCGGGTTTACAGAGGTATGATGTGATTGATCGATTGATCGAGCCGCGCAATGGAATGCAACTCGCAAACCAGAACTAGCTCCGTGTAATTGGCCTCTAAAACACACGAGAAGAAGAACATTTATGATCATGGGCGTACCCAGGGGGGGCAGGGATGGGCAGCTGCCCCCCCCCCCCCCTGGAAATCTCGCAGAACATGTATGAAGTCGCCTAATTACTAATCAAAGTGTAAACGGGGCCTTATGCTCTAACTTTTAAATAAACCGCGCAGTAGACACTGGCAAAATGCACGGTGCAATTGCCAAAAAACGCGACAATGGCGGACGAGATTACCGAATCTAGAATCTGACTTGCTCCCCCCCCCCCCCCCCCCCAGGCCAGAAGCTGGGTACGCCCATGTTTATGGTCGTAATGAGGTTTAGTTTCGTGCCATTTCGAGGTATAGAGTCCTAAACATTACGTGTTTAACCAAGCTTGCAGCCATCAGATAAGGTGAATTATGTCGTTTGAAGTTGATTATGATTGCGCTACTAAATTTTTGGGTATAGACCAATAACAACAACATAGCGTAACAATGCTCAAACAAGTAACGTTTTGTCTGACCTTTTTTGTGTCTGTATCATTAGGTTTACATCGTTTACCTGATAAATTATATGTAAGTACTACGATATTATAGGGTAAATAAACTTTTCGAAAAAGGCACCCCTCCGATCATAGGCAGTTTCAATCTAATGTCATGGAAATAGTGCTGAAAATTCGAATTCAAATTATTAATTAAAATAATCATGGTACATATCTATGTGTTAGTTTGTACAGATCAAAAAAATAAATAAAATACTAAACTATTGACTCGACATAATAATATTACGCCTAAGCGCTCACTACAAATGAAAATAATACTTAGTACACGTTTCTATCCTGTAAAAACTAAGAGATTGGTAATTTGAGTGCCAATAGCAGGTGTGTTTACCCTAGTTGTATGTAGTAATTAGGATTGGTATGTATTGTAGTGTTGTTGTGTGTTGTATTGTATTATATTGTATCGTATTGTTATATTGTATGATTTCTATTTGTTTATCATGATTTTAAGTAATGTATTGTTCCCATTTTATGTTTCCTCTATATCCTTTTCCTCTATAACCTTTAGGGACCTGCCAATGTGGTAATCAACTCCTTCAAGGTGTGTTCCGGACCCAAGGCCAAGGACTGCGCTGTTATTAAAATAGATTTATTGGGGAATAATATGATGTACTCGAAAGTCAACGTTTTAGAAACATGCTCACCGTCAAAGGTAATCATTTTAATATCTCTATTTTTTAACTAAATATATGTATATAAACAATATTTGTTTACTAACTACTTAAAAACCGTTTTACCTAAAAATACTCGTAAGTCAATAAGATAATTAATGTAAATAACCTTTAACCCTGAAAAAGCGTTGGTGCCCTAATGGCTGACTCAAAATTTGTATATCAAAATAATATGTGACATAATTTAAATTACATTATCTTTTGATCATGCTAACTTAGAATCTTGCAGTTTTAACACCTTCAAGAGAACGCGTGTCAGTATAAGTTATAAATTAATACCTCTTCCCATTTCTGAGAAAAAAAAGGTCTTCACAGACGGACCACATGGTAATCCTACAAGATTTTTGTTTTTACGGAACCCTAAAATCACTATAACCATCAGGGGAAGGTCGTCGGGATATCAAACGGCAAAGAGCTGGCCAGGTTGCACATGAATAGGCCATGCGACCACCCGTTCCTGAGGCCTCTGTTCGCCAGTCTGTACAACGTCACAAAGAACTGTCAAATTTTAAAGGTAAGCTGTAAAAACAAACTACCATATGCTGATGACTTCACACAGGGCAGAACAATGAGGCAGTAGAGTGGGCAGCATAGTTCTAGTACAATTTGAACGCGCACGCTGAGAGAGCTGTACAGTAGGGGAAATATATTCACGTACCACCTTAGAACCCTATCGCGATGACGCGACGCGTTAAACGCCAGGCTATGTCATACAAATGTCATGCGTATGTCTCTTCGACTAGGTTCTACAGTAGTACGTGTTTCAGTTTCAGTGCTGGCGGCGACGATCGAACCAATACTTTACATTTATGTACGCAGTAAATATTTTTCAGTTATGTTTCAAAATAATTTATTATAAAATGTATAAGTATGTAACCTATAACTTTCATGTGTGGCATGTCTGTAAATGTAAGTTAGTTAATAAATAAATAAAATTAAATTTCCTTGACTGTACCTACTGTTCTGTGCGTACAACCGTTCGCTACTTGATTTGCTTCGCGTTCGTTACTTGTATCATTAGACCAGTGCATCTAGCACGAATCTTCTCGATACACGTTAACTCGCTACGTAACTCAGTGCGTTTCTCTCCTACTGAGCTACTTAGAGCGAGACGCACTGAGTTACGTAGCGAGTAAACGCGTATCGAGATGATTCGTGCTAGATGCACTGGATGATGCGAAACGTATAGAGGTGAAACGCGCGTAGATCGTATAAAGTATTTAGTGATAGTGGTTTATAGTTGAGTCTGTGTGATGTGTGTTATTTCGTGTTATGTTAGTTCGTTCTAAATGGTGTGAGTTTCCAACAAATGGAGTAGTTTTATGGCAATAGAACACAATTTCTCAAGACACTGTTTTTATTGCAAATCCAAGCTATTAATTTTTAATTATAGTAAATGTATGTATGAAAGTCGGTTGAAATATAAAGTGTCACATTGTTTAAAATTAGTAACGCGAATTTCCAAAATTAAAACACAATCCATAAAAAACAGTCCCATATTATCGCAAAACAGGTCAGACAGTCAAAGAGTCATATCATAGCATTTAGCCATATGAATACTGCGATTTTTTTTTATTCCCGTCTCCAATGAAGCTTAAGCTACAATGAACTTTTATTCTTTGTTCCAGGGTAACTATGAAAGAACAGTAAATATAGGGCAAATGATTCACAAATATATTGGTGGACACTTTTTCTACGGACACATCATGTTCCGAGCACATTTTTACAGTGACCGCTGCAACTTCTCGTGTTCAATCTTTAACGTCACAATGACTCCCAAGCAGTGAGAATTCAAGGGAATCCAAAGTGACTGCTGATCGACGGTTGATCAACTTTTGTGTCAAAATTTAAATTAGTTTCGCAATGTCTTTCCTGTGCACGACAGTTAAGGGTTCACAGTTCAATAGTTTTTGGTCCAATCTACATCCACATGTCGATGCCTGACCTAGTTTTGGCTTATTCAAAGAATTAAAGGAATACTTTTGAGAGATAATTCTTATTTTTACTAATTTATCTTTCGGCTAACAACCCTAACAACCTGTCAGTGACAGGTCTCACCAGTGTGATTCTATTCCGCATTGTAGTACGCTCGGTCGCCATGCTTACAGTGTAGGCAAATCGCTCGCCCGCTCGCTCGCTCTTACTGTGCCAGTGTAATTAATACAGCGCAACCGTAACATGTCGCCGGGAGTTGCGGGGGGAAGGCGGACGCGGGCGGCGCGTTCCTTTGACGCAAGCCGCCCGGCGAATGTGTATGAAGTAATAGGAACTTTTTGTATATTTTTTGTGCATGTCAATAAAGTTGGAATTCGTTTAATCGCAGTCGAAAAAGAGAAGTTTCTATACTATTATTTTATTCTGTAGTCTAACTTAAGAAACCGATATAAACCTCAAATGTAAGACAAACTCATCCTTTACCAATGGTTAATTATAATATATTTGGCGCTGCGTTTCCTAAAGTCGCCTTGTTTTTAAAAAGTTTTGCAACTTTGATTTGTGATCTCCCTCCAAGTAGTTAGGTATGCACCCACGTAACGCTATCCTGATCTCGTTTTATCAATCTTCCTTGACAACTTAATGGATTATAGAAATCGTCTTAGGGGAAGTAATGTCTTAAGAAAAAACATTCTATTATATTACTCGGAGGCCTCTGTAGGCATGCATTATCAAGTTACATCAAGGCCTTTACCTAGTCTCGTAAAGGTTTGACATATGTAGGTATACGCCTTGGCAAATTGATGGGATATAAGAAAACTAGTTGTTTTGTTATGGCATTGTGTTTAACACAATTTGTAGTGGTTAAACCATAGCCGTATATTTGAGCTGTGCCGACCCAATAGCGTCTAGTGCCCATGTTGGATACAAATGACGTGCTACCATGTCGGTAGCAAACAAGCATGCGGCTCGCCTGATCTTAAGCAATTATAATAATAACAATAAGTCCAGGGGAATTACGCGCGCGTTGCTGACCCTGCAGGGCATGCAAGAATCTTTTAATACCCCTTATGAAGACCCCATGCCCTCTTATGTCGGGCTAGCAATTCGAAATTCTAGGCTAGATAATTGGCTGTCGACTCGTCGTTGACCATGGTGGCTCACAAGCCAGATCACCCCTGGAACACCTATGGGTTGTAGGTTCTGCTTGTTTATATAACTAGGTACGAAATATTTACTCGGACAGAGTCTATCAGAGACAGGTTATTTGTACTATTTCGGTTTGGTTGTCGCAATGAGGGATCGTTGGAATCGATTTGTCCGAACCAACTAGCGATGCAGGTAAGAGTCTGTATAAATATATGTCTTGTGTTCTGATTCTGTAATGTGTTGTTTTTAGATATACGTTTCCAATGGGGCTGACAGTCGGTTTTAATTAAAACCCATAAATAAATAAAGATTTTAGTGAAAATGTTCACCGTTTCTAATTGCATTTTATTCTCTTATTATTAAACTGAAACTATTTGGCGTTGAACGAAATATAAGGGAATCTGAATAAATTCAGGTTGGCGCCGCGTCGTCGCAACCGCACCCGGGATGCGGGATCTTCCACGAGGTCCCCGTTCCGGGATTTATCGGGAGTTTCGGATGAAAGGCGGAACCGACCGGGCCCCATGCCAAAAAACGGTAATTCTTATTTGATAAGACGGGGTGCATTTTTGTAATGAACTTTTCTAGGGATGTCTTCTTGGTGTCTTGCTTAAAAGTAGGTACTCTAATCTAATAAGTATTTACTGCCAAAGTCCTATCCTACAAGAATTTTTTGACAATAAATAGTATTTGTATCACTTATGGATGCTAAGGTAAGTTTGCCTGCAATAGAAATGTATAGATGTTTATTGTTATCTTAGTTCAGCATATGTCTGTTAAATAAAAAGAAAAAGTATATCCTGTTACACATATGAACGATAGCTAATGTTCCGTGATAATGTTTCAGTTAAGTTTTTAAGTAAATTTTTACTTCAGTTTATAATGTATACTCTGCAGTGCCCTTACAGGGTTTCGTAAGATGTTTTTTTATGAAAGCAAATAAATATTTTGAGTTTTGAGTAAAATTTGAAGGAATAGCCCTATATAGGAAAGGGATAACAGAATTTCAGGCAAGCAGGTCAATTCACTTGCTTAAAAATATGTAGATACTTTTCACATTTCTTTGCGCGAATAAACCGGTCAAGTGCGAGTCGGATTCCCGGACCAAGAGATTTATCATGTCACCATCAAATTACGCTACTTTGCTGAAAGTTTTGACCCTCTTTAGACCTCAATTGAAACAAAAAACATCCCCTCTGTTGACTCTCAAAGTATCGGCCATTGGCACCTTGCATTTACAAGATTGACACGGTCTTGGGTGCCAACAATGGTAGTTTTTTTATTAACAATATAGTTGGATAAAAAGCAATATTAAAAACTATTCAAACAGATCGAAAGCATCAGTATATACAGTATATACCCAGTTGTTTTGAAAAAAAAAAACTTACACTATTTCCATTTAGATATCGATTGTGTAGGTCTTAAGCAGTAAATGGCTCTAGTAAATATGATGTCTACAATGAATACAATGCATTGTTTTCACATACTTTAATTTTACAATCGATATCTAAATAGAAGTACTGTAAGTTTATTTTGTTCAAAACAACCGGGGTACAGATTTTTTTAAAATGTATGAATGCAGTTTTTCTTCTTATTAAAATCGATGACATGGTTCCTAAGAACAGACTTTCGTATGTCTTATAGTTTTAGACTTTCCCATACTGACCGATTTAAATGAGAGACCCTGTATATAGTTGCTGAACTATGGTGCTTTGACAGACGGACGGACGGACGCGCCACTAGTGTTTCTGGGGCTCTAAAAACTAAATGTCTCTTTATTATGTATGAGTCCTGTCATGTGGGATGAAATTCAAATGAGCACAAATAAATTTTTATGCGTTTGATGTACCCTCTAAAACGGGTTACGTTGAAAGAACGTAAAGTTTGCCGCCCTCGCCACGTATTTATTCAGGCCTTTGACGAAACAAAAACACGCCCTTATCCTACTAATGTTGTTTTCATAAATGTCCTTCGTTTTTTTGAAGTTGGCGGAAAGGTTTACGTTATATGATGGCGGACGATAGGAATAACACCGATAATCTGCAAATATTTCAAAATGCCGCATCTCATTTTTATTCTGTATACAGGGATGAAAATAAAAATAAAATAGATCTTATCTTGCCTTTATCTTTTGTTACTTATTCTAGATCGACAAATGCATAAGCGATAAAAGTATCAAACTGAATCCGAGTACCTAGGTAGTAAATACAAAAACAACTATACCCCACACGAAAACGTGAAAATAAATAAACATACGAGTACGAATACAAAAATACTGAAATAAATATTAAAATATAAGTGTACAGTTAAAACTGCCAAACAATTGAAAAAAAGATTAAAGTAAAAAATAACCAAAAATAATAGAAGAGATATGTGTTAAGATAAAATGAAGTTCGAATGTAAACCGAATTGTCACTGTCACCTGTCGCCGGTGTCGGTTATGAAATAGGGCCCAGCTTTTGATCTCGGATTACATTTCTGAGTGTAGTTAAATTCAACTAACTGTATTTCAATAAGTCTGATGAACTTCAAAAAGTACCTAATTAGGAAAGGCAATGTCAATGACCGGAAGAGTTCTATCAACTTGATTCCTTGTTACTGACAAGGAACTTTGTTCGCAGTTCTTTGGCCGCCACTTCTCTCGAGTCTCTTTAACTTTTCCTATCGTGAAATTGTTAGAACTAAAGCAAAGTTAAATTAGAACTGTAGGTGTTGTTAAACAAGTCTGAACGACTCTAGGGCCAGGCTACGCCGGTTCCGTACACGTTACGTATGTAACACGGCTCCAGCTAGCTGCGTCGAGCTACGTTACGCATGTGTAACGCATGCGTAACGCAACTACGAACGAGCTGCATACGCGATAATCACATTTCTTGAATATTATTCTTTTTTTATTGCTATCGCGGAAGGTAAACATTTATTTTTAAAAATTTGGGAACAATAGCTAAAGATCAAGGTCATCGACGTTTTCATGAAATTCTCAACTTAGATTGTCATTTTATGAAACATTAAAATTGACCCTCATTTTCCAAAAGACATTTAAATTCTTAGGTATCCGTATTTTCATAGTCTACGTTCAATAATAATTCTACGAACATTAACTTGAAACTCCGGAGAATGGACCGGAGTTGGTAGCGATTGCACCGATTCAATGACTATTGGGCAAAGTTACTCAGTCGATATTAACATAAAACATCAAAACTCGCATTAAAGTGTCCAAATTCCCCCGGAGTCCCCTTTTAATATTTCCCCCCGGAGCCCGTGTTCGGTGAGCCGCGGACAGTCGCGCCAGCCTTGTAGCGTGGTGCAACTGGCGAGACCCTGTCCGAAAAGATGGCGGCATAACTTAAATCCTTAAAATCGGGACACTTGACAACACTACCATAAAGTATTATTTTTAATTAGCTGGAGTAGATGGACAGATGTCAATGTTAATATTTCGTATTTTAACAGTATTTCATAAAAGTAATATACACGAGAATCGTGTAACTGGTGATATTAGGATAACATTTATACATGAAAAGTAAAAGTTTTGACAAAAGTTGACTGGCAGAGAAAGCCTTAAGGCATTAAGTCCGCCTTTTGTACATTTTGTATTTTTTGTGCAATAAAGTTTAAATAAATAAATAAAAGTACTGTACTTCAACTATAATGGAGTAAACAGGTCCAATGTCCGCCCGCAAACGTCAGATTACTCCAGCTAATTAAAATACGAGTTTAGTCAGTACCCGACACTGTCGCTTGTCGCTTGTGCCGACTATATCTTATTCAACTACATCGAAATACTTGAACAATAAAATAATTATCATTTATCGCACAGAAGTTATGTAGTGGAAGGGATTTGGGGGAAAACGCGGTGAAATTAAGAAATATTGCCGTGAGATGTGATAAATTAAATGGGTGCGTGCTAATCCTGTTTTAATCGGCAGAATAAGTTTTATTGTTGCACAATGTTTTTTTGAAAAAAAGGAAGAAGCTAAAATAATAATAATAATAAAGCATAATGAATTTTTATTTGCAAAATTTTGGATGTTGTTAAGTGAAAGCGTCTAAAAAATAAATAATCAAAAGTTGCGAAATCAAATTATTAGGTAGTTACTTATATCTAAAACGAAAGCAAAGTTAGAAAAAGTTACTTTATTCAAGAATTGTCAATTGTGTTAAATTTTTATTTTGTCAAAATAAAACAGTATTTTTTTTAAATTATGATGCCTCCATTACCGCGTTGAGTTTCTCGCTGGTACGGTCGGCCTCAGAAGTAGCTGAACATTTTAGTACCTTGTCGCTGTCAGTAATGTGACAAATTCGAGCCACTCTCGTTTCATACGTTAATACGACAAGGGTCTTAAGTGTTAAGCTACTTCTGAGGCTGACTGTACTTATGTTTTATCAGAAGTTTATTCGGAACCGGTGGTAATTTTTTAACATTCCATTTAAATAAGTATTTCTTCTCAGATAACTATGTATTTTGACTTTGACTTTGATTAACACGTAAACGCAAGATTTGTGGGTACTTCTGTATCTTTTACTTTTTTTTTTCGACGGACAATACCATAAACGGAGAATCCCCACTGAACGTTAACTGAACCTAAATTGCTAAATTCTAATATTACTACTTCCGTAAAACACCAACTTCGCAAAACACAACTATTATTTACGTTTTTAGTTTCATGCATACTGCGTGTGGACTGGAATCAAACAGTGCAGAAGAACAATCATGTTTTTTTATTTCGCTCTCTACGCGCTCCATGTATGAATTTTTTCATAAATTTTTAAAATCCGAAGCATTTTCCAGCCAGTCTCCAAAGGGTGACGCTGCGCTGTTCGAGCAGCCGCGTTACCCGCCCGGCTGCACGGGCATGACGTCTCGTCACTGCACAATCGCCGGCTGACAATTGCCCCCTCTTCCGCACGTCAACCGTTGCGACCTTTGTCTATGTATAGTGACTTTGTATTATTCTTTTCGGATCGCTAGGATTTCTAGCTCTAGTAGCACGCTAGCGTAAATCGCGCACATAAGCGCATCTGTCCCTCTCGCACACGCTTACTGGTTAGAACGGGATATAGGCTTTATGACCGCGATAAAAGCTAGCGTGCTTGGGCCTAGGAAGCATCACAAAACCAGTCTGCGGGGGTATTCTCGTGTCAGTACAGACGAAATTACAGTAGAGAAATGTTGAAAAGAGCTGTCAGATCCTTATGAAATCTGTAATTTTTGACATATCTCGAGTGTGGGATTCGTAGTTATTGTTAAAGTAGGAATAGAAATGATTTAAAAAGAATATCCATACTAATTATTATTAATGCGAATATTAGCGCCTCTGTTTGGCATAGTTGAACCATTTGAATCGTGATTCATTGTGGCTTTTATGTTATAAAATGAACTTCTTTCGCTGGCATCGGTCTATCATTATGATATTTGATTACTGTAAAAAAGTTTTACGGCAGGTCATAATTCCACCACTCGTCAACATCGTCCAGTTAGAAAATAATGTTTTATCTACACATATATCATAAATGCTCTATAATGCGTTCAGAAACCAAAGGAAATGACCAGCATTATTAAAACCAATGTTATTATGAGAATTTGTCTGTGGTATTAGGCAAATCTGTACTGTAATGGTCATTACAGTATCGATTTCTGTACTGTAATGGTCATTACAGTACTGACTTATGTACTGTAATGGTCATTATATGATCTCGAGTGACATGAAGATAAGGACTTCATGCGTTTGTTTATGATTTAAAAAAAACGTTTGGCTTGACGGATGGATCGAATGGCCATCATTACTGTTGTTATTCGTTTGTTGGTTTTTGCTGTTACGGTTTTTGCATTTATGATATGTGTGTAGATAAAGTAATGTATGCAACTGTACATAATTAGGTCTTAAAACACTCGTGTGATCCTATTATGAAACTCGCTAACGCTCGTTTCATAAAACCACACTCGTGTTTTAAGGCCCCTCATTATGCAACAGTTGCATAAAATACTATTATACCTATTCAAAAATACAACAATCTCGGTAACAAAGTCTTTGATTCAGCTGACACTAGGAAGCTGTACAAAACGTATGAATTATCTCCAATGTGCTTCTACAAGCTACGCCTTAGTAAGCATCAAGGTTTATAAACTTTTTAATTTGAGAGTATCTTTGCTCTAAAACCATGCGTATTCTAAAAAAGGCTTAGCAATCCTAATACAGTTGTAAATATCTATGGCCCTCCGTTTCCTAGAGGTGCACTCAATCGTAAAGTTCCGAAAGATTCGCCACGCTGCATGTAGCTAGATGAGTAACAGCAGTCGTTATAATATTCTAGTCCGTTACATTTGGATATTCCTCTTGCCTTTGTACATGGAAATATGCATTGTACAGTCAAGGAAGTTAATTTCCTACCCATTTCGTTGAAATGTCGTCTGACATTCGCAATGCATTAAGGTCGATATGTCAAACTAACGTCTCGCTCTTTAGCTCTTATGGTGACAGTTTGCTATATGCTATTGAACCTTAGGTGGGTTGTAAATTTAATTCCTTGACTGTACTTGTAGAATGGGACGTTTAAAAAGTGAGAATCTTAGGTATTTAATTTTATATAATTATGGGAAAGGGTTTGTTTGTCCTTATTTCTCGTCGCAATAGAACATCCGATCGAAGTGGTAATTTGCCCTGGGAAGCTAATAAACCGGGTTGATTAGTAGCTCAAACAATTATGATATATTCTTTTATTGATAACTAGCGGACGCGCGCGACTTCGTTCACGTAAAATTAGTAGCCTATGTCCGTCAGGAATAGTGTAGCTTTCTATCTGTGAAAGAATTTTTTAAATCGGTTCAGTAGTTCCAGAGATTACCCCCTACATACAAACAAACTAACAAAAAAACAAACAAAGTTTACCTCTTTATTATATTAGTGTAGATGTAGAAAAAGCACAGCTGTCCTTAAACTCTGTATAAATTATTGTTGTTGCTCGCGACTTCGTCCGCGTAGAACTCATTTATCGCTATAACACAAAATTATGCATTTTTACAGAATAAAAAATGTATCCTATGTGTTAATCCACGGTAGAAGCTATCTCCGTTCGTTTCATCCAAATATATTGAGCCTTTTTTAGCGTGAAGAATTAACAAAAATGTATCTCACACACAAACTTTCAGCTTTATTATATTAAGTATTTTATTATTAGTAGGAAATAGGATTCCCTCAGTGATAAAAAACACAGCTGCCCTTACACTCAGTATACATTATTGCTAATATTATACACCCCCAAATTGATAACAATCAATTTTACAGATCACTCAGTGATATTTCGTCTCAGTTTGACAGTTGTTTCAGCTTGACGTTGTAGGGAGGAAAGTGGCGATCCGTGTTGGGGATTGGGACTCCAGAGGCATCCGAGACGCGAGCGCTACTGTCACTTAAAACGACGTATGCGCATGGATTTAATGACATTATGACTACACATAAGACCTTTTAAAGATAGCGAGGAAGCGCATAGTGATGCATCGGAGATGAGATGGCAGAAAGTAAAAATGCATTTTTGAGTGATTGTGATGTGTTTTTGTTATGCTTGCTAGTTCATGTTATTAGCATTTTCATATATAAACAACATTTATTATTATTACCCAACATGGATGTTTGGTTATAGTTAACGTATACCAACGTTCTTATAAACGATCCGTTCTACATGGGTATACGATGAAAGTTTTGTATTTATGGATATTTCTTTTGATGCTCATTGTATTTATTTTTAAATTAGGTGTGGATCTACTTTTCAATTAAAAATATTTTGAATACTAAGTAGTCTATTTTGCTCTAGTTTTGTTCAAAGGGTATAATTTCATTTCGGGTAAGACTTAACGAAACTGATGATAATCTAGAAATATCGAATTGCTGTAGACTACATTAAAAAGTAATTCCCAAAATATACGAGTATAACCCTTAAACGAACTTTTGCACTTACCAGAAATAACTGGAAACCACTCGGTTAGATTAGAAAAAAATGTATTACCGACTTCCGTTAAAAACATAAAGTTTTCTGCACCCACTAAGCGTGTTGTTAAGAGGTTTTTAAATTTATTCACCCTTCGATTTTGGGAAATTCTCTAAGAAGTTTGAGGAAATTCAAGCGATTAAACCGGCCGAGGCGGTTCGGGTTGAATTTGCATAACGGCGCGGCATTGTATCGTCTGGTGAATGGAAGAACGTTTTTACAAAATCAGGATATATCCAGCGTGAATAACACCTATACCCAAATATATGTGGTGTTTTAAGGACTTTTTTAAAGTGCCGCATGTTTAATTTCAAGTATTGAACATAATATTACTCATTTGGTGAATATTAAGCGTTTCAACCGCTGCTAATTATCGTTCATTGTAATTACCATTAAATGATAATTTGAAGCGGCTAAAAATCAAGTGTTTATCTTTTTATCCAACTTCCAGGCAATTTACAGGATATCCCCATTCTGGAAAGTCAGGGAAAAGTCAGGAATTTTTTTTGATAGTCTGTGATGACTTGGTTAAGATATTTTATAGAATTCCATATTATACGGAAGGTCGGTATTACAAATTAACTAGGATTAAGGTAATAACAGCACACCATCATCCTCATGCTCGTCGAAGACAAACGGACGTCATTTCCACCGAACAAAGACGTAACAAATTGTGCTTTTAACGTGCGTTCGGGTAAAGTGTACATTGTTTGTTGATTTATTCGCAGTCGTCGGATCGGTGAGGCGTGAGCGATGTGTTGCGACGGCGAAGCGGGACGGTAATGAAATGTGAACGGTAATGATAAACATTGTGTTAGCTGGTGAGGTCATGGCGTGACAGCTTAGGGATGATTTTTGTTCTACTTCCTAAGTAGGTATAAATAGGAACTAGGAGCTCTAGTCAAATCGTTACGCTCTTGTGGTTTACCAACCACGTACAATAAGGGATTGATAAAAGCGCTGTGACTTAGTAAATCATCAACGTAGATCGTTCACGGTTTTACTAGCTTGATAAAAATAACATACTAGTGCAGGTGTCGTCATTATAGTTCAAGACAGGACTAAGTATCAGTTTGTATACTTTCATAAAAGGCACTACTCCATGACAGACTTTGTTTCACTAGGTATTTCAACAAGAGTGGAATTTTGAAAATGAAACAATGTAAATTTGCAAATTCAAAAGTGTGTGTGCTTCAATTTGACTTTTGAAGGTTGCTAAGTTAGACGCCTGGCCAATCAAAGTCTAACAGTGAAGCTCTAAAAATCAAGGCTTTTTAAACCACAGCTGAACAAGCGGGTGCTCGAAAAGACAGATTAGAGGGCTCGCGAGCGGAGTGCCCTCCAATTAGGAGGCGCGCAACTCTTCCGGGCCCTAACAAATACAAGAAAGACTGAATGTGAAATGGGTATGTTGAATCGAGGTGTTTAAACTTTACCCCTTATTCATAAAACTTTATTAAAGAGGTTTTTTACATCGGAATTTCTTTTTTTTTAACATTCAAATTGTTAAATTTAAATGCTACGTAATGACAACACAAAAATGCGTTATGTTTAAATATATTATGGCAAATAATATATTTAAACATAATTAAGGATAAATAATTATAGAGTATTATTTCAACCCCTACGATGGCCAACACTACTAATTAATATTTATAGTTTGAACAAATATCTATGAACATTGAAATAAAACAATTTAAACAGTTTATATCACGTATATTGTACCGAATCGAATTCCTGACGTTTTCGAGTCTTATAATAATCATACCAATTCTATATGTAGTAGAGACATGAGGGCAGATCGCTAGTTCTCCACAGACAGTTTAAATACATAGATAGACTGCTGAAACCATAACCCTTCCCTTTGGCTTTGCCGTAGTCGGGTAATTAGGCGTACCAGGCTTGATACATTATGTTCATCTAAAGTCAATAAACCTAGCAACATCACACTTATTTTACCTCGAAGTCTGAAACAAAAAGAAAGCCTTTATAATACAAAGTAGTGGGTACAATTTCCTTCCCCGCAGTTACAATCATCTTTGATGTAACTCGGCAGGAAATCCTGGCGTTCCCAATTGCGGACGAAAAGGCTTTATCTGAGCGGAGCCTTCCAGCTCAGTAATTAAAGGTCCACCGCGCATAATTAACCAGTACCTAATTTGGTTTTGTACGGCGTGTTAATGTCAGTGTTTACTCGTAATAAGGGACAACCCGCTGCGGTATTGTGGAACACCCTAAGTAATAAGTATGATATATTTTACCTATTAAGAGATCGGCGCGTAACCTTCGCTGGTAGGTAATGTTGGCATAGAAATCTCAAGAAATTTCTCAAGAATAGAAACGTGTTGTTTGCGTTTTCAGTTGTTTCGGTAGTTATTGAGGTGACGTTCATAGAAGCTTACTGTCAGTAACTTTTTTTTTTATGAAATAGGAAGGCAAACAAGCAAGTGGGCCACTTGATCATGATCACCACCGCCTATAGACACCCGCAACACCAAAGAGATTGCAGATGCGTTGCCAACCCAGGGGGCTAAGATGGAACACCACTTGTGCCAGTAATTACACCGGCTGTCTTACTCTCCACGCCGGAACACAACAGTTCCATCAACAACGGAACAACTTTCATCTTCCCGAAGTGTGATTTCTGGAATCTTGTATGTATCGAGGTCACACCAACAACTACAATTTGTTCCATAAACGTGGCCTATTTCTCACTCACTAAATAGGCTAATTTTATGAGAAAACTATTCTATATCAGAATACTCATTGTACCAAGTCATTGTCCTAATTTTCTTAAAATCACTTTATTATAAGGATTGTTGGTAATCTTCCAGTTATCAACTTACTGTGTGAAATATTGAAGTACAGTCGCCATCGCTACAGCAAGATGGGAAAAGTGCTCAAATTTAAACCCACGCAAACGTCTAGACGCCTCCCTTGATATTATTGTTAAGACATTTATTTTCAGGCTAAAGTACTACATACATTTTATTACATTATTAATTAAAAAAAAATTTCGGCGTCAAAACGACGTGGCCTCGATTGGCCGTCACTTCCGATATCGTTCTCGCCATTGGCAAAGTGAGCCAGACAGTGGCTTCTGGCCGAAGAAATGTATTCCGGAATACGACATTCTTCGGCCAGAAGCCACTGTCCCTAACATGACAGGCCAAGTTTAGTTTATCTAAGTTCATGGACGTCCCTTTCTTATGACACTAGCTTGACAGAGACACAGGGAGGGATAAGTAAAACCCGGGCCGGTCATGTTAGGGCTACTGGAGATGCGACAATCTCCGGCACGTACACCACAAACGTGCTGAAGTGTAGCATTTGGAATACCTTGAGCGTGTATGTATGTACGACTCTTTATTTTACGTAACACATAAAATAACAGATTACAGGACAATAGAGATGTACAAAGGCGAACTTATGCCTTCAAAGGATCTCTTCCAGCTGCACCCAGTCTTCCAGCGGACACGCTACACCACACCGACTGCCATACTCGTATATCTGATGGCGACGTACCTACCCTACATCATCTAAATCTAAACAAAGCATTAATAATGTAAAATTTCAATTGTGCTCCCACTTCAGCTGATGGCCCGCAATTTGAAAGGCTCACATAACACCTTCATCTTTATTAAGGGTTTTCTTTAATAGAACGGAACGGATACTACAGTTCCCGCCTGTGGTACAAGACAAAAGATTTAAGCTATATTTATAAGCTACTTATTCAGAAGGCGGCAGAGAAAATGATTTAATTATTATTTACTTATCTCTTTTAGAACACTGTACATTCTTTTGTAGGACGTTGGTGAAAAACAAGCATGCAGTTTGCTTAATGGTAAACCGAATCATAATTTGTTGTACCCGAAATATCACTTGCAGCGTTGCCGACCCCGAAAGTAAACGCCAATGTGTGTATACATATAGCCAGCAAAAGAAAAAAACACTCAACATTTTGAAAGCAACATTATTGGCTATGGCATTTTATGCTATGGTCTTCTCCAGACAGCATACAGTCCTTCCGAAGCTTATTCTCAAGAAAATAATTCGCAGTGCCTTAGCTTGTGTAAAACCTTGCGCTGTATAGTCAGAAAAAATTAAAGCGTTCGGCTCACTTTTAAGTATGAAATGGGAAGAAATAACCATCACCATAATCGTAATTAATTTCTAGTGCGTAGACGTCCACTGCTGAGCGTATCAAATATTAAGACAGCGCTACAAAACTGATCCTCTGCTCCTCGCATCCAGCCGCTACTGGCTACCCAAATCAAATCAAATATTTTTGCATCAGGGACAATATCAGTTCCGTAAAAGTTTAGTAAAGATTTCATTCGTTACGATAATACAATGTTTTTGATATCGACCCCCGTCATATAAAATCGCTATAATCTTATGACTCGGTCTGAGATTCAATATAGTGAAAGGTCGGAACGTGGTCTCAATTATTAAACAATGAAGCCGGCCCGCAACCCAGCTTTAATACTTGAACGCAGTATGTGGGTCAGCAGGAGACGTGGGAATGTTCAGATGTTCGGGGATAGTAGTAATGATTTAATTGGTTGAATAGTATAACTTCCACGAGTGTACTATCGACGAGAAGGTGCCATTGCACTTGATATCTAGTTACTCCTCCACTTGTTAATTACTCCACTACACTTATTAGAGGTTTTTCCCGAACCTAAGGAAAATTTCCTGACATTCATAAGTACTTTTCAAATGCATTCATAAGCCTAATCTGAACAAAGATATTTTGACTTTGGTATTGAAGACGATAGCTGTAAGAACCTAATAAGAAATACTCGCTCTTTGGTAGAATATAAATACTAATATTAGTATATAACTATATAGCTATATAGTTATAACCTAATACTACTTATAATTTTGTGGATCTTGTTGTCCGAATAAATATTCTATTCTATATATTGGTACAAATGTAAGAGATCTAGTGCGCCCGAATTCCGAAACCTGGGTTCATGTTAATCGAATTTTTAGACAATGTTGGCTGACCATGTAAGTATTGACTGCTGTGTAGTCTCTGTGTGCTGTGTAACGCGTATAATCAATACTTATAGGTCTACTTAATTTTTGTGTTAACAGCACAAAAATTGAGACAAACAGAATTGATTATAGTCTTGAACAACACGATGTTGTTCGTCAAGTGTTTGAAGAGTGTCTAATAACCAATGAGAAGTTCAAAGCGATACTTTCTGAAGGTGCATATTGAAATATTCCAAGAAATTAGCCTTGCTTCGTGAAGTATTTAGAAAACTGGTATAATTTGTTAAACCAAAACTGTCTCCGAACTAGGTACCTTTTCTGTTTAATTTTAAATTAGATATTCGTAACTTACAGCACGCAAAAAATCGAATACGTGTTTCATCCCACTTCTCTCACACTTATGTGCAAGTGTGGCTATATTACCTTCATGCCTTACTATGATTGCTTCGGGATGAAAGTTCGTCACCTGAATTTGAATAAGTCTGCTCAGCAAAATCAGGTTCGTTCGAAATCTTTCGCTTACAAAGACACGTCGTAATCAGCATTTATCAGATTTTGGATATCAGTATTTTTCCAGGTGAAACGTAGCAAATCTTCTAACTGAAAAGAACTCTCAAATTTACAGTCAGCGATAGAAATAGCTGAACAGGTACTTAAAGAGGTCACAAATATTTACACAAACTGCGGGTGGTAGGACCTTGTGCAAGGTCCGTCCGGATCGCTACCACCATCTTGCTCGCTAATCCTGCCGCTAAGCAGCAGTGCTTGCACTGTTGTGTTCCGGCGTGGAGAGCAAGACAGCCGGTGTAATTACTGGCACAAGAGGTATTCCATCTTAGCCCTCTGGGTTAGCAACGCATCTACACTCTCTTTGTTGTTGCAGGTGTCTATAGGCGGTGGTGATCACTTACCATCAGGTGACCCACTTGCTTGTTTGCCTTCCTATGTTGTATAAAAAAAAAACTTATACTTATAATAATAAAATCATATGAAGACGTTGTACTCTTGCACTGTGGGATATATCTGTTACTAACTGTAAATTGGATTTGAAGTGAAAATTTATTGATTTAGGGTAATGTAGCGCCCAAAAACTAGTAAACATTTTGTTTTGTTTCATGAGAGAAGTGTGTCTAGAGAAAACCGTTCTAAAGCTGAAGCAAGAAAACTGTGTGTTCCAGTAGGTAACTAACGCTGAAAATCTCTGTATGTTTAAATTTTTATAAGTTCGATCGCATTTATTTCATAATGGTATATTCTGCCACAATGTTAAAATACCTTTAAGCGTGTAATAAATTATTAAGCCATGTTCGACAGCTATACCTTTCCGATTCGCTTTTTGAACAATCTGTGGGGCACAGTGGCACATGAGTTTGCTTACTGTGTAAAAGTCTCGGGTTCAAATCCTGGTATGAGCAAATATTTGTGTGACGAATACAAATGGTTGTACCCGAGTCATGGATGTTATTTGTATATAAGTATGTATTTATCAATATATATATATTGTATATCCGTTGTCTAGTACTCATAGTACAAGCTTTGCTTAGTTTGGGACTAGGTCAATTGGTGTAAATTGTCCCATGATATTTATTTATTTTATTTTATCTATTTAATCTTTAAACAACTTGATACTTTTTACTTTTTTATAAGGCGCTTTGTCTCTGCAAGCCAGCGGCCCTAACATGACAGCCCAGGTTTAGTTTAACCCCTCCCTGCGTCTCTGTCTAACCAGTGTCACAAGAAAGGGACGCAGATAGAGATAAACTAAACTTGGCCAGTCATATTAGGGCCACAGTGGTAGTCCAATTGAGTTTCATGGTTGCTGTAGATAGTTAGCAACTTGTTTTATGTTTCCTCCCACATCTATCATTAGCCTCATCCCACACCATGCTATGTTCATCGTACAGTCAAAGAATTTAATTCCCTACCCATTTCGTTGAAATGTCGTCTGACATTCGCAATGCATTAAGGTCGATATGTCAAACCAACGCCTAGTTCTAATTAGCTCTTATGGTGACAGTTTGCTATACGATATTGAACCTTAGGTGGGTTGGAAATTAAATTCCTTGGCTGTACCTTTAACTTTATATCAAAAAGAAAAGGAAATAATATGGTTCATTGACAGATAATACTTAGGTAGGTAGGTAATCTTTCAGATAACGTAATGCCTTCCTGTGACTCTAACATAACCGGCAAAGTTTAGTTTATCAGAGTTTATCTCTATGTGCATCTAACTCTTCTTATGACACTAGTTTGACAGAGATGCTGCGGCCGTAACATGACAGCCCAGATTCAGTTTAACCCCTCCCTGTGTCTCTGTCTAACTAGTGTCATCAGAAAGGGACGCAGATAGAGATAAACTAACCTTGGCCAGTCATGTTAGGGCCACTGGGAAGGATAAATTAAACCTGAGCAGGTCATGTTAGGGTCACAGCATATATAACCAGCTTTGCGGGGTGGTAGGACCTTGTGCAAGGTCCGTCCGGATCGCTACCACCATCTTGCTCGCTAATCCTGCCGCTAAGCAGCAGTGCTTGCACTGTTGTGTTCCAGCGTGGAGAGTAAGACAGCCGGTGCGATTACTGGCACAAGAGGTATTCCATCTTAGCCCTCTGGGTTGGCAACGCATCTGCAATCTCTTTGGGGTTGCGGGTGTCTATAGGCGGTGGTGATCACTTACCATCAGGTGACCCACTTGCTTGTTTTCCTTCCTTTTTCATAAAAAAAAACTGTGAAACTGCTTTACGTAGTATAAAACAAACTCGCTATCCAACTTTGTCGTCCTCATATTTGGCTCGCTTGCTCCTTCTAAACCACGCAAAGGATTTTGATACAGTTTTTACTGTCATTTAGCGATTATATTACGGAAGATTTGTATGTACATTACGCTCTCTTATTAATTGCGAAGCCGGGGCAGGTTGCTAGTGTAATCTATACTAGCGTTAGTTGCTTAATTTGAGACTAGGTCAACTAATGTTAATTGTCCCAAAATGTTATTTATTTATTTATAAAACTATTTGCTTGAATAGAATAGAATACTTTATTTGTGGAACATAGGTGTACAGATTAGATCTTAAAGATATGACATTTAGGGATCTCTATGTTTTGCCATTAAGGCGTACAAATGTTATGTTTCCCTCAACATTCAGGGTTTTATTATTTAGTATCTACCAATCATGCTTATATTATATTCATGCACCAATAATATTAACAATGTCAACACAAGGCAATCGAGCTAAACAATGGAAACGATAATGATCAGAATAATATGATTTTTAAAATTAATATTAAACAATGTCAAAAAAAAGCAATTAAAATAGGTTAAAATAGGCTATAATTAAAATGTCAAAAAAGGTAGGTAAATAAAATTATAAATCAATGTCATTTAAAAATTGCTGAATGTTATAGTAGTATTTTTCTATTAACAAAGAAGTCAATTCATTTTTAAAATTATTAATTTCCAATTCTTTTAAGCTATCTGGGACTTTGTTAAATATTTGCGGCGCCATTCCCAAAACGCTTTTTCGCACTAGCGCGGTTTTGCATCCCTTATTGCGCAAAGTATTTTGGTACTGTGAGCGAACAGGGAGCCTGCGTGTATCTGTAATTGTGATAAACAAATTGGGATTGCACTTAACAAAGACAGCTACTTCTAGAATATACAGACAGGGCAAAGTAAGAAGCTTTAATGATTTAAAATATGGCCTGCAGCTGTCTGTCATTTTCAAACCACACATAACTCTTATGCATTTTTTTTGGGCTCTAAATACTGCTTCCTTATCAACTGAATTACCCCAAAATATGACACCATACCTTAATGTCGATGCGACGAGACCGTGATACGCAACAAGTAGAGCATCTCGATTAACGGTTTTTGACAGTTTGTGAAGAGCAAAAACGGATTTACTTATTTTTTTACATATTTCATTTATGTGATGTTTCCATGTCAGTTGACTGTCAATATGTAGTCCCAGGAACTTAGTAACTCCTACTGTTCCTATGCTATTTCCTTTATAATTAATATTCATGTCTTTGAAATGAATTCGTTGATAAAAATGCATTATATTAGTCTTGGTCAAATTAATTACTAGGTTATTATTGTTAAGCCACATTATTATGTCAGAAATTGTATTATTTATGTCATTTTCATAGGAAGCTAAGTTATTACATTTTACAATGGTTGTACTATCATCCGCAAATAAGATCATGGGGTGTTGGACTGCTTTATAAATGTCATTAATGTAAATCAAGAAAAGCAGAGGGCCAAGCACACTCCCCTGTGGTACGCCATATTTTACAACTTGTGGGCCTGACAGATATATTTTCTCCATTTTACTTTTAAGGCATAACCTAGTCAACTCTGTGTACTGCTGTCGGTTAGTGAGATAGGATTCTATGAGATTTAAGACGTTACCTCTTATGCCATATAGACTAAGTTTGCTTAGCAGAGTCTTGTGGTCCACATGGTCAAACGCTTTTGTCATGTCAGCAAAAACAGCACAAGTCGGTATTTTTTTATCAACACCTTCCATTATAATACTGACAAAATCATAGATCGCCATGTTTATGTTGACATTTTTTCTAAATCCCTTCTGTTCCTTACAAAATAAATTATTTTTGTCAAAATAGCTATAAAGACTCCAATATATAAACTTTTCAAAAATTTTTGAAAATATTGAAATGAGAGCTATAGGTCGGTAGTTCTGAGGGTTTTCTTTGTCGCCTTTTTTAAATAAAGGTTTAATGATGGATGTTTTTAACTTATCTGGATAGACCCCTGCGCTAATGCAAAGATTTATTATGTGACTTAATTATGTAACCCTAAAAATACGCTTCGTACGTCAAGATCACCTCTCGATCAAGTTTTTATTAAAAACAAGAGTAAAAAATGCCTTTGCATATTGTATTCTCTTATTGAATCAATATTGATTAAAGTATCAAACCAACATGTTTAGTACTCATAACATGGCGGAGGCTTTATTCGTTATCTAAGTTTCGTAATTTACCCGAAAACTTTGTAAAGAAATGCCAGGTGTTAACTAGAGGGCTGTTAAACTTGATTTATGTTGTGACTGAACAAATAAAAACACACCTTTACTTAAACTTTTACTTTAATAAAAAAGAAAATTACTACCTTAATAGTTCATAATTTTACTTTCGGCACTATTCATAAAGATACTGGCTTTCATAAACGGCTAGCATGCCGTGATATCTCTGCTGTGTTGTCGCGTGACAAACAAAATTCTCTTCTGAATTTTATGTTATAAATATGAAATTTATAAACATGCAAACAGACGCATGCTAGTCGCTGTTTGGGATCGGGTTCCATGCTCCATTTTTTACAACTATAGGCGCTTCATTCGAGATTATTTTCACTTTTTATTAGAAAACAATATGACAAAGAAATAACTATCTGGAGCCCCTTGTTCAACATTAATTTCAACTCTATTCCTTATAAATAACGTTCATCTTACCAGAGCAATACCTTGGTGCTAATGCTTATCTTTTAAATATACTCTTCGATAAATAAAGCACTTCTAATTCAATGAATATTGAATACATACTAAAACTAATTTATTTTATGTACAAAAATCGAAAACTTGTAAATGTTAGGAGTCTATAACTGTGCTACATTAACTTCTAAATCAAATTGTTATTATTTAACCATATCACAAAACTTATCTATAATTACGGGAAAATAAATTTCGATCATATATTGTTAGATTTGTAAAGTGATAGTTCAGTTGTGTTTTTCGTAATTTAATCTACTTTAATGTCTAACTTTGTCTGCAAAAGCAAAACAAAAATTATATCAAACATTCAAACTTCAATTGGGAAAGCATCGTCTTTCAACAACAGTGGCGCAGTCGATTCGAGACATTTCTCTAAAGATCTTTGATAAATTCACCAACATGTTGGAATCATTGTTACGACACATCCACAAGTTCAAAATGTTCTCAGTGGGCGAACATGTGTTTGAGAAATAATAGTAGTACGAGGTTATCTTCAACTTTTCTGCTAGCAGCCTCCAGTCGTTGCCTTTAGGAGTTTGTGAATCCAGCAGCTTACACAAAATCACTCTGTCCGACTTAGTCAACACGTTCATACGGTAATTATTGTCCACGCTTAAATTACTTCTGTAGTGGTTACCTTTATAAACAAAATCGTATCTGCCCTCCTTCTTAGACAAAGAAGAGTAATTGAAAGGATTCTCTAGAATATGAACGTTGTAATCAACACTAGAAACACTAAAACGCTTATTGCTGTTCAGATTGGAATTAAAGTCATTAGTTTTCAAACTAAAATTAACTGAATTTGATTGTTTCTGTTTTTGGTAAATGGTCATACTCAGTTCAAAGCAACTGATAGCATCGGTTTGTTGTAAAATGTAACTGCACTGCAGAGATCTAATGCCCAAACTCCAGACGTGCGAATAAGATAGCTCTTGATATTTGCTACCTGTAACAATTTTCCATCCGACGCCTAAATCTCTGAGATTGACGCATAAATCCGAACAATTTTCTTGGAAATAAATAGTTTTCGGTTCACACAACAAAGAATTACCCAACCTCCTCTCGTTTTCGACACAGTCATGCAAGGCATACGGCGTATCATTTATCACGTGAACTTTCAAAGTGTGGTAGCTGTCGTCTATTTTTTTAGAAACAAACAAGGCTAGCTTCAGCAGTTTCGCGTCTAGACCGCTGAAGCTGCGGCCAACTACAACAAAGTCGCTAAGAAACTCGCACACGAGGTAAACTTTATTAAGATCGACTTGGGCGAAGATGGGGCTTCCAGGAGTCTCTTGGCCGAGCGTGAGAACCTTCCTCCACTCGCGAGTGTTGATTTCTTCAGGTTTTTGAAGAACGGAGAGAAGCCAACTCGCATTCTTGAGGGACGCACAGTGCGGGAACGAAAGGATCACCCCTTTCCGGAAGTGAAAGTTTTTGGGGCCGCACCGGATCACTGGGCTCAGCTGGGTTTCTCCTGTTAAAAAAGGCTGTGTCACGATTTCATAATAATACCGTACTGTTTAAACGAGAACTTTCCCTAACGTACCTAAGTTTAAATAACAGTTATAATCGATAATAGTCCCTCGTATCCGACATTTTCAATACAGGTCACCAGACAACTTCATATTTCGGTTCTTGGTTACCTCCCAACATCCTACCAATAATAGACAAGTTGAAAACTGTTCAGTTCTATTTTGTGTGCTCTGGTTGGATAAATTTAAAATAGCGTTAAAGTTGCAGCAAATAGAACTAGATAAGGTCGGAAGTTCACAAAGTAAAACTGGCGCAGACGAAAGTTATGTAAGTTAAATTTACAGACGAAACCATTTGCTATTTTCGTGTACTAATTTAATCGGTGCATTACTAGAGAAATAAGACATTTAGACCTAGAATTTACCTTCTTGTAATACAGGCCTGTTCCATTCTTCATCGGTGACCTCCACAGTAAACAACTCTTCACCTTTCTCGACCACACCGTCGGGGACAAACAAACTGACTCCGCATTTCTCCATCATCAGCCAATCCCCCTCGCAGGTGACAATCTTAGAAGTGGTCGTCTCGAAATGTGAACTTAGCAACTTAGAATCGACAGAAGCATTGTTCTTTAGCGAAGGGGACATTTCTACACTTTCGTTGCCATACGATGAGCCCGCTAGAAAACACACAAGATTTAAAAAATACATTCTTTCTTTAGGAAAGGAGTGAAAAACTGACTTATAGCAGGTTTCTATATATTCAAACAACGGATCGTAATACCTACACTCAGAAATGTAATCCGAGATCTAAAGTTGGAGTTCATAGAAAACATTATCTGTACTTGATGTGGTCGGGCTTTCATTTGTTTGGTTCTAGAAATTTATAAGGTGACAAGCCTCAACACCACATCATATTGCTCCTAATCTGATCATAACATTCACCATATCTTGTCATCTGTAGACTTTAACTTTTAATCTCGAATTCTATTCGCGAGTTTACCAACAGTTAAATGACACATTTTCTATGGAAAATCTGGTTAAAATAGTTTAACGTCAGAGTTGGTGAATTTTTAGGTGTGCTGTATAAATACTGTTTGTCCACCATGACAGAAAGGACACAGATAAATAGAAAAACAGAAAGGCTCTCCCAAACAAAATCAAAAAGAGAAATCTACTGTATAACATAGTTCTTAAATATAACAGGCAAACGAAGAGGGCGCAACGAGCGCCGAGCATGCTAGAAGTTCGCATTATGTGTGACCTGGCTGCGAACCAAAACAAAAAGCAACATGTAAAGCTCAGGCAAAACAAGCTAATTACAAACTCAGCACCAGTGCCCTTAACATGACCAGCTAAGTTTAGTTTATTTGAGTTTATGACACGAGTTTGACAGAGATGCAGGGAGGGATAAATTAAACATGGGCCAGTCATGTTAGGGCCACAGCAGATGATATAGATGGCGTGGCTCCTACAGTAGCTTTATTTCAAGCGCAATCATAAAAATTAATTAAAAGTGAGCATTTTGAAGTAATTAATACACCAAGACTGACAGCAGAACAAACAAACTGTTTAAGAAATATAGGTATAACATCAAAAGCTACCAAAATATAATAAAGTAAGCGAAGCTTGAAAACTTATTAGCCTGTAAAAATGTGCAGCAAAAACCGTTAAATTGTGTGGTTGTTGTTGCAACTACAAACGCGCATGGCCTTTGCTTGCATGTAGGTCGAAATTATAGTGTAATAGTGTATGTATCTTTTGGAATAATCATTTATAGGCAATCACGGGGCTTTACTACGGACTCACACACATTAACTTACCAACTTAATTAAGGGTAAAGCGCACTCATGAGTTATAACAAGTAAACTAAATAGTACATTAAGAACAAAATGAAAACGTGCTGTTAACACTTGGCAAGCGTGCGTTAGTACGTGAGACTCACAGCTCAAAAAGCAGCTGGAATCAGAGCGGTCTGACTCCGCTTCGGCGCGGCCGGTCGCGTCCGGTCTTACCTCGTGGTCTATCGGCGACATGTAACTGAACCAAACGGAATATGATCAGGGGTTTTATTATAAAGAAATCGCACATATTACCTTGCTAGCTGCAGAAGGAATAGTTTTGCAAAACAATCAGGTAAGGCACCTTGAGAAGGTGTTTTGTGAGCCTTTCAAATTGCAGAACATTTGCAGAAGTGGCAGTACAGTTTTAATTTTAGAAGAGCGCTTTCTTAAGATGTTGTAGATACCGTCGCTTTCAGATATAGCAAAGGTAGCAATAGGCTCAAAGACATGAAAGATTAAAAAAATAAGGTAACTGCTCCAGTGCTTCACACGCGTAGAGCATTGTTATTACCAGTAGTTGATGTTATTGCATCTCGTTTTTATTCGTATGTTTCCGTATCTTCTTGTCGATTATTGGGTCACTGTCAAAGACTGGGACCGTTACCTCACCATTACCATGGCAATCGGAAATAGATCGTTTTGTTTGTAATTTTAGTGCATTTTGCTTACCTACTAGCTAATTGTGGCACTTCATACAAATGCTCTGGCCTGGAATTGACTGATGTACTCATGTGCCTTCGGGTTCTTCTTGAGTCCATTGTTTGGAACTCCTCGTGTATCGTGAGGTCTGGCTGATTCGTGAGAGTCCTCTTTATGACATTACCGAAATAATTTGTACCTGTTGAAAATAAGACAAACAATGAAATGATGTGAACAAGTGGAAGACACATAACTTCCACTTGATGTTCACATAGATTGTTACGATCATCAAACAGTTAAAGCATGACTGTTACAGTCTACCTGTGCAGATCGATTTGTGTTGATAATTTGCCCGTGTTTGATTGTTTCAAATTAGTGTTTAATTAAAGGATAAATTTTATTATTTTGTGCACTTTGTTATGTAACTTACCCGGCGGGGGCTTCACGTACGGTGAGTTTTCCGTCATCTTTATCTTCATGTACTTAATCCCCAATAACACAACAACAATCAGTATTAGAAACGCAATTGACAACGCGATCAGGAGTGCCCAGTACGATGATGCTGCAAGAATAACAATTGTATCTTTTTAAATAAAACATATACATTTAACAAATATGAAAGTGATGAAAAAACTACTAAGTAATAACTATGTCCTCGTTGCTGAGGTGAAAAGTTGTGTGTTTCACAAGAGTCTAAAGTTATCATGTCGTTAGGCTTATGCAGGATTTATTATCAGCACTGGCAGTAAAAACGAACTTTGCTCCCTTGTTGCACAAAGAACTATTGCAGAAACAGCCAGAAGGGTGGGTGTTTTAGACTGAACTTTGTATTAATCCTCTAGGAGTTTTATATAGGCTTTCTAATACGAATTCACGGACGTCAATAAAATTCGAATAGCATCATAAGAACAAGATTACCATCGCTCCCGATGTCAGTCTTTGAGGTGCGCACGCACATGGGGCACTGTGCGACCTGGTAGTCCTTGCCGAGGCAGGCGGCGCTGCTGATGCAGCGGCGCCGGCGCGTCTGCAGGCAGTCCGAGTCGCAGCGCGACCACTCCGACCATTGCGACCAGCGACCTGTGCAATGCCGTACAAGTTCTATTTTAGCACACTTGGTTGTAACGTCGCTCTAATTATATCACTTTTAGGTTCATAATCCAAGACATTTAACACCTGTGCTTTTAATTTACATTGCCGCAATAGTGTTGTCATATCCCCCCAATTAAGTTATTAACAACGAAGATGTTAATAAAAAACAAGTCAGATTTTTCTTCGCAAGTGTGTTGAATAACGTCGTATGAAACGCATGTGCATTGATGATTATATACTCCCTTATCGTTCTCGCGTACCGCTCGCGCGATTAATACCCCCTCGATTATAATGACCAACATGGCACACTGGTATCATAATACACTATTATTAATAAAACTGCTACAAAAATAATAGGTATTAGTCAATACACGAAAAAAAAGTCAGGAAATAAGAAAGCGTTTTATGTAATTACGATTTAAAGGTAAGCCGAGATGGAAGTACTGACTTAAATCTTACCTATCAAAACATCAGATGATTGATCTGCCAACTCATCCAGCCCATCAACATACATATCTGCAACAAAAACTCAAATCTGCATTCATCACCAAGTTAAGTTCAAGATAAGACAAACTCTTTATTAAAAACCAGACGGAAAATGGTTCTTAGGAAAGCTCTGATTAACAACCAAAAGAACAAACATTTTGATGATTTAAAAAAGGGATATACTTAATAATCGGACGAATAATAAATTATTTGGCGACTAACAGTGAGATACTGAAATATTGGCTCGAGCGGCAAAATAATTAACTTGCGAAAAATTCACTAAACTGGCCAATATAATGATCAGCAAAAATAAATTTATTAGCTGCTAAAAATGTGAAACTAAAATTCAACTGATTAGAAAAATTCGGAATGAGCGAATGCATAAGCGGGCGAAAAAATCTGTCATTTTGGATACTGGAGAATGTTGATGTACCCAAATCACAGTCGAGGCAGTCTGGCGTTTTGTGCACACTGAAACCCAAGCAGGGCTGGCCTCCGTTGAGCGGTCGCGGCGCCGTGCAGGAGCGCACGCGCCGCCGGCCCGAGCGGCCCTGGCCCTGGCCGCACCAGCAGTCCACCCAGGCCGACCAGGGCGACCAGCCGCCGTTCACTGGTGAGAAGCAGCGGGGAAGAGGCATCTTCAGCGATTTGTTGTATGTTAAGACCATACAATACTTATCGATGTTGCGATATTGTTTAAGAGGTTATTGGTAGCGATCAATTTCCCGTGTAAACTGTGATAGAACCTGTTTCGGTTCAGTCTAATGAATCCTTCTTAGTGTATGTATGTCTGTCTTATTAGAAATCTATATCATCTGTCTGTGTCGAATAAAATTGTACTAAAAAATGCGTGTAATGTGTTCTACGTTATAATAAATTATAATACACTCCTCGGAAGGATATTTTGAGTTTAATTTCCACAGGTTATGGGCCTAGCACCCTTTTTCCTCTTCGAATTGCATCATTACTTATAGTGTAATGATTTTTGAAAATGTAAGAGATGTTTAAAAATGAGTATCCATGTGATTTGGTTTTTGTGCTATTTAATACGATTATTAATGATGCTTCGCCAAATATTGGAAAAACAAGGTATTTTCCAGAAGAAGTGTTTGGTGTGTTCAAAAAGAAGCCTATACATAGATGATTTCTTTGTTTTTATGATTCTAAAATAATTATCCAAACCGGTGAAGTTTTAAAGAAGGAGCGAATTAATAAGGAAATCTATGTATTTGTCCTATTTTACCAACGTTATACCACTTGATGTGCAATTGTCATTTTCGTAGTTAGTCAATAAAAAATTATTAATTATTTGAGGAGTAATTTTGCTGAGGTCCTACTACAAATTAGAATCTATTTACCTTGCAAGATCCAACAAAATTGACGCTTTGTATTGAAGCGAAACATGTGCCAAATTGTAGTAAGTGGTGAAAGTAGAGGCGGTTAATATTTGAGTTTGTGTGATGCGATGCATCTTGTCTTGTTTCATGTGGAAGTTGAGGAGAGCTGATTTTTAACTCACCAAAGACTGTCAGTAATGCAGGTTCAGACAGTCGTTTGCCAGCTAAATTTTCGGCGACGCATGTGTAGTTTGCCATATCCTGAAAACGATACAAACTTACAGAAACCGAATTTTGTGCCGAGGAAAACTCTGCAAAAAGAAACCTAGAGGGCTTGGTTGCGAAAGATTATTTTATCTACACACGTATCATTAGTGCTCTATAATGCGTTCAGAAACCGTAGGAAAAGACCAGCATTATAACAATCGATTTTATTATGAGATATTTCTTGTCTGTGGTAGTAGGTAAAATCTGTACTGTAATGGTCATTACAGTATCGATTTCTGTAATGCTATGAGTATAAAATTTGGAACAGCTGTCAAAATTCAAGTGAGTATCTATTCTAGTATCCATAGATATTAAAACAGTTATCGATACGAAACGTCAATCCAGTATGTTTTGTTAATATAAAACGCACGACATTTGATCTCGAATGACATGAGGATAGGGACTTCATTCGTTTATCTATGGTTAAAAAAAACTTACGTCTTAACGGATGATCGAATTGCCGCCATTACTGTTGTCATTCGTTTGTTGGTTTTTGCTGTTACGGTTTTTTGCAGTTATGATATGTGTGTAGATAAAGTAGTGTATGCAACTCAATAGTCACACTCAACATTCAACATTCGTGTGATCCTGTTATGAAACTTGCTGTCGCTCGTTTCATAAAACCACACTCGTATTCTAAGGCATATCCTAATTATCTCATTTACATATAGCAGTTGCATAGACTACTATTGAGTTGTTTCTACAAATGGCATAAAGGTCTTTCTAACCGGCTGAAGCCAATTTTCATGAAGAATCGCCAAAATTAGTAATGACAAATGAGGGAATTCAGGATAATGGTCTGAAACTCACAAGAATCACTGGCACAAGAGGTATTCCATCTTCGCCCTCTGGGTTCAACTCCTATACGCCTATACTTACGATTAAAGATGTCTGCTTGATGACGAGGTCCCCATCCTTGGAGACCTGAACATTGTCATCGAGTGTGACGGGAGCTCCGTTCTTCAGCCAGTACACCTGCGCAAAGGGCGCGGCCGGCGGCGGCTCGCAACGGAACGACACCGCAGTGTTCTGCTTGACCAGCTGGGACTGCGGGGCGGTCGTGAAATGCTTCTTGATATCTGGCAGGAAAACATGTTTGGTAGGAAACTTGGTAGCGAGGTATCTTATTTGAAGTGGAGCAAACGGGTTACGTGGCGGTAAGCAACCACCACCGATCATGGACACTTGTAAAATCGCAAGACGTCGAAGGCGTTTTATCTACCACATGCGTTTATTTAGAATGTCAACAGCATTATCGATACATTTTGATGTACTTATTTTCAAATTAAACGTTAGCTGATATTAAAACTGCAGTACGGTAGTATACCTACTTTTTGGAATACCGTGTATATCAATGGAGCCTGAAGAAGGGTAAGAAATAAATTGGCTCGTCTCTTGAAGGCCCTTAAGTCGTATCTTTGAGCAACTTGACTGGGGTAATATCACACTCTTACATAACCTTCAATAAATATGTGATCTACCAGTCCATTTTCTTGCATCCCTCTAGCACGGGCCATGGTTGCTTGCTGGCATCGCCCATATTTTTTATCCGACTGTGCGACGCACAGGAGGTTAATGTGTTCATCAGCCAATGTTCGTTCCTTTGTGGCGCTTTAAAGACCAAACGCGTGGGCCTATTTTGATGATTCTTACGTCAATCGATTTTTTACCTTCCTTTCCATATTTAAAAGTCTAAGTTAACTTACAAGCGAGCTCCACGGTAGCCGGCTGGCTCCTAATATGGCCGCGGCTCGTCCAGGCGAAGCACGAGCACTGGTACTTGTCACTGCCGAAATACTCCTCGACATGCTCTCTGGTGACATTGTACTCTCCCTCGATGATCCGCACTCCCGTTTGAGGGTCCACGAACGCGAAGTTTAGTGCCTGGGTCTTCACACCGTTGCATTTGAAGTACACCTAGGATGTTAAGGACAACATTTGAAGCATAAATTAAAACTTTAGACATAATTCAAGACATCAAACTGAAAACGTCGAATGTCAAATTATTACTTATTACCAAAATTCCTACATTAAAATATACAAAATATTTGCCCTCTTTCAGATCAGCTAATCATTACGAAGTGTATCGCTATCTCTTTTATTGCTCAAGTTACATTAACTAAAAACGATTAAAAAATTAACTAAACTAAAACGTATGTATGTTTTAAAAAGAGAACGTGATTCAAGTGATGAACGTGATTTTGGTAAAAAATTACATTCGACATGTTGGCTCTGATGTCTAGAGTTTATATTTATAGGTGTGTAAATTCTTTATTGTACGAAAAAGAAACATAAATTACAAAAAGAGATTATAGTGATATACAAAGGCGAACTAGTTTAACCCTTTAACTGCCGATATAATGTTCATCGGACATACCCGTGTCGAACCCTATACATAAACTATATAACATTTTATTTATTTTAATTTATAAGACTGCGGCGAAATGAGCGGAATGTTTTGTGTCTCAAATATTTGACGTTGCGTGGTAAAAGATTAAACAGTCGTAGCCCTAACAAAACCGTCCCAAGTTTATTTTAACCCTGCTTCTCTGTCAAACTTAAGTGTCTTAAAAAATGGGTTAATTAAAAAACGAAAGTTCAATTCAAACAGGTCTACATTAAACTGTTTTTTTTATTTATTTAGGTACTGTGGAATATAATTATTAGAAAGCAAATGAAATATAAATAACTTAACCTAACAAAAAATACAAAAACTTAATTATATGTACAAATATCTCCCAAGTGGACAAGGGGACACCCTGAGGTGAAGTGCCCATAAGGCTGGCTGCATTTCCATAGCAACGCTAATGCGTTGGCCAAGAAATGCACCAGCCCTATGGTCATGTAAGATTTCAATCTATTTTGTTTTTAGCTGTCCAAAAAGTCTACATTACTAATTTGAAAGAACTAATATTATATATCATACTTTAACCGTAAAGATTCTATCGAATATTAAAAAAAACTAAAAAGTATCTAAGACAATCAAAATAATTAAAATGACTGTCATCTCTTCAGCAGTCCGTGACCAGCCTACGTTTAACTCATCCTTCCTTATGTCTCTTTCAAACTAGCGTCATAAGGAAGGGACGCACGTAGAGATAAACTCAGATAAACCAAACTTGGCCGGTTACGTTAAGGCTACATGGTTAAAGTTAACAATTCCGGTTCATAATACAATTCACGTTTTTCTTTAATAGCCTGAAAATACCCCGCGCAGGCACCGTAACTGCGGATGTAGACTTGACCGATAAAATATGATTATAACCTGTTATCTACAGTAACGACATATGCGCACCTTGGAATATTAACCCGTCATTCGTATAAAGAAAATCGACTTCCTTCGATTAAATTACCCACGTCAGTACCCTTACCATGAGTACAGTGCACCTAGCCGTAACCATACTCGCTAGCGACAGTGTAAAACGATTCGTATAGGAAATAGCACAGCGCTCACTTAGATAACTAAAGATCGCTAGTATGAGTCCAACGGTAAATTACCTATCGAAATCTGAACGTCAGTGTCTAAAGTTTTGGAGCTGTTGCCGTAGAATATTGGTACCATGAGTCACAAATTTGACACATGTCATCGAAAAATACCGTATCGACTATGGTTAACTCTTTCATTGACAAATGGGAGCGTATTTAACCGCTATCGACTGTAGTAACGTAATACGAATTTTCGATAGAAACCCATGGTAATGGTACAGTAGTTAAACACTGCGGCACAGTACACATAAGTATAAGCAGTAAAGAATCAACGTACAATCGCTGGAAACCGGCGCACTCACACACGCACACACGGACGCACGATCAACACGGCCGCTAAGTTATTTTCGCGATCCTGTCAGCCGCGGCTGCCGCGTCGAGACGAGTGGACGCGCTTTTCGTTTATCGTTATCGCGTGCGCTTGAGACAGTGCGCGATCTTTTTAGACATGCTTCAAAAGTTTTGCTTCGTATTATGTCTGCTTGAACTCGACTTCTTCAAAACCGGAGCATTAATTTTTCTCTTACTTCTTAAAATGTTGAAGTTTTTTAATTACCTAATTTTATTTGTAAAGTCGTTAATTCATTTCATTATTTGATCATTTGGACGCATATAAAAGTTGTTATAAATAATAAAAACATAACTTTAATTTTTTACAAAAATTAAGAGGACAACCCTAACGCGGAGCGTAGGTATCTATCTCAACAAATAGACCAAGTTTCGGTACTGCTTTATTTATATACTGTGACTGAAGGAAGCGAACATCGTTAGTAAAAGCCATTGAACAAAAAGCAGTACATACGAGCGGTGCCGGTAGTTCAGATGTCGTTAGAGACATCGAGGGCGACATCATTCTTACGGAATGGCTCTCGCTGACACCGTGTGTCGGAACAAAAGTTTCACGACATTGATTTATTTCACATATTCTCACACGAATGGGGCATTACGTATGAGGGACATGGCATCTTATAATATTTTGTAAGTGGCTTCCTTACTTTCATTAGCTAATTGTTTAGCTGTATAATTATTTTCAGATGTAATCTATTTCAAAAAACTTTTTTGGGTCTATGTGAAATACAAAATGCTTCATTACCTATAAATAATACACTTCTAGTCAGTGTTTAAAAAATGGCCGCATCAAAAGTCGAATAAAAAGTACAAAATATCGACGATCGCTCGCGCTGTCAGTCTGTCGGACCGACGGCGCTGCTGTCAATACTACTATTTTGTAAAAGAACCTATTAGCCGCGAACTTGATAAATTATTATTTTATGCAGTTAAACGTAGAGTTGTAAATCCAATGACTATAAATAGTAAACTAATAATTTGCATTTGTAACATGGGCGTCAACCTGTGTTCTCATGTCGGGCCGTTTTTCTGCTGCCATTTAGTATGACACTGTACATCCATGCAGTATAATATAATTGTTTACATGCCAGGTTTTTATTGGTGGATGAAAAGAAGACGAACCTTATTACAACGCACGTAGGTCACTCTTAAATTTTTAGTGTTGACCGATAGATATATCTACATATAATTGGTATCGAACCTACAGTGACGGATATATCCATCATTGGTGTTGAACCAATAGTGACGAATATATTAGGAATTTTATTTTATTTTATTAGTATGTTTTCACCGCATGAATATGGAACTAATTGTTCTGTTCATTTTCATTTTCATTTCATTTTCATATTCATGATAGATGCAATGACAACTGAAAGAAACATCTTGATCTGACAGGACACTAACCTGTAACCTCGGCATTAAATGAAATAAAATAAAATGGTACCATCTTCTTGTCAGCATGATATCACTGCAAAGTTACCCATCTGGCAAAAAATCTTGGTCCAAGTCACCGTAAGGCAAACTTAACGTTTTCTGGGTTAGCTAGAAGAGATCTCTTATATTATAATAATAAGTTCACCTTTGTACTAATTTATTTTAATAATAATGTTGTGTTGCGTATTTCATGTACTGCAAAAAGTGTTTACTTACTTACTTATTTACAAAAAACAAAGAAATTTCTCTTAAAAAACCTAATCTCTCACAGCTACGACTATTTCCCATATTTTTTTTTTTCATTTATTTATTTTATTCATTTCTTAGAGATCCCTTAAAGGGATATGTTCGCCTTTGTACATCTGTTTTGTCCTGTAATCTGTTATTTTATTTGTTAGCACAATTAAGAGTCATACATAAATACAAACATTTCCGCAAAATAACAACAAAACTTACAGCTAAACAATTTTTTTTTATTACAATACCTCAGGTTATTTGTGTACGAGGGAATGGGATGAATGCATTATGACCTTGTGGAACTCTTTGTCAATATTCCCCTTTCAACGACCCCATCCCGCGACGCTATTAGTTTGATTGAGATGCACCTTCTGGATTGAGGGTAACCCATTGAAATTAAATAGTAAGTATAAGCTTGAATATGTACTTACTTCTAAAGCATTAGCAGCGCGACATTTCAAAGTGGCCGGTTTATTTTTAACTACGTAAGTATTTTCCGGTTCCAGAAGGAAAATAGGCAGGTTGTCTTTTGCTGTGTGCAGAGGTATTTTATCGTCTGATGCATGTTCTTGGTGGTCTTTGTTTTTCACCGGTGGTCTATCAGGAGAGTCCTTGTAGTTAGATTCTTTAGTTTCGTAATCGTACTCCGCGTATAAATTGTCATCGTCATCATCTACATCTTCGATTTCTTCGTTGTTAGTGAAAACCGGGGGGAGGAAGTAGTCTTTTGAGGCTGCGTCAGTTTTTGTTAGAAAATCTAGTGGCTTTTCAAGTAGGTCTTCTTTAAGTTCTATGCTAGTTGAAGTATCATCTGTTCGAATACGCGAACCTATAAAAATTTCGAATATTTTTACTCGAGAAACTTCGTAAGAATAAATTTGAACTAAGAAGAATAACTTAACTTACTCTTCGCTGCGGTTTGTCCTTTCGCACAAAATGCCAATTGTATCTGTATTACTAAGAAATATGTCCAAAAATTCACTTCCATTTATACACACGATCTGTTTCTTAACATTTACAAAATCAAACAAGCAACTGACATCGTGTTCCATTACTACTTAAACACAGGATTACATTTTACTCTACTATCGTTTATAAACAAACTTAAGGTAAACCACTGTATTGAAGATTCATCGCTTTTTACAGCCTCAGATCATGTCACGACTTATGGCACCAATATGACGTGTTAGCCGTCCATAAAACTATGTAACTCACTTCACTAAAATCGCGAATCGATATGTACGTCGTAAAAGTTTACGATAATTCCGCAGCACAGGGCGAAGGTCCTACCCTGCCGACGAACCATGCTCAACTGACGATGGGGGATGAATGGGTGAGGGAACTTTATTGGGGTAGCTTTGCGCATGCTTGAAACTTGTAAAGAGGCTTTAATAGTTACGAAAAGTTTTGTCAAGAAATTAATGTGACATTAAAGCAATGTGGCATCGCTAGCATGCAACCGTCATGCAAACCAAATTCAACTTTCACACTTCAGATCTTCTGTATCTTTACATAGTACATATAAAACAAAGTTGCTATCCGTTCTTGTCTGTTTTATCGTATCTTCGACCGCTTATTTATTCTAAACTACGCATCGGATTTTGATACGGTTTGCACTGTCATTTAAAGAAATAGAATACATTTTAATTTAGTTATCTTTAGTAAATTGTACCTTGTAAATTGTACATTGTGGAGTTACGGGGTCGCTAGTTAAATATGTTTTTTTTATGAAATAGGAAGGCAAACAAGCAAGTGGGTCACCTGATGGTAAGTGATTACCACCGCCTATAGACACCCGCAACACCAAGAAGATAAGGAATACCTCTTGTGCCAGTAATTACACCGGCTGTCTTGCTCTCCACGCCGGAACACAACAGTGCAAGCACTGCTGCTTGGCGGCAGGATTAGCGAGCAAGATGGTGGTAGCGATCCGGACGGACCTTGCACAAGGTCCTACCACCCGCAAAGCAACGCAACGCAATGTAACGCAAATACATATTATGTGCCAACACAGAATCCTCGGTGCGCGAGTCCAAATTGAACTTCGCTGGTAAAATTTTTCAATAATGACTAAACTAAAGGTTAGGGTTACAAAAAAAAATAATAAATTCATGATTTAATTAAAACAGAAAATCCACTTGCTTTCAATTAATTAATAATATTCAGCACCCTTAATACTTCTATCATTAGTAGTTGAATACTCCAGCAAATATTTGCTCTTTCCTGAATTTGATGATATACATGAATGGGTGGTTTGCATTGAATATGATCCTGTTTAGGTTCGGACCAGATAGAGTCGCAACATGTACCGCTGAAATGTAAATAGAGGAATTATTTGAAGCTAGTGTAAACTTATAATTTAATTATAAATCCTATTGCCTGAAAAGGAGTGTGAACCCAACGCTCTCAATACAAACGGCGATAACGTTTTCCACCCTCTAAACCTTAATCTATAGCCATGATTTTTTCGTACGTTACCATTATGCTCTAGTCCTAGGTTTGCATGTTTTGATTTTTTTAATATACTTATCAGTTTCAAAAATATTGACGCTTTTGTGTTTTATACGAAACTCCGAAAATGCAAATATTGACAAATCTATGAAGGCTATTTAAAAAATCGAAACATAAAAACCTAGTTTTAAGGCACAATGACAACTTACCAAAAAATCATTGCCATAGGTTAAGGTTTAGAGGGTGGAAAACGTTATCGACGTTTGGGGATGGGTTCACACTCCTCTTAACATAACCGGGCCAGGTTGAACTTATCCCCATCTGCGTCTCTGTTTAACTAGTGTTACAAGAAAGTAACGCACATAGAGATAAACTCAGATAAATTAAACTTGGCTAGTCATGAGACCACTGCGTGGGCTAGTGAAGAAGTGACTAACTTTTCAAATTAAAACCGAATATGAGAACCTGCGCCATTTTTGAAGTCGGTTAAAAAGAGAAAACAAATATTAAAAAAAAATAATATCACTAAACCTTTTTTAACGCCACGTCTATTACAAAGTTCATCACTCACATGCCAAGCTTATTTTTGTAAGTAACGAAGTTAAATTTTATGCCAATGCACGTAAGTTATTTTTAAATTGTACGAGTTGACGTATAAATATATCAATCATTAGCGTTGAGCTCCATAGTACGGATATATCCGTCCTGGCGTTGAAAAGATATTATCTTTGACGGATTTTACTCATAGGTATTACCTCTGGCTCTACTTACTGTATAGGGTTTAGACAAGGTAACATTCTATTAGCGTAAACGTTAGTACGACAACATGCATAGATTTGACGTAAGGGAGCAAAACAAACGCCAAAATGTCGATCATCAATGTCAAACCCATACATTCTGTCGTTTCTACAAGCGTTGACGCCAACGGAGTGTCTCTTTGTCTAGACACCGTTTTATACTTTACACTGGCCCTAACCAAGTTTAGTTTATCTCTATCTGCGTCCCTTTCTTGTGACACTAGTTAGACGGAGACACAGGGAGGGATTAAACTAAACCTGGGCTGTCATGTCAGGGCCGCTGTGAGTTCCTGTACTGTATTGGTAGAAATTAATAAACTTACCAGATGCTGCAGCGGCTTCAGTGCCTCTTTCGTTGACTTCTATGATAGCTTTTTGCTTGGCTTTGGACACAAAAATGTGTTTCTGGTCCTTGACAATTCTGTTCAGCCCCGAATCTCGGGTTTGGAAAATCTCTGATATGCCAAGCTGGAAAGGAATTAATACTTCAAAATGTTTATTGAAATTTCATTTATGGAAGAGCATTCAACACACTCTCACGAGAGTGCGCCATATTGAGTGATTCAAGTACAGTACTTCCAGTTCATGAATGCCTTTCTGCAATCTTTGATCATTATCTCACTAGCGCTCGCGCATCTGACAGTATATTTGTCTCTCATATTATTAAGATCGTGGAGATTGCCGATACTTGTAGTTATTAACCTTTTCTACACTAAAGCCGGATATATCCTTCACTATAAGGTGAACGCCAATGACGGATATATCCGTCACTATAGGTTCCACACTAGTGGCAGATATATCCATCACTCAACGCCAATGACGGATATAACAGTCACTATTTGTTCAACGCCAATGACGAAAATTTCCGTCAAAACACGTGCAATTAATCAGTGGCCTTCATGCATTCGCATAAGGTACAACTTCATCACTTTAAAAAAAAAGTTTGGCGTTGTGACTGATGATTTTTATTTGACGTGACATTGAAAATGTTAAGAAACTGGAAGTACAGTGTTTATAAATTTTAGCAAATTCTATGATATTTATACGCTATATATTGCCCGTAATACATAAGTATATATATCAGTTGCTGTCAAAATCCGAAATTATTAGGGTCAATTGTCGATAGCGCGAATATCGATAGCTCGGCATCACTAATGGACGTATTCCAAATTTACGAATTCAAAAAGTGGAATTACCTTTTCATACGCAACTTTAAGGTCTATCTCCGATTCAGTTTTAAACTTTGGTATACTCAATATTAGCTCATGTGAGCTCAATTTACTCAAAGCGCTTAACAAAAGCTCTGGAGCTACTTTGAGTTTGTGCAGCAACACTGGCAAACCTTCCTTCGAGTTTGGCAAGATGATCACGAAAGATGCTTCTTTTCCTTTATACGGTATTTCTACCACCTGGAAATTGACAGATCTATAAAAATACTTCAATGTCACAAATACAAGACAAAATAGGACAAAATATATAAGCCTTTATTGAAAACCACACGAAAAAGTCCTTAATAATAATACTAAATAATAGTAATAATTACTAATAGTAATAGTAGTAATAGTACTTAGTAGTGTTACTAAGAGTCGCCACTGACGATGCAGCCATTTGGAGTGCGTCCACTAGGGATACCAAACTGTCGATAGTCCTGCTATCTATAGTTCGAAATCGTATAGGACATTGAAAAGACTATCGATACTATCGATACTTCGGCATTATTAATGGAACCGGTTACCATTGATGACACGTTCATTTGGAGTGCATCCATTTGGACTGCTCCCATTAGTGATGCTAAACTGTCGATAAGGCTATCCATATTATCGAAATTACTGATAGTCCTTTAAATATCGTAACTGATTTTCAAGCTCAATTATCGATAGCTCCAAATGGATACTTTGCCAGTTGCTAGTGACGACATTAAATGTATCCAGTACTTGGCCTTTATTTTGAAATTACAGAAAAGCTCATAGAATTTTTGTTACCTGGGCATCCAAATTATCGCTCTTGGCATATCTGTAGAAGCCTTCTCTCTTCATCATAGGGATAAATCGGGTGCTTGATGGAGTAAAGAATTTATCCATCTTTGCCTTCTTAAACTCGTTCAGCCATGTACCCTACAATTGTAAAAAAGCTACAGATAAGGGGAGGGGGTTTCAGCCAGTGGCCCTAACATGACTGGCCAAGTTTAGTTTATCTCTATCTGCGTCTCTTTCTTATGACACTAGTTAGACAGAGACACAGGGAGGGGTGAAACTAAATCTGGGCTGTCATGTTAGGGCCGCAGCATCGTTTTACCTGCCAGCAGTAAAATTTTGACACATTTTCTATGGGAGATCTGTCAAAATGTTACATTAAAACGATCCGTTGTTTTAATATATGTATAAGAACGCAGTAATAGTACATTTAGATACGAGGTCATATCGGTTTCCCTATGTACCTACTTTTTCGCATCGTTGTTGTTTCACATACTTTTTATTAAATATACGGATTTTAGGAAAACAATAAAATAAATCTAACCGAATAACTTCTTATGGTTTCGCTACTTGAAGACTTTGAAATAAAACAATTTAAACAGTTTATATCGCGTGTATTGTAACGAATCTAATGCTAATGCTAATGAGAACACAAAGACAAATTAGGGTAATGGCAGGACTCGAACCTGCAACAGTTTCGTCACATTACCGCTACCATACCCTACGAATCTTTCAATGAATTTCGTCTTTACGATCATTACATACAAAAGTACAAAAAAAAATCGAAAAGTAAAAAAATAACTTTTAACATTAATAAAAATTTGCTAACAGCTACAGACGATCGGAAATAATTAAAGAACTGCTGCCTTATTATTAATTATGTATAATTTCTAATACAAACCGAAAAATACACCGCGTTTACCAGTATCAGTGAGGTCTGCGGCGATATTTCGTTTTCGAGAATAATTCTGGGAATTTTGTCGTTAGTTTGGCTTCTTACCTGCAGAACAATATTAATATAAGACAGAAGTAAACAGTATACAAACAGAACATGAAAAACAGAGATGCACTTATAGATAAATTTAACCTCGGGGGGTCACGAGGTTAGAGACAAAGGATGAGCATATATAATCTTACCTAATCTTGAAGCCTATCATATCATTGGTGTAGCGAGTTTATTACAAGCGCTAATGTTTTGTCGTTAGTGTTAGTCATTGCACTCAGACAGGCTGCCTTTGATGCTAACTGTACGTAAATCAGCATCAAATATCAAGCAAAGCAAGCAACGCAATCAAAAAGATTTAAACTCGACTTTATTGTCAAATTTCACGTTTGGGCGGGGCTTCTAGCAAGTTACTTAAATATGTAGTACATTCCATGGAAGATGGCAAAAGATGGAATGCTTATAAAGGACGCAACATGCTTAGACACTCTGGCTCCATCCCATCTTCATGGATCCATTAGCAAAGCCGGATAAACTCAAAATGCATAAATACAGGGGTCTCGGCTCCGAATATGACTTTGTCCCATTCGTCGTCGAGACCCTTTGTCCGTGGGATCTTAGTGCTCTGAGTATCTTCAGCCAACTTTCCAAGAAGCTCGTTGACGCCACAGGTGATCGAAGAGCTGGCAGCTTTCTCGGATAAAGAATAAGTATAGTCACAGAGAGAGAGAATGCTGCCAGCGTCTTCGGTACCATGCCTAAGGGGCCTAATTTTTTTTCGATATTTTATAGTTATAATTTTGTTGTTGTCATACTTACCCAGCCATTAATTTCTTTAGCAGCTTTCGTCGGATTGTTGAAGTCGAGAGTTTCAACAGCCGAATTGAAAATTTTCTTTGCTCTTTTTCTGAATTTCGACTTGAGCTCGAATTCTTTTGAGACAAATATTTTACTTAAGATAGTAAGCGTTACTCCAGACATAAATTGCAGACGTTTTATTAAAGGTTTGAATTCTTTCTTGAGCTGTTTAAAAAACAATAATTATTGTAATATGTGCAGTAGTTGTGAAAAGCATTTTGTATGTAATATCTCGTCTAAAATTGCAATAGGTTGAGTTGTATCTTATGCCGCGTTCCTATTTACAAACAACGAATCGTTTTACATAATTAGTCGTCACATTTTGACAGATTTTCCATAAAAAAATGTATCAAAATTTAATAGATGGTAGGTATAGTCAACCCCTGCTTGACCACTTTTCGATCGTAATACAAACAGATAAGGTCCAAAAGTGTTCAAGCAATTACTTGGTCGACTTTTCAACGATCCGTTGAATACATATAGGAATGAGTCATTAGAATGAGTAACTTGTTCTATTGCTTACTCTCTAGCTTTTATTTCAACATACGAATCCCGGAAATAGAATCCAAGACCAAAAGTAAGGGTCTACAGATCAATGAAATGATCTGATAAATGCTACGGTCAGATCAGGACCAATATCGTGTGGTGTGAAAGCTCCATCTGATAGAACTTTCAGTAAAGACAGATCAAAACCCAACCGCATCTGGCATCAGATAATGACTGTGAACGGCAAGTTTTAATCTCGGATTTTATTCCGAAGTATATACCTTCGACTGTGAGTCTATACCAATTCCGGACAGCAGTTCTTTCAGGCATTGTCCCTCTGCCCCTATGGCTAACTTCCCAAGGGGCAGTAATGCGGACACAGGCGAGCATATGAGACTCATAGCGGGATTCGACAAAGCGGTATCCTGAAACATCACCACCGAAGACATAAATTAGGCTGAATGGGCATATCGCACGCTTAGAATTAAAGTGACCCATTTCTGAATAATACACGTCCCAAAATATCACCTTAATTAAAAGACATAGGGTTTAATTTTGGGAAATATCATATTCAGAATTGATCCGAGTCGCTTTAATTCTAAGGGTGCGATATGATCGGAGGCAGCGTGTCTAAAATCATGACCAAACCACTGGACATATTTCGCACCCTTAGAATTAAAGCGACTCAATTCTGAATATGATATTTCCCAAAATTAAACCCTATGTCTTTTAATTAAGGTAATATTTTGGGACGTGTGTTATTCAGAAATGGGTCACTTTAATTCTAAGCGTGCGATTTGTTAGATATTCTTGTCATTTACATTGTATCTTCTTTACATAGGTTAAAGTAAAATCGCTTGCCGTTCCTGTATGATCTCAATCCTTATGGTAGGTAACATATCGATACTAGAAATCTCAAATGTCGTAAGGGATATGTTCCTTAATGTCCCTTACGACATTTGAGATTTCTAGTATCGATATGTTTGGCCACCTTCTTCTTCTAAACGACGCAACGAATTTAGATACGGTTTTCACTGTTATTCAACAGTGGACTTCTTTAGACTGAGATGATGATGATGATGAGGATGAGGTAATTTATTTCACTAAGAAAACGATAATTTGGTAAGTCAAAGTAAAAGCGAGACAGAGCTGAATGAGGTGAGGTGTCGGAACTGCAGTTGTGTGAAACATAGTGAAAGTGATGGATTCGAATACTTAATTATAAACCCGGAAATGGGTTTAAGATCAAAAGTAAGGGTTTACACATTGCATGATCTGATAAATGGTATGGTCAGATCACGAGCAATATCGTGTGGTATCACAGAATAAATAATAGTACAGAAACTTCTCTTTTATGACCGCGATTAAACGAATTCCAACTTTATTAACATGCCCAAAAAGTTCGTATTACTTCACGCACCATGCGCCGGGCGGCACGAGTCAAAAGGAACGCGCCTACTATTCCCGGCGACACGTTAGGGTTGCTCGGCATTCATTTTCAATTACACACACAGCGGGGGCGAGCGAGCGGGCGCGCGGCAAGCCGATAGCCTACTGCGATTTGCCTATTCCATAGGCAACGCAATCGAGCGGACCTACAGTGCGGAGTGGAACCCCCCTGGTGGTATAAAGGCTTCACTTATAGGATTTTTGGAAGAGGCAGATCAAGGCCCGTCCCCATCAGGCATCAGATAATGGCATTTGTAAACCCAAACTTTTGATCTCGAATTTCATTTCGGAGTGTAGTAAATATATTTATTTTTGTATTATACTAGCTTCTGCCCGCGACTTCGTCCGTGTAGACTTGTTTAATTGAATCAAGCAAACGTGCACCCAACATGCAATCTGCAATATTTCCTGGACAAATTAATGAGAATTAGTTGCTTTGCTGCTCATGACGTCACGGCGGCTTATAACTCACTTATCGCTATCCCGTGGGAACTATGCATTTTTAACGGGATAAAAAGTATCCTATGTGTTAATCCAGGTTATAAACTATACATATAATGGTTGCCGAATTTTATCCAAATAAATTCAGTAGTTTTTACGTGAAAGAGTAACAAACATCCATCCATACTTACAAACTTTCGTGTTTATAATATTAGTAGGATTGTTGATTTCAATGTTAAAATTTTTACTTACAACGACAAAGAACTGCCTCACTTTCCCTCTAAGGTTGAGTGGTGTCGAAAGACTAACGTCTGATTCATCGTCAGCATATTCTTCAAAATCCGCGCCATAGTCCAGATCTTCGTCTGAATATTCATCATTCTTAGCCTTGCGACAGAATGCGGTTCTTATTATGAGTAATAGGAGGAGAATACCTTTAATAAAGAAGACATCAATTTCGTTAATTTAATCATCTTCTCTATCTTCTTCTTTACGCATCTTTAATTTCTTTATTACATAAGTAGTACCTATAAAAGAAAGTCGCTATCCATTCCTGTCTCATCGCATTATTCGGCCGCTAACACCTTCTAAACTTTGCAACGGATTTCAATTTTATTACAAGGGGATATAAGGTTCAAAAGTGGAAAAGCAATTACATTGTGACTGCATTAAATCCAAATTTTTGCGTAAAAAACAAACTAATGCTCTTTAAAAGCTATATTTTTAATAAGAGTTTGTCCGCGACAAAACTTAGCGTGCTAGAGCCGAATTTCTCGGTAATCTCGAGTCATAAAATAAAATAACGCCTACTTATTACTTACTGGCAATATACCGTTGCACCGTCATCTTGCCTACCGTTACTAATCAGTGAAGCCTGTAGCGTATCCAATAAACGCAACCAGACTAAATTAATTCAAACCGTCTCAGTTATTTATCCGATCAATTAAAAATTGGATTCAGTTTGGAAAACAATTAGAATACCAACTTTCAAATTAGGTAATTTCGCGCAGTAAGTACTAAACTTTAGTATTTTTAAATTGCGTGCATTTTGCCGCAGAAAATTACTGCCAGCCAGTACCTTTTAGCTTTTAGCGTCGTACGCCCCGTAAAACAATCCATTTATGTAGTATTTTTTTATTATTAAGCCAAACTAATAACAAAATTATGCCTTTAACATTTAAAAAAAATGCCTTAGACATAAAATATCATTTCTTTAGTAAGTTTAGTAATGGCTTGCAAAATTTATGTTTCAGACCCGTTTATTCATTTTAAAAGTATTCGTATTATCCCTTAAAATCAAATTGCGATTTCTTGCCGCTTTTTGTGATAGTGTAGCCAGCAACATATAATTTTTGTAAAACAAAAAATGGAGAAAAGCAGGTGTAACACAATATTGATGAAATCTTACATTTAATTGCCCATTATAATTTATTTATTGCATAATAAAAACCAATTAAAATAAAGTTAAAATAGCACAACATAATTACCGGTTTTTGAAATCACTACAGCATGGCCTATTTATTTGTAATGGTAACACTTACACACGCCATCTTCCGGTACGGGTACGGACCGGACGGGTATATTTTTCTGTCAAACAAATGAAATGAGAAACGAACGAATAATAAATTAATATTATTGCTGCATAATTTAATTTGATGAAATATCGTGATCAGTTCTAATTTTATTTAATAAACTGCTGTCAGTAACCAATACCATACATTTATACAGCATTGTACCGAGTATTGATCGCTTCCGAAAACATAAACAAGATGATTCCAAATGAAATATTTGCGGAAGACTTGATGAGTACTGTGATAAGATATGGGCTGTACATTGGTGCAGCTTTCCAATTGGTGTGCCTACTAGCCTGTGTTACTTTGACTGATGAACAAAGCGAACCGCATCCGTACGAAAAGGTAAACCTCACAAGAATAATAATCAAGTTTGATTATTCCTTGTCCCTCAGCGTTTATACGTCCTACTGGTTTTTACTGACCTTTAACTACGAGAGGGTTGGAGGGACGTGTTGGGTTAAGTACAATTTTTCAAACTGTATGTGCGAAGTGTTATTTGAAATTTATCTTGAGCTTTTGGATGAAGGAAAACATCGTGAAGTTCCCAATCTTTACTGAGTCCGTAAGGAAACCAACTAAACATTTTTTTTGTTTAGCCTTAGTGCCCCACTGCTGGGCAAAGGCCTCTCCTCTTGACTTCTACATCTCCCAAAACATTAATATTGTTTAAAAAACCAGGGCCTAAAGACAGGCTTTATTTTTTGCGGGTGGTAGGACCTTGTGCAAGGTCCGTCCGGATCACTACCACCATCTGCCTCGCTAATCCTGCCGCTAAGCAGCAGTGCTTGCTTGTACTGTTGTATTCCGGCGTGGAGAGCAAGACAGCCGGTATAATTACTGGCACAAGAGGTGTTCCATCTTAGCCCTCTGGGTTGGCAACGCATCTGCAATCGCGTTGGTGTTGCGGATGTCTATAGGCGGTGGTGATCACTTACCATCAGCTGACCTACTTGCTTGTTTGCCTTCCATCTCTTAAAAAAATATATACATTATTATCATATGTGGGTGGCATACTGCGTGAAACCAAAAGTACAGTTGCTTGTCCCATCTAGGGGGATGCTGCAATTGAATTGATATGTGTGTGACCCAATGCAAGCTGTATGATAGACGCATTCGTATATAGTACTTCTTGTGCTTCAACACTGTTATTGTTTGAAGAGAAACTTCTTTACTTGTACTAGTATTTCTTATGTGGTGTATTTGTAACTTTGCATTGGTCCAGTATGGATATGATTCACAAAAGAAAAGACAAAGAGTTGGAAGAGGCCAGAGGAAGGATTTATGTGTAAGATATATTAATCGGAGAGCAGTAACTAATTGAATTAAATAATCTTACCAACTTTGTTCTTTAGTTAGTTAATAAAGGGTTTAAAAGTTAAATTTCACATTTTCTAGACATACACAGACAGTGACGAGTGCAGCTCTGAACAGTCATCCCCGGGGCATAGAGCCACTATGTCTCGTGCCCGTCGACATGACAAAAAGAAACGGCGCTAGCTCAAAAGCAAGATGTGGAGGTAACCTTACTGTGTTTTAAGCAGTTTAAGTTATTGACCGTTATGGCTCAGTTGTTTCTTCTCCTGTAACAAGAGAGCAGTAGGAGAGAGCATATTAAAGGAGGTTTGGTTAATTGTGTGCTATGAACCAGATTGACTTATAAGCCTATGAATTATTATAAGCAGACACCTTTTTTCTATGCATCCTATGGCTAATAACTGTAACCGGCAGATCTTGCAGAATGATCAAGAATGTCTCCCATCTCTAATGAGATGTACTAAATAGCTGAACTGTAGTCAGATCCGATTAGTTGTTTTATTGGCTCTTAAGCCCAGCCACTCTTAAGCTTAGCATGTCAGGGCTATGTCATCTGACATAGCCCTGACTTTTTGGAGCGCAAAATCGAAATTCTCAGCACTCCATAGGCCTCTGCTAAACGCTGAGTAAAAACGTCTTAACATTAATCAAAGACCAAGTCTGAACATCATACATGAAATCAGAATTGAGTGTTTTTTAGATTATTAATTGTGTACAAAATATATTCATCTGGTTCTTAGTCTGCAGAGTAGTGTTAAGCTTAATGGCCTAGCTTAGGAGTCTGTTATTCCTAAAATTGTCACCTAAATGGAGATGAAGCTGAAGGGCTAAGGCCCAACTTTTTTGATAGTTGTTTAGTGTATCCATTTTCCATATTTAAATATAACCTATGCTATTAAGATATCTTTGCTGCAACCTGTCATTGTAATATATAAGAAAAAAACACAGTTTTATAAAATTTTAGTTCCTTGGCAATACTGATAGGAAAACTTAAAAATTACCTGCAACGAAATAATTGATAAAGCAACCGCAACGAATAAAGATTTCGTGCTAGCACGAAATTTTTATTAACAATCAATAATTTGCTTTGCTGGAAGGACACCCACCAACAAGAAAACATATATATTTTATTTTAATTTGTTGAAATTTGTCGGGTCGCTAGTCACACTAATATTATAAAGCTCATAAACCCATTAGCTTTTAATTTTCGTTGAGTGTTTAAAATTATCTGATATTGTTTAATTTATTACTTCTGTAACAGTATTATATAAAGAATACTATATATATTTATTTTTTGTATCTTGTAGAACAAGGTAAACATAGTTGTTTGTAATGTAGTTGTATATTTCTATTGTACTGTAAAATAAAAGGAAACATTTCTAAAAAGCGTTTATTTGTTACGTGGACTAGAATAATGGCATTATCATGGTTGCTTTGTTACACTTAGTATTAAAATCTCATAAACCCAACACTTTATTTTAAGCACAACAATTAAGTACATTAACAACATTTAAGGCACCATGTCCCTGCAAAATTTTCATGTAATATAAACATATTTATAAATACATTTTTATTTTTTACACATTTTATTTTGTAGAGAATACCATCTCTATCATGAGTAACAGTTAACAAGATAAAATCTCTTAAATAAGATTTTAATATATTTTGTGTAAATATAATTTTCTTAATATTTCAACAATAACATTATTATTTATTTGATGGCACATTTATTGGCGTTAGTATACACTATATAAATATTTGAATATTCAAGGCATCTTTGGGTATTATTGCACTTATCACACATTTATCTGCAGTTGCACACACAAAAATGCTGTAGTTTACTAAATCACCATGCTACCTTTTGTTCATCTTTACCACAATGGAAACTCGATTTGTTAACAAACGCGTTGTCTACCCTAACACTGATAAGATGATAAATGATGAAAGAATCAACAAGGCATTCACAGACCTTTAGCAATTAAAATGTTGTACAAAATTAAATGCATTATGTAAAGCTGATAGTAACTAAATTGTCGTAAAATCCAAGTTGTGTTGTTTTAAAGCATGCATCAGTTCATTATTTGATAAGAACTGTTTGAAGGCCTGAAGTTTCTTAAAGCAGATTGTTACGCAACACTTTTCACTCTCACTGTTGCAATTGGTATCTTTCTTTCCATTGCAACCTGTACCATTTTTTCCACTGCAACTTGATTTTTTCTTACTTTTGCACCCTGAGTCTGAATTACAACCACATCCTGATTCCTTGTCACCACTGCAATCTGTTTCTTTCTTACCGCTGCATGTTGATTCTTTCTTGCCACTGTAACTTGATTCTTTATTGCCACTGCAACTTGATTCTTTCTTGCTTTTGCAACTAACGTCTTGCTTGTTGCAACATGTTACTTTGTTACTCTTACATCTAGATGTCTCCTTACTACTAGTTGCAAGCTCGGTTGGACTTTCAGCTATTGTGGAAGCACAGGTATCTTCTTGTTGTGTATCACCACAAGAGCATTTCAGTTGGTCAGCCAAACTTGTCAAAGGCACCTCTTCCTCGCAATCATGGATAGTGTAAACGCCAAGTTCTTCTAAACTAGTTAATTTATGCCTGCGATGGTAGTCCAAGAATGTGTTATGATTCGTGTCGGTAGCCTTGCCACAACCCACGACGCATTTCATCGATGCATGGTCGCACTGGCAGTCCTCGTCACAGGAGCAAGTGTCTACAGGACACTTAGTTTTTTCTGGTATTGGTACTGGTTCTGGTATTGGTTCTGGTTCCGGTTCTGGCTCTGGATCGGAGTGTCCACACTCGCCCCTGCATTCTCCAAGAGATGGGTCACATTCACATGTCATACAAGAGCAAATACCCGCATCGGCAGCTAGCTGTTCCAAAGCATTCCGCTTCGCAATTTCTTTGCCGAATATATTCTCAGTTCGCACAACGTACATGTCCGATGGTGGTTCATTGTCAAATAATAATGTATCCTCATAATCTAAGTCAGAGTTGAAAAGCACTGAGTTAGCGGGATTGATCTCGATATTCTGTTGCACTCTTGAGGGCGGTGGTGTATTTAAAGATCTATCATCATCCGGATCAGCACCTTTTAAAAAGTTATCAATATCAGATTCAATTTTAGTTGATGGCAGATTTGTGACTAATTCGCTATCGTTGAAGACTTTGTCTCCAACATCTAGTATGTTTGGAGTGGCTAAATCATAAGCACTTTGTGTCATAATGTTAGCTGTAGGTGCAATTTCAGTATTCAAATCTATATAACTTTGCATATGAGTCGGAACGAAAGTGGCCATAGTAAATATGTTCTCAGGTGTTTTCTCTTTGATACTAACAGGAGTTTCGGATACAGACGCAGCCAAAGCGCTAACATCGACCCACGGCGCTTGCACTTCGATTTCATTGGCAAGAGCTAACTGCAAAGCCTTTTCTTGGACTTCAATTCTACTGTCAATTGTTGGTGCCATTGGTCCTAAAGGCTGTAAGTGATTGATGTCTATCCATGGATCTTTGGGGTCCTTCTTTTCTTTGTCTGAGAAGGATGAGAGGCTTACGTCTAGGGTTAGGTCGTAGTCTACTGCAAGGTTATCGGTTTCGTTGAGGTTAGAGGCGTGAGTAGCATTGTCGAAGAGGAGATCTGTTATGTCCACGTTAGTAGCCGTAAGTGGGTCGACACTTGTTATGTCTTCTAAACTGTCATCGGTTGAATTGCATTCTGTGGTGATACGGCCGAATGATTCGAGAAGACCCTCCCAGTTCATAATATCATTGGCTGGCTTTTCTGGCTGTGGTTTAACAGCGGGCTGAACCTCCAGTGATAGCGATTCCGCTTCAATCTGCGAAAGTAACACAAATACGTTTAGATTTATTCGATGAAAATGCTCCTGTTTGACAATGAAATTTTCTGTTCGCTAAGCAGACGGTTGTGTTATAAACGAGATAAACCTTTCAAGAATTTAATGCTGGTATTGTTAGCTTTTTGAATGAGGTTCGACGTAGCAAAGAGCAGTTCTATTTCGATTTGTATGATAACTGTTTACCTGATGTTTCCTGGCGTGTGCTCGGAGACTGGTCGGCGTAGAGAACAGTTTCCCGCAGCCCTGGGCCGCGCACACGTGCGGGCGGGAGCCCGAGTGTGTGCGCGCATGCGCTTTGAGATGGTGGGATGCCGTGAATGATTTGCCGCAACCTTCTGTCCTACATCTGGGAACAGAGTGAAAAACAACGATAAATGTTAACGCCATGGAAGTTCAATCATGAGATTGGCTCAATTCGGTGCATCGTCAGGAAAGCAACGGTACCCGTGGTATAGGCTCCGCACATAAATTCAAATACCGCAGCCCACACAGGTTCGCCGGCTAGAATAACGGAAAACTGTCGAGTTTTAGTTTTGTATGCGTATTAGACGCGTATACAAATGTCACCTCGCTCCTGTAGCAGTAGCCTCACTGCCCGTCTTCTTTAGCTCATAATACGGGAATAGGATTTACATTGTCAACTCGAATCAGCTAAAAAGTATTGTGTAATGTTGTTACTACAAAAGGACATACACATCCGCCGTCATTAACTGATTCGATACTATTTTATGCTCGTAATCGGTTAAAAAGTTGATAGGTATCTGTCACGCAAGATAATAAAACATTTCCGATTGCGATAAGGTACTACTAGTCTTAACACAATGGTACAACAATAAAATTGATAAATCGTGCTTTGCTGAAAACCCAGTGCTGGAACAAAACTGATTACATCCAGATAGGACACACACCTAACCCAATAATAAAAACAAAAGGACTATTTCAATTTAATTCTCTAAAGACCATGTCTTAAAAAAAACTATTAGACGGAAGGTAGAGCGAAGATGGAGGCGAAGGTTCTTTAACTCAAATATACGTTTTTGGGAGTTTTGTTTAAAAAACATATTTATATTCGTACATTGTAACAATCAACCAACCCAATTATTTACCCAAGTAGTCTTTTCTATTTGAGGGCTATTATATCGCTTAAAAAATTATTTGTATGTACCTGAACCAATAAGCAGGTAATTTATATGGTAATCTCAACTTCACGTCTATGATTGTCATTGCATTTTAATTGGATGGATGATAATAAATAACCAAATCATTATTTTACTACAGCGAGTAATCTTACTTTTAATTAGAAGGCGTACCTAACTCACGGCTAGTGAAAAACTATTGGGAAAAAAAACGAAGTGCGGAAATTCACATACCGAAGGGTTCCGTCTTTCATTATTAACACGTCATATTTTACCCTTACTTATGGTATGCGTATGAGCTTCCTCTTCCCTTTACGCCAGATTCCAAGCATGATTTCAACGGAAACTATCATTTAAATTAACGATCAATTAAAGTACAGTACGTAAGAAGAAAAACCCCTGGTTAAAGGCCGGGCCACACCGGATGCGTATGCAGCACGGCTCCAGCTCGTTTAGTAGAGCTGCGTTACGTGCACGCAACGCAAGCGATGTGGCATCACGACATATAATTCCATACGTTACAACCAGGGTGTGCACGCGCGTGTCTCCGGATACGCATCCCGTGGCCTGATCCTAAATATGGAACTAACGATTCTTCACACAAGACTCTTCTACATAGACGGTGGCGCCACTGTCATGGGTTTTAGCTGTTCACGTTAGCTGATGAGCACATACCTGTTTGAAAATTCATACAAAACCTAGTTGGAAACTTGTTTATAGAAGTACACATTTCCGGAGCTTCGCATATTCAGCGCCAGAGAAGCACTTAGCGTGTCTTTATGGTTTTAAACTGTGTCGGCGACATACCTGGCGGGTACTTATGTTATTTTATCGTCGCCGTAGCGTCAGGCATTAGTACGGCAGGGTGGAGGCGTCTCCTACTAATTAATATTATAAATGCCAATAGTAATGCTGGTAAGATATTTGAGATGTGTGTTCCTCAATCAAGCGAGCGTGAGGCTAATTGCGAGGGATCGAGAAAGGTGGTGTGTTCTCATTTCGCAGGCCAAGACTCGCTCCGGGCGCTGAGCCAGACTTAGGGGTCGTAGTTCTAATCCGAACTCAAGTTCCAGTACCATACTATGTTAGTATGAAACTCGTATTTGAGTTTGGTATAAAATTACGACCCTAAGTTCCTCAATCACGCTGTAACGGCTGGATGGATTTCGATGAAATTTGGCGGACAGATCACTTTCTTAAGCCGTTACCTATAAGTGTGTGTGTGTGTTTTTAAAAGGTCGGATTTGACGTTTCTCACGTGTATACTGTGAGTAGGTATAATTTAGAAACGCCAAGTTTCACATTATATTTCCATCACATGGAGTATTAAAAACTGTCGAATCCGACTTATTCAAAAACGACACACCTTTACTTGATATCAATTTTAGATTGATACCTGGGTGTCTAGACAAGATGACAATCCGAGCGTCAACGCTAGTAGAAATGACAAAGTCAATGGTATTAACGTAAGGGAGTGAAAGCAAACGTCAAAATGTGTCGAATGTCAATGTCAAATCCTATTTTTATTTATTTTATTTTATTTTATTTATTTATTAACTAACTTACATTTACAGACATGCCACACATGAAAGTTATAGGTTACATACTTATACATTTTATAATAAATTATTTTGAAACAACAATTATTTACTGCGTACATAAATGTAAAGTATTGGTTCGAATCCATACATTCTGACATTTTCACTCGCGTTGACGCTTACTGGATGTCACTTTGTCTTAAACACCCTGTGTATCTGTTACTCAGTAGGTAGGTAGCCAGAAGTACCTAGCTAAGCGAAAAAAGACCTTCACATGAGTCCCAATAGCGTAAAATCTCGCGCAGATCTCTTTGTGCCTTTGCTAGTTCTGCTGCTGACAAGATTGCTGCAAACAGACAAGTGTACAGAATTTCAGCAACTCACTTGTAAGGCCTTTCCTGCGTGTGAGTGCGGATGTGTTTCTTCAGATCGCTGAGTGTGGTGAAGAACTTGGTGCACCCGTCTGCCTGGCAGTTGAAGGTGTCGCCGCTGTGCAGCCGTTGGTGAGCACGAAGCCTGGAATAAACCAGGGTATATCTTAATCTACACTAATATAATAAAGAGGTAAACTTTGTTTGTTTGTTAGTTTTCTTGTATGTAGGGGGTAATCTCTGAAACTACTGAACCGATTTCAAAAATTCTTTCGCTAATAGAAAGCTACATTATCCCTGACGGACATCTATATGCTACTATTAAAACGCGAACGAAGTCACGCGCGTCCACTAGTATAATTATAAAATCGTATTAGACAAGTTTCTCTTTTACCAGAAGAATTTAGGATGATACCTAATTTAAAACATTCAATCTAAGCGTTTTGAGTATCTCAAAAAATATTACAGGTTTTTGTCACGTACCCCTCTAAGTATAAATTGATAAAAATGACCAATGAACTTTCATTGCCCTATATTGATCTATTTAGTTAGACTTTAGGTTACCTATATTATTTAAGCAAGTCATATTTGCAATAGAAACAATTAATTTCGTATTAAGTACTCATGCATAGGAACAACAAAAAATAATCTTTATTGATTCACATGTAAACAAAAGATAACATTAGGCATAGGCGAGTACAGACAGTGGCCCTAACATGACTGGCCAAGTTAGTTTATCTCTATCTGCGTCCCTTTCTTATGACACTAGTTAGACAGTGACGCAGGGAGGGGTTAAATTAAACCTGGGCTGTCATGTTAGGGCCGCAGGAAAACTTCAGTAGATATTCATTTAACACGCGGTGTTATCGCTTACTTATATTATTCCTAATATTATCTTTATAGTCTGTCCTCATATCTTTAGCCGCCTACTCTTAAACCACGCAACTGATTTTATACGGTTTTCATTTTCACTGTCATTTCATTACAGAATAAATATTTTACAACATCAACTAGTAACGGAGTCAGCAAGTCTCTCTCCATGTTCATGATCATGACTCACGTATAAAAATACACGTTGAGATTCAATAAATAGTCAACTGGTTTGAAGCGGGATAATAAATTATGGCGAAAATGTTATTCTTGTTTAAAAACACTATCAGTATTAAAATAGAATTATGAAAACAGACAAGCGAGTGTCGTCCTAATAATAATGTTCTAATGAACCAACAACAGGTACTGGCGTGCTTCCAACAATATAAATTGTGGTGATTTGTGGAAGTAAAAATGTTACTTGGTCATTTGTGGAATTTTGTTTTGATAGTTGTTGGTCATTTCATTATAGTGCCGTAGGGACATGTATGCAACACGAATCCGTGCTTGCCGTGCTGATTGATCAAGATGAACAGGTCTTATGGTATCAGAAAAGCGGTAATAATCAGATAAGAGGATAAGGAAGTGCGTGCTTTTAAATTGCGCAATGATTTGACATTTGTCGACGAGCAGACAGATAAGATAGATTTTGACATTTTTGACGTTCAAATTGTGAGTTCAAGTTCAGGACTTAATAGAATCGGAGTATTGAAAATGGTCTGCGAATTATTGGCACATCCAATTAGTAACCACATGTTACTTTTATATTGTACGTTTTTCAGGCATTCGTATATCTGTATCTTCTTTATTATAATTATAAGCCTGTGCTGTCTGCGTCTTAGTTAAACTCAATGTTCAAGTTCAAATCTCAAAGGACTACATTACCTATTTGTTCAGGCAATAAAGTAAAATTCATGTACACGGGGGGAGGGGTCATTGGACCCTAATCCCCTTTAGAAACAAAAGAACTTGACCGTTACACCAACGCGCTATCATCTGTAGTGTAGTAGGTTACAATCTATTGGTAGCCCTCCCCCAGAATATGATGCTGATGTATACGCCTCTGCACACACTACTACACCTTTCATCGAAGGGAATAAGGTTCAAAAATGGTAAGACAGTCGACTATACGAGTACATACACTCCCCACCATGCCTAAAACAACGCTACTTGTAAAATAAGTTAAAAGGGAGTGATAGACAGACGAGTAAGATCGCGTACTCGTCTCTCGATGGCCTTATCGCCCAAAAGTACCTACTTGCGTTGTCCGCGTACTTAGGTGATACTCGGACGCTAAAGTCTAAAGGTCGTCGTGCCATAAGGGATTTGCCACTCTGGATGCGTTCTGCGATCTGCAGTCATGTCAAATTGAACGCAGCCCGCATTATGAATGAATTTCAATATGATTTCCATTCTGACCTGACCGCAGACCGCAGAACGCATCCAGTGTGGCAAATCCTTAAGTACCCAAACTTGCTAGTTCACCTATCGCCCCTTTAAGGGTTTATTTATTACCTGTAGAGTGTATTAAATGCTTTCCTGCACCCTCCAATTGTGCAGGCGAAAGGTTTCGCTTTAGTGTGCGCTCGTACGTGAATTTTCAAACTGTATGACGTCAGGAATGCTTTGTCACATGATTGCATGGGACATTTGAACCTGTATTCTCCTGTAAAAACATAAATATTTACTCTGTTAATCAATTTGTGAGGCGATAAAGAAGGTTATGCGAGATTGTTAAACTAACAAGATAAGGTGTCTGTAATGGATCGATGCCGTAACTGTTTCGTAACAATTGGGTACATTACATCGATTTCATCATTTTAATTCCCCAATTGTGCAAAAATGCTAAAAATAAAGTTTTCGTGTCGTGTGCTATAGTGGCCTTTTTTCATTCATTATCGCGTCAGTCACACGTTTTCATATAGGGTAAACAGCCAATTTATGGCACCCAATTATGTAGCAGACATTGGCACCTAGTTACAGGATCTCTAATATTGCCTTATAAGATTGAAAGTGCACATAATCGAAAAAATGCCGACAATAGGATTGTTTAGTCTGTTTACCGATTTGTCTTATTTTGTAATCCGACCGTCATGGTGATCCTTAGGGAATGCCTATGGCCAACACTGGGCGCCTTCAGACTGATATGATGATCAAGGTCGAACTGGGTCTGAAGGACCCACGTGGCATTATGATTAATTTATCTTCAAGAATGAATGAAATATCTTAGAGCCCCAGGGCCTGCTGGCAAACGCCACCTTGATTATATGATCAGTCCGGCACTGATGATGATGATTGATGACTCTTTGTCAGTTGTCAGACTATTTACCCAATATCATTTAAAAATTGTAAAAATGTTGTTTATGTCAAAACATATGATGCGATAAAGATGCGACAAACGAAAAAAAATAGAGACTCAAGAATCGACGTTTGGCGCTCTATTCTTCGTTCGAGCTCGTGCGACTGCTCGTGGTTCAATCCAAAATGCCAATGAACTACTGGTGTTAAAGCTTAGGTCACCTCCTTAATAAAACTTCAGTTTGCAGGGTGCCTATTTAATGACACTCGACTCGACTCTTTTCCTTGCTAGCACTCCAGTTCATATATATCGTGTTTTAATCATTGCATATCCATCATTTACGTGAAAAACAAAGGAGAGGCAACACAAATATAGGGCTTTAGATTTTAAACGACTCGTTTAAAATCTACCAGCTTTAATCGAATGTACTTTGCACTTGCTGATCCTATAAAATCGTGGCATCTTATCAAAACCGCTATAACATTATTTGAGATTGCATGGTAAATCGTAAAATTATATTCATGATTTACAATAATAACCCTTACATGTTTCTTAAACCTAACAGCTAACCGAATAGGCCTGTGGTACCATCACCAAAGGCTCTTCAGTTAGCTTCGGCTATTGAACTATAGGTTTATATGTAGGGGAGTTCCACTCCGCACTGCAGGTACACTCGGCCGCCTTGCCTACAGCGTAGGTAAATCGCAGTAGGTTGTCGGCTTGCCGCGCGCCAACTTACTCGACCTCGCTCTGTCAGTGTAATTGAAAACGAATGCGAGTGTGACAGTTGCGGGTGTAAATCGTTGGGAACAAATATTAAACACTGTCCCATCTATTAACAGTGTGACCAGTTGGGATTTTTTTAGTAAAAATATTCCCGAGTTAGTGTTACAGTTGAGGGCGTGACTCGATGGGACAAAGGATAAATCTCATCATAATCACCTTTGTGCGTTTTCATGTGTGTGCGTAGATTGCCAACTGTGCTGTATGTACGCTCGCACCCGTCGTATTCGCACCGGTACCTCGCGCTGTTGTCCTCCGATTTCCTCTTGTTCTTGTCCATTGTAACTTCGATGCTGCCGGATCCTTGGTCTGATGTGGAGTCATTTTGACTGGAAACAAAAGAACCTTGCTTAGATGGGATTTCCTCAAGTAAAGTGCCCAGTTCAAATCATGTGAACTGATAACAGACTGTTGGAACTAAATAATGATGCCACTCAATAATTTCATATGTTGTCGAGACTTTGAGATATAAAGCAAGACCTGAAAAGGGTTTGAAACGTCGCGAATTAGATTCGTTACAATAAACGCAATACAACCAATCTAGTTTATAGAATTTCTCATTTAAGTGAAATGTGTTTCTTATGGCAAATAAATATTTTTAAACTAAAATTGAGAACCCTAGAAAACGAGCACACGATTTTTTAGGATTATTTACAGTAGTTTCTCTGGTACCATTTTAAGAACGAATTCTAATAATACGATTTTTCAAGAATTTAGAGCCCGAGGTTAAGGAAATGGGAACCAGGGTACTGTTCTGTTATCGCGACATTGTAAGGTTCTGTATCCAAAGTTTGACAACGGGACGAGACCCTATTACGCCTACGTTGTCCGCCCGACTGACCTCTAAACTTTGTCGTTTTAGAGTAGTATTATCGTAATATATAGGTGCCGGTTTAATTTCTCAGAATAAATGTGTTACTATGGCAAATAATAAAAGAAAAAATATATAAAAAAATTAAGAGGTATCCAATCCTACCCCAATCCCCATACAAGAAACTATTTTTACGATTTTTTTACTGTATTGTAAAAACGGAAATAGATATAGTCAATCTTGGTGTGATTGATTATAATCTAAACAAATATAATAAAAGCCGGTCAAGAGGGTGGCAAACGGACAAAAATGTATTGTATGATGGTATGGACCACTAGGTAGCCAGGTTTTTTATTTAATGCCTGCTAGGTTCTGGAAAGAATGTGACAGATGCATTGTCGTATTTAAGCAAAAATTTAAGCATGGTACTAGAACCATGGTACCTAGTATACCTAGGTATCTGTTTCATAAGGAATATTCGGATATGGACGTCTATACTAGACGCTCCTTGCGCTCCGAATGACGATTCTGTCAAAGGATACGATGAGTCTATCGGCAAAACGCTAAGTCATTCACTTAATTGTATAATGTTTTTTAATAGAATACAAACAAAACAATGTGTCGTGCAGAGCAACTGATTATTTGAAGATAAGCAAATATACATAAGTATAAGGAGTAGCATTCGATCAATAAGCTGTCTGTCTTGCAATTTGGTGAACTTAATAAAAATTTTATATTATAAAAGATCAATGTTTTATATTATATCTTTTATCTTTTTTTATATAATAATTTATACTATAAAAGCTGATCCCTTTGTCGCCGTATTTCTGATTTGAATGATTCCGGTTTGGACATTCCATTTTGGCCATGTTCTTGTTTGGACACATTCCTGTCTCATTAGAATATCAAATTATACTAGACGATACCTACATACAATCGAAGACACATAAGTCACCATTAAAGACGGAACTGCGATAAAGTATCATTTTTCGAAAGGCAGGCATACAGTATGCACTATGAAGTTTATATATCTATCCCGTTCGAGCATAGACAAATTCTCTAAGTTCCCTCTTTAATGGTCAGCTAAGTTTCTTGCTGTTTGTACCACTTTACTTGCATACTTAATACTTATTAGAGGAAAAGGTATAGTTATAGTACCAGGACTACTTTTTAGGGTTCCATACCTCAAAAGGAAAACGGAACCCTTATAGGATCAATTTGTTGTCCGTCTATCTGTTTGACAAGATAAATAAAAAGATGATGAACTGCATAGAATAAGACAAGTTACAATATGAAGAAATAATAAACATATTTAGATCATGTAATAAAGAAAAGGAGAAGATAGGGTTGAGTAAGTTTCATTTTTAACTAGTAATTAGTAGTTAATGAATAAGCCTCTGTGATAAATGGACATTTTGGTAAGGAACCATAAAACATATTTAAATGTGTTTAAGTGCTTATAAGCACTTAGAACTTAATCAAAGGCCCCAAAGATTGTACACCTGCTGTGTTAAATTGTTAAATTGTAAAAATTTTGAATATTTGAGATGTAAAATAACATTGTAATTTTGATTTATTTAAAAAAATTACACCTCGTTGAGTTTCTTGCCGGTATCTTCTCATCAGAGGTTTTTCCGAACCGGTGGTAAATTTTTTGACATTCATAAGTGCTACCTGTAAGCCTAATCTGAATAAAATATTTTGACTTTGACAAAATTATTTTACAACCAACAGTTAAATTACTTAAAAAGCAAACTTAAATTGTAGAATATTATTTAGAGAGATATTGGAGGTTATACATTTGTTTTTTATTCTAAATTTTTTTACATACTTTACATGAGATAGAGAAAAGGTAGGTTAAAAACAAAAATTGTTTTTAGGGATGACTAACTCCTACAAGCTTCTACAGTAACTTATACAGGCTCCATACTAAGGATGCACAAAGTTATTGGGCCTACAGACCTTTAAGGCAGCTATGAGCTCTAGCTCATAGTTGCCTTAAAGCTACTTGCCTTAGAGGCACGCTGCACAAATTATGAACAACCTTAAAGCTTAAGTACCCAAAAATTTAGGGCTTTATTCATCTATGTGGTGGTTCCGGAGGGATTTCATTAGCTACTTTTTCTGGTATGTATGAAATTAAATTGTCATCCTTCCTATTGATTCACTAGCGGTCCGCAAGCACATTATGCATCTTTGCTGTCTACCAGCAGCTGAATTAGTTGAACACTCAAAAAAGTCAAGAAGATGTACCACACAAGCATGCTTCTCTTGAAAATAGAGTTGCCAGTGGATTGTTATTAACTTCTTCAACTGTGTAGAAGTATCTGTCACTGACTGTGCCTATTAAATTACATTCATTCACCACACTTTCGGGTGCGAGTAACTGATCGTGATGGTAATGTACCAAAATAGCATGCCCAAAAATGAAAACGTCGAAAAAGGAAAGTAATACGCAGTCATGTGAGCGCAAGCGAGACGAACGTATATTGACAAACAGCTGATTGAATAATGAGAGGCGCACAAATACATGGCGGCAAACCGCGTCGAAGCAGATTTGATTGTTGAGTGACATCTGTGCGTCTTTTGATAGGTTTAATAAAGAAACTTACGATAGCAATCCGTCATAATTGTCCGAAGAGGCGTCCTTGGGAGCAATTCCGCTTTCCGACGTCACATCGTTTTGAACTTTTTTGTTATAACTAAACACTGGCACTACGTCTGAGCCCCTGTTAAACCGTTCATAATTATCGCCAGAATTGATATTTATACTAAAACCTGAGGATAAGAAACTGGGCGCATTATTGTTTTGAATACGGATATCGGATGCGCTACTGTCACCGGGCCATGCGGCCATGTTTGTTTCGAAAGTAGTGTTGTATTTCAGTCACAACGAAAACCGGTAAAATCGGATCGGTAACTTGAGATAACAGTGCCGTCAAAACGTGTGGACAGATGGCGTTGTCATCAATATTTTTCGAAGAGAGAGCGACCGCTTTGAAGGCGAAGTAGGCGCCCGCAGTGAAGACTCCCGGCCTGGCTGAACTCCCGTTATAATGAACACCACACTTGTCTTGTGCGGGCAGTGCGCCGACCGCACGCCCTTCCATACGCGCGAATGTGTCATACCACACTCGAACAAAATTTCGCATATAAGAAGTGTGTCACACAAACTAATTATCATTATTTCTAGTGCAATTGTTGTAAATTAATTTTCAAAATGTGTTTAAGAAATGTATTAATATACGTACAGTTGGTAAGTTTCTTATTATTTTTCTTAAATTACCTATAATCTTTCATTCAAAAACAATAACTGCCGAATACTCAAACAAACAAAATATTAACTTTAAGCTATTTATGGTTGTTGGTTGAAAGTAATAGCATTAAATAAATATGTCTTGCATACTTTTCTATTGTTTGTCATTTGTAAACAAACGTATAGATACCGTAAGCACAGGATGAGGGTAGAAAGCTAAGTGGTTCTTAAAATACTTTTGCAAGGATACTTTTAGTAATAAAGGCAACAAACTGACTAATAACATAGCTGTATATGATATTACACATACATTACATTAACAGTTCTTGAATTATGTTCGATACATTTACTTAAAAGTTAAAACCAATTTTGGTCGACATACATATATTATAAATCAAAATTAAAACAAAAGCAGCCAGTTTATACCATTAATATTTTAATTCTCTAGCCTAAAGGACCATTCATCGTAAATTTTACTTGTATTACTTACCATAAGTTCATGCTATAATTATATGTAAAGTTTCACTCATAAAATATTAATAATAATAGCATTTAGTAAAAAAGTTGGGTACCTAATGAATGTCCTGCTTCACTGACTCATTGCCTATGCATTCAGAGCGAACGGACCGTTCAAAGTAAAAAAGGTATGAGACGATAAACAGTGGGCAAAGTTTTATCTGTATTTACTGTTACCCAAGGCATCCGTTCGTCGCCTAAGCGCATTAACGTGTCATTAGATGAAGGTTGCTGACCGGTGCCATCTTCCATATTCATGCGAGACTGATCATACACAAGGAAGTAGCGAAGCTATCAACATAACAGCACAATGTGGATTCGCATGCCTTTAGTTAGCACCTTAATGTTTGCTAATTTCGCTTGGTCTTATTTACCGCTTGAACACTGCCTCGGTTTTTTTAATGGTACCAGTTATCCGGATGAAAAACCAGTGCAGGTACTAAAATTGTTTTTGTGGTTTGTTTAATGCTTTTGAACAGTAGTTTCGACTTGGGTACTAAATTGCAAATTACAGCGCAGTCCTCCTTTCTTTATATTGAAGCTAGTAAATAGATACGAACTGAAAACTTTTTTCGTTATTTTTGTTCTTGATCAAAACGTAACCCTCTTAATACCTACCCTTAACCGTGGTCAAAGTGCTCAAAACATTGTGATCACAACTCTATAGCTCTATTGCCAATAGCGTTAGTACTAAACTTGACTATCTTGACTGATCCGATGTATTTGAATCTGAAGAATCAAAGAGGCTCCCCAATGATTAAATGGCAATAAATAAATTAAGCTAACGTATTCTAAAGTGTATTTAATGGAATCACAGTGCAGAATGGATATCGTTAAAGTTAGGGTCCCTCTTGATCAAAATCTAATTATATCAAACTCTGATGACACGGAGGTCACCCAGGCGGGAAAGCATTCTTTCAGTAACTGACCCTAATGCTGGACTTCATCTTTTTTGTTATCACAAAGCGGAAAGGGTTTCAAATAAAAAATAGGTTATAACTTTTGGATATGAAGGTTGTGTAAAGTTTAGAGCTTGTATGAGATACTTAACTAACTAACATAACCAATGCCAGTTAGTTAAATAATATGCTTAAAGCTTGCTATGCTGTGCTCGGCACGCTGCTAACTCTTTAAGTAAGTTTTTTTTCCCTCCTTGATTGTGTATAGATATATACTCATTAATGGCATTACTTCGTACTCCACTTAATTGAATGTACATGTTAACTACGCAATATGAGTTTACCTTTCTTAAGTTGTGCATTTACCTTAAGGATTTCATTGTTGTATTAACTTGTCTTGGTATTTTTCGATGTAAATACAATAGGTAAACCAATAAATAAAAAACCGATATCGATACCCATTGGTATCGATTTTACTTACGGGCATTACCTACATAAATAAAATCAGGCTATCTGCAATAGAAGCGCACCCGCGTTCTTCGCAGGCAGTAAAAATCCGTCTCTTTCGCACTCGCGTATTGGTTAGAAAAAGATATTTGCGTATGCGTAAGATTAACGAAAAAAGCTAGGGCCTCTGATTACTTAATGGCAGATTACTTTTGCAGACAAACTGGAAGAAATTACCTTGCTACTCCGCGAAACCAAAGTCGCAAGGTAATTTGTTCCAGATTGATAAAATGGACCTCCGCAAAGTAACGCCTGAATATATTAATTACCTTGCAGACATTCGTACCACCAGCCAGCTAGTCAATATCTTTGTTAGTATGTTATTAATATAAAAAACCGCTCCTATATTTCAACAGTAAGATTAATAACCGTAGTGGTAGAAACACAGTGTAGTCAAGGAGATGTAAAACGTGTGTTTATTTAACGTTATGAGCGTAACATTACTCTTCTTGTTTCGGTTTATGTTATCTGTTTTGTAAAAGTTGTTTTTGCCGTAAGTAACAAATTTCTCTATTAAACTTAAATCACGTACTATGTGATCATTGTAGCTCGGAAATCGAGTATTAAAATGTCGTCCAAGAACGTGATGTCCATACAATAGACCTTTGAGACCACTAAGCACTTTCGCTGCTTTTTCTTTATATAAATTTCACTTTTGAATCATTTCCTAGATGTGGATCTGTTGGGACTGACCGCGAATGATATTATAAATAGTTAAGTAACCCGTCTCTTGGGGGTTTGTATTGCATAGATCAAATTTGCATCATTGTATCATAGGTACGGTAATTACGTAAATCATGTCATGCTACATACAAATGTTCAATGCTTTTCAGCAACCTCAAATCAAAGTCAAATAATTTAATACAAAATGCATATCAAAAAACTTAAGGATATCATTTTTTATTCTTATAAACGCTTTAAAATATCTCAGCCACCACTTAAACAAATATCTATAAACTAAGAAATAGTACCTAATGCTTTTCTTACTAGAAAGTTACTTTCCTCTTATAAGGTTTGCTTTGAAACGCCCGTAGCAATAATAAATAATAGAAATCATAAAACAGATGATTAAATTACACCTGACACCTATCTCTTTATGGGTTCCTACAACAAAGTTCAATGACAGTCACACGCCAATGACCCAGAAAGCTGACACTGACACTTTCTTCGCGAGGATCTTTCCGATTCGCAATACATCACTAAATTGCCCTTCCCTTCACGACACCGAACACAGTCAGGACTGATCTGTGTTGTCCTAGGGATTTATAAGGTGGCTCTACACGACATGATAATTATTGCTATTATTATGCAAGTATACCCATATCAGATAATTAGATCAAGTCTTCTGTAGATCCTAAGAAAGCGGACTTTGATTATTTTTCTAAGGAATATTTATAATGTAAAAAAAAGTTGGCGGGTAATCTCACCATTCATCCTGTTTGCAGACTGGCGCAATTCTCTTTTTAAAAACGAAACGTTAAGAAGTGAAACAAGGCGGTTGAATTTTGTATATAACTCACTAGCGACCCGCGGCCACCCGGGACTTCGTCCGCGTGGAATTGTAGCCTATGTCCGTCAGGTATAGTGTAGCTTATCGGTTCAGTAGTCCCACAGATTACCCCCCACATATAAACAAACCAAGTTTACCTCTTTATTATAGTAGCAACTCAAGTAACTTATAACGGCAGTATGCTTATGTTTCAAACATTATAGCTCTAGAATTTTTCGAGCCGGGCAGAAACTTTATATTCGCGTCCCTTCTCTCCAGCGTTTGAGATAAAATTATAATTTAGGCCCCTACCATCCTTAAAAAAACCTTAAAATTTCTGCAAATTAGCTTCCAATGCGAAGAGATAACAGAACAACAGTCTCGCCCTAGAACCATTTTCAATCTGGTCACGCCCATCAATTCGACCTCGAAATTTTTGATCCGACTCATCGTTCTCTTAGCCGTCGCGTCGTTCCGAACCAGGGAGTGTCCGTGCACCGGCGGATACCTTCTACTAGATTCGTGCTCGAAAGAGGACGGGTTTCGTCGTCGAAGATAGCGCCAGTGGCCACGGAAACTATGTCATTCGGCCACGGCGCGACACACATACCGGCCTACCGCCCCGACTGCGGCACGCATTCTGTGGAGTCGTGCGACAATCAATCATTTTGGTCGCTGTTATTGTTCCAAATAAAAAGAGATTACTATTTCTATTGTGAATCAAATGCTATCTCGATCCACTAGCTCTGATTATATCTAATTTTAGAAGCGCACCGTAAGAAAACTGATTAAAATTCTAGTTCTGGGACTTTTAAATTAACTGATAAACGGTTGTATCAATGCACAATGAGGTATCTGTGTACAAAACATACAAACCTAGTTCGAGGGCATAATGACAAAATACCAAAAAAATATTGCTATAGTTTAAGGTTTAGAGGGTGGAAAACGTTATCGCCATTTGTATGATTAGCGCTTTTTGGGGCTGGGTTCACACTCCTCTTAATCGGTGATTGTGTTTTGTTCCAGGCACTAATAGCGGAGCTCGTGGCTGCCGATTGCGGGCCCAGATTAAAGTACGCCTGGGGCGACGCTCTCCAAGGCACCGATTGCCCCGGTCCGGACGGATCGCCTTATCCCAGGTAAGTTTAAACCTAGGGGACCTCCGGTGTTTACACCGATTGACCTATTTCCAAACTAAGCAAAGCGTGCTAAAATATGGGTGCTAGACAACGGGCATACATACTTATATACATATAACATTCAAGACTCAGGCACAACCGGGCCGTTTACGGCACAAGCATTTGGCCCTCGTGGGAATCGAACCCGGAACCTCTAGCTTCATAGTCAGCCAGGTCACTAACCACTAGGCTATCCAGTCGTCAACGTAAAGTTCCCAATGACGGCTAATAAAAAGTTTATGAGCCTCGTTCGATACGATTAATTACCGTGCAGCTAACGAATTAACCAGTACAGACAGAGCTTAGATGTTTATTGTGTTTTATGATGTTTAGAGTCAAATGCGTCTATTGCAAACCAAATAAAGAATCCATTGTTAACCATTCGACTAGTCTCTCTCGGCTTTTAGTTTTTATGGTCGTTTCGTAAATCTTGGTGTTTAATGTGAGAATTAGCGATGAATAAATTACCTACTTATAACAATAAGTAGACGTAAGTTCTCTTCACCTTTACCGCCATGATTCGAAGTAAAATTATGTATACCTATTATAAGTAAATTAAGTAATATCAACTTTGAATACTATTAAAACTATTATTAGGTAAGTGTGAGTTGTTAATGAGGAGTTAAAAGCCAATTGAATATTCCTAGTTTATGAATGACTGTTGTGTGCATTGTTAGCGACGTAAGGGAACAATGAGTCGGTAAATGCGAAGTTAGCGGTGTTCGACCGGTTTGGTATGGGTAAACCCGTAAACGCTTCTACTGGCGAGTGAGACACGGCGATTGTTCGGCTTTGTCCGACAGCCAGTCGGGGAACTTCGGCCATTTTAGCCACGCTACTAACATAAGTCCGACCCCGTCGGAGTTCGCAGTATCAATGCCCCGTGTTGTGAAGCGATTACGTGTCGTGTTGGACGCGACGCGCTATATACATTTTAACTTTAACCTTCACTGGATTAAGTGTCTATTATTGTTGTTTATCAATAATGGAAATGGCTAAACCAGAAAACAACGTATCGAACTCTTCGTTGACTACTAGCGGCGACGATGTTAACAGAGAAGAATTTAATCAGAAAATCGAGGAAGTGCTTAAGCGCAAACGGGCACCAAACACATTTTTGTTGTCACGTTCCAAATATTACACGCTTATAGAGCAAGTCAAAGCGGCAAAAACGAATTTAAGAAAGACCCCCACGGATTATCATCGTGCTAAAAGATACGATGTTATTCAAACGCCTGACGGTGAAAGGCTGATGATGGCGCTACAGCCCGGTCAAAGTAAAACAGGACAGCAAATATTCGTAACAATGGACGAAATTTACGACATAATACGTGAGTATCATTTAAAACTGAACCACGGCGGGAGAACGAGAATGATGTTGCTATTAAAGCCTAAATACAAGAACGTTACTGCTGAATGTGTTTCGGTATATTTATCACTTTGTAAATTATGCAAAAACAAGACTTTTAAGCGGAAAAGATCAGATATCAAGAGGGTCAAAATTGACCCTTCGTCTAGTGTTCGTCGTGCACAGAACGATGTAGATGAGGATTGTAACTCAATGGAAAGAAATCCTTTTGATTTCAACGACTCTGAACCATTAGTCTCAGTGCCCAATGTACAACAACAACATTATCAACATCAAAAAGTGTATCCAGAACTTTGCTCAAGGGGGCAAGTAGACATATTGGCTGTTACTCTTGCAGAAAATGAAGAGTTTAAATATATGCTGGTTTATAGGCATTACATTACTAAATTTATACATCTGAGGGCTATCAAAACCACTAGCATTGACGAAACTGTTGATAACTTGCTTGATATTTTTCTGGTGTTTGGTGCGCCAAATATTTTGCAATCTAAAAATGGGGCAGGTTTAACAAAACCTATTTGCAAACGTATAGCTGTATTATGCCCTGAAATGATAGTATTGGCATCAGATTGCAATTTTTGTGATGACGACTTCGACGGGAAATCTAACGAGGATATTCTCAGGAAGTTGAATACATGGCTTTCGGTGAATAATAACGTCAAATGGCAGAAAGGTTTGAAGCATGTCCAGCATTCATTGAATACAACGTTTCATACAACACTTTGTAGAACACCAAGTGAAATGATTTTCGGCGCCGATCCCAAGAAAGGTATTGCCTCAGCTTTACCGCTAGAAGTATGCCAAAATTTGACTACGGATGATGATTTGAGAATAGCTTTGGAACAAATGGAAGACCCTAAGACGGAACACGTTCTATCAGAAGAATCTTTGATATTACCGAGTCATTTTATTAAAGTAGAAACTGAGGCAATGGAAGAAGACAAGGACGTGTCATAAAAAAATATTAGTTACTAATTGTTATTTTCGAATATTTCGAATTATTTTTATAAATTTGGTAAAAATAAAAATTTTAAATTACACTTTGACGTTTTTATTAATAACATTAAGAAGAGAAAATAACCAGTCGGCGAAATATTTACTTTTTGGTCAGACGAAATTCTTTTTTAGCCAGCGAAAAAATTGTGTAGGATATATTTTTCTGCTGAACAAAATATCAATGTTCTGAAATTTAAGCACTTGCAAGTGCTACATCATAACCTTTTTTAAACGTCTATCGAACGAATTATCAATTAGACACCCGTACAATCAACTTATTCTTATAAAATTTGTTTGATTTAGCCCTACACTCCGATCATTCACCCGTAATGTACCCAGTTACAGCGTATTCTTGTTTATATGCGTCAGTATAACCATGCATAGACACAATGTTCCCGTTAATAATTCTAATAAGCACCAGGCAGTTCATCTCGTGAACCATGGGAATTTTCCCATCGCGCCGTGAACACTTTGTATGCATCAAGCAATTTTCTTTACGCTTGCAATGTAATTTCAAAATGATCATTATTATTATGCCTCATTACAAGGCGCAACGGTACATGAGAGCTTAATTTTATTTCACGCCATCTTCTGCGTTAGTATTGCATTTTAATGGGATCATAATGTGATGGTATTTGTTTGAATTGTGTTGCTTGTCTGTCATGAAGTGTACTCAACAATCAAAAGATGGCGTTGTGATCAATTGACTTCAATTATTAAAACCTGAATATTGTGTTGTTTGAGGTTACGTTTATAGAAGACAAAAATGATCGAGATGTCGAATTGTTATGAATAGTAGTTTCTTAACTGCCTGATGAACTCGACAATAATCCTCATCTCGACCGTTAGCGTCAATACTATGTTATCTCTATCCTCCTAGCGCTTTTTCCGGTTCCGGCATTGGGGGCCATTTAATCATTATGAGCAGATTTTGCAAGTAAAGTTTTAGTTTTTTTTTTCAGGCGATCCTGATGGGTAATTTTCAACAAACTTAAGTTTGCGATTCCAATGAGCTTTAGATAACTTAAATATCATGCAGAAGTATTAGGTTTATAGGTGTCTAAGGCGCTATTCGATTTTAAAAAGCACATGTCAAGCCAAATTCGCGACAATGCATCTGGTTTAGTGTAAGCTCCAAAGTCTTGGACTTTAGAGTATAATCGCTAGCCTTTCAGCCTTTAACAGGATTTATCCTGCGTATTGTATTTATTATTGGTATAATATGTAATATGAAATGTCTTTAAAAGTATATCGTATGGTAATCTTCCACTGTTTTTGCTACACCTAGCCTTGCTCTTTATGTATCCCTATGATAGTAGTTTCATCCACTCAAAGGTTCAGTAGCAGAGATCCTTTAAAAGGATAAGTTCGTCTCTGTACACAACTGTATCTCTTTTTGACATCAGGTACATACATGCATCCGGTGTAGTCCGGTTCTGAATGCTAGTGTCCTCGATGCACTTTTAAAACGCTGTAATACAGCAAGTTTGGGGGGATATTGGCAACATAAAGAAAGAAAGAAAGAAAAACATTTATTCAAGCTGTTCAACATAAAACATAGAAATATACACAACACGGGCAGAGTACAAAAACAAAACATTACGTTGAACAGAATTGAAAAGGGCGCCACTCAGCATACTGCCTCGGTAAACCGAGACGCTGATTTTCAGTGGGACCCTTGGAATTCCTAATGCTAAACTAAAAACGAATGACCATAAACATAGCGTGTACCTTGCCTCTGACGGGTTCTTCGTCCATGTTTTTCAGGCACCTAGTCAACCGGGCGCTGAAGTCGGGAGCGCTGGGACAGTCGACGCGGCAGGCTCGCAACATGCGCACAGTGGACCCGGCGGTCATGAGGCGCGCGTTGCTGGACGCGCACCTCGGGTACTCCGAGGGATTGGCCAGAACACAGAATGGAACTAGAACTGGTGCGTATTCTTTTGTTTCCACGCGTACGAAGTTGCGGGTAAAAGCGAGTCAAATGACATAGTATATACCTATCTAAGGCAAAGTATACTGTCCTACGTACTATGTCAAATATGACTAGTTTTTGCCTAGAAGTATTATAAGCTCAGGGGTTCCCTGGCCAGCATCCTTCAAACTCTGGCTGTCCTACTCGAAAATATTCTCCGACCACCTGAATTACTGAGCACTGAGCGCTAGTGAAAGAGGCATTCCTCTTTTTTATGAATGCGTTTATTATTGCGCTATTTTGTAGCCTAGTGGCTAGCGGTGTGGACTTATGATCGTGAGGTACCGAGGTCAATCCCCAGCGGTCACCATCTTATGTACATTACCCAAGTACTTGCAACTTTGTTACGGGACGCAACCAACGTTGTTACGGGACGAGGGAAAAAATCCTGAGGGAACCTGCATATGCGTGTAAATGAATGTATAACCATGATTCTATCGGTCTGGTTTCCCGGTAACAGCGGTTGCGGAGATCAGATGACAGCCGCTCCAATGTAATTACCTGACCCGCCAAATCCGGTATCATGGTAGAAGCGTAACCCGAACTAAGAAGGGGAAACCGCTAGGAGAATGATAATGACGCTGACTGTACGTAGATAAGCCTTGAATACTATAAGAAAAGATAACGTTTACAGATTTCTTCCCACGCCACGTCCTAGTTTCCAACATAGTATGATCGTTTCGTCTTGTATTACAAATTACAATGCATTAAAGTAAGTAGCTAAGTTAACATTTATTGTACATAAAACACGCTACACAATCTTACAAGTAAAACAAATGAGGGCAAAGACAAAAAAATAGTTAAGTTCGAGTCGGATTCGCAAAGTAACAGTTCCATACTATACTCTTCGCAGCATAGTGTAAAACTAAATCGCTATCTGTTCCTGTCTCTCGTCATGTCTTCGGCCGATCACTCAACGGATTTTCATTAAGAGAATTTTTAACGGATGATTTTTTTTGTACCACATCCTCACTGTCCCGGAAGTAGCTTGGGTGGGTCGCTAGTTCTATGTTTTTATTCCGATTAAAAAATCCGAAATCAGAATTCATCTTAATGTTCAACTGTTTTTTTTTTCCTTTAGAAATATAAAAGCTAGAAAGAACATCGTTTTTTTTAATTTATCTTATTGAGAATTAGATTACATTTAAAATAAACAAAACATAAGACATTCTAAATAATATCGTGAATTTGAAAATGAAACAAAATATGACATAAAATGAAACTAAATCACTCAACAGACAAACAGACAGTTAAATAAACAGAAATAAATCTTGCCCTTCCTTGTTAGGCCATAGACTAATAATTTCAAAGATGGTCGCCGAAAGGGACAACAAATACATGTAATTTGCCCAGATCATGATGATCCGCCCTTAAAAAAACCGGCACGCGATAAGGGACAAAAAATATCTTGTTCTGTTTTTTCTTTCACAAGCAATTTATTTGTCTCTTATTTTTGTAAGAGTGAAAAGGACGACGTCCAAAGGTGCAATTTTTGAATCTCACCAGATGACGTGAAGCTCACAAAAATGACCGAAAACTCTATGGAAAACGGCCATTTTGGTGAGCTCTAGTCACCCGGTGGGATTCAAAAATAGCACTCCAGCATTCTATATTGTTCTGTACGTTCCAGGGCGCGCGACGAACCTGCCCGGCCTGTCCCCGGCGGGCGGCGCGTGCGGCGGCGGCCGGCTGTGCCGCACGCGCTACAACACGACGGCGCCCATGTACGGCGTGTCGCTTACCTCCGGCCAGCCCGTCACGATCGTGCAGAAGTTCCCCGACCTGCTCCAGCAAGTGGTGTTCGAAGTATGCGAGTGAGTATTGTAAATGATAAATGATATTTTGCCGGTGGTAGAACCTTGTGCAAGGTCCGTCCGGATAGCTACCACCATCTTGCTTTTTAATCCTGCCGCTAAGCAGCTAAGGCTCCGGCGCGGAGAGCAGACGCCGGTGCAATTACTGGCACAAGAGGTATTCCATCTTAGCCCTCTAGGTTGGCAACGCATCTGCAATCTCCTTGGTGTTGCGGGTGTCTATAGGTGGTGTGATCACTTACCATCAGGTGATCCACTTGCTTGTTTGTCTTCTTATTTTATGTATATGAAAAAAAATATTTTGCAAGAAGGCACGCATAAGCTCTTTTGCTTGCCTGATCTTGATTTTACATCTTGATAGACATTTGATATCTTGATTTGAGAACTGGACTCCATTAGGGATCAGTATTAAACTGAAACTTGAGTTCTGTTTATAGCTACCGCCCTTAGAGTGGCGTTCCAATGCGCAATGGGGAGACCTTTTTTGAACTACTCAAATTAGCCACCATTGGTTTGATTGCATGGATCCGAAGATGTGGCTTAGAGTCCTGCTTGCCAGATAATATTTGTTTCTGTACGTATTTGTCATTTTTAGATTACATTATTAACTTTTACCCTCATTTTATCGCCCTTTGTGGTGGAATGTTCAGAAATTGTGATTGTGACTCTACAGAGACTTGAAATTTAGAACGTGCTTTCAAAAGCCAAAAGGCTACCTTAATGGGCCATTCATATTGAGCGAGTTCTCTCAAGTATGATGTCATCGATCGCTCGATCAAGCCTCGCAAAAAAATGCGACTCGTAAGCGAGAACTTGTTCCATGTAAATGGGCTTTAACTGACAGACAACCCTCAGCCTAATACGTATAAATAATGTATGCTATGGTCATTCCAGGTCCAGTGAATGCTCAGTGATCCGCGGCTCGTGCACACAGACGTACGTGCCGTATCTATTCTTGGTGCTTCCACTGGGGCCTGTCACGCTGACGGGACAGGATTATGTGCTGGTAGAGTCAGGCTGCGTATGCCGGCCGGATCCTTCGCTCTAAAGTTTCTACAGCTTAGCTAGAGTCGGACTGGGTCTGAAGGACCCGTGTGGCATTTTAAAGGGTCTTCAGAGGCCTGAGATAAGGGTAGAACATGTCATAAGCCTGAAGGACAGTAGGGTGGGAATCAGAATAGGCCCGGCTTGCAAACGCCATCTTGACAATATGACCAGTCCGACACTGAGCTCGGCTAAACAAAGAATGTGTTTCTATTTTCAACTCTTTTAAATCAATTCGTAACATTTCTTCAGTCGTTTTAGAATCGGGATACCTTTGTTAGTAAAGGAGAGTAGTGATTGTAACGCGGTAGCTTAATTGAGGTAAATTTCAAAGCATTTGATCCGTCTGAAAAAACATCCACGCATTCCTGAGAAAAAGAACTTTGTCAGACAGATGACAAACTGATCTTATTAGGGTTCCTTTTCTTTTTGTGTTACGAACCCTAAAAATATTGGTTTTTGCTGAAACATCAGTTAGAATCGCTGAAAGTGAGAAGATACTTTTTGATCAGAATCGAAATTTTGTACAAATATTAACAAAAGTTGCTGCAAATTGATTATTGTTTACTTTTTATTTGCGGAACACTAATTTAATAATGGTTTTTCGAGTGGATAAAAACGCTGAAATTTACCTATTAATGGGACGCCTTCGCGGCAGGAGGGGTAGGGGTGTTACCTAGCAACAATTTTACACTTTATGCCACCAAATTCGAAGATTCAAAGAATTCGAAAAAGTCGAAGAAGAATTTATACAAGAATTACTTTGCTATTCTGCGAAACCATGTATGCGTTTGATGGAGTAGCAAGGTAATTTGTGCCAATCTACAATCTACAGATGTAGACCTCCGCAAAGTCACGCCTGAATCTATTAATTGCTTTGACACCATTTAATTTGTGAATGGAAATCAGTATTGTGGTTAAGATTTGTAAGCGCATTCTTTTTTTAGCCTTGCGTTGAGAGCCCTTTTATCATAACTTAGCAACTCAAATAACTGCTAGAAATGTCTCGGAATGCATACGAGTGTTCTTTTACCAGTTCCGAGAAACGAAAATAATGTAATTTTACAAACACTTCAGAATTTAACAATATGCATTAGCAGTGAGACTTTTTGTACGAAGGTACGTAATTTCACATTTCTGACTTTAACGTTTCTTTGATGACGTAGGCATTTGTTTTCAATGTTTTCGACGCAAGTGATTTCGTAGCTTTTAATGTGAGTGTAAACTTATATTTTATTAGTTCAATTTGTTGTTCTGATGGAGAGTTTGACTTAATGTTTAACTTTGATAATTAATTTTATTACGTGGTTTAATTATTTTTTGCCACATATTTTGCGCATTTAACGAGCAAACTTTGCATTTATTATTTATTATAAGAATGATTTGATGATTATAGAAATTTACTGTAAAATTGCCGACGAATTATGTTTTAATTGGTTTAGATTCTATTTATCGGCCATTTTGTAGTTGTATACGTATGGTTGAAGTTTTATTTTGGTTCGTCTTATATTTTATGTTAAATAGACTGAATTTATTAATGTTAACTTTTTAAAACATATAATAATATTTATTCCTTCTTAATTTTAATCTCTGTTATGGTGCAAATGTGTTTGAAATTGAATGTATTTTATGAGAATTTGTGAATTTTAAGTTAATTTTGGTTTGTTACTGTCTAGAAAATTTTCTGTAATATACTTAACTTAAAAATCGAATGTATCAAAGATAAAAATAAAGTACAGTACTACAATCATGTAATTTTTATTCTAAAACGCTGCTTTAATCAGTTACAAGAAGTGAAACTGATCTTTTTAAAATTTCTGCTAAACACCACGATTGTGGTTGTCGAAACTTTAAAAACCATCAAGTTGATGGCCAATTTCAATACTTGGTTATGAGTGTTTTGTGTGTAAACTTTAAGTATCGTATCAACGCACAAAAAAAAAACAAGATATTTTTAAATAGTTTATTAGGTAACATTTTGTCGCCTACATATTATCTACTTAATTATTTACAAAATAGATTATTATAATATAAAAATACCTAGATAACTAAGGCAAAGTGAAGTGCGTAAAGTGTAAACAACATTTGTTAACGTAGAGCAAGTTCCTTTGTTTTTTGATAAACATGTGTTCAAAGACCCATTGCATGTCACTAATTGACAGGATTTAAAAGGTAACAGATTTGGACAAATGCTAGTGTAAATAACAATTAAGTCAGTTGCAGTTAAAGCTTCAAATATAGAGTTAATACACAATTAGTAATATCAATATCATAGGCACTAGAAGATTTACATGGACTATTGGATTTGTTTGATTCTGAAAGAAAGATCAATCCTTTGGGTAGAGATTCTGATTGAGCACCAGATGTTGACAAAAACCATACTGATTCTGTGGAACATCTTAGCGGTATAACATGTATGGTCTTAAGGTATTACTTGGCTAAACAAATATCATAATATGCTAATCATTAAACGCATTTTTTATAAAGAGATCTATTAAGCTTGAGTTAAGGAAATTATTCAGTTGATTATGCCTTTAATTAGCCGTAAAAATCTGCGCAGAAAAGGTTTGCGTTCTTCGCAATGTATATTCACATGTGTAGTTTGCGCATACAGAAATAGATACGCTTTATGTGCTACTCGTATTCACAAGGACAATAAAGAGGGTTTTTAAGACCCTTTACATGACCGATACTAGGTTAACAACCTATCTCTCAATCTGGCTCTATCGAACTAGTGCCACAATTAGGGCTAAGACTTCTGGTAACATAGTTTTAGAATCCATGAAATCGCCATTTGTTAAAAATACTTTTCAAAGTCTAAGTCGACGTATGTGTTGTCAAACGTCGTAATTACTTTGAATTTGAAAAATATTTTAAAAGAATAACGACTCCATGAATTTTAGAGACATGGCTGTTACTAAAAGTTTAGCACTAGTCATGAAGGATGCATTACGGATAATTTAAACTTGGTCCATCGTGTTAAGACCGCTGAGCGTTATTAACCCGCTCTACTGCATGCCTCTGAGGCTGATATTTGGAATGCTCAAGACATGTTTCACGTCAACGAAGATCAGTTTAAAATTATTGTTGGTAGCGGTAGTACTGCTGCGGCGCCTGCTGGGGCTGCGCGTGCTGCGGCTGCGAGTGCTGTATCTGCGGCTGTGTCTGGGGTTTGGGCGTCGGGATCTTCACCACAATGTCCGTAGGTTGCCGAGAGACCTGAAGGAGATACCAACCTTGTTTAGCAATAAAATAAATATTTTATCCATAACACCAAGTTACAAGTCATTCGACGCCACGTTCGCGGTCCCGTTTAGTTCAGGTCTAAGTTATATTTTGCTCTGATAAGCAAAGCGTTTTAGGTATATTGTATAGGGATGCCTTGATGTGCAAAACGCCCTCATTGCAATGATCCCAAAGTAGAAGAAAGGACTTTGTTGTAAAACCTCTAAATAGCTTAACGATTTAATAGGCAAAATAAAACGACCGAACGAAAAATCTAAATCTTTATCTAAACAAGACTTCATAATGTTAAGACCATTTGCTAAGCATGCCATTACACAAACAACATTTTGCTTACTTTGTACAACCGAGTCGTTTTGCTTGCTAGGGCAAAATACAACGTATACCTCCTGGACCCTGATCCAGTACACTGACAGTTCTCTCGTATATTTTTCCGATGAACTCAAAACCTCATTTGATCTCCGCTATTAAGATCTGCATTAGCTATAGAACCATTTTGTGAGTATCGCTTACCTCGGCCTTAAAGCCCTCCTTAGGGTCGGCAGTGTAGGTGACGGTCCTGATGAAGCCGTCGCTGTCGACGACGGAGTAAGAGCCCTTGATGGTGTCGCCGTCGCGCTGCTCCTTGCGGTTCTGGTAGTTGGTGTACTGGTCGTCGTTCACGTCGAACCCGAACTGGTACGATGGATTAGGCTGTGGACATAACGTAATAAATTGATTACTTGGTCATAGTATTTCAAAATTTTTGAAGACCGGGCTTACACTTTGAAGTAAAGTTTTTGATAAAAAAAAAAATCTAGTTTAATCCACAACGAAGTTATAGGGGGTCGAAAATGGCCTGATCTGCTTCGAGAAAAGGATGGTACGGCCGTGCCGCTTTTTTTTGCTCGACTTGGCGGGGGCACTGCCGTGCCCCCAGATACAAATACTTATAGTTTTATGATAGTGGCCCCAGATAGCTTAGTGATTTGACGTTGACTTCGAAGCTAGAGGTTCTGGTTTCGGTTTCCATGTTGAGCAAATGTTCTTACCTGAGTCATGGATGTTAATTACATGGGTACCTAATTCGCGAATCAAAAGCAAAAAGTCACTTCCATGGATGAGCATTGTATTTCAAAATCCTATAATTAGCTATGTGCTTCAGAGAAAATATTCACTATTGTAGGATTAATGGTTAATAGTTACAGAGCTTATAAACCTTAAAATAGGGAACGGAAGAGGTTAGAATAAATCATACATTGTGGTTTGAGAATTAATACTACACTTACTTTGGGACTAGATCAATTAGTGTAAATTGTCGCAAGGCAATTATTTAATAGAGCAACATAGTAATAACCAGTATGCAACCGTCATGCAATGGTCACGCTTGATATCGACTACGACACGTAAATAGTCAAGTGTAACACAATATCTCAAAAGTATGCTCCATACGCTCCCATGTCGGCGCAATAATGTTGCCGCTACATATTTTTGAATCGTTTAAATCGGTACATATTTTTGTATTTGACTGTACAGTATAATCTACATCCCCATTGTGAGATTAAAGATTTTAAGGGGCCCCGGACGTGAGATTTAGCCTCTGTAGTGAAGATCTTGCTAAGCTCATATGAAGTCAAGATCCTTGTTAAACTAAACATTTAAAAAAATCTTAGTGTGGTCCCATAATTTCCATTCCACTTTACAACTTCGAACATACAATCAAGGAAACAAGCCCTATAATCCACAGTCATTTCGCCCGAGGTGCCAGTTCCGCTCCAATTCTAATTACAAACCACGCAATCCTAACCCAAGTTTATAAGCCACGGCGCACGCGCGGATGGATCATATTAACGATAGCAACTTTCACTAGGAACTGGCTGGGCAACTTGATATTCTTAGGCTCAATGACCCGCTGAAGCCGATACGTCGAAGGGAAACCTGTGACGAAATGCAACGCACTTATTATACCCACAACATAGTGCATTGAATTACATTTTTACCACCCGACGACAAAAGAGGGGTGTTATAACTTTGACGTGTGCATCTGTCGATGTGTCCGTTTGTCTGTGGTGTCGTAACTCACAAGCCACTAGTTGGATTTGGATAGGGTTTTTTATTAGAGAGTAGAGTTAATCGAAATGGCTATTAGTTATGATTGATCAAAATCTGTCCAGTCGCTTGAGGATCATTAGCTCTTTTCCTAGTTGATGAAGGGACCTGAACTACTTTCACTGATCCGATTGATTTTAAAGCTGTACTGTTATTTAGATGTTATTGTGATAGCGCGGTAACTTTGACCTGATAATGCAACATCACCTGTAGTCTGCGGGATACCCAACTCCTCAAAAACTTACAGTAGATGCATCGTGTATGGATTCATTGGATAGATCTCAATTAATAGGATATAGATAGATTATCGCGTTAAGAAAATAACAGGGCAGGTTTAGATACAACAAATTGTAAAAAAGCAAAAGTCCTCACGTCATAGTCTTCGGGTTCGCGGGTATCCTGTGGGCGCGCCGGCTGGTACTGAGGTTGGGGCCTGTACTGGGGCTGGGGCGCCGGCTGAGGCTTGTACTGGGGCTGGGGCGCCGGCTGAGGCCTGTACTGGGGCTGCGGCGCCGGCTGGTACTGTTGCTGGTATTGCGGCTCGCTCTGGATTTGGTATGGCTGTGAAAAACAATGTAATGAAATATGATGATTGATTGGTAATTGGATGGTAGCTGCTACCCGTTTTGCTGACTTACTTTAAAGGTACCTGGTATTTTTGTGTGTTTCAGCTATTTTTAGTTTTAATTTAAGGAAGTGTGACTTTTTCATCCTATTAATATTATGAATGTGAAAGGAATGATGTTCGTATGTTTGTTTCTCAATCACGCATTAACGACTGGACAAATAGATGATGTCCTGTAATATACTTAACATGGGATATTTTTGATCTTGTAAAATGCATAGAAAATAACATTACGTGGGCAAAGCTAAGGGTAAAAGCTTGTATAACATAAGTCTTCGGTGATTTTTTAACATTCTGTTCCATTCAAGTTTTGCAGCCAAGGAACTCGATAAGCTTAAATAGCCTATTCGTCATCTAAGTTAAACCCTAAGTATAATCTTGAAATGGACTTACGAGTCGCACAGGCGCGGGGGCGACGGGTTGCGGTCTGGATATAACCTGAGTCTGCGCTGGCGCCTGTTGCTGTGCGTAGTACTGCCTCAGGAGATGCGGGGCGATTTCTGCCTGCTGAAGACATGGGGAGGTTAAAAAAGTCGAAAGGTGTTCCTTTTTTCGGGTCGCGTTGACGACTTCCTGATATAACGGGGTCCAGGAGTGTCCGGGGCCCCGCGATCCTAGGACCCCTATAGTTTCTGCCAGATTATCGATCTACTCGTTTTGGCTGTTGTTAATAAAATAGACCTCTGTCAAAGAGTTCCATTATCCTAAAGTGTCCAGGGCCTCCAGTAGGTTAAAGACGGACCTCCCAACATACTTAAATGGGTTAATTTCTAAATATAGACCTTTGATATAATTTTCACTCTATTTGTAAAAAAATAAGGAAACCGTAATAATTTAAGAGTGCACTGCCGGTACACTTTAAAAAGCGAAGTCTGAGTCATTGACAGTGACCCAATAAATGACGATACGATACGGTAACATACGCGTGTAAAAACAACCCTACCCGTCTATAGAACTGGTACAATTCGGTACCCTCTATCATCGCTACCGTCATTTAGTAAACATAAAAGTCGCGCCATACAAAAGTTGACCAAAAGTCTAGTGTTAAAAAAAGTACAAGATCTTCAAGCGCTTCCTATGCAACAAGTGAACTAGGTCAGCCTAATACGCTTAAATCGAGAGCGTGAAACGAGCTCCAAAAACCCATCATTTAAACCATAAATCTGACCAAAACGAGCCGTGTGTCGGCCAATTATCGTTACATAACTCACAGAACAAGAGTGTAACTGGCATTGCAAAAGTGTAACACTACTGTAGACATGTCTCGCCCGATTTAACACACTTTTTCGCCACACACTCGAGCCGACCGGTTGTGTAAATTATGTTTTTGTTTCATATTTTCCGGTCTGTTTTCTCGTGAATTGGTTGCTGAGTGCGTAGGGAAATTAATTGGGGTGATTTGTGCGTTATGATTTGTTGACAGGCATTTCTTTGTTTTGTCTCTCCTGTGAGTAATATTCAAGAATTTTGAGCTTTGCAAATAGGGCTCCAGGCCTTTGACGCCACGCGGCCTATAAGTATCTTATATTTTAAACAATAGATCGTTACCTACCAGCCGTAAGGTAGGTAAAACCAAAAACAGGTAATTGTTGTTGGAATATAGGAACCGAAATTAGTCACAAGAATTTAGTGAAAACCATCGCCCTATACCACAAAAATTACAAATGTCTCAATTCTAAAGTTTTTCGAACAACAATGTGTCAATCTTTTAAGTTTGTGGTAAAGGCCCAGCTTTATTCGCACATTAACACTTTGGCGTAGGCACAGACGTACGAGCAGGATTTCGTTTGTGCAGTTTTCCGTCATTGAATCATCTCGTTGCTAGTAAAAATGTTTATAAAGAGTAATATCTGTACGATTAAATAGCTCCTTTCGTTTATGTCTACTCGATAAGAAGCGCAAAATTCCGCCATTTTTATTTGCAGACGTGGGGGCTAGTGAAAATCCGGGTGTACACAACGAGCTTAAGGCTGCTTTTCCACCAGAGATGTGCGAGGACGCGTAGCGAGGGATGTGTTTGTAAGAACCAATAGAATCGCTTCATTTACCTCGCCTCGGTCAGCACAGCTCTGGTGGAAACGGCTCATTGGTTCTTTACAAACATATCCCTCGTTGCGGATCCTCGCACATCTCTGATGGAAACGCAGCCTTAGCGCGTAATTCTGCCATTATTATATGTTTTTGTACTGAAGTAAGGGCTACCTTTTTAATGTGCTCCTGTCCTGCTAGAATTTCAGTGACTCTAACACGGCCGGGCCCAGGTTTAACTTAACTGTCACTGCTTCTCTGCCACAACAGTGTCATAAGAACGGGAGACAAATAGAAGTAAACTTAGATAAACTAAACTTAGCCGGTCATTAAACCAAGGTCTCTGTTTGTATCCAATACTAAATAGTTACATAAAAACCGATAGATTTTATGGAACTCCGTGGCTTTAGTTAATGTTAAAAAGTTTATTTTCTGTAAGCTGAAACCTCTGAAAATTGCTTCGTATACCTATTTTCATTCTGATTATTTAAAAAACACGGCCCTTTCAACATTTTAAAAGTATTTAAGGGAAGAATATTAATTTATTTTGTTTTTATTTTGCTTTAGGTTCTCTTGCATGAGAAATGTATTCAAAATCGTCAAAGTTTCCCGGAGAGTTAAGCTCAATTTGTAAAGCACATTTAATCGAAAAAAAATTAAAAGCGAAATTATTACTACCAAAAAAAAAATTTTTACTGACTTATACCTAGTTGTCAAGTAGGTCCTCATTGCGAAAAGAGGATAAATGATACAATTTCTTTGGTATTTGCCAAGTATTTGATGAGTAATTATAACATTAGTAAATTAAAATAGTGATGTTATTTATCAGCAATGTAACAGTCTGTGTGAAAGGACAATCGTTGTACAAGCATGTGCATTTACTGCAACGATGCATGCATAACTTGCAATGAAATTACTTAATGTCAATAACCCTGTCCATCATCGTATTACAGCGTACGATTAACCAGCTAGAATACAACATCTATTGTTATTCGGGGCTTTTTATTTCCTCGGCACTCGCCCTTAACATTTTATTTACATTCATATTCAAATGCTCTTTTTTACGGCCCTGGTTAGCGGTTTTAGACCCAGTCTTAATATAATTGAATTACTCGTGACCACGGCCATTGAAACATGGCCGAAACGTCGAGGTAAATCAACAATATGTTTTTATCGCGCTAAAGTCCCGATAATGTTATAAATATGTGTGAAAGTCGCGAAAGCTTAAAACAATTTATAATTGAATTATTCAGTAGGTCTAGTCTATCCTTGCATATTCGTCATAGGATTTGAACTATTTGCAAGAGTTGCAAGCCACGGCAGTTTCTTTTCCGGCAAAACTATCACATTTTAGAAAAAAAATTAAGACTTTAAGAACTTTTACACACATCCACTAAAATCAAGACACTACAATACAATACAACAGAACACAACAAATACTTACTACTAGTTTGAAATTGTATCATTTAATGTTACTCTTTTTTTCATTAGGTAATAGAGAATAAGTAAATTTTAAATTAAATAATAACCAAATACTTATTCCACTTTTTTTTAGAATGGACTGACGTTTGGCCTCATCTCACCGGCTGTTAAGTAAGACGAGGCTGAAGATATAGCTCTCTTGCCTTAATTAATTAAGAAGGTCCAGTTTATATATTTTTTGGAAATACGTAGGAAGAGTCCTCAAACAAGGGCATTTAGCAATTCTTAACCTTATTTTAGGTGTTTCTGATAATGATTCTTGAAAGGACGACAACTCGGCACTTCTTTCATTCACTGAACACAAAGGGAATTCACATCCGCCAAAACTCAAAATAGTTACTAACTTGTTGCTGAGGTTGGTACTGATGCTGCGCCCTTGCCGCCAAAACACACCCCAATGCCGCCAACGTAACGCACTTACGCAACATTATCACACACTAATTTATTTTTAAAAGTAAAAAATTAAGTCCACAACACACTCGCGCTACCTATTACGTTTCATATGATGCGTGTGAAGCGACTCTTTCACTTTATATAGAGGCACCCCTTCTAGTGGCGGTGGTAAGGCGGGAGCAGTTTTACAAGCTATTGAAACTGACTCGGATTTGAAATTGGAACATCAGTTTTAAACGTGAGATAAGCTCGGAACCTTGCTTGGGAAAAATGCTACCTGGCGAAGACAAGACAAAAAAAAAATCAAAATCTGGCAAAGGAATTGGTCGGACTCTACTTTGAACACGGAGAGAAAAAATGCTCGACAGGAAAGTAGGTAAGAAATATTATTTTTAATTGAAATCACCACCAGTATTTTCTCTAACAAACTGCTGCAAATATGACGGCCCGAGTTTAAATTATTCTTCCCAGACTATCATAAGTGATAAGGACATAGAGATAAGTTATGCATAGATGATTAAAAACGTAAGGGCTTCAGTTTGGCGGAGGTAGATTAGGTATGTATTTCTTATGTATTGTTTTATGAATACATATATAAAGTCACGCCTGTTTCCCGGAGGGTTAGGTAGACGACTTATTTTTATTCATGTTAATAACCAAATTGTTAAATAAGTACTTATACTTGTAGGACGTGAATTTTCTAAACATTTTACTTTTTAAAGCTTTGTTGCCCCCTTCTATGAAACTTAGTTAATCTCGCGCACTGAGGGTTCCGTATTACCACAGAGTTATATTTTTGCTATGCATTTACCATGAAAAACTACCGTAAAAATCTGTGCTAGTTCAAAAGATAGAAATATATTCCACTGTGACAGATAGACGGATGCGGACGGACAAAGTAGACTGACAAGGGTTCTTTTTTACCTCTTAAATACGGAACCCTAAGGAGTCTAAACGGGGTTATTTGTGTTATATCATTAAATTATTAACTGATGTTATTTAGCCTGTCGTTCATTCTTTCATTCTAGTACGGCACCATGCAATCGACGCCGCATAGATTGCAACAAATATCTACCAATCAAGATGCTCCCGCCGGAATTTTCTGGTTGCAAACGGAAACATATTGATTGATGGTTCTTATGTATGAGGAAGTCGTATCACTCTCAACTAGATTATTTTATTATAATGGACGAAGAGCCTTCGTTGTTCTATTTGCCGGCGTGAATGAAATACCAAATCTATGTATAATTCTTCTGTACGTGTGTTTGTCACACTCTTGCTAAGCGGCTAGATCGATTTGGATGATATTTTGTCTGTATTTTTAAGGGGTTTCTGATGGTTTGAAAATACAATTGGACCCGGTAGGTGGCGCCACTGTCGGTGCAGGTGCGGCAGAATGTATCTGTAGAGGCGAAACGCGCAGATCGTATAGTTTAACCCCCTTATTCATAAAAAGTTAACAACCTTTTTAAGATAACAAATGTTTTTTCCCTTTCATTTGAGGGTAAATGTCACAATGACTGATAAAGACATAAAACATGTTAACTAAGAAACGTTTACGAAGCGTTTATGAATAGGGGGTAAGTGTTTAGTTGTGGTGGTTTATAGTTGAGTCTGTGTGATGTGTTCATGTGGAAGCGGAGGAGGGTGGGTTTTTGCATGAGAAATATATATCGTACAGCAGTAACGCAGCAGTTTTGCACATGCACGACACTAGTTTCGCGGAGTAGCAAAGTAATTTATTCCAGTCTGTCTGGTGTTGTGGTCAAAGAGTACCCCAAATGAAGAAACGGGAATACATCAGAATTGTAGCGACACAATTCTGAATAATGACATTTCCTAAAATTAAACACTATGTCATTTAATTAATGTGATATTTTTGGGTGTGTTTTTTTCGGACATGGGTTGCTTTAACTCTAAAGGTGCGATTAAAAGGACGTAGACGTTATTTAACGTAAGATGTGGCCCTAACATGACCGGGGCAAGTTAAATTTATCTGAGTTTAAGTCTATGTACGTCGCCTTCTTATGACACTAGTTTGACAGAGACGCATAAATTAAACCTGGGCTGGGCCAAGTTACATAAAACGCGACAGGCGACTGTGATAATTCGGTTTACATTGCTTGCCCACTATGATGTTAAGTCTGTAAGTCTGTAGCGTTACTTGTCGACACAGTAATGTGCAGCGAATTGTCACTATCACCTGTCACCTGTCGCGTTTATGAAATTGGTCCCTGCCATGGTCAGGTTCATAAAGCCACAACCGTCGAATTAACAATATACGTATGAGCCAAGTTTGAAATAAACATACTTTTTTTTTTTATACAACATAGGAAGGCAAACAAGCAAGTAGGTCACCTGATGGTAAGCGATCACCACCGCCTATAGACACCTGCCACAACAAAGAGAGTGCACATGCGTTGCCAACCCAGAGGGCTAAGATGTAATACCTCTTGTGCCAGTAATTACACCGGCTGTCTTGCTCTCCACGCCGGAACACAACAGTGCAAGCACTGCTGCTTAGCGGCAGGATTAGCGAGCAAGATGGTGGTAGCGATCCGGACGGACCTTGCACAAGGTCCTACCACCCGCCCACTTCTATTCTATTCTGAATAACCGGTATCCTTGTAGATTGCTTAAACAAAAGCACTAGGTATTGAATAGCATGCGTTTTATTCTGAAAGCGTTGCATTGAATGCATCTGCGACCTTGTGGTCGTGAAACGTCAAAACGTCCTGAGATGTCGAAAGTGAAGAAGATTCCTTTAGTATTTTACTTTTCAAGACTGAGGAAAATAACTTTGTCATTCTTATCTTAGCTACTGGTTGTCCTTTCAGATACTCCGACGCAATGAAATCTTTCGTGCATTTTCGTTTTCGCCCAGTGCGAAACCGAAAATCCGTCGTTTTTTCCATCTCTTTAACGAAATGGATGATTGGTGCAATGGTATTTTATGTTCTCCTGGTTCGGGATATCCATCAGGCGAAATACACTCTTTGTCAAGAGTTAAGTGTGAGTTCATAAATTTGTTGCTTGCACTTGACAGCAAATGTATGAACTTCACTGAAAAAACAGTTTCATTACTTGTACTTTAACGAAGTTTTGTTTCGTATTACACAAAAAATTTACTATCGAACTAGCGTAACACCTTATCTAACTCTTGATCTGTAAATAAATGATCAAATGTTTATCACCTAGAACGTTGAACTATGCACCTAGCACGAATCTTCTCGATATCACTCGCAACGTAACTCCCGGTCTCTCCTACTTGGGCTAACTAGAAAGAGACGTACTGAGTTACGTAGCGAGTTAACACGTATAGAAGAGTCGTGCTAGGTGCACTGAGCACGCGTACTTTTTCCTATTTCATAAACGAGACAGGCGGCAGAGGACAGCGACAATTCGATATACATTGCTTGCCCACTATCATGTTAAGTCTGTGAGTCTGTAGTTACTTGTTGACACAGTAATGTACGGTGAATCGTCATTATAACCTGTCGCCTGTCGCGTTTATGAAATTTGGCCCTAGTCGTTCCTAGGTAGCTTTATACTTTTCATGAGGCAATTTTCAATCAACCACTGCATTATTGATGGCAAGATACCGCTGGCATTTGGGTTGAATACAAGTTTATCACAGGTTGGCATCGTAATTACCGCTTTACAAAGCTAAACTTGGGACTTAAATGTAAAGTCCCTTTTATTGTATTACCTACACAATACTTTACATTTTTCCTTGCACCGTGGACCTTAGTACGTTCCTTATTTACAATTTTGGTTCACATACCAGTGCAGTACGATCGGGGTCAAAATCAGTCATTAAGCCTGTGGGTCACCTGATAGGAAGGGACCACTGCCGCCCATGGGCAACAGCGATCACAAGAGCATCACTGATCCGTTGTCCGCCTTTAGGGCCCTCCCCTGTGAACCTCCTGATCCCTCATTCGCGATACAAAATGTAATAGCAAGCTACTAATTCAGGTCCTTATTCTGTCAGAGTGTGGTACTTCCTCTATCCAGCTGGCTCATTCGTGCTGCAGCCAGCAACTTGATTTGTTATACCTTACCTAACTTTTGATTTGTAAATAACTCATTAAATGTTTATTAGTAGCAATTTTTTTTGCTAATTTAAACGAACTTTAATTACCATTAACCAAAATCACAAGTAACCAAACTATTTCCGTTGTTCCTTATTTCAGTGCATTAAGAAAATTCAACTTTTTGAAAAAGAGATAAAATGCTTTTTATATCGTTCTTCTTTCGTGTAGACATATCACCTCTCCTTTTTGCTCGAATATTTTTTAGCTGGATGAGATCTCTTAAAGGGATAAGTTCGCTTCGGCACCATTCTCTGTATTTTTCTGCGTATTTGTAATTAATTATCTACCACGAGTTTTTACCAGCGGTTTCACCTACGTTTGTATTATTTTCTATCCATTTCACGGGATAAAACGTATTCTATGTTTTAATCCAGGATATGAATTTTGTGTCTGCCAAATTTGATCTAAATCCGTCCAGCCGTTATTGCGTGTGTGAGGAACAAACATCCAAATCTCTAAACATTATAAAATTAGTAGGATAGGATCACTGGCCTATAAGTAATGGAGTTCTAGTCAGCGTTTTAAATATGACCGCATCAAAAGTCGAACAGAAGTACAACAAATCGACAATCGCCCGCGATGTCAGTCTGTCGGACTGACGGCGTTGCTTTCAATACTATTATTTTGTAAAATACCTATTTGCAATGAAAGTTACTTAATTATTATTTTATGCAGTTAGACTCAAAGTTGTAAATCCAATGACTATAAATGGTAAAACTAATAATTATTTGTGACATTGGCGTCAACCTGTATTCTCAAGTCGGGCCGTTTTTCTGCTGTCATTTAGTATGACACTGTATAGTCGACCAAGAAATTGCTTGACCACTTTTCGACCGTATTACTAAGGTATAAAGTTCAAAAGTGGTCAAGCAATTACTTGGTCGATTATACATCCATGTATTATAATACCATTGGACAGGATAAAGAGTTTACATACATGCATAGAATAATATCATCTGCTGACTGTACAAATACTGTAAGCGGTATAGTTTGAATCCGGATTCACAAGATTCTCGATGCGAATGTCACAAGTTCACCGTTCACGATCCGAGAGCTCGCAGGGCCGAGTAGGTACGCCAGCATTTGAGCCAATCAACTAAGTAATAAGGTACTTGGATAGAACCAGATTAAAGCCAGTTACTGGTTGCTTACTGCATACTGCCCACATGGTGTTTAGCATTTTTATTTATTTACCTATTTATTTTAATCTTTATTGCACAAGCTTAAAAATAAAATGTAATTAAGGCATTGCCTACCAGTCAACCTTTTTCTCTCTGCCAGTCAGCATTTTTCCTAGTAGTCCACCACTACCGCAAAATTCTGCATCTCTTTGTTTTTTGATCTAAATGTGATTTGAAAAACCGGCCAAGTGCGAGTCCGACTCGCACACGAAGCGTTCCGTACAAACGGCAAAAAAATCATGTCTGTTGTATGGGAGCCCCTTTAAATAATTATTTTATTCCGTTTTTTAGGATTTGTTGTTATAGCGGCAACAGAATTAGAAAGAAAGAAAGAAAAAGAAAGAAAAAACATTTATTCAAACTGTTCAACATAAAACATAGAAATATACACAACACGGGCAGAGTACAAAAACAAAACATTACGTTGAACAGAATCAAAAAAGGCCCCACTCAGCATACTGCCTCGGTAAACCGAGACGCTGATTTTCAGTGGGACCCTTGGAATTCCTAATACTAAACTAATCACCAATGACGACACGAACGATAGTGCACCTGGCAAATAATTAACACCAATAATAAGTAATTAAAAAAAATATATAATTACATCATCTGTGAAAATTTCAACTGTCTAACTATCACGGTTCAAGAGATACAGGTGGCAGACAGACAGACGGATAGCGGAGTCTTAGTAATAGGGTCCCGTTTTTGGGTACGGAACCCTAATAAAAGATAAACAGGTGGGGTCATACAACGCCGCAGGGTTGCCTAGCAAAATATTGCCCGTGCACGCTACGGACGCTCCTTACACGCTCCAAACGCAGCTGTGCTTCGATTTGTACGCAGCGTGCGTATCGTACGCCGCAGAGGGTTGCGCCCTAATTCATGTGTAGCGACTCTAACGCCATCTAGTGCTGAATAGATGAAACCAACTGACATGCGCTACTTCACGCTAACGAAGTTTCGTAACACGGACGCATATGTACAACTTCCAACTTTCATACTTCGGACTTCGGTCCCCACTGTCCCCAGGCATATCATCCGCCTGGAGAGAGATTTCTCTATTGTGACTTACTCCCACACATGCAATATGCAGCTTAATTTTGTTATTAGTGCCACAATACAGAAAAGCGAAAGAAACACTAAAAAGCTCAATGATCCAAATAAGTACCTGCCCTATTACCAACATTGACTCACCATCTCCCGCCTCCCACTTTCGCCCCAAAAATCTCAGTGAAAGGATATCCTTTCAAAATTGCACCAAAATCATTAGGTCACTTACCGCACCACATCTGTCGCATGACGACCGGTTGCGATTGTGTCATGCTCGAGAGGTGCGCACGCGCCCTATGCGTTAATACATAAGTGGAGCATAATGGATCTTACAACAATGATTTTTGGCACGTGTAGCACTGGCAGTGAAAAATGCCTCGACTAAGAAATTACTAAAAAATAAGGTCGCGTAATTTTTTGAACAACGGATCGTTTTACCCATCAGATGTTTGAACATAGGGACGCTGCATTATTATGAATACGTAAAAAATATTCTGAGACAATGGATAACAATTAATTTAAACCCAAATTAAGCAAAAGCTTGTACTATGGGCACCAGATTATATACGAGTATAAGGATAAACAGGCACATATATGTTGATAAATAGATATTTAAATTACACTAACGTTTAGACGAATAAAAAGCTCATTGGCGTGCCACCTTTTTTGGTCTGTCAAAGTGTGCTGTAACGTTCGAAATAAGGCAAAAGTTTAAACTAAAGCTAGCGTAGGACTTAGGATGCTGTCATATAAAACACGATGCAATATTATGTTATGTTTTTTTTCTTACTGGTGCAGCTATCATTTAATGACTTTTTCATTTGCAAACGCCTGACTTTCATTGCCTAAGTATATTCTAAGTTTTGTGGCAACTACGACATTCTATTGGCTCTTGCACCACAAATATTATTTGTTCAGATTTAATTAGGTATAGAAAAGAAAAACCTGGTTGAAAAATAAAGTATTTAATTATGTCTCTTCTGTTCCCAGTAATTGAAGATATATTGAAAATATTGATTTCTCTAGCGATTTTTTGTCAAACATTTACACAATGTGTTAAGTAAATATTAGTTAAATATGCTAAAAGATGCGCTAAGGGAACCAATTTTTTCATTTCCAGAAAACATTTTTTTTATGCAACATAGGAAGGCAAACGAGCAAGTGGGTCACCTGATGGTAATTGATCACCACCGCCCATAGACACCCGCAACACCAAAGGGATTGCAGATGCGTTGCTAACCCAAAGGGCTAAGATGGAATACCTCTTGTACCAGTAATTGCACCAGTTGCTTTGCTCTTCACGCCGGAACACAACAGTACAAGCACTGCTGTTGTGCTGCATAGCGGCAGGATTAGCGAGCAAGATGGTGGTAGCGTTCCGGACGGACCTTGCACAAGGTCCTGCCACCCTTAAGAATTAAAGGGAGCTTTTCTGATTTAAGTAACCTCCGCATGCAGGTTTTAAAGTTCCCTATCACCGCCCTGATTAGATTTATTCTCGAACTTAATAACTGACACACTTAATGCAACATGTAACGTGTTGCAACCGTCGCAACTGCACTGGAGTGAAAACCACACCCTTTGCTCGTATGGCGACATCATTAAGAAATCTGATATAGAATTTCATTCTGATACCTACTATCTTTAGTAAAGATAAATAGGTATTATAAAATCTTGCTCATACACCATTTCTCTTTACTATCTTTATTTCTTTTTCCCCGAAAGTAGTTTAAGCCAGATTTCACGGTTGTATGGGTTGCATGCATGCCGCAAAGCTTTTATTTTCGGCATCCTGAGACAGAAGAAGCTTATCTTCGAATAAAAACGGCGCCGGCGTTTAAGTATAAGGAGCGTGCTTCTGCATGACTCTCTGTTTACCATATAACTTGTATACAGTCACAAGCGCATCCCCCAGTGCACAGGTGCGCTAAGGACTTGTAGCTTCACCAAGTGCGTCACTCCTGGCTTCGGCCCAGAATACCCAAGTCGGTAAATTGAAACATTTGGGGCATCTTTAAACTAATTCAAATCTGTGGCCCAATATGACCGTCCAAGTTTAGTTTATCTGGGTTTATCTCTATGTGTGTCACTTTCTTGTAACACTAGTTTGACAGAGATGCGGGGAGAGATAAGTTAAATCTTGGCCGGTCGTGTTAAAACCTCTGCATGCAGTGTTTTGCGGGTGGTAGGACCTTGTGCCAGGTCCGTTCGGATCGCTACCACCATCTTGCTCGCTTAGCAGCAGTGCTTGCACTTTTGTGTTCCAGCGCGGATAGCAAGACAGCCAGTCCAATTACTGGCATAAGAGGTGTTCCGTCTCGTCTGGGTTGGCAACGCATCTGCAATCTCTTTGGTGTTGAGGGTGTTTATAGGCGGTGGTGATCACTTACCATCAGGTGTCCCACTTGCTTGTTTGCCTTCCTATTTCATAAAAAGAAATGCACTGTGACTTAGAAGATGTGAAAGAAAAACTGAAACGCCTTTTAACTTAGCATTTATTCCATAACCAGGATAACAATTAAATTACAGATAACAACTAAATAAATAACGAAGACGAACTCGCTGAGCGATTCGATCTTACGACGCGTATTTGTTGCCGACGTGGTGTCGGACCCCCCACTTGTAGTTGGCGTTTTTGTCGGTCTTGACGAAAGTGTGGACCGGGCCGGTCACACCGCGGGTCCCATGGTTGTCATGGTCATGACCATGGTCATAGTTATAATCGTCGTGGCCACGCTTCTGTCTCTGGTATTCAGATTCTTCGGCCTCTTGCACTGGAACTGTAAGGGTCATTGTTAGAAAGTGTAGTACAGAGAGATCGAGGGGTCTTTGAATTTAGAATCTATTGTTGCTTCTTTACACAATCCAAAACTCTGTTATGACCTCAATATTGTTTACAAATCTATCTTTGAATTAAATGTAAGTTGGACTCACGTTTTTGCTGTTCCGCTGGGAGCCGTGATCTTGAAATGACCCGAACTGTAGTGAACAAAACTTTTGTCAGTACATTTACAATGGGGCAACTTTGCGAATCTCAGCATTGTTGTCTGTTATTGTTAGTTTGATTCATATGTTACAAACATCTTTATGGATGTAACGCAATTTGATTGGTTAAGAAACAGAAACATGTTTTTTTTTGCTAAACAAATTCTTACTTTTCACAGACAGCAATTAGGTCAGTATTTACCTTTGCACTGTTTTAAAGTTGAGTCTCTAATTTGGTTCGCTGACAAACTAAATAACTGAATGATTTTTGTTATAATGACAAATTCGCCTTTGCTGTAGTAGCATGCTAGCGTTTATCGCACACATTTAATTAAGCATTCGTCCCTCTTCCTCCCATGCTGCTGCATACTGGTTAGAAAGGAATATATATATGCTTTATATCAGCGATAAAACTTAGCATGCTAGGGCCTCCAGTTACTAATAAGTGTTAATCTCACAATTCCAAAGTATATTTAAACTACTTTTGTTATCTTAACACTTGCTGCCGACTTGCAATTTCTTCATGGCACACTTCGGCGCAGTAGCGGATTTGCCCTAGGGCCTAAGTAGGTCCGGACCTAGGGCGGCCAAGTATTAGGGGCGGCTAATCGTGGCAAAAAATACACTGAAACGGTAGGTGCGTGGTATTAATAGGGGGCTACTACCCGGCCTAGGGCGGCCAAGACTGCAAATCCGCCTCTGCCTCGGCGTATAGCTAACTTACTAGGTAGTCTATGTGGCGGCGGCAGCGGAGCGTATCTGGTGAACCTCGTCAGAGGTCTCTGCACTGGGTAGAAGGGGTGGGACCAGGCTTGGACGACCACCGCTGTGCAGGCTATGAGAATCTGAAACGTCATCTAGGGTTAATTAAGCCTTATATAATACCGGGGGTAAGGCCTTGTGCAAGGCCCTTGGGGATCGCTACCACCATCTTGCTCGCTAATCCTGCCGCTAAGCAGCAGTGCTTGCACTGTTGTGTTCCAGCGTGGAGAGCAAGACAGCCGGTGCATTACTGGCACAAGAGGTATTCCATCTGAGCCCTCTGGGTTGGCAACACATCTGCAATCTCTTTGGTTTTGCGGGTGTCTATACGTATCCGGTGAAGCTGGGCATAACTCGTATTTTTAATGATAAATTATAGCGCCATTTAGTCGGTTAATGTATCCACAACAGGTACAGTTACATAAGAGTAACAATGTAATTAGATCATTCGGTTATTGGTCCAATCAACGTGTGGCAATCGGATACTTTCTGATATGTTTATCTACACCCAAACGCAGCTTTGGCTTGCGCAATCAATCTCTTATACTAGAAAGTGTATTGTTTCGTTTATGATGAGGTCTAAATGCATCCTATACCTATTACAAAATGAAACAGCAATGAACAAGCTTTTTAATATCTTATTCGAGTGACTCTACCTTCTAGAATCAGCATTAAATTCACTTGTCACGTAGAAATTGAAATGCAAAACTAAGATCTAAGATAATTTTCGATCACTAATTTAATTACGATGAAGTCAAATCGTCTGTAAACAAATTGACTCTATCAGCAACCAAAAAAGTAACATTCAAACACAAAAGTTATAACTGTGACTATTAACTAATGTTTATAGAATTGTGATTGGTTTCTGCGATCCGCTGCTTTCTAAATAAACTAAAAATACTTTTGCAGCTTACTTTTTCTTATGAAATAGGAAGGAAAACAAGCAAGTGGATCACCTGATGGTAAGTGATCACCACCTCCTATAGACACCTGCAACAACAAAGAGAGTGCATATGTATTGGCAACCCAGAGGGCTAAGATGGAATACCTCTTGTGCCAGTAATTACACCGGCTGTCTTGCTCTCCACGCCGGAACACAACAAGCACTGAAAGGTCCTACCGCCCGCAAAATATGTATTTATTTTGGTAGCATACCAATCGGAAAATGACGGGTTGTTATTAATAATTGTTAAGCATACACATAAATAAGTACCTTGTGGCAGTTTACACCAATTGACCTAGTCCCGAATTAAGCAACTAAACGTAGCATGTAGCTTTATGAACATTTACATTGTTAAACACTACATTACAAAGGTGCAAGCAACCATTAACGATATTTAAATTAGCGTGCAAGAAGTGCATTATTTTTTAGCCCAGTGTAATTACTTTTCAGCCGGATAATTAGACAAAACGAGTTGTGATGTTTACTATTTGAGTGAATAAAGAAAGTCACAGTGAAAACAAAAGTTGTCTCTCCTGTGGCTAGGGTTGCCAACATTTATTCGGTTGAATATAGTATTTTTGAGAATAAGCTAAAAAATATATAGTACGCTTCAAATAAATATAGTATTTTTTGGAAAGCTGGTCAAAAGGCTATAGTGTAACCCCCGTATTCATAAAAACCTAACAATATTTTTAAGCTAACAAATGTTTTGTCCCTTTCATTTGAGGGTAAACGTCGCGATGACAGATAAAGACATAAAAAATGTTAACTAACAAACGTTTACGCAGCGTTTATGAATAAGGGGGTAAGTTTGTTATCTATCTGTCTATCTCCATATTCTATCTATTTTAATAACATGACAAGTGCTCGAAATATAGTATATTTGCGTACTATATGTTAGTTCAACAGTATATAGTACGGAGAGCCGAAATATAGTACAATACTATATCATATAGTACGGTTGGCAACCCTACCTGTGGCCAAGTTTAGTTTATCTGTGTTTATCTCTATGTAAATATCTTAGATATCTAACTATCTTAGGACAATTTACACCAATTGCCTTAGTCCCAAACTAAGCAAACCTTGTGTTATGGGTACTAGACAACGGATAAACATACTTATATAGGTAGATAAATACAAACTTAAATACAAATAACATCCATGACTCAGGTACAAACATTCGTGTTCGTCACACAAATATTTGCCCATACCAGAATTTGAACTCGGAACCTCTTGCACAGGAAGCAGACACATGTGCCACTGTGCCATACAGGTCGTCACTTTCTTATGAGACTAGTACGATAGAGATGCAGGGAGAGATAAGTTAAACCTGATGGGGTTTTGACTTTGGAACGCTCGATACTCGCCCGCGATTCCCAAAGATACCGTTAAATGTTAAAAAAAGTACTTACAAAAACAGTTCGCCTCATTTTAACTTGCAATAATTATTATGTTCTTACGATCAGCTGTGTCACAGCACCAATGGCAGCCCAGTTGTTGTTCAATCTCTTATAAAGGAAGAAAACGATTTTGAACACTTTCTAGTGACGATTTAACGCTCTGATGCGCGCGCGCCGGTTCGGATGCTTCTAATGGAACAATGGTCTTCCGATTCATGTCCGCCGTTTTGAGTGTTGTTAGGTTACACGGCTGATCGGAAGAACTAGTTGAGAATATTATAATAGTGATACTTTAACAGTGTTATGTATACTGTACTTTTAGTACCGACAGGTGTAGTTAATTCAACAAACACTTGTAGTATTCGTCCCTGTTCTTTTGTATTATCAAACCGCGATTGGAAAATAATTGGAGAGTAACGTCAGCACACTGTCATTTCATAGACTTGCGTCAAGCTTCATTCCTATATGATCGGATAGCCTAGTGGTTAGTGACCGTGACTGCAAAATTTGAGGTTCCGGGTTCGATTACTGGGAGGGACAAATGTTTGCATGATTAATATGAATGTTATATGTATTTAAATATATATTTTTTTATAAGTATGTATGTATATCCGTTGTCCAGTACCCATAACACTTTAGTTGCTTATCTACTTTGTTTTGGGACCAGGTCAATTGGTGTTAATTGTCCCAAAAAATATATTTTATGTCAGAAATGACAGTGGGCTGACGTTACTCTCCAATTATATTATAATCGCGGTTTGATAAAATTTATTGTTACTAATAAAATGATAATTATGTGTCAACAAAAATGGATTAAAAACCCTCGTCCTGAGTTTGTTCGTCGAATCAAATTCTTTAATTGAATTTTCTTACTTTACATTTGAAAACTAAGGTTAGAGTGACATTTTGACAATTGTGATAACAAAGTGACAATTTGAACAAAAATTGAATCCAACGACATTACATTAAGCTACGTGTTATGAACTCATATTGCAATTAGAAAACGTAACGAATTGGAACTTTTGATTGGAAATCTTTTCGGCAATAACTGGAATAGCAACTAATAGCAAGAATGGTAAGGATTTGGTGAAATTAAAAAGCTGCGCAAATAGAATATTTTTAAACAACCTGGAACTAATTACCGCGACTACTACTCCGAGCTCCGCGAAAATCAGCTTAGTGATTTGTACCAGGTTGTTGATATGGAATGGATCCGCCAATTGTTTACTTTGTCAATTGTTTTTAAATGGATGTCTTCAATAAAGAGTATTTGTCTTGTCTTATTTTGGATCTCCGCAAAGTAACGCCTGAATCTAACAATCAGTGAAGCTTTAACTGATTGAGTAGACTTATATGTAGCTACAGCTAATTCATCCGTAGTTTTCTAATCAAAGATTCGACGGAGCCCCGCCTAAGCAAGGCTTCTATTTCAAGGCAGTTTGCCCTTTGGCTATACAAGCAATCTGAACCAATTTTGTCCGAAAGAGAACTTATTTATCTTCTCATAAAAAAATTTTTCGCAGATCATCTTCTGTGGTCCTAAAATGATAACTTAGCCCTCAGTGCGGCTCTATCTTATTAATGTAAACGAAAGGGATCAACTAAGTTTCGACTTTAACTTGTACAGTTCCAGGCCGCTGAGGTTCACAATGACATGTTATATTTAGCTTGATTCGGCCCGGCCATATTAATCATTAATGTGACTAAAATGGTTTAAATTTCATTATTATTTAATTTATTACTATACTGAACATTCATACTAAAATTATTTCTGAAAGATCAACCAATGAAAGTTCTGGCATGGTACCGAAGATGCTGGCCGCATTACTTCTCCATACAGCTAAGCTTATATGCTGTGCAAGGTAGCTGCCAGTTCTTCGGTCGCCTGTGACTTCGACCAGCCTCTGCGAGATCTCTTTGTAGAAACGAATAGGACCTCACGGACCAAGGGTCTCGGTTCGGCTCCAAATGGAACGAATTTATATTCGGAGCAGATACCCTATATTAGTTGCTTTTAATAAGACTATAATTATACGCATTTGGAACCTTTATTTACTAACTTCTTACTGACATACTTTCTCGTCAACAATGGCACGTTACACAATCCGCCTATTGTCGTCTAACATACGGCCCTGTTTGTTATTTGTTTGTTATTGTTAAAAGTTTGATTGATGTGTCTGTAATGGACTTAGGTAATTTTCTCATTAGATTTTGATCTTATTAGACCATTTCCGATGCCATCAAGCGGATTTTAATTGATGCTAAAGCACTTAAGTTATGTCATCTAGAACCAAATTAGTTATGACTTATTACAATAATATTTAAATGGCTTCTTTTCGACGATGGGTTTTAGTTTGACAGTCACCTGATTGAACGTAACGATGAGGTCGAAATGGGACGCGATTCCAGAAACATGCATATTTACTTATTTTGAAAGTGTCCAGATCATACCTGTCCGGAAATACAGACGTAGGGAGTTCATTCCATTCCTTAGAAGTGCGCAACAAGAAAGATGAAGCGAAACTTTTAGTACTATGAGTTCCTAAGTGGTCTCTTTTTGATTCTCTAACACAACACAATTGTTGTTTGTGATATTTTTACTCTACCCGTGATATGTGCATTCTACGAAGGTTGAGATGATCGTGGAGTATATCAGGGTAAAGACAAGTTTAACCCTGAGAGTCGAGCGGCGAGAGTCCCGCCACAACGTCAACTTTACGTCCTTTGTGGTGGGGGTACCGACCGATTACCTTTCGGCCTTCATGAAGCAAAAATTCTGGCCGAAGGAGTCGCTTACCGTCGTTTTCTTGAACGGTTGATAGTTGGACACCCCGAAACTTTGTCTCACGTCGCTAAATACTATTGTTCATTCTCTGGCCGAGATAATGTGCTAATTTAAATGTCTTTTTTCTGGTCTACGCAGCCTGAAACTAACGTTTTGTTTTAATTGTTTTCTTTCTTTGTGCTAGCGTCTAGCGGACCATCATCTTTGGAAGTTTATTCCCACCTACAGCGGTCTTAACCATTTTTGTAATATAGATTTTTCTAACCACTAGGTAAAAATTGGGCGCTAATATATGGTTAATTGAGCGAGTAAGCCTAGCAAAGAGTGCAGGCAAGCTAGCGAAGCCCTACAAACTACTGTGGTCGATACGTATGGCCTCGACTCGCTGCCTAATAGAGGTTTACAGGTGTTACAGAAGGTTTTACAGAAGATCTTGGATTTAAATTTATCCCTATCACAAATCTAATAAGCCTTAAAAGGAAAACAAGTCAGAAATATCCAATAGTATATTATTTATTAATCCAACTCACTTATGAAGTCGTCAAATCATAGGTCATAATGCGTTACTTTTCTTTAATATGTAATGGGTTACACTAATTTTTAAGGCGATTTGTTAGGTACCGATGCTATATTAGCGAAATGAAAAATGATAAATTATCGAAATTACAAAATTTTATGGCAGAAAAATAGTCTTGCTTTATAAACAAAAAAAAGAAGCTTAGTCTCATTCAAAATATCATGCTCAAGTCTAATATACGAAAACTTGAGTGGTCTTATGAGAATATGAAAATTAAGTCAAGTACGAGTAAATCCGATTAGATTTTAAAATCATCAGCCAAAGGCATTGACTTTTTTTACGAAAAAAGGATGGAAACGATGATGCGGGTGTCCTAATGGGAAGTTATCACCGCCAATAGAACCCTAAGAGAATATAGCTAGCTGATCTGCTCCTGGCCTTTAAAATAAACTAGCTGTGCCCGCGACTTCTTCAGCGTAGATTTTGGACTACACACTAACTTCCTCCCTTTTTTCAACCTCCTTAATGGTAAGAATTTGCAAAAATCCTTATGTTAGTCGACCTTAAAGAATACGATGTTCATTTCATGTTTCTGTCTTCAGTGGTTTAGGATGATTGTCTGTTAGTCAGTCAGTCATATGTAGAGCTACGCGTAAGGTTGATGATATACAATATCAAGTGTTAACTCTACTTCTAAAACTCATTCATTCGGCGTGCACCAGACACAATAGAAGTTTTATTGTTTTGACGTTCATAGACGACCACCACACATGAATGGGTGGTAACGGTCATTGACAGTGACCCAATCATTAACGAGAAGATACGACATACGAGTAAAAAAAAACGACGGACAATAATGACAACTACTGTTAAAAACATGTCGTACGCTTATCAAGCACTGGTATAGTTGCAGGCAAACAACTTGAGTATAAATCGAGTGAAAGGGGTATGTGCGCAATGCGCATACACATTTTGTACTAGAAACGGCTACTGCGCAGTCAAGGTCAGTACTCAAGTTGTTTGCCGCGAACTGTACGGTTTCCTTATACATAGAACATACAATTTTATTTCAATATGGATGCCGATCCAAGATCGCGAGTCATATTATACGGATCACTTTCAAATTAAAGGCCGGGCCACACCGGATGCGTGCGCAGCACGGCTCCAGCTCGCTCCGTAGAGCTGCATTACGTGCACGCAACGCAAGCGATGTGGCATCTCAACATCAAATTTCATACATTACGTTATTGATTTTAAGGGCACCTAGAACTACCCTCGGTGTCACCTATGAGATTTTTTACAAGTTATCACATTCAGTTGCATGTGATAACTTGTAAACTTGTAGCTGAAGAGAGATGGCACCGTTTGTTAATAAATTTTTGTCCCAAAATTTCTTTCGATTTTTCAAATTATTAAATTAAAATGCTTTGCAATAACAACACAAAGAAAAATTAGGGTAATGGCAGGACTCGAACCTGAAACCCCAGCATCCGTTTCCTACATTACTACCAGCCTGTGCCGCGCGTGTCTCCGAAGCCATGCTGCCAACGCATTCGGCGTAGCCCGGTCTTAACGATCACCGTTCCCGTTGAGCGCATCGTCAGCCGCCAGCAACCATATCGTCCATCGTCCATCGTCCACCTGCCGTCATCGTCGCGACAGCTCAAGATGTAATAATTACGCGACATTACGTAAATTCCGCTTGCAGCGATTACACGGATTCTGCACCGATCAGCCTTTTGTTTTCTCTCCAGTTTCAGCCCAGTAATCCGAGGCGCTCCATTTGCGGCGATTGCGTTGCCATTTTAATTATCAACGCTGTTATGAAATTCACGCAATAATTAATTAGAGGGAATCTTTAGTATTATCGATATACGTACAATGTTTACGGTTCTAAATAATACGTAAGAACGCTTACTTGAGCCGACCTGTCATTCAACACATGTCATGGCAAATTGTCATTAAGTTAGTATCTTTCCTGCTTGTGAAATTCACATACCTAATACACTTTTTTCTCACTAGCACACGCAAGACGTCTAGAATAATAAATTTATGCATAAATTACCTGATTAGGTGTGCATGGTAATTTAGTTTGTAAGTTTATCGATACATTTATTTCAAATAACTAAGATTCATTCAATGCAATACTTCAAACTTCAATTACAACTAAGCAGAGGCGTATGTAAAGATTTGGCGGCCCGGGCCATTTAGCTTTGGCGCCCCAGTGACGATAAAGTAAGTTCATTTTAGGGGCGGCTGCCGCCCCTCGCAGCCTGGCGCCCCGGGCCATGGCCTGGATGGCCCTAGGGTTGTATCTCAAAATAGATAGTAAACAGAAACACTTAAATAAACTTAGGGTTAGTAAACTGCATCTCAGCGTAATTTTGAATGCCTTCTGTCTGGTCTGCAGTACGCAAGGTCACAGAATAAACAATAGTACAAGTACAAAAGTTTTATTTCGAACAAAAATGGCGTCTAGGTATAAGAGACGTCCTACTGTATGCCTGCTGTCTATCGTATAACTCATATTCATTCACACGCACGGCAAATCAATTTTACTGGCCCCAGTAAAGTGGTGCGCTGATATTCTTGTTGCTCCACAAAGGAAGCCGCACCTGGCAAGGTCAACTACACCCAACAGCTGGTAAGGTGATTAGGGGTATGAAAATACGATTGATGCCAAGACATTTATTGCTTGCTTGCAAGCTTGCTTGATATCATCGAGAGACTTGCTGCCAACGGCATGCCGGCCGGGCCAGTTAGATAGCGTCCAATAAAATTTCATAGACGTCAGTGCCGCAGTTGTACCGAACCGGGATTTTTGCCGGAAGGGGTCGACTAATGAAGAATCGCCCAATGACCGGAACGCAAGTCGCAGAATGAATTCGTATAAAAATCATATGGCACATATTTTAAAATAGAAAGCGAATAACCATTTAATAGACCTGAAACACTCAAAAACAAGACAAAATGTGCAATCTGTGTTTTTGCAGACGAAATTATGCAACTTTCCGCGAACCATAGAATCGTAATTAAGTTCTTACCTAATTGTCATTTGCCGAACGCGATGCCTAGGTTTAGAAAGTACCTGATTTCGAAATTGAAGATGTAAGGTAACGGAACCAGTCGTTGACAGTGACCCAATAAATGACGAGTCGATACAGAGACACATGAGTAAAAACGAAAGACAATAATCACTAGCAAAAACCTGGAATTCCATTCCAATACACGCCGTATTGGAATGGAGACCGTAATATAAACGGCCCGTGGGACGATCCGTTTGGTGGACGGAAAACCTGGTAAGGAACCTGGAAAGGGTGGCTGGTAGCGGCTGGACGCGAAAAGCGGAGGATCGGGTTTCATGGCACTCTTGGAAAGACCTATGTTCATCAGAGGACGTGTGCAGGGTGAAATGATGATGATGACTGGTAAAAAAATGTCTTATGTGTGTCACGCACTGGTAGTTACCTTATTTAGAAACGGTATGCAAATCATAGATTGATATTACCTTTTTATTTATCTTACCTACTTCGATGTAAGTCGTTAGATATTAATAATGGTCTATTCGGAATCGGAGGTCGTCAACCTTACATGTAGGTACAGTACAATTTATTTCAAGAATTGACTTCGGAAGTCATTGGAAATGCCATACTCGTAGTAAATAAAATTAAGCGAAGTAGATTGCTGCCTTTAGATACAAGCCCAGGTATCATGTAATGGTCCAAAGAGGCAATGTAAATCAAAAGCTATGTAAATCGACTGATACCGAGTAGCAAATTTTAATATTTTTTTATACAAAAGTAAGGGAAACACCACGGGGGCACCTGATGGAAAGTTCTCGTCGCCTCCATGAGAACCAGTAACCCCAAGAATCACTGAACCGTTGCAAGCCTTTAGGTAAGCGGGGCTCAAGATCAATATCACAAATCTCTGAAATTACACTTTAAACAATCATGATTTAAATGTATCATGTCAACTTTTAAGTTGTCATAAGCGTTTGAAAAGATCTCTATCTATTTTGCAGCGACTGTGCTTTTTGCAATCCACTTTATCTTTAGACTGCGATACTTAGCCTGATACAAAATCAATCGCAAAAAATTTATAAATCTCATTGAGAAATACAAAGCTATGATATTCTTAATAAGTACTTAACGAAAATTTGACACGACTACTTCATCAAATCGTCCAACGAACTCATCAAATTATTATGCCATCAATATTATTATATGCTCACGTCTGTATCCCTTTGGGGTAGGCAGAGACCATAGAACGCCATTAGCTCCGATCCTGGCATACTTCCTTCGCTTCCCACACACATTCCTCTCTTCAAACATGCTCATGCTCTCTTCAAACCTAAAGGACGTTAACGATTCTCATCAAATTATTTCTCCGTATTTCGTTTTTATCGCTTTGATCAAAATGGTTCGCGGCACCTGACAGCAGCCGTTTCTTGTGTTTTCTATAAAAGAACTTACGGCCACCGTTCACTAACACCCATTGTCAACGGCGCAAGATGTCTCAACGTTCGACCGCCACGGTACCGGCATAATTTAAACATTTTATTACCAAAACAGCTAATAGATTTAAAGATATTAAAAATCTAATGATGATTATAAACGTAACGTATTTGAAGACAAAGTGAGAGTGATTTAATAGAATTAAGTGCTCATCGTTATTTGTGTTTTATCGTCAAAAGTGATTCCCATTTAGAATGAAAGTGCAATTTGGTGGTGATATTTCTATATTTGGTTGTCAGATGGTTTTTGAAGAACACCAAAACAAAACACGCGTCGGTGGTTGAATATAAAGAATAAATATTAGAATATACTAGTGACTCACCTCGGCTTTGCATGAGTACAATTACGATCACGGTATATAAAAACCTCCCTTAAATAAAATGTTTAAGCGACAGTGAAAATCATGAAAATCCATTGCGTGGTTTAGAAGGAGTATGTGGCCGAAGATATAAGGATTGCCAGCTAGATAGCGACTTTGTTTTATATTATTAATAGTATTATATAAAAAAAAATCCCAAAATAATACGTAATAATTGACTTACCTAATAATCGATCAAAAATAACGAACACAATTAATAATCTCGGTCGATGTCCGTTACACTTGAGTGCAAAATAAAACAATTGGGGACACATTTATTCTAACTCCAAAAAAATATTTTATAATGTTTTTATTACAGCGTCGGTGGTCGCAACGAATCGGTCTTAATGATCAATTTTGTGAAACCAGTCGGTCAAGGACTTCTTCAGTAAAATGTTCATTTGCATAAATGACTTCATTAGTTGGTGCATTGTCCTCTGGACTTTTAAATGACTTTGCAGTGGCTTTTGAAAACAAACTAAGTCAAAGTGTTAAAATTTTACATTTGAGCAATAGTCATATTGTCAGAATTTTTTCTATAATACTTATTTTATTTTATTTGACACCTATCAGGACAATTTTGCGGATGCCAGAGTTTTCTCAAAATGTTACTGAGAGTAACGTTCTACGGTGCTTTAGTAATTTGATGATAAAATTTATTAAAAAAACGCGGAAATAATTTGTTTACTGAATGGCAAACACAAAGAATTTTGCGCTTTCTTACCATTTTATACTGTTATTTACCACATAAATAGCTACTTTTGAAATATAATTAAGTACGATAATGCACTAGAATCTTCGACCTCTATCTTAAACTGTACCTACAGAAATTAATTGTATCCACTTTTTATAAAATTTAAAAAAGCAGAAAATATCCTTTCGTTTGTACGACTCAAGACCAAATGCTTCTGTTAAAACACAGGACATTGAGTCAAATAATTATGACAATAAGTTAAATAGTGCATTTCCAACTCATGTATTTTTACGTTGATGATACATTTGAGCAGTTTCAATCACTTTTTATCAATTTGTATCTAGTAACATGATACGTAGTCACCAGAACTATTACCAAAATGAATCTACGAGTAGATCCTTATAAAAAGTCATTCCTCAAATTACCCTCAGCTATCATCTAATACTATAAAAAATGTCGACTACAGTCGGGCGTAAAAATATGGATGCATTCAACGTAATCAAAAATGTACATACCAAACCAACGCTCTTATACCGATGTAACAAGATAAGGCAATTAAGAGCGTTGGTTCATATTCTTGAGTATGTTGAATGTACCCATATTTTTGCACCAGATTGTACCCATATTCAAACTCGTGACAAATATGAAAGTGCAATGGAGTTAAAATTCAATTCAATCATTAATGTTCGCAGAAATGGCTCTGGTGCTTGGTGGCTTTGTACGCGGGTCCATCCTGGATGCCTGTCGGTAGCGTCACCGTCCGCTCTCCGCCAAAGAATCCTAGCACCATCGAAGCCCAAGCTAAGTTCTTCCAGTAAGTACTTGAGAAATAAGCGCTACATTAACCATCTGCCTGGGTTTCTATTTCTATTCAATACCGTGAAAGTAATAAAGGCAATCTTACCAGTGCTTGACACTCGTAGAGCATTGTTTTTACTAATGGTTGACATCATCTGTCCCTTGTTTTCCTCGTCAATTATTGGGTCTCTGTACTCACTGTCAATTACCTTAACCTTATAGACATAGAACGAACGCTAGATATTTTGTTATCAACCAATCAATGCATAAAATGCAGTGAGATGTAACCTGGTTTTCCCTTCGCTTTTATAGTGTTTCTTATTCCCGTAATAGAGATTAGCGGGTACGCTATGGATGTCAAAGTTCAAAATGGATTGAAATCGATTTCAATGGATTTAAGAGTATTGATCCAAACCGCTTCATTTTTAATCCATTTAGCCACAAAAGTTTTTATGATGCTTAAGATGAGATAGGTATCCTAAGTGGAATGATTTGTGTTTTCTTTAAAACCATCACTAAATCGACAATTGACCTAGTTTTCAGATATGTATGCATACCTTTTTATTTTGGTCCTATCCCAACAACCTTACAATTTAATCACTGCTTAGAATCAAATTAGTCCCTTCATAGACCACAATACTAACCGTACACTTCTCTCTCAGCTAGAAAGCTACAGTAGTAGGGATTCGCCGGTTCTGGATCACTTTTTTGTCGCTCAAAATGGCGGTTTGGGGGGCAACGATTTCTAAAAAAAAAAAAAAAAAAAAAAAAAAAAAAAAAAAAAAAAAAAAAAAAAAAAAAAAAAAAAAAAAAAAAAAGGTCAACACCCCATTTAAAGCGATTGGACGGGGTCTCATCACGCTCCGCCCACTCTTTCTGGTATATATGTACTTCCATTGCAACATAATAGCAACACCTAATCACATACTCATAAAAGGAGAGAGACCCTTTCCTTTGTTATGGACCCACCCTTTGTTGGGTTCAGCTTTTTACCTGCGCCCACTTGGGAGTTCGGTGCCGACCTTTTTTTTTTTTCCTGGCTACCTGATCGCCCGCCACGCTCCGTACAAATAATACCATGTGTTTTCGTAACTCCACTTTCTATTCATTATTCTATCAGCACATAAATATCCTATCGCATTATTCGCAGTACACTTTTATTCGTAACTCATAACTTTTAGGACTATCATAAATCTAACCTAACCTAACCTACATTTTGGAGAAATTCAAACCTAACCTCCTAACCTAACCTACGTTTTGGAGACATTCGTAAGCCCTAACTTTGAGGACTATCTTAAATCTAACCTAACCTACCGTTTTGGAGAATATTGTCACGCTATATGGTACTTGGTTTGTACTTTTGATTCGCAACTCGATGTTTCGTAGACATACCTTTTGACAAATTCTTATTTTGCAAACTACTTATTTTATTCTGAAGCCATAACTTTCAGGACTATCATAAATCTAACCTAACCTAACCTACGTTTTGGAGAATATTGTTACGCTAAATAGTAAATGATTTCAGTTAAAAACAAGAATTTTGTTGCTTTATTGCTTTTCACTTCTAATCTTATTAAGTACTCCTTAGAAATACTAGTTTTAACGTGTTTGTTACGCAATTCGATTATTTAAATACTAGTCAAAACTTGTAGGATTGCACTATGTACAAAGGATATTAAGAACGCAGCCTTGTGTTTCGCTTACACAGTAGGTACTATCCTACATTTTGTGAACATATTATATAGCTAAAGTTTATATTGTGAATATACATATAGATAGAGAGTTTACATAATACAGTAAACGGTTTCAGTAGCTTTATTGTTTTCTTTGTATCAAACGCACCACGATCTTTTATTCTTCAATTACTTAACATCAATACACTATGCAAAGAGAGCTTTTTGAAAAAACAGCTAGTTTGAACGTGTTCACTAGGCGAACCTTTTATTTACCTGGCTGTCGTCAATAAGAGGAGCGTTATGTTTTTTCGAGTGTATGGCTTTGAAGATACTGGTTTAAACTTGTTAAATTGCACTACGCATAAAGGACCTCAAGAACGCGGGCGGCATTGTATAATTGCTTTATTGTTGTCTTTGTATCAAAAGAACCGCCGCTGTCTTTTGTTATTCAACAACCCGCGTCTGGAGAATACGAGTTTATACCTGTTCACTAAGCGAAGCCCTTCTTTCAAAAAAATACGTGCCCCAACTGGTAGGGATCGTGCTGGGTATAAAAGCGCGCCATCACATCTCGACTTCATTGCGCCCCTAAAAATTCTCCGAGCAAGGTCTTCGAGTAAGAGAGTCGTGAGTTGTGAAGTGTAAAAAGTTTCGTGCAAGGTTGCTGAAAGCAGTGTTTCGTTGCTGAAATGGATGTAAGTATGTAGTCATAATTTTATGTGTGCCCACTTATTTCAGATTTTGATTGATTGTAACATAACCTTCATCTATTTTTGTGTTTACCATGTAAATCTACTTTGAAGGACCTTTTGAAGAATGTTTTTATATTGTTACAGGAAAACACATTTAAAAATTATTACTATCCCGACGACGAAGCAAGTGATGAAGAAGGAACGTTGGCCTATAAAGTCAAAAAAGCTATTGCTAACACTAACAAGAGGCCTAATAACAGCATAGATGGCTTCTTTGAAAAACGGAAGAAAAGGAAAGTTGCAGTAAAGTCGTCGAGCGTCAGCCAAGCCACTGCGGAAGGCGTGGCTTTTATAAAGTCCAATAAAGACGATGCATCATACGCCTCACATCTCATAAAAATTGAGGTGTATGATGCGCGGAAAATAAAAAATATTCCGCCAACGGAGCATTGGAAGCATGCGGAAGTGCGTGTTAAATACTACGCTCACTCCGAAGAGGACGCTCACGTCGAATCTACGAGGGATGTGATTTACCAAATCACCAAACAGTTAGCGGACAAAAGTGATTGTGTAAATTACGTTATAGACAATACAAAATAAGTGTAAAGTAGTTTTAAGATCTTAATTTGTTCCTTTTATCTTTTTTTACTCCATTGTGTGCGTTTTGTTTGTTTACTTTGTTTTATAACTCGTACTGAACATTTTTCTTTGTATAGCGAACACCTTTTGTATTCTAAGCTTCCTTTGTAGTTATTTTTTTCCGACAAAGAGTCATTGTCTTTCATATTAGATAAGTAACACAAGTTCCAAGCGCCGATGTTCATAGTATAAATAGACCATAGCCTTGACTTTGAATAAAGTTTTAATGAATATCATGTTTTCATTTTTATGTTTTATTCACAAATACACTTCCCTTGACGAAAATGTAGACTTAACTTAGAACAATAAAAGAGTTTGTTTTATATTGAATTGTTTATTTCAAAAAAATAGACTTAAACATATTTCTTACAATTAGATCGTTACATAGAGAACTCTCAGTAAACACATTTACCAAGTCACACATAGTTTTTCCTTTAATCTTAAAATACAGATAGACTAAACAATATTCCCCGCAGACCGAGGTAAAAGGATTTTGGAATGAGTTGTGGTTATAAACCCATCTCCTGGAATTTCTTTTCAAAAATAGCTTATGACTACCTGTAGGTTTTCGACCAAATGAGTCAAAATATTCACCAATGCCATTAATATCAATATGTATAGCTATCCAGTGAGACCCCGGTTTTGAGTCGGGATCTAAATTGCTTATAATAAAAGCAGGTAAATTTACCCAAATAGGCAATCGGTTTGCAGCAAAAACATTTGATTTAAAACTGGAACTTATTTTATTCATACAGAGCTGTATTTCATTTGTATCCATGATAAATATAAATTTAGCTGCTTATTAATGATTCTGTTAACAACGTTTAAGAACAAATGATGTATCCTTTTTAAAAACAAAGTATTTATTAACTGTTATAATCCACAGTTACGTCACGATTCTTGTTTATTTCAATTACATTATCAAATTCTGCGTATACAATACAGTTAACAGTTTGACTAAGAGACGAATCAAAGCGAACTTCTAACCGTACACTTCCATGTCTGACGAGATTCCAATGTGACGTTGAACTAGCAGATAAATCAGGAGTCAAATCAAAACATAGCAAACAATATCCGTCTCCGTAGTCTGTTCTACTAATTGCGTTACCTTCGTTGTGAAAATGAATACCAGTCCCAGAAAATAAAGTGTGATATGGTGATGCTATTAAACCAGAGCTAAATGATGGTTGTAATGTTCTAGAAGGTATTTCATGACCGTCTACATACAAACTGAATGAATTCATATTAAAATGTTGAAAATTGAAAGGATTCAATGCTAAATTACCGTTAAACGATGAATTTAAAACAAAACCGACAATACATCTTTTAGGAACTTGTCCAAGGAATATATTATCTAATGTTTTACCTTGCACACCCGCCGGTATTGTCAGGACCTTAACTTCCGCTCTTGTTATAGGATACTTTGCAGTTGTTGACGCTAGTACTTTTTGATGGGCTAACAAAACGCTAGGGTTGACTCTTGCTCTTCTTATAATAAGACTAGCATCCATTATTTGTACTTTAAATTTTTTATCTTGATGACAAATAAGATTAAATGTTTCTTTTGAGCGCACTAACTTAACACGCATTTCTACGCCATTTATTAAAAATTTCTCTTGGTTAAACATGTCACCATGCAAGTGACCAATCATTTCAACTTGTCTACTATCTTTGACAAATTCCATTCTTTTGTGAAACCCTTTGTTCGTTGCGTCAACGGCATCCATATGATGTGCAGTATCTTCGTACCACAACCCACAAGTTAGATGAGATTCTTTGGCTGCTGGACCATAGTTAAGAAGATTCTCCAAATAAGCACGATAGGCATATGTGTTGTTCGGAGGCGATATGAGTTTTTGATTTAAATATATGTCTAGTTGGTTGAAAAGGGAATGCAACCAATTGTTAACAGGCGAAACTTGGACATCTGCTTTTAAATTTGTGCCATCCTGATTCAATACTTTTGCATTGACATGCAGTAACGTATGTGACAAGTCAATATAGTCATCACCTGATCCGGGAACTTGAAATTCTATAGGGCCGTCGTCGTTTAAAGATGAGATTGGTTTGTAATGAACCCACTGTCCACTTTCAATACTGGTTTGAGTTGACGGCAGGGCAAATATATCTAACTCAGATTTTGCACATTCACATGAATGATTATGTAAGAATGACATTATTTAATATGAAAATATATCTTCGACGTTATACTTTTTAATTTTTTTACTTCCTCTTCGTCGTGATGCTTTTAACGGAATGAGTCGTTCTCGTCTTTTAGTTGACATTTTATACCCAGATCCTGACATTAGAGAATCAATTTTTTCATCAGCTTTTCTTTTTAAGTTAGCACTTGCATCTTTGAATCGAGACTTAATCGAACTCTCCATAGGACGTGAATTTACCATATCAGACAGCAGGCCGATCCCCGCATCTAATGTTTCTTTCCCTACAGCCCTAAAACCACTGGATAACAAAGGAATCACAGACCTAAATAGCCCACCCAAAAAGCTTCCAATCCCATGACCTCGTTGAAATGGAACACCTTTATAGACAATTCCTACACCAGAGCCAGCTTGATGTAAATAATAATGTTCATATGGACAAGAGGCAGACGATCGTTTGTGAGTCATTTTATTCGTTGAAAATGTAGCTTCACACAAGAAGATCCAAATTGAAATGGTACTCTGGCACCGGTAGTCGTTCTTATATCTATTTCAATCGTATCGAACTCTCTACGTAAAACAGGTACATAATGAGCAGGTGAGAAGACATGCATTTTGTAAGCTCCATAAACGAACTGAGTTGGATCCAATGGAATTATTCTCAACAATGATGTTATAACATCCCCCACTACTTGCGGTTCAATGATATCGGTATACACAAATATTTGTGATGGTAACCCTAAATACAAATTTACTGGATTTTTCCCAATTGAAATTTGTTTTAAATTAGATCGTGGTTTGAAACCTAACTGCAAACTCAGTATCGGTGATGTTATGATAGATGTTATATCTTCAGTTGCAGTTATAGCCACCATTTTTGATATTTTATCACACCTAAATTTCACCTTATTTTTTAATTGCGGGTTTTCATTGAACGCGTCAAGGAAAGTGTCAACGCTATCATATGTAGTAGCAGGTATGTGAGTTTTTATATCTATGATTTTGTCAAACTTGTCATTAGGTAATCGTACTTTCTTTTTTATATAGATGATATTTTCTTGATCTTGAACATTGTACATGGAACGTGGGTATTGAAATTCCACTAAACCAACAACCCATTCTCCTTCTAATTTAACGGTCTTAGGTAGTTTGGTCATAAAATGTGCTGTTGTATTATCAGTATAATAAGCCGTCGAGCTATTGCTTAACAAAGTTATATAAAAACTTCCTTCACTCATATTTTTTCTAAGTTTGATGCAAGAATCCAAGAATTAAATTTACTCGGATAACCTTGCCACTTCACTAACACTTCCTTTCTGCCACCAACACGACGAGAGCGTATTATTTTATCAATTTTATACTTCATGGAGGGGTGATAAGTTGTTTTTTGTAATTCTTTAGAATAAAATGTACCTACGATTGGTTCACCATCCAAGTCCTTTAAGGTATAAACAAGTCTCGGAGATCGTCTAATGATTGCATCAATTATAAAAATTTCATCACTCCAATTAGTTTCATAACCCTTTTGAAATATGTGTTTATATTTAGTTATTCGAACATGATCACCTACATTCAGTTGTGTGGTTTCTAATGAAATTTGTTTGTCTTTTTTTCTATCATATAAGTTACACCAAACAGTCATGATATTATTAAAATTAACATCAATTGGTCGCATTTTGATACTAGAATGATAACTATGGTTATAAGAGTGAAGAAGATCTTGTAATATATTAGTGTAGTTGTAAGTATTTCTATGAGTAAAATAACGCCACATTTTCATTTTAAGAGTTCTTTGAAACCTTTCAACTATACTTGCTTTAATGTCTGGATTATTAGTGGTGTAATAATTAATGTTTTTGCTTTTAAAGTAGTCTCTTACCACCTTTGAAACAAATTCTGTGCCTTTATCGGATTGGATGTGACGAGGGGTAGATTTGGCTTCTGCAAATATGCTTTCAAAACATTGTTTAACTGTTTCTGAATCCTTCTTTTTCATGGCTCTTGCAAAAGCATATTTACTAAAAACATCAATAACACAAAGAATATATTTATATCCATCATTATATTGACTATAAGTACGCATATCACTGAGATCAGCCTGCCAGAGTTCATTATAATTAGATAGGATGTATCGATTCCTAGTAAATCGTCGGTGGACAGGTTTATGTAAAGTATACGTTTCCTGAGACTGTAACCATTTTTTTACTTCCTCCTTGCTCATATTACCTTTCATTTCCTTCGCTAACTTATCTATACTACTGTAACCAGCTGGGTTGGACACATCGTAGTAAATCTTATTTATATCTAATAGGGAGTCCATTTTTCCCAATCTAATTTCTTTTTGGTCGACTCAATTGTTTTAGCAGAAATAGGTGTAGATGCGTTTTTTACTTTAAATGATGAATCCCTTGTATTTTTAGAAGATGATGATGATGCGCGAAACTCGTTGGTGTAATCTCTCTTCATATACTCCAAGTTAGTAGGATTACCAATACAAAATGTAGGAACTCTTATATCTTTTAAAACCAATGCAAATTCTTCCCAACCTATTGGTTTTGCGCGTTTTAGAGGTCTTGTTACATCGTTTATCAGATCGACAATATTGCTATTTGGGATCACTCGATTGTTTAACACAACTTCCCCTCCTGTCTTCCACCAAATTTTTTTTTTATGAAGGATAATAATGTCCATTAAAGTTTGGGTTTTCGATCGATAAGATTTCGGTATTCCTTGTACGATATGAGATGGAGTTAATTCCACAGGATAGTATTGATTCGTTTTATCAAGTGGTGGTGTAGCAGGAACATCATCTTCCAGCAAAGTTGGGCTTGCGACTGAGTCATTATTTGCATTTTCCTGCTTTTTTAACTTTGAATCTAAGTCACTGTTGAGGTTGTTTAAGTGATCAACTCCATCCATTACTATTGGTATTTTGAAAGGCTTTCGATCTGCTTCGGCAAAATGTAAAAATCGCTGCAGTGCTTGGGAATATAATGCCCATTTTTCACGATCATCCATTTTACTTTTCAATATTTTTTTCATCTCTCCATCCAGACGAGATGATGAGTTCTCTGATAGCTCATTATTTTTAAGTCTTTCAATAAAATCTTGTTCTACCAAAAGCATTTTTTTTGTGTTTTCCATTTTGGTTATAAAGAGTTTATTAAAGCACTTAAAACTGCACCTAAAATAACAGGTAGAAATGCACCACCCTTTTGAATGATGATAGTTTTTCTTAGTTTTTGTTTTCCCTTTGAAACTAGCTTGCGTAATATGTTCTTGTGTTTATTTAATTTAGATTTTTCTTTTTTTTCTAATGGAATTTTTCCTTTTAGCACGTTATAAATACACTCGCAAATAATATTGATTTCATCATCATCACAAGCTTTGAGTAAAGCCGTGCGATATTTTGGTTTAAGTACTTGCAACGCTTCAAGTAAGTGTTTATATGTGCTCACACTCGAGTGCATCATTTAGAACTGACTAAAACTTGTTGATTCCTGTTATATTTAAATCCTTTTTTAGGAATGTAAACTGTGCAATATTTATCGAACGGAAATATTTTAGTTTTGAAACGACATAAGTCATCTGTATTTTGTTTCAGATCAATCATGAGATATCCATGGGCATCCTTAGTAGCATCTTTATAGGCTTCATCCACGAATTTTGAATTTTCAGGATAAACTTGTCGCGACAAGTATCGTATTTGAGTTTTATCTCTAGGATTTTTAAAATATACAATGTAACTTGTGTTTAGCGAGATGTCACGTTGACCTCGTCCCTGGTGAAATATATTTTGTGTAATATAAAACACGCTTAAGTTTCTGTGATGACTACCCTTCGTGAAAATATCAACGATCCGTCCATCTGACTCCCTCATCAAATCATCGATAATAAGAAGTTTAGGTTGCTTCCCATCAAACATGTTAATATCAGGTACTCCTTGACTATAATTAACATTTTCCAGATTGTACAAAGGTTGCATTTCATCATAACACCAAATAACTTCCGAAAAATTTACATCGCATAGTACTTTGCAATCATTTAAAAAGTTTGTGACAAATTTTGATTTTCCACACCCACTGGGACCAGCAACAATGGCCGTAAAAGGGTGACAAAAGTGAATCATTATATAGATCTGTTATACGTGTTGAATCTAAAAGTACCAAAACACTAATGATTTTTTTAAAGTCCAAACAAGGTTATATAGTTTTGTCACACCTGAATAAATTTTTAAATAAAAACACATGAAATTTATCTAAACACTTTATTTAATAAAAAAAAAAGACTTAACTACATCTTTCTGTAATCTTATAACTAGTCCATGCATAATACTACAAATAAAAAACTTAAATTTATAAAAAATGTCTAAAAACATTCTGAAATTTTATAATTATACATAAATTACAACTTTCTATTATCTTATTACCAGTCCATACTCAATAATTACAAAAAAAATTTACAAATTTAGGAACAGTCGCAAGTACAGAAAAGTAATATTAACACTGAATGTCCTTTATTCTGTAGTGGCCCCAAGCAAGCGTGTCAGTGGAATTTTCTAGTAAATATCGTTTTGTATCACTGTGTGATAAAGATATTTTGTTTATTTTTTGTGTAAATATAACATGTTTTATAGACCTGAACCGCATCATTTCACACAACAAATTATCTTTTTTGAACAAACATGTTTTGTAATTGTCAATGTTAAATTTTTTAGTAATACATTTATTAACTCCTTTTGCTTTTGCTATAAATTCGTTTTGTACATCCATTGCATACATTTTTGATCGAAGGCCAATAAACTCTTTAAAAATTTTACCATTATTTTCATCTTTAAAAAAACCCAATTGCTTTTTATTTACTAATGGCAAACCGTATTGATTGTCAGGAGGATAATCAGAAGTATCAAAGTAAGATTCTAGATCTATTAGTATATCAGCGTAAAAGTTATTCGTAAATATTTGATATACCAAACTGTCCGTGTCCGTATAAAGCAATTTCAGTTTATCTGGATATTTGGTTTTCATGAAGTCATAGTGAAATTCATACATTAAAGTTTTTGACAAATCTAATATACAAAATCCTAAATAAATAGGTTTGTTGTACAAGACTTTTGTTTTTTTCAACTGTACTGCAACCAAATTCTCCGAAAATATAGAAAGGCTGTGAAATTCAGGTCTTGCTATTAAAGATTGAACTCCTTGAGTTTTTCCGTGGTTTTGCCAGTGGTTAAGTAATTTAACATTCACTCTTTTATTTATATTTTCCATAGTTTTACCGAAAACAGAATTGTTCATGAGTTTGAAGAAGTCTTTTTCAAATTCTGATCTGGCCAACGAACGCATGTGTGTATTTAAATCGATGTAAGTCTTTAACCATGCCTTTTGTTCAAACTTTAAAATTCTGTGAATTTTTAGCAAACGTAAACCAGATTTTAAACATTGTTTTAGATTTCGATAGTGAATCACATAGTTCGCTTTGTTATTTAAATTAGGAATCAGCTTTTTTTCTTTGGTATCACCTAAACAAACGTTTTCTGGACAGAATGGTAAATCAGAATGAAAATCGTGTAAGTTATTTGGGTATTCCAAATCAACTTCTAAAATGTATCCGTGTTCAGCATCATCAGAAACATTAAAATCAGTATTATTATCCACCCATTCAAACTTGCCAATGGGAAGGCATTGTGACATTGCCCAACCGTAAAGATTATTTGCATCTAGATACATCAAAAATGAAGATGGTAACGTAGGATCATATTCAGACATAAATATATTATTAGCTTTCCCATGTCTGTTACTACATTGAGAAATACCACCTCTTATGTTATTTGCGATAAAAGAAATTTTGTCAATGTCCGTTAGAAGTTCTAGATTAATTTTAGTAGACATTAACATAGCATCCCAACTTAATCCAGGTGCCGTGTAATATTGTGCAGGATCCAATCCATATGTTTCTTTACAAACATTTCTAAAATTTTCAAACACATCTGCTAACAACAAAACATCCGTTTTTAAGTAAAGATTTGAATAATCCCCCATGTTTTTACATTTAAAGTGATTCCATACGTCACGTGCATGTTTATAATCATTTTCTGAAATGTGGTTATCATTTAATGAGCTGTAAAAATCATCGTGATTGGGAAGACTAACCAATTCTAATGATTCAAAAGATGTCATATGTTCATATGGATATATTCCTTTTCGTATTAAGCGTTTAAAGTCTTCTTCAGATGGAAAATTTAACCGAAGTTCATGAAACTGATCGGGCAGTAAATTTTTTGCTAACTTATCAAGACTGCTACTCATAAATTTTAAGGAATCAAGAAATCTTAATTTCATTACATGGTTATTGATGTGAAATTGCTTGGAGAAAGAAATATATTTTTCTTTGTTTTGTGGGATAACTTCTATGTCCCCCTCTTCAAATCCAAGCCCGTGTACAATAAAATGAGCATCATAGCTACTCAAATTGTGTAAAAACACAGGTAAGAAATTAGGGGTTCGATATTTCTCAGAACAGGATGGATGAGCGACTCCTTCAAAAGCACCGGTATGTTGGTTATGAGACACAATGAATTGTTCATTTAATTTTTTTTCACAGATGAAACAGGTATCACTTTGTGCTATGGTTACTTTATCTTGTTCCGTTAAGGGTAAAGGACATTTTACAAAAGTGTTCTTTTTGCAAATATTCTCTAAATCTTTTTTTAATAATTTCATAAATGATTCGGCACAATTTTGACCTGTGTATGTTCTATATACAGATAAACTGTCATCATATGAACATTTAATATAGTATCCAAAACTGTACATTACATGTTCCTGAACATTGGTTGTTGAGGATTTATTCGGATCGTTGATACAAGTTTCAATGGGTTTTAAAAATGCTTCGAAATCGGCATATATAACAAATGGTACCCTCAATTTACGATCGTAGTTATTGAATGATATTTGGTTAGAGGGAACTAATTCATTAAACCAGTTTCTTTTACTATCGTTTTCAGAGGGTAAGTTTGTACATACATGAAAACAGTCATGTTTTTGATGTTTCTGTAAATTTTCATGTGACGTGAAATAAATTAAACAACCATCACATAAGTGGATTGCATGCTCTGACGTCGTCATTTGTTTTGATACTAATCGCGATAGACTTTTTATGTAACAATAATGGCCCTTAGTACCGTGATTTAAATACAACAAGTTTAAATGGATAGTTTTCCTACTTTTCGTTAAGTGTAACGGACCAATAACTTTATTTTGCTTGCTTTTCGAATCGTACTCCAAGCCAAAAACATTAATGCTTAGATCATTCATTTTCTCGAATTTATGAATATCGTTTATTTTTATTGGGAAGGAAAGATTTTCAAATTTCAACTTATTTCTGTGCAATTTGTACGACGAGACCCTGTTAGAGTTGTTATTTGGCTCATATAAACCTGACAGTATAGCCCAACGGAAGCATTCATGGTCTTTGTTTTTAACGTTGATAACTGCTTTTTTGTATTTTATATCCAATGGTAAGTTTATGTAAGATGAACCACGCAAAGGATTGAATTTATTGATATTCATGTCTAAATATTTTATTTTAACTAAACTCCATCCGCTGTCTTTTTTTTCAAAATTGGTTACTTTGTTAACAATTTCAGTTACAAGTGATGCATAAATACCATCTGTGGCGTCCCCCTTGCAAACGACGTAATTTAACGATTGAAAGTCAAAAATATTATTAAGTTGCTTAGTTTGTTGTGTAAAATCTGCATTAAGAATGAAATTTACTTTTACGACAGTTTGTTCTGCTATGGATCGTTCTAGTAATTTAAACACTTTTCCCTTGATATTATGCAAAAATAATTCTGGTGTTTCAAATGCATTGGTAGAAACGGAATCAGGTAAAATTCTGTAAGTAACTATTCTATTCCCGAACGCGCTTTCAATTAACTGAACGTTTGTAAATTCCTTGTCAGAACTTATCACGTTGTTTTTATGAGTATTACTTTTCAAGTGGTTGGAATAATATTTTCTAGATACTGACACGTGACACACAGGACATTCAATTTTGTGATTACTTTCTGTACTCACGTTTTGGTGTCCAACTGATACTGTTGATGTTGCCACAGCAGCGTAGCTAGTTGAATTGTTCATAGGTTTTTTTTTCTTTGTTGGTGGTTCGGCAGTCACAGTTGACATTGCTGTTCTTTTTTTATTTACACCTCCTCGGCCAACTTGTAAAGATCTGCAAAAATAAAACAATTATTAATATTACAAATTATTGACAATTATAAAATAAACGAAAACACCTAAAAGTTTAATACTAACTCATTTCTCGTCTACAATTTAAGCAATACGCTTGCATTGGCAGTACACCATCAATTTCATCGGATGTGTCTGATTTATGAGTGTGTATGATGTGTCCACTGCATGGCGTGAAATATGGCATAATCTCCGTATCCTCTAACCACGAAACTGGTAAAACCTTCCTTATGTACCACATCCTTATTTGATGATGGAATTTGGACAAGATCAAAGATTTGTCTAGGCTTGTAATTTCACTTTGAGATAGATCCAAATTGAAATACATCTTAAAAAGTACTACTCCTACGTCGAGAGAACAGTAACAAATGATTTGAAGCAACTGGCATTCGGTTTAAATACCTTAAAATCCACCCCTACCAGCTACAACTAGCAAAAAACGAGTTGAAACATGTTTCGGTAAGATGGGTACCCATTACAATGACACAATATAACAAAGGTATTAAAGGTAACCTATTAGCATCAAATGAGTTGAAGCATGATTCAGTAGGATGGATATCTATGACAATAGCACAATTATAACAAAAGAAAATTATAACAAAAGTAAGTAACCTACGTTTTAAAATATTCTTGTTCCACTTTTTCGCAGAGTTCGTATAGCCTTTGGTCTTCAGTAAGCTGGTCAAGTTGGTGGTCGAAGAAGTTGCAGCTCAGTCCGTCCATTATTATGTCTTCGTTAGAATGTGTTTTTTTAAAGCGGGCTATGGTCTATTTATACTATGAACATCGGCGCTTGGAACTTGTGTTACTTATCTAATATGAAAGACAATGACTCTTTGTCGGAAAAAAATAACTACAAAGGAAGCTTAGAATACAAAAGGTGTTCGCTATACAAAGAAAAATGTTCAGTACGAGTTATAAAACAAAGTAAACAAACAAAACGCACACAATGGAGTAAAAAAAGATAAAAGGAACAAATTAAGATCTTAAAACTACTTTACACTTATTTTGTATTGTCTATAACGTAATTTACACAATCACTTTTGTCCGCTAACTGTTTGGTGATTTGGTAAATCACATCCCTCGTAGATTCGACGTGAGCGTCCTCTTCGGAGTGAGCGTAGTATTTAACACGCACTTCCGCATGCTTCCAATGCTCCGTTGGCGGAATATTTTTTATTTTCCGCGCATCATACACCTCAATTTTTATGAGATGTGAGGCGTATGATGCATCGTCTTTATTGGACTTTATAAAAGCCACGCCTTCCGCAGTGGCTTGGCTGACGCTCGACGACTTTACTGCAACTTTCCTTTTCTTCCGTTTTTCAAAGAAGCCATCTATGCTGTTATTAGGCCTCTTGTTAGTGTTAGCAATAGCTTTTTTGACTTTATAGGCCAACGTTCCTTCTTCATCACTTGCTTCGTCGTCGGGATAGTAATAATTTTTAAATGTGTTTTCCTGTAACAATATAAAAACATTCTTCAAAAGGTCCTTCAAAGTAGATTTACATGGTAAACACAAAAATAGATGAAGGTTATGTTACAATCAATCAAAATCTGAAATAAGTGGGCACACATAAAATTATGACTACATACTTACATCCATTTCAGCAACGAAACACTGCTTTCAGCAACCTTGCACGAAACTTTTTACACTTCACAACTCACGACTCTCTTACTCGAAGACCTTGCTCGGAGAATTTTTAGGGGCGCAATGAAGTCGAGATGTGATGGCGCGCTTTTATACCCAGCACGATCCCTACCAGTTGGGGCACGTATTTTTTTGAAAGAAGGGCTTCGCTTAGTGAACAGGTATAAACTCGTATTCTCCAGACGCGGGTTGTTGAATAACAAAAGACAGCGGCGGTTCTTTTGATACAAAGACAACAATAAAGCAATTATACAATGCCGCCCGCGTTCTTGAGGTCCTTTATGCGTAGTGCAATTTAACAAGTTTAAACCAGTATCTTCAAAGCCATACACTCGAAAAAACATAACGCTCCTCTTATTGACGACAGCCAGGTAAATAAAAGGTTCGCCTAGTGAACACGTTCAAACTAGCTGTTTTTTCAAAAAGCTCTCTTTGCATAGTGTATTGATGTTAAGTAATTGAAGAATAAAAGATCGTGGTGCGTTTGATACAAAGAAAACAATAAAGCTACTGAAACCGTTTACTGTATTATGTAAACTCTCTATCTATATGTATATTCACAATATAAACTTTAGCTATATAATATGTTCACAAAATGTAGGATAGTACCTACTGTGTAAGCGAAACACAAGGCTGCGTTCTTAATATCCTTTGTACATAGTGCAATCCTACAAGTTTTGACTAGTATTTAAATAATCGAATTGCGTAACAAACACGTTAAAACTAGTATTTCTAAGGAGTACTTAATAAGATTAGAAGTGAAAAGCAATAAAGCAACAAAATTCTTGTTTTTAACTGAAATCATTTACTATTTAGCGTAACAATATTCTCCAAAACGTAGGTTAGGTTAGGTTAGATTTATGATAGTCCTGAAAGTTATGGCTTCAGAATAAAATAAGTAGTTTGCAAAATAAGAATTTGTCAAAAGGTATGTCTACGAAACATCGAGTTGCGAATCAAAAGTACAAACCAAGTACCATATAGCGTGACAATATTCTCCAAAACGGTAGGTTAGGTTAGATTTAAGATAGTCCTCAAAGTTAGGGCTTACGAATGTCTCCAAAACGTAGGTTAGGTTAGGAGGTTAGGTTTGAATTTCTCCAAAATGTAGGTTAGGTTAGGTTAGATTTATGATAGTCCTAAAAGTTATGAGTTACGAATAAAAGTGTACTGCGAATAATGCGATAGGATATTTATGTGCTGATAGAATAATGAATAGAAAGTGGAGTTACGAAAACACATGGTATTATTTGTACGGAGCGTGGCGGGCGATCAGGTAGCCAGGAAAAAAAAAAAAGGTCGGCACCGAACTCCCAAGTGGGCGCAGGTAAAAAGCTGAACCCAACAAAGGGTGGGTCCATAACAAAGGAAAGGGTCTCTCTCCTTTTATGAGTATGTGATTAGGTGTTGCTATTATGTTGCAATGGAAGTACATATATACCAGAAAGAGTGGGCGGAGCGTGATGAGACCCCGTCCAATCGCTTTAAATGGGGTGTTGACCTTTTTTTTTTTTTTTTTTTTTTTTTTTTTTTTTTTTTTTTTTTTTTTTTTTTTTTTTTTAGAAATCGTTGCCCCCCAAACCGCCATTTTGAGCGACAAAAAAGTGATCCAGAACCGGCGAATCCCTACTACTAGCTACACTAAGCTAGTTTTAATACAGCTGAAGTCCCACCCAAGGGAACCCTAATATCTCCAAAATTTTCCTAGCAAATCTTTGAACGGAACTTTGCTTTATAGGGACTTTTTCTCAGTACAGTTGAGTCCGTACAAGATAGAGTTTGGTCACGTTTGCGAAGACCCCAACACCTGGGAGCAGCGCTACGAGAAGAAAGACTTTAAGAACCACAGGGACATGGGCAAAGTAAAGAGGACTTTAATTCTCATATTGACATAATAGGGGGACGAGTTAAACGTTCGCAGGCATTATTTGCGCCAAAAGGGAACTTAAAATAAGCAATTATTGAAAAGTCTGACTAATTCGGAGCAGAAATATCAAAACGGAAGATCTCAAAATAACTTTATCAAGAGAACAAGAGCTTGCGTAAATCTTTTTGAACTCTTCGTTCGTGATGTTTCTTCTGCTGCTAGTTATACACTAACAGGTGACAAAACGTTTTTGGAAATGAAACGGCTATCGTTAAAATGGAATAAAAGATGTAATCAAGTTAAACCTAGATGCTAGGCTGTATACTTGGAAATAGAGTCAGATATCAAAATTAAGGATCTTATGGTCAGAGTGTGGTGTTGAAGGCTTACCACCTGATAAATCTTTCTGACAAGTCAGATCAAGGCTCGACCACGTCAGGCATCAGATAATATCTTCTGTAAACTCCAACGTTTGATCTCGGATTTAATTTTTGAATGTAGCTGTATCAAACATATACTTGCAAAAAGTTTCGTAAATTATGGGCACGCTTTGATATCTATCCTAGCAGCAGCAACTAATATGATCTAAATATAATGGCTTAACTCGTTCCCCTGTCTTACTTCTCTGTCTGTCTGTAACCTCTTCATCTACGTTATTTGCTTCGCATCTTTTACTTCTGCCTTCTCTAACCTCTCTTGTATTCTCTTTCTGTCTCGCTTCGCTTGCTTGGCTGAAGGTATAGGCACCTGCCGACTCATGAAGACTACGATCAGGGACACCGGCAGGGCAGCGATCGCCACTTCACTGAGCGGCATGAGCGGTCCCGGCCTACTGATGGACTGTTCTCTGCTAAAGTATGCTTTGCCTAATAATAATCTTAAATTCAATGTTTAACTTATTTCAGTAATAGGAAGGCAAGAAGTTGTTCGTTTAATCATAGTTTGTGATAACCAAGTTTAAATGCAATCTAAAAAGCTCGATGTGGCCGCCTAACAAATAATTTATAGATATTATCATCACTGTCTTAACTTTTCTGTTTCTTTTAACTAATTCTAAATTCTAATCCAACTAAAACTTGCCCTAACCATAATATTACTGATTTAAATGTACTTTTCCAAAATGCAGGTGCGGTGGGGTGACAAACAAGGCGGATATGGGGAGCATTATTGGGACTTGAACCACGCTGGACATGCCGGAGACCATGGCAACGATGAGTATGACAGGCATTCTGATGACGGTTCCTACAATCATGACTTAGACCACGCTTATGACGTTGAAGAGGATCAAGATGGTCGTAACGATCATGACGCCTATGACGAGCCCAGTGAACAAGCACCTACTTACGGGACTGAAGAATACGACCCAGAAAAGGCAACAAAGTATGATGAAAATGGTAGGGCAAAAAGAGCTCAACCGAGGATTAAAACTGAAAGAAAACTTATTAGAGAGGAAGAGACATACGAAGAAGAACCGCAAGTAAAACCTCAGAAAATTCACCGTAAAATCAAAGAACGCTTGCAAACAGCTTCTACCCAACAAGTTGAGAAAGTGGCAGACGACACTACCGACCCAGATCTACAGCCGCCTAAACGAAAACGTCATCAAAGACGACCACAGCATCCTCAAGAAAGCGACAACGAGTCTGAAAAACAAAAAAATCAGGACGCTCAACCTAAAGAGGAATCCAATGCCCAAGAACAACAACAACAACTTCCACAACTACAACAATACCCACAACAACAACAACAACAACAACAACAACAACAACAACAACAACAACAACAACAACAACAATATTATAAACAAAGACAGCCAGAAAATCAATTCGTTCCCTATGAACAGGGTGCAGGTGTAAGACAACACCATCGACCAGATATCAGCGCCGCCGCTTCAGTCCCACGACTATTCTTAGAACCCACAACTGGTCACGTAGTGGACAGAGCCACAGGACAAGCATATGTATTACAACCCATTGCTATTAATAATTACAATTAGATTCATAAGTTAAGGTTAGATTCGTTAGGTATTTATTTTCTTAATAAAACTATATTTAAAATGTATCGTTTTTATGCTACAATTATTCATAATATTATGGTAGAACAAGAAAATCAGAATCGTTAACACCGCCATACAGTACCTATCAGGAAATGATAAACGTGAGGAAATTCAAATGAAAGAGGTATTTGCATATTTCAGACACAGTGCTTCACAGTGCAGTTATAGACCCACTGGTTTCTCGCTAGATGGTAATTATCTAAGGTCTGTGTTTCACTCTCCGTAAAGGTGAAATAGGGTTCTCTGGCAATGCACTTGGCATTATACAAGCGGGTTTCTTGAAACGATTTCTCTTAATTGAAGCCCAGAACTGGAAGTGGTTTATATTACGCGGTTGAGCTAATGGCGAATTTATGTCCTGTTAGCTAGCAGGTATATTTGAACTTCCTAGGTTCAGACTATAACGAGTATACACGGATACAGTTTATTGAAAGACGTTCCCTTTTAAGCATATAAAGTTACAATAAAATACAAAAAAAAATTGAATCGCTCTCTTTTGACGCCACAAGGCAACCGAGGGGAGTGGGTGAATAGTGTTTTGGTCTATACGCCCCAATGCAACCAAGAGCGGTTAGTTCGGATACGGAACCAGGAGTACAAAATGGTTAAACTAAAACTAGATTTTCAGACGAATCTTTAGAAAGACATCTACAGAAAACCATTTAAAAATAAGGAATTTTCGATTCAAAACAATAACGCAGCTGTTTTGCACGCGGATATTGGATCTAACACTTTTTTCGCAGAGTAGCAAGGCTATTAGTTTCGGGTTGTTAAAAATAATGATAGTTTACAACATCAATTGAGGCTTTAATGCGACAAAATCATTGAATCTTTACCGTGAATTTTTGACCCGTTAAAGTTAAAGCTCCTATTGATGTTATAATTGAATGAAAGTTGCGAAAGTTTAAACAATTTACAGTGATCGTTGTTTAAAACCGTAGGTCATCTACGTACCTAACCTTTTCCCACGTTTCATTCGTAGTGTCCCTTCTGCCCTGACAAGTTTAAGGACGAAAGGGTGACAAATCTTCATTTGTTTATCTGTAATTTTAACTATCCCAACAATGTACCAACCCAAGACCCCAACTGCCATACGGGCAAGATATCTCCGCTCAAATCAGCAACCGTTATTCACAAAAAGTATCTTAGATAACGATGTATCAAATTTAATTGCAAAGAGCTTATGTAAATCTAGATAATACATGTACTGGACAACGGTACATAGGTATATATAAAGATACATAAGAAGTGAAAGGAGGATTCGTTGCGTAATTTTATAAAGCGATTTCCACAAAATTTTATGGTTTGCTTACGCTAAGTTCGTATTGCTGATGACTATCGACAATTTCCTTATTATCTACAGTACTTGTACGACCATCGTCTTATTCATTGACATTGAATTAGGAATACGATCCGTTGTTACTTAAAAGGTGACACGTTTTTTTTATCATTGTTGTCTAGATCAACTGGTATTTAGTTAGCGCTGACGCTGGTATCTAGGAACGTCAGAATGTATGCGATTGACGTACTATTATTTCTTCTGCGGTTTGACTTTGATGATCAACATGTTTTCAAGTACATAAATGTAATCGTTTCTATTAGCGTTGACGCTAATAGAATGCTACTTTGTCTTAAACACACTAAACACATGCTGTCAATTTCATTCAAACTGGAAAAACGAATCCGAAATCAAAAGCAAGTGTGACATGATCTGAGGTGCGATTTTTGAATCTCTCCGGGTGACATAGAGATTCGGCCATTTTGATGAGCTTTAGTAATCTGGTGAGATTCAAAAATTTTACCTCTGGTAATTGTTATGGTCAGATCCGAATCGTGTGGGGCGAAAGCTTCATCTGATAAGTCTTTCGGACAAGACAGATCAAGGCCCGACCACATCAGGCATCAGATAATGTCATCTGTAAACCCCAAATTTCGATCTCGGATTTCATATCGGAGTAGGTATAACTAAGTGATTGTTCTCAGTCAGTTGCGAATACATTTGTGTTTTTTGCGCACGCACAAGTTTGAAAGTATAATTATTATCGTGTTGCTTCCAATTCTGTGGGGAGATGATAAATGTAACGGACTGTAGTTCCAAAAGTAAATAAGCCGTTGTAAATACTTTGCTTTTAGCTCAGCACTTTCACCGGATGCCTTCACGTTGCTAGGTACAGTGAGCAAAGAAAGTGGTCTTCCAATTTTAGATTCGATTGCGTATTCAAAGTGTCAGACCACTTTCTTTGCAGACTGTACAGAAAGCTTAGCGAAGCACGAGCACAGCTAACAAATAAAACAAACTGCAGATAAAGTTATCCTCTTTTTAAAAATCCTGATTTAAAAGATAAAACTGGACTCACGCACCGAGGGTTCCGTAACCACAACTAAGTAGTAAATATTTATTTATCAACAGGTAAATGAACCGAACTGAACTGATCCTATAGAGGTTAAATTTCCTCCTTAAACACTAAAAACATGCTTTTGATTAGGTTGTAAAAACTAACTGTGCTTTTAAATTGAAATGCAAATGTTATACAAATACCTGTACAGCATCTTCGATCATTCAAAGGGGAGATGACAAAAGAACCCAGTGGACTCCAGAATTTGTGGTTCGTTCTATAAATAAGTACCTGCGGCACGCGACGGAACAAAAACTATTAAAAAGGGGAGATGCTGTATTGTGTTTAATATTTTCATCGAGTTATTGAGATTAAGCGTGAATGTGTAAGTTTGTTTGTATATTTAAATAATTCTGACCAGAGGTGAGTATTTTTGGGTATTAAATTTCTGGACCAACTGGTACGGAATAAATGCTTTCCTTTGAAGTACTATCCTAATGCATTCTAAAAGCAATAGCGGGCAGATTCGATTGTCCAATCCTGGCATGTTGGGTTGGACAGATTAAGGGTGTAGCCCAATTTGTATGATAAAAATAAAAACCTTTGTTTAATTATAAGTCTTACTAATTTAGATTTAAGTCAATTATTACTAACACTACGGATCATGGGTCTGAAATAAAGAACTTATTATTATTAATGAGCCTCGTTGGTATCGCATTTACTACAATAAGGTAAGTAATGTAACTAATTTATTTATTAGGTATACTTAATCAATATTTTAACATAAAATTAAATTATACCACTTTCGATTGTTGGCATCCGACTGTCCAATTGTGTGCCTCAAAAAGCGCTCTCCATACAAACGGTGCTGACGTTTCCCACTAATATAAAAAAAAAACAAAGTCTCAAATCTAGTTCTAGCCAGTTAGGATATTAAAAAAACTTCATGGCTTAAGCTTAAGGTTTAGAGGGTTGAAAACGTTACCACCGTTTGTATGAAGAGCGCTGCAATGGGCACACAGTAGTCTTGAACCCAAAGAGTCAGATTAAGCTAATTAATCACGTTATTAAGCACACGGCTGTCTGGGGGCGGCAGTGCCCCCGCCAAGTCGAGCAAAAAAAGCGGCACGGCTGTACCATCTTTTTCTCGAAGCAGTTGAGCCCATTTTCGACCCCTTATAGCTTCGTTGGGAATTAAACTAGAATTTTATTTTCTTAAAATACTGTTCAGACAAAGCTGAAGTTACTAGCTTTTTAATTGGAAAACGAGCATTTGGGTTAAATATCTAATGGAAGAGTTATTAGCGCTGTTCATGATAACCGTGACCCTCGTTGGAATCGCTGATCCCCCAAACTTTTTGTGGTCCTAACATGATGAGCCAAGTTCAGTTTATCTGAGTTTATCTCTATATGCGTCACTTTCTTATGACACTAGTTAGACAGAGACGCATGAAGAGATATATTAAGCCTAGGCCGGTCATATTAGGGCCACTGCTGAGCATAGAACCCCTACGTCTATTAACGCTTGCACTGTTGTGTTCCGGCGTGGAGAGCAAGACAGCCGGTTTAATTACTGGCACAAGAGGTATTCCATCTTAGCCTTCTGGGTTAGCAACGCATCTACACTCTCTTTGTTGTTACAGGTGTCTATAGGCGCTCGTGATCACTTACCATCAGGTTACCCACTTGCTTGTTTTCCTCTTATTTCATAAAAAAACCCTTGCTACAAGACACACGGTCACTGTAAGCATCTTAAAGTTAAATTAAAGCTTAGAAAAACCATACTTTATCTACGTTCTTATAAATACCTTGAATGGTAGTAATAAAATAGAAGATCAATTTAAGTTTACAGTAAACTCATGTTACGTATACAACGATTATTATTATAAGGGTAAAAATGTAATAATGAACGTTATTGATATTCGCAACAGCCGTCCGTTGGTAGTTCCCACAACCAAATCCTTGCGAAGTCGCCGTGCTCACGTTCCGCAAGTCGCAATGACCACGGGGTCACCCTTTCCTAGAAACCTGTTTGACCAGTTTGAACGTGGGAACCATTGTCCACTGTTGGGCGCGGAGGACGAGACCCCAAGGGTTGATGGCGCACTTGTTGCGAAGGGGAATTGAATGTGAACACAATGGTGACAGTGTCCTGTGCATCCTGTCCCCAGGTTGAGATGTACGGACACGACGGATGAAAAGTATGTTTAATCTACACTAATATAATAAAAATATAAACTTTGTTTGGTTTGTTTGTATAAAAACCTTTCATCAATGGAAAGCTACAGTATCCCTGACGGACATAGGCTACTAATTCTAAGCGAATGAAGTCGCGGGTGTCCTCTAGTTGGATTATAAAAGTAGAATTGTAATGATAGGTATTAACAATGACGATAAAACTAATTCTATTGATAGAGGCACGGTAGAGCGAAACAGTAAAAGTTAATTTACTCCATACTAGGTGACGTTTTTGTTCCATGGGTACCTACATAAATTGCAGAACGGAAAAAGGGTGAACTTTATGTCATTACAGAAAGTAAACTTAAAATAAAGTTGTAATCATTCAAAATTACAAACATTAAAAAAATACGATTGACTTGAACTTCCTGCCAGCGGAAATCTCAAATGTCGGGATATGTCCCTTACGACATTTGAGATTTCCATTGTCGATTTGTTTACAATACCTATGCAGTTTCATTATCTATATAACAGTTATTATTAAAATTGTAATTTTAATTCTATTTGACGTCTATAACAGAAATATTTGCATGCCTTGACTCGTTGAAACATTATTTCAAGCAATAAATATACATACTTACTTACTTACTTATTACACCAATTAAACTATCGCCAGCTTGAATGTTTCCCAATGTATACGGCTGTGTGTCCCCTCGCAAAAGACGTATGCAAAATAAAGGGTCATTCCTTACTGTCCTTTCTCACGCGGAAGCGGTCAAACCTGTTCCTGGACGGACCCTTTCGGAATCAACAGGACAATGGTGTCTTTCGACTCTTCCTGGTCCTTTGTCCAAACAAGTCTGACCAGTTTTGAGGTCATGAGAAATTTCTTAGTTTTAATTGACGGTTTTTTGCTAATAAATTGCAGAATGTTGAATTGGTCTGCGTGTGTGGTTATTTTATGTAGCGTTCCTATCTATATATATAAAATTCAAAGTCCTGACTGACTGACTGACTGATATATCAGCGCACAGCCCAAACCGCTGGACCTAGAGACTTGAAATTTTGCACATAGATACCTTATATAGTGTAGGCATCCACTAAGAAAGGATTTTTGGAAATTCCACCCCTACGGGGGTAAATTAGGGGATGAAAGTTTGTACTAAAGTCCGTCAGTTTTGAAGTTAGGATCTTGAAATTTTGTTGTTAGGCTTACGTAAAAAAAATAATTTATACTACATTTTCACAGCAAAAATCACTACATTTTATTATTTAGGCTTATAACGCAACGAGTATATCGGGTGTTATTGGAATTACAACCCTTAGGGGGGAAAAGGGGGATGAAATTTTGTATTTGAGTTGTTCATTAACAATTTTTTGTATTGAAGTAAAAATAACGTACGTGTAATTACTAAGCCTCTATTGCCACCCGTCTATCCGTCTGTCTGTCTGTCTGCCACGCGCAAACATGTCCTGACTGATTTGCGATCATCGTCCAACCGAAACTATTGAATCAAGAAAGGTGAAATTTGGAAAATAGGTTTATTTTATAACGTAGGCATCCGCTAAGAAACCATTTTTGGTATTTTTTACCTTTAGGGAGAAAACGGGGGGTGGGGGTTGAACTTTGTATGAAAGTCTTTGTTGATTGAAGTTATAAACATGAAAATTTGAATTAGAACTACTGATCATAAATAGCTTATAAGTATTATAACGCATTTTAGGATTTTTGCATTTTTACATTTAAAGGGGGAGAAGCGGGGGTGAAAGTTTGTAAGGACGTATTGATTTTTTTTAATAAGAGCTTGTAATTTTGAAATACAGCTACTTATCATAAAAAAATAATGACGCGTCACAGGGTTTTTGGATTTTCAAATTTGTAGGGGGAAGCGGGGAGTAAAAGTTTGTATGGATGGATCGGGTTTTTAATAGGAACTTGAAATTTTGAATTTTAGATACTTATCATAAATAAATAATTATGTGTTTCAGGGTTTTATGACTATCGAATTTTAGAGGTGGGAAACGGGGGTGAAACTTTGTATGGAGGGGAGGTATCGGTTTATTCAAAAAGAAGAACTTCAAAATGATTGTTTGTTTTAGAGTATTTCGATTTTTACATTAGAAGGGGGCAAAACGGGCGGTGAAATTATGAGAGGGAGTGGGAGCAAGTTTTTTGATTCTAAAAAAAAGACATTTGTTTTCTGTAGGCCACGCGGGCGAAGCCGCGGGCAGGAGATAGTTATAAATAAATAATAAGATTTTTCAGAGATTTTAGATTTTTAATTTGAAGGGGTAACAGGGGGAGGGGGGAGTTTGTATGGAGGTATCGGCGTTTTTTAAAGGTAGAAACTTGAAAATTAGAACTATTGAGCATAAATGAATACCGTATTTAAGGGTATTTGGATGTTCACAATTAAAACGAGAGAAACGGGGTTAAAACTTTGTATGAAGGTATGGAGACTTTTTCGAAGATATAGACTTGGAAGACTTTAAGGGATAACAGTTAATGTTACAAAAACGAAAGTAATGGTGTAAGAGAAGAATAAAGAGGTTTCTGAATGTGTAATAAAGATTGGTAATGAAAGAGTTGAACAAGTGAAAGAATTTGTGTACTAGGTAGTATGTTTACTAGGGATGGAAAGCACGATGAAGACATTGAAAGGAGAGTGAATGCGGGAAATTGGGAGCTCTGCGTGCTTTTGTGAGCAGCCAGAATGTCGCATCCAGCAACGTGAACAGCCAAACGTGCCTTTTACGACGTTCGGCTGTTCACGATGCTGTGTTAACTTCCACGTTGATGTATGGAAGTGAAAGCTGGGTTTGCGAGAAGAAGCATAGGAGTATAATAAATGCCGTAGAGATGCGTTCTCTGCGTAGTATGAGTGGGATCAAGCTGACTGAGAGAATGAGAAATAGTGTTATAAGAGAGAGGTGAGGTCTGAAAGAAGATGTAGTGACTAGAATAGAAAAACGAATGTAACGTTGGTTTGGGCATGTTGAACGAATGGATGAAAGACAATTATGTTAGCAAATTTATGAAGGTGATGTGACTGGGCGAGTTGGTCGAGGGCGGCCTCGACGTACTTTTGTCAACCAAATTTGTGATGTCCTGAAAACAAGTCAAACCAGACGTACACGGAACCGCCGAGCATGCCAAGACCAGGGCAAATGACGTTCTGTGGTCTCTGCCTACCCCAAATGGAAACAGGCGTGAGCTTATAATAATAATAAAAATAAACTTAAAAATTAGAATTGCAGCTGCTCATCAAAAATAAATAACGATGTTTCGGGGTTTTCGGATTTAGATGTCATTTGTTTTCTATAGGCCACGCGGGCGAAGCCGCGGGCAGAAGCTAGTACATGATAATCGAGCATCGTTTTACCTACCATTCGTTAAATTTTGACGGACTTCCTTTAAAATAATGTGTCAAAATTTTAGTGTTGGTTTAAATATAGGAACCGGCTATTATTAGGTGTGACAAGTAATATAATAGTTTAAAGAATAAGCTGCTGAGGTTCTTGCGGCGCTTCTTCTCAGCAAAATCTTCCATTTTCCGAAGCGCTGGTAGAATCAGACAAATATGTAGGTACTTAAAAGAGCCTACGCGGCCTTATTATTATTTTTTTAATTTTAATTTTAATTTGTAAATAAAAGTATATTTGTGGCCGATTCCTGTATAAAAAAAAGGATCAGGGGACTATATCGACGGGTAGCTTATTATTATGGGTAATGCCAAAAAATGGGATGTAACGTCATTTAAGTCTTTCGAATTAACAAATAGGTAGACAAGTTATTACCTAATGGTATAGAACGCCGCTTTTTCTAAAAAAATGTTTTAATTTTTTCAATTGCATTAAAATCTGCAATGGAATTTAAGACAAAAAGATAGGGTCTACAGATGCCATGTTACGGTCAGATCAGTGGCCCGTTTCACTAAGCTACAAGTTACAATTTTACAAGTCTAAACCGACAACATTGGTCAATAATGACCAATGGCAATGGGCATAATGACCAATGTTGCCGGTTTAGACTTGTAAAATTGTAACTTGTAGCTTCGTGAAACGGGCCACAGGAGCAATATCGTGGCTCGTCACCTGATAAATCTCCCGGACAAGACAGATCAAGTTCCGACCTCTTTAGACACCAGGGGGCTAGTACGCTAACTTTTATCGATGACATAAAGCATTTATCCCATTCTAACCAGTATGCGTGTGCTAGAGGGACCAAAGTGTTTATGCGATAAACGCTAGCGTGCTACTATACTTAGCTGATAATACGTCATTTGTAAACCCCAACTTTTGATCTTCAATTTCATTTCTAAGTATAGTCACCTGCAAAATAGGTCAAATAATTTTATTTTCGATCCATTGTAACATTTTAGAACCTATACTATGGAGGTGTTGGTTTCTCATTAATTAAAACGGTCCAACTAATATAATATAACTCCATTATTAGTATTACTTAGTACTGATTACTTGCTAAGAATTCAATTTTGTTCACAACAACCACTAGGTTTTATTACAGGTCATTGACATCTTCAACGTCTAGCATTATTACCTTTTGGACACTAAATGCAGTTTTCCGAAGGGCTTCACTTTCAAGTAAAGGGGCTTGATATAGGTGTATGTACCGTCAGCATTAGAAGTAGATAAGCACTTAAGAACCTTGTCGTAGTATCGTATGAAATGAGCGTTGCTCAAATTTGTCACATCTCTGACAGCGACAAGGTACTAAAATGTTCAGTAAATTCTGAGGCTGCCCGTACCTATAGGTCTGGACTTCTACTTGCCACTAGTGAAGTGAAATTAACCGTAACTAGAATAAAGTATCATCAAACCGCGATTGGAATATAATAGGAGAGTAACGTCAGCCCACTGTCATTTCACACATAATATAGGAATTAAGCTTGGCGCAAGTATGAAATGACAGTGTGCTGACGTTATTCTCCAATTATATTCTAATCGCGGTTTGATAATAATCGCTCTCACTTCTCCTTGTAAAATGAACTATGTCGTTGGATTAAAGGTATATAATACCGAGCTATAAAAGTTAAAAAATGTTACGTCTAGGGTTGCCGCTAGCCGCAAACGCCTGTGGTTTATCTTTGTTAATTTTCTTCTCTTTATATCTCCTTTGTTTTTTGTGTGTGAAACAATAAAAAGAATTTGTAATTTGTTGTTGTTGATGTCATGCCGCATTGATTCTTTTACATTTTCAAATGAGATCTAAAATAAAAATAAATACAACTTTGCTGGTAAAAAATCATTAAAACAGTTTGTCACTTATAAAATGACCCGAGTTATTAAAAACCCTCTGTGCAACCATTTCACAGTAATTGTCATAATGAGATCCCAAACAATTTATGATCAAGTTTATTGCGAAAGGGTTTCGTAAAGATTTTTTTAAGTCTCATACTCTGGTCAATGTTATACTATTTCTATGGTTAGACTACTAAGAGATACTAAATAAGGGAGACATAAGGCGATTGTCTTATCTGTGGGTCACCGCGTTCACAATAGAAAATAGAAACGCCTTCTGACAATCAACCGTAAAAACGAACGCAACGAATAGGGCGGGGAAAAGCAAACCCTTTCGCTACCTGTGTACTCGTCATTCGAGTACAATAGAATATGCAAAGTACGACATGACTTATAGAGCATCTTTATTTTGATGTCAGTATAGCACAAGTCTTTCTAGTGAGTAGGTATACCTGTATGTATAAAATTCTAGTTGTTAAGAAAAGTGATAAGGTTTAAGAACAGCAAAAAAAAAACTTCTGGTGATGTTTTTTAATAAATAAAACTGAACAAGGATACATTTAATTGAAGGTAAGTGGTTATATTTTTATTTCAAATGTTTATTGTGATTAAATAATTTTAATTTACTATAATAAATAAGCTACTAGACAATTTTTCACACCGATATCAATTTTTAAACTACAAACATTGAGTACCTATTTTGGGTCATTTTGTAAGTATTTCAAATGTAGATGTTTTGAAAATTGCAATGAATGACTAAAACACAAATTCTGATACATAGAGGTGTTGAGTAAATAATTCGATTAATAAAGAGGATAAGTTCACAATGAATATGGTAGTATGGTGGACACTTGCTTAGTTACAATATTTTTGTATTTTTAGGTAATTTTTTTCCTTTTTTTTTTGTTTATATATTTTGATTTATTCCGGTTCATTCATCCGGAGGCGAGCGAAGTCCTCAAACACGATGTTGTCTTCTTCCTCGTTGGTGTACAGAGAGTTTTCGTAGCGGTGTCTCTCAATACTTTGCATTTTCTTCATCGCATTGAAGCGTTGACGTTCAGCAGTGCCTGAGAAATTAATTAAAGCAATTGTCTTTACTTAGGTTATCCAAAACTTTGAAATTTAACAATTAAGTACCTTTAGGTACCTAATTTTTCCACCAGAGTTCAATACCAATATGCCAAAAAGCAATTAAGCGTCTAACTTCAAGCTTACATGAGTCTTATAGTCTTGAAAGATATGGGGAGCTATTGTAAGAATACCCGTTACCTTCAGCAGGGTGTAACAGTTTGAAAGGCACGTCAGTGACCAGCTCGCCACCAAGTGTTCCGCAGTTCAGCTTCACGCGTACAGAATATGACACCACGATACCAATAGCGTCAGTCGGACACTTGCCCTCAGATACCAGGGTCGAGCTCGCCAGGTTGACGTCATCTTCCTTCAAGTGGCCATCCAGAGCCACACCTAAAATCCAAAAAATGATGAAAAATCTCGAAGCATTGTATTGGGGGTCTTAGAAAACAGCTCAATCATTCTTATCCCATATAACTACACAGGTAAACCGAAGGTGTAGTAATGATTAAATATACTACAACATGAAATAAGATGAAAGAACTGGTCAAGTATGAGTTGGACTCACGTACCTATGGTTCCGCATCATTACATGGTTATATTTATGTTAAGTTGCGATAGAAAATGCGTTTTTTTTTGTTTCGAGATCTTTAGGGCAAGCCCGAGTGACATTTGACCGGTTTTATTATTTGTTATTCCTTTGAAACTGCATATGTGAGTTACGAGCTTGCATCTATTACGGTTTTGACAATACAACAACAACTAAAAACATTAAATATACACGTGTCACCTACGAGATCCTCTCGAAATTTTCAGGTTTTGTATATTATTTTATTACCTGAAAGTATGTCCGCCATAATAACACATGTTTTGTGAAATTTTCAATTGGCTGCCTACTATGGTTAAAAAAAAACAGAGCTTATTTTAAGATCGGACAGCTGGACGAACGGGCAGACGGACAGTGTAGATTTTGAGTTAGTAATAGGAATAGGGTTCCGTTGGAATATTTTCCTTACGAAACCTTCTTACGTACTGTTATGTTCTTATGTTGTTCGTTTGAAGATTGGACTTACCACGGATATCCTTGTTGGTACGCGCCAAAGGAACCAAGTAGAAGGTCTTAGACAGGCTCGCTCCAGGGGTGATAGGGCAACCCTCACGGCTCTCCAAAGAAGCGACATGGCGGCTGAACTGGGAGTTGATCATAGTTATCTCGACGTGCTGGACCACCATGCAGCGAATGTTGCGCACCGCTTTACGCGAGTTGTTGGACACAATTACATTGGCAGCTAGCTTCTCGCCATGGTAATAGATCTCCCTGTCCAGGGTAACTTCAAGATTGATCTTTCCGTTGCTGAAAGTAAAGCCCTTGCTCACAAGTGAGCTAGGAAGGCGACGCCCGCGAGTCGCTGGCGCATGCTGCAGCTGTGGAAGAAAAAACAGTAGTAATAAAAACTAGTTCAAAATTTCCCGAGCGTTTCAATTTTCTTAATACTTTACCTTCTTGATAGCAAGAGTCACTGAGCTTCTCTTGTGACTCTTCTGATCTTCACTCTCGGCCACGAAAGTTCTAACGCAATATTCTACTCCCATTGGCTTGCCCTGGTCCTCTTCGGAAGGTTGCAGAGTGATCTAAACGGAAATTGTTTTTTAATGCTTATAACTGGATTAAAACCTATTGGTATCTATAGAATTATTAAAGTTTTAAATTACCGAGCTAGGAGCCATATCAGGAAAGTTGAAAGTGAAAGGGTAGGCGTTGGGACCCAACTTCTTCAGAAGTTTTTCCTGAACAGCAGTCAGTTCCATCTTAGCGTTGATCATAGGCACTACTTGCTCCTGCCCAATGACCATTTCCTTGGAAAACTTCACTCCCATTACTTCATCTTCCTCCCTACCGTAGCGGTAGGTAGTCACGAGCTGAAGAACAAATATAACGTTAATAACGTTAACTTTTACCACTGCACTTTGTAACTCAAATACTTGATCACTTCACTTGTGTACCTGACTGTAGATCTTCCTTCCTTTCAGGTATTCGTTGTCAACGACCACCACTCCGTCGACGGGATCACAGTAATCCATATGATCAATGAAGTCCCGTTTACCCAGGTAAACCGTAACTTTTCCATTTGGGGTAGTTTTTTTAAACACTTTAACTGCGACCACCATTTTTAAGGATGCAAATTTGGATATAACGGACAAGGGACAAGTATAAGAAAGCTGCTCCTGGAGTAGAGCTGTTTACTCTGTGAGGAGTACACCAGAAATAATGGACAGCAGGCAATTTTACTTTTATATACAGGAACATGTGAGGTTTCTTGCAGAACAATCCAACATTATAATAGGATTTGGCCTGTAGGCGGGCAAATAGGATTAACATCTTATGACGCATACTCGAACAAAAATCGATTTGATGTCACACCACTATTTCGTTTCGTCAAACCGCGCAAAATGTCGTAGCAGCTTCATACGTCACACTGACGTTTTGTTTTGACACAAACCGAAACTAGGTTAGGTAGGCTCGAGCGATATTGGATTTGCTTTCGCATTGTCGCTCTTTTGGACTTTGTTTATGCTGATAAACAATGAAATTGGCCTATAAGAATCTTGTAAGGCTTACAGGCTAGTAGTCTGATAGTGTGTCTTATGGAAATATGTAACTAAGTGAGTTTTTAGGGCAAATTTCTTTGATTTTGTCGTAACAAGATGGTTGTTTGATGGTTTTGCATTTTACTTCAGCTACACGATCAGTATGCCGACGTTTCTGACGCCGGGCCGGCACGGATACAGCGTCCGGTTCTCCCGGACGCGGCCGGATGCCTTGGCGGTAGCGACCAGCCAATACTACGGCCTTGCGGGAGGAGGGACATTGTTTTTCCTGGAGCTAGCGCCCGATGGAGCTACGATATTGGAGCTACAGAAATTGGAGTGGAGCGATGGACTCTTTGACTTGGTAATTATCAATGAATTGTACTTGCTGTTTAATTTTCTAATTCAGATTCTTATTGTTATCTGTATTAACTCTAGTTTATTTTCTATGAAACTTATAGTGTCGTAATATGTATTAGTCGGACTTCTCTTCTGTACATAAGGTAGCCATATTCAACCCAAATAAATGTAACTGGGGCGCTGTCCAATTGGATTTTATCGAATAAGCTAAAAACTCACCTACTTTTACGAATTAGACTTAATTCTCAACACATTCAAGGATTTCTTAGGGATGCAACTTTTCAGCCATTATAAATATGATTGAATCATTGTTTATAACATAAATATAACTTGCTATTTTTATGAGGTTTGCAGAGTTGCAAGGCAATTTGTTCCAATTATAACAAAATGGACAGTGGCAAAGTAATGGTCTTAATCTATAAACCATTTTAATTGTTATTCATAACAGTTATGAATGTGTTATAATGGACCTCTGCAAAATAATGTCTATATTGTCCTAAAATCACCCAAACTTCTAAAAATCTTGGTGATTTTGGTAGCAATTTCTTGGGACTATAGCTTCAAATGAATATGAAATTTTGAGGCTCGGCCCTGGTATTAGAATTTAGTTAAGACAAACAACTTCTTTCAATCATGGACGGTTTATTTATACATGCTTTTATATGACTTCATATAATATAACTTCATATACAGTTTTACCAAAAATATATTGAGCATCGGCAGTATTCGTTTGCGCAGAGAAGCGCAGACCGGTTTCCGACAGTAGCCGAATGTGTGAATAATCCATATTGTACTTTATTTGCAAGGGCAACTGGCAGAGTATTGCTTGCTATGCATTCTTAGCTTTGTCCCGCTTACACTTTTCGTACACAGTGGCGCGGGTGTTGCTGCGAAATCGATAAACCAATAAAAGCGCAAGAGTTTAGCGCGCGTAAAATTCTACTTTATCATTGGTAGATCGAAATTTCTCACGCTACTAAAATTGGTACATCGTGGCACAATATATTTTTGGTAATACTGTAATTATTATGTGTGTGAAGTTGAAATCTTGCGATCAAACATCTATGAGACACAAATCAGTGTATCAACAGTAACTAATTTTGACTTGCTTTCTGTATTCGGATTTTTTCCAAATTTAATATGGGTATGTTCAAAGATCTGATAACAATCTACACTAATATAATAAAGAGGTAAACTTTGTTTGTTTGTTTGTTTGTTAGTTTGTTTGTATGTAGGGGGTAATCTCTGGAACTACTGAACCGATTTCAAAAATTCTTTCACAGATAGAAAGCTACACTATTCCTGACGGACATAGGCTACTAATTTTACGCGAACGAAGTCGCGGGCGTCCGCTATGGGATAATAAAGTGATGTCAAAACAAAAATTTGTGTTAATAAAGAAACTTAAAAAAAAACATTAAATGGGAATTTTGGTGAACTGATAATTATGACTGTGCTTTTAAACCATATATACTAAACAGATGCTTAATTACTCGACATCGTCAGCATGGAATTATAGCCTAACTCCGTCAGGGATAGTGTATTGACTGTTTAGTAGTTCCAGAGATTACCAAGAAAGAAAAAAAATGTTTACTAGTTTATAATATTAGTGTAGATAAGATGTAAAAAAGCAGCTTTGTGCCATTCGGATTCACACACTGAGGGTTCTACACCATTACACAATATATTTCTGTTATGTATTTAATTTACGAAAAAAAAAATCTTTCTTCAGTTTGACACAGTTTCTATTATTTAGTTTCATTTTCAATCATAAATAGACAGAATTTGTTGGTTTATTAAATAGTATATTATTTTGCGGTTCAACACTTTTGATCTAAGTGATGGACAAACAGATTGGAGATAGATCGATAAAATCTTTATTTAAATTATGCTTGAGAACAGTCTCTCTATATCAAGTATTGAAGGTCCCTTAATGCAGTGAAGGGCAAGTAAGACAAATAGGGGTTGAAAAGTATGTTAAGTGTATGTACAATACTTGTTGAAGTAAAATGATTTATTTTATTTTATACATTCAATTGCATTTTCAAAGGCAAATGCTTCACTTATAAATTTCCAAAAACTCCTTAACACTATAAAAACGATATTCTTGCAGCTATGATGTGATTTTTTTCTTGAATTCTAAAAACTGCAACACTTAACTCTGCTATGGGTCGAAACCAAAAACATTGTACTATTACTAAAATATTTAAAATCAGTTTCGTAACGGTTTTGTAACAATTTGTATCAGTTTAGTAACAAAATTGTTTTTAGACTGATGATAAATGATACAATAACTAACGGCGCAATGTTAATGGTTTTGATCAGGGTTGAAAAAAATCATGATTATTAAAAAAATCAAATTAATCGCATTAATTTATTTAATTTTTTTACTTTCTTGTCTTTTTTATTAATTTAATAGCCAGTTATTTATTTAAAGAAAACAACGCATTTAGGTTAATATTATTTAATGAAAAAATAACAAGGGAAGTCAAAACTTAAAAGAATAAAAAAGGAACATAATACCATTTTGGTTCCACCGCAGTTGCAGTTACTTTGCTTACTACTAAGTATTAATAAACTTAGAATATGTTTCTATTAGAAAGTTTAATTTTTTTTAAATTTAGTCCTTTCAAAAGGAAGACTAATTTGTTTCTTATTTTGCTGAGCACTAAATTGAGCGCCGAAAAAAATGTTTCGACCCCAGCGGAAGAAGCAACTGCATTTAGCAGTTGCTTGCCGATTTGCTTGCAGTAAAAATTTATTGATTTAAATCATGGATTAAAAAAAAACACTTGATTAAAATCGCGATTTAAATCATATCAACCCTGGTTTTGATTTTGACTCTTCTAAGACTTATGAGCCTATCTCATCATGGAAAGCCTACCTAGTACATAAGTACATATAAAGGTCGACCTGCTGACCTTGGAGTATATAAACAACTTCTTAGTGCCCAGCCTTAGCTCCGCGGTATTCAAATATCACAGGTCGTGTGCTGAAGCCCTGCTAGTGTACACGCGAACTTGCCCGCAGCTAATGGACTTATGTTATGTAGCTAGGACCTGTTTATTTATAGGCAATTGACTTAAAACCTTGTTGTTTACTTACGCTAAGAATGACGGTTTTATGTATAACTTAACTGTTTTACTAACTTCAAACTCAAACTCAAAATATTAATTTGTTTTCATTAAGAGACAATATGAGACACTGTAAAGGCACAGCAGAAAATATATTTTGAAAAAATAAAAATGAAAATGAAAAATTATTTATTTTCATTAAGTATTCGTACATAACAATATTAGTGGATGGCACCTCCTTTTAAGCTTGAAAAAGCCTGTGTCAGACGGCACCGCTCCTCCATTTTATGAAAACAACTGAAATGAAGTACACAATTTGTGAGTACACAATTTTGAAACTAAAGTTAAAATAAAATAGAACTAAAACTAAACTTTATTACATAAAGCTTTATACTACATTTCATACGGTGACTGAGCCATCCGGAGGGGGGGGGGGACCTACAGGGCGGCAACGGCTCTGCGATTCTCTTGTGATCGCCGGTTCCTAGGGGGACCGGTGATCACTTTCTGTCAGGATCCACATGCTCCTTTACCTCCCTCATTCATAAAAAAAGAACAAGAGCAGGTGGTGTAATACCATGGCAATAAAGTATTGATTTCGGGACCATGGCGCGCTACCGAAAGTCATAGCCTTGGATCAGCAGTGCGTTAGCTATGATATGCTCATTCGTCTATAAGCTTGAATATTTAGAATATTTTGCGGGTGGTAGGACTTTGTGCAAGGTCCATCTGGATCGCTACCACCATCTTGCTTGCTAATCCTGCCGTTAAGCAGCAGTGCTTGCACTGTTCTGTTCCGGCTGGAGAGCAAGATAGCCGGTGCAAATACTGGCGCAAGAGGTATTCCATCTTAGCCCTCTGGGTTACCAACGCATCTGCATCTGCAACGTCCTTGGTGTTGCGGATGTCTATGGGCTGTGGTGATCACAGATCATCAGGTGACCGACTTGCTCGTTTGCCTTCCTATGTTGTATGAATTTAAACATACATTTATACAACGTGTCCCTAGCCTATGTACAAAGAATGAACACCCCTAATCAGGCTATGCACAGTTGTTTTTTAATTAGATTTTTTTTTATGAAATAAGAGGGCAAACAAGCAAGTGGGTCACCTGATGGTAACTGTACACTACCGTCTATAGACACCCGCAACATCGAAGAGATTGCAGATGCGTTGCCAACCCAGAGGGCTAAGATGGAATACCTCTTGTGCCAGTAATTAGATGCAAAAAAATATGAAAATTTTCTAACAAATCTATGCTGTCCAGTATTAATTTTCGTGATCGAAATGAGAAAACTATAGAACTGTGTACAACGCGGTAGCAGAGTAGCTGACCATAGTCTATTTGGAAGACTATATTGGATAGCGCATGCTTACCCTGAATAAAACTGTCTGTGCCAATTGTCAAGTAAAGAGCTCTGCGTTTCTTACGTTTTAAATTAGCGTCATATTTTTAGTTCTGCTATCCGACGCCTGTGTCGCTGCTACTTAGAAAGCTTAGAAGCATTTTATTCACTTACGATAAGATTCAAAGTTGAACCAATGGCTAAATATTGAAAGCCCCTCTTCACCTGCTTCACCCCGTCGCAAAGTGGTGACGCTAGGCTTGTAACAATCCGAACAAGTAAGCAGATCTAGTGTCTTCTTATATCGATGATTTTCGTCTATCGGTCAGGGACATGTACAATGTGAGTGCACCCGCAGACGTGGTCGGGCGTGTCTGACGGCGCGGCGGCGTGCGGCGCGGGCGACGGCGCGGTGGTGGTGTTCCGCGCGGGCTGCGCGGCGCCGCTGCGCGTGCTGCGCGCGCACACCTGCGAGGTCTGCTCCGTGGACTGGCCGCGCGCGCACCTGCTCAGCGCCAGCTGGGACACCACCGTCAAACTGGTCAGTGTCCCGTCCCCCGCGGGCTGCGCGGCGCCGCTGCGCGTGCTGCGCGCGCACACCTGCGAGGTCTGCTCCGTGGACTGGCCGCGCGCGCACCTGCTCAGCGCCAGCTGGGACACCACCGTCAAACTGGTCAGTGTCCCGTCCCCCGCGGGCTGCGCGGCGCCGCTGCGCGTGCTGCGCGCGCACACCTGCGAGGTCTGCTCCGTGGACTGGCCGCGCGCGCACCTGCTCAGCGCCAGCTGGGACACCACCGTCAAACTGGTCAGTGTCCCGTCCCCCGCGGGCTGCGCGGCGCCGCTGCGCGTGCTGCGCGCGCACACCTGCGAGGTCTGCTCCGTGGACTGGCCGCGCGCGCACCTGCTCAGCGCCAGCTGGGACACCACCGTCAAACTGGTCAGTGTCCCGTCCCCCGCGGGCTGCGCGGCGCCGCTGCGCGTGCTGCGCGCGCACACCTGCGAGGTCTGCTCCGTGGACTGGCCGCGCGCGCACCTGCTCAGCGCCAGCTGGGACACCACCGTCAAACTGGTCAGTGTCCCGTCCCCCGCGGGCTGCGCGGCGCCGCTGCGCGTGCTGCGCGCGCACACCTGCGAGGTCTGCTCCGTGGACTGGCCGCGCGCGCACCTGCTCAGCGCCAGCTGGGACACCACCGTCAAACTGGTCAGTGTCCCGTCCCCCGCGGGCTGCGCGGCGCCGCTGCGCGTGCTGCGCGCGCACACCTGCGAGGTCTGCTCCGTGGACTGGCCGCGCGCGCACCTGCTCAGCGCCAGCTGGGACACCACCGTCAAACTGGTCAGTGTCCCGTCCCCCGCGGGCTGCGCGGCGCCGCTGCGCGTGCTGCGCGCGCACACCTGCGAGGTCTGCTCCGTGGACTGGCCGCGCGCGCACCTGCTCAGCGCCAGCTGGGACACCACCGTCAAACTGGTCAGTGTCCCGTCCCCCGCGGGCTGCGCGGCGCCGCTGCGCGTGCTGCGCGCGCACACCTGCGAGGTCTGCTCCGTGGACTGGCCGCGCGCGCACCTGCTCAGCGCCAGCTGGGACACCACCGTCAAACTGGTCAGTGTCCCGTCCCCCGCGGGCTGCGCGGCGCCGCTGCGCGTGCTGCGCGCGCACACCTGCGAGGTCTGCTCCGTGGACTGGCCGCGCGCGCACCTGCTCAGCGCCAGCTGGGACACCACCGTCAAACTGGTCAGTGTCCCGTCCCCCGCGGGCTGCGCGGCGCCGCTGCGCGTGCTGCGCGCGCACACCTGCGAGGTCTGCTCCGTGGACTGGCCGCGCGCGCACCTGCTCAGCGCCAGCTGGGACACCACCGTCAAACTGGTCAGTGTCCCGTCCCCCGCGGGCTGCGCGGCGCCGCTGCGCGTGCTGCGCGCGCACACCTGCGAGGTCTGCTCCGTGGACTGGCCGCGCGCGCACCTGCTCAGCGCCAGCTGGGACACCACCGTCAAACTGGTCAGTGTCCCGTCCCCCGCGGGCTGCGCGGCGCCGCTGCGCGTGCTGCGCGCGCACACCTGCGAGGTCTGCTCCGTGGACTGGCCGCGCGCGCACCTGCTCAGCGCCAGCTGGGACACCACCGTCAAACTGGTCAGTGTCCCGTCCCCCGCGGGCTGCGCGGCGCCGCTGCGCGTGCTGCGCGCGCACACCTGCGAGGTCTGCTCCGTGGACTGGCCGCGCGCGCACCTGCTCAGCGCCAGCTGGGACACCACCGTCAAACTGGTCAGTGTCCCGTCCCCCGCGGGCTGCGCGGCGCCGCTGCGCGTGCTGCGCGCGCACACCTGCGAGGTCTGCTCCGTGGACTGGCCGCGCGCGCACCTGCTCAGCGCCAGCTGGGACACCACCGTCAAACTGGTCAGTGTCCCGTCCCCCGCGGGCTGCGCGGCGCCGCTGCGCGTGCTGCGCGCGCACACCTGCGAGGTCTGCTCCGTGGACTGGCCGCGCGCGCACCTGCTCAGCGCCAGCTGGGACACCACCGTCAAACTGGTCAGTGTCCCGTCCCCCGCGGGCTGCGCGGCGCCGCTGCGCGTGCTGCGCGCGCACACCTGCGAGGTCTGCTCCGTGGACTGGCCGCGCGCGCACCTGCTCAGCGCCAGCTGGGACACCACCGTCAAACTGGTCAGTGTCCCGTCCCCCGCGGGCTGCGCGGCGCCGCTGCGCGTGCTGCGCGCGCACACCTGCGAGGTCTGCTCCGTGGACTGGCCGCGCGCGCACCTGCTCAGCGCCAGCTGGGACACCACCGTCAAACTGGTCAGTGTCCCGTCCCCCGCGGGCTGCGCGGCGCCGCTGCGCGTGCTGCGCGCGCACACCTGCGAGGTCTGCTCCGTGGACTGGCCGCGCGCGCACCTGCTCAGCGCCAGCTGGGACACCACCGTCAAACTGGTCAGTGTCCCGTCCCCCGCGGGCTGCGCGGCGCCGCTGCGCGTGCTGCGCGCGCACACCTGCGAGGTCTGCTCCGTGGACTGGCCGCGCGCGCACCTGCTCAGCGCCAGCTGGGACACCACCGTCAAACTGGTCAGTGTCCCGTCCCCCGCGGGCTGCGCGGCGCCGCTGCGCGTGCTGCGCGCGCACACCTGCGAGGTCTGCTCCGTGGACTGGCCGCGCGCGCACCTGCTCAGCGCCAGCTGGGACACCACCGTCAAACTGGTCAGTGTCCCGTCCCCCGCGGGCTGCGCGGCGCCGCTGCGCGTGCTGCGCGCGCACACCTGCGAGGTCTGCTCCGTGGACTGGCCGCGCGCGCACCTGCTCAGCGCCAGCTGGGACACCACCGTCAAACTGGTCAGTGTCCCGTCCCCCGCGGGCTGCGCGGCGCCGCTGCGCGTGCTGCGCGCGCACACCTGCGAGGTCTGCTCCGTGGACTGGCCGCGCGCGCACCTGCTCAGCGCCAGCTGGGACACCACCGTCAAACTGGTCAGTGTCCCGTCCCCCGCGGGCTGCGCGGCGCCGCTGCGCGTGCTGCGCGCGCACACCTGCGAGGTCTGCTCCGTGGACTGGCCGCGCGCGCACCTGCTCAGCGCCAGCTGGGACACCACCGTCAAACTGGTCAGTGTCCCGTCCCCTGCGGGCTGCGCGGTGCCGCCAGAATGATGACAAATGGACACGGTTACGATCAGTTCAGACTGACACGACACGAGACAGGTTACACGATAATTCTCTCGTCATTCTGACTAGAATGATGGACTGAACTGACGACAGAATGAGCGTGTAACCGATGTCTTACGCTGATTTCATATGGAACCAGAACAGCGAAGTAGTAGAGTGGACGGCACGATACTAATACATTTGAACGCATAGAATAGTATTGTTCTGTATCGGCGTGCGCGTTCAAATTCTATTAGTACTGTGCCGTGTCTACTGCCTCACTGTTCTTCTCCTGTGTGAGATCAGCATTAGGACTCATTTCCATAGAGCGAGTTCTCGTACGCGAGTTGCATTACATTGCGTGGCTCAATCGAAAAAGACGCACTTACAGAAATATTAAAATTGAACGGCTGCCTTTAAACCGGCTCGTTGCCCGTTCAGCAACTGTATTGATACAAAATTTAAATTTATGGAAAATGAAAATGAAAAATTTATTTTGCAAGTAGGCCATACTATAGGCTCTTTTACATGTCTGAATCTACTAGCGCTTCGGAAAATGGAAGATACTACTGAGAAGAAACGCCGCAAGAAACTCTGCAGTAATTTTTTTCTTCTCATATTGTAAAGGAAACGTTAATTTCTCGGGCGTATTATAAAATCGACGACTATATCTTGGACAGGGATTTTTGGAAAGATCCCGGTCTGCATTGGCGATCCCCGGTTCCAAATAGTGTCCTACATTGTTAAATATTTAAGATGTAAAGATACCATTGCAAAATATATTTATTTTATTAAATACACCTCGTTGCGTTTCTTGCCGGCATCTTTTCATCAGAGGTTTTTCCGAACCGGTGGTAAATTTTATGACATTCGGTGCTTCCTGTGAGCCTATTCCGAATAAAGATGTTTTGACTCGGAATTCTCCGCCGCAGTGGGACCCCGAGGCGGAGGCGTGCCTGAGCACGTTCTCCGGGCACTCGCAGCTGGTGTACACGGCGGCGTTCTCGCCGCACTCGCCCGGCACGTTCGCCTCCGTGTCGGGCGACGGCCACCTCAAGCTGTGGGCCTGCGCCGAGCCCGCCAGACCCGCCGCCGTCGTCAAAGCGCACGACGCCGAGGTGACACCTAGCTGCATATTTAAAACGTTAACGGGACTTTAACGCGATCAATTGTTAATTTACCTCGCCGTTTCGGCCATGTTTCGACGGCCGTGGTCCCGAGAAGACTGAAACGGTGACGCGTAGCTGTGTCGCTTGCAGGTCAGGGTCTAGCGGAGCGGACCGAGCCGCCCGCCCCGGCCGCCAGTTTCAGGGGGCGTCAAAATCTTAATACTGTGCTAAGGGCGAAGAAATCGTAATTTATCTCGAACGCTGGCGGGGCGCCACTGTTGAGTTTCTGCCTCAGTACCAAAAAATCGTAAATCCGGGGCTGGCCGCTTGGTGGCGCCCCTGTGAACCTGTTGAAGTAGTTTTATCAGTCGGGAAACGTTTTCTAGTACTTCTTGAAGAGAGTTGACGCAATGAGTAGCATAAGAGCGGCGTTATAATAGTTCACGGTATAAAAACAAACTCATACTTCATGTTCAAAAACAGCTAGGTCCCTAATAGTCCTCATGGTAAATTGCTAATTGTATTTTATTTAATATAGTATTCTCATCAAAAGAACGGATGCGTACCAAATTTCGAACCTGCCAGACCACTGAAATGAAATCTATCTGAAGGGGTATAATTGGCATGCAAATTCTACACAAGGGTAGGACTTTCAATAGCACGCTATGGTTCTAAATTAAAATACACGTTTATATAACGTAATACAATAATTAATAAATTGACTTAGATTTTGAAAAACATTTAACAAAATAGCGTCTCCATGGATTCTGGAACCACGGCCGCACGGGTATGCTAATTAAAAGTCCTGCTATACTCAGCATTTTATAAAATTCACAACAAATAAATAAAAAATACTTCTAAAATAATACCTTTACTACGCTTGTCAAGTACGCACAAATGCCGTTAAAATTAGAATAGAAAATGTCATCACATAAGGGGTGATTTACACTTTGATTAGTGCAAGTTCATACATTTGGTGTTTAGTGCAGGAAGTATATGTATGAGCTCGCACTTGCAATAATCAAAGTGTAATCAGGCCATAAGTGCGAGTAGCAAAAGTATGGACTCGCACTCAACACTTCGCTGTGTAAATAACCGATGGGTTCCCCTGGCAGGTGCTGTCGTGCGACTGGAGCCGGCTGGAGCCGCACGCGCTGGCCACGGCCGGCTCGGACGGGTTGGTGCGCGGCTGGGACCTGCGCCGCCTCACCGCGCCCATGTTCACCCTTAAAGGCAAGTCCCTAACGCTAAGTTGGCCCCTGCCAAGCCAAGGGCGAGTCTCTAACGCTAAGTTGACACCTGCCGAGTCAAGGGCGAGTCCCTAACGCTAAGTTGACACTTGCCGAGTCAAGGGCGAGTCGCTAACGCTAAGTTGACACCTGATGAGTCAAGGGCGAGTCCCTAACGCTAAGTTGACACCTGCCGAGTCAAGGGCGAGTCCCTAACCGTTAATTGACACCTGCCGAGTCAAGGGCGAGTCCCTAACGCTAAGTTGACACCTGCCGAGTCAAGGGCGAGTCCCTAACGCTAAGTTGACAGCTGCCGAGTCAAGGGCGAGTCTTTAACGCTAAGTTGACGCCTGCTGTGCTAAGAGTCTCTAACGCTAAGTTGACACCAGCCGAGCCAAGGCGAGTCCCTAACGCTAAGTTAACACCTGCCGAGTCAAGGGCGAGTCTTTAACGCTAAGTTGACGCCTGCTGTGCTAAGAGTCTCTAACGCTAAGTTGACACCTGCCGAGCTTAGAGAGAGTCCCTAACGCTAAGTGGACAGCTGCCGAGCCGAAGGCGAGTCTCTTACGCTAAGTTAACATTTATGGATGATGGCATTTATGCTGCAATTTATTCAATTTTGTTTGTATTTCAGGATGTGAATGCGCTGTCAGAAGAGTACAGTTTTCCCCGCACGCCCCTTCGGTGATAGCGGCCGTTTCTTACGATTTTACTACGAGGTACGTCTAAAAAAACTATAACGTATTGCTGCATTCCTGTTTGGTTTATAACGAACATTTAATTCCTTAAGAGGAAACACAAGGGCCGTTTTTCCATACAAACGTCCCTGTTTCCTCTCTGGATAATGCCAATAGAGCAATATTTTTTTTCCAAAAAATCGATGGCCACTATTATGCATGTCCCTATGTTTTCCTTTTTTCAATGAAATAATTATTAAAAGAGATATGAACATTCAAAAAGTTAAAAAATTGGCCAGATTTTCGGCTGCGTTCATACATTCAAAAAACATTTTTTTCTACATTATTTAAAAAACGAAAAAAATAGGAACACTGCCAAAGCCTTTCTTTAATTTTTAATGAAAAAAGTAGTTAAATCGGTTAAGTTTTGGAGAAGGAATCAGGGGTCTACGAACCGTTGATTTTGTGTACTTTAAATAGGTATTTTCAGTCCAAGCTGTAGCTGTCTCTATTGCGCTCTGCGGGGGGAGGCTTGATAGATGGAGGCAGCAATAGATTTTACAAATACCTATTTTTAAATTCTCCTGGCCTTGAGGTTTCCTCTTAAAGTTCTAATTTCTCATATATTTTTGTCCGTATGTTTAACTACCCGAAATTTTGCACGTTATGACAATGACGCTCAGTAAAAGATAAGATGGCGGTTATGGCGGTCGCCTGCCGCTGCTCACTGTGGTGCGCTTGCGCCCCACTAAGAACGGATTAGGGTAGGAAATCTTTGCGGATGAAGTCACGGCCAAATATAGTATACTAGCGGATGCCCGCGACTTCGTTAGCGTAGAATTAGTAGCCTATGTCTGTCAGGGATAGTGTAGGTTCCTATCTGTGAAAGTATTTTTGAAATCAGTTCAGTAGTTCCAGAGATTACCACCTACATACAAACACACAAAGTTTACCTCTTTACTTTGACCTTGCTTTTATCTTTATTCAATTTATTACCTTGCTTTTTAAATTAAAAAATAAATCATGACATAAAATTACGTTTTAAAATATAACTATACTACAAAAAGTATATAATTTACGTATTATTATTTTGTATGTCTTTCCCATTCACGGGACAATAGTGCCCCGGACCTTTGGGAGGCGTGCGCGGAGCCGAAGCCAACACGTAGAGGCCCTTTAGACAATTTAATGAAATATGATGGGTACACCGGGCGGATGCTGTCCCTGTTCGCATCATTGGGACACGAGCATAGGCAGCCCCCGCCAGGCGTAAAGACTATTGTGGAAAGATGGGACCTAAACTGTACAAGACTACAGGGGGGAAAACGATGGACTAACAACTGGGCTATTGCGTGAGACATCCGGACGTCTGCCAAATAAAAATGTCTAATTTAAGTATTATTATTATTATTATAAGAGTCGATAAGTGTAGACTAGTGTAGATGTATGTAAGATAGACATATCTTTGACTTGGTTCGTGACCTTGGCTTGCAGGATATGGGACCTGAAGCGTGGCTGCGAGCCGCTGGAGACGATCCGGCACCACTCGGAGTTCACGTACGGGCTGGACTGGAACGCGCTGCGGCCGCGCCAGCTCGCCGACTGCGGCTGGGACTCGCTCGTGCACGTGTTCACGCCGCGCTCGCTCGCCTGAGGTACGGACAGACACACATCCATAGCAGAAACTGGGCCTCTTTGTTGAATTAAATGACAGCAGAAAAACGGCCCGACATAAATAAGAATACAGGTTGACGCCAATGTTACAAATGCAAATTACTAGTTTATCGTTTATAATAATTGGATTTACAACTTTTCGTTTAACAGAATAAAATAATAATGTATTAAGTTTCGTTGCAAATAGGTTTTTTTTTACAAAATAACAGCATTGACAGCAGCGCCGTCAGTTCGACAGACTGACAGCGCGAGCGATTGTCAATATTGTGCTTCTCTCACTTTTCTTCTGCTTTTGATACGGCCATTTTTTAAACTGCGACTAGAAGTCCATTACTTATAGGTCAGTGTAACTAAAGATATATTTTTCATTTACAGAACCATAATAGCTGACTGATTGATTAGTGCTGAGTACTGCTGAATATCCGTGATATTGGGAGTTTTTATCTTATAAGGAAAAGTGTTATTGCACGCGAAAAGATAGACAACTCATGGTGAAATATGAAGCTAGTAATTTTATACAAGCATGACCGTTGTGTCGCGGTCATCGGTTTTTTATCTGCTCGCGTACTGTGCAACCGTTTGTCGTAGTGTGCCAATTGGGACCCCTCAGTTGCCCTTTGGCCCTAATAATGACCGCTCAGGTTTAATTTATCCATCTGTGTAGGTGTCTAACTAGTGTTGTACGAAAGAGACATAGGGATTAAACTTGGTCAGTCATTTTATGGTCACTGATGTGATAAGCAGAGCTCGGAAAGGGTGAGCTGTTATCTGAGTTTGCAAAACATGGGCATACTTTGTCATTGAATGGTTTAATTACTAATGAAATGATTTTATCTAGGCTGCCTTTCTACTACGAGCTTAACGTCGCCGTCAAAACAAGTGAATTAAAGTCTACGGAATGTAACCATATTTATTCTGTAGATTTTAATTTGAGTTCTATTTTGCACAGCTCCGTTTCAGCCCGCTGAAGTGGGAAGACCGTTTCACCTAGTGTTAAAGCAAACCTCTTTAGATAATATGAATATTCTTATGTTACTATTGTTTTGTTTTCTTTTAATATTTATTTTTAGGGTGTATCCATATAGTAAAATGGATTGTGTAGATAGTAATTTACACAAGACATTAATGACGTAAGATCAGCTCATCCTTTCCAAACTCTGGTGGTGAGATAGCAAACATCCCTAAAGGTTTTTTTTTTATTAAACCGTAAACTCAGGATTTATTGATGTTTTGTTTCATTAGGTTTCGAGTAGGCTTGTTGCTAACTCGGGGCACAAATACTAAAGTGTTGTAGCAAAATATTTTTACGGGGAAAAATATCGTTATTACTGTTAAGATCAAGATGTTATTCAATAATGAATATTCGTTCTCTTCACGAATATTTAAGAACAAAAAAAATAAACAAAGTTTTTTTTTATTCTGAAATGATTTTCAAAGTATACAATTAATATTTTTTTACCCACTAAGATAGCGTGCCTCTTAATACCAGTAGACTAGTAGAGGATTACCAAAGGAGAATGGGCAAATTGTCCCAAGTGCTGTATACAGTTGTGCTATATCTTATTAGAAAGCTCTCAATAAGAGCTTAATTTTTTTATATGACAGCAAAACCGAGATGTTTGCAGGGAAAAAGCTACAGCCCATTTTATACCTCACTTTGTACTAGCAGTTGTATGAAAAGTATCTGTAAAATCATTTTCGAGATATAGCCGAAAGATTTTAACCACGCATTACTGAGGCCACTAGAAGTAAAAAACGTAATGGGAGCATAGGTCTAATTTGCTGTTTTTTTTTTTTTTTTCATACAAAACAATGATTAATGCTGCAGACACCTGGTCTTCGAAACATAGCCTATGATGATCCTTACACCGAGTACTACACGTCCATACTACTCACTATTGTATACAAGGGTTGGGACAGCGCCCATACAAAAATGCCCATTCACCTTTACCAATGCGTAAATATCCACAGCATATTTGTCGATATCAAATCCCTAGAAAATGTCTCGAGTTATCGCACGTTTGCTAATTAAGGTCTAATGAATAGTTATAGGGCATTTAACAGACGTTTTTTATCCAGGGCTAACTGAGGGGAACTGTGCTAGGTGTGTGGTTTGGATCAAACAGGGAAACGTTATTATTTGGTAAGAGGTGGATGAAATCGATACACTGCCCAGCCACAGTAGAGCGAGATAGCTATACATTCAAGCGAGATGAAGATATGTGGTTGGCTCGCTCTTATCGGCTAACCGAAACCGGCTGGGTAGACTATTGAGTTGTTTAATAAGTATTGTAATGTTTAATCTTATCAATTTTTAAATAGCTTTTTGACAATATGCTGTAATTGTCACAAGTAAGCTAAATTGTAAATGTCAATTCTACAAGATTTCAAATCGAAGCCAAAATAATTTATATCGTATAAAGTATAGAGAAAAAATCCTTTTGTCGGCAACTCTCCATTTGTGAGTAGATCCAATCTTATTGTCAGGTTATAATGGTGACGATTCTACAAAAATAGGTGCCGTTTAGTGTTTTGGTGCCAATAAAATATGTTGTTCAAGGTAGCAGTATATTGATACTAATGGAATCAATTGCTTTGCTAATCCGCGAACCCAGTGTCAGCAATCGTGAAAAAGACACCGCCTGTGCTGAATACTTTATAAAAGAAATAAAACAAACAACACAAAACGCGACCACAACCCAAGCACCAACACCAAAAATAGCACTCGACATGTGTTTCACTTCTCCACGAGGCATCATCAGGAGCTATTGACCTCTCGACTGTCAGTTTCACGATTGCTGACACTGGGTTCGCGGGTTAGTAAAAGAAATTGATTCAATTAGTATCAATATGGACTTCCGCAAAGTAACACTCGAATCTATAAACTATTGTAGCAGTATATTTATATACATTTATTACTGATCTCAACTCTGCCATGGACAATTCAAACGCATTCACTGCCGACATCACATACTCGTATACAGGGTGTAAACGACAGTGGACTGAAAACTGAAAACCCTGTTTTCAGACCTTCCTTAACCGAAATTAAGTGGTTATTTTTCCCCAAAATTTTAAAAATAAATTCCCTATTAAAACACGCAATGTATCGTGTCCTACGCTCTGTCAGACGGCACTGTGCTGCATTTTTCTATGACAAATTTCACAATTTTTTTCTGTTCAGGAAAATGGTCTGAAACTAGGATCAGTTTTCGGTACGCTGTCCCTTACACCCTGTATTAGGTTTGGGTACTTTCAGCCATTGTCTGTTATCGCAATTTTACGCACATTTCTTGACCCTGGCGGAAGTTAAAAAAAAACCGCAGTGAATGTGCTATAAAAGTAATTTTATATCTCAGTATAACATTCCATCTTAGGCATCTTATAAGTAACTCTTTTATTATAATTTTGTGTCATTTTTCTAGCCGTTCTGATTTTTGTTATACGCTATTACATTCCTCTTATTTGTAAAATCAACTAACCGAGTCGACATGAGATCGGGGATCAACCAATCAGATCGGGGATTGAGCAATCAGATCGGGGATTGACCAAACAGATAAGTAGAACGACTGATCAGATCGGTGGACGATCGATTCTGGCTATCGGATCGACTGATCAGATCAGTGGAACTACTCATCAGACTGGTGGACTAATGGAAATGACAGGTTTGTTTAGGGGGTACTAAATGTAGAGTTAACACTTCTATTATTGGCACCTCCAGTGATGGCACATTCCAATTTATTTCAAGGCAATAGTAGTGCCAATCATACAAAAAGTAGATGCCAATAAAGTTTATCCTACTGCAATTAAATTATACCTTTAAAATACCGTAACTTTCTTGCCAAATGTGGTTGTACTTCAATTATTTAATGATTAACTGCAGGTTTACTTATGTTTAACAAATCGCAAACACAAATGCAAATTGGTAAACGATTTATTTAAAAAAAAGTTATTTTGCTGGAGCGTTTATCTTTTCAAGAATATCATATACAAAGCTCTAACTAACCCAACCTATGGGGTTCTATGAGGTGATATTTAAAAAATCTCTTACGCGCAAACAAATTGTGTGTATCACTACCAGGGCCCTGTTGCATAATAACTTGTAACTTGTAATGCAAGCGGAAGTCTCTTTTCAACCCCTTCTAATAGAAATAGCTTCCCGCTTGTATTACTAGTTACAAACTATTATGCATCAGGGCCCAGATTGTAAAACAGAAATATTATGTTATTTTAATTTTAATCTTTTGTAAATAATTTATATGTTTTATCTTTATTTGATCATGTAAATAGTATATTTTATTCGCTGTAGTGTAATTTAAAGTGTCGCATAATAAAACCAAATATTAGGTACATTTAAGACTTCTGTCGGCAACAGCAGAGCGTGCGGCGTTCCAGAGCTTTCTTTCTGCTCTAACCTTTTAAACGCCAAAGACAAATATATCCCCACTAATAAATAGGTTCAACGACAATGACAGATATATCTGTTAACGCGTACAATAAAACTGACCTCAGTGCATTCGCATAAGGTTTAAGTTCGTTGTTTACAAGTAAAGTTTAACGTGTGAATGACGACTTCTATATACATAAATAAGAAGACAGATATATCCGTCACAGTTTTACGAAATTTAAATAAACCTTAGTGGCAAACCCACTATGTTCAACAGATCAATGCTCTATTATGTTTAAAAAATTTGTAACAAAATGAACAACATTACCTTTGAAATTCTGTAGGCCGCAACTGTTCTAACCTTGTAAGGCCCCAAGTCCTAAATATAGGACAAATGTCAAACTGACGTTAAACTCACTGTCTCAAACGATATGGTTCAAAATTCATAGAATGAAATTTGACGTGGGCCTTACGAGGCTAAAATCAAATTTTATATCAAAAAATCTTCCTAGACACCCTTTACTTTTCCAACGGCAGATACCGATATATCCGCACTATGAGTTTAACGCCAAAGCCCGATATAGACGTTAACTCGTACAATATAAAAGCTACCTACATGCATTCACATAAAGTTTAACTTCGTTACTTAAAAAAACTTAGTGTGAAAAGACTGCTTCAATATTTGACTTGGCGTTGAAAAGATAAAATGCAGAACTTTGAACGCTCTTCTGTCTGATCAGATATTAACTGAACGATTTTACTATTATTTGTAAATACGTTTTAAAAATAAAAAGGCTGTTTATCCTAAACTATTAATGTTATTGTATACTGCTTCTAAGTACCTACTGAAAACCCTTTTTCTGGCAGAGGCGTCATATCGACCACATTTATATTTATTTAGAACTTTAACCTTACTATCGAAAGGTCCTGATAGATTTATTAATCTTGCCCGTAATGTTAGGAACCTGCGTGAGATTTTTGAATCTCCCCGGGTGACTAGGGGAGACCGGGGAAGGTTGACTATAGGGGCAGGTTGACTAACTGTCAAAAACTCAACCTACGCTCAACCTCAACCTCCCCAAAATGGCCGTTTTTTCTAGAGATTCGGCCAAATTGCACTTCTGTATTTTTGGGGGCTTGAAAAATTGTTAAACCACTTGACTAAATATCAATAAAGGATAGTATTTTATTGAACTCATTTGTAAAGGTCTATCAGGAACCGAGCCGACCTTTCAACGACGGCGGCAACACTGCCTTTTATATGGCAACACTGGACGTAGATGTCATGACCTATTCTCGAATATAAACCGACTTATTTTAGAAGGCGTAAGTTAGAATGGGGAGTTTCCTAAAAGGGACTGATAGTGGTATCGCGTAGGATTATACCTTCTTTTGAAATTATTGCTATCAGCTTAATATCAGTTGTCTTATTTCACAATGGACAGGCCGGTTCAATTCCTAGTAAACCTTTAAACAGCTTTTTACAAACGTACCCAATAAGAACTTATGTTATCAAATAAAATGCATTATCTGTTGCTCATGTTTTTAATTAACAAACTCACATTTTTTTTTACAATGCCTCGCCATCTATCGGCTGTGATGCGAAACTCCTTAGTAATACAAAAAAATAGAAGTACCTAAATTTCTTAATGCCGAAAAATAAATAAAACATAATTTATAGTACAATATAAATCGTCCATCGCTAAAGTTGCATTCTTTATACATTACAATGTGTGACAGGTTTGACATTATGAATGTTCTTTTTACTCATGATGTCAAATATCTTGCCACTGTTCACTACCAACTACCTACTAACAATAAAATTCTACGGAAAATCTGTCAAAATTTGACAGCTGGTAGGTACAATGATCAGTAGTTTGAATATGGGAACGCGGCATACAGGGCTAAGTCAGAGTTGCTACTGTCATATTCGCTGTCTAGTAATGGCGTTTCTATGCGGCACAGTGTCTGGGGTGCAATTTTTGAATCTCACCTGGTGACTTGAGCTCACCAAAATGGCTGAATCCCTATGAAAAACGGCTATTTTGGTGAGCTTTAGTTACCCGGTGAGATTCAAATGCAATTTTTGCTACTGTCACATTCGCTGTCTAGTAATGGCGTTTCTATGCGGCACATGGTCTGGGGTGCAAATTTTTGAATCTCACCAGGTGACTAGAGCTCACCAAAATGGCCGCATTTCTATGAAAAACGGCCATTTTGGCGAGCTTTAGTCACCCGGTGAGATTCAAAAATCGCACTCCTGGAACCTATGTCATGGCTACACAGTTGTGATCCAGTCTTATTTAAAAAGTTTATAGCAATATTCTAAAGGACATGTTGAGTTGAAAAATAGTTAAGAAAGATGGTGGACTTAAAACGACTACATTTGACAAGACTTAGACTCACAATAAATACTACACGAGAATTTCAAAGGAACCAAACCACAAGTTGATAAAAGCGCCATCTACCGACAGTCAGAAGTATCGCTTTAGCCTACGGAGTCTGCCCTCCATTGCGGACAACAAGTAATAAACAGATTTCAGATCTTGCTCATTCCCTTGACAGATGTCAGTGACGCTAAAAGCGTGATTCAAGTTACAACATGACATCGCTTTGAAGTTGTTGACGTTTTTCACTTTATGAATGTTCGTTTGACAGCAGAACTCGTTTCTTCCGCTGGGTTTCATTGTACAAGCTTCCCTGTACTTCAGTAATTCCGATTGCATTTCGCTGTCAAATAATTTCTCTTCAGATGCCGCTAAGCGCTTCGCCACTGCAAGTAGGATTAATGCTTCAGTATTAAGAGGAGTGTGAACCCAGCCCGAAAAAGAGCTTCCCATACAAACGGCGATAACGTTTTCCACCCTCTAAACCTAACCCTATAGCCATGATTTTTTTGAATGATATCATTATAGTCTAGAACTAGGTTGGTATGTTTTGATTTTTTAAATATTCTTAATAGTTTAAAAAATATTATAAAAGTATGAAACATGCGGCCGTATCTTTTGATTGCGTTGACTTAGAGTTAAATTTTTTCAGGGCTCTAAGGGACTTCCCCACGCGTTCTTGAGAAAAATGGTCTAGACAGACAGACAGACAGACGGACAATAAAGTGATCCTATAAGGGTTCCGTGTTTCCTTTTGAGGTACGGAACCCTAAAAAGAAAAAAAACACTTACGATTTTCTTTGACGCGGATTATTTGATTGGTCAAGAGCTTGCTGTAGTAGCGGCAGGATGATACCAACTCTGCTCCTAAGCAGTCGTGGACGTCCACTGGAGAATAAAGTTGAGGGCATTTGAGTAAGTAAGACTTATTTAAGAAGGCTGTGGCAGCGCTGCATTTATAGTTTATCTTCGATTATTACAGACAAATTAAATGAAATTAAAAAACGCAATTTTGACACTTCAGATTACCTAATGCAATATTTTGTTATGATGAGGCATAGCATGGAAACGAAACACTAATTAATTCACATTTCCCATTTAAGTAGATGAAATTAAAGGCTTCAGCATATAAAAATATAGAATTAGTTCTACGATATGTAGGTACAGTAGGGGAAATACATTCACGTACCACCTTAGAACCCTGTCGCAATGACGCGACGCGTTATACGCTACGCTATGTCATACAAATGTCATGCGTATGTCTCTTCGACTAGGTTCTACAGTGGTACGTGCTTGGATTTCCATGACTGTACCTATTAGGCGTTAGGGGTGAAACCCCATTGCACGCTATACCACAGAATAAGTAATAGTACTAACGTACAGAATTTCTCTTTTTCGACCACCATTAAACGAATTCCAACTATATGCTCAGGCACAATAAGTTCGTATTACTTCATAAATATTCGCCAGGCGGCATGTGGCAAATGGAAGGCGCCGCCCGCGCCCGCCTTCCACCCGCAATGCCCTGGCGCACCGCTAGGGTTGGGCTGCTTACTATCAACGCGCGGCACAGAGTGAGCGGGCGCGCGCGCGGCAAGCCGGCAACCTACTCCGATTAACCTATGCCGTAGGTAATGCGGCAAGCGCACCTACATTGCGGAGTGGAACCCCCTGGCTATACGCACCCTGACTACAAACCGACCCAAGCTACGCTTAGCAAGCGAGCGTTGCGTTCGCTGCAGTGGGGTTTCGCCTTAAAAGTGGTCTAAAAATTTGGTACCTGGGTTATACCGTTGAAACCAGACCCTTGGTGGGCAGATGCTGGCTAAGGTCTGGGTGGCGTCCTCCGCCATCGGCTCGCACACGTTAAGCTCTATGCAGTCTGTAGAGCAAACATAGTGCCACCAAGTGATCTGTGAACTGTGCGGTGCGCCATTGCCGCACGTCTCTGTCAAAATGTTCGGTCTTTAGCGAATTGGAGCAAATTATTATCAAACCGCGATTAGAATACAGTTGGAGAGTAACGCCAGCCCAATGTCATTCCGTACTTATAGGAATGAAGCTTGACACAAGTCTTTTTTTTATATAAAATAGGAAGGCAAACAAGCAAGTGGGCCATCTGATGGTTAGTGATCACCACCGCCTATAGAAACCAGCAACACCAAAGAGATTGCAGATGCGTTGCCAACCCAGAGGGCTAAGATGTAATACCTCTTGTGCCAGTAATTACACCGGCTGTCTTCCTCTCCACGCCGGAACACAACAGTGCAAGCACTGTTGCTTAGCGGCAGGAATAGCGAGCAAGGTGGTGGCCGCGATCCGGACGGACCTTGCACAAGGTCCTACCACCCGCAAAATAGTCTATGAAATGACAGTGTGTTGACGTTACTCTTCAATTAGCTTCTAATCGCGGTTTGATAAAATCTTACTACGCGAAACCAGTGTTGCGTGTTTCGCACGTGCAAAACAGCTGCGTCTGTGCGACATAGAAGCAAAAACCCACCCTCCGCCGCTTTCACATAAATGAAACAACATACCAAGGGCTTTTTTTGAGCTGCAGCCTAAGGCCCCGTGGATATACATCCCCCCGATCCCCCATTGAAGACAATGGACAATACTTACAGTGTATTTAAAAAAAAACAATCATAAAAAATCCTATTAGGCAGGCCCCTAAGTAGTATTGGCCCAGGCCGCAGCAATGACGCGACGCGTTAAACGCCAGGCTATGTCATACAAATGCCATGCGTATGTCTCTTCGACTAGATTCTACGGTGGTACGTGTTTCAATTTCATTGACTGTACATCACACAGTCTACAATGTATAACCACCACTATAATATCTGACCTAGTGCTTGAAACACTTCCCCAATGATGTCTGTGTTCTGCGACTGGGTGCGCAGCGCACGCGCAGGCGCCGGCGCGGCGGCCGACACGGCGACGGAGCGGAACGGCGATTTCTTTGCGGCCTTAGCTGACAGAACTGGGAGAATCCGGTATTGGGTGACTATCAAAAAATGGTTCAACATCGTATTGATTCCGAAATAGGCCTTGGAGTCATCTTTAACGTATGTTATTTTAAACTAAGCAAAAAGAAAAAACCGGCCAAGCGCGAGTCGCGCACCGAGGGTTCCGTCATCAACAACATCTAGTATCGCATTTATGCTTCGTAAGAACAATTTTTTTTTTGTGGGTATTAACTACAAATTTGCGGTTTTCGGATTTGTTATTTTATTTGTGCTGTGAGACCTTGCTTCTTGCCAAATTTCATAGTTCTAGGTCAACGGGAAGTACCCCATAGGTTTTTGAGTATCTTGCAAATGTATGAAACGTGCGGCAGAAACGGCCGTATCTTATGATTCCGTTAACTTAGAAGTTTGATTTTTTCACGGCTCTAAGGGACTGCAAACTTGAGTATTTGATATTAATTTCAACTCAATGCCTCCACGCGTTCTTGGGAAAAATGGTCTTGACAGATAGACAGACAGACAGACGGACAACAAAGTGATCTTATAAGGGTTCCGTTTTTCCTTTTGAGGTACGAAACCCAAAAAAGTGCTTATAGATTCAGACAAAAATTACACTAAACGCTCAGAACAGCTCGGACAAAAATGTTGCTTTCGCAATCTCTTGTTCCTACTGGTAAAAAAGCTCATTGGGTGGTTGTGTTGGTGATAGAGGCAAACATACCAATGTCCTGCTGGGACGGTCGCGTCTGTACGGTGGTGTCTGTCAGCGACTGGTGCACCACGCAGTGCGGGCGACCGTACACGAACATACATTCTGTTGGTGGAATGTTTTAAACTCAGAAATGAAATGCGAGATCAAAAGTTAGGGTTTACGGATGACATTATCTGTCCGTCTGTCTGTCTTGTCCGAGATATATGCATCAGGTGAAACGACATTACCGATGACAGCCGCAAGTAATTCTGCCAGAAGTTACGTTAATGGAAACTACTTTTTTTCCACACCTCTCGTTAAGTTAATTAAATTATATTATACTCTGTTGATATTAGGGTTGATATTTTAGTAACACGTTTCCGGTTACTTTTTCTTCGTGCACCACATGTGGGACACGATAATGTGGAGCTATTTTGTCGTGCTCCATATATGGGGCACCAAGCTGTGAACGTGTTAAATGATAAAATGACGGATACTGATCGCCATTTTGCTTTTTTGACATACAAATGTATCCTTTGACCTATGACACTTCGGAAATGAACACTAACATCACCTTATTTCATTAAATGAGGTGATGTTAGACTATAGTTATCTATAGGCTCAGACGAAGGAATTCAAATTTATTTATATCAATCCTTTCAGGGTTGATTAGGGAAAAAATGCGAGAGTGTGTTTGTTCGGTTGTTAATCTTTCATGTCGAAACAGAGGAAATCAAGATTGAAGCGATTTTTGAACTGAGATAATGTTTGGAGGGCCGGAGATTACCTGTCATAACCTAGCTTTTTATCCTAAAAATAAACAGAAAAACTCTTTATGTGAGCTAAACCGTGCCTGCAAATAATATTTCACAATCCTCGACAAGAAAATATGTGTTGTTTGTAAGCTTTATTATGCCTGCAAATCGCATGTTCGAACAGTATGCATAATAGTAACAAAGATTAAGAATATAAAAGCTTACTGGTCTGGCCACTCGACAGAACAACGAGAAAGTGTGGATAGAAGAACAAAGAAAGGTCTTCCCTACTTAGTAAAGCTTGTGGGTCCGCTTCCACTCGGCCAGGCTTTTAAATTTTTGTGATAACTCTTGATTTTTTTTCATACAGCTAAATGCACTGGGACAAAGGAGTCTCTAAATTTTCTTTTGTGTCATTATAGACTCTATTTTGTACAGTTCTGCCACCTTAGTTTGAAAGAAGTCGCGTGAATTGGTAAAAAAGTCACCAAACCATGTTTAATTGTCCCAAGTGTTACTAAGCTCATAACAGGTTACCAAAATAAATGAAACTTGTAAAAATAGTCATTGACATGGTTTAAGAAGTCGCTAAAGTCACTAAAGTAGCAATACTTGTTTATAATCGACTAGCGGAGGCGTGCGACTTCGTTCATGTAAAATTAGCAGCCTGTGTCCGTCGGAAATAGTGTAGTTTTCTATCTGAAATGAAATCGGTTCAGTAGTTCCTGAGATTACCCCCTACATACAAACAAACAAAGTTTTTCTCTTTATTATATTAGTGTAGATTAGTGTAGACTAGTGTAGATACGGCGCATAGCTGGGCACAAATTACCTGAGGAGTGTGGTTCACTAGAGCCTCGCTGACACGGAGCCGGCGAGGTGAGCTGATAGCGGGAAGTAAAGACATTTTGCGATTTTTTCTGTCTACGCCACTCCACCTCTAAAACACAGAAAACAGTCAAAGAAATCGCTTTTATTACCAAAGCATTAAAGTACGAAAATGAGCTACCTATTTGATTTTTCTCGACCGTGACTCAATGTTAATGGTAACGGCGCATTTGCTGTTTAAATGTCGGTCCAACCTCAGTATAATACTAAACTTGGAGCCACTGCTGTGAATTTTCCCAGAACCGGGTGGCCCTGAGGAATAAATTCACATGAGTCATGCCTAAAACGACAGCTTAAAAAAGTAGCGTATTTACCCCAAGGGTCGACTTACAAGCGTTTCAACAGTCAATTTTACACAACGAATAGTGTTCAATTGATAAAGTTAAAAACTGTACCAGAAACAGGAATTGTTTTGACTAAAACTGATCGTGAATTCATCATTTCGCTGTGCCGTATTACCGGGATATTGATGGAGGCAATTAAAAATACTCTATTCAAGTACCCTAAAATTAACCGATAAATTTGTTAGCCAACCTCAATAACAAAACTTGTCAGTGGTGTTTTGACACTAACTTGCGCAAGCAAGCACCATTATATACTTCGAAGTATTTTTGTGATACCTGTATAATATCATAGTCTACTAGCGACCCGTTCCTGCTTCGGACAATTGGAACGTAATGTACAGTCAAGGAAATTGAAACACGTACCACCGTAGAACCTAGTCGAAGAGACATACGCATGACAATTGTATGACATAGCCTGGCGTTTAACGCGTCGCGTCATTGCGATAGGGTTCTAAGGTGGTACGTGAATGTATTTCCCCTACTGTACATAAAAACCTTCCGTAAAGAAAAATATCTAAATGCCAGTGAAAACCGTATCAACATCCTTTGTGTGGTTTAAAAGATAAATGAGGCCGAACATACACTATAAGGATTTAGAACAGATAGGAACGGATTGCGACTTTACTTTAAATAATGTAAAGAAAAGATGAATGAAATTAATAGGATGTTGATAAAATGAAATCCACGTTGCTGTCCTCTCCTTTTCATCTAAACCCTTCGATCAACTGCACCAGTGGATAATCCATATACATGACATTCGTGGCACATCTAAAACTCCGCCAAAACGTAGGCATGGCGGACTTGGTGACGTTAGAGGCGTGTTTTTGAGTTTTGATATTGTTTGCCTAAACTCAAAACTTTTGTACATAATTAAATCATAATTAATCGGATATCAATAGATAATTAGCGTCTGCTAAACACCTACCTGCGTTTTGTGCTCCGCTCAATGCTGTCTGGGCGGGAGTTCCTTTCAATACCTTCTTTCGTAATACATCTGGAATAACGTTCGTTTATAGTCACATTACTTTACCGGACAGATGGTATTCATTCAGAGGTTTATTATTACCTGAAGCGTTAAAAACTACAGAAGGTGGTCTAAAAAGCAAACTTTTTGTTCGTTCTTCTGACATCAGTTTGCTCATTAGTTCTTCTGAGGTGTCAGTAGATAACATAGGCGTTGATGATTCTGAAAAATTATGAATTCTAGTTGTAAGTATGCCAACAACAGCGTTAAAATTAGTGAATTCAATATTGGGATTTCTAGTATAGGTAGAGATAGGAAGGGCTTTTTTTGTCGTTCGGGATTCCAGTGGCCCTAACATGACTGGCCAAGTTTAGTTTCTCTCTATCTGCGTCCCTTTCTTATGACACTAGTTAGACAGAGACACAGGGAGGGGTTAAATTAAACCTGGGCTGTCATGTTAGGGCCGCAGTATTGCAATAGGATGCATTGGAAGAAACGATCAAGAGGCTGTAGATAACAGCAAATTATCAAGAAGATGCGGTTAGAGATCTTGTAATAAAAAAGTTTTAGTATTTGTTTAACGCAATAATTTTTGTTGATAATACTTTTTTGTTGAGCACTTGTACTTGTCAAATCAAGACAAATGAAATGACTCGAAAATCGGTGTACATATTTACATTGTTTCATTACAACGCTCCATGATCAAACCAGCTCAACCATATGCTGCAGAAACTTAAATAAATTTTAAACTTTTTTTTAACTTAAATTTCAATGTGAGAAATTTATGAGAACAATTTCACCATTTTGGGAACTTCCTGCAATTTGTTTATTACTACTTACAGACAGACGTACTCAAAGTTTTTGGAGGGTGGCTAAATTGGTCAAAGTTTGCTTTGTAACGTTATGTACTGATAAATTGAAAAATTGCATAGAAGCTAATAAGAATCTTTAGATCTTCTTGACATACTGTAAAACAAAATCGCTCCTGTCTATCAACCACAAGGAATCTTAATACGGGTTCTACTGTCATTAAGTCATCCTAATTGTACACATACGAATCATGGGCGGATCGCTAGTATTTAAATAAAAACAAAATAGTCACGTGGCTTCAAGCATGTTATGCAGGTCATGGCAGCTACAGGTACATCATTAGTTTTGGTCATTTCAGGGTAAGGTGAAACTTCTATGGGAGATGATTTTTGTGAACTGCTTATTGTGAATTGAGAATCTTCTTTGAAGCTCTTCTGCTCAAACTCAGCCTTATTATTGCTCATTATTATTGGCTGTTGGTCAAGTGCGGTAGAAATTTGATCTGTAATAGAATTAATTTTATTATTTCCCTAAACTTCTACAAAATTCTAGGTAGCGGTCATTTCCATGAACAAGGAGTGAAAATTTAAAATATTTCAGTTTTAGTAACATTTTCATCTTTTTGGTAGCTCATGTAGCACATTATAACAATGATTGTGACAATAAAATTTTACAAACCATTTTCCATACTCGCAATGCATTTTTTGATCCAATTCTCAGCATTCAAGTTGCTGGACTTTACGGTTTCGGGTATTGTACCGTGTTCAAAATCGACTACAATATTCGATTTAATTTTCTCATTCGTGTTAGTTTTCTCATCTTGACCTAGAGTACAAAAACAGTCTTTCACAACAGTGTAAAAAGAGGAATATATCATTAGACCAAACTCCTTACTTTAGCTAAAACTAACGAGTTTTGAAATCATAAACGTAAGCATTGTGGGTGGTAGGACCTTTAGCAAGGTTCGTCCGGATCGCTACCACCATCTTGCTCGCTAATCCTGCCGCTAAGCAGCAGTGCTTGCGCTGTCGTGTTCCGGCGTGGAGAGCAAGACAGCCGGTGCAATTACTGGCACAAGAGGTATTCCATCTTAGCCCTCTGGGTTGGCAACGTATCTGCAATCTCTTTGGTGTTGCGGGTGTCTATAGGCGGTGGTGATCACTTACCATCAGGTGGCCCACTTGCCTGTTTTCCTTGCTATTTTATAAAAATAATAATAAAAAAAATTACTCGTACATAAGTTAAGACTCATGACTCCCACTAATTTATAGCAAGCGAGCAAACCATCGCTTAACTTTCTAACAGGAACATTTCACACCTGACTTTGTAACCCTATAGAAGTATCCAAGCACGGCTAGAGCAAGATAAATGAAAAATCACTTCCAAAACCCAAAGCGCGCACCGTATAATCTCCATCATTCCGAACCATTACGCGCAAATTGTAAAAAAGATCCGGTATTAAGTGAAAATTCGCTGAAACCCGCGGGCCCCGCCATTTACATACCTACATAACTTTTACACGCCGATTTTGATGAGATACTTTTTTACAAGAAGAATAAGAGTTTTGAACATTGCGCTTGCGGTAAGAATACATTTAAGACCATCAATCATTAAAATGACTCGCAACCGACACGATAATAGATGTAACCAGAATCCAACACACGTAAAACTTCTAGCAGGATATCACTTTGCGTTTTTGGCCTAGGATTTTATTAAAAACAACCTTCCTAAATTTTAGAATCTGCCTTTACGAATGCGAGTGAAATTGTCTGTCTATCTGTTGAGAGGGTTTTAAAGTCTAAACTGTACTAAGCTAAGCTATAGCTTTCATAATGATAGAACCAATTGATTATTGCAATTCTAATAAGCCGGTACGGAGCTGTGCACCTAGCACGAATCTTCTCGACACGCGTTAACTCGCTACATAACTCAGTGCGTCTCTCTCCAGCCAGGCGAGTTAGAAAGAGACGCACTGAGTTACGTAGCGAGTTAACGCGTATCGAGAAGATTCGTGCTAGGTGCACTGGCGTGAAATAGTAACTTGTTACTGCGATTCGTAAGGGGTGTAAGAGATCAAAGGATCAACTAACTAAGCCCGGAAACCGTTTAGAGATTTTTGGGGATACTGGTGGGAACCAGTGAGCGCCGGCTATTATTTTTTAGGCATTTAATTTGACTTTTATTTTCGTAAAAACTGCTTTGACTATATCATCTATTTAGAGGTCACTTTTGATGGGCCCCGTCTAAGGTTTAATTTGTCTCCTCACAATGAATAGCTGGGTGTAAGGACTTTTGTTGATGTGAGAGTAAAAATGTTGAAGAAACATCTGTTTCCAAAATATGACCTCACCTGTGACGCTTTCAGTATATGTTGAGACCCCAGCCTTCATTTTGAAAATAGGAGGTAATATGTCGCACGCTGTGGCAGCAGAATGATATGATTTGATTGGTGCTGCTGAAAAATGAGAGATGTAAAATGTAAAAAGTATATATATCCACAATACTTGGCAATTATTCCATAATTAGTTTGGCACTTGTCACAATAGTCCTAATTTTTTCAACCTCAATGATGACTTTCTTCTTGGTAGTAAAAGTATTTGGCACAAGGGTTGCAGGGGTGTAAAATACTTTTTCTTGGTGCCCCATATATGGGACACGGGTTTGTCAAGCTAGTTTGTCGTGTTCCACATATGGGGCACTTTTGTGCATGCTTGTGGGGAAGGAAGATGAAAATATGTATCATATAATCAGGTGCAGAGTTTAAGAGATCAGGATATATCGGAGAACATTAGGAGCTCAGAAATGTTTGGATGAGAGTAAGCGATTTAGTTTCCTATTTTTCGTGCTTCACCTGACAGTGCCTATATATATAATATTTTCACTTTACTTATAATGTAATATAATGTTTAAGTGAGTATGTTTTTTTTTTGTTTTCTTACCTTCTTTATAGTTACTGTGTTGGCCGCAAAAGTCAATTTTTGATAGAAAATGCATATTATTATTTGAGATCCCCACGCCAATCGATTTTAGAGACTCAGTGTTCATACTAGCAGGAACACGTTTTACTGTTGATAAAAAACATTTTAATTAATATTAATACACTAGCATACAAAGAACAGACTTCTGAACTCCTCATACCATTTAAGATTTTCACGTACCGAATACCTTTGCATTATTTTGTCGACATTTCGTGTCAGATGTGACTATAAGGTCAAACGTAAACCCATTTCCAATTAATAAATGAAAAGCCCAACCATTCAATCGATACTCAGGGAATGTATACTACCATTTCTTACACTTTTTAACCCCCTCCCCCCCTCAGTGGCCACCCGTAGTAAATGCTAAGCCCTCTAGTTGTCACGTAGTAGTTTATAAATATGGTTTAAATCAGTTTTTGCTATTTCAAAGAAATGGGCTCCTATACTATTAAAATTTGTAAATAGCTTGAAAACCGCAAAATTTCCCTAAAGATATTGACTACGTGACAAAATACTGGTACGTTCCCATTATATCGCTTGCAGGATGAAATGTGGGTGCGGCTGGAGGCATCAGCCTATGCACAGCTGATAGCTTCCTGCTGTGAGTCTCTAAGCGCAACAGCGACCAGCTCGTAGGAGCTATCAGTATTGCTCGCACGTTTGAAGGCGCTAGAGCAAGCGAGTGAGACAAGGACGCTTCCATGTTGAGCTCGTTATGCAACCCTGCTTCATATTTCCAAATCACCCTCAGCTTACTTTGACCCCTCTACCTCACTCCGCGCAGGCGACGTACAAAGACCAACAAATTGAATTGAGATACATTGTCTATGCTCAAAAGGGATGGATATAGCAACTTCATAGTGAATTTTATATGCCACCCTTTTGAAAAATGACACCTCTAAGTTCCAACTTTAATGGTGACTTATATGTGTCATCGCAAAGCCTAAAGTGGAAGTGGGCTGGACACGTGGCAAGATACACCGACGACCGGTGGACACTCCAGGTAACAAAGTGGGAAGGGCCAGGCGAGACCAGAAGCAGAGGTCGGCCCCGTGCCAGATGGCAGGACGAGATAGCTGCGACTGCAGGCAGAATTTGGTTAAACACTGCTAAAAACCGAGAGAATTGGAAATCTTTGGAGGAGGCTTTTACCCGAAGGGGGTCCATACATAAATAAGTTATTTAAAACAAGAAAAAAAAAAGAGTTAAATTAGATAAAGGAGCAGATAATTATAAGAGTTGTGGTCTACGTATGTGCATGTTAGGTATAGTCGACCAAGAAATTGCTTCACCACTTTTCGACCGTATTACAAAGGGATAAGGTTCAAAAGTGTTCAAGCAATTACTTGGTCGACTATACGTCAATGTTTTTGTGTTAAAAATTTAATTGAGGAGCATGATATTTAATCATTATAATAACTCGATATCTTTATGTTAATCAAAGAATATTGTATAATTTTGCAAATTGTGATAATAATTTTGTATGGAATGAATAAAGCTTTTTTTAATTTAATTTAATTTATATGTGTCTTTGAGTGTACCAATGAAACGGGCGTTCTAAGTTCACTAACCATTTGACTTTAAAATTTCGGATGATCCAGCATTGAAGGATTTCTTGGGCTGAACCATATTGATTGTATTTATACCTGAAACCAACGACGAAACAAGTGACGAAGTGAACTCTTTTGCAAACAGAACCCATTCGGAATCCCTAATAACGTTTGTCATAAAATACTTAGTGTTTGACCTAATTATCATTAGCTCTGAATGATTTTATCTAACTTTCGTAAGGCTCTTATTTGGTTAAGTTTGTTTTATATATATGAGCAAATTTTCGGTTTCAACATAAAATCTTTTAGGATATATTTTAATAATTATTAAGACAGCCAAAATATTGCAACAAAAGTTACGAGGGATTCTGATACCAACCCCTTTAAAACTATTCGTAAGAATACTTACCCTATTGTGACATACAAGATAGTAGGTACGTACAAGATAACGTTATCTTAGTGACTCTAAAGAAGTAAAACAAACCTTTTAACCCTTTCAGTAGTATTATATTATAAATATTAGATTAGGTACGTTTTAAAAGTGAACTTTACCAGTATCCGTATATAAAAGAACGTTCTCAAATGAAGTTGCTTTAGAATATCCTTTGATATCATTGATTGTGTCGGTGCCTGTGAGAGAATAAAAAATAATCGTATTATATACTTTATCCAATAATATTTGCGGTATTTAAATGTACGTGACATTTTATTTGTGCCGAACGAGTATTTCGTACCACAAGAAACAAGTCGCGACGCACGGCGCCGCAGCGAAGGGGTAGTAAGTATTTGAATATCTTTCAGCATCATTGTTCTAGCTGCATTCCCTGAAAATAACCATTTGAAAATGAAAGTAAGGATACCACGATGCCTAGTTCAATAATATTTACTTTTTAACATAAAACTACCGTGAAATACGTGAGAGTAGAAACAGATCTGTTTCTATTTATATAATTTTTACTGTATAATTTATTTTTGCAGTTATATTTTTAGTAAATGATTGTTTTTGTTTATATTTATATTTCGTTCATACAATAAATATACTAAAAATTTATAATTTCATTTAATATTTTCCTCTTTTTTCATTTATCATCTGAGAATAAGTCACCGCAATAAAATTAGTTTTTACCCGATTATGTTAATGCCAAAAGGAAAGATTGTGTTTTTTTAAAATGTCCAAAATATGAAATTTTAAAATAACTATTATCTTAAGATTTATCTGAGTTGAATAAAATCTCGGAACGTCGTAAATAGGCGCGACGAGTTATTTTGCTACCACCGCAAAGCGCTAAGCCGTGTGAGTGAAATGAGCGTGCCACGGCTGCGGTCGGAGAAACGAAATTATATGAAAGTTTGTTTGTTAGAGACACGGTAGCAATAAAACGTATGGTAGTCAAGTAAAGATAAGATCTACACGTCTCACCAGCAATATCTACTATTTTTTCAATGAGGACGCAATGTACGAAGAATATCGGAAGTTTTATATTGATGCCATTCTACGATCTAGTCCTTTCAGGGCGATGTTATTTGCCACCTAGTCAGCCTACTACCGAACTCAGATACAGTCTATTAACTAAGTACAATCAGTCAGTCAAGCGAATAAGCATCAAAGGAAGACGTACCTGTATTTCGTGTCTCGCATCGAATTGTATCCGCTGACGGTGACTTCATAAAACTCGATGAAATCGACAATATTTTTGGACCTATAAATAATAAAAAAAAATCAAGTTAGGCAACTTACTAGCGTTACTGAGTGGCTACTTACATACTTTACTGAGGACCAAAATGTTAATAATACTATTTGTATATTTGACAACTTAGGATCATGCAGCGCGATAGCAAGCGATCACATTATTTTGAATAATCGCTAGCAGAAGTTTCATGAATTGACTGATATAACGTGCAGTCTACATCTGAAACCCTATTGCCGCGCTATTATTTAAGTCACCCAAAGTTATTTTGGGGCCGATTCTCGTAAGCAAGTACCATTACATTGCGGGACATCGAAGTATAATGTAAACAGTCGTTCGATTAAGCCCCGCAATGTAACGCAACTCGCATGCGAGACCCGGAGTTACCATGTAACTCCGGGCTTACAAAATTCAGCTAAAGAAACAGTAAGACGTAGGATTTACCTTGAAACCCTAGATGTGCTAAAGGCGGAGCAGTTTCAGATGAGGCGTCGTTCTTGCCGACAATCTTTGAACCTAAACATACAAAATGTAACTAAGTAACCTAAATCTTAATTGGTGACTTTGAACGAGGAATTAATTTAGACAAGTTAATTTCAATAGATCACAGTTCAGTGCCCAATATATGGAGCACGACAAACTAAGTGGCTTCACAAGTGCGTGTCCCATATTTGGCGCACCAAGACAATAGTTACAAAAACTAGATATAAAAAAACTGATAAATGCCGATGTAAACTTGTATTTATCTAATGAAGGTTTGTTAAGTCCAAATATAAACAATAAGTATTACCAAAAAATAGGACTCCAAAAGTTGATCATAACCGCAATAGGCGAGTAAAATACTTTTTTCTTGGTGTCCCAAATATGGGACACGGGCTTGTGGAGCTATTTTGTCGTGCTCCATATATGGGTCACTGGTCTGTGAACGTGTTAAATGGTGACTTAAATCATTATTTAATTTTAAAATGCGATGAATACCTGATACTCCAACGGATACTTTTTGAGGGTAATCAGCTGTAGTCTCAATCCCAATAGATGCTTTACCAACGACTGATTTAATATAATATTCTTTTGTATCTGATAAAAAAAGATTAAAGTAATAAAATGATAAATAAGAACAGCCAACCGCAAGTACACCTTTATTCCGCACCCAAAATGTGCCAACAGGACCCTATTACTAAACCTCTGTCCGTCTGTTTTAAAAAATAACATATACACACATTTAATAACATCGATAAAACTGGACTAGGTTTGTCTCGATGCTTCGCTCCGCTACAAGATTATATTTTTTTACAGAGTGTATGTGTTTATTAATTATGTTTATTGTCGTCTATAACCCGTGCCTTGACTGTTACAGAAACAGCGTACTTGGCCTGAAAAAACTTTTCAGTTTTTAGATTAGATTTTTTTAAATCTTTTCATGGAACCCCAAAACAGAAGGAGTACTGAATTTTGAACTTTTATGTCTCAGCCAAATGTAGGGATAAAGAAATAAAAATACGATTAAAATAGATAAATATATAAATTGTGTATTTAAAAACATGGCTACTCGTATGTACTTACAATAGTATACCTATGGCCACCGAATAAATTTGCAATAAAGATAATTTTATTTGGAATTTGAATTTGAATTGTGCGCTTTATGTTTTTTCTCTAAATTTTACATAGCTATTTCATGTTTTTTTTTGTTATGATCAATAAAGACTCTTTGTGTCGTATTGTTTTGTATTGTATTGTATTAAATTGTATTGTATTAAATTTTTTTGTATTGTAATTACCTACGCTAGTGGAGCGATTGCACGTAAAATGCATCTTGCAGTTGGATGTTCCGGATTGACAGCATTTACTCAGAGCACGGAACGAAACATTCACTTCTGCAAATTAAGCAATCTTAACAAAATATACAGTATTTGGAAACTCGGTGCTATCCTTTTTAGATAATAGAGCAGAGCTCTTTCGCAATATAAAAAGTCAAAATCTGTCATCGTATGATTGTGAACACGGGTAGTTCACAATCTACCTTGTGGGCTTTTAAACTGCCGATAAATTGTGAACTGTCCCATGTACTCCTTGCAGTAATAATTATAACGTTACTTATTAATTTGCGATAGTTTATTATCTATTAATTTATATCGCATGCGACGCGATGAGACGACGGAAGATACTTAGTACTTGTTAGATCCAAACTTTGTAAGTCAAGACTGTAAGCTGACAGTTTACTCTGTAGCAAAAGCACAGAATCTGTAAGCAAGGCAGCCGAGCGAAGATACCTTCGTATGTACGTTCTACGTACAGTAGGGGAAATACATTCACGTGCCACCTTAGAACCCTGTCGCAAAGACGCGACGCGTTAAACGCCACGCTATGTCATACAAATGTCATGCGTATGTCTCTTCGACTAGGTTCTACGGTGGTACGTGAATGTATTTCCTTGACTGTACGTACGTTTGGAGTGGAATCCTACAGACAAAAGGTAGCTAACGAATCTAATTATTCACTTTCACAATTTGATGGTTTGACCAGGATATATTATAAACTATTGACGCGTTTTACTGTAAGACTTATAACTGTACACTTACAACGTAAGCAGTATGGTATTAAGTTCACTATTTATCGTCAGTTTACAATATCGATAGATCGAGATAGATTATAAATTAACGGTGCTCACAATCATACAGTTCCATATATAGGTGGATTAATAACTTAGTTACCAGCTGGATTACAAGCTATCGTATTGGTATATGGTTGGTCCATATAAATAAAGTTTGATAGTTGCCATTTGATAAATTCGTCATTGTTTTCAGGCAGGAAACCTGTGCCTGAAACACAAGCAACGATTTGAATATATCATTCCATAACTTTTTCTGTTACAGTTTTCAGAATAAGCATTTTTACGTTACCTGCTCCAGTAAAAAGTGAGTTTTGAGGTGAAGTTTCTTTATTCTTTTGCGCATATTCTATGGTGTTGACGGTGGTGTAAACGGATTCTTCGAAAAATCCCTTTTTCACTGGCACTTTACCAGCTTTCTTGGATTCTGTATCACTTATATAACTTTTGAATTCATTTGGATCCGGTGAAGTAGCTTTGTCTTTTGTTACATTTTTAAAAAGATACGAATAAGGAAGAGTGGTTTTTGAATCTACTTTGTACAACAGATTAGGCTGATGGTCTGCCTGACTTTCTCTAGTAACAGACGGAGTGCTATCTTTGATAACTAAAGCTTGACTTGATTCGTCTTTATTAAGCTCATTTACATTACTTTGAAGACTTTTAATTGATCTTGTTCTTTTAGTTTCATTCGTTCTATAACTTTGCATGCTTCTGTTTTGATGTCTCTTTTTTGACATATTTTCGCTGTTTTGAGGAGTTGTGTACTTTCTTTCTACAAATAAATACAAAGTTAATGAAATTTCATCTATTATTATTCTTATTTACATTATTTATGGACCTAACAATTAAATGACAATATGCTTACTAGGAAAACTTATTTGAAGTGGGAACATCGAAGGTCCGAAGTCAGCTTTTTTCTGTGCTGGTTTCTTATGAACTGTTAGTGTTCCGGACGTTGCTTTAACAAATAATAATACAAGAAACACCTTAAAAACTTACAACGCTAAGTATCAGTAAGCTTTTGTCACAAACGATTCTAATGCATTAGCGGCAACTTCTTAATTACTATAGAAATATAAACAGCATTAGTTTCAACTCATGACAATGAGGATGATTTCATTATTGGATATTAGATTTGATCAGCTTCCAAATAAACATGAATGGCGTTCTTCTATTTTCAAAAGATCATAGACGTTATTATGAAATATGCAAAAAAGGCTAACAGAAATGTTACCGCCTTGTGAACGGAACATTTAAGCTGCTTTTTTTTTCGCTTACAGGGGGCGAGCCTACAACAATCTGTCGGGTTATTTGGTCATCTAAGGGTAGTGTTTCCTTCACCGGAGCGCATCAATGGTACGAAAATAATCGCTCAAAGCGATACCACCCGGTCGGGATCAAACCTGGGTGCCTATTCTTCATTGCTTATACCTATTTCTAAGAAGTCCCCTACTTCCAAAGGTTAATCTAACCTGCATCCTTAAGCGAATGTAAATTAGGGCGAACCCACTTTAACGATGTGGCGATCCCCGCAGATCTGTTCTCCCGCACCACTGTCCCAATTCCTGAAAGTAAAATGTGTGACGTCAACAAAAGGAAATTGCCCCGACGGATTTATGAGTTTTCTAGAAGCTTCTGGAGTTAGAGTAATCCGTGAACATGTAGCCATGTGTTGCTTTAATGGAATTTCCTTATTACACCGCACTAAAAGGGTCTGAAAAGTTTGCGTGTTTGTAGAAAGCATTGCTGTTTCGTTACGCGCTAAATAAAGCAAGTGTCTTAAAGTCGAAGTCATTTCTTTTAGAAGTAAACTGTTAGCGGTATTTAACTCTTTAACCGGGGAAAACATTTTCATCCTACAAAAAGTACATGATGACATTTGGCTTAATGATGCGACGGCGAAGTGAACTGGATATTTCGCGTCTCAAATATCAGACAGTGTTTTTTTTATGAAATAGGAAGGCAAACAAGCAAGTGGGTCACCTGATGGTAACTGATCACCACTGCCTATAGACACCCGCAATACCAAGAAGATTGCAGATGCGTTGCCAACCCAGAGGGCTAAGATGAAGTACCTCTTGTGCCAGTAGTTACACCGGCTGTCTTGCTGTCCACCCCGGAACACAACAATGCAAACACTACTGCTTAGCGGCAGGATTAGCGAGCAAGATGGTGGTAGCGATCCGGACGGACCTCGCACAAGGTTCTCCCACCCGCGGTGGTTCTAAGGGTGCTGTTCAGACTGCCGAGTCTGCAGAGACACTTAGTGCATCCAGTATTTTCGCCGAGACAAAGTCAGACTCAGAAGTAGCTAAACACTTAAGAACATTCTCGTAACTTGTAGTAACATATAAAATGAGAGTCGCTCGAATTTGTCACATTACTGACAGCGACAAGTTACTAAAATGTTCAACTACTTTTGAGGTTGACCGTACGTAACGGACGTACGTTTTTGCCATCAGATGAAAAAGGATATCTCTCTTGTAGACCGCGTGCGTGGTAGCAGCTACGGCCTACTAAGGGTGTAGGCAGAGCGCCTCGATTCCCGTCTCATAAAATACTGGATAGAGTTTGCTATTGGAAACGACAAATATATAACTATCCTCCGATATCCCTATTTTTTATTATTACTATTTAATTTTTTTCTATTGTTTTTTTTATTTAAAAATCACATTAACATCGCATGTGAATGCCCTTGTAACTAACTTAATATGGATGTGTTAATCTGAAATAAAAATAAAAACTGAAATTGTCTACGTGTTTCGTTTATTGGTTTTCCACTTGCTATCTTTAGAGTGAAATAACGTTATCAAAATGAAATGCAAGTAGCTTTTTAAACCTTCCTTTTGTTGATCCTAGTTTAAACTAAAAAAACAAAAGGGTAGAAACTTTAACAGCAGGTTATCTCTAAGGGTTTTACTTATCACAGTAATATTTGAATTCATTTGTGTGTAACAAAACGTTTGCAAAGCAATAAGACCGGAGTTTAAAGGCAAACGGCATCTGCAGCTGGCAACAGAGATTTTAATGAAAACCGCTGGAAAAACAACATAAGTTGTAATACTTAATTAAGTGTGTTCGTGCAGCTTTTTTTGTCGTGTCTGTTTTGTTACGATGAAATATTTTAATTAGCTACTTCGAAGTGCTATAAACATTCCCGTAATGCATTATTTTATGTTATAATTATAAGTAGCACGTAGCTTTCGGTTTTAGTGAACGGAAATATTTGGAAATTGCTGTAAGGGCAAGATAGCTTTAGAGGAGTGTGAATCCAGCGCTCTCCATACAAACGGCGATAACGTTTTCCACCCTCTAAACCTTTACCTATAGCCTCGATTTTTATGTTGTGATTAGGTTTGTATGTTTTGATTTTTTAAATATTCCTAAAAGTTTCAAAAATATTGATGCTTTTGTGATTTGTATGAAACTCCTAAAATGCAGACATTGTCAAATCTATGAAGAATATTAGCGAGTAAACAGATCTTGTAACCAAAATGGGTTTATTGAGCGGTTATAAATAAGGGGCATGTCTTACACACCTGTGTCTATGCATAGTGCGGTCGTTGTTTGTACGTTAACATCTTCCCAGAAGATCTCGGGGTGCGCATGCATCATTTTTACTGAAAAAGATTAAAAATCTATACTAGAGAAACCATTATTATCAAATTGCAAAAAATCCACAGGAACTTGTAATAAGTTTATCGGGATTTAAAAGCGATAATAAACTGTTTATTTATTTACCTCGACGTTTCGGCCGCGTTGCAGCGGCCGTGGTCAACAGCAGACCACGCGCCTGACACGACACTGCTCGTGATGCCCCGAGGTAAATAAATAAGTGTGAAATGAAATATGTGTGAAAATCGCGAAAGTTTATAACAATTGAATCCACAGGAACATTTAGAAAATACGAATAAAACAAAGTTCACTGAGAGTACATATTTAACAGTCACCCCAGCAAACCTTCGGCTACTTGACACAAAAGTATTTACTGGATCATTGACTTTCCTTGCGCAAATGTGTCCCTTGGTACAGTCGGCCTCAGAAGCAGTTGGACATTTTAGCACCTTGTCGCTCTCAGTAATGTGACAAATGCGAGCAACTCTCATTTCATACGTTACTACGACTAGGTTCTCAAGTGTTCGGCTACTACTGAGGCTGAGTGTACCTTGGCTAAATTGATTAAATTACAGCTTCGCTCGTACTACCGTATAAGTTTTCTCACTTCGTACGAAAAGGTAAATTTCCTTTCTCTCCTCATTTAATAAATACAACCCTGTCTGGTTGTTACATGACGTCAATAATACTTGAACTCATTTAATAACGTGCAGTCGTCTGCACCAACCACTGACCTATAAGGACGCCTAGTCAGCGTTTAAAATATGGCCGCATCAAATTCGAACAAAAGTACAACAAATCGACAATCGCTTGCGCTGTCAGTTTGTCGGACCAACGGCGCTGCTGTCACAACTATTATTTTGTAAAAAAACCTACTACGCAACGAAACTTAATAAATTATTATTTTATGCAGTTAGACGTAAAGTTGTAAATCCAATGACTATAAATGGTAAACTAATAATTTGCATTTGTAATATTGGCGTCAACCTGTATTCTCATGTCGGGCCGTTTTTCTGCTGTCATTTGGTATGACACTGTGCATTCATGTATTATAATATCATCGGCACCAACTTACAGTATAATATGTTTTAAAGTGGATCGCTCCTTACGAAGAGGGAATTTCAAAAATATCGCGTTTTTTTGTGATTTTGGATAACCGCTGTGACTTTTTATCAATCAATGTTTTGCGATAGTAAAACACTGTTGCTGTACTGTGGTTTCTGTTTGGACGTTCAAGCTGATAATTATAAATAATTAAATTTAAAACTGACGCTACCATATGAGTTCACGCATATTAAACTAGAATAACTCATCAAAATTTGATAAGTGTAACAATTTGACATAATAGCAAAAATAGCAAAAAATATATCGCACGCTTAGAATTAAAGTAACCCATTTCTGAATAATACACGTCCCAAAATATCACCTTAAGTAAAAGACATAGGGTTTAATTTTGGGAAATATCATATTCAGAATTGAGTCGCTTTAATTCTAAGGGTGCGATATATTCGATTAGTATTCTGAATGAATTTAGGCAACGCCTTTATCTTCTAAAGCTGGAAGTGTAATGGTTTTCATTGACGCTAACAAAGTAAAGTAGGTACTAACTCTTCATAATCTTTATCGAGGACTTGGGTCGGTTGGCAAACCGCTCGGCTGTCTTCTGGCAGACGGCGTTCCACCTGCGCTGGCACATGCGGCGAAACGAGAGACGCTTGCGCGGTAGATCCGATGCCCTCCTCTCTGACCAACCGTAGTAGAATCGTCCATACATACATGTCTTATGGTGTTAACAAAATTCTAACTTAAAATTTTACTTTTTAGGGTTTCGTACTTCAAAAGGAAAAACGGAATCCATATAGGATGACTTTGGTGTCCGTTTGTCTGTCTGTCTGTCTGCTGTCAAAACCATTTTTCTCAAGAACGCGTGGAGGTATTGAGTTGAAATTAATATCAAATACTTAAGTCTGCAGTCACTTAGAGCCGTGAAAAAATCAAACCTCTAAGTCAACAGAATCAAAAGTTACGGCCGTTTTTGCCGCATGTTTCATACATTCGCAAGGCACTCAAAAACCTATGGGGTACTTCCCGTTGACCTAGAACTATGAAATTTGGCAAGAAAATAATAAATCCGAAAACCATAAATATGTGGTTAATACAGACTACCACCACAAAAAAAAGTAAAAACCACAAAAAATAAGGGTTATTACCTTTAAACTTGTTACTCGAACTGGTTAACAACCTTTCTTTACAATGTTTTTTGAAAAAACATCTGCTGTGGAGTCTCTTGCATCTGTTACGTCTCATCAAGCAACAATTACTAAAGTGGTGATAGGTCTCTAAAATAAAATGAAAAGTTCTTAAAGAACTGGTAAACAAATATTTAAATAAGTACAAAAAACAAAATGATGTTTATTGCTACACTATAGACATAAGGTAGAAAAACAACCGATTAAAGAATAATAACTGGGTCGGTAAAGTTTATTGAATTGGTATAAATTAAATTTTTATTCGATAGTACTCATCTTAGACATTTGGAAACTATAATACAGCTGTTTAATGTTTATGGCTATATCTTTTATTATTATTGTTGTATATTTTTGCAAAATAAACAAATTTATTAATTTTTAAATTTTTATTTCATATCTATTTCGAAAACATTTTTGTAATAAGCGAAATGACAGTTTAGTTATTTTTCGATTGTGAAGCTTTGTGCCTTGATCTATTTTTGTGAACCTTGCTCATTGAGATGCCCTGTTGACAACTTGTCGTCCGTCTCAAATCAGTGTCATCAACAACAGGATGTTAGAAAACGTCATAGGTATCTAAAATAAATGAAGCACTGAAATGAATGAATGAATGATGACTGAGCAGGCAACTATGTGGCAGTTCCGCAAGGCATGTTTTATACGGTTACAAAGACGCCTTGCGAGGCGTCTTTGAACCCTGCTAATCACCTGTAGAAATGAGTTCTGCATCGCAGATTTCAAAGCCTTTCTCTATCTGGTGCGACAAGCCCGTAGTCGCCTCCGAATCCCCGAGGTCACAAGAACAGCTGATCAAGGATTTGGTGCCAGTGCTGCTCCAGTGGTGCTGCTCCTCTTCAATGATGCTGGTGCCGTCAACATTTCCCACGGTGCCATGGCTGGAGTACTCCCGATACTCTATGTCTGTGCCAGCAATACTGGATGACGATGCGTAACCTAACAACAACAAATACTCTTTATTGATTCACACAAGTAAACAAAATAAAAGAATATACTCAGGGAAATTTTACATAGGATTCAACAGGCGGTCTTATCGCTAAGCAACGATCTCATCCAGACAACCTTTGGAAAGAGATACGGGGAGAAACAGCCAAAGTACAATGGGCAATGCAAATTAAAAAGAACCAAACACACTCACAATAAACGTACATAAGAATTTATATAGATAATAAAATAAAAAAGGAGGATGTACCTAAAGTAGGATGGGTAAAGTTAAAGCAAAGGTTAAATATAAGAAAACTAAGGCAATACCGGAGCAAGCAAAAAGCAGATGCAAGATAATGTACAGTTGTACCTGTGACTACCTAATTCCAAAGTTAGATATAAATAATCAGCCATTATCAAAGTTTACTTGGAAATATCAAGCTATAGAAGCACATGCGGCTAAGAATGCTACTTTCAGCGTGCCCATAATATAGCTAATGGATTTGAAAAATTGACTTCCTTTATTTATATTAAAGTTTTAGCGTGAGACAATCATTTCATTACTGAATTTAGGACTAATTGACGTTACCAGCTGTTTCGAAATCAGTAGTTCTCTGAAAGATTTCCGACGCGCACTCGACGTAGGACTTGGCAACTACGCCATCAGAAGGAAATTGGATCGCTTTGGTAAACGCTGAAAAAATACTGTTGTTATATGGGACGCTATTGACATAGAAATTTAAACCAATTTAAGGTCCCTCGTCAACTATGGTCGCGTTTAATTTCGCTATTCGCCTTTGCGTTTCGGTGTTCGATGTATTCAAAGTTTTAGCATTGTATTCTTAAACACCGCAAATACGTGTCGTCATGCACACATAACACAACATTTCTGACGAATAATAAATAACCCAAATATTACGTATAATTGGATATTTGTCACAGTTTTGAGCTAGATGCTACTAGGACTGTGTTTAATTTTTTATTAAAAGTTATACACGGCCACTTTTATGCTTCAAATGTATTTTCTACCTACCAAAACGTTATAAAGGTACCGTAAATTTAGAAATTTGTCTAATGTAATCAAAGGCAACGACAAATTTGGATGAAAACGTATGAATATTTGGCCAAGGCGAGTCTCTTAATAATAATAATGTATTGTGTAATCCAAAAACCAACAAGCCGGCGGGTCGTTTTTTAATTTTGTTTTACTTTTCTTGTATTCGTCGAATGTGGACATTTTGCTTTTTATGACCAAACATAACCAATAGGGAAATAAGAATAGTGAATTGTAGTGCTACTATTAACCTCCTGGGTCCTGGAGGTAAGAATTTTGTCGAAACTGATATTTTTTTCAAAAAATCAATTTAGTTGGAGTCCCTTAATGTCGGAAAATTATTTAAAAAAATCATGGGGTTTTCCCCTCGAATTTTCTTTATGGCCTCAGGCGAGTACACAGGGACTTTGTCCTCACTCGAGAACAGTACAAATAAACCAAAATACTATAATGAATCAACTTTATTTGCATATTATATTTACAAAATTACTTATCTGTACTTATAATAGCACAGGCTTATAAATTAGTATCATAATAAACAATTTTTAAAGTCAGTAACAAAAAGAACTCTTTTAAAATATACTACGTACGAGTAAAAATGTAACAATGGTACGAATTGTTATATTCTAGAGATCACAGTTACAATTTTTTTTACTAAGTAGATTCAATCTTCAGTCTTAAGGCTGGACTAGGAACCGCCGAAGTTATATGTTCTGATATCCTTTGAATATTTTCAAACATATTGCTATCTTCGTCGTCGCTTTTTGATTCAGATATAGCGGAACCATTACATTCAAGATAATTTGTGACATAAACGTCTTGGCCCTCGAAATGACCGTCGGATTCGTCAAAGTTAAGGTACTTCTCTATTTCACAGTCCTGTAAGGCTGAAAATCGTAAATAAAACATAGTTAACTTTCATGTAACAATAGAAAATCTTACATTTTTGAGACCGTAAGTACTCGTACGAGAACATTAAACTACATGTAAAGACCGTTTGTACTCGTACGAGAACATAAACTTCAGAGCTATTTATGGCTAAAGTTTTTTAATTTTTTGGAGGAAATTAACTTACTGACATATGAAATACACCAAAAATTTACTAATGAAAATCAAACAAAAATATATAATTAGACTTTCACTGAGATAAATCTGGATTACTTACCCCGGGGCATGGTGCGGCCGGTGGTGTCAGATGTCAAAGCCGCCCTGATCGCTGATTGGCCATCTACGGCTTGGTGTTAATTTTTCTAGGTTGACAGTTTCGTTCGGAAACGTTCTATGCGTGTTAACTTGTTAAGCCGGTATGACATGCGGCTGTAGATTTTTGCAAATGTTATGTCCTCAAGCGAGGACCGGGGGCCCCAGGAGGTTAAATATGTTTACCAACAGTGTTGGTGTTAAGACCAAGATCCTAGCGTTGCTTTAGGCGTAGCTCTCTTTGAAACGCTCGATTGCGGACAGCCGTTAGCTAGAAAGAGGTAGTTGTCACCCCTTACTAGGACCGGTACATTCTATTATATATTTAGGCGTGCAATTGCGGTAGCAGCTGAATATTGGTTACTCGTAGTGATTCGGTAAACGAAGATTTACGAAGGAGTACAATTTAAAAATTTACAACAGCGTTTCTCAAATTGGCACGTGGAACCCCAGGGTTACAGAAGTTCCGCGTTTCGTCCAAAAACATGAAAATATTGTAACTACAAGGTACAATCAAAGGTATAATCATTTTCAATATGGGGATCCGCCAAAAAAAACATTTAGGGTTCAGTGGCCAAATAAAATTAGAAACCGCTGGTTTATCAGACTATGTTGGTAAATTTTGCTATTATCGTTTAGATATGAGGTAAGTTATCGCGCTAATACCTGAATCGGAAATCTGTGAAGGAGCCAAGTCAGTGCTAGGTCCCGATAGTGTTCGAGTTGTTGTCGTCTGAATAGAATCTACTGCCTTTTCAACCAATACTACAGTTTGTTGTTCTGAAAGAAGCATACCTGTAAAAAATGTGTTAAAAAATTAAATTAGAATCAATGGGAGTATACAATTTCCAATCTGTACTACAATATCTTGTTCTATTTCCGCATTGAAATTGTTGTGCCTTTTCGAGCTCTGGACATGATCTGATTAATGATACGGTCAGATCAGGAGCAATACGATAGGTACCTGATAAATCTCTACGACAAAACAGATCAAGGCTCAACCACTTTAGTCATCAGAGAATGTCATCTGTGAGTCCCAACTTTTGATCACGGATATCTTCTCATCAGAGGTTTTTCCGAACCGGTGGTAAATATGACATTCATAAGTGCTTCCTGTAAGCCTGATCTGAATAAAAATATTTTGACTTGGACTTTGATTTAATTTCATAGTATAGATGGTAGGTATAAAATATATAATTTACCAGTGCTGTTGCCGTTCCCTGTTTCATTGGATGAAATCGATTGAACCGAGCTTTTCTCTTCAGACAGAGCTAGGTAATGTTTTTTTTCCGATGGCTTCACAATGGGTATAACGTCCGAATGTTTTGAATTAATATATTTGGGGACGCGAGTAGCGGTGCTCATCGAGCGATATCCTAAAACAACAAAATACGAATTTATTTTCTTTAATTATTATACTGTGTTATTATTGCGGAATGTCGTTGGATACCTATGTGCATTAATTAAACCCAGTGTTGCTATTTTATCGCCTTTTGCTCTGAATCTCGTGGTTATTGAGGCTTCAACAGCGACAATGTTTGTAAGCGTTTCATACCTTTTAGTGGCTCTTCTAAAAAACACATAACACTAAAACCAAATTCAGATTTTGTTGTTTTACATAATGACAGGTTAAAAGCCAGGCCCTACCAGGCATACGATTTGCGGCCGATAGGTCGCATGGTCGCCGAATGTCTATGAAATTAAAGACAGTTTTATAAATTTTTGACGCCAGCTTTTTTAAATTGATCTTTTTAAACTGACCTATAAAATTAGTGCGCAGGCATATCAGTCTACGTCGTTTCAAGTTGAAAAGGAACTGTATCTATAGTTTCACCAGTTTTATATTATATCATTAACATTGCTTAGACAAGCCATAGGCGACATATCACAGTAAACCTGTGCATTTCTGTAAAACTCCAAACGTAGCCACATCCTACATACCTCATAGTTACATCTCTTTGAGCTTCTTACCGGTATCTCCTCATCAGAGGTTTTTTCTAAACCAGTGGTAAATTTTCTGACATTTATAAGTGTATCCAAGCCTAATCTGAAAAAAGATATTTTGACTTTTGTTACCTAAACCTACAGTCGATCAAAACGCAGGATGCACAGCGTATTCAATCGTTTAAAATAAGTTTATTTAGTATTTTTACCTGACTCGTTGTCTCGGGTTGGATACTCATCTATGGACAGCCAGTCGCTTCTGTTGGTTGGAGATTGTTCACTGAGCACTGTGTCTGGTTTCACTGGCCATTCATTGGTATTGTCTATTGAGATAAAAAAAGTGGCAGTCAGAGTTCTTTTACTGTCAGTAATTTTTTTTCAATTCCCGCCGGACGCCACATACGCTCATGTGTGTTTAAATGACTGAACAGTTGTGTCAGCGGTAGTTGAAGAAAGTTTCCAAAAACGTGCATAGTCATGCGTTAAGTAAGGTATGGTATGGAGTAAGATTAACGCACTCAGGGCACGGCAAACACAGCTATTTTTTCTAGTTTAAGCTGTTAAGGTATACATTCATCTATTATTATGTATGTCTTTCCCATTCACGGGACAATAGTGCCCCGGACCTTTGGGAGGCGTGCGCGGAGCCGAAGCCAACACGTAGAGGCCCTTTAGACAATTTAATGAAATGTGATGAGTACACCGGGCGGATGCTGTCCCTGCCCGCATCATAGGGACACGAGCAGAGTCAGCCCCCGCCAGGCGTATAGACTATTGTGGAAAGATGGGACCTAAACCGTACAAGACTATAGGGGGAAAACGATGGACTAATGACTGGGCTATTGCGTGAGACATCCGGACGTCTGCCAAATAAAAATGTCTCAAGTGAAAGTGATCTTGGCAGACGGTGACTCGCCCTCCGCTAGATGGGCCCCCTTTAAAAGCGACATATAAAATGGCTCAGAGGCAACACCGGTGCGGAAGGCTAAGGGTAGAGAGGTGTCTATTATTATTATTATTATGATTGTTTTCTAAATTTAATGTTCCCACAGTACGTTGTCCCATACGACCAGCTGGCTCCACTGGAAACCAGCGTGCTGACAGCATTGCTGAGTGGAGGCCCTGCTGTCGAGTAATTGTAATATTATAGTTGTTTTACATCTCGACGGTTCTGTGACTCAACCAGGTAATCGAATTGACGAAAATAGATAACTACTTTAGACCGTGATATATAAGGTGGTTATTTCATTTTCGCCAATTTGATATACGAGGATGAGTCATAGAACCGTTGATTTGTGTCTTTTTTGAATTGTCAGCTGAATAAACGATTTTTCTCTTTATTTCTTTCTTTCATAGCGGTAGGGCCATACTGTAGCCAGTGGCTGGTTGCAGTATGTGTTGACCAGTACGACCAAACTCTCACAAAATACTGGCATGAAGTAGCGTAGCGCTTGCTACGTTTCGTACGGTGTGAGTGAGACACCAGAGGCTTACAAGGGCGGACAGGCCAGCAACGAGACTTCCCATGAGGTGATCCACACCTTCCTATTCCATAAAAAGAAGACATAAATAAATTATGTTGTTTGAATATTACATTATGGTTTTTGTCTTGCCCCAAATTGTTAGTCTAGTCTAGTTACTTTACCAGCGTTCTCCAAGTTTGGAGGAGCATCTGCACTCCCCCCAGACTCTCTAGTGATATCTTCCGAGACATGATCGTGTTCAGCGACTAGAGTATTTAAGGGTGCTTGGAGATAATTGTTATCTCTTTCTGATAGCCAGTCTGTAACACGACATTTGGGTAAATTTTCAAACTCTAGACCTTTTCTCAAGTTTTATGTAATTTGTAAGGCGCTACTTTTTGTTTACTAAAAAATAGTAGCGAAAGCGTATTTGCGAATAAAGTCGTTTTAAGTGTATATTTTATTTACAAAAAAGTGCTATGCAAGTTACATCAAAGGTCTATAGTTTCAAATTAACCCATTTGTATTAAAATTAAAGCTGGCACGAGAGAAGTATTACGATTCAGTGTTGTTACGGTCATTTAAAACTGATATTTTTATAGTTACAACATTATGGTCTAGAAACTCGGAATCGATATACATTGATGCCACGCCACTGTTACAAAGCCTTTCCAGTTTTATCTCTTCTCATCCAGGCGCTCACCTTTATACAGCTATTATACAGTGTGAACTAGAACTGATGGCCGAGGGGGTCGAAAAGTTCTCGAATGGCGGCCGCGTATTGGCAAGCGCAGCGTTGGATGATCAGCCACAAGATGGTCCGATGACCTCATACAGTGGCAGGAAGGCGCTGGTTGCATGCCGCTCCCAACCGGTCACTTTGGAAATCCATGGAGGAGGCCTATGTTCAGCAGTGGACTTCTTGAGGCTGAGATGATGATGATGATGATGATGATTATTTATTGACTTGTACTTACTAGTAACTCTGTTAGCGTCTTCAGTCCTTCGATAAATCTGGCCTAGAGTGGGTATCGGTCTAGAAGTTGCCAATGAAGTTGTTATTGGACGACTATCGGTGTAAAAATCTGAAAAAATGAAAAACATGCTCAAAATACGCAGAGCCCTGACTCAGCGCTAAATGAGCTGCGTCGAAATCGCGAAGCAAATGACATCTGATCTTATGAACGTGATCACTCCGGATAAAGTACTTGTTTCGATGCAGTAGCTCAATTTACGCTATTTAGCGTATTTTGAGTTCTTTTGATGATTCTTTTAAAACCTTAATGATTTCCGCAGTAATTGAGACATTAATGAGCGCTTCATACGATCGCAATCCCCATACATAATTTTTCAATTAAACCGACGTAATGACAGTCCTCACGCTTTTCGATCAACTCAATAGTCCTGCATACAACTCTACTGTGCACTTAGCACGAATCTTGATACGCGTTAACTCGCAAGGCAACTCAGTGCGTCTCTATCCTACTGGGCTAGTTAGAAAGAGACGCACTGAGTTACATAGCGAGTTAACGCGTGTCGAGGAGATTCGTGCTAGGTGCACTGCTATATACTATAGCGATAGTGTAATTTCGAAAGCTGTTGCGTGGTACGGTCGCCCTCAAAAGTAGCTAAACATTTTAGTACCTAGTCGCTGTCAGTAATGTGCCAGATTCGAGCAACTTTCATTTCAAACGTTACTATGACAAGGTTCTTAAGTGTTCAGCTACTTCTCAGGCCGACTGTACATACGAATACCACTGGATAAACTAGGACTTTTCGGACACTGGACTTGGAACGTGGTAAATGGTTCATTAAATTAACATCTTATGTACACAAATTAATGAACAAAACAGCAAATTAACGCCAAATATTTTTTGGACGAAGTACTGCCTATTAAAAGTAAAAAAAAGACTGTTAAAAACTCAACCTTCCTGAATTAACCCTTTGAACGCCAAGAACGCATAAAGGAGTCGCGAGCTGTCATACCCATCACGCCACCGACACATATAGTTGATCGATGACATAGTGCAATAGCAACCTAAGTGCATGTGTTTAAACTTGCGTTTGACATAATTAATGGCGGCCTGGCGTGTGGGCGACAACTTTTGTATGTTTTGTTAGCGACGAAAAGGTTAATACATGCATAGGTTGATGTTTACTCGGATATAAAATTTGAGATCAAAAATAAGGGGTCTGCAGATGACTTGATCTAGTAAATGTTTAAGTCAGATCGAGACCAAAATCATGACGTGTAAAGGCTTTCACCTCATAAATCTTTTAGACAAGACAGATCAAGGCCCGACCACATCAGGCGCCAGATAATGGCTTTTTTTTTATGAAATAGGGAGGTAAACGAGCAAGTGGATCACCTGACGGTAAGTGTATACCACCGCCTATAGACACCCGCAACATCGAAGAGATTGCAGACGCGTTGCCAACCCAGAGGGCTAAGATGGAATACCTCTCGTGCCAGTAATTACACTGGCTGTCTTGCTCTCCACGATGGAACACAACAGTGCAAGCACTGCTGCTTAGCGGCAGGATTAGCGAGCAATGGCACCTGTAAACCCCGACTTTTGACCTCAGATAACATTAGTGAATATAACAAATGGATTTATTTATTTATTTGGATGAATACTAAACCTTGAAGAGTGTTCATCACTTGAATTCTCTGCACATTTTTCGCTGGCGTCTTAAATGGTGTTTTAGAAATAGTCTTCTTTGAGTTAAGACTAATATTTGTTTTTATCGAAGCTTCTCTTATACTTGATCGACGACGAGGTATTAGGCTTGGCTTAAATCTGTCTCCATCACAATCTAAACAAAATATTAACTTACATTAAATGTAAAGTGTAATATTTATTTATTTAAAAATACCTCGTTGAGTTCTCTCTCAACAAACTGGAAGAAATTACCTTGTTACTCTGCGAAACCAGTTTGATTCAAGTTTGTTGATATGGACCTCCACAAAGTAACGCCTAAATCTATTAATGAGATCCCTCTCATAGAAATAGTACAGCATAGAAGGAGTGCTAACATTGAAGGCGATATTTTATTATCTGATCTCTTTACTTTAAATGGCAATACAATGTGTCAAAAAGAGATGACTACATACTCTAAACTCCTCTTCAATTGACACCTGTACACGACCAATAGACAAAATGGTCACCTTTGGCTATGGTAATGTTTACATTAAGGTAGGTATACTCTACGTTTTTCTTATTAATTTGCTGGTTTTACTACCTTGACGCACACAAAGGTGACCATTTTGACAGCTTTGGCTATGTACACTTGACAAGTACTGAGGCTATATCCATGCTTTAGTCCTTCATCCAAGATCCCTCTCATTATAGGTTTCTTCCAAACCGATGATAAACTTTCTGACGTACATAAACTATAAGCTTAATCTGAATAAAGAAATTTTGACTGTGACAGTCAACCACAATGTCGAATCTTTTCCCAATAAAAGCCAAAATGAGTTTTACCCTAAAAGTCCCAATAGGAAGGAAAACAAGCAAGTGGGTCACCTGATGGTAAGTGATCACCACCGCCTATGGACACCCGCAACAACAAAGAGAGTGCAGATGCGTTGCCAACCCAGAGGGCTAAGATGGAATACCTCTTGTGCCAGTAATTACACCGGCTGCCTTGCTCTGCACGCCGGAACACAACAGTGCAAACACCGCTGCTTAGCGGCGGGATTGGCGAGCAAGATGGTGGTAGCGATCCGGACGGACCTTGCACAAGGTCCTACCACCCGCAAAAACTACTACTACTACTACTACTTACTAGCTAGTTTTACGCTAGCTAGAAAGTAACATAACATCTAGCACTTACCTTTTCGACACGCGTTAACTCGCTATATAACTCAGTATGTCTCGTTTTAACTAGCCCAATTGGAGAGAGACGCACTGAGTGACGTAGTAAAGTTAATTCACCCTCACTTGTCTTAAGAAGTAAACATTTTACCCTAAAATTTCAGTTTTTGCCATCAAGAGATTAAAATTGTAATGACAACACAAAGAAAAATTAGGGCAATGGCAGGACTTGAACCTGCAACATCAGCATTCCGTGCCTTGCGTTTTCCAGTTTCGCCACACTGCCGCTGCCCTACCCTGCGAATTATTCAATGTGCTTCGTCTTACAGTCATTACATTATTGATTTTAAGGGTACAACTACCCTCGGTGTCATCTAAATGAAACTTTTTAACAAGTTATCATATTCAACTGGGTACCTTTACAGCTACCGTCAGCTGACGAGAGATGGCGCTGTTTTGTTATTACATCAAGAGATTATTTATTGTTTGAATAAAACATATCAAAGCAACAAACTATAAACTATTTAAAGCTTGAATTTGCTTTATTTAGGGTCTCCGCTAAGTTGCGCGGGTGCATGGAGCGAGTGCACGCCTATCGAGCAATAGTATTGAGCCCGCGCACCCGCATCCGCGCGAGTTAGCTGACGCTCTCATACTATTTTTTACAGGAGTAACGCTGTACGGGCGCCAGCAAGACCTAAGGGCCATTTCCATGGTGCAAGTTATCGCATACGAATTGCATAACATTGCGGGCTACCGAGGAATGATGTGACCGATCGATTGATCGAGCCGCGCAATGTAATGCAACTCACATACAAGAACTCGCTCCATGTTAATGACTCCTTAGCGGAGGCCCTAAGTCGATAAAAGTGTCAAGTGACAAAAAGTGAAATTTTAGGTTAGAATTTTGTTTACATTATTAGACAAGTGAGGATAAAGAGACTTACGTACGGCGTATCGAAAAAGTTTGTGCTAGTTGTACTGTACAGTTATACTCTACCAGTAGATATTGGTAATCTGCTCGGACCAGCTTTAATGTCACCTGAAATAAGTAAAAATATATTGAAATGCCTTGAAAACTTGTAACAAAATTGTAAGTTCAATTTCCTTACCAGAATTCCTATTTTCAAATGGTTTAGGGAATCTGTTGGTATAACTTGTTGAATTTGTTTTGATAATCCTAGGAAGTCTACTCCGACTGGCTTTCAATTCCTCTTCACATTTATCTCGTCCTAGTTAATATTTACTTATTAAAAGGAACAGTATTATTATGCGGATAGAACAGGAATTGTCAACAACATAATCTTCAAAGGGTCGACATTTTGAACTGTTTCTGTTTTATAATTATCATCATTTTACTATCATCTAGAGCAGTGATTCTTTACCTTTTAGAGGTGATGGACCATTTAACCAAATTTTTGTCCTGTCTAATATGATTCTCTATTAAAATTATTCCATGACATTATGGCATACACATCAAGTATTTTGCGGACCACTTCGGATGCCTCCACGGACCGCCAGTGGTCCGCGGACCACAGGTTAAGAACCACTGCTAGAGCCTCTGTGCGTTCCAATGCTGGGCACAGGGCACCTCTTACAATAAGAGGACGTTACCCCCACTCCCAAACGATTCGTGGGCAGATTGAAAACTTAACATACCAATAAATTTCTTTGCGAAGTTTTCCTTCACCGAATAGATCATGGTTAATTTTTTATTTGAATTTCGCTCTTAAATTACAATTGCACAAACAACTGAAAGGACTATTTAATCAAATTTGCTCAGAAGACGTTGACCAGCCGTACGTCTTAGATACCGTCAAAAGCGACGAAAAACCGAAAATAACTAAGTAACCTCGTAACATAACCAGGGACTGGGAGCAACTGTTAACCTAATACGAACCTTTTCAATAAACCATAACTCGCTACGTAACTCAGTGCGTCTCTTTTTAACTAGCCCAGTAAGAGAAAGATGCACTAAGTTTCAGCGTGTCCAGAAGAACACTCACAGTAGTTATTTGTGTCGAGAAGGTTCATTGTTTTTTCGTATTGGAGGCCCTTTTGTCATTGACTAGTACAGTAAGTATTAAGTAAAAGTAAAGTACTTACTATTAGGAGATCTTTCATTAGATCTATCACTGTTTAATTTGTTTGTAAAATTACAATCTACATTGTCAGAAGTGACTGAAGCATTCTGCTGTTGCGTAGTTTCGTAAGAAACTTCCATTGGTACAGAAATCGGTCATTCAGTAAGCTTTAGTACGGTATTTACCTAAACTTGAATGAAAGATTAAGGCCGTAAAAAAAAGTAAAACCTCTGAATAACCTTCATTAGATATAATCACACTTCATGAAATATACTGTTTAGAGAGTGATAAGCATATTTGTAATTTTTTGTTATTTGTAAAACTGAAACGTAAAATTATGATACACACTAAAATTTAATGCTTTGCATTTTGACAATTAATTTGACAACCATAGGGTAACAAATGTCAGTTTATTTTCTTCTTATTTCGATGTTCCTGCCTTCTCGATGTCAGATTGTTCAACTTGCAAAGGTTGGTCTACTTTCATCGCTCGTTGTTGTTCTGCTTGTATCTCTTCTAACTTCTTCATTAGATCTTCTTGAACGCTGTCCACGATTTCTTTGAGATTTTTAGCTTAAAAGCAAATGTTAGTACTTTAGAAATCTTTAAAATTATTAAAAAAATATATATTGTCAATAACAAGACTAAGCAATGATAATTTTTTTTTATTTTTAGGCCTTGAAAAGGTTGTTGCTAATTCCTGTTCCAGTTGTTAACAATAACTATGTTCAAACTACAAAAGTTTCATAATGATTTTAATAATACTCTATCAAATAAAAAGGGAATCCTCAAAATCAGACTAATCTGTAAAAAATTATGCATGATAATACATATAAACAAATATACGGGTCCAATTGAGAATCTGCTTCGTTTTTTTCGTCAGTTAAAAGAAATAACAAGGATTTGTTTATTTTAGACTGTTATTATGAAAATAAAAACGCTTGGCACATGTATTAAAAAGTTATCATCTGGTATTATATAACTCTCTAACCTTAATGTACATAGAGATCTCAAGTCGAACGATAAATTAGATAATGGACGCGTTTTCGTTTCATGACTTAATTAATGACCTTACCTGTTTTCTGGTTGAACTCTTCAGCAATAAGCGATATTTTCTTTAACGTTCCTACATGTCGAGCTATCTCACTAGCCACATCAACATCTCCACCAGTATTGACGGCTGCATCTTCTGTGGCCACTACTCTCCGTTGAGTAGCTAGTTTAAGCACCTCACTGGTGACCACTGGCATTTTCGGCATTCTGAATGCTTTTTTGTGAATGGGATGTATTTCAGTCATAGACGCATCTTTAATATTCTCTAGTACTGCCGCAGGCCGTGGCACGTCTATTGTATCATTGGGGAGCAGTTCTGGCGCAAAAGTCTGTAAGGTCTCAATTTTCATGGGAGACTCCTTTTTAGCAGGTTGTTTTTTGGAGAATTGAATTGGTAATGCATTGGTTATGCTATCAATAATCGCTTCTGTAAATAAAGGCTGTGTTATTTATGCGTAGGTGTAATCCAATAATGTTTCATATTGATATTGTTAATGTTACTTACGAACGATGTTGTTGGGGTTTTCTTCTTCTTGTCTTCTTTTTAGAGCCAGTTTCTTGGACAAGTCACTGAGAAACATGGAGCAAGTTGGGCCTGTATTTTTAAATATGTATAATGTAGTGATCATGACTAAATGACTACCCAACCATACAGTAGATATTCTAAAGAGACATAGGTCGTCATCGATTAGGATTCCAAAAAAGAATCTAGAAAAAAGACAGGACGGACTCGAAACTACAAAAAATACAGTAAAGTGATACTCGAATAGAAATGTAAATTAGTGAAAAAAGGCCCCACAAAACAATTTTGAAATTTTTAACCTTATTAGAGATCGAAGTTTAGAATTAGGGCACGCAAGATGCTACTGAGTGTTGACTCGGTTTCAGAAATTATTTGAAGAGTGTTTGAGAAAATGGTTTCGTAGTTGATTACTTGTTCAGATTCGCTGATACGTTTTTAAATATGGGTGGAACAGCTTACCGTCACTTTTCTTTCTTTTTGGAGGTTTGGGTGCCTGTTTCTTGTTCTTTGCTTTATACCGGGATGGTTTTTCCATGGCTAAAATCAGTTATTTTATTTTATACTTAATTGCTTTTAAGACTGCCAGCTACTTCTTTTGAATTTGGTCAGATTCTCCAATAGGTAGCTGATGTAGTTTCGGTTTCAAAGTCAAAGTCAAAGTCAAAATATTTTATTCAGATTAGGCTTACAGGTAGCACTTATGAATGTCAAAAAATTTACCACCGGTTCGGAAAAACCTCTGATGAGAAGATACCGGCAAGAAACTCAACGAGGTGTAATTTTTTAAATAAATCAAAATTACAATGTTATTTTACATCCCAAATATTCAAAATTTTTACAATTTAACAATTTAACACAGCAGGTGTACAATCTTTGGAGCCAGGGATCGCCAATACAGATCGGGATCATTTCCAAACATCCTTGTCCAAGATATAGTCATTGATTTTATAATACGCCCGAGAAATTCTTAGTGATTTGCATCTATGTCTATGTATCTGTTATTTTGATAGATTTAACTTAAAACTGTCTAAGCTAAAAATCTCTTCTTCTTCTGTGTGACTAAAAAAACATCAAGTCAACGGTTTCAGAAAAAATGCATTATGTATGGCTAACAATATTTTGAACTTAAAATTTTGTGAAAGTCAATAAAGGCTTCTATGTTACAGTCGTAACAATAAATTTATTGTGAACTTAAAATTTTGTGGAAGTCAATAAATACTTCTGTTTTACGGTCTTGTAGGGTAAACAGGAACAACTCGATCCGCTTTGCAATTTGAACTGACAATATCAACATCAACATCATTTCGACTCTGTACTTACCTCAATAACTGAATTACAAGCCTGGCCAACCGACCCTCTGTGTGCATTTTCATGCAACACAAAGTTTCGTAACGAGGTATTAAAACGATCATAGATCTGTTGAAGTAAGATGTAATTATGCCGACAAATAAAACATTTTTAAATAGTTTACTCACAAATTCACTCAAAATTTACAAGTGACTGACATAAAATAATGACGTTGTCGCCAGTCTGTTTGTCTATGAAAGAGCATTTTTTTTTTAATTTTTTTTTATACAGGCCATGGAGGCATGACCTCTATAAAAAAATGACAACTGCAGTTAAAAAAAAATAATTTTTGCGTTGGTCTTTGCTAAAAAAAGATAGTTTTCATTAAAACTTGCATTATTATTATGTTGATGCATGTGTTGATGTTGTCGGCAAATATCAGCAATTTATAAATACCACAGATAAATACTGAATTCAACCCAAATTCAACCTTTAACTTTTAGGTTAGGTTAAGGATAAGTTTTAGGTGGCGGTTAAATAAAAGCATCTTAATGGTTTTACTATTTTTATATTTTAAATTTTCTTTAGATAAGATGTAACTGTTATCATTCTGGCGGCGTCACAGGTTTCTGAAATAACAAACAAAACAAAATATTTAATGTATTCGGATTATTCGCGGTAGTTCCTTTGGATGATCCTTCGAAGGAACTACTTATTGCGGTTTTGTTTCGCACTAGTTCCAAACTTATAACATTATCGGGACTTAAGCGCGATAGAAATATATTGTTGATTTACCGCGACGTTCCGGCAATGTTTCTATCGCGCTTAAGTCCCGATAATGTTATAAATATGTGTGAAAGTCGCGAAAGTTTAAAACAATTTAGTTCCAAACTAGTTCCTTCACAAGAGATGAAGGACGTACTGCGATCTGTTTATCGCCTTTTTTTTTTATACAACATAGGAAGGCAAACAAGCAGGTGGGTCACCTGATGGTAAGTGATCACCACCGCCTATAGACAGCTGCAACAACAAAGAGAGTGCAGATGCGTTGCCAACCCAGAGGGCTAAGATGGAATACCTCTTGTGCCAGTAATTACACCGGCTGTCTTGCTCTCCACGCTGGAACACAACAGTGCAAGCACTGCTGCTTAGCGGCAGGATTAGCGAGCAAGATGGTGGTAGCGATCCGGACGGACCTTGCACAAGGTCCTACCACCCGCAAAACCCACCCGCCTTTTTTCCTTTGCAAAAACTGAAAGTACTACTACGACTTTTCTTTCGCTTTTTTCCTTTACAAGAGTTCAAGGAATAATCAAGAACTGTTTTTGCATTAGTTTGTTCAAATTACTAGGAGGAACTAGTGTTAGATTTTATTTGTGCCTTTTATTTTTGTCCATTTTATTTTTGCATGTACTAGTAGAAACGTGTCTGAATCGACAAGTTGACGCTCCATATTCGGAAAATGACGTAAGTTCCTTATCAGTTTTGTACACTACTTCATGCACACTAACCCCCATATTCATAAACGCTTCGTAAACGTTTGTTAGTTAACATTTTTTGTCTTTATCTGTCATTGTGTCGTTTGCCCTCAAATGAAAGGGACAAAACATTTGTTAGCTTAAAAATATTGTTAAGTTTTTATGAATACGGGGGTAAGTAAATGAATGTATTTTAAGTATTTGGGTATTGTGTTTATTATTGGTATGTAATGTATTTATAAGTAAATTGTATGGTAATTTTCCACTGTTTTTGCTATACTCTTGCTCTTTGTCTGTCCCTGCTATGATACTCCTTTCATCCACTCAAAGGTTAACTGTAAGAGATCCCTTAAAGGGATAAGTTCGCCTTTGTACATCACTGTATTTCTTTTGTCATTTATGTTTTTTTTGTACAATAATGAATTTAAATACATACAAAAGGGGCTTCTCTTATGTTTTTTACTTAAAGTTGTATATTTAGACTAATATGTTTCCATTAAAGGACAATCACAATAAAACCTAATCAATCATAAAGTACTGAATAAATAAGGATTAAGAGTTGACGTATATTTCATAAATCGTCATGTGACCCATTAATAAGGACTATCGGAGAATGTTCATTTTACCTACGAAATTCATTAATCATCTATTTCTTAATATGTTTTCTATTAGTTTGAATGGAAAAGTAATATGTATTACGGCCATTGATCGTATCGTTGGATCTATTTTGAGGTTAGCTAGCTTATCATGCAGGTTATTTTTTCTTATGATAATGTCTGCTAAAGGGAAATACCTTGAGGTAATAATGGTTCGTGATCGGTATTAAATATTGATTGTATAGATTTTTATACACTACACAATCTTTGTCTACACAATACACAAATATACAGGTTTCCTGACCCCTTTATCAACAAACTAACATTATGTCAGGTGACAACGACAATTTAGAGTGCATTCCCTATTCACTATTAAGCTTAGCAATACAAAAACTCTTTGAGTTAGCCTCATAGAAAGAGTATCGCATAAAAGAAGTTTACAATTTTAAAGCGATATTGTAATACCTGATCTCTTTACTTGAAATGGCAATACAACGAGCTGAAAAGCGACGAGTACCTACATATTCTAAACCTCTTCAATTGACATCCTGTACACACATGAGATGTATTATTATGATGGCAATAATATTTGTGTACAAGATATAGAGACAAATGGTTATGGCTCGAAGGAAATGGAAGTGGGCAGGCCACATATGCCGTCGACAGGACAGCAGGTGGGGCGTAAAAGTACTCGAATGGAGACCTAGGACTGGTCGGAGGAATGAGGGCAGACAACCAATGAGATGGTCAGACGATCTGGTTGCGGTAGCTGGGAAGGGATGGATGAGGAAAGCTCAACATCGGAAGGAATGGCGTGAAATGGAAGAGGCCTACACTCAGCATTGGGTGGATACAGGCTGAGGAAGAGAATAGAGACAAGGATAGAACGCTTTTTTAATTTTTCTCCTGTAATTGTGCTTTGTCTGTTCACGTTACTGTCTCACTGTTTATCTTTCGTGTGAAGTGAGCATAACCCTTACCGTAATGGTAGTGGAAGGTTGCTGAGCGGTGGCTTGCTCCTGTGCCGGCGGTTGTTGCGCCGGAGGGGTCACTTTGGGTGCGTTGTGTTCTGAAATCTCCTGCATCACGCCTGCGTTGGCCACTGCGGCAGACGCTTGGTTTTCTGTCAAACACGTTATGTATCAAGAAGTTGACCAAAAATTAAATATGCTCACGAGACCAGTTTGTTTTTGTTAAAAATGAATTAGTTAAAAACACCTATTAAAATAAACGCGAACTTAGTTTGAAAACCATGCGTTTTACTAGTGACAACGTGGACTATGACGTCTAAGTTCATGCCCGCTTCGTATGGATCAATTTCGTGAGTCTTTGTCACTCTTAGTATTTTATTTTTCATAAGTATTTCGAAAAGCAATCTTAGAAAAAAACAGAAAACGATTTTTTTACGAGTTCATTTAATTTTTGGAATAAAAAAGTCCATGAACATTGCCTCGTCGGGGATTTAAAGATTTCTAAACAGCACGTGTTTGGTATATGCGGGCAAGCAGTTACATCGGTTATTAATGCCCCCATGTGGTATGTGGTGAGATTTCTAATTTGGCTGCAGGAGCTCATTTACATTGGTTAATGGGAATGACATTGGTCGTTATCCTGCATGAGAGAGAACGATCGAGTTATCAACCAATGGAGATTTACGAGACAACCAGTGTTGCCAGATGGACTAAATGGATGGATTGTAAAACGCGGATTTACGACGAAAAGGTGAATTTTCTAATTTTAATATTTGACTTAACATTCTCACTTTTTAGGTGTATCGGTGTTTTTAATTGATAATTAATATGATGATGATGATAATAATGAAGCGATCCTTTTATTCCTCATCAGGGACAGGACTCTTAGAAGATACCCTAATTAATATTAGGCAAGGTAAGTGTTCGAGCAGATTCTATAAAACGGAACAGCGTTGGTCTAAAGGTGAAAGGTGGATCAATTGTAAAAAGGCGATTGGCAAGCATCTACGTCTTATAGTTTTGGAGTTATGTGAAGACTAGTTGTTCGAAATGGTTTGAGTAAGTTACGAGTATACATCGCCTTGTCGCCCTGTTCTTTTCCGAACTTAGCTAAAACATCGCAGTTTCTAAATTACAATTCACCTGGCAGAGCATGATAGCTCTCATGAGCGTCGTAGAACTCCTCTTTTGCAGCCTCCGTTGCAGCAGGAGCTACTGAGCTCTCGGAAGCACTGCTTGAGAGTAAACTAGACTCGCTGTGTTCCACTGCCGGGAGATGCCCTCGCTTCTTCTTCTTGAGAAGCTTCCTAGTAGTTACTTCAGGAAGGGGGTTGTCAGGCAACTCATCTCTCTTCAATTCGTGAAGCTCAAGTACGAAGGGATCGTTGCGCTCGAAGATTTGAGTGTCAGATGATGATGTTGACTCGTCGCTATCCACCAGGTTGAGGAGTTCATCTAAGTTGATGGCAGGAAAAGATGGTCATAAAATTTCGTTTACAGTATTTTTGGAACCCTTTCGGATTCTCTAATAAACGTTTGTTCTGATGTATTGTTTGTGTTTCGTAATTTTTCCTAAAGGGTTTGTTTTAGGATTATCGAATACAGCCTTATAGAGTTCATTAGGTTTGAGATTTGATTTATAATTTTTCTTTAAAGTTTTCAGTTTCAGCATAAAATCCTTTAGGACAAACGATTATTAGATATTAGGTCCCGAGAAAGGAGGGTTATTTGTTGAGTTGTTATGACAAGTTAATAGTAATTCCTTACCCAAGTTATGCACATTACCGACCACTTTTGGATTGTTGTGACTCATCGTGTAGCCTATAATGAAGAATAGTGACAAAACAACAAGCAAGTTGTAAATAACTTGCTTAACTGTTTCCACAGAAGTACAGGTAATATTTTTTGGGTAAATTGTGGCTGTAAAATATATTATTATATTTTTGAATTTTGTATCATTTTGTAAAATTACTTTAAAAGGTTTTGATTTGATAAGTCACATGGTTTGACGTGCCGTGGACTAGAAACATGCTAGAAACGAAGAAGAAAATTGAAAGAGTTTTGAGGCAAATTTCAATCAAGCAAGAAGGTTTGATTTTTAAAATGTATCTAATAATTTTTTTAAGTCTCGTTTAAACGATAAACACTAGTGCAATGAGTGCATCAACAAACTAAACTAAAGATGTCATAAATATTATACATAATTTGACTTAAAGAATAATAAAATTTTACTCACCGATTTCAAAAAAAGGCGGTGAATATAGAACAGTGGTTAGCTGGTGAACCCTAGCCATCGGTCAATTGATTTCTTAACCCATGGTGGGATGTTATAATTTTGGTCTTTCGGCCCAAACCGTACAATATTAGTACCTGCTATTACTGATATTGGCACAAGCCTCGTGGCTGCTGTTAAAGAAAAAAAAATGTTGTTATTAATAAAACGGATCACTCACGTATTTTTCGGAACATGTCGGGCATTTCTCGACTTAAAAAATACGGGATTGATCCGTTTTATTAATATGTCCGAGTCTCACGGTAGTTCTATGTTTAAAAAGATTGTTGTTGATTGATGTTTTACAAACGCTACCTAATGAGTAGGTAGCAAATATCATTTTTGAAGTCAGTTAACAAGCGCCTAATCTGAAATCATACGCGTTTTGTTTTACAAACGCGCGTAAAACCTGTGCACCTAGCACAAATCTCCTCGATACGCGTTAACTGGCTACGTAACTCAGCGCGTCTCTCTCTTACTGAGCTAGTTAGAACGAGACGCACTGAGTTACCTAGCGAGTCAACGCGTATCGGAGGGGCTTGTGGTAGGTGCTCTGAACCCGTCCGCTGCCCTCTGCTCTTTACGACTTGATACTGACCTTTGCTAGTATCACTTCCCATCAACAATATGGATTTGGGCCCTGAAAGTACCTAAGGGTACATAAAAATGCTGTAAAACAGTATCTTTTCGCTAGACAAAATTGCAGACTTTGATTTTATTTTTTAACTCTATTTGCTTGTAACAGAGGTTGTGTAAACTAAAGTTTGATGTTTCTGATAAGCATACAAAGTAGTAGACACTGAATACCAGATATGATTGGGTTTATTTGTAACTTTGGAGCTTGTTACATTCAGAATTTTTATACATATGATGATCCATAGGATAGGAACTACAAAACATTTGAAACAAACAGAATGTACCTACCTACCAATGGAGCGATAAGTGCGTCGTCTCAATAAATTAACTGTTATGCCTATGTATCATCATCATCATTTATTCACAATTAACAAAAAAACATCATAATCACTCATTTTAATTGCTTCAGTGAGTTTAAACATGGTTAAAACCCGTTTTTCGACGGAAAGTGGTGTGTTAAGTCAGGAATACTTGAACTGATAACTGCGGATCACAAACCTACTTTGCGGCTGTCAAAGTTTAATACAATAAGTTAGTACTGCCAACTTTCAGCGTTCCTGTTCGCCGCTAACACTTTTAGTTTTGTTATAATAGTATTTTATGCAACTGCTATATAATGAGAGGCCTTAAAACACGAGTGTGGTTTTATGAAACGAGCGTCAGCGAGTTTCATAATAGGATCACACGAGTGTTTTAAGGCCTAATTATATACAGTTGCATACATTACTTTATCTACACACATATCATAACTGCAAAAACCGTAACAGCAAAAAACCAACAAACAAGTATGGCGGCAATTCGATCTATCCGTCAAGACGAACGTTTTTTTTAAATCATAGACAAAAGAATGAAGTCCCTATTGTCATATCACTCGAGATGAAATGTCGTGCGTTTAAATTAAAAAATCATACTGAATTGACGTTTCGTATCGATAACTGTTTTAATATCTGTGGATACTAGAATAGAGACCAACTTGAATTTTGACAGCTGTTCCAAATTTTAAATTCATAACGTCACGAGATATCGGTAATGTAATCACCAATAAACACAGACTACTAAGAGATACTACCCAATAAAGAACAGATTTACCTACTACCACAGACAAGAAAATTCTTAAAATAACATTGGTTGTAATAATGATGGTCATTTTCTATGGTTTTTGAACGCGTTATTGAGAAATTATGATATGTGTGTAGATAAAGTTTATAACGTATGAAACGAGGGTAATAAAATAAGCAGTTGACCTTCCTTGGCAAACTTGAATGGAACCGTAGAGTTATGAGTGGTATTTACGACCGGTAGCTAAGGACGAACAACCTGGATACTGTGCTATCAATATTCGTGTTCTATTGCCGAATGTAAACTCAGGCGCAACGTTTTAATTCATTGCTTCTTCGAGTTTCACTCTACTACTGGAGGTTGGCAGTCAGCTATGCATGTCTGACGGTCTCAGCCAAATGGAACAACTATTCAATCGTCTTTTTTCGTACAAACTAGGTACAGGATTGCTTTTTTGAATCTCAACGGGTGAATAAAGCTCATCGAAATAGCGGTTTTCCTAGAGATTCGGCAACTTTGGTGACCTTTAGTCATGCTGTAAGAATCAAAAATCGCCTTACCAAAATGGCCGAATCTCCATGAAAAACGGCCATTTTGGTGGGCTTTAGTCACCCAGTGAGATTCAAAAATCACACTCCTGTACCTAGTTTGTACGAAAAGAGACGATTGAATAGTTGTTCCATTTGGCTGAGACCGTCAGACATGCATAGCTGACTGCCAACCTCCAATAGTAGAGTGAAACTCAAAGAAGCAATGAATTAAAACGTTGCGCCTGAGTTTACATTCGGCAATGGAACACGAATATTGATAGCACAGTATCCAGGTTGTTCGTCCTTAGCTACCGGTCGTAAATACCACTCATAACCCAGCGTCGATCTCGTCGCTGTCGCGGTTAGGTACGTCTGTCTGTCACCAACGGAAATGGCTCGCTGTCGTTGAGAAGCAAGCAATGTACACCAAACTTGCTATAATTTCCTTATCAACTAGCTGTCGAAATAGCCCCATGCCACCGATATCGCCGTTAAAGTTTCCGCGTGTGGTTCTTCATAACGTTTTAACGTCACCCGGCTACCTACGTTGCTCCTTAAAAGGGAAGTTTACTACTTTATTGGTTAGTAAAATGAACAAGAAGTTATATTGGATATTTACGCTGATGATGGGAATTCTCGAAGAATGGTAAGGTGTTTTTGGAATTTTGCTATTCGGTAATACCTAAACCTAACATTTTATGTATATATTTACAAAGTAAGATTAAGGAGACAGTCCCAGTCTTTGACAGTCACACAATAATTGACAAGAAAATTCGGAAACATACGAGTATACACAAGAAATAACGATGTCAACTACTGGTAAAAACAATGCTCTACGCGTGTCGACCACTAGGACGGTTACCTGGCTTCTGAATGGTTCAAGGCGTGGCTTTGAAAATTGTTTTAACACAATTTTGCTTAATAAGTATGAACGTGCGTGCTTTTTCTGTTTCGACTTTGTTAAAAATAATTTTATTCCGCTTAACACATCTATTTCTATGGCCGCAGTTAGAAATCGTAACAAAGTCATCTAATCAAGAAGCTCAGTAGAGACACCAGCTTCGTTTGTACCTACAGTCCTTAAGTTGTTAATGCAAGAATGCGATCCGCAGCTGTAGTCTGGATCGGGTATCTGCAGAAGTTAAGAAAGCAGATTTATGAGCGGTGCTTACAGCTAGCTGTAAACTGTCTAGAATTCGAGATCAATTCTAGATTCTATGGGCGACAGGGGATGCTGGGGTAGACGCACGTTGCCGAAATACGCGGATTTTCCACGAAATATTTCAAGTTACGCAAAGAATTTTTGGCTGCTCTGTATACTCCTATACTCCAATTGTATTCTCGTATACTCGTATACTCTTCTTGTATAAGTATTATAAAGGAAGGTAAAAATTACATAAAGTTTAAAATTTCCAAAAAACATTACTGAACAAAATGATACAAAATCCAAATCTATTATCAAAAAGACATTAATTTCTCGGGCGTATTATAAAACCAATGACTATATCTTGGACAGGGATGTTTGGAAATGATCCCGATTTGTATTGGCGATCCCTGGCTTCAAATATTGTACACCTATTGTATTAAATTTTTAAATATTTACCTAAGATGTAAAATAACATTGTAATTTTGATTTTTTACAAAAAAAATACACCTCCTTGAGTTTTTTGCCGGTATCTTCTCATCAGAGGTTTTTCCGAACCGGTGATAGATTTTATGACATTCATGAGTCCTACCTGTAAGCCTAATCTGAATAAAAATAATTTGGCTTTGACTCTGTCTGACTTAAACAACTTATTTCATGAACCTTTAGACTAAGGACGAACAGTTTGGCCACTCTACTGATAGTAGGTTCTGCCAGAATTTGAATAGAAACTGCACCCAATAACGAGTCGTCTGCCCGTTAAGTGTTTGGATTGTCAGGGATCGTTGGCGTCGAGTTGACCGTGAAAACGTACGGAGGTGACTCCCTAAGCAAACAGCAACGAGCACTCTGTCCTGCTCTAGCGCGCTGGCGCGTGTGAATGAAACAGAGAGATGCCTCGACGTAAAGGTCGTCAGTATTGCGTTTTTATGCCGAATAACGAAGCTGCTCTATTGAAAATATTTGTCAAGTGTGAATTACTGAGCGAAGGTAAGGTTCCGTCATGATGATTTGCAGCCTTTTTAGTGAAAATGTCTGATATATTTAAGTGTGTATAGCTAAAGGGCAAGTAAGTAAGATTAAAAGTTGATGTTGATGCGCAATGAAACATGACCTCAATTAATTTAATAACAATTAGCAAATTCTAACTTTACTTCGTAAGGGTACAAAATTAATTTATTAATTAAAAAAGAACAAAGTATCTTTTATTATAAGAAAAGCATGTAAAAAATTTAATTACTTGCACCGACAAATAGAAAAGGTTGAAGTAATGATATATTATATTAAAATTAAAAATGTCTCTCAAGCCGCTGTTTCTGGCAGGGTGCCCAAAAGGCTGGCGGCGTTACCTCTTTGAATGGCTAAGCCAATACGTCAGCCGAGGAATGCGTCTACCCTTGGGTCACTAGGGGTAGCAACCTTTTTAAACAGGTTTACACAATAATGGACTCAATATTGTTTTCTCCGAATATCAAAGTTAATTGTTCCAATTTGACGGCTGGATAGCTTAGTGGTGACTATGAAGCTTGAGGTACCGGGTTCGATTCCCGGGAGGGGCAAATGTTTGTATGACCAATACGAATAATATGCTTGTGCCCGAGTCATGGATGGTATATATTTATCTATATGAGTATGTATATCCGTTGTCTAGTACCCATAACACAAGCTGCTTTAGTTGCTTACTTTGGGACTAAGTCCTTGGGTGTTAACTGTCCTAAGATATTTATTTATTATTATTTTATTTTTTAATTTGGTTAATTTGGTAGCATATTCTTTAAATTCACTCGCTTGTATGATTGTCTAAGGAACCCTACAAATGAAAACGAATGTGTAAGAGACTTGGGAAAACTGCCCGTAAGTCACAAAAATGATGCAGTCGGTTAAATGGAAATAGAAGTAGAAAGTACAGTCAAGGAATTAAATTTCCAACCCACCTAAGGTTCAATAGCATATAGCAAACTGTCACCATAAGAGCTATAGAGCAAGACGTTAGTTTGACGTATCGACCTTAATGCATTGCGAATGTCAGACGACATTTCGACGAAATGGGTAGGGAATTAAATTCCTTGACTGTACAAGTACCAAGAAATAATAATAATAACGCTACTCGTCTTATTATTCATTTATTTATTTTTGCTATGGATTTTGTTTAACATTAAAGTGTGGACGAATAATTTAAGAACAATCCTGGATTGGAACGACGTGACTGTAATTTGATTTTTTATTAGGTACCTACAGAAAATGATGAATGACTTTTAAACAGAGTTGTGTAATTGTTATTTTGTCCACTATTATGAAACTTTACAAGGTGAGAACTTTGAAAAACTAAGATTAAGAAGTATTATTTCTTTATTCGATTATATCAATATTACTTTAAATAAACTGGAAAGGTTTAAAAAGATTTCAGAATGGCGATAGCTAAAATTATGGAGCAGAATATTTTTTATCCCTGTAATCCAAAAAAAGAATTTTTCGGCTTTTTCAATTACATGTTTTATCTACACATATATCATAAAGGCTCTATAATGCGTTCAGAAACCGTAGGCAATGACCAGCATTATAACAATCAATATTATTATGAGATTTTTTCTAATTTGTTTCTAAATTTGTTCAAATTCATTTTTTATTCCATTATTTTAATGTGTACAGTCTATAGATATTTAATAGGTACCTAGTAGCACTAGTAGCTAGTAGCAATGTAGGTCATTGCCCTATGGCTTCTGAACCCATCATAGTACTTATGATATGTGTGTAGATAAAGTAATGTATGCAACTGTACATAATTAGGTCTTAAAACACTCGTGTGATCCTATTATGAAACTCGCTGACGCTCGTTTCATAAAACCACACTCGTGTTTTAAGACCCCTCATTATGCAACAGTTGCATAAAATACTATTATGTACTGAGACAAAAAAGACAATTGGAATTATACTTACATTAACTTAATATGAAGAAAATAATAATACTATTAATGTTCTTTTAGCTTTTCAAGAAATAGTATAGCTATCTTTAACGTTTTTATGAGCTGATTGTTCACGACGTAGAGGCTTAACTTCATCGCTGAATAATTGAGCAAATAATTTACCCCGAGACAGCGGCTTTAATATGACACCCTTACTGACTTTGATAATATTTTGAACGAGTCAATAAACCCATTTTAATGAAAGCCAAGGAGAAATACATAGATAGTATTAAGGAGATTGGCGTACCTACATCCATCGACCAGATAGGTGATGTCGTAAAGACAGGCTAATTTAGGAGTACTCAGAACCGTCGAACATGTATGAAGAGAGAAATGTGTGTGGAGGAAGCGAGGGAGGTATGACAGGATCTGCGCAAACAGCGTTCTGGTCTCTGCCTACACCAAAGGGAAACATGCGTAAGCTTATAACAAATAAAAGTAACCTTCGAAGGACAAGATGACGATTGGTGGCACTTAGCTCAAAATGCCATTGAACCAAAACAAGTGAATGAGGAAAAAACGGCCAATTACTTCGTTTAGGATGTGAAAGGACTCTTATAATTATTAATTTATAACTAATATCATTATGTAAGGCGACAATAACAGTTTGAAGTACATACATAAAATATCCACTGTGTCCAGCAATACAAAAACTATGCCAAATTGTCGTTGTCATATGTCACCTGTCAGCTTGATGGAATAGTAGCCAGAAGAATACAGCGACCTTTAAATAGAGGTAGACCCACACTATTGGTTGGGATATTTGGAAATGAACCCGACTTGCATTGGCGAAACCTGGCTCCAAATAGTGCACACACTGTATAATATATATATACATATACACTTGAGATATAAAAAAAATGTAATAATATTGTACCTCATTTTGATATATTTAAAAAACTGACACCTCGTTGGTTTCCTTGCCGGTATCTCATCGGTGGTTATTTCCGAACCTGTGGTAAATTTTACGAAATTCATTAGTGCTTTCCATAAGCCTATACTGAATAAAAACATTTTGACTTTGACTTCAAATTCTACTCGCATGCGAGAGCTTGCCCCATATAAGTAACCTTTATTTCACTGTCATTTTTCGTTACTTTGTTAAAGAGCTCAATTGATCCATCATTATCCTAGCGCTTTTTCCCGTTTCTTAGTCCGGGGTACGCTTTGACCATGACCCCAAATTTGGCAGGTCAAGTTACTACATCGGAGCGACTGCTATCTGACCTCCGTAACCCCTGTTACAGACACCAGACCGACAGGATCATGGTTACACATTTATTCACATGAATGCACAGGTTTTCTTACGATGTTTACCCTCACCGTAAGAGCGTTGGTTGCTATAGTACTTAGGTAATGTACATAAATTAGAAAAACCCATTGGTACTGACCATCGCTGGGGATCAAACTCTTAACCCCACGACCACGAGTCCACCCCCTAGCCACTAAGCCACCAACGCTCTTTTGAAGACCTCAATTGGTCCATTAACGTAATATATATTTCCATCATAACTTTCAGAAACTAGTCTACTCGTTACCTAGTTTTATCTCAGGCAGAGCTCGCTTAGTAACGTATGAGTATTTATCGGCAAACTCGGACAAAGCTATCCGCCTACGTCGGCAACTGCTGAAGATCTTATGATTTATGGGGCTCATAACCTATTTCTAAGTTATTTTCCTTTATTTCTATCTCGACGAATGTTTGATTAATACCCTATCAATTTGTAGGAATACTCCCATGCGATGTTTCTAGTAAATAAGCCGTTTTTTTAATTAAATGATTTCCTGTCCTTATTTTTTTGCACAGAATTCAAATCTTCTGTCCCAGATTCTACGGTTAAGATCATAGATTATATGTATAGGTTGGATTCCCATTTTTAATAAATATGTGTTTAATTAGTATTAGTTTAAGTGTTCAGTTAAGTTGTAAGTTCTTACTGTAAGTATCTTTATTATGCAATAAATTAATGTAAAATTTAAAATTTAAACATTATTAACATAATGTACTGAATAAAATAACGTAAACTTTATATTAAATAGACTCATTTTAACTGGATGTCGTAGAACGTGCGCTGCAAAACATTTTCTTTCGTTTTAGCGATTATTCGCTCCACCAATATTAAAACTGGCGTAATTCCTTCCAGTTTCATTTTTCCGACTCGGCTCGTTTTTACTAGCACTTAAGCCGGAATGAAAATCTTAGTTCCTAAGCCTTCGAGGCGACGGCATTCTTTCTCGAATTCCTTTAGTGATTACAGAATAGGGCCAGAGCCAGGTCACTTGGCCCCGAAAGTTTTGGAAAGTTCTCGAATGTTCCTTAAATATAATAGCGCCTCGTCTGTATTCAGATTGGCCGGCAGCGCGACAATGTGAAACTTTCACGTTCAATTCGCCAATCTCGAAGTTTTACGGTCCGGTGTGCGGAGTTCCGGGGAACTGGAAGAAGCTGGTAAATCTTTTGAAAGAGAATTAGCATAGATTTATTAGTAACTGATGGGGATTCTGAGGCAGTTTTTACGCCGAGAAAACCAAAGTTTTAACTTAAACATACAAGTAAACTTTTGAACTCCAAGTTTTGACCATTCTTGTAACTGATGTAATATCGAGTTTTATGCTTTCAAATTGAGATTTAGTTTCTTATAAATAAATAATTATAATATATCAAATCGATAATTGTAATAACAACATTTTAGTTAAGTGTTGTATCTTCTTGGCAGTAATTGGATATCGTCGAATAAATCTTTCCTTCTTTATTATTCCTAAGGTACATTACATTTCATAGGTAACTTTATTACGTTTTTTTTTAACTTCTTTTGGCATTTTATTTAAGCTGACCTAGAAGTCCTTCCACGGTGAAAGTTAATTCCTTGTCCGGCTATTTTCCGCTTTAAAGGAATTCGTTTAATGCCCGTGACATCTGAAATTGATCGTTTACCAACTTTAATTGAAACTTCAGCACTTTTCTGTTTTTCTTTACCGTTTTTAAATAACCTTCTGATTACTTCTACGCAGTTTGGTTTATAATTTGACTTAAATATTAGGGTTCCGTATTTTTTATTTATTTTATGAAATAGGAAGGCAAACAAGCAAGTGGGTCACCTGATGGTTAATGATCACCACTGCCTATAGACATCCGCAACACCAAGAATATTGCAAATGCGTTGCCAACCCAGAGGGCTTAGATGGAATACCTCTTGTGCCAGTAAAATATTTGGACAACATTAAAAAAAGGCGAGATTGTGGAATTATTGTCAGGACAAATGACTAAATATTAAAAATAAAAATTAACGCGTTATTTTAAATTTTGTTAATTTGACAAGGAGCTGTTTGTCGCGACATTTTATACTTTGTCGGGAGACTGGACATCGTATAAAATGTCGAGACAATCCAAACGAATCCCGACCATCTGGCAACCGTATAGCTATTGAATAGGATCTATAATAAAAGATTTGTCAACATCTCCCCGTGTTACGCATCAAATCCCACCTCTGTAGGTACACCTACGTACCTGTTGACTTTATATTGGGACATTTACATTTTATTGCGCCTGTATATTACAAGGATTATGATGGATCGTGAACGTAAATCTTGCGACTTAACCCCTCATTCATAAACGCTCAGTAAACCTACATTAGTTGACATGTGTCGTCTTTTACTGAGTTTCTTTCCTGTATTCAAGAGCCGGACCATTAATACTGACTGACAAGTCGTTTTATGACAGATTTTGCGTAGAACACGTGTGTCATAATTTATTTTTTGGAAAGTAAAACAATTCGTTATTTGAATATTGGAATCAGTTGTTTATGTATTACTAGCGGGCGCCCGCGACTTTAATCGTGTGGAGTGAGTAGCCTATGTCCGTCAAAATCCGTTGCGTAGCTTAGAAGGTTAGAGATACCCGAAACTTCCAGTAGTTACACAAAAATTGAAATCACCACAGGGATCGCACCAAAATCCAAAGGGTGTACCAAAATAAATCATATCTAAACACGTTAAACGGAAAAACATCAACAAAAATCCGGCAATTAAAATCAACAGATCGATGGCAAAGGGCACAGCTATAATTTGCGGATGCCTTTGACCCAAATTCCTTCACGGGTCGCATCGCATCTGAAAATACAATGACTCACGGAAACGATACGCCCCCTGTATAAACAACCCGTTGACTTCCAAGTTCCACGGTTGCACGCTCCATTAATTTCGCTGTGGTTTTTGAGATTTTACACGGATTTTCTTTAGCAGATTTTCAGCCGGAACACAAAGCTCATTAACTGTTACAAGCATGTTGTTAAAAATGATCCAAATAATATTGAAAATCATAGAATATTTTCTCGACGATAGTAACAAGATTCCTAAATTTTTGCAACCGAAATTTCTTTCGATTTTATTTTTAAATATTTTAACATTCAAATTATTAAATTAAAATTGTAATGACAACACAAAGAAAAATTAGGGCAATGGCAGGACTTGAACCTGCAACATCAGCATTGCCACACTGCCACACTGCATATGATAACTTGTTAAAAGCTTCATATAGATGACACTGAGGGTAGTTGTTGTACCCTTAAAATCAATAATGTAATGACCGTAAGACGAAGCACATTGACAAATTCGCAGGGTATGGCAGAGGCAGTGTGGCGAAACTGGCAAACGCAAGGCACGGCATGCTGATGTTGCAGGTTCAAGTCCTGCCATTGCCCTAATTTTTCTTTGTGTTGTCATTACAATTTTAATTTAACAAGATTCCTAGTTATACCAATGAGTACTGCTAACTTATGTACGTAAATTAGGTACAAAAATAAGATACTGTAGTAACCTAAAAATGGTCTAATTACTGGCACAAGAGGTATTCCATCTTAGCCCTCTCGGTTGGCAACGCATCTGCAATCTCTTTGGTGTTGCGGATGTCTATAGGCGGTGATGATCACTTACCATCTGGTGACCCACTTTGTTGTTTGCCTTCCTATTTCATAAAAAAAATGGCAGTAACGGTCTGTGGCTGACATTTTGTTTCGCATATGTGTCATTTTATAAATGTTTGATCATTTCGCAAACTTTTTTTTCCTACTTTTCAGAACTGACATATGTCTCTTCTAACCTACCTTAGGGTATAATATATTTCAAATAGCAAACGGTTACTGTTGAAAATAAAAAGTGTGTAAAATGATAGATACATTAGTCTAAACGTGTTTTGTGAATTAATTGGATCCCGTTGTAAACATATGCTCTTACGGAGCAGGAAAACACAGTTATAGATACCAGCATATTCATATTATTATACTTAACTATATGTGAAACCATGATCCTATAGATTTACTCAATTCAATTAAATCTTTGTATTATAGCGCTATCGTTACTCTCGATAATTCCGCCAATGTCGAGGTTGAGGAAGGCACGCACGGTTTTAGAGCATTTGTCCGGTTCAGTCGTCATAGATTTACTCATAGTTTTCCTATTACAGGTGTTACAGAAGTCAGAAACCAAACCTGTCAAATCGGGCTTATAGTCAAACCATATTTCGAATTAAGAAACGGGAAAAACGCTAGGAAAATGATGATCAGAGCAAACAAAAGATAAAAAAAAAATCTTCTTTGAACACATTTCTATTTGTAAGTACAATACAATACAGGATTACCAAAAACATATTGTGCCACGATGTACCTGCGTAGTAGACCAATTTTAGTAGCGCGCGAAATTTCGATCTACCAATGATAAAGTAGAATTTTACGCGCGCTAAACCCTTGCGCTTTTATTGGTCTATCGGTTTTGGAGCAACATGGCGGCAGCCTGTGCGCCACAGTGTACGAATTGTGTAAGCGGGACAAAGCTAAGAATGCATAGCAAACAATACTCTGCCAGTTGCGCTTGCAAATAAAGTACAATATGGATTATTCACACGTTCGGCTACTGTCGGAAACCGGTCTGCGCTTCTCTGCGCAAACGAATACTGCCGATGCTCAATATATTTTTGGTAAAACTGTAACTATTTATCACCGCAAAAACAACATAAAAAGGTACAATTTACAGATAAACCAAGAACTCATATAAAAAAACAAATAATTCCGCAAGCATTTTTGATCGTGCCAAAAAGACTAACGTATGCCGAATATCTGCCAAATTTTCTAAATGAATGAAGAGGAGGCATATTGTTTAGCGAGAAAATTAATGAGTTAGGAATACGTAGTAATAAGGATTTATGAGGCACAATAAAAGGGCATGCCGGATGTTTGCGATCCGGCATTCCCTTGTTTTCGCTATTACCGCCATTAATTGTTTGGGAATAAAAATGTAAACGCATGGGTATACTCAAACAACAATCAAGCCATGAGCTTGCGTAAAATGATGTAACTATATTGTATTTATTGAAATTCAGAACCAGCTCAAACATGATGGTCTTCCACTGTCACTGATAGAAAAAAAAACCAGTAGTTTTCCAATATTTTTCTGTAGTTTTTTCTAATCTAAATATCTACCTTCGAAGACGGCTATTAATTACCAATTTCTTTATTTGTTTATTCTGTATTTTTTATTTGTTGTACAATAAAGATTATTTGTTGCTGTTTTTACGTACCCGGAATACGAAACCACAGGTTGCGGGTTTGATTTCCGAGAGAGGCAATTGAGTTAAACTTCTCTGCAAGTACCAGTATTGTGTCGATTAACTAACAATCTTTCTAGTTTTTTTAAGGATTTGGTAAATAAAAAAAACAAAACACAAACCTAGTTCTAAGCATACTGAAAAGATCATTACCATAAGTTAAGGTTTATGGAAACTTTACCACCGTCTGTATGGAGAGCGATTTTTAATTCTTGGTAGTCTTCTAACCTCTTAAGGCCCAAGTCCTACCTACATATAACACAAATGTCAAACTGACGTTGAACTCACTGTCTCAAACGATATGGTTCAAAATTCATAGTACAAAATTTGACGTGGGCCTTACGAGGCTAAGTAAATGACAAAAGGAAAATGTGATTACCTGTTTATGGTTTTGTTTTGGCCAACAGGAGTTTCAGAGAATATGGTGAAGGTTATCTTTGTTATTCTATATGACTCCTGGCGCAAATATTGTTTAGGGTCAGTGAGGCGTTTGCAATCCTTTAAACCTCTTAGAGGTTATATTTGAGTTAAAGCAGTGCTTTAAAAGCCTCTAAGCCTCTTAAAGCGTATTTTCTGCCTCAAAACAGAGTAAGTGCTATATAACGTTAGCTATACATATACATAATTAAAATAAGATAGATACAAAAGAAACAAACCTAAATTGTCTGTGCCTAAGTTTTACTAGGTACTTGGAGAGTCTATGAAAGCTAACAAGCAAGAATTGTTGTAAATTAAATTAATGATAAATTGTTTTAAACTTTCGCGATTTTCACACATATTTATAACGTTATCGGGACTTTAACGCGATAAAAGTATATTGTTGATTTACCTCGACGTTTCGGCCATGTTTCAATGGCCGTGGTCACGAGTAGACTAAGTCACGAGTAGTCTACTCGTTTCAATGGCCGTGGTCACGAGTAGACTGAGTCACGAGTAGTCTACTCGTGACCACGGCCATTGAAACATGGTCGAACCGTAGAGGTAAATCAACATCATACTTTTATCGCGTTAAAGTCCCGATAACGTTATAAATTTAAATGATAATGACAACACACAGAAAAATTACGGTAATGGCAGGTCTCGAACCTGCAACAAAAGCATTTCGTACCTTGCGTTTGCCAGTTTCGCCACATTACCAACTACCTTGCCAATTTTTCAATGAGCTTCGTTTTTACTATTATTATTGTTTTTTTTTACGGTATAACTACATTCGGTTCGGTGTCATCTATGAGAAACTTAATCAAGTTATCTCATTCAACTTGGTCATTTATGAATGCCCGTTAGCTGGCGAGATGACGCCATTTTGTTGTAAAATTTTTGTAATCGAAATTTACTTCCGTTTTTTTCCGCGGGTATACGAAACACATTGAAAAATTTGCAAGGTATGGTAGTTGGTAATGTGGCGAAACTGGAAAACGCAGGGCACGGGCTAATGTTGCAGGTTTGAGTCCTGCCATTACCCTAATTTTTCTTTGTGTTGTCATCATCATTCAAATATAATTGAATGCTAAAAGAAAATCGGAAATAAATTTCGATTACAAAAAAAGAATTGTATCAAACAATATTTTCTTAATAAGCAAACAAAAAAATCTTTGTTTTTATCGACGCAGCTGCAACTGTAATTCACCTTAGCCTCCTTACAAGCCATTGCCCTTATTACAAGAACGTAATATCAATACCATATCGTACACAGAAAGTCCCATCCAAAGTGGACCGTCGAAAACAATCAGCGGTGTTCGTTGAGCGCGAGCACGATACCGGCAGTTATGTATTTCCGATACCGAACCGGAACGGCCCGGCGATGTGTCAAATCGCGCGTTGTTGCCGCGCGTTATTACGCGCGCTTGTTGCGAGCTTGTTTTTCGTTTTATTTTGCGTGTATTTGGCCAATAGGAGACGATGCAAGATATATATAACAGACCTCAGGATTGGGGCATGTATAATAAATGCTGTCGGGATGGCTGCTGTAATAAAAATCGACCCGATAACTATAGTTTATCCCCCTTATTCATAAAAAGTTAACAATCTTTTTAAGCTAACAAATGTTTCGTCCCTTTCATTTGAGGGCACACGTCACAATGACAGATAAAGACATAAAACTTGTTAACTAACAAATGTTTACGAAACGTTTATGAATTAGGGGGTATATAAAAGAAGGGTACTTAAAAGAAGGTAAACAAAATAGTCAAAACTCGGCAAATCAACCAACCAAGTCAATCTTTTGGATCTGTGGAGACCTAAAAGATCGATTTGATTAGTTAATTTGCCAAGTCACGTGTCTTTTTTGTTTACCTTATTTTAAGTACCAAAAGAAATAAACTATACACGTCTCTCGCTTTAGTGAAGTATACAACACTACCGTCTCTGTGACTTAACTTACAAACTGCTAGAATATTCATAATACTTCCACGTTTGTTATAAATCGGTTAAATTTTAGTAATTAATAAAATATAGACTAACCAAAATAATATTAATTAAATTATTGCATAAGTATTAGTTTTATACGTTTGCAATATTCACACATATTAATAAGTCTATTGGGACTAAAATGCAAAACATATTGTTTATTTACAACGGCCGTGGTCACGAGTAGATCGAAACCTCGAGGTAAATAAACAATTTATTATTGCGGTTAAGTCCCGATATAAATTATAAATAAATTATTGTCTGTAGCTACAATTCAATATCAAGTATGTTTGTATTACGATGGCTTTGATGTCCAGTAGATGTCGCTAACAAGGATTTGGTATGATGAACCACTAGAGCCCCATGTTGGGCGCCAGTGTAAATAGTACCAAATAAAACTAGATTGTAAACTATGGATCGCTTTTGAAGTAACACATATCTTAGCAGACATTTATTAACAGTAGAATGAACGACCATAAACGAAGATGTGTCTCACTTTTTTAAGTCCTCAAAAAAACTAAAAAATTTGAACTACCGTCTCGTCTGCATAAAGAAAGGACTTGATCTGCTATCGCGCCTATTTAACCATAAGACACATCGTTTGTTTTTATAAATATGAACGAAACTCACGAAAAAAAAGGTTCTCATTTATTAACTTAGCATCCCTTTCATCGTAAACAAGCTTAAAATAGCTCCTGAATTGATATAAACCGCGTAACTGGGGTCGGTAACGTAATAGAGTTTGTCAAGACGTTTCATACAAGGCCAGTCGTGTGAGAGGAGGGCAACCGCGCATCTCACGCTTGTTGGCTTCCAATGCGCCGTGACATTCACTTAAATTACCTAACCCCGAAACGGTGCTGAGTTGAAATTGAAAAATGATTTCTTTGGTTTCCACAAGTCATTTGGGATAAAAAAAAGGTGCATATCAGGCATTTCGGTTTGATAATTGTTTTTTTTTTATGAAATAGGAAGGCAAACAAACAAGTGGGTCACCTGATGGTAAGTGATCACCACCGCCTATAGACACCCGCAACACCAAGAAGATTGCAGATGCGTTGCCAACCCAGAGGGCTAAGATGGAACACCTCTTGTTGTGATGCTTAAGAAGTTGCGATAAGAATTGTTTGGAAAAAAGTTTGTCAAAGAAGTCCTTGGCTTAACTGAAACGAAAAAAAAACAAAATTAAACTTTTACTCTGTTTCTCAAAGTGCACTGTCATCATTTTTTAGGGTTCCGTAAAAGGTATGTCATTCGTTTACCTAATTACCATCTATTACCTAATTAAATTATGAGTGATCAGCATAAAATCGTTTTACTGTTCCATTTATTTTCTCGGGGCGACTGCTATAAATAAGAAGAAGCCGAAGGGCCGAAGGGTGTCGTGTTTCGGCGGTTCAGGAGCAGCCTGCGACTGGAGAACTTGACACCAGAATCAACGATGAAACGGAGCCACGCCGAATCGTCGCCGAAATAGTTTTATTTTTTAGTTATATAATTTTATGTATGTTAGTCTGTAAGATGGATCTGTATTTGTGGGCCTTTGTAGCCTGAGAATAAATGATTTTATTATTATTATTAATAAGATCTACAATGCCATACAGCAACTCACAATATTCATCTCACTTTCAATATTGAAATAGTTCTCGTAATCACTGCATAGCATTGTTTCGGTAGAAACTTGCAACTATTTCCTTCAGTAACCCCTGCGTAGACAGAAAGTCATTTGTATCTCGGGGAGAAATGAGTAGGTACCAAGTTACGGGGTATCTTCTTTCTCTGCGCAATACGATAGTTTAGTCATATTAGGTACCTAAGTCAACGTAGACTGATTTATATTTATGACTGAATATATCATTATCTCGCACTTTGGTTACAGTAAAGCCCTGTTTCACAACTCTCTGGTAAGTTCTCAATATTATATGCAACAGATATTATACTGTCTCTGTTTGTGTCCATAGAAAAAACGGAGACGCGTAGACGGCATCACAGATATCGGTTGGACGTAATACCAGGAACTTATCAGAGAGTGGTGAAACATATCCTAAGTGATAAGTGTCATAAGTGAATAGATTAATATTGACGTACATTACACACTTTACGTGCTAGTAATTAAATATAATAAATATTTATGTTAGTCTTTAAGGTATTTATCTATGGGCATATGCAGCCTGTAATAAACTTGTATTCTATTCTATTCTAATAGTGTCCGACCGAAACTAGACTTTAGCCGAAACCGAAACCAGTTTTGTTAATACCAATTTAACCGAAATTTATTCGCTTTTGTCATAAATGGTTAGGAATTAGGAAGATTATCCTATTTTGAGATTAAAATAAAAATAAACTCGTAATAGGTCTGGTTCTCGTTTTATAGGAAATTAATCTCGCATGAAAACAACTGTCAAATCCCTTGGAAATATGTCATTTTTGAAGAATCTCGCACGTTAGACGAATCTCGCACGAACCGAAAATTGAGCTCCTGTTTGGAAACAAGCGAAAACTCGTGTCATGGGTGCTATTTGTTACACAAAAAAAAATATTTTAATGTGGATGGATGAGACTAAATATAAGTTCCTTGATTTTCGGCGGAGAAGTGACACATGCCAACTTCGAAACCGCGTCCGAATAGTTTCATGGCCAATATTGCCGAATTTGAAACTTCGGCCCATCACGGCTGACCAATCCTATACTAAACAGTATTGCAGCTTAATATTATTACACGTACTTGTTTGCAATTGCGTTCTTGAACATTTAGTTCAATGAAATTTTCAATATGTAGCTATCTCAGCATAAGTTAACTAATTAAATGTCGAAGGTGCTGTAAATAATTATAATTAGTATCTCTTAAATATAACACTTTCACGACGTTTAAAGGACGCGATGACTTCACTGGGTTCATACACAGAAGTCAATTTAAGTTTCGGCGGCAACCGAGACAAAATACTTAAAATTAATTACTTGGACTCATTGACCTCTCTTGCCCGAATGATATCAATGTAAAGGTAAACGCAACAAGAGTTAAGGACACGCACACTGCTGAATGTCATAATGCACAGTATATAAATACAGCAGTACCGAAAATGGGCCTATTTGTTGAGATAGATACTTACGGTGGAGCGTTAGGGTTGTCCTCTTAATTTCTTGTAAAATTGATAAGTTATATTATTATTATTTATAACAACGTTCACTTGGGTTCTATAACGATCAAATAATGAAATGAATTAACGAGTTTACAAATAAAATTGGGTAATTATAAAAGTTCAACATTTTAAGAAGTAAGAAAAAATTAAAGCTCCGGTTTTGAAGAAGTCGAGTTCAAGCAGCCATATTACGACGCAATGCTTTTGTGGCATCTTTAAAACGATCGCGCACTGTCTTGGGCGCGCGGTGCGACAGCTGCGACTGACAGATCGCGAAAACCCCTTAGCGGCCGCGTTGAGCGTGCGTCTGTGTGAGTGCGCCGGTTTCGAGCGTTTGTATGTAGATTCCTTACTGCTTTATGTAATCTATGTATACTGTGTTATATGTGTACCGGAGAGTGTCGTTCGAATTTTAAATGTTTGTTTTGTTTTGTATGACGCTGTGTAGTTGTGTGTGTAATCTTTCACGTCAGCTCCCGTTGGGTTACCATCAATGCTGTAACGTTGAACTCTGACTTTCCGTTGCTATTTTAGTCTTCAAGAGGACATTAAATCTGATGGGTTCAAATCGGTGCTGGGTTCGGACGTTTTAAGCGCCGTTAATGTCGGCAATTTATTAATGGCAATTAGCATCCACATTCGACATGCTCCTAAGCTTTGCCGAGAAAAATACTCGGAGTTCGATTTTTGGATCTCACCGGGTGACTAAAGCTCACCAAAATGGCCGTCCTTCATAGAGATTCGGCCATTTTGGTGAGCTTTAGTCCCCTGGTGAGATTCAAAAATTGCACCCCTGGTTTGTCTACACGAATTGATCCGACCGCTATTTCTTCAAAATTCTGTTCACAAATCATTGCTGACCATGACGGCGGTTAAAACGCCCAATGTTCACCCTTGTGCATATCATGCAGGCAGAGTCTCACCCTAAAAAACCACCAAAGAAGTTTTTGTTCATTTTTAGTAGAACATTCAAGTTATTAAACATTGCAAATACACATTAAATTTTATTACTAAAGAATATGCACAAGTTCGACCGTCATTATCCGATTTGAAAAAAAGTTATGCTATCGGCAGTTTGTGAAATGTGCGAAAGCATGTCAAATTCAATCGTAAGCTTACACTTAAGTCTTACAACATACTACTCAGTTAACATCACATACATAAACAAAAATGACAAAACACCATGTCATAAACTTGAAAACATTTCCAACCCGAGCGCTCTCTCTATTTACATACGATTAAAGTTCCCCTGTAACTTGACACCATTGTCGTAAGAGTTCCAAACAAAACAGTCATCCATATATGTGGAAATATTCTGATTTACGGGCACGGTTGTAGTTCGATATGACAAATGTGCGGGGGCGGAGAGTTATAGCCCTTGATATGAGCTATAGGCCCGGGGGATGTCCTTGCTTTTTTGTCTTACTGTAGACTTAAGTATGAGGCATCGAAATGAGAAAACTATAGAACTGTGTACAACGCAGTGGCAGAGTAGCCGACCATAGTCTATTTGGTAGACTATGTTGGATAGCCTGAATAAAATTGTATGTGCCAATCGTCAAGTAAACAGCTCTGCGTTTTGTACGTTTTACATTGGCGTCATATTTTTAGTTCTGCTATCCGACGCCTGTGTCGCTGCTAGTTAAAAAACTTAGGAGCACTTTATTCACTTACGATAAGATTCAAAGTTGAACCAATGGCTAAATATTGAAAGCCCCTCTTTACACGTCGCAAAGTGGTGACGCTAGGCTTGTAACAATCCGAAATAGTAAGCAGATCTATTTTGTTTTCTTGTATCGATGGTATGAGGTCTCTTATTACAGCCACCTTCAGGTCTAATGGCGAGGGTTAAAGGATATCTGGACATGCTTTTGTTTAACGCCCACGACTGACCTATTTGAGTCTTTGATACTTCAATTACCTTCATCTTTCACGAACGGGTGGCCTTTTGATTTATGAGTTATGACCCTAATTACTAAGATAGTGGTTACAGTTTCCATTGCAGTAAGGGGCAAAAATTTGAATGATGTATACTATGAATGTTTATACCTGAGCCGCGGATTTTATATATTTTTTTTTATACAACATAGGAAGGCAAACAAGCAAGTGGGTCACCTGATGGTAAGTGATCACCACCGCCTATAGACACCTGCAACAACAAAGAGAGTGCAGATGCGTTGCCAACCCAGAGGGCTAAGATGGAATACCTCTTGTACCAGTAATTACACCGGCTGTCTTGCTCTCCACGCCGGAACACAACAGTGCAAGTAGTCTGCTTAGCGGCAGGATTAGCGAGCAAGATGGTGGTAGCGATCCGGACGGATTTTGCACAAGGTCCTACTACCCGCTAAACGTATTTAACGTACCTGTTAATAATTATACTTTTATGTATATTCGTTGTCAATTTCCCACTGCACAAACTTTGCTAAGTTGGTGACTAATACAATTGATATAAATTGTCCCAAGATATAACTATTTATTACAAGATGAACTCCAAAAACTATCCTACGAAGATACAGAGAAACTATTGATTATTTCAAAATGAACATTGTCTTTAAACAGGCATAGTTTGTTATTGCTCTGTTTATTTATAGTGTTTGTAATTTAGCTAAGTTATTAAGTAAAATTGTTTTTTTTGCAAGTGATAATTTAAGATAGTTACCAACACAGGAACATCCTAGTTCAGGCATAAGTGTTTCTTACCTTTTGTAAGTTTAGACTGTAGATGTTATTTTGTAAAAAAGTATTTTTGAATAAAGATTTATATATTTATTTGTTAATTTTATTATTTCTTTATACTTGTTCCACTAAGTCGCAAATAATTGCCAAGCTCCGAGATGTGGTTTTGTGTCCACTTCTGTAAATTCTGCCTTGTGTTTGTCGTAAACGTCGTTAAACAAACGAACGTAAAATTTAGTAGAAAGTGTCACAAGTCATTTGTAAGTCTATACGAGTACTAATTCCGTCTTAAAAAACTTTGGTTTTCCGCCATGATTACAAGCCCCATAATTTATATGCCTCAGGCAGAAAACGGAATTAATTACGAAAATTTGTAACATTATTACGATAAAACTCTGCGAATTTAACATTTCAGCAGACGGTTCGTGACAATTAATTACTGAAAAACCTAATTTATCAGTCGTAAATCATTGCAGAATGACGCAGTGTTCTAGATTAAAAAGCAAATCTAAACTTTACAATTTAGAAATGTCTGCGGAATGTAGCGACGTCTGAAACAAACTACAATAACTCAACAAAATATTTCATTATTATTACGACTTGAAAACATCTGTATTTTTCGGACTTACAAGTTTGTGAATACTTAAGAATTCTTGTTGCTTAACTTTCGGTTTGGATTTTAACATAATTTTTTTGTATCTTGTAATTATCCTTTTCTGTTTAGGTAGAAAAGTAAATTGTCTGAAAGTGAAGATTTTTACTATATTTATTATCATGGTATCTTATTTTGCTGGACATGAAAGCCAACGGGTCAAACGTAATAATTAAAAATAAACATACAATTATTATAGGTTTTTGTAGTTAATCTTTAATCTTTATTAGTTAATAATTACTCGGCTAATAAAAATATCGTGATATAATGATTATATGGTCTGAAAGAGGACAAAAATGATTTTGATATAGATCAATTGGAAATCTGAACTTTTGGCTCTAATATCCAGATTAAAAAAACAGATATATGGATAGGTCTGTAAACATTCAAATTGCATTTCTCCTTTTAGTTCAACGAGTACCTATAGCCACCCTGCCGAATGACAAGGAAGTAAAGTTGCAAGACTTCTTAACGGCATTTCCTCTAATTTATATCTGGCCACTGGACGGCCCATTAATTAAGGGTCCCAACTGTTATCTCGCGGATCCGGCGGTCCAGTTAACTTTGTTGGGAAACTCCGTCTTCCCTTGTTTACCTCTAGTTTACTTAAGAACTAAGTGGTCACTGTCGATATAGAACTAAGACTCAATTTGCGGCGTTACTTGTCAAAAGGAGTAATTTTGGGAGTTGTAACCATAGACATCGCCAGGCTAGTAGACTGGACGGGCGACGAATAACTTAAAACGATGCCGGATTTACTGGTGTTAATTAATAGCATCATGCATGCCCTCTTGTTATGGTTTTGCCCTATTATTACAAAAAACTGTTTCAACTGCGGCAGTCGAGATAAATCCTACTGCCTCATCATTCATCGTCATTTCAGATGCCCACTGCTGGACATAGGCCTCTCCCATGGATCAGCAACGACCGGTCTTGTGCTGCTTGCATCCAGCGGGTTCTCGCAATGATCACCAGGTCATCGGTCCATCTTGTGGCGGGTCTGCCCACGCCTGCCTACTGCCTGTTAATATTATTAACGCGAAAGTTTATGAGAAGGGATGGATGTTTAATACTTTTTCACGCAAATACTGCTATACGGATTATAATGAAGACAAGTATTATAGGGCGTGCATCAGAATAAGATATACGCTATAATTTATTAAGATTGGACCGCGCACAGCGTGTCGAAATTCACGCGAACCAAGTCGCGGATATATGCTAGTCACATAGATTATATATTTCAATTCAGAGCGTTTACGTACGGTCTTCCTCAGAAATAGCTGAACATTTTAGTACCTTGTCGCTGACAGTAATGTGACTTTGAGCAACTCTCATTTCATACGTCGCTACGACAGGGTTCTTAAATGTTCAGCTACTTCTGAGGCTGATTGTACCTAACCGCGTAACCTTAGTATATGTATACTGAAGTAAGGGCGAAAAAAAGGAGTTCATTGGCAAGTAACCACTTTTAACCTCTTCAACAACAAAGTTCTGTGATTCTTATTCATTGACTTTACGGATAGCTCCAAAATATTACAAAGTATTCATTTTTAGGGTAATTTTTTATAAAATTGGAAGGTAAACGAGCCAGTAGGTCACCTGATGGGGAGTGATCACCACCACCCATAGACACCCGCAACACCAAGGGGACTGCAGATTTGTTGTCACCCCAGTGGCCCTAACATGGCCGGCCAAGTTTAGTTTATCTCTATCTGTGTCCCTTTCTTATGACACTAGTTAGACAGAGACACAGGGAGGGGTTAAACTATACCTGGACTGTCTTGTTAAGGCCGCAGAGGGCTAACATGGAATACCTCTTGTGCCAGTAATTGCACCGGCTGTCTTGCTCTCCACGCCGGAACACAACAGTGCGAGTATTGCTGCTCAGCGGCTAGATTAGTAAGCCAGTTGGTGGTAGCGATCCTGACGGACCTTACGCAACGCAAGGTCTTAGCGCCTGCAATTAATTTCTCACCGCAGCAAAAAGTTACTGTAAACTAATTTAAAAGTCCTTAACCAAATCAAAACGTTACCTTAACAGGATTTCATTTCTCGTTAGTTTGTTATTGAGAATTAAGATAAATTGTTTCCAAATTTCTTTAGCGACGGAGGGCTAACGAAGTTAACAATAAACCCGTAAATTGAAATTTAAGCAGAATTGATCAATCGGTTTAGAAATTAGGCTGATGAGTCCTGTAATTGACTTTCAGTCTATTTGTTAAGGTTTCTAAATTCATTCAGTCCTGGATTATAATACGAAATTACTAGACTTAATTTAGTCTAAAGATTTTCTACACTAATATAAAAAAAGAGGTAAACTTTGTTTGTTTGTTTGTATGTAGGGGGTAATCTCTGAAACTACTGAACCGATTTAAAAAATTCTTTCACAGATAGAAAGCTACACTATTCCTGACGTACATAGGCTACTAATTTTACGTGAACGAAGTCGCACGCGTCCGCTAGTATCAAATAAAAGGCTGAAAAGCCGTTTTATAATTCTACCAGATTCAGGTTTACTTTTACTCGACTGCCGTCAAAGGGAAGGATTATGATTTTACTAGCTTATAATATCTTTTTATAGTATGCAACAAAGTAGCTATCTGTCTGTCGTCGTATCTCCGGCCGCTTACCCTATCCAAACCACACAGCAGATTTTGATACGGTTTTGACTACCATTAACATTTTTTTAAAGAAGGTTTTACATACTAAATTCTTATTAAACCTGAGAGAAGTCGAGTGGTTCGCTATTTATAACAAAACCTTCAGTTTTTTATGAATAAGGGCGGGTTGTTTACTAAATTTTTCATTTATAGAATTAACACGCCTTCTTTAAATTGGCACCTAAAGTACTACACATTGGCACCTAGATTTGTCACCGATTTGCAATGAAATAACATTGAACATCGGTAATCAGCGGTAATGTGGCGAAACTGGCAAACGCAAGGCACGGAATGCTGATGTTGCAGGTTCAAGTCCTACCATTATCCTAATTTTTCTTTGTTTTGTCATAACATAGCATTTTAATTTAATAATTTGAATTTTAAATATTTAAAAATAAAAATCGAAAGAAATTTCGGTTACAAAAATGTAACATTGAACATACTCGTTGGGTTAGGTAATGGTTTAAAACAACAATTTAGGGTCCTTGTATGGCTCGTAGGGAAGAAATAAAAAACATCATACTGTATCACATTTTATTATTCCACAAATTCATTTTGATATTACAATTAACACATTTTTACTAAGTTTAAACTAGTAAGTAATGAAGGTAGCACATCCATGATTCATGGGTTTGCGGTTCATTGCGGTCATCGATATAAGAAGACAATAGATCTGCTAACTTGTTCGGATTGTTACAAGCCTAGCATCACCACTTTGCGACGGGGTGCAGCAGGTGAACAGGGGCTTTCAATATTTAGCCATTGGTTCAACTTTGAATCTTATCGTAAGTGAATAAAGTGCTTCTAAGTTTTCTAACTAGCAGCGACGCAGGCGTCGGATAGCAGAACTAAAAATATGACGCCAATTTAAAACGTAAGAAACGCAGAGCTGTTTACTTGACAATTGGCATAGACAGTTTTATTCAGGCTATAGCTAATAGACTTCTGCCACTGCGTTATACACAGTTCTATAGTTTTCTCATTTCGATGATTGCGGTTCATGCTGCAGAAACCGCAAACGACCAGGGTTTGACCCTCGTCTCATTTGGCACCATGACGTCGTCATGTTTGTAACATTCACCATTTATGACTAGAATACGATTATTTATTTAATACCGGTCACTCAAAAATTGATCTGTATGTATGTATAGCAATTCAAAGGACCTGGCACTGAATGACTGCTGTGGCTTTAACATGACCGGCCAAGTTTTAATACCACATAGGAAGGCAAACAAGCAATTGGTTACCTGATGGTAAGTGATCGCCACCGCCTATAGACATTCGCAACACCAAGGATATGGCAAATGCGTTGTCAACCCAGAGGGCTAAGATGAAATACCTCTTGTGCCAGTAATTGCACCGGCTGTCTTGCTCTCCATGCCGGAGCACAACAGTGCAAACAGTGTTGCTTAGCGGCTGGATTAGCGAGCAAGATGGTGTTAGCAATCCGGGTTGACCATGTACAAGGTCCCACCACCCGCAAAATTTAGTTTTTTATTGGTAATATTTCAAAATTGTCGAATTGTCGTTGTCGCAATGACATGTGCTTGGTGCAATAGGGGTTAGATGAGATAGCAAAGGATAAAATAGTTCAGAGACAATTTTCAAGAGACCGGTGTACAACTAGCAACATTTATGGTTATCACCTAACAACGTGTAAGGTAATAAAGAGATCTATTCGTCGTACAAAATGTAGACAAACTTGAAAAAGTATCCATTTTCTAAATAGTCCCTGTATTTCGTATTATTATTAAATTTACTACGCAAAATTCGGACCATGGGAATAAATTAGATTAACTATATCTTACTTACTATTAGAGCTGTACCTATATGTTAATTAGTTCCCGATTCACCGAATTCTTGTTTGGTAGAACTCTTGTTTCGGCGAATTTTTGCTTCATCGTATTCTTGTTTCTGTGGAAATACTTATGTATTATGAAAATCAGTTAGAGAACGCAGTTATTAATTAAAATAGTTAAAAAAAGGCTATCATTTATTTAATACTGAAGCAAAGCTACGATATTTCCACAGTTTCGTTTGATTTCCTGTAACTGAAAATTCCGACGAAACAATAACCCGGTAAATCTGGAATTAATCCCTTTTTAAATAAACAAATAAATTTGTTAATTACAAGAACCTTTCAAGTCTATGTTCGGTTGAGCTTTCTTTATTCAGGGTTCAAATTTAAAAGGAAATCAACGCATTTTGATATCAATATTGCAAATGACAACAGTTATTTTTATTTTTAACTCATTTGTACGGTTACTTACTTATAATAATTCCTTATTTTAGTTACACCTCTAATTTTCGTAATTTCCGCCCATTACAATGTTTGGAATAGTCATTCATAACCACAAAACAAAGTTCAACTATTTTTCTTCTTTAAATGACTACCAAAGTTTAATCTATCCTTCTCAGCAGCTCTGTCTAAATAGTGTCATAAAAAAATAACGTACATGAAAGTGAAAGTTAGGCGGTCATGTCAGGCTCACTGACTTAGTTTTAGCTGCCAAAAACCAAACCAGTATTCTACCTTGTCGGTATATAAATTAAATATAAAACTATATTGTTGTTATGGTAAAAATTTCGTAACAGAAGTTATGGACCGACTATGTTCAATTCATAAAAAAATATTAAAAAATAGCAGCTTTGAAATTTGAAAAACAAAACACAGCGTCTTCAAAAACAGTGCTTTACTGCCACAAAGTTACCTGGATTAATAAAAACGTGACCAAATAAAAGTATTAAAAATTTGCTAAATTTCAAGGTTCCCGCCTCATACAGAGCAATTCACCTCAAAGCATGGCAATAACCTTGTTTAAATATTGAAATGGAACGGCGTAAAAAATCTGTTTTGAAGTAGATATTGATTACAGATACTACTGTTGTGAGTTGGTTTATCAAAAGCTTTTTAGTGTTAAGTATTAGCTTTAACACTATCGTGCAGATATGAGAGTGGAGTAAGTTGCATCCCAAATATACAGCTCTAGCACTGCCCGCGACGTCGTTTGCGCAGATTTTCTAATCCATTGGAGAGTTTCCAAAAATAAATAAATAAATATGTGGTTAGTATTTTGGAACACATTTTCCAAATTGTAAGCCTCTAGGTTGAGGTAGCGTTGTCTGTCAGTGAATCTTACATTAGTTATTATTTGACTCAATCTTTATCTCTGATTACTTTGATGTCAAATAAAACTGTGTCTATTATATCTATTTTTAAAATCCCATAACTTTAGTCCTTGTTTCTTATAATGAGCGAAAGAAGCAGACCCAGAAACATGTGTCCTTAAACACAGTTTTGAAGATCCATAATCAAGGTAATCTTTTCTATGCAGTGCGTAGGGTACTGGAAAGTTGATATATCAATAAAACTGAAGAATCTAAGCAAAACTTGGCGTGATTTTTTTAATAAACCTAAAAATTACAGCCCGAATTAGTATACATTTGGTTTATCAGTGGAATATTGTTTTATCTGTTCAAGAATCCTACCTTGTCCTGTGTAGCTACAGCCAACGATTGATGACTGCTACTTTATTAAACGCTCCCCGAAATTGCGATGCAAATGTATCGCGCTCGCAAAAATGTGATGCCAATTTGTTGTCACTGTTCCTTACATCTCTTGCAAAAACGAGTAAAGAAGATTGAAAAATTCCGCGTAGCAAAATTGATAGTAAAAATACAATTTTAAATCAGCGTTCATTTGTACATTATTTAACTAAATTAATATCAGTAAATTTTATGTGTATTTTACAAGCTCGATGTAAATTAAGCAAGTTTCCTACATGGAGTGCCGGCGCAGAACCTTTTCAAAATTGCGTAACTTTTAAAGGCAAACATCACTGAGAAATTCTTACCTTTTTGAGAATTTTCTGCAACTGGTCTATCCCTAGCATGCCAGATGATACGCGAGTATAGACGCTGGTAACAACCAGACCTTTCACTCACGCGGTGCCAATCCTACAGCGTATTGTGTCAAGGTAGTAGCAAAAGACGAGCCTTTTAATCCCTTTTAAACACAACAAGTAAACGAGCCCTGAGAAGTACTTATAAACACTGCAAAATTAATGTAATTTGGTTGTGGTGTTCTGTAAGGCGCAGGTCCTGTATCAGGCGGGCTATCGAAATGAAAGCGGAATAATACGCAGTGCCCTACCTCACAGAAGTGTCATGACAAGGAAGACTTAAAATTCCTAACATTTGGGAACTGACGGGACATTCAATATTTGACTCTGTTTATAACCTAACGTTTATACTCCATTCGTAAATCTTCTTTAATCAGGCCCCCAATTCTGGCGCTCATCGAGATTCGTCTGACGTTCGAGATGTGTCAAAATATGACAGATTTTGTAGGGATCTGACAGCTATTTTTGGCATATGTCTAGTGTGACTTCATCTCTAGTGACGCCAGAATTGCCCTGCAGACTGCTGCTGATCGAACTTCTGATGCGATCCAAATGGATGTTCAAACACAAATATATTTACAGGCATGGTATACATAGTTGTTTACAAGAAGGTGTCTTCACGTATTCGCTGAGTGTTCGGATGACAGTTGTTGTTCATCTGATGGTCGGGGAGGTGGAGTCGCACTTTGCGCGAGTTCGTGCTGCACTGGTTCAGGCGATGCTTCGGGAACTTCAAACTTTCCTCCTTCACCTAGTTGGGAACAACAAAACAAGATTAGAAAAGTACTATTACACATTATAAGAAGTTTTAGAGTTTGACAATGTCATTTTTCACCTAAAGTCAGAGCTTGGGTGCAGTAACGTATTTCAAAAATTTGTGCCCAAAGCGAATATGATTGGCCAATCCAGTAGTTGTCAGAGACTCGGTAACGATTATGAAAGGTCTAAAGCGCCAAAAGCTGCGCCACAGTAACGAGCAGACTGGTAGCCTGCTACTGCGTGAGTGAGAGATACTGAGGCAGACGGGTGGGACCTAAAAATGAACAAAAGATCAGTAATTTCTCATGGAATTGCTGATTCCTATAGGAGGGCGATGAACACTTCCCATCAGATAAATCGCACGCTCATTTTCCTCCTATTAAAAATAGAATATAATAAACACTGACCTATAAGTAATGGACTTCTAGTCAGCGTTTAAAATATGGCCAAATCAAAAGTCGAACAAAAGTACAATAAATCGACAATCGCCGCGCTGTCAGTTTGTCAGACCGACGGCGCAGCTGTCAATACTCAACCTATTTGCAACGAAACTTAATAAATTATTATTTTATGCAGTTAGACGTAGAGTAATAATTTGCATTTATAACATTGGCGTCAACCTGTATCCTCATGTCGGGCCATTTTTCTGCTGTCATTTAGTATGACTCTGTACATCCATGCATTATAATATTATTATCATTGATAATAAAAGTATGTCAGAGGCTTTGCTGTACCACTTGCAGCCCACCTGCTTAGGTCATAGCGTGAATGGTCCTAGGTTAAATGCCATTTGTCTGCCATTTATAACTTTTCGAGGAAGGATCCGGAGCCCAATGGGTTAAACAGGTAAGATATGATTGAAGCATTTAAGTCCTTTAGATACAATTGCTTGTAATAGTCTTTTAAATGACATGTAAATATTATTGTGAAAGAGAATAGAGTCTACATTTGCGTGACAATATGATGAACTCGTGCACTGATAAAATAAAGCTGTTGATTTAAAATTCGGTAAACTCGTTTGACTGTAACAATTGATTATACAGTGTTACTTTATCTTTTAAAACATTCAGCGCAAAATAAAATAGAAAGTAAACTTATAAATAGTTTTCATAAAGCGAAATCTCTCCCTTTCAATACGAGCACAATACGCGAACAAAGAAAACTGCTCGAATGACACCCCGTATCACGCATCACAAAGCACACACTACCAATTTCAGTTATTTAGGTGTTGGTCCAAGTGTTAAACGGACTCAGTCACTGTTGATTTTTCATCTACACTAATATTAAATACCTCATTCATCAAAATCGGCTCAGTCGTTTAGGCACTACAATGGAACATACTTAAATACAAACATACATACATAGATTGCTAAAAACATAACCTTTCTTTTGGCTTTGCCGTAGTCGGATAAAAATACAACAGGGACTCTGGCTGTCAATGTAAATTGCCTTAGCTCAACTGATGTAAATGAGAAAAAGAAACATGCTATTTTTTACAAAACACGGGATTAATACAAATTAATACCGCAAAAAGGAAACAGGCGTGAGTATATAATAATAATAATACAAGTGAAATTAGGCAAAAATTTATATATGTACGAAACAAATATTTAATTCAAAAACATGAAAGTTCTAAGGCATTTAAACTACTCAAAGATCAAGAATGCCGTGTCAGTAAAGTTAAAAGATTAAAAAAAAACGCAATCTAAGGCCGACTCTACTGTAACTAGATTGGTTAAAGCGTAAAGAAAAAAAAAACTGGTGAGTTTCTTGCTGCGTTTCGTCTCAGTAGTATCTTCCATTTTCCGAAGCGCTAGTAGATTCAGACATGTAAAAGAGCCTATATGGCCTACTTGCAAAATAAATTTTTCATTTTCATTTTCGTATGTCGCAGACGCAGTTTGCAAATAGCAAATACTTTACCCGGACCGTGAGCTCGTGCCTGGTGCGCCGGTGCGAAGACGTGAGCAGTTCTGTGTGCGCACGCGACTCGTGACCGACGGGGCTGTCACTCGCCTTCACCCAGCACCACAGCCACTTGTATGGCGGGATGTTCCTACACAACAGAAATAGGTAGAAATTTTAGACAACTCCTCAACATAATATTGCCAGCAATGCTTCCTTTAGAAAAAAAACGGGGAAATTATGACCGACAACATGTCGACATGTTTGCCGGCATAAGGAGAATGCTCAAATGTATTATTATAATAATAAAGAGGGAGATTCTGACTGACAGCTCGTGATCATGTTGCAAGCAATGGCGGATGTGCCGGTGCTCGCCTTTTTATCCACAATCGTTTGGCATATTGTGTCACGTCACATTTCATGCAAAGCTATGCTCCTTTGTAGTTTTTATTAATAAAATAGTACGGCAAACGAGCAAGTGGGCCACTTGATGATAAGTGATCACCACCGTCTATAGACACCCGCAACACCAAACAATGCAACGCAAGATCTGAAATACTATTTAGGAAATCTAATACATTCATAACACGGGCTAGGTTGCATTTATAACCATTCGTAAAAGTTAGGATAAAGCAGAAAACGACCGTTAATGAAATTAATTCTGTGAATTGAAAATTCGAAAAGAAGTTTGGTGTTAAGTAAGTATTTCAATGATTCGGGAAATTGCCTAAGTTTACTCAACAAGTAACGAGGCGACGTTATGACCGACAGCTTATTATCACATATCGGTCTTTGAAAAGATTTTTTTGATTACTTCAGAAGCTTTAAATCCTATAGGTTCACAGTTCTTTTGACCGCGAATTTATTTTACACCATGCCTTTCTGGTGGAGGGAAAAAATCAACAATTCAACGATGTGTGAAGTCACCAAACCCCTATGGGCCGGGGCGAGGAGTTAAGTCCAGTATCTATAAATATGAAATTACATGTATAAGGTGGAATGTTAATGTTTTGTCGATCCGGCAAAGTGTAAAGCCTCTGTGAAATACAGTTCTAACGTAAAAAATCTTTTAGACACATTCGATATAAGGTTAGAAAATATACAAATAAAGAAAACACAAAGAAATTCTACTTCTCTAAAAATTATATTTCTACTTCTAAAAGTCACTGATAGGAATACTATAGGGCTGGTCGCAGACTTTATAATGTAGAAACGCTAAAGTTTGTGAAACCATTCTCACGGTAAAGTTTGTGTTTCTGTTTTACGTTAAAACTCCTCAACGGATTTTGATGCAACTTTTACAGTGATATAGCTTATATACCTTATAAATCAGTACACAATATAGGCTATAATTTATGTGCACAGCGAACGGCATTTTTGAACTTTACACGAACGAAATAGCAGGCGTCCGCTAGCCTAAATTAAAGTAAAGGAGTCAAAATCACAATTAGATTTGCTAATGTCTTCCCTGTGGCACCAGTTAAGGGTATATAGGTAGTTTGTAACGGTTTGGTTAAGTCAACATCCGCATATATAGTCTCTGTAGCCCTAACAAGACAGCCCAGGTTTAGTTTAACCCCTCCCTGTGTCTCTGTCTAACTAGTGTCATAAGAAAGAGACGCAGATATAGATAAACTAACCTTGGCCAGTCATGTTAGGGCGTAGTTTTGGCCAATTCAAAGAAATCATAAATTGCATGTACTTACCCAAGGCGTTAAACTCTAACATGATCGGCCAAGTTTAGTTTCTTTGGGTATACCGTTTGTGCCCGAATAAAACATTAAAACATATCTCAACGTGCGTTTGCTAAAACACTAGTCTGACAAAGACACATTAAACCCGAGCCGGTCATGTTAAGCCTGCTTTTCCACCAGAGATGTGCGAGGATGCGTAGCGAGGGATGTGTTTGTAAGAACCAATAGAATCGCTTCATTTACCTCGCCTCGGTCAGCACAGCTCTGGTGAAAACAGCTCATTGGTTCTCTACAAACACACCTCTCGCTACGCATCCTCGCACATCTCTGGTGGAAACGCAGCCTAAGGCTGCTGGAGAGACAACTTTTGTTTTAGGTTTTTTTTTACTCATATGCTATATTCCTTTATTTACTTTTCATATGCGGTTTCTCTTTTCCACTAAACTTTTAACTTACATAAAGCTATTACTCAACCGTTTTAGTGCTTTATTGTAAAGCAACATGACTTTAAGAGTGCTGACAGAACTTTATGAGCCACGAAGTGTCGTTGGGGCTTAAAGTGCAGTCGTTTAGTGCTTCAGAGACAGCTCGGGGATGTTACTATCGAATTAGTGCCTCAACGACGCTCTCAGCGTTATATTAACTTTTCTATTGTTATCTTTTAAAGGGGTATTTCGTTTTTCATTGTCTCTGGGTATGTCGTTATCTGGTAAGGTTAGAAAATAGGAACAATGGAGACAAGAGTTTTCACTCTACGCTTATTATTTACTGTGAGTTTTGTTTTCTTCTCTTACATTGGTTAGACAAGTTCAAGATAAAAAGGATTTTAAAATAATCTGTGGACATCTATTAAGTAATTTACAAAATATCAAAATCGTTAAATGTTTCGTCAGTTTATTCCTAAAAAACGTAGATCTTCAAGAACTAGTCGAAATTTTGGCGTGACTTACGTTAAACTCTATCCTATTTTTATACAGTACCTATGTAAATATAATATTCAAATTCATTGAAGAATTCTGTACACACACGTTCTTGTAGCTTACATGTAAGGGAGTTCTTTTGTACGTAATTTTTGCATAATAACTTCTCAATTTTTTTAATGGAAAAGCTGGCAGTTTGCACAGTTTTTGTGCTTAACTTTGCCCTGTTTTTGGTTAGAATTAATCAACCGACACGTCAAAAGATTCTCTTTAGCCGTATCACAGTAACACCGTGTCAAATTTGGTAACAAGATTAACAGAATTAAGTAATTAACTCCCAACAATCACCGAAGAATTGCCGAACAGGACATTTTCAAAAGGATTAAACTTTTATCAGCTTTTCAAATAAATATTTTGTGAACCGATTCCTTTGTTTTTAGAAGTTAATGGCTTTAATTAATGAAGTTTCTAAACAAAATGTCTTCAGCCTCTTGGATAAAGGGTTTGAAAGAGAAGGAAAGGGATGCTCTCAAACTCAAACTCAAGTTAGGTAATTAATAATCTTCGAATTGTAATTTTGAATCATTCTCGTGTTTAAGAAGGATTATGTTGAGATATTACGAAAGACTGGTTTAATTACAATAATTTTGTGATTAAAAACTGACTGAAAATCATAACTGTCGAAGAGATTCAGAACTTTGTTAAGATTACACAAATCGCAACGAAACTTGAGGGGACCATTTCTGCTCTGTGATTGTCCAAATCGGTTGATATAGTTTAATGTTAGCGGTAAAAAATATAGCACTTGGTATATTAAGTTGACTGAGAATCAGGATGTCTAGACCTATACATATACTTACTAAAAAAGTTAAGCTACAGAAAAAAATACCAAAGAAATAATAGCTTGGCGTTGCCGTCCTCGCGCATCCCATCGTTCTTATTAATCGATATGATTTCCTAAGATTAGCTTAACCTCCTTTCGTAGCTAATAAAAAGCTGCTTAATGATAGACTGTTAGTTATTAATTTCACTGATAGGGGTAAGACAGTATTCATAGATGTAATCGAACCTGTACTGAGAGTGGATGAAGAAGATGAAAGGGCTAACGATGAAGTTAAATGAGGCCAGTTTGTGGATGAGTGACAAGATGGGCATGTTAGTTTAAGTGTTCATGACATCGTAGACTCTAAGATGTCTAAGATTATTAAATTAAAATTGTAATGACAACACAAAGAAAAAAAAAGAAAAATTAGGGCAATGGCAGAAAATGTCTCAATGGCAATGTCTAAGATGTTGAAGGGCGGGCGGGCATCAGAGCACAAACGCATGCATATAAACTTACCTTAGTTGGACACCGATTGACCGCCAAGTGAATTTTTACTCACAGCGATCAGAATTAAAAAACATTCAGCAAGAAATTATCTTAGAATAATGATAAAATTCAACAGATAATTTTAACTGAGGTTGGTTATTATGAAACACGACGTATAGAAGGAGACTAACCTGAGACTGAGGAATATCCTGTTAGAAAAGATGAAGTAGATGACCGGGTTGGCGGCGGAGTTGAGCGGCGCCAGGCTTTGGATAAGCGACGCGATGGCCACGTTAGCTTGAGTGTCCGGGACATAATCATACACTTGCAGCAGGTCGAAGATCATGTAGGGCGACCAGCAGAGGACGAACACTGGGACAAAAAGATGAAACTTGTGAACTATTAAGTGCACGGCTAGTTAAAATGCATATTGATGGCCAAGCTATGCTTGATGCTGGCATCCCTGTGGGCAATCATACACAACGCTTATGATTTTAACGAAGGATAGCTGTCTGCCTGAAGTACAGTATCTATGTATGTATCTATGACTATTAATTAATGGTTCATTCGACTACACAAAGACGTTTCCACTTTTTTACCTTATTGCATTGAAATAAGACTCAAATTGGATATATATTTTGTAGTCGTTCAAATAGTTCTAAAGAAGTTAAGTAGTCTGTAGTAATAAATGAAGTATTTCTCGATGTTTTTATACATTAAAAAGTTCACGATGTCCGATGACAAAAACGGAAAAGAAATCACCAATGCGGAAAACAATTTCTTTCCTGCATCATTTGATCAAAGTTTATTCTAAATCAAATAAACTATTAATATACTATTTTGTGAGAAGTTTCATTACTTGCGGCGCGAAATAACGAAAGCTAGCTGGTACCAAAGAACAACGCAACGGTTGCCTTAAAATTAATAAGGCATACCTCCTCGTTGAGTTTCTTGCCGGTATCTCATTAGAGGTTTTTCCAACCGATGGTAAACTTTCTGACATTTATTAATACTTCTGGTAAGTTTAATCTGTATTAATATTTTCTAAACTTTGAATCGCTGCTCTGTATTATTTATGCCCTGTTTGATTACTAAACTGTAGTAAAAGACCGGCTGACAGCCAAGAAGCCTCTTGTAAGCAAATGCACAGAAAATGATGCCTATAAAGTAGGTCAAGTAGTTTTCCCTATGAATAAGTGGAAATAATAAACGACCTCTTGAATTTATATACTTAATTGATTTATAGCGATTTTTTATGCACTATTTCTCGAAGCCATAACAATTACAATAAATGGTCCCGCTTTGACGTTATGGAGATGCTCGTAAAGTTTACTGGCAGCCATTTTGGATCTTGTCCCGAAACTATATAAATTGTGCTGATAAACGACCCTTTTCGCTTCCTCATTAGTTTTAAATTGTTTTTTGCACACGGCACTTTTATTACAAAATCTGTAGTTTTATATCAACGCGTTGAATTTCTTGAAAATTACGAGTAGTAGCTAAATCATGTGACTCAGAATTTTAGTTTTAATTCTTCATCAACTATTTTGCTGAGTCGTGGTTGAGTTTCTTTTTTTATTATATTTCAAAAATTAACAAAATGATATATAAAAGGCGAACTTAATGCATTAAGGCATTCTCTACCAGCCAACCTTTATGCAAACACAATTACTTGTAGGTACTTTACCTGTATCTAACAAACTGACAACTACGTTCCAATTTGTTTTGATGCGTTGTTGACTAATATAATTTATCAAGCGGAAAAATACCTCACAACTATTTCAAAGCTTAGGTATACAAAAATTGTTGGATTCCAGAAAAACTCCCGACGGAATACCGCGTCTAACATTTTGAAAGAAAAAAGGATAGAATAAATGTTTATTCAGCATCAGCAAGAAGGGAAACACAGAAAAGAAATGACACACACTGACTCTGAATGAAGTCACCATTTAGCAAAATACCACTGCAAGCAGCAGCGCTAATTTTTAGTGGGACCCCGACATTAAAACTAAACTCTAGAGTAAACATTAACAACTAATTAAGTCACGTCAAATAACTTAATTAAAAAAAACAAATTAGATATTAAATTTCAGTCGTTGTACAGCCATAGTTGTCATGTTGTACCTTTACAACATGACAACTATAACGGGGATAACATTAAAAAAATTACAACCGTAAGTCATTGTCAGTCACCACATCGTCTTTTATATCTAAACAATATCAGTCGGTCAGTTCGATAAAGTGTCACGACAATTTCATTTACAACCGGCCAATGACCCCACTAATTATATCGTGTGCGTACGTACATTCCTAGACCTCGTCACCTCGTCACTCTAATTATAAAAAAAAAACATTTAAAAATAAATCAAAGTCTATTAGGAGCTCTATTTTTAAACACCTTGGCATCTCAGTCGTTTGGCTGACAAAGTTACGTTTTCAGTTATTCAAGCCGCTTTTACTACTGCTATTAAGAAATTATTACGATGCGGTTTTACCCAGTATTTTGATCAACAGAATTAATAAGGTTGCGGTTAACGTGACTGTTTTGATGTGACACGTCCAATACGGCGTGTCATGTTCTAACATAGACGTGTTTATCACGTCATTAGTGGTCTTGTTTACAACGCGGGAGCATGCGAATTGCGTATTTGCAAAATCACTTATTTCCACTTTCTCGGCTTGATAATTTTAGACCTCACTTTGTGAATGGCCAGAAACTGTGAGTGTTAATGAAGTAGAAATATGCTTGGTAAGCGTGTATTTTATTTAAATAAAGCGTTAAAAGTTGTACTTAATTATTTTTAAAGATATATTTTGTAGCAACTAAAAAAACGTCTAGCTAATTGTTCAAACTGTTAAAAGTACATCCTTGTCTCACTTTCTTAATAATCCAATGATAATTATAAATATATCAATGTTTTTTGTTTTTGTAACATAAAACGTTATACAAAATAATGATTATGTTTCAAAGGAATAAGCAGAAAATCACATTTGTTAACGACGTGCTCATTTTTAGTTGATTTTATGGTTCCGTATTTTTTTACTAATTAAACTTAAATTGTATTTTGTTTTGGACAGACCGATTCTTTGTCATATTAGATGTTTTTAAATTAACTAAAGAAGGTAGTTTTAAGCTGTTTTCAAGGCATACCCGCCGATATTTTTGTCACGGCGTCATCTTGCAGTCCGCTGCTAGACGCGAACGTAACCGCACGGCTCCCTGTTGCAGTTTATTGATAAGTTTTTGGATTAAAGTCGTTTTCTAGCCTAGTATTCGCCTTTTTGAACTGCGCAAGCCCTTAAGAACCCACAACATTGAAGTTGAAACAGAAATCCTACTAATTTCTAGATAATCTAAATAATTACTGAATCACACATTATTTAGATGAAATTTTGCGGACAAAATAATCATGTCCTGGATGAAAATATAGAATACTTTTAATGCCGTAAGTAGTTAAAATAAAAGGCGGGCCAATCCAAGGGAAAAAGCTTGTTAAATATACACACATAATCTATATCTCGTTATCTATAATAACAAGACATGCAATATGTAATCCGAAGATAAATTGAAATACTGATTGCTAGCTGTCATTGTGGTAAACCCCACCTAGCTGTTTTTTTGTTGTTAAGTATAAAATATAAGTCACTGCACTTTACCTGCTTATACGGCTGAGCTGATTGGAATGCCATAAGAAACAACATATTTTTGTTTTAAACCATAGATTAGACACGTTATTTTTTTACTTATGAAAAATATATTTTTAACATGAAACTACCGTGAGACTCAGACATATTAATAAAGCGGATCACTCACGTATTTTTGCGTCGGGAAATGCCCGACATGTTTCGGACCAGTCCGTGGTCAGCTCGAGCTCGAGCTGTCAGGGCTTCGGTACGCAGTCGTCGTCGCGCCACCGCCGCGGGGGCTCATGATTAAGGACCACGGACTGGTCCGAAACATGTCGGGCATTTCCCGACGCAAAAATACGTGAGTGATCCGCTTTATTAATATGAAAAATATATTAATTATTTTTTTTAGGTACCCCTTCAGCGTCAAAGTTATATAATGTTTATTTAGTTAAGTAGAATAAGCATTCAAAAACAACTATAAATGCCACAGAATGAAAAAATAATGGGCAAGAAACTCAACAAGTATCATAAAAAATACAATGGTGTTGCGTATAACACAGTAGTTCTATTGTAGTTGTGTTGTTTTATTACACATAACTTAACAAAATACTTGCCAGAAGAAATTTTCGAAATTTTTGTTTCACCTGGGCACAAAACGACGATTAATTCTTGTAAAATGGCGGACTTAAAGCCCCTAGAGTTGGCCACCTTGGGTATAGAACTCGACTAGCCCCCTGCAAGCGCATTTTACTTATTATTTCGTTACTTTCGAAAGAATCGTACGTAATGTCGGATGAAAAATATTAAAATAATATTATTCTATACTTCTTCATAATTCTATACATCCTCAGAGTTTGGACCTTCAAATGTAGACAAAAAAGGCGATTTTATCGGCATAGGGCCCTAACTTCAACTCATATCAGACCAGGGGCGTAACTAGGGTGGGGCAGGCAGGGCATGTGCCCTGGGCGCCAAATAAGGGGGGGGGGGGCGCAAAAAACTAAATTTACTAACTACCTATTAAAAAAAATACAATCCAAATTCATATACATGGCCAAATAAAAGTCTTTTGAGGATCATTTAATTCTTATTGTAGATACATTTATTCCAGACAGGAATATAAATGTGGTATTTTGTTTGTTTTACATAGATTACATTACAAAATTAGTAAAAAAATGTGTAGGTATCTGTTTTTTAAATAATTTACAAAGGGAAAGGGGCGTAGTTTGGATGCGAGCCCTGGGCGCCATTTTACGTCGCTACGCCCCTGTATCAGACTAAAATAAATGCCTTGAAGCATTCCAGTCAACAATGTGGAGTTCTTCAAATTGAGTTGCTAAATATTAAAATGTGACGTGTAGCTGCCAGGAATCTTTTAGACGTATATAATTCTATTTTTACTTTGGCATGCTCTCATTTTTAGTCAGCAGATATTAAATCAAGGAAAGACATTTCACTCCGTACTAAAAGCTTGTCAGTGAAACTTGGCAGGAGACGCGGATTTTGGAGGAATTTTAGGAAACTTCAGTACTTTGTCGATCCAGCTGTCAATGATACGAGATCTGTCTGGGTGATGGCGAGACGGGATGTTTACGTTCTGCTACGTTTTATTAATCGTAACCAATATCTTTACATAGTATTAAGAGGAAACACAAGGGCCGTTTTTCCATACAAACGTCGTCCCCTGTTTCCTCTCTGGATAATGCCAGTAGAGCAATATTTTTTTTCCAAAAAATCGATGGCCACTATTATGCATGTCCCTATGTTTTCCTTTTTTTAATAAATTAATTATTAAAAGAGATATGGACATTCAAAAACCTAAAAAAATGGCCAGATTTTCGGCTGCGTTCATACATTCAGAAAACAAATTTTACAAGATTATATAAAAAAAGAAAAACATAGGAACACTGCCAAAGCCTTTCTTTAATTTTTAATGAAAAAAATAGTTAAATCGGTTAAGTTTTGGAGAAGGAATCAGGGGTCTACGAATTGTTGAATTTGTGTACTTTTAATAGGTATTTTCAGTCCAAGCTGCGGCTGTCTCTATTGCACTCTGCGGGGGGAGGCTTGATAGATGGAGGCAGCAATAGATTTTACAAATACCTATTTTTCAATTCTCTAGACCTTGGTGTTTCCTCTTAATTAAAGTCGCTATCCGTTCCTGTCTACCCTCGTCGCATCCTCAGCCGTCTACTCCTAACAAACTGGAACAAATTACCTTGCTACTCCGCGAAACCACACTTGCGTCTTGGTTTCGCGGAGTAGCAAGGTAATTTGTTCCAGTTTGTTGATATGGACCTCCGCAAAGTAACGCCTGAATCTATTAATTATTTAACGTCTACTCCTAAGTCACTCAACTAATTTTGATACGGTTTTCACATACGTTTAGTAATCTTTTTGAGGAAGGTTTTTTTGTATGATACATCCTAGGTGTGCGCGTGTACCCAAGACTTCTGCAGGTGTTGACTGGCAAATCCAAAAAGGCTTGTGGTCGTAACATGACCGGCCATATTTAATTCATTTGAGTTTATTCTCTATGTACATCTCTTTCTTATGTTCAGTTTGACAGAGACGCAAGGAAGGATAATTTAAACCTGGACCAGTCATGTGAGAGTCATTTTAACGGGCAGTCTTAGGGGCCATTTACATGAAGCGAGTTCTCGTATGAGAGTTGTATTACATTGCGCGGCTCGATCAATCGATCGACCACATCATACCTCGGTAGCCCGCTATGTAATGCAACTCGCATTCGAGAATTCGTACCATGTAAATGACCCTTTACTGTAGAGTGATTCTCTACGAGCAATAGCTACGAGCTCGACGCTGGAGTAGCGTTCTGTCTTGCTCAAGCGCTAGCTCGAGTGAGCGAGACAGGATGATGCCTCGACATCGAATCCGACGCTGATCTTAAAGAATGACTGTGATTTATCAACCAAAGTCAAATTGTCATGTACACTCACCAAAAACAATGACAAATGTCATTTTGACGGTCTTGATTTTTGCTTTTGGAATGATGCCTCTACTGCTCGCCCGGCGCGTGTCCAAGTCATCGCTGTCTGAAACAAAAATATAATATAGTTAGTATTCTTATACTTTATGTATAATCTATACTTATAAAATAGTATATGACGGACTGACAGATAACGCACTGCTTTATTTCATTTATTTCGTTTATTCCATTGTATTGTCATGTACATGCATATAAGGTGTTACAGTCAATATCAGAGGTCCATCCATGACACCCTGTCAGGGCACATAATTACACTTATTTTAACTTATATCTACTGATTCCAATTCTGTCTAAGTATACATTAATTTATTAAAATTCCATCAATTTAACAACGCATCGAAATTAAAATCATAGGCCAAATTCCAAACTAATTTTAATTTAAAATTCAAACCGCTAAAGATAGAATCATGTGGAACATCTGTCTTACGTACAGTTTTTACTCTTACAAGTATCAGTTTTTTATAAAATAGGAAGACAAATGATCAAGTAGGTCACCTGATGGTAAGTGATCACCACCGATTATAGACACCCGCAACACTAAGGAGACTGTAGAAGCGTGGCCAACCCAAAGGGGTAAAATGGAATAAGAGGTAGAGTTTACCGTATTTAAATCCTTATTTTTTAATTTAAATAGGTACTTATTATACATACAAATATATTGCTCTGTGTTTTTTTTAGACTTAAAAAACGCAAACTGCCGAGTATAATCTTGCATCGCTTTACAGCAGAATCTTTCTTTTCCCAAAGCGCTCTATGAATTTGCGTCCTGCTTGCAAAATATTTTTACATTCCATTTACGTTCTGAAGAAAGAGACCTTTTAAAGGGATGAATTTGAACTTTGATGAAGAATTAATGGACCCTCAGTACATGTCAACGTACACACCCAAAACTGTCAAAATGGTTATCTTTGGTGTGCGTCAGGTTAGTAAATTATTAAGAAAAACGTGGATTGTCCTATCTTACCTTACTAGGTACACCAAAGACACTTTGTCGTTTCATGTGTTTACAGGGTGTCAATTGAAGATGAAGATTATTACGCTTTCTATACTATACTATTTCTATGAATTTGCCTATCTTATATACTCTTTATATGGTCATTAAGAATTCCAATTTCTTTTCACATCCAACATCCACATAGGAACTTATAAGAAGAACCGTTACTTTGCTCGTCGTTCTATGATTGATGACGATCAATAAACTTCTCGGTTGTCAAACAGATATTTTCTAACGCAATTCCAGGCAATAAGAACAAACAGGGAGCAGAAAATATTTACTACCAAATATGTTACAGAATATTTTTATTTTCAGGATGCTTCGCGTACTTGGTTGTTTGAATAAGTTTCTTTGCCTTCGAGTCGTGTTTTTCGTAAAAGATTATTTTTGATAAGGATAATGTTCGCGATAACGGTTGTTGCAATTTGGCTGTGACGTAAAGATTAATTCAACTTCCTGCTAATACTATTAATAACAACCAAATATGGATTCTCCTTTTATTGATATATTTTGTAACATTATTAGTACTAATAATATAAGGCTTCAGTTGGTTAGTATAACATTGTATAGTCATGTGTTTGGTTTTTTTAGATATGGGCGCAATTTAGACATCAGTGGATCCGAAGGGGTTTCTCCAAATTTGAAAACCTTGCTGCTGCCAAAATTTGATGTCCTCGAGCAGAATCATCATCGAAAAAACTGACATTGGCCCAAGCCTAGTGGCCAGCACACGGAAAAAAACAACCAAAAATTATAACTTTCGCATTTATAATATTCATGCGCAAGCATAGGGTGTTCCAGCTGCAGTCACGACATTACGTGCACTTCACCTCGTTTGTGGTGCGCGTACCGCGGCCGCTGCTGAAAACCGTCGCTTGCGCAGCCTTCTGGCCGAAGGATGTTGTGTTCCGGCGGTTCCGGGGCACCTTGCCGATGACGAGCACGACATCAGAAGTGACGACGCTTAGGAGCCACGCCGTTTTGTCGCCAAAATAGTTTAAATAGTTTTATTGCTTTTGTTTTATATGTATGTTAGTCTATAAGGTATTTATTGTATGGGTCTTGTTACCTGAAATAAAGATTTAATAATAATAGCTGATTAGTTATATAATATTATTTTTTTATTTAAATTTTCTAAGCAGTAGCATATAATTATCGTAATTATAATCGCCAGTTACATTACATTAATAATACAGGTCCTACAAATAATTAAACTAATTGATTTTTGCATTTAACCCTAATTGCTTATTTTAAGTACTTACCTAAGACCGGTATCAATTGCCAAAGTAAATTTCTTTATATAAAAATTAGTCAGTGCTGAAATAATGTGATTTACTTATCTTTATTAAGGTGTTATATAATTCAGTAATCAAAGTAAGAGCCAGTAATCAAAACATTTGTATTATCTCAGAATTCGAACGTTCTTAATTTATACCTACACACGTGTGATACCTACACACTATCAACAAAATTGTGCTTTATTTATTTTTACAAAGACTGTATCCAGCATAAGCTTATAATAACTAGAGGTCTCGTTTGGGAGGGAGAAAAAGTTATCTATTTAAGGCAGTTGCTGAGGTAAAAAAAAAGAACCCATGAAAATATAACCTGTTTTGTGTCAGTTCAAGATAGCCCGCTTTGCATAACTTAGAGCTTTTTACAGTCAAAAGCAAGCCTAACTGACTAGACTATTAAAGACACAACTGACAAGCTGACATCCCTTAATTTTTAAATGTTATTTTACTTCAGTTCTGTCTATTAATGGTCATTAATTTATTCGTGATAGACTGTACCATATTTAAAATGGTTCTACTAATAACTCTCTGTTTGTCTATACACAAGTATACATACAAATTTGTATGGTATCAAGTTAAATTATGCCAACTCTCGTAGCCGCTAATCGCAGCCGCGAGTTTCACCGAATCAGCAAAATGTTTTGTAAACATGCTAATAAGGCTAATTGAAAATGGAGTCAACTTTGAGTGTCTTTAAAAGGCTCTTATACCGCATTTCGGACACGTATATAGACCTTTTTACTTCTAACTTTTATAAAGCAACCCACATAAAATCACAGCCGCCTAATCTCCTCATATTTCATGCCCGCCCGTCGTCGATTCGAGGCACGTTTCATTTAATTTTCTCTGATTCCCGTTTTAGTTTTTCTGCCCATCAATTGTGGGAAGTCGACGCTGGTATATTGTTGGTGGAGGGGCGGGGATGGTGGGAAACGGAAATGGTTTTCGGCCGAAAAGTGTTTTGTTAAATGCCGTTCATTGTATACCTACCCTACTAATATTATAATTGCGAAAGTAATGATGTTTGAATATTTGGATGTTTGATTCTCAATCACGCATTAACGGGTGAATGGATTTAGATGAAATTTGACAGATAGATAGATCAAGTCCTGGATTAAAACATAGAATACTTTTTATCCTGAACAATGAATAAATAACTGCAAGAACGAAACCGTAGGTAAAAACTTGTAATAAGTATAAAAATAAACCATATTTTCTAATAGAATTGGCAAAATAGTTATCACTTTCCCTGTCACAGACCAAAAGCATAAAAAAATAGATCTAGCGAGATTAATTTCTTGCTCATGTTCCTAATTGAAAAATGTACCGATATTTGTCTGGCAACAGACTGAATGAACTGATTTCAACAATTTCAAGATTCTCACTTTTTAAAGTTCCTTTCTGAAGTTCAGTTTAACGTTTTAACAATGCGATGTTGTTTAGTTAGAGTTGGTACTAATTGTCATTAACGGCGTTCCAAACGCCAACGATTCCCCAGGGACGAGCTTTAGTGCGTACTTATTCTTGTTTAGTATCTAAAATCTGATTGTTGATATAATAATAAAACATTTTATATCGCTTTGATGTTGCTGTTATCGTAAACTCATTGTATAACGAGAAATTATTTCGCAACTTCGCGAGCTGTAAGACAATGTTTATTTATAAAAGTTTGAATAATAAGAATGGAAATTCCAGGGATTGTTTTATTAATTTTGAAAGGTTACAATAACCTCTGGTTTCCTCTGACTAACCACGAAGCGGGTATCATATTACACGAAAGCGAGTTGATTGCATAGTTTTAAAAGATAACACCCACAAACGAGATCTTATTTTATAAAAATGAAAAATTGTTTATTGAGGACCAAAAAAGGAAAAATACAGCAGGCAATACCCGATGGGCCCCAAATTAGGCTGAGCCTGTGTTTTGGGACCCAGCGGGTCGGTTAACTTTGGGAATCATTTTATTATTCTTAACTATAATATTACATGAAACAAAAAAATAAAGAAAGAGGTATACGTATCTACTTTTCATAGCATTACATTATTCGTATAGATCGTGTGTGTGTGTGTGTGTGTGAAAAAAACTCTGTAATCCAGCCACTACGTGCTTGCACTGTTGTGTTCCGGCGTGGAGAGCAAGACAGCCGGAATTGGCGAAACTACTGGCACATTAAGTATTATCTCAGCTGGGTTGGCAACGCCTCGCCAGTCTCCTGTGGTACAGGTGGTGACCCACTTACTTTGCCTGCTAGCGGTGGCCCGCCGTCCGAGCACCCGGCGGCTCTTCTGCCGGATGGTGACCACTATCACACCGTAGCAGGCCGAGATGGTGAGGGCGGGTGCCACGAACAGAGATATGAAAACCGTCGTCATCCATATCCGCCATTGCAGTTTACTGATGCCAGACCAGCATTGAAGTTTTCCTAGAGAACACAGAATAGAATAAGCTTGTATGAATAATATAATTGTACTTAATTACTTTGCTACTCCGCGGCCTAACCTAACCTAGTGAGCTTTGCAGAGTATATACCCAAGTAATTAAGTCTTTAAAGTAAATAATAAAAGAGAAAAGCTGCTGAGTTTCTTGCGGCGCTTCTTCTTGCAGAATCTTCAATTTTCCGAAGCACAGAAGTTCTTCGAAAAATGGAAAATTCTGCGATAATTTACGGAAGTAAATTATATTGATACTATAATGAAATTAAAATGAAAAAATTGCTTTTCATTCTATCAATATGGGCTTCCGCAAATTATTGCCTAAATTTATCAATTACTGGATGAATAATTAAAGCATGGATATAGATCAGTAAATGTCAAGCGTACACATCTGAAACTGTCAAAATGTTGTTTTTTGGTGTGCGTCAAGATAGTTAAATCTTTAAATTATTAAGGAAAACGTAGATTACACTACTCTTTAAGAATTTTCTTAACCTAGGCTAAAAACAACGTTGTTTAGTACAATGAAGTAGTAAACGTTGTTTGACAATGTTTACTACTTGTTATTGGCTAGTTAAAAAAAACTGAACAGACTTATTTTAAACGTCTGAATACCTGCGTCCTGCGTTTTGAAACTGTATGTTGTATAAGCCGTTTAGAGTTTTACAATTGTGGTTTTGAAATCGAAACACATAACATTGACATTTACAATGGTCGATAGAATTTGAAGGATACAGGCTTCAATGCGTTCACTTCACAATACGCTTCGGCTAGTTTACTTTAGTCGAGGAGGAAAATCTCTTTGATCGTCTGTAGGACGCATCATTAATTCCAAGGGTTGGTTCAGAGCAGAGGCTCTCATTCATCTCTCATACAAAATGCTGTCCAAATAACAGTGCCATTATTTAAGTTCACAATCAGGTACCGGGCGTTGATTAATTAATTTCAAGACCCTTTACTCCTATTGTATTTAAATACTATGCAAATTTATTCATATTCAGGCAAATTGGTACATGATAATCATTGAAAGTGGCGCCTCTCAATGAGTATTAAATAATTATTAAGCAAAGCACATGAATTATGTATTCTACTTTTATATGTTCATCAAGCTGTATAATAAGTGGTCTAGGTTTTGTTTGTAATTAAAACGTCATTTATATTCCGTAAGATCTAAAAACGTCCTTCGAGTTTTGTCGGCAAACATCGTCTATGTAAAAGATGATACGGTAAATTAAGGTGGAAATGAGACAGCAATAATTTCATTAAATGAAAGCAAAAAAAGGTCTACTTCCGAATAGGAATAGAATAATAGCAACATATTGAGTCGAGGTCAATAGTGGTGGCCAGTTCAGACAGATTTAATTTATGTATGTATGAGTATGTTAAACTTTTTATTACACTTAAAGAATAAAATAACAATTTACAAGAAAAAAATATTTACGAAATCGATTTTTCCTCTTGTATATTTACAGTTATTAAAATAGAGTAATCGTATGGGAGAAGTACATTGCTGCCTTTAGATGACGGTCAAGTTTTTTTTTATGAAATAGGAAGGCAAATATCAGCAAATATTATGCGGGTGGTAGGACCTTGTGTAAGGTCCGCCCGGATCGCTACCACCATCTTGCTCGCTAATCCTGCCGCTAAGCAGCAGTGCTTGCACTGTTGTGTTCCGGCGTGGAGAGCAAGACAGCCGATGCAATTACTGGCACAAGAGGTATTCCATCTTAGCCCTCTGGGTTGGCAACGCATCTGCACTCTCTTTGTTGTTGCAGGTGTCTATAGGCGGTGGTGATCACTTACCATCAGGTGACTTGCTTGTTTTCCTTCCTATGTTGTATTAAAAAAAAAACAGGAATGGTCCAAGGAGGCAATGTAAATCAAACACGATCTTCGTCGACTGATGCCGAGAGAAAAACTTTAAACTTCGTAAGGCCTACGTCATTCGTTCTATGAATTTTTAAACCAATCGTATGAGACGACGAGTTTAACGTCAGTTTGACATTTGTCCTATATGTAGAACTTAGGCCCTACGAGGTTAAGTAATTGTAAAGAGTAAAGAGATCTCAATTAAAGACAACCGAAACATCGTGACATGGAATCTCGTTTTTTCGGAATTTCGTGACTGAGCGTACTTCTTGAAAACAATTAAATTAATTGGATCGTGTTAAATTTATTAGAAAGAAAGAATCGTCTGTTCCCCTAGATTGCTTTTTACAAATGTATCGATAAATAAATCCTTGACATTGATTTATAGTTCTAAAGATTGATTAGCTTTTTTAGGCTTAAATAAAATTGATAACTTTTTGCGTAAAAGAACGTTTTTTAAAGGGGAAAAATAAACAAACGGGTTGTTTGATGGTAAGTTATTAAGGGATTGCAAGGCTTTAGGATAGAAAAAGGGCAATGAAAAGAAGGGCGAAGAATTTTCGGATTCTTTCACATTGATAGCGATACAACCACTAACAGAAGTAATGGCCGTGCAGCGATGTAATGCAAACTGGAACAAATTACCTTGGAGTAGCAAGGTAATTTGTTCCAGTTTGTTGATATGGACCTCCGCAAAGTAACGCCTGAATCTATTAATTATGCGATGTAATGCCGCAAGCATTTTGGGCACGCTGCCTCGAGCGGGGAAAATGAGGGGTTTTTGATATTTTTTAATGAAATATAAGTTTGTTATTGGATTAGAATAAATATGAAATTTGTAAATATACTAAATAAATTTAACAGAAGTACTTGAACATTCGAAGAGTACGAAAAGCTCTTACTCTCTTATTTTATCGAATAGGGAAGAAAACAAGCATGCGGGTCACCAGATGGAAAGTGATCGGGAACCTCGATCCCAAGAGAATAGCTACTTAATCCGTTGCCGACAAACATTGTAAAAATATTAATTGTATACTATGAAAACCTTTTCAAATTAAAACAAAAAATACACTGTTGATTTTTATTGTTTTTGTTTAAAAATGTAGAAAGAACGAATAATAATTTATTATTGTTGAATAACATCTTGATCTCGACAGAAATATCGATATTTTTTTTCTCTATTAAATACTTTGCTACGTCACTTTGGTATTTGTGCCCCAAGTTAACACACGTTTGCGGCGTTATAGCGGTCGTTTCACAAAAGCTGCCACAAAATCTCTATGAAATTTTAACATAAAGCTACCGTGAGACTCGGACGATATTTTAAAGTCGAAAATTGCCCGACATGTTTCGGACCAGGCCGTGGTCCTTAATACGTGAGTGGTCCGCTTGTATTAATATCTATGATATTAACAAACTGGAACAAATTACCTGGCTACTCCGCGAAACCAGTGCCGGGCTCGTGCAAAATAGCCGCGTCTGTGCGACATATATATGTTCATGCAAAAACCCACCCTCCTCCGCTTCCACACGAAAAAACATATATCACACAGACTCAACTACACACCACCACCACTAAACACTAAAACTACACGATCGAAGCGCGTTCGAAAGGTTGTCTGGAAGAGATCGCTGCTTAGCGATAAGACCGCCTGTTGAATCCCATGTAAAATTTCCCTGTGTGTGTTCTTTTATTTTGTTTACTTGTGTGAATCAATAAAGAGTATTTGTTGTTGTTGTTGTTGTTCGCCTCTATACGAGGCATCATCAAGATCTAACAGTACCGTTCGCTACTTGAAAAAATGGCGTACAAATATCTATGATGGCGTAAATATCTATGATATTATTGACAGTAGCGTACATTTTCGGTAGCAGCTCTCATGAGTCGACCTAATATATACTATTACTAGCTACTGTATGGTCTACTAGTAAATCTAGAATTACCTTGTATTTTGTCTTCATCGAATAATATGAGCATTGGAATGCAGAACATGAAGCTGAGCAGCCAGGCACCCACTATGAGAGCCCTCGCCCGACGCCCTGTTACAAAACAATGAAAGGTAATATTTGGCATTTCGACACTTCTTAGTCAGGTAGTACTAACCCCCTTATTCATAAAAGTTTACCAATCTCTTCTAATTAACAAATGATTTGTTCGTTTAAATAAATAACATTGTACTTACAGCTTCCGGTGAAATTCATGGGATGTGTGATGGCGTCGCACCGGTCTATACTCAGTGCCACCAGCACATAAGTCGAGGAATAAGTTACAACACCCTGAAAAGAAATCACTGTTGAATTATAATGTTAACATTTCTTTTTCGATCGTCTATGCGAACTATTAGTGCAGGAAAACTATAGAAAAAGGATCATCCATAGGAACAGATCCGGCTTTTAAGTCCTCCACTCCGGGCTTCTAAATCTTACCAACCGTATGAAACGCAGTTGCAAGCTACATTGGCCCGGCCGACCATTGGCCGGTATTCTGTAGGAGTGTGGTCGTGTCACCCCGGTCAAGTCAGCCTATTCGTACTGCAGCCGGCTACAATGTGGTATTACCACTATAAGATGACCTAAACATTCAAAGGCCTTGGTGGAATATAGAAGCTTACGGTAAAATTAAAATCGGCGAAATAACATATTCTGCCAATTGATTTTCGGCGAAAAGAAGATACGTGACGAAGGCAGCATATTTAAATATATTAGAGTTTGAAATTAGAATTCAAAATTGAAAGAAGGAAGCGTGTTGAATAAAGAAAAAAACCCCGGTTGAGGACCAAGAAAGATTGGACGGGAGTCACCAGTGCTGAACAGCTGTTAACGGTGGTGCAGGATCGAGACAAGTTTGCAAAGTTAACGGCCAAGCTCCAGTAGTGGACAGGCTGAAGAAGAAGAATTACAATTCTGTCCGCAGGATACGTCAGTTTGTAGCCTGTTAACTCAATGATGCTCGAGCCATCAGCTCTTTTAGTAAACGTCCTCGTACAATAGCGCTGCCATTTTAATTTAAAGCTACGCCCACCACCTCAGAACCAATTTTGAAATATGATTGTCCTTTTTGAAAGTCCTCGGTGGACGGATGAGCTAAAAAGGGTGGCAGGTAGCGGCTGGACGCGGAAAGCGGAGGATCGGGTTTGATGGCGCTCTCTTGGGAAGGCCTATGTTTAACAGTGGAGTGTGCAGACTGAAATGATGATGATAGTCCTTACCTGTAAATATTTCACTAATTTGCAGCCCAGCGAGCCAGCGAGCCACGAGATGGTCATCCGCTGGACTAAGTCGGGCAGTACGTTTATTAATCCCACCCATAAATCTGGAAGGGAATAAATTCATTTAATCCAGTAATAAAGTATGGAATTATCCGGCATTTGCAAAAGTAAAGCGCGAACCTAATTATTGAGCACTTTATTTAAAAAATGCTGTAAAACGACGCAGGTTTTCCGCTTCAATTTTTATTTTTGAGCGTGAGGTTTAAGTGAATTTTTATAAACAGAAATGTAGGATGAATTTGTTCACAGGTATTTTATGATTCTAACACCTAACTTTGAAGTTCTAAATGTTAGAACTGCATAAACATTGAAAGTTTGTACGCATTATGCAAGATACATAAATCTAGGGTATGACTATTATGCATTTTCGAATATCAGTGTTGGAACTATAAAGTTTATAGTTCTATCAGATAAACTTAAAATGCAATTGGGTTGTTCGTGATATCGTTTTCGAAATTAAAATTTTATGTATCAAAGAACCTATAATGATATGATAGGTCTTTTAAAACTATAGCGTAAACTACCTAATTTTCTGTATGTACGTCACATATTTGATTCGATTATAGCAATAACGTTACCTGCGATGGCTAAGTGCATGATAAAGAAGTTCATCCTGCTCTTTCTCGACTTGGTGAGCAGGAGCGCAAGCACCACTGTAGCGTTCCCAGCCACGATCGCGACGAGAAGAATCCAGAGTACAGCCACTTGTGCCGCCTGAAACAGAAAAAAATAAGTTAAGGACCCCAATGACAATCATCATCGCGGCTTACTGTGACATTAAGCTGAGTAGGGGTCTTTTTTTGGCACTTTTCGACACCTACTTCAATCTTAAGTTTACAAATAACATAATAAATAATATGGTGGCCCAAGGGCTGGCGCGTTCCTCGCCCAACGTATTGGAATTGCCATTCAGAGAGGTAACGCAGCCAGCCTTTTGGGCAGTACCCAGAAACAGCAGCTTAGGTGACATTTTTCATTTTAATTTGGTTTTTAACTTTTCTATTTTCTTTTCTTCGACAACTTTGTTTCTTTTTCTAAATAAACACCAATAATATGAATTCCAAATGCCTTTTTTCTGCTTTTATGATATATCTACGTCGAACTGTAACCAAATCAATACTGTTCCATTTTATTCTATTCTAAATAAAAAATTAGTCATCAAAAAATGCAAATCCAATCATCTGAAGCGGAAGCCTTTCTTAAACCAAGAATAGTCGTTAGTAAAAAGATACAAAAAAACAAAGTATAAGACGTTTCAGGTTTCATAGAGTACAGTCAAAAGAAAATATATGTACAAAGCATGACACCTCCGATGTGGCCAAAGCTTAAAGATAGTCTCGAGGCACGAAACAAATGCCTTGACAAATGGCCGCCTATTGCAGGCCTAGCAATGAATCTATTTCGACAACCGAGTGACGTGAAAGGGAGGTGTAATTATACAGGTATACGAAATAAATGGGAGCCATTGTAAACGGCACGGGCCAAATGTCAGGATAGCGTCACACTAAATTAATGAAGCTCACCTATTCCCACAGTCTGCATTAGAAGCAGCAGTACACTCGAAGATGTCAGAAGATCATACTGCCTTGACAATAGAAACGTCTGTACTTTTTCAATTACTCTACTGCGCAAAATATTTACTGCTGACTGTACTAGTACGTGTGTGTACTATTTAACGGTAAATACCAATGTATCTAGATTTTTCGTTTTTAGCTTTAAATAAGTAGCTATGCATGCAATGAAATAGTTCCACTTCAATTCAGAATCTCATTTGAAAAACAAGTGTGTTGTGTTCTGCTTGAATGCGTGTAAAAGATTTGTGAGTCTATGAACAGATACACTTAGGGACTTCTCAGGGGCCTGAACATAAAAAGAACCAGAGGAAATTATCACTCAGTTCAGTTCTTACTAATTAGTATTAAAAGAAGGGATGCACTAATGGATAAGTTAAACTTGATTCGTCAAGTCAGGGGCGTTGCGGACCAATTACGAGAGCCGTCTGGAAAGTTCTAAGCCCGAGGTGTTTTAAGAAACCTTCTAGTCCTGTGGTAGTCTCCATTTTTAAGAGGAGTGTGAACCCAGCCCGATAAACCTCTTCCCATACAAACGTCGAGAACGTTTTCCACCCTCTAAATCTTAATCTATGGCAATGATTTTTTTGGTATGTTGTCATTATGCCTTAGAACTAGGTTTGTTTTGATTTTTTTAATATTCTTAATAGATTCGACAATATTTGCATTTTAGAAGTTTCATACAAAACACAAAAGCGTAAAAAATTTTGAAACTATTAAGAATATTTAATAAATCAAAACATACAGACCTAGTTCTAGGGCATAATGATAACACACAAATAAACCATAGCCGTAGGTTAAGGTTTAGAGGGTGGAAAACGTTATCGCCGTTTGTATGGAGAGCGCTGGGTTTACACTCCTCTTAAGTATTTTCCTTTTCATGCGAACCGTACAACCGCTACAAATGCAATTCCAGGCTCTCGCTAATTCTACTAAATAAAAATACTAACGTAATTTTTCAAATATGGAGCGTCAACTTGGCTTTACGAATATGTTACTGCTAAACGCAAGAGGGTCTTAACCTAAGTTTTTTACCTATAAATAAGAGTACATTGAAAAACCAAGTGTAGCGTACAAATACGAATTTATTGGGTAGCTTTCGTTCGTGCTTGGAAACGGAATCGTGGCGCATCTCCGGCAGATAGTAAGGAACTTAACGTAATATTTTGGATTTAGAAGTTCCCGTAGTCAGTATGTTTGTCACGTATACGTGCGTCTAAAAATATCGTGAACCCTTACCATGAGTACAGTCCACCTAGCCGTAAACGTACTCGCTAGCGACGGCGACGGCGTAAACTATTTGTAGGCGGAATTGTACAGCACCTCTAGCGCTCACTTAGAGAACTAAAAATCGCTAGTGTGGGTCCAACGGTAAATTACCTATCGCAATCTAAGCGCTAGTGACTAAAGTTTTGTATCTGTTGCCGTAGAATATTGATACCATGAGTCACAAATTTGACACATATCATCGAAAAATACCATATCGACTATGGTTAACTCTTTCTCTAACAAATGGGAGCGTATTTAACCGCTATCGACTGTGGTAACGTAATATGAATTCTCGATAGAAACTCATGGTAATGGTACAGGCCGGGGGTGAAGAGATGACTTGAAAGGTGGGTTTGGCCGACGTGTTTATCTAAACATTTGGAAAGTTCGGCTGCCCCGATCCAGGGGTAATGGGCGACATGGGTGTCATTACCACTGATGAGCTTGCTCCAGTATCCGAGAATAGTTTTGCTTTAAGCCAAATCGAACGTCATTACAACCGTTTTTAAGTTAAACGTTATTTTAACAACTTACTGTCAGGTTCGTTAAATTATTTTATTATATTTATGAGATGTCAATTATACACAAATAATTCTTTATGATATCGTAAATTATATTAAGTTACAGTATTTGTCGTCACAATAAAACGCTTTATAATGCTGCAATTGGCACTTTTTAAAGTTTAAACAGTAGAATTTTAACAAAACTATTCTTAAATAAATCCTTTATACACTTTGTTATCATAATTCCTTTGTGAGGTGAAATAAACATTTACTATATTTTTTATTATTTATAATTCTATTCTATCCAACCGGGTCCGATTGCATAAAAATATCATGAAAGTACATAGCTCCGTGTTTTTGCCTGTGAGTTTAGAATAAATAACTCATTGCAATAATCTATTAAGAATAGTATTTATTTTTTATTAGCTAGACGTAGAAAGAAAAAATAAAGTTTAATTACACTTTCGACACAACACAAGCGAGCAAATCAAACAAAAACTTAAAAGCCTATTTAGGTAGGTAGTCTTATGTGTCCTTAGAGTCGAATTACTGTCTTAATATGAACACACTATGGTTGTTTACTAAAGGTTACCTAATATGTAAACGGTGATAACGGCACTAAGCTTGTACAGTAAATTTATTAGTACGACATTTAAACATACAAAATCTAGTAAAAATAATTTTTAATCTCATCAAAAGATCATTATTATTCCGCCTTCCACCCTGTCATTTTAGTTTTTGTTATATTTCTCCATAAAAAAGTAATTCTTTTTGATACATAAATGTAAGACTCATCTATAATAAGTCTGTTAAATTGTAGACATATAACGTACTAACTTATGGTGTTATAATAATAATAATTATTATTAAATAGAATTGAATTGAATTATACTCCACATTTATTTGTTTTATACGTTAGATCTTTGTTCAAGTCATTTAGTGAAATGCGAGTTTATAATTCTTTTAAATTTTGTTGCTTTTGTCGTTACACACATTAAAATCCATTTTAAATGAGATACTTTAATGTTATTCAAGTAACGTATTAAGCATACAAATGAGCAAACAGCACTGATGAGTTTAGCGGTAGGCCCCAGCGCAAAAAATGTAGCGAGTATTAAGCAAAAACGTCATTTACGAATGGATTTTTTGTATTTGAAATTAAACCGTACCTTTGTTAACTAGCACGTAGATTTGATTAACTCAAATTAGTGAGCTTTTGTTGTCAGTAGATAATATAAAATGCAATTCGAGTTGTGTTTCGTGTCACTTGGTAGATGGTAGACGGTAAGCGAGGCGAAATATAAAAGTAACGAAAAGTATACTCGTAGTGAATTAAATAAAAAATAACTTTACAGAATTAGCCGAAAAATAAAAAGTAAGTATACAGAATTAGCCCTTAATGATTATGCCCAAAGGTTGATTGGCAGAGAATGCCTTAAGGCTTTAAGTCCGCCTTTTGTACATTTTATATTTTTTGTGCAATCAAGTTTAAATAAAAAAATTTGATTTATTTTAATGATTGTTTAAAAAGTACAAGTAACAAAACCATTTTATTATTATTTTATTGTATTGAAACACTGTATCAAACAGGTAAATAGGGTGCCTTTAGTTTCTTTGAGGAGATTTGATCATAAAAGATCTGAACCGCTATCTCTCATGTCTTGTAGATCATTTTAATGTATTTTTTTTTGATAAAAATGTGCTAAGGTTACTTTAAAATATATACATAGACTGATTAAAACATAACCCTGTTTTTTTGCTTTACCCTAATCGGCTACAAATGCTTACAAAGTCACGGCATTTTAAGATTGAAAGGCTTTGATACACCCTTTCGCGCTGTAGAGTCTAATTTAATTTCAGTTTGCCCATAACCTGTTACCATTCAAGATTAGAATACAACGAGCCCGTCTAGACCCGTACGTCTCTGGTGATGCTCTCTCACAATTAATTGGGGCTGTACGTCGCACAGCTAAAGGATCCTTCGTGAATAGCATCATGTATTTATAACCTCAAACGGGATCTTAACGCGCGCCAATTTAACTGGAAAGACGGATACAAGCTGTCGTCATCATGAAATCCTGTAATCAGCAGGTGTAAGCGTAGGGACATACCTTCGGATAAATTGTCAGACATTGTGAGCATTGTGTGTCGGTTAAGTGATATGCCGGTTGAAAATAAACAAGACCAAGTACGGGTAGTTCGTAAAAGTTACGCGGCTAATCACCAGTATATCTCTTCACTTCAGTCTGCTTGTGACCACAGACGTTGCAACGATCACAAAGGCAGCCATGTTAAGGTCGCTGGATTTAGGCGTTCTTCAGTTGAGGAGTTTTGTATTAGTTCTGTGCTGTCTTCTCTACTACCTCACCATTCTCTCCCCGTATGAAATCAGCTATATGAGGATACTAATCTTGGAGAGCTTTTAGAGAACTGTCTTGCTACAGCAAAAGCAAAAGCTGCTAAAGTGTCATTATTTGGCTACAGTTTGGTCACAAAGATGTGAAATATAAACGTACTAGCTTTTGCCCGCGACTTCGTCCGCGTAGACTTGTTTAATTCAAACATGCAATCTGCAATATTTCCCGGACAAATTAATGACAATTAGTTTCTTTGCCGCTCATGACGTCACGGCGGCGTATAACTCACTTAGCGCTATCCCGTGGGAACTATGTATTTTTACGGGATAAAAGTATCCTATGTGTTTATCCAGGTCATAAACTATATGTGTGGCAAATTTCATCCAAATCCAGTTGTTTTTGCGTGATTGAGTAACAAACATCCAAACATCCAAACATACAAACTTTCACATTTATAATATTAGTAGGATAGTAGGATGAGTATAGTCTACCTGGTAGAAGTAGAACTTGTTGATGAATGTGTCATTGGCTGTGCCGTTGAGGAAGAGAAGCGAGTCGTTGTCAGCGACTAAACAGTCCGGACACTCCGTCGCCTCCATGACGGAGCATTCACATCTTGCCAGGGTACCTGTAACCAAACAATACAAATAGAAGAAGAAAGACTACAGAAGCTTGCGGGTGGTAGAACCTTACCGGGTCCTACGACCATCTTGCTCGCTAATCCTGCCGCTAAGCAGCAGTGCTTGCACTGTTGTGTTCCGGCGTGGAGACAAGACAGCCGGTGTAATTACTGGCACAAGAGGTATTCCATCTTAGCCTTCTGGGTTGGCAACGCATCTGCGATCTCTTTGGTGTTGTGGGTATCTATAGGAGTTGATGATCACTTACCATCACGTGACTCACTTGCTTGTTTGCCTTCCTATTTTATGTAAAAAAAAACAATAAAAGACGTCTGTTAACACATTTGACATAACAAGAGAGGAATAAAACAAAATACTTAAGTAACTAGTTAAAACATACTTATATTTAACGCAAAAGAAAAGGAAAATTGTGTCGAGCAACGTAAAATGGGCTCCACTAAGCATAAAGTTACGGATGATAGCTGCAACGCTGTTTTTCAGTAGGACTTACACTAATCCTAAAAATTAAAAAATACCAACACACAGTCTTGACTTAACGCCAAAGTAGCTTACGCTAAAGCCTCACTCCCACAGTGCCCACTCATTCTCGAACGCTGTATAGGTATGTATCTGCTTAGGGTTGTAGTTTTAAGAGGAGTGTGAACCCAGCCCCAAAAAGCGCTCCCCATACAAACGGCGATAACGTTTTCCACCCTCTAAATCTTAATCTATTGCAATTATTTTTTGGTATGTTGTCATTCATTATGCCTTAGAACTAGGTTTGGTTTTTTTTTTATATTGTTATATACATTTGACAACATTTGCATTTTAGGATTTTCATACAAAACAAAAAAGCGTCTATATTTTTGCAACTATTAAGAATATTTAAAAAATCGAAACATACAAACCTAGTTCCAGGGCATAATGACAACATACAAAAAATCATCGCAATAGATTAAGGTTTAGAGGGTGGAAAACGTTATCCCCGTTTGTATGGAGAGCGGTGAGTACACACTCCTCTTAAACCGAACTCAAATTCGAGTTTCATACTAAGTATGGAACTGGCACTTGCCATTTAAAACTATGCCCCAAGAATGTTATTCTAGTGAACGCTTGTAAGATAAGCCTACCTCAAAATAAGCATCCGAATATGACGCTTATATCATTTTTTATATTAAAATAGTGTAAAGTAGATGTGTCAGAACATTTATTTTCTATTGCGTCATAGTATAATAATGACACTAAGCTTTATTAATGAGGACTTTATGACGCACATTTTTACTAAAAATGACACAATTCTGAACGAATGGTTCATCGTGTCTGTGTCCAACAGACTGTGAAGTCTTTGAAGTCTTTTGTAGAAAATTACTTAAGTGTTACGTAAAAATAGCCTTTTTACAATCTTTTTCGGCATTATATTCTAATCTCCTGGTACGGATAAAATTGTTCAATGGAGATAATTTAGGAACAAGCAGCTACTAATTGATAAAATACGATTTATCTTAATATTAGTCACGATATTAACTCACAGTTGAACGCGTGAAAAGTAATGCTTTCACTACTTTATCATTTTATTACCTTTCAAATAACACGTTTTAAAAATGATTTAAATCATAAATATGGATGCTTATTGCACGTGATTGTTTTTCTAGATCAGATATTATACACAGTTTAATTTATTTTTAACAAGTTTTTGCCAGCTGATTTGCTCATGTGAAGATTTTTTTTAATTTGTTTTTTTTTTATGAAAATGTATTTATGTCAGATGTAGGGTTTACTGCCATACTAAATTTAATAATAATTGGTTCAGTTGTTACACGTAACTCATGTAGATTATCAAAAAGACAGACTGACCCACTGAAATTATAAATGTGAGATTATAATATCTGTGTGGATAATTTAGTATTAACAATAAATCCTAATTTGTAAAATAAAACTCCAATAACCCCGTAGCTATTGAACCATATATTATATTGTATGTAAGTATATTATATATCAAGTATTATGACTAAAACAATTCTGTTTATATTTATTGTAATCGAAAACTTCCATTAACTTTCCACTTATTTTTATTGTAAATATTATGACTTGCACAAATTGAATTTATTTAAGAATGTGTCTAGCATGAAGTGAAATAACTACCGAATGTCCCTCGAGAGATACTAGACGGTCGAATCGGCAATCCAGGTGTGAAATAAATAAAAACCGACTTTTACTCACATGAATAATAAAAAGAAAGATACCTTCTACGAGTAAAATGACTTTTTAATACATACCTATTTTTACCCGACTACGGCAAAGCCAAAAGGAAGGGTTATGTTTTTAGCAGTTAATGTATGCATGTTTGTATTTACGTATGTTCCATTTACGTATGTTCCACTGTAGTGCCTAAACGACTGAACCGATTTTGAAACAATGAGGTATCAATCGGTTCGTAATTGTAGTCCGGGTGACATAGGCTGTATTTTTTGCGAATAAAGTGAATATGTTACATCCAAAAAAGTGGGGGTCTCAAATTCAAACTCGTAATATGTGAATTTCATAGTCGTTTTCTGTTTACAATCTTTGACCTGAGGTGCAATTTTTGAATCTCAGCAAGTGACTAAGTAAAGTTCATAGCCGAATCTCTATAAAAAACGGCCATTTTGGTGAGCTTTACTCACCCGGTGAGATTAAAAAATTGCACTCCTGTTCTACCTCTATAATAATAACATGTCACAAAACTTTTTTAAATGAAAACCCATTGTTACTTAAACGCAAAGTCATCAACATAAAGTATATTGTTCCAAATCATTACACTTTAAGCTCAGTTTTATTTTACAAGTCACGTTGAGTGCAGTTTTTTTAAAATCTACGCTCAACGTCGGCTGCAGCTGCCGGTTCCAATATATTTGCATTATACGAACATTAGTTTGCACTTGGCTCCGAAAGGTTGTATTAAAGTTATATAGAGAGCCAATAATATGGAATTTATTGAGCACTTCCACATTTTCGTTTAGACTTTGAATAATGGAAATTATAATTTTGAGAATTTAATATGGGATCCTGCAAAACGGTATCATAGTCAAAGCGTATTCCGAATTAAGAAATGGGATGGGCGCGGGTAACAGGACCATGTGCAAGGTCTGTCCGGATCGCTAACACCATCTTGCTCGCTAATCCTGCCGCTAAGCAGCAGTGCTTGCACTGTTGTGTTCCGGCGTGGAGAGCAAGACAGCCGGTGTAATTACTGGCACAAGAGGTATTCCATCTTAGCTCTCTGGGTTGGCAACGCATCTGCAATCTCTTCGATGTTGCGGGTGTCTATAGGCGGTGGTGTACACTTACCATCAGGTGATCCACTTGCTTGTTTGCCTTCCTATTTTATAAAAAAAGGGAAAAGGCGTCAGGAGAATGATGATCATTGTTAGAATTTATTAAAAATGAACCATTACAAGTTTATAAGTAGGTGGTTAGCAAATAGTTCTAGCTCAAGGTGTAATTTTAAAAGTCTAGAATTCTAAGAAAACGAAAAGGAAATGTTTACTTTGGCGCGAAACCAAAATATTTTATTTCTTATGAATTCAAGACTTATTTTCGCCCTATTTATAGTTTGCCTTGCAAAGTAACAATGAAAATCTTTGTTGTGTAAGACTGTTTATATCTCTAATTACTTTGTTTATTTCGTTTCTTTCTTAGTTATTTGTTATTCAGAAGCGTCGAACTAGGCTAACTTTATTCTGTAAGGCATCTCCTGACGTAAAAAAAAAAAATGGAACAAATTATCTTGCTTCTCCAAGAAACCTACTTGTTACTTGGTGTCACGGAGTAGCGAGGCAATTTATTCCAATTCATTGATAAAATAACCTTTCTTTCTGGCGGCAGTCGAGTAATTATTCGTTGCTTATACGGTCAATATTCACATACAAGGTTTTAACCGTCAACCTCTTCTTCCACCATACCATACCCTTACCATAACGCCATTCTTTTACCACAACGTGTTCACAATACTTTAAATTTGTATCATCAACATTGTTATTTATAATTCCATTTATTAAGTTACTTACTTTCTTATTTAACTTATCGCTTGTTGTGTTATGTGTTTGGGGACATCCTATGTCCAATTTAGAGTAGCAAGCTACTTAGCTAGTTAAAAAGGAATCAACATGTTTAGCCAGACTAACTGATTCGTCTTTGCATTAACAGGTGTTTAGTAGACTATGACGGCTACCAGCGTGGCACGATAAAGGAAAATGAAGTGCAAATATTTTAAACTTTAATTTCATATTCTTAGCATTAGATTCTGAAGCAGATTTCGTCAAAATATCAAATACTAGTGGACGATCGACTAGTGTTAGCCTTTGTCCGTCAGGAATAGTGTGGCTTTCTATGAGTGAAAGAATGTAATGCAATCGATTCAGTAGTTCAAGAGATTACCCCCTCTATGCAAACAAACTAAAAAAAAGTTATCTTTATCATATAAGTGTAGATTAGTGTAGAAGTGTAATTAAAATGTTCAAAATCATTTTCGACTACAAAGTCCTTGAAATGGCCGGCGCTGGTGAGCGTCAGCCATTAATAGTTAATTTAACCATCCAACCAAGATATTTAACAAATCAAAAAGCTAGAAGACAAAACATTACAGTTTAAGGAGAAAAAACGATACTTTGCACAAACTCTGCTAGTCCTAATATTTCGTGTTGGCCCATTTCGTATGATGCACTTGAAGTCTGATAAATTACAGGTGGGGCTAATCCAAGCCGTACGATAATGATTAAATTAAATCAAAGACGTAATTAATCGTACCATCGATAAATCATTATAATCGAATTTTATCTTGCAATCCTGTGATAATTTTTAAATAAATAGAGGACACTGTTTACAGACATGTATACAGTAACCATGAAACTGCTTGTCGTGTTGGGGGCTCTTGTAGCATGTTAGTATTTATTTACCTATATATTTATTTTTATTCAAATTTTACAAAGTATGGACGCTATTCATCGATATTCTACACCATAATCAAAGCCAAATGTAGATATAATTACTTATTATTTAGTATGTTTTACAAGATTGCCTGCTTATCCACGTGCTCTTAGCTGTTCTTTATTTCATCTCTTAATTCTAACGGTTATCGGGAAGAGTTCGCTTAAAGTGATAAGGCCGCCTGTCGTGTTTCTAAATTGTACCCTTTCATTTTGTGTGGTGATCTAGATAGTATTATTGTATTCTATTGTATAAGAAATACAGGCAAAAGCGCAATGCTTATAGAGTAATTATCACAAGAGTGAAACACAGACATAATTATTTATTAATAGTAACATGAAGAAAGCAGAATAAGAAATGGTTCTAGTTAAACTAATGTGATGTGATAATGGACACAGTGGTCCCTTCGTACAGTGTGATCCAACTACAACAGGAGACTTATCGTAATCATTTCTTTTGCAAGTGGCCGCTGGAAGTGCAATTCCTCTGGTACCAGGGGATAACAGCGACTATGTTGAGGGGAAGAGCCGGTACATCTGGATGCCTGATGGCAAGGGAGAGCCTCACCTGGTAGACTTGCACGCACCTGTCGACCCTACCATTTACAACAGCAGGAACGGTGCCAACAACCAGTACTGGCTTTTCACCAGGTCAGGAATGTCAATTACAAATTGATATCTGAATACCATTGATTCCATCATCAGGTCTTACGTAATTCGTATAGTATCACTTCTCGGGTATTTTATCTTTTTTTAAAGAAAAAAATCAATTTGGTAATAGATTATGTGCTTTGATTTGTTAGGGACTATGATTAGGGCTAAAATGATGAAATAATAGTATGAAACAAAAACATTATATTCATACAGTAGAGTGGTGGTCCATTCCGTTTTTTAAAAGTTAGTTAAGTGTGTCTGAAGTTGTATTGTAAAATATTTTCAATTTAATTTCTAGTTATAGCTGTTTAGTCATTGGCTACATGTTTGAGCCTTTTGGGGTTAAAAGCTTGAACTTTGGGATCCGGGATCTTATAAAATCTTTAAAGGTTTATTGGGGGGCCTGGTAGAGGACCACGACGTGACCAAATTGCTGGTGGAGCAAAGTGCAATGTAGCAATGCTGCCAGCATTTTAGGCACGATGCCCAAAAGCTGTGGGCCTGTTAAATAAGTTTTTATACATGGTTAAGTTTTATAATTTTGTTGGAATTTTTACATCTCTTTTATAACCAATAATGGTCATAAGAGAGGTACTAAATACATGTTTAACATATTTATAATAGTTATGATGTTTTAGGCAAAACCCTAACAACGCGCAAGTGATTGTTAATGGCAACGCCAATACTATTTGGAACTCCAATTACAATGGGAATCGCCAGTTGAAAGTCATTGTTCATGGGTGGAACAGCAACGGAAACAGGTTAGTTCTTTTAGTTCAAAGTGTAAAATTTTCTTATTATCACTTAAGAGTTAAAGTTCTAACACAGTTATATCTTTCTAAATACTGTCTTAACCCTGGTGTTAATTTTATCTATGTGATCGGTCATGTTATCGTTTGAGTTAAGATAAAGCGGGGCTTAAAGTTTTATCTGTTGGGGTTAGTTTAACCTCTGGTCTGTCATGATGGACCCGCTGTATTGGGTTTCAAATTCGAATTTCATTGCAAAAACCGCGCCTGGATAATAATAATTGACCCCATCAACACCAACATTTTACTTCAAAAAGTCAGCTGTCAATCCTGATAGCAAAAACCGCAATAATCATGTAGCAAATTTACAAATTCTTCTTCACGGAAGAAGAATTTGTAACGTTCGTTCTTCGTTTCTTTACAGAAGTCCATATCAATAAACAGAAACAAATTGCCTTGCAAGGTAATTTGTTTCAGTTTATTAATCATGTAGCAAATTAATATAGTTAATTTTGTTGTAAATTCATTTTCAGTGACCTGAATCCCGCCATAACCTCCGCTTTCCTAGCAGTCGCTGACGCCAATGTGATCGTCGTGGACTGGCGTTCCCTGGCTAACAGCTTGTATACCGTCGCTGCAAATGGCGTGCCCAGTGTTGGCCAGCATCTTGGCAACTTCTTGGTCTGGCTTATCAACACAGCTGGTGGAAACTGGAACAACGTTCACTTGGTCGGCTTCAGTTTGGGAGCTCACGTTGTTGGTGTTGCTGGTCGCCAGGCTGGCGGCAGACCTGTGAGAGTCACTGGTAATGATTTTACTTATTAGAAAAATTAAAGTTCTACGGAGCAAAGTCACGAGAATTAATAGTGTAAAGTTTTGTAACAGTGACGGATTTTGTGTATGACTATTCAGCTCCTCTGTTAGACTATAAGGCAAAGGGTTTTATGACCACCACCACCACCACCTTGCGACTTTTTGAGATGTAATTATAATTTTCGTGTTTGGATCCGATTGAAGATTGGTTACGATTTTAGGTTTGGATCCTGCTGGACCTCAATGGGGTGGTAACAGCAACGCCTTGAACGGCAACTCTGGCACATACGTCGAATGCATCCACACCGACGGTGGTCTTTTGGGTATCAACGATCCTATCTGCAACGCCAACTTCTACCCCAACGGCGGGAACAACCCTCAGCCCGGATGTTGGATCAGCACCTGTTCTCACAGCCGCGCCCACGAGCTCTTCGCCTCAACTGTCCGCACCAACCATTTAGTTGGACGGCTGTGCAGTAACTTCAACCAGGCTACTAACAACCAATGCTCTGGAGGCACTTTGAACATGGGCAACGCTGTTCTGAGCAAGCGAGGGTAAGCAACATTTATTTGAATGATTTACCGTATTTTGATGTTTGTTCGGTTGTATTACAGGGTTGAAGCTATTTAATACCATTCTTTTTGGTAGTTTAGTTAATGGTGAAGACTATCAAGATGAAAAGAAAAATGTTAAGAGGCTTACAAGTTTAAGCCTATTAGTCGATGAATTAGAAAACTCGATTGTTAAAACGTATATCTTCCAGTGATGAATGAAATTTATAGAGTAAAATTTTAAAAACAGAATATTCATGAATATTTGTTTTAAATGTAGACGCATGTCTCGGTAAATTTAAGTCAAGGAGTTAATAAATACGCAACAACATCTATTTAACATTAAACTGCAGCAAACTTTTTATGACGATTTTCAAACATTACTTGTCTTAATACATTTTCAATAATTATGATATGACATTTAAAATGATACACGGCGTACTTACGAACTACGTAAGAATATCTATAAAATTTCACGAATTAGTTTTTTATCGTGTAAATATTGAAGGTCATTATGAATGTCGATATTGCCGATTGCCTATTATCAAAAGATTATTATCAAGTAGAGCATTATGTTGTAAAAAATGTTTAATAGGAGAATAGATCGTAACGATAATTTCAATCCATTTATCTATCGATGTCCACATAATCTATTTCATTCACTATAATATTGGATTAGCTAATACTTCATAGTTAACACTAATATTATTTATTTGCCCAATCTCCGTAAAAAGTATAGGTACTGGATGGCCAGAAATTGCCATGTCTCTTACTCTGTTAATTTTGGCAGTTCTTTCAAATCAAATCTGAGATTTTTAAGACGTATGTAGTATGTGTCTTTACAATTCGAAACTTATTTCCTCTGAGATTCGAAATGTAATAAGAATATCTAAATTAGCGTAGAAGGTGACATGTTGGGCTTTTGGGATTCACCGTACATCAACGAAATGACTACACTTTTTCTTGCTTTTGTCACTTAAGCAAAGGAGTCTTAAATCTTAAAACTAAAGCATTATCATGTGTACAGTCATCAACAGACACATCTTCGCAGTCAAACAGGGCAAAGAGACAAACAACGATATTATCAAAACAGTAGGAGCTTGTGTTGATTTTTCTGGCGTCTTCCAGTGTTTAGTTTCTTCTGCTACTAACTGTACACATAAAGCTGGTCACCATTCTATACTTTAAGTTTGCGTAATATTACGTTATTTTGATTAATCAAAAATATCTTAATGCGCACCGTTAAGTTGCAATTGGCTAATGAAATATCATTTAATTTTTTTAGACTCTCAATATACTTAAGTTCTAAATCTGTGCCATTTATAATGATTAAAATGTTTCCTTTTTTTTCAGTAACGGTCTCTACGGCTTGTCAACCGGCGCTAACTGGCCCTATTAAAAACATTTTGGATTCGTGATATTGGACTTATAGAAATAAAATGTTTTTTTTTTTTAAGTAATAATATTTGTTTTATTCCCGAATGCATTCTGGCTGAGTGCGTCTCTTTCTATCTATCTCAGTAGGAGCGAGGCGCACTGAGTGTCAAGTGAGAAAATAATCGCACATACTAACTGTTGTGTTATTTAAATCAGTGTTTTATAGACTACTAGTAAACAGACGAAGTGCTAAAACGAAACCACATTAGTTTAATTATGTTAACGAAGTTTATGATGGTATTTTTTTCTAATTCCAATTCTTATTAATAAACACGTGACTTTGACAGATTTTAAATATCACTCCAGATTAAGGCTGGTGTAATACTTTCCTAAATCATCGAATTTCATGTAACCACTTCTTATTAGACGACTAGTGGTTAATGACCCTAACTATGAAGCTAGAGGTTCCGGGTTCGATTCCCGGGAAGGCCAAATGTTTGTAAGATGAATATGAATATTTGTACCCGAGTCTTGAATGTTATATGTATTTAAGTATGTATCTATCTATTTAAGTATGTATATCCGTTGTCTAGTACCCATAACACAAGGTTTACTTAGCTTGGGACTAGGACAATTGTTGTGAATTGTCCTGAGATGTTTATAATCCAAAGAGACACGCCTTTGTTCTTGAAATCTTTTTTTTCGCAAACTTTTAGACGAACTTAATTTTCGACAAAAGCTAAAAGAATAACGTGACTTGGGTGCTGAAACTGGCCAGCTTTATAATTACAAAATAAATTAATAAGAGGTACACATGTATAGTCGACCAAGTAATTGCTTGACCACTTTTGAACCTTATCCCTTTGTAATACGGTCGAAAAGTGGTCAAGCAATTTCTTGGTCGACTATACTCGTACAACGGGTCCCTTGAAATCTTTCCTAGTCTTGCAATAATATAAATAAAGTAATTCATTAGTGGACTATCATGGAGTGACGCAGCCACGTCACGTAAAGCGCCGAGCTAGTTTTCCTTTAAATGGAGTGCAAATAGGATGGGATATTTAAGTCCCTAGTAGTCGTCAACCTACGGCCAGCGTCAGGAGTAGCTGAAAATTTTAGTACCTAGACGGAAAACGGATAACTAACGTATTTTTAAGTCGAGAAATGCCCGACATGTTTCGGACCAGTCCGTGGTCCTTAATCATGCGCCACCGCCGCGGGGGCTCATGATTAAGGACCACGGACTGGTCCGAAATATGTCGGGCATTTCTCGATTTAAAAATACGTGAGTGATCCGTTTTATTAATATATCCGAGTCTCACGGTAGTTTTATGTTAAAAAGCTGATTGAACCTATTTGTAATAAAAAAAATTTTGCTTGTATCTGAAAACAAACTGATACTAAATGGAAGGCAAGAGACGATGTATTTCAACATTTATAAATAATCCTTAAAGTACTTTGAATCAAATAATCAGCCCTTATTTCTGTACGTTTGAAGTGTAACAAACGCAACTCAAGGGTATTATAATATACCCTAAAAATAAATCAAGGGGATTCTAAAACGTAACAATCCCCTGTAGCTTTTGAGATCCTTATTAAATTTCTGAGACCGCGTAAACTTGGCCACTGCTCCGGTCTCATTTCTTTCGTCCAAGATTTCTCTCACAGTAACACTTAATTCAATTTGTGTAAGACTTTTTATGGGATAAGGGTCGCGTCCTTGGGGCAGCCTTTCGTGCCTCTAATTGAGAATAATTAGAGTTAGGTACTTGATACCAGCCAATGAACGAGTCGTAAACATGTACTTGTTTACTTCTAGGTTAGAAGGATACCTTAATTAAGGTGCTATAGTCCTAGTAAAGGATCTTTAAGCCTCGTACAGACTGGAACATTTTTATCGGCGCAGAGTTTTGTACCTATGCTACGCAAAAAGTCACTTTTTGCCCTCATTTGAGGACTTTAAAAATGTGGAGATGCATGAGGTTGATACTAGTATGCTGGTGATTGTATCACATTGTGATAAAAATATGTAATCGACATTGATATTTAATATAATTACATCCTACGTGTAATTAAATTGCGACGTGCGCATAGCAAGTTTCATAGCAGAGAAAAAGAAAACAAAAGCCAAACGATTATTTTTAAATTTAGAATTTAGTTTTTATTGTAAGCGGCCAGTTACGCACCATGGAGGTTTACCACGATACAACCGTAACCTTTCAAATCATTCCTCTTATAATAAAACTTTCAAACTTTTTTGCACAAAATAAAACCAATAAAACTGAACTAATTATAAAAAAACTACTACTGAATAAAAAACTAAAATACCTACAATTACATTTTTAAACGTAATCCAAAATTCCGCTGTCTATGAGCAACGTGCCGAGAATGCTGGCAGCATTGCCACGTTTGATGGCTTTTTATTCGGATTCTAACGAACGTATTTTTGACATAAGACCTTATAAGACAATTATTTCTTTCTTTACAATTTTAACATGACTGCGGGGCCATTCTCAGTTCATGTGAGATCTATTTGGCACGAAAACAACTGTCATCCCTTTGAAATCTGTAATTTTTGACGTATCTTGCACGTGAGATGCGTCTCGCATGAACCGAGAATTGGGGTCCTGTCCGGAGCATGTCGGGCAGTTACTTGACTTCAAATACGCGAGCAATCCGTTTCTATTAATGTCTTTCTTTACAATTTTTAGGGCGTACCGCCGCGCTGTAGTGACTGAAAAATTGTTTTTATTTCATTTTCGTCTTTCGTGAACGTTGAATGCTGTTCTACAACAATTTTAAACTTTTATGCCACTAAGTTTGTGATTAGAATACCATTTGTTCCATTTTTTATAGCATGCGTTACGACATGGGAGTTTTTAAGAAAGACGTAAAAAAGCTCTTCAAGGTCGGCAGCGCACTTGCTAGCCTTTTGGTGTTGCAAATGTCTTATAGGCGGCGGTATCCACCTTCCATCAAGTGGACCGTCTGCCTGTTTGTCGTTCGTTTCACATAAAAAAAAGATTGTCGGCAAAGGTCGGGATATTTTTGCAAAATGTATCGCAACTTGTTTCTTGTGTATTGAAACGCGAGATGTTATAAAATGGCGCTTTATATAGTTTATTTATATAGCTTCAGTGTTCGCTTACAAATTCATTAAGGCCTGTTAATAAGCCTGTTTAGGTGCTCGTTCCGTTGGCACGGTCGACGTGTGATAAACGATACGGTTTCGGTATACTTTTCACTTAAGCTTCGGCTTCTTAAGGACAGCCTTTGGCATTTATAATATTAGTTTGGATTATTTGGGATAGTTTTTCTTTTATTACAGTTACCTTACAGTTTAAAGTTTAACCATAGTCTAGGAGCAAGCGAGTTAAAAGATTTCATTTGCACATTTCAATTCAATACAGGTTTTTTAATGTCGGGTAGTTTTTGAATAATATTGAGAAATAACCTTCCCTTTTGACCGGTATTTTCCTCTAGAGATATAGAACACTGAAAAAGCTAATTTTGGAATTTAATATCATAGAGTCAATATGAAATAGCAATAGCTTGCTAGCGGTAATAAATTGTTTTAATCTACCTTCAACTCTTAATATTAATTGAATATTTCATGATATGAAAATGTTGAATGAGCGCTCGAAGAATCGCAGAATGTTCAATATCTCCAGATATTCGATTGACTGATATTAATTGAAAACACTCATAATGACAAGTGAATGAAGATTGTATTTATAAGAAACTTAATCGTTATCTAACGAATTAACTTTTTACATAATTTGCAATTTGGGTGGTGGGACCTTGAGCAAGGTCCGTCCGGATAGCTACCACCATCTTGCTCGTTAATCCTGCCGCTTAGCAGCAGTGCTTGCACTGTTGTGTTCCGGTGTGGAGAGCAAGACGGCTGGTACAATTACTGGCACAAGAGGTATTCCATCTTAACCATCTAGGTTGGCAACGCATCTGCTTGGTGTTGCGGGTTTCTATAGGCGGTGGTGATCACTTACCATTAGGTGACCCACTTGCTTGTTTACCTTCCTATTTTATAATATATGTAGATAAAAAAAGCGAATATGATATTATAATATTATTTATACTACTATACATGCATATCTATATATATAAAATGATAAACTGACTGACTGACTGACTGGGTGATATATCAACGCACAGCCTAAACCGCTGGACCTAGAGACTTGAAATTTTAAACATAGATACCTTATACAGTGTAGGCATCCACTAAGGAAGGATTTTTGGAAATTCCACCCCTAAGCGGGTAAAATAGGGGATGAAAGTTTGTATGAAAGTCCGTCAGTTTTGAAGTTACGATTATCAAATTTTGTATGTAGACTGATGATTGAAAATTAGTTTATACCTGTTTCAGGATTTTTGATAATTTTAACCCTAAAGGGATGAAAAGGGGGATGAAGTTGTGTATGGAAAGTCCTTCATTTTCATAATAATCACTGAATTTATTACTTAGGCTTATGGTTGGAAAGTAACGCAACGGAAATCAGTTTTGTTGGAATTTCGACCCTTATGGGGGTAAAAAGGGGGATGAAATTTTGTATTTAAGTTGATAATTCACTAAATTTTGTATTCAAAGTAAAAATAATGTAAACGTGTATCGTGTTATTTACTAAGCCTCTACTGCCGCCTGTCTGTGCGTCTGTCTATCTGTCTGCCATGCCCAAACACGTCCTGATTGGCGATCATCGCCCAGCTGAAACTACTGAAGCTAGAAAACTGAAATTTCGAATATAGTTTTGTTTTATAACGTAGGAATCCGATAAGAAAGAACTTTTGGAAATTTTGATTTTAAAGGAGGGAACTGGGTGGGGGTCGAACTTTGTATGAAATTTTGTTCGTTGAAGTTAGAAACGTAATAATTAAATTTGAATATTTGAGCATAGATAAATTAAATTGTGTTTCATGGTTTTTAGATTTTTACTTTTTAAGGGGGGGGGGGGGGGAGGTAGCGGGAGGATGAAAGTTTGTATGGGTGCAGTTTATTTTAAAGGTAAGAAACTTTTAAAGTTTAGCTACTTCCAGAGATAAATAATGAAGTGTTTTGGATTTTTGCATTTTAAGGGGGTGAAACAGAAGGTGAAAGTTTATTTGGAGGCATCTTTTTTCTATAGGAACTTTAAAGTTTTAATTATACTCATCATAAATAAATAGTGACTACTGGGGTTTTGGATCTTCTCATAGGGGGAGAAACGGAGGGTGAAAAAAGGGGAAAAACGGGGAAGAAAGTTTATATGGGTGGTGGTTTTTTTTAATGATGAGAACTTGGAAATTGGAACTGTTGCTATTCATAATAAATAAATAATGACGCGTTTCACCATCTTGTGATATCAATATTAATAGGTATGTACTTCGATTCTTTTGGATGCCTATATGTAGATTTAGATAACCTACACTACACGATTATGTGCTCTAAAATTAGGTGCATGTAGTGCTGTTGAAAAAAAAAAGGATTATGCGGTGAAAGAAAAATTACTACATATTAAGCTATATGTATACAGTTTTGATCTTTTTTATGGAATACGGAGAAAAACGAGCATGTGAGTAACTGATAGGTAGGCCGCCCTGGGAAACTAACGTTTTCAAGAGAGTCGCTGATCCGTTGCCCATCTTTAGGTTCCCCCTCCCTGTGAGCCTCCTGGATCTTTCACTCACTGTCCGATACCCAGCAGCAAGCTATTACTTCACGTCGGCATTCTGTGAGAGTGGAATACTACCCCGGTCGGACCAGCACAATCCTACTACAACCGTAACTGGCTGCAGTGTGGCTCTAACACTCCAAATCATCTCTTAACGCCTTGGCTGCTTCAATTGAAATTTTAGGGGGATGAAACGGAGGTAAAAGTTTGTATGTAGGTATCGGTTTTTTTTAAATAAGAACTTTAACAATTGAATTACAGCTACATATCATAAATAAATAATGGTGTATTTCATGATTTTTTGATTTTCACATTTGAAAAGGATAAAACAGGGGTGAAAATTTGAGACAGGGTGAAAGCGCTTATAATGTCTGTTTGTAAAGAAAAATATGTCATTTGATTCCTGTAGGCTACGCGAGCGAAGCCGCGGGCATAAGCTATTTATAAATAAAAAATAAAGTGTTTTTGGATTTCTGCATTGTACGGGGGAGAAACACGAGGTAAAAGTTTATTTGGATGCATCTTTTTTAAAAATAGGATCTAGATTTTTTAATTTTATTCGTCATAAACTAATAGTGACGTGTTACTGGGGTTTTAGATTTTCACATAGGGGGAGAAATGGAGAGTTAAAATTCCTTTCTGGGCAACGGTTTTTTAAAGGTAGGAAAATCGAGATTGCAATAACAACTAATACTGAGCACAAGTAAATGATGAAGTGTTTCAAGGATTTTCGATTTACACATTTAAGGGAGAGAAATGAAGAGTGAAAGTTTTTATCGATGCATCGTTATTTAAACAAATAAATATAAATATTAAAATTCTTGCCTCCCATCATGAGAAAGAAATAATGAGGTGTTTTAGAGTCTTTAGATTTCACACTTTCAGGTGGGGAAGTCAGAGTACAAATAAATAATGATGTGTTTCAGGGCTTTTAGATTCAAGGGGGAAAACCGGGAAGAAAGTTTATATGGGTGGCGGTTTTTTTAATGATGAGAACTAGGCAATTGGAATTGTTTTTATCAAAGTTTTTGGATCTTTAGATTTTAAGGAGGAGGGAAACGGGCAGAGGGGGGGGGGGCGGGGCGTTGAAAAGTATGTGTAGGTGTATCATTTTTTGAAAATTGGAATTGTAGCTACACTCATCATAAATAAACAAGGACATATCTCAAGCTTTTTGAATTTTCAAATTTGAAGTGGGAAAAACAGGGGGTGAAAATTTGAGAAAGGGTGAAAGTGCTTATAATGTTTGTTTGTAAAGAAAAATATGTCATTGGATTCCTGTAGGCCACGCGGGCGAAGCCGCGGGCATATGCTAGTAATATTATAAATGTGAAAATTTGTATGTTTGGATGGTTGTCACTTAATCACACAAAAACGGCCGAACGGATTTGAGTAAAATTTGGCACCCATATTGTTCATGACCTGCATTAACACATAGGGTACTTTTTATCCCGTAAAAGCGCAAAGTTCCCACGGGATAGCGATAAGTGTGTTACACGCAGTGACGTCATGGGCAGCAAAGCAACCAATTCTCATTAATCTGTCCAGGAATTTGTGGACTGATGCCTACACCTATATTTAACACCTTTCGTCACTTATCAAAGGTGAGGACCTACCGCCACATTTCATCATAAGCCATCATTAGTGCGTTCAACCATGTAATTAGGGCTGTATTAACATAAGTTTTAGCACCTACGACACCTGATTGTATTCATGGGGCTATTCTCTACCTACGGTATCAGCTAATGGCGATAATTTTAAACCTAGTTTGATAGGGTCCTAGATTTGCATAATAACAGGCTTGCTTTCCCGTTTACGTAATGTAAGGTGAATATACCGTTAATTTATACAAACAAAAGTTTTAAAGTACGGTGCACTTGTGTATATTCGGCGGCATGTATTTCTACACTGTCGAAGATTTCAACTCTATTGTGAAGACAGTAAGAGTTAGTGTATTTTTTGACCTCTTCGAGTGTTAAGTAACTTAACTTAAGGCCGTTAATGAGTTAATACAAAATACTGGGAGTAGTCATTCAAAATTGTCCAATCAGAAAGTACAAGGGAGACCCTCGCGACTTGCTCATCCTTTCGGACAACGCGCGCAATGGGTGAAGACTCTAGATATAATATTATAATGTAAACGATTTGACATTCTTTTATATGCCATACGATTAAATAACTGGGAGTAGTTAAAGTGATAATAAGGTACTAAATTCGAGTAGCGAACGGTCTAGAAAGATCCAGTCATCGCCTCTTGTAGAACCATGCTCGCAGACCGTGTATTTTACACTAGACAATTCACCCTAATTTTGTAGTGGTGGTGGTTTATAGTTAAATTCAAATTCAAAATTCAAAATCATTTTTTATCAGGCAACAAGGGCCCCTTACAAACTAACATACATAAAAATATATAGACTAAAATACAATTCAAATTAGCATGTTACTTTGGCGACATGTGACCTATTTTCGGGGTGTCCAGCAACCGTCCACGAAAACGACGGAAAGCGACTCCCTTCGGCCAGAACTCCTGCTTCATGAAGGTCGACAGATGATCGGTCGGCACCCGCACCACAAAGGACGTAAAATTGACGTTGTGGCGGGACTCCAACCGCTCGGCCCTCAGGGTAAAACTGGTCTTCACCCGTATATACTCTACGATCTCCTCAACCTTCGTAGAGTAATGCAGCCGGGACACGTACAGCTGCGTCGTTGGAACAGCAGGACGCAGCAGATGTCTCGGTCCCGTCGGTGCCGTACCGCACAAGTTCTGACTGGTGGGCTTCTTCTTCCTTCCCACCGTTAGGAAGCCCTCCTCGTCGCATCGGTCCTCGTTCGGATTCTGTTTGCCATCCTTTGATCCCCGCGGAGGTTGCGAGTTAAGTCTGTGCGATAGATGTCGTTATTTATGGGTGTTTGTATGAAAAATGTACGTGTCACATATACGCAGTTATTTTGCTCGTACACAGCACTGGTTTAGCCGAGTAGCAAGTAAAATTCCAGTTTGTAGGTACTGAATTGTTTACAATATTTATGACGCTGAGTGTACCAAAGAATAGTATGGGAATACATAGGATCGTATGGAGGAAAACGAAACTTTGACAGTAAATATAAAAAAGTTTAATTAAAAATTAAATACGATTCGAGAAATAACCTAAAACACAAACAGCGGCTAATCAATCGTCCAACACACTCCTTGTGTTGTGGATCTTTGATGTGTTTTTGTATATAATTGTATTGTTTTCTAATGGGGCTGACATGTTCAATTCTGATCAAAGACCCTAAATGTGTTGGGTATATTTCTATGTTTTATGTTGAACAGTTTGAATAAATGTTTTTCTTCTTCTTCTTCTTAAATAAATAAAGAGTTAAAAAACACACTCCTTGTCTTTCACTCAAACCCGTTCAATCACAATAGTCTCTTCCAGTCGTTTGCTCATTCCCCGCTTTAACACGCATTCGTCATCAATGAGGCTCGATGCGATGTGTGATAACTATCGCTATATCCTTGATCTTGAGTTAAATATACCTCCTTTTGTTAATTAATAATATCACGGGTGTTGTCAAAATAATTAATCACTAGCTTTTGCCCGCGACTTCGTCTGCGTAGACTTGAACCCAACATGCAATCTGCAATATTTCCTGGATAAGTTAAGATGAAAATTAGTTGCTTTGCTGCTCATGACGTCACGGCGGCGTAAAACTCACATATCGCTATCCCGTGAAAACTATGCATTTTTACGGGATAAAAAGTATCCTTTGTTATAAACTATGTGTGCCTCAAATATCATCCAAATCCATTTAGTCGTTTTTAAGTGAAAGAGTAACAAACATCCATCCATACTTACAAACTTTCGCGTTTATAATATTAGTAGGATAAACTGTTCATGACCATAATTCCGCGAACTTTTACAGGAAATAACTTAATTTCTTGGCCCAATTTGCCACTTAACAACTTTTGATATACAACCGAGCGTAACAAGCCAGCAATTAATTACGGTACGCTTGTAAATTAACAATGGTACACCATTCTAATTAACTAAGTAACAAGCTCTTGGTTACAAGTGAGAAGCAATCAACACGCTGCGCCTCCCGTGAGAGCTTTTAGGAAACTCCGAGGCAAGTAAGACCACTCAGGGTCCCATTCAAGAAAAATTTCAAGACTACATTGAGTCTCAAAGACGAAAAGTTATATTTACACAGATTTTCTCCTGTTATAGAGTAAGAAGCATTTGTTTTACTATTAAAAGCTCTTTATGCAACTCTTTTTTTTTTAGGAAGGCAAACAAGCAAGTGGGTCACCTGATAGTAAGTGATCGCCATCGCCTATAGACATTCGCAACACCAAAGAAATTGCAGATGCGTTGCCAACCTAGATGGCTAAGATGGAATACCTCTTGTGCCAGTAATTACACCGGCTGTCTTGCTCTCCACGCCGGAACACAACAGTGCAAGCACTGCTGCTTAGAGACGGGATTAGCGAGCAAGACGGTGGTAGCAATCCGGACGGACCTTGCACAAGGTCCTACCACCCGTGATTGTATATCAGGATAGAAGCAAGTGGAAATCCGTGGTCTCTGCCTACTACCTTTCACCTACTATATATATTTTTTAGAAATATAGTATTTGGTCTCCTAGTAGGATATTCTATAGTAGAGTTGGCAACCCTAATTATAACCTAATTGTGCCGAAGCGAAGCGAAGTCATTCTCATAAAGACTTAAGACTCTAACAATAGATTACCGCTTCTTACACACATAATTCACAAAAGCATTATACGCACAATAAACTATATATGTATAAAAAAAATTATAACGTTTGCGAATACAGCTAGAGTAATAAATCTGCCCACATACGACACTTAAGCTAATCACTGCCTTAAAAGGAACGTTTTTTGTCGTGAGTATAAAGGAAGTAATGTCATGAATAGCCTTTATGTGAAATCTCTTAAACCCGTTACAACACTCGGCTATGTTATACGATGGCCAGTAACCTTTGCTAAACAAAAAAACGAAACAAAACGTCGAAACGAAACGTCGAAACGTCGAATCGTCGGGAATTAGATTCGTTACAATACACGCGATATAAACCGTATAAATTGTTTTATTTCAGACCTTTGCTAAACTTTTTATTCTGTACTAAGTATACTATAAAGTATGTATTTTTTGCAGACGGTAAAAATAATTCATAGATTTAGGCGTTACGCTTCGGAGGTACATCAACAAACTGAAACAAATTACCTTGCTACTCCGCGAAACTAGTGCTATGCACGAGCAAACCAGCTGCGCCTGTGCGACTCTCATATTCTACATGCAAAAACCCACTGTCCTCCGTTTCCATATGAAACAAAATTACATCACACAGACTCATCTTTAAACCACCACCACTGAACACTTAAACTACACGATTTATGCGCGTTCCGCTTCTATACAAGGCATCGATAGTATCTTATTTAGTACTACCGTTTGCTACTTTAACGAATGGCATACAGTTAAAGTTAAATGTTCTTCCTTAACCACATCTACAAACAATTATGATGGACTAAGCCACCATGAAACTAAGATCAGAATTGGGACTAGGTCAATTGGTGTGAACTGTCCCGAGATATTTATTTACTTATATACAAACGAATTGAGAACTTACGCAAGTGCGAGTTTAAAATCAATTCTGATATCACAAGTTCTCAAGCGGAGCAGGAAGCCCAAATATACAAATTATAACTAAGCAAACACATACTAATTCACAAAGTTAGTTAACCAAGAAAATTACGGGATTGTGGTATCCGGGATACGCTGTATCCCGCATTTCCACCCTCGTATTTCCCTCTGAGCTAATCCCGGGAGAAACAACTTACGTGCCCAGAGTAGGACCTATTTAAACAGGGATGATATTAAACTTGTAAAGTACTTGGTATTTATGTCACTAGTATTTAGCTTTTCCTATGGCCCTAACATGACTGGCCAAGTTTAGTTTATCTCTAACTGCGTCCCTTTCTTATGACACTAGACAGAGACACAGGGAGGGGTTAAACTAAACCTGGGCTGTCATGTTAGGGCCGCAGTTGTTGCTTTTTTATGTAAGAAAACTTGCAAAATGATGACATACGTTTTGACATTGCAGAAGTAGATGTACGATCGCAGACATTAATTTTATTGTTAGGCCATTACAGAGCCCTGTCATTATGAATAAGCCAATCTGTAGCCACGTGTTAGTAAGAAATCCAAAGCAATGTCATCGTGACAAGGTTCCATACCGGCCCTAAGATTAAAGTTTGTGACTGTACCTACAGATTTATCTTAATGTTTGACGAACTATCGTTTTTTTGTGACATAAACACCAGGGCCAAAATTCTTTTTAGTGCCTAAAATAAAGATGAAAATGTATAAACACTTTTACAAAATTGTAGATGTCCTGAAATATTTTCCTAATAATATTACGTTAGTTCCCAACCGGGCCCCAATTTCTATTATGAATTTTTCCACTATCCTGGGTTTTTTATTACAGAAAAGTTTCATTTGGTACCCAAATTACCACTGCGTTACCAGTCCCCACGACCCCTCAAAAATAGTGTCCACTGCGTTACCAAATAATAGTTTTTTTCTTATTATGAGCCCAAATATTTCTATAACAGTGATCTTTCGGGTGTGCGTATGTCATTCTGAATTTAAACATAAAATGTTCTTTTAAGAATATCAGAATAAGTACGAAATATGCGTTAAAATGTACAAGGGACGTTTTTATAGGCATCAAAAAGAATTTTGGCCCACCAAATAATAATATACTTTTATATAAAATATAAGTGACAGCACTACTTTTTGCATTATTTTTTTGTATGTTTGTTGTATATTATTGAATTTACAACAACATTTTTTTTTCTTCTATTAAAAGAGCATTCCTTCAACACCTCCAAATTTAAAAACTAACTGTACCCTTACCATGAGTACAGTGCACCTAGCCGTAACCATACTCGCTAGCGACAGCGTAAAACGATTTGTATGGGAAATTGCACAGCGCCTCTAGCGCTCACTTAGATAACTAAAGATCGCTAGTATGAGTCCAACGGTAAATTACCTATCGAAATCTAAACGTCAGTGTCTAACGTTTTGTAGCTGTTGCCGTAGAATATTGGTACCATGAGTCACAAAATTGACACATGTCATCGAAATATACCGTATCGACTACGGTTAACTCTTTCACTGACAAATGGGAGCGTATTTAACCGCTATCGACTGTAGTAACGTAATACGAATTTTCGATAGAAACTCATGGTAAGGGTACTGTGCGCTTGTCAGTTTCCGTAGTGATGGGAAGATAAACACCCACCAAAATACTTGTACTTATTAACAGAAACAAGTAAGTATCACCTTCCTATAACGCAGTAACAAATAAACTAAGGACTTATCTACATAGTAGGTTTTACATAAAATTGCACTTAGCGACGTTAATTACTGAAGAGTAATTGCGGTAGCGTATTTAAACAGCTTAAGGAGTGAACTAAGTTACGTGTTGCTTTTATTACGCCCGCGTGAATTGCTTCATTTTCAAACTTATAGGACTAACGATTAACTTAGGAAGTAATTTAAAGTAAAATAGTTGTATAAGAAGAAGAGGTCTACCGACAGTTTTTTTTTTAAATGCTATATAATGAATGAAAACACAAAAAAAAATAGGGTAATGGCAGGGTTCGAACCTGCAACATCAGCATTCCGTGAATTGCGTTATCCAATTTCCATACGTAAAAAAATATATACAAAAAAAAGAAAAATCGAAAAAAATAAATTAAAATAAATAATTTCGATTACAATAGTTTTTTTTCTTTTATCACGTAATTTCCATCGTATTGCAACGGCCGCGGTCACGAGTAGACCGCAGCCACCGGTTAATAAAATATGTTTTTTCTGGGAAAAAGTAGTTGACGACCGGATAACTTAGTGATTAGTGGCCCTGACTACAAAGTTTGAGGTTACGGGTTCGATTCCCGGTAGGGGCAAATGTTTGTATGATAAATATAGATGTTTGTACCCGAGTCGTTGATGTTATATGTATTTAAGTATGTATTTATATCTATATAAGTATTTATATCCGTTGTCTGGTACCCATAACACAAGCAGCTTTAGTTGCTTACTTTGGGACTAGGTCAATTGGTGTTAACTGTCCCAAGATATATATTTATTTTATTTATTTTAAGAAGTAAATTAAAATGTGTAAGAATCGCGATAGTTTTAGATACTAGCAAATTAGTTGTTTGGAGTCGTAAATCAGATTTTAATTTACATCCCAAAGTTCACGAGCCCTGTAAATTACTATTATCACAGAATAAATAATAGTATATCGAAGTATTTTTTAAGACATTAAATTATATGAAAAACTATACTAAGAATATCAACTTCCTGCTATCTTAGCAGAAACTTATGATTGCTCACATACAAGTTACCTTCAACGGAGTGTGGCGCCATCTATCTTAATTTCCCTTTATCGCGATTAGTTTTTTTCTCATTTCTTCATATTCTTCTTCCGTCCCTCATTTCTCATGTCTCATTACCCACACCGGATGCGTATCCAGCACGGCTCAGCGTCTAGTGTGAGTTTTTGTTACCATAATAGTATTTTATGCAACTGCTGCATAATGAGGGGTCTTAAAACACGAGTGTGGTTTAATGAAACGAGCGTCAGCGAGTTTCATAATAGGATCACACGAGTGTTTTAAGACCTAATTAAGTACAGTTGCATACATTACTTTATCTACACACATATCATAAGTACTCTATGATGGGTTCAGAAGCCATAGGGCAATGACCTGCATTGCTACTAACTACTATTGCTAGGTACTTATTAAATATCTAGAGACTGCACACATTAAAATAATGTAATAAAAAATGAATTTGAACAAATATAGAAACAAATTAGAAAAATTCTCATAATAATATTGGTTGTTATGATGCTGGTCATTGTCTACGGTTTCTGAACGCATTATAGAGCATTTTTGATATATGTGTAGATAAACGCTTTTAACGCGTTAGCGTTAACTTGTCAATTACTATAGAAGTAAATACAGCGCCTCTTGCGACGCTTATTTGCAACACAATGTTTCTATAGCAATTTAGAAGTTAACGCATACGCGTTCGAGACTTTTTTGTGACAGAAAACTTACACTAAGGCAGGGGGGTTCAACTCCGCTCTGTAGGTACGCCGTGCCTATGGCATAGGCAAATCGCAGTGGGCTGTCGGCTTGCCGCGCGCTCGCTCGCTCACCCCCGACGTGACAGTCTACTTGAAAACGAATGCCGCGCAACGCTAGCTTATCGCCGGGAGTAGCAGGGGGAAGGCGTGCCCGGGTGGCGGGTTCCTTTTGACTCGCGCCGCCTGGCGTATGGTGTATGAAGTAATACGAACTCTTTGGACGTGTGGATAAAGTTAGAATTCGTTTAATCGCGGTCGTAAAAGAGAAGTTTCTGTACGTTATTTATTCTCTGACTAAAGGATCAAGAGACACACGTGTGCACACGCAGGTTGTAATGTATGGAATTATGTTGAGATGCCACGTTGCTTGCGTTATGTGCACGTAATGCAGATATACAAAGCGAGCTGAGGTGCAAATTTTGAATATCACCAGTTGACTTAAGCTCATAAAAATGGCCAAAACTCCATGAAAAACGGCCATTTTGGTGAGCTTTAGTCACCCGGTGAGATTCAAAAATCGCACTCATGGAGCCCGGCTTTTAGAGGTCTTCTCTTAATACCAATTTTTGTGTCATATTTGTGACATGACTGTGTGTGGTCCCTTTACTTTTCCCATCCATGTGGTTGTTGACCTACGTTACCTCTTGCCTAAGTATAGCTGGATGATAACCTTTCCGAGAAATATGTGTTTGTTTTCTTTGGTCTATGATGGCTTATTTTTAGTATTAAAAATACATTGGCCTAGCCCCAAACCAAGCAAAGTTTTTACTATGGGTGCTAGATAACAGATACCTACCTACGTACTAGCGGACGCCCGCGACTTCTTTCGCGTAGAATTAATAGCCTATGTCCGTCAGGGATAGTGCAGCTTTTACCAGTGAGATTTTTTTTGGAAGTGGTTCAAAAGTTCCAGAGATTACCTCCTTCATACAACCAAACAAAAAACAAAGTTTACCTCTGTATTATATTAGTTTAAATGTAGATATAAGTACATATTTGCATACTCAAACTTAAAGCTTTCAGCGGGAATTAAACACAAAACCTGTGGCTTCGTATCTAAGGTCACTAGACACAAGGTTACCCGCTTCTCTAATCATCTTCTAAAATATGTTATTTAAGTCTTTTAAAAGTAAAAAAATAACCATGTTTTACTTACAACGGCAACATTGATACTAAATATTATTATTTAGATATCTCTGACTTCACCTTTTTTCTTTTGTTACCTTAACAATCAGTCCTAAAAAGGATCGCATAGTCAATGAGATTATCCTAAAGAATTCGATACGTAATTGCTATCAATGGGCATGAAATTAGAATCGTCCGTGCGTGGAGTCCCCTATACGGCCCCATGTTTGTTATTCCGCCGGGAGTCTCGGGATTGCCGAATGTTTCCGGACGTTCCCGAACGCTTGCGAATGGTTCTGCTTGATTAGGGATGTTTAGAAATGATCCCGTCCTGCATTGGCGATCCCTGGCTCCAAATACTGTACACCTACGGTGAAAAATATTTAAGATGTAAAAATAACATCTTAATTTTGATTTATTTAAAATGATACACCTCAATTTTTGTAACCGAAATTTCTTTCGATTTTTATTTTTAAATGTTTTAACATTCAAATTATTAAATTAAAATGCTATGTAATGACAACACAAAGAAAAATTAGGAGTAGTGTGGCGGTATTGTGGCGAAACTGGCAAACGCAAGGCACGGAATGCTAATGTTGCAGGTTCAAGTTCTGCCATTACCCTAATTTTTCTTTGTGTTGTCATTACATAGCATTTTAATTTAATTATACACCTCGTTGAGTTTCTTGCCGGTATCTTCTTATCAGAGTTTTTTCCGAACCGGTATTAACTTTGCCTGTAAGCCTAATTAGAATAAAGATATTTTGACTTTGACTTTGATCCATTGAGGAGTGTTTTTTCAAAATTGTTTATGTTCCCTTCGAAGAAATCAAATTTTACTAGAAGTAAACATTTGTCTTTTCAGAAGATAAACCTTTATTAACTATGAGTTGGTAGGTAAGGTATTTGGTTGGTTTAGTAGGAAAAAAATTGCCACCGCCTATGGCATTCAGCAACCTAATGAGAATCGTTTATGCTCTGCCGGCCGTAAGATCCCCTGCAGAGCTGCAGAGCACCTAGCATGAATCTATAAGACACGCTGTAACTCGCTACGTAACTCAGTGCGCCTGTCTCCGACAGCGGCCCTAACATGACAGCCCAGGTTTAGTTTAACCCCTCCCTGTGTCTCTGTCTAACAAGTGTCATAAGAAAGGGACGCAGATAGAGATAAACTAAACTTGGCCAGTCATGTTAGGGCCACTGGGTTAGTTACAACGAGAAGGACTGAGGTATGGCGTGACGAAAGGTTTCGTACTAGATGTACTTACCGTACGAAACGCAGTAGCAAACTACTAATTGAATCCGGTACATTGTGATAGTGAAAATTGTATTTTTTTTATGAAATAAATAATTAAATATCTCAGGACAATTCACACCAATTGACCTAGTCCCAAGCTAAGTAAACCTTGTGTTATGGGTACTAGTCAACGGATACACATACTTAAATAGATAGATACATACTTAAATACATATAACATCCAAGATACAAATATTCATTTTCATCATACAAACATTTGACCTTCCCGGGAATCGAACCCGGAACCTCTAGCTTCATAGTCAGGGTCACTAACCGCTAGGCTATCCGGTCGTCAATAGGAAAGCAAGAAGCAACTGGGTCACCTGATGGTAAGTGTTCACCACCGGCTCTAGACACCAGCACCACCAAAGAGATTGCAGATGTGTTGCCAATCCAGAGGGCTAAGATGGAATCTTGTGCCAGTAATTACACCGGCTTGTAGTTTATGTCATCTTAGTGTTAATATTTACTATTGTTGCGGATTTCTTGTTCTGTTTATTTGGATCCCGTGTCCGTGATAAACGCATTTTTTATATTTATTTTTCGTACAATATTTTTTATGTTCAGTAAACGCAATCCTATGGGATGAGGAGACAATTTATTCCACGGCCGCAAATCCAAAAAGCCAGTGTTCAATAAGAATAGGAATAAATATACCGTGTAGGTGAAAGTGGAAAAATATTACCTTATCCTCGACCGGACGTAGACAACATCATTTAGTTAATACCGTCTTTTCACTCCTATCTTACTTACAGAGCTTTCCTCTACCTTAGCTTTCATTCTTATAAATGACTTAGAATACGTCACAGGCGCTTAAAGTTCATCGCCGTCCTACCTCGCAGGATAAAAAGCATCGAAATATATACCTATATATATTTACTGACTATATATATTGTAGACAGTAATCTTTGATGGGTCGGGCACCTGATGAGATGTCAAGACGATAGATGGAGCCGAATCATTACAGAGTGGCGGCCCCGCAGTGGATGCAGAAAGCCCGGCCGACCTAGGGCGCGCTGGTCCGACGATGTCCAGAAAGTCGCTGGCAAACAGTGGACTCGAGAGACTAACAGCAGAACAAGATGGCGAGAATTAGGGGAGGCCTATATGTCCAATACTGGACTTATCACGGCTGCAGATGATGATGATCTTTGTTGAGCAATATTCGGGTTTTTGATGGAAAGCGAAATGGCTGACGCCGCGTGGTCACCGCTTTGCTTTTTACCAAAGTGCATGTTTTACTTGGCAGCAATCATGGTTTAGGTACTTTATTTTTTATTTTTATGTAAAAGGGTGGAATATGAGCTAGTGGGTCACCTGATGGTAAGTAATCACTTACTGCCAATAGACACCCACAAACGACACTGAAAAATCCAGCCAGGTGCGAGTCAGACTCGCGCACCGAGGGTTCCGTACCAACGTAACTACAAATTTACGGTTTACGGATTTATTATTTTATTTGCGCAGTGAGACATTGCTTCTTGCCAAATTTCATAGTTCTATGTCTACGGGAGGTACCCCATAGGTTTTTAAGTGCTTTGCGAATCTATGAGACATGCAACATAAACGGCCGTATTTTTTGATTGCGTTGAGCTAGAAGTTTGATTTTGTCACGGCTTCAAGGGACTACAGATTTGAATATTTGGTATTAATTTCAACTCAATACCTCCACGCGTTAATGAGAAAAAGGGTCTTGACAGACAGACAGACATACAGACAGACGGACATCGAAGTGATCCTAAACGAGTTCCGTTTTTCCCTTTCCAGGTACGGAACCCTAAAAAGGGATAACCGAACTAGTTTGGTTACTCGTGATTTTGGTTAGTACTTTGATTACCAAGTTCATTTAAATTAGCAAAACTACCGTGCTACTTGCTGGTGCTAAACATTTGATGATTTATTTATAAATCAAGAGTTAGTTAGGGGTTACAATAGTTCGGTAGTCACTTTTTTGTGTAACAGGTAAAGAAAACCTTGGTTACGTGTAATGATAAATTGTTTTAAACTTTCACGATTTTCACACATATTTATAACCCACCACAGTCTACCATAGTCTACTCGTGACCACGGCAGTTTAAACATGGCCGAAACGTCGAGGTAAATTAACAATATGCTTTTAAGCTTTAATAAATTTAAATTTACGTGTAATGAAACTTTTTCTTAGAACATGGAGACTGCAGTACGTTGCCAACTTAGAAAGCTCTTGTGCCAGTAATTTCACTGGCCGTAAATTATGTATACATAGTATAAATGCACCCTTATACTATAATATTATCCACTGACTTGCATCGTTGCGAGAAGCGAGTGTATCAGAATTTTCATCAACAATCTCATTCCGTCTAAACTATGCAACGCAACTTGGAAAAATTTGGACTGGAAAAATAGAAAATTTGTTGAGATTTTTCAGAATGAAACGATATGGAATGTTTTCTGAGCTACTAAAACGCTTCCATGCGGTTACTACGAGTATTTATTATAGACTAGGGAGGAAAACTAGAGCGTTGGTCACCCGATGGTAAGTGATCACCACCGCCCATAGACACGAACATCAGCAAGGCGATTGCAGATGCGTTGCCAACCCAGGCTAAGATGGAATACTGCTTGTGCCAGTAATTTTCCCGGTAAAAGTTTTTACCTGCGGCTTCACCCGCGTTAGTTTATTTTCCATACGAAATGATACGTAAGAAATAAAAGCTACAAATGTTTTAATCCAATATTATGATTTACCTGTCTGCCACTTTTCATCTAAATCTGTCTAGCCGTTAATACGTGATTAACATCTAAACATCGTTAGGTACGTTTACGTTTAGATTCTGCCTGGTTGGCATCTTTTTGGTTCAAAACCCTAAGAATGTATTATAGGCAACTCAAACTAAGATTATTTTTAGGGTTCCGTACCCAAAGGGTAAAACGGGACCCTATTACTAAGAGTCCGCTGTCCGTCCGTCCGTCCGTCTGTCACCAGGCTGTATCTCATGAACCGTGATAGATAGACAGTTGAAATTTTCACAGATGATGTATTTCTGTTGCCGCTATAACAACAAATACTAAAAAACATAATAAAATAAACATTTAAAGAGGCTCCCATACAACAAGCCTGATTTTTTCGCCGTTCTTATAGATAATGTTACGGAACCCTTCGTGCGCGAGTCCAACTTTAGGTTAAGGTGTTTTATTTCAACTTTTAAGAGCAGGCTTTTTATTTCTCAATCAATGTCTCCTTATTTTCGGAGGTACCTACGACTCACCTTTATCTATTCAATATACCGCACAGTACCTACCTTCATTTGTGCCTAAAACGTGATGAGACTGGGAGGAAAGGGTCCAGCACGTAAGCCCTGAGCCTAAAAAGCGACAAATGATGGCTGAGGCCGTGTCGCGTACTTCACACAGAGAATAACAGCTAATCCCCTCGTTCACAAACGCTTAGTAAACCTAAATTACTTGACACATGCGTCGTCCTTATCTGTTATTGTGTTTGTCCTTGAAAGAAAGGAACAAAATATTTTTAAGGTAAAAGAGTTTGGTAAGCTTTTAAGAATAGAAGAATGAGTCTCTTCGTTATTAATGCTCCTCTCACGACCAGAAATCGCGGTACGTGCTAATGGTGTGGATGGTTAGGTTACCTTTGCGGCCGACCGGATAACCTTGTGGTTAGTGATCTTGACTACGGAACTAGAGGTTGTGGGTTCGATTTCCACAAGGGCTTGAAACGTCGGGAATTAGATTCGCTACAATACACGCGATGTCATTGCAACCTTATTTTAGCCCGCACACGTCCACTGCTGAACATAGGCCTTTCCAAGAGACACGCGATATAAACCGTTTTCATTGTTATACCATCATCAACATCATCTCAGCCACAAGAAATCCACTGTTGAACATAGGTCTCCTCCATGGATTTCCAAAGCTACCGGTTGGAAGCGGCATGCAACCAGCGCCTTCCTGCCACCTGTATGAGGTCATTGGACCATCTTGTGGCTGGTCGTCCTACGTTGCGCTTGCCAATACGCGACCGCCATTCGAGAACTTTTCGACCTCATCGGCTATCAGTTCGAATCATAATGATTACTGTTTAACAAAAAACTGATTCAGTGTAAGAATTAAGATTTCAAGTGCAATTTTCGGCTAACCACCTAATGTGCCTCTTTTTGTCATTTTTGTACATACAATGAGTAATTTAAATACATATACAAAACAGCGGTTACCGGTGCAAAGGCACTCGCTGGGAGCACACAGTGCTGTGACCGTGAGTTGCCCGCGTATCAAATACCAGCCTTATGCGCCATGCGTGCTAAGAGTTCTGATTCCAGGGACGCCTGGAATATTTTGTATCTCTATAACATTCCATTAAACAACGTTAAAAAAGAGAGGAAAAAGCATTAACTAGGTAAGTAGGTAGCGGAAACTGCTGTAACTGTATCTGTACCTGTGGATTTTCACAAATATTTTTCACACAATAATGGAAGGCAAACGAGCAAGTGGTCTTGGCCTCAGAGGGCCAAGATGGAACACCTCTTGTGCCAGTAATTGCACCGGCTGTCTTGCTCTCCACGCCGGAACACAGCAGTGCAAGCACTGCTGCTTAACGGCAGGATTAGCGAGCAAGATGAACGAAGACTTTGCACAAGGTCCTACCACCCGCAAAACTCTCTAAATCTTAAGGCTCTAATCGTTGGAGCATTCGATATGCATGTAGAGAATACTGAATCTAGTATTCTGTAATAATATACCTATGGAAAGTTTGAATGCCACATGGATGACAACTACCTTAAATACTGGAAATAGCACATTCTGTGTAAAGGAGACTTTTCTTTATTTTTAAAAACAATAAATTCTGCATTTAGGGATTTAAGAAAATTCGCTTTTCCTAAGTCGGGACGGGACTCGAACCGGTCAAATGCTACAAAAAATAATATGCCATTTTTTATGATGCAGATCGAAAGGGTTACTGATAAGGTTCATTTTTCTCTGAATAACCAAAACAATCAAAATAACGGAAGGCCATGAAAACTAACAATTATCTTTTAATTTTGTTTTCACCCGTCACGTGAAATGTACCGCAACCACTTCAAATTATTGGAAATAGCAAATTCTACGCAATGGAGACTTGAAAAAATTACTTGGGATTAAGTAAAATTATATGTTAGTATTTAGCTTTGATAATAATACAAATATAACGTGAGCTCACCAGAAAAGCTAGTAATAAAAACATTTCAGTCCAGTAACCAATTATTAGAAAGTACGTTTGGCAGGTTTTTAGCTGAAGTTCTTGCTTTCTAGCTTACCCAATTTAGTCCTTTTTGAAACGATTGCCAAAAAACATTGTTTCCGCAGGAAACTGAAATTTTGCCAAATTTGCCGATTCCTTAGTTGCCCATTTCTAAGAACCATTTTTCTGATGTCAATAACAGTTTTTGTTTGTCAAGGTAAACATGTCAGTGCTTTATTCCAATAGACTAAAGAATGTCGGAGACGGATATTTGCTTGACAAGCACGTGTTATTTTCGGCGTAATCTGTAAAGAACCATATTCCGTACAAAAAACTCGAAAAACACTTTTTTTATTTCCGTTTAATTCTAATTGTTCAAATAATATTCAATTACCATTTTTGTAATTTTGTTTTTTGTCTTTATGTAACTTCTTGTTTGTAATTTTTTTTTAATTATTTGGTTGAAGAAAGGCTTAATGCTGAGTTTTTTGCGGCGCATTCTTCTCAGCAGATGCCACTTCCGAAGCGCTGGTAGAGTCTGTAGTCTTATTGCGTTAATTGGAACGATTTCATACATAGTTTTTTAATTTTTTCAATTTTTTTTCAAAATTGGGTACTTTTTTTCTAAGTTATTGGTAAGTCTACCCGTGAATATGAAACCTGTAAAGGGCTCGAAACGTCGGGAATTAGATTCGTTACAATACACGCGATAAACCGTTTAAATTGTTTTATTTCAAAGTCTACAAGTCGCGAAAACATAAGAAAATACCAAAATAAAATTATAAAGAAGATAGGGAAGACGTAGAGACGAAGAAATTTTTTCTTCTGATATGAAAAAGGAGGCAAAAGCCTCTAGTTAGGGAGTGATAAAATAGCTAAACAATATCTTTTCATGCAATTTCTTTGCAATCATTGATTGAAATAAAGAGACTGTTCAATAGACGCTGAACTCCTTCTCAGAGTTAGTTAAGGCGACGTGTCGGCTGATTGCATCCGTTTCTTATTTAATCGTGCCCGTTAAGGACTGGAGCGAAATAAAGGGTCTCGAGACACTTTCATTTGCAGCAAAATACTTGATGAGATCTTGAATATTGCATTGCGAATTAGCTTTGAAGGCAGCTTTACTTACTGGTTACACTAAACCAGATGTTATACTCGTACGATGAAAGACCACTTAGAATGTACTTTTGTTAGCAGGGATCACAAGGCCCAATAATCATGAATCGAATTAATTTTAAAACTTTATTCATAACTTTTTACCAAAATAAATTAATTGAAGTTCCTTAACATAAAACTTTCGTGAGATTCAGACATATTGAATTAAACGGATCAATTACATATTTAAAGCTGAGTTATTGCTATATATGTGGGAATGGTTGCAACACCGAATGAACGATTGATGTAAACGAGCGAATGACTGGAAGAGATTTTGTGAACGAACGGGTATGACAGAGTGACTGGGGATGCGTTAGACGACCGGATAGCTGCCACTTGTGTTCTTTGTATTTTCCTTATTTTATTTTTAAATAAAACTCTTTTATATTTGCGTTTTTCCTTCACACGATTCCACATATATTTTATAATTATGTATATGATCATGTTCCACATCATTGCCAAGTTCATGAGTAAGGATCACGGATTGGGACCAATTTCATAAACGCGATAGATGACAGTGACAATTCGCCGTACATTACTGTCTCGACAAGTAACGCTACAGATTTACAGACTTAACATAATAGTCGGCAAGCAAAGTATATATACTGAATTCACCTGTCGCATGTCGCGTTTATGAAATAAGGCTATATATAGTTTTAATTCATTAAAACAGACGTTACCGGCATAGACAGATGTATTCCCCGCATCTCATTTGGATACATCCGAGTATAATGTCAATTACTGATAAAAACAATGTCCTATCACATGGTATTATTACCTTAAATAAAAACAAGAACGAAATAAATTTTGTAACTAAATGAATTTGCTTCACAGACGTTTTCCTTCACCGAGAACTTCATGCTAAATTAGGAATTAAAACATGATATGTTTCATCAACTCGAAAACGTCGATTTGCTTGCCTAGTGCCAATAAAAGGGGTCTTCAATCATTCGGCATAAAGACTGACATTTGGGCTGACGGCATTCAGCAGTGAAATGTCAAGCGTGAAATTAATTAGCCCCGTCTAACGATATTGCGGTGACTTGTTGAATTAAACCAAGGCTTGCGATCAGTTGTACCCGCATTTGTTAATGATGTCAGCAAGAAGCTCAGTATTGAGACGGCCATAATGAATTTATTTTTACTTTGACACTGGTTCGGACGTCCCATGTACGTACATACACCATGGCCTTAGAAGGAGTGTGAACCTAGCCCCAAAAGCGCTCTCCATACAGACGGCGATAACGTTTTCCACCCTCTAAACTTTAACCTGTGACAAAGATTTTTTAGTATGTTGTCGTATTATGCCTTCGAACTAGGTTTTTAATTTTCATTTTTGTAATTTTCTTCATACATTTGACTATATTTGCATTGTCGGAGCATTATACAAAACAATAAAGAGTGAATATTTTCTCTAGAATAAAAAAATTCAAAACATACAAACTTAGCTCTAGCTAGAGCATAATGACAATATACAAAAAATCATGGCTAAGGGTTAAGGTTCGGTGGAAAACGTTATCGCCGTTTGTATGGAGAGCTCTGGGTTCACAAGTCTTAACATGACTGGCTCAGGTTTAATTTGTTCCTCCCTGCGTCTCTGTCAAACTAATGTCATAAGAAAGGGACGGTAAACTCAGATAAACCAAACTAGGCCGGACATATTATAAACGCCATTGGGATGACGAAGTCGAGAAAGATATATAAGGGACCTCGGTAGCCTCGGTGCCTGCAGACAGTACTTATTCGAATAGAATTCCTGATCCTTTGCCGACCTTAGCTCCCCTTCGTGGCCCTCCGGATCTCTCACTCACCATACATAATCTAGCAGCATATTAGTACTACTTTACGCCGGTTGTGAGTATCTGCAGGGTGGTTCTACTCAGCACTGTAGGTGCGCTCGCCGCATTACCTATGGCATAGATTAATCGCAGTAGGTTGCCGGCTTGCCGCGCGCGCGCCCGCTCACTGTGTGTCGCGCGTTGTGATAGTATTATAGTAAGCAGCCCAACCCTAGCGCAGGGCATTGCGGGTGGGCGCGGGCGGCGCCTTCCTTTTGACGCATGCCGCCTGGCGAATGTTTATGAAGTAATACGAACTTTTTGTGCCTGATCATAAAGTTCGAATTCGTTTAATGGTGGTCGAAAAAGAGAAGTTTCTGTATGTTAGTACTATTATTTATTCTGTGGTATCTGGTACGACTCCGGGACAGCTGGTTCGTTCATGGTGCAACCACCAACTGGCTACAGTGTAGCTCTACTACTAAAACAGGAGAGCGATAGACGAATTATTTGTAGAAAAAATTGCGGGCAAGCAAGTATTATGAATTAAGCACGAACAAAGACGAACTTATAACTCTACAGGGGATTCTTTCCAGTTAACCTAGAGCTCCTCGTTACTCGACACATAAAATTATTGTCACTAAAATGAATTTTGGTACATAGCTCGTACAGGGTTGATGGAATTTTGCGTCTCTCAAGAGAAAACATGTACCTGACGAATGTTTCGAAACAAATGTTTGAAATTTTCTATTCCTTTGTGACAAACAACGGCAAAGGTCGTCATAAAAATGCGCTCTGGAGTGCAACATCTTTGTAAAATGTCCGGCTAAACACAAATTAGTACTCTGTGCACCTAGCGCCTTCTCGACGCGCGTTAACTCACCACGTCATCAGTGAGTCTTTGTCTTACTGGTCTACGTAGAAGGAAACGCACTGAGTTAAATACTGGTTTGCGCTAGGTTCTGTAAAAGAGGTGACAGATAGACGAGTAAGTTCACATATTTATGGCTTGACGACCTTTATCGCTCCTGTCACCGTGTGTGTGAACAACCCGAGTCATTTTGGACGATAAAAGGTCGTCCAGCGTAAGTACGCGAACTTAGTCGTAAGTTTATCACCGTATGCCTCCATATTAATAAAACGTCGAGAAAAAAAATCGAAAAAAAGAAAAATCGATTAAATCGGTTTTTTGTGCCGCGGAAAGTATTGGCTATTGAAATTGGACACGTCATCCGAATTTTAATCGTGATAGTGGATAGTCGGTGCCATCCAGCTGGAAAACGGTGTTGAGTACTACGTCGGAGACGGGTGTGTCCGAGCCTTTAGAGAGTGATGTGGTTAGTGTAGTGTGCAACCCTAAATTTGACAATAAAAATAATGAAGCAAACGAGGGTAGTTGTGCGCCGCGTGTACCGAGTAGCCGAGCTGTCAGGGCTTCGGTACGCACTCGTCGTCGCGCCACCGCCGCGGGGGCTCATGATTAAGGACCACGGACTGTTCCGAAACATGTCGGGCTATTCTCGACGTAAAAATACGTGAGTGATCTTATTAATATGTCCTAGTCTCACGGTAGTTGTATGCCTCCATGGTGGCATCTCCAAAAAATATTTCTTATGCACCTCAAAGGAACACATGTTCTAAATTTCAAGTCTCTTTAGGCGTTTAGGTTGCGAGTTGTTTGCCAGCCAAACAGGGAAGCATTTTATATGTTTAGAGATAGAGGACGCTTTGTAGTAAGAAAGTAAGGTATGCATACAACATGTATACAAAGAGAATAAGGCCAAAATAAATACCACCATTACGTAAATATCAGTTTCGTAACGGTTTCGTAAGTTAATTCGTTATTAAAGCTTCAAAAAATCGTTTCGAAACTGTTACTAAGACTTCAGACATGTAAAAGAGCCTGTGAGGCCTACTTACAAACATTATCATTTCCACTAATTACTTTAATAACAATTTTATTACTAAATTGATATTAAACTTTACAAAACCGTTCCGAAAGTGATACTAATTATTTTAACGGCAATATTTTTTTTGATATTGACCCGATAATGACAAGTGTTAATACGTTGCGTGACCAAGTAAATGGAATATTTTGTTACCAGGATCCTAAATCCGGGAACAGTGCATCATGCTATGTCACGCGACGTGATCATTAGGATTGAACCTTCAAAATGTTTTATCTTTCTCGACGTTTCGGTTGTATTGACAACATTTTTACGAGGAAGTAGACTAAACTAAATAAATAACTATATTAAAATTGTAATGACAACACAAAGAAAAATAAGGGCAATGGCAGGACTTGAACCTGCAACATCAGCATTCCGTGCCTTGCGTTTTCCAGTTTCGCCACACTGCCTCTACCCTGCGAATTTTTCAATGTGCTTCGTCTTACGGTCATTACATTATTGATTTTAAGGGTACAACTACCTTCGGTGTCATCTATATGAAACTTTTAACAAGTTATCATAGTCAACTGGGTACCTTTACAGCTACCGACAGCTGACGAGAGATGGCGCCGTTTTTTGTTCGGTTACAAAAATTTAAATAACTATATGTACACAGCTAATGCCAAATTGATCTAGACCCATACACGACAAAGACCCTGTTTCACCACTCTCTGATAAGTTCCCGATATCGTATCTAACAGATATCTATAACACCGTATCTGCTTGTGTCAATAGAATGTACAGAGACAACATCACAAATATCTGTTTGACATAACCAGGAACTTATCAGAGTGGTGAAACAGGCTCTAAATCAACTTTAGTCAAAACATATTTCGTCTTCATCTGTCATAAAGTATGTCTGTTAAACAAAGGTGTAAAACGAATTCTAGTTAAAAAAGGATTGTAACCTTTTACGAATAAAGAGAAAGGCTTTCAGTAAAGATAATCAAAAGGTGCATCTATTTTGGCTTATTTAAAGAAAGGCTATCGCTATTCAACTCCATTACCTCTTCATTTTGCGATACCGTCTGCGGCCAATATGACTGACGATAAATATCTGCTTGTTGTTGCCAAGCCCGATGCTATCAGGATGAAACGCTTTGAAATATTTGTCTGGAGCTAAATAATAAGCGGTATTTTATTTTAAAAACTAACCTGCTTCATAGGAGGCTATATAAGTAGATAATATTTAATGTCTTATCAGATTTTTTGGGATACTCTTTGCCGCAGTGCGATCTTTAGTGCATATTTCATTGCATTTAACCTCTTTTATGATGATGATGATGAGATCATTTTATCTCTCATCAGGGACATAGGGCACCCAGAAAATACCCCCATCTGCTCCGATCTTGCGCGGCTACCTCCAACTCTCTCCAACTGAGAGCAGTTGACGAAACCTCTCTCCACTGATCATCTTCAGGTAGTGCAAGGGCGACCTGGCCTTCCCTTCCCGCAGGTCTGCTTCGTAAAATTTTCCTTAGACAAGTAGTTGTCAGGTCCCCGTAACACATGTCCATTGCCATTTCCTTAGAAGTATCTCCTTGCCTACCTCCTCTTTAAAATGGGTATTATGGCCTTGAGTTCTCCTGGTCTGTGTATTTCTCATCACAGAGCTTAACTTTTACTCTTGTAAGGTCACAATCACTTACATAATGTGTTTCATCTTCCATCTAAGATGCCTCGTTCAAGGGAGATGTAACTTTTTAAAAAATTTTCAATTTTATTAAGATACTCTTGAAACCTTATTATCAATATCTTTGGTTCTTAACCTGTGCTCTGAGAACCACTGGTAGTCCGTTAAAGCATCAGAAGAATTTCGTAAAGTGCTTGTATGTGCTTTAGTTATGGAAAAACTTTACTATAATCATTCTACAATAGACATTACTATTTTATTAAGAAATAAGAGGTGCTCTAGGCTAGATAGAAAAACTATCAAATGGTGTGTATGTAAATTCTTTATTGTACAAAACAAAACTTAAATGACAAAAAGAGATACAGTGATGTACAAAGGCGAACTTATTCCTTTTAAGAGTCTCTTCCAGTTAACCTTTGAGTGGATGAAAAGAATATCATAGCAGGTACAGACAAAGACCAACTTATCTTATTACCTCTAAAACATTCTGACCTGTATGAGATCTTTTTGAGATGATATTATTTTATATTTTATTCAGTGGCCCTAACATGACTGGCCAAGTTTACATTATCTCTATCTGCGTCCCTTTCTTATGACACTAGTTAGACAGAGACACAGGGAGGGGTTAAACTAAACCTGGCCTGTCATGTTAGGGCCGCTGGTGATTCAAAGGGTCATTTAGTTTAGTCCTACAAGCTGCAGGGATCATCATGTGGAACTTGACGAGAGTATACTCGTAGCTCAGTGGTTAGTAGTGCTGACTACGATAAAAGTGGTTGCGGGTTCGATTTCCACGGGGGGTAAATTTTTGTATGATTAATGAGAATGTTTGTACCTGAGTCGTTGATGGCATATGTATTTTCGTATGTATTTATCTATATGTATATGTTTGTTTATCCGTTGCCTAGTACTCATAGTAGGTACCTTAGGGTTTTTTGTGTTAAATTGAGCTATAATTTATTATTACACATAACGAAGACTGATGACAATAAAATGATATGTTATAAGCTTTGAGCTGTCCTGATCGTGCTAACAAAGTTGTTATGTAGACCAGAAAACTTCTTGACACCAAAAAGCAAAAACGACAGTTTTTAAAATTTGTTTAACTTTTTAACGTCAAAACTTACTTTAAAACCAATCATTCTTTGCTAATGACTGTGTTATAAAAAAATTGCCGATTTCGTGCCGCCCTTACTTAACGATCAAAGTTTTAAGCCTCGGTGAGAGTGGTGGGGACAAAATGGCTTTCCATTTCATACTTGCAACTTAAAATTATATACACCTACAAAAATAAAATGATAAAAATTTCGCGGGTGGTAGGACCTTGTGCAAGGTCCGTCCGGATCGCTACCACCATCTTGCTCGCTAATCCTGCCGCTAAGCAGCAGTACTTAAGCACTGTTGTGTTCCGGCGTGGAGAGCCAGACAGCCGGTGTAATTACTGGCACAAGAGGTATTCCATCTTAGCCCTCTGGGTTGGCAACGCATCTGCACTCTCTTTACTGTTGCAGGTGTGATCGTCGGTGATAGGCGGTGGTGATCAATACCATCAGGTGACCCACTTGCTTGTTTACCTATTTCATTAAAAAAAAAGCATACAATACAAAAGACTTTCGTTACTGACTGACTGACTGACGGACAAGGGAAAGCCTACGCTCTCGTGATAGAAACTTCATATTTGGAAAATAATATTCTTTAAGGGGTGTACTAATAAACGACGTTTAGAAATTAAAAAGTTTCGAGTAATTATTTCAGACAAGATGCTCAGATGTGAAAGTTTATTAGATATTCCAAATTTTCAGTCACCAACAAACTTATATTTCCAGTTTCAGCCATGAAGTGTGATTCAATGTCAACCCTATAAAAAGTTGAACACGGGTATTCAAAAAAACCCTAAGTTTTTGCGTATCCGATACGTACAGTCAAGGAAATTGAAACACGTACCACCGTAGAACCTAGTCGAAGAGACATACGCATGACATTTGTATGGCATAGCCTGGCGTTAAACGCGTGTCATTGCGATAGGGTTCTAAGGTGGTACGGTAATTTCCCTACTGTACATAGCCAATTTTTTTATTTATCAACCATGAAATAACAGCAGAATACCAAAGGTAACCAAAGAAAAATTTGGCAAGACATCAATTATTTTACTATCATAAAGAACTTCTAATTATAATCGTTAAAGGGTTAAATAAAATGAAAAATAATAATATAAGCTAGGTAAAGGTAAGGTAAAGTATAAGGTAGATATTGTATTTTCAAAGTTTGGATTGATTAAAAAGGTTCCTTGTTTGACTTTGAAAGTATAATTGAAACCCTTATTTACAGGGCCGTTGAAACATACTCGTATTGAACTTTCATAATTTATTTCGAAGTTGATAAAATATACAAATTATGTTCTCCAAATATGTGTATAGGAGAGCAACCGCTGTAAAACCATGTGGCAATTAGTAAACGCAACATTAATATGACATTTCCTATGATCTATCCAGATATTTGCTGTAAAAAAGTTTTACAATGGCACAGAATTGAAATTGATTGACTGTATTTTTTCCTAATAATTAAGTAATTTAATTGAGTAATTACATATTTTTTAAATTCGACCTTAAGTACTCAGAGACACTAAAAAAATGTTCAACTTGTTTTTGTCGACGATTAAAGTTTATTTTTTTCTTGAAATCATTTTAAAACGTCACGTAAATGTTTCTAAGTATAACAATTTTATAGTAAAAAACAAATGGTTGTAAAAGTACAAGCAGAGTCTGGAGCGTCACTAGTTTAGTAATAATAGCTTGGGCAGTTACTCACTTGAGCCAGAACTTTTTTAATCTGCCGCCTTTCGTTCGCACAAGAAAGTTTCACTTACGGCATCATCACACTGATCCGTTACTTACAAAGTCACTAAGCAACTCATTTATCAACCAACCGTCACTAATGAAACTTTTTTCCAATTTGAATTAAGAACTTTCGAATTTGGAACTCGAAACAAAACACGACCGGTTAGAGCGTCGCGCCGGGCGGAGCGCCTTGCGTGAAAGCTGGCCGTTGAATCACTGGCTGAAGTCTGGCCGCCCTACGTTCGCAAGTCGCAAGTCGCAAGTCTGGCAGTTCACGCCATACGTAACTTATAACGTTACGTTAAAAGTATTTGACGAGATCAAGTGTGTTAAAGGGAATATCTGACGCGAGTTGAGTGCTTCGGGTTGCTGTGACATGCTTTGAGTTTTGGGTCATGTCAAAATCAAGAAAATTGTACTCTTACAAAAAAAACAGTTGCGTAACGGTTTTGTAACTATGTGTGTCAGTTTAGTAACGATTTCATTACAAAACTGATATAAATCGTTTCATAACCGTTACGAAACTGATGTTAATTATTTTAGTAACAGTGCATTTTCAGAATAATATGGGGATTGCAGTTTAGCAAAACAAAAGATTTCAAGAAAGCAGTTTAAAAACACTGATATTTTATAAGTTACCAATAAAAATTTACTAATATTACCAAGAAAATTCTTTTTCTTGTTTCGAAGTATGCTTAGAATCCAGATAAAATGTAAAGTATTTTACTAGGACAATAATAAGTTACAAGCTGAAAAAAGCGATTTGTATTGGCTTTATACAAATCACGAGTGTGACGTCACGCGCGCTGTATGCAGCGCGATAGAGCGTTTTTATTACTTGTGATATTTCGAAAAACGATGATCGTAGAAGAAAATTTAAAGCACTTTTTTTTACCAATCCTATCAATTTTGAAAATAAAACTCATTAGAATACCACATTCTATTGAGATAAATATTTCAAAATAATTTTATATTATATTAAAGTTAAGCCAGCAATCCGATTGGTGATTTTTTTGCTAAAAGGATGCAAAAGAAAAAACGGGTCACTTGATGGTAAGTAATCAACGCTGCTCATGGTAACCAGGGATTACCCCAGGATCTTACAAAGGCCTTAAGATCTCTCACTCACCGTACGTAACGCAATAGCCAGATACTACTACACGCCGGCATTCTGTGAAAATGTATAGTCGACCAAGAAATTGCTTGCCTTACTTTTCGATCGTATGACAAGGGGATAAGGTTCAAAAGTGGTTAAGCATTTACTTGGTCAACTATACTTCTAGCATGAAATAATTAAACTAAGCATAGAACAAGTTTTAAAAATTTGACGTGACTGTTCATGGACTTTGAAGCAAATCCAATTTCACAGACTTTTGTTAAAATTAATTATAAATTGTATTTCAAGAGCGGATACTAAACTATTTTAATTAAAAACTGTTTTAAACTACGCTATATCGACAGTTTTAAATTGTTTTGTACTCATTTCTTTTGTTTATTCTTTTCAAAAGTTTTTTTTACTAATTAATAAACAAACAGTGATTATTCTTCCGAATTTAAAGAATAGTAATAAATTAGAAAATTATTAATATTAGACATTGAAATAGAAAAATTAAAATGGTTTATATCGCGTGTTTTGTAACGAATCTAATTCCCGACGTTTCAAATCCTTCTCAGGTCCTATGTTCACGAACAAACTGACTAAAAATATTTATTTATTTTATTTTTGCATTTACTAAGATAGTAAATCTTTGTATAGAATATTTTTTCTTCAGAGCTACAAAACTTTTTAACGTTTGCTAGAACACATTTCAAAGTTATTTGTGGATGTTATACTTTTAAACTATAGCTACCTAACCGTTTAATGATATTTTTAGCGCCTAGATAGCGTTGGAGCTTAAATGATTGGCATTTCAAAATTTGAAGGCCACAACTTTATGTATTCATTCTTTAGGGCTCCGTTGTAATTGTACGATTATGTTACATCCACTTTTTGGTAAAAACTGTGAAAATAATGATTCACATAAGTGATTACTTCCCCTCAGATGACCAGCAAGCCCGTTTCCACAAAAACCCTAGGTTTTGTTACGTAAAAGGAAAATTGCATTACGGCAACAAAAGGATCATTCCGTAAATAACAAACTAAAAATACCACAGACCAGACAGGCAACGGCTTAAGGAAACAATTCCCCGCCGATCCCCGCCGATCCCCGCGACAGAAGCTTTATCTTTACCGCCGGAACTAAGCCCGGATCCAATCAGGTGCCTGTCTTCGGCGCGGCATCAATTAGCGAAATCTGAATATCTGCGGGCGGCAGATGTTTTGCCGATACCGCTGATTGGCTGATTGGCTCACAACAGCCAATTCGTCGTTTTTAGCGTTTCGGACCTCAAAAGGAAAAAGGAACCCTTATAAGAGTTTGTAGTCCGTCTGTCTTCAGATTGGATCAAATTACCTTGCTACTCCACGAAACCAGTTCTGTGCTTATGCAAAATACTGCATCTATGCGACATCCGAGTACGTTATTGTTTTTATGCAAAAAACTGCATAAAAATATATAATGTCGCGGTCGCGTAGATGCAGTAATAAAGGTAATTTGTTCCAGCTTGTTGACATGTACCACCGCAAAGCAAAGCCTGAATTTATTCTTAGATTCATACTTGTCCAGTTTTTTTTCTTTCATTACTCATCATTTTACACCCACTAAGTATTCATGTTTGTTTATCTTTCGTGAGATTTGTATAATCTTGTATTTAATCTCAAATAAGAGACGACCAAGATTAGCGGGTGGCTGTACAGTTAACCAAGAAAATGGTATTTCCCGTTTTAACAATTCCTATTTCATAAATTCACAATGGCTGTTTGCCACATTGAATCCGAATTGAAAATAAAACCTGACGTTTTAGGCTGCGCTTCCACCAGAGATGCGCGAGGATGCGTAGCGAGGGATGTGGTTGTAAAGAACCAAGGAGCCGTTTCCACCAGAACTGTGCTGACCGAGGCGAGGTAAATGAAGCGATTCTACTGGTTCTTACAAACACATCCCTCGCTACGCATCCTCGCACATCTTTGGTGGAAAAGCAGCCTTTTGGCCTGCAAATGACTTTGAAACTTTAAGTGGCATAGTTTTTTTTATAAAATTGGGAGGGCAACGATTAACGAGTCACATGATGATAAGTAATCACCACCGTTCATAGACACGCGCAACAACAAGGAGATTGCAGATGCGCTGCCAACTCAGAAAGCTATGATAGCTTTTCTGCCAGTAATCTCACCAGATTTCTTGTTCTCCTCTAGTCTCCACGTTGGAACACAACAGTGCTCCGTGCACACAGCACTGCTGCTTAACCTCTGGATTAGCGTGCAAGATGGTGGTAGCCATCTGGATGGACCTTGCACAAGGTCCTACCACCCGCAAAAATTTACAGGTTTCACTATACCTTTCATCTTTCAGGTATATGATTCACATCCGCCCACTACCAAGCGTGGGACTACTTAGCTCAAGATGTAAATTTTGGCAATAAATTGTAGTTTAGTTGACTTTATTAGTTTAGAGGGAAATCAGAGCTGGTTGGTTTATTTTAGGCTTAAGACAGTCCGGGGTTGGTTTATTTAGTCAGGATTACGCTTCTCCCTATAAATGTCGAGGTATACGCATAGCTAGCCGCAAAATGCGCTTCCTAACTTACCGTACATTGAATTTCAAACTTAAATGTTTCCCAGACCTTCTTCACCTTTTGAGAAACTTCTGAAACTTGTCCATTATTTATCCATTATATTTGTCCATTATATTTACTTGTCATCATCATCATCATTTTCAGCCTGCACACGTCCACTGCTGAACATAGGCCTTTCCAAGAGAGCGCCACCAAACACGATCCTTCGCTTTCCGCATCCAGCCGCTACCGGCCACCCTTTTCAAGTCATCCGTCCACGAGCGGGCGGTCGTCCCACGGGCCGTTTATTGTGCGGTCTCCACTCCAGTACACGCCTCCCCCACCGGCCATCAGCTCTGCGACAAATGTGACCCGCCCACTGCCACTTCAGGTTACAGATTCTTTCGGCTACATCTCAGACCTTGGTTCGTTTTCGAATCTCCTCATTTCGAATCTTGTCCCTGTGGGAGACTCCCAACATAGCCCTCTCCATAGCTCGCTGAGTGACTTGGAATCGGTGGACGAGGCCTTTCGTCAGTGTCCACGTCTCTGCCCCATAGGTTAGAACGGGCAAAACACACTGATCGAAAACCTTATTTAGTAATATCACATAATCAAGCAAGCTTTGGCAAGCGCAGCGTAGGACGACCAGCCACAAGATGGTTCGATGACCTCATACAAGTGGCAGGAAGGCGCTGGTTGCATGCCGTTTCCAACCGGTCACTTTGGAAATCCATGGAGGAGGCCTATGTTCAACATTAGACTTCTTGTGGCTGAGATGATGATGATGATCACATAATCAACTAACTGCTAGTCGCTGGGCTGGGTCCAGGTCGACCACTAGTAATTTTTGTGATCCATTGATGATCCTGTCCCGACTGAACTTCTAATATTCGGATCCAGATTTTGCGTTAAGAGGGTTCCGTCTTAACGCAAAATCTGGATCCGCCCTTGCACAACAAATTGTCACAAATTACTTTACAACTCCGCAAAAACAATTTGGATTTGTTACAGTTTTTTGATATGGACCTCCGCAAAGTAACACCTTAATTTCTTAATTATTTAAATCTTTATGGAATGTAGTTTTTTTTTTATAAAATAGGAAGGCAAACAAGCAAGTGGGTCACCTGATAGTAAATGATCATCGCCGCCTATAGACATCCGCAACACCACAGAGATTGCAGATGTGTTGCCAACCCAGAGGGCTAAGATGGAATACCTCTTGTGCCAGTAATTACACCGGCTGTCTTGCTCTCCACGCCGGAATACAACAGTGCAAGCACTGCTGCTTAGCGGCAGGATTAGCGAGCAAGATGGTGGTAGCGATCCGGACGGACCTTGCACCAGTCTTGCACAACAAGAAGAATATTTTTATTTTGTCAAATAAAATATTCTTTTTCTTGTAACTTAAGTGAGTTAGCAAGTCAAAGTTCAGGTCTTAGTTATAGGTACCTTATAGACCTTCAATACATCAGTATTAGTATACATAAATTTTATTTAATCACCCGGCTACGGCCAGACGACGTTACGAGCACGTAACTCAATTTAGACGCAAGTAATTGCTCTTGAGGAAATCGAATTTATCACTTCTGACGTTACGTTCAAATCATGATAATATCAAAATGCTATATAATGAATGACAACACAAAGAAAAATTAGGGTGATGGCAGGATTCGAACCTGCAACATCAGCATTACGTGCCTTGCGTTTTCCAGTTTCGCCACACCACCACTGCCATACCCTGCGAATTTTTCAATGTGTTTCGTTTTTCACGGTCGTTACATTATTGATATTTTTTCTTTGGGAAAACTACCCTCAACTTCAATTTGAATTCAACTTGGTCATTTATGAATGCCCGTTAATAAAAAAAAAATGCCCGTTAGCTGACGAGAGATGACGCCATTTGTTGTTAAATTTTTGTAATCGAAATTATTTAAAAAAAAATTCTGTTTGTATTTTTTTTACATTTAAATTAAATTTAAAATGCTATATAATGAATGACAACACAAAGAAAAATTAGGGTAATAATCATGATAATATCACTTAATAAATACGTTATATATGTTGCAAGTGTAGCAAAAGATTCAGTTTGTTTTTGGTAGTTAAATTTTAAACATGTAAACCGGCTCAAATCTTCCCAAAAATGGGTCCCAACTGTTGAAGTCTATGAAACTATTGCAATGTTGTAGTTATTCAAGATTACTTAATAAAATTTCAGACTACTGGATTTGTTTTAGTCTTTTCAGTTTTGATTTACTTTTTATGCAGTTTGGTTTTTGATTTTTTAAATTGACTTTTTTTTGATAAGTTCCATTGCATCACAATATCCCAAAATAACAATACCCACTTCGTACAATGAAGCTATTTTTATAAATTGTAAACTATGCAATATTTCATTCAGCACACATTTTCCAGAAATATTCGCGTGTTGTAGTTCTAGCCCGATATCGAATATAGATAACTTCTCCTCGGGGGCTTTCAATTTAAGCCGAAATTGACACTAGGTATCTCTGTTGCGCGACCGCCTATTTATAATGGGTTGGCTCCCCAATCAGGGGTGCAATTTTTGAATCTCACCAGGTGACTAGAGCTCACCAAAATGGCCGAATCTCTATGAAAAACGGCTATTTTGGTGAGCTTTAGTTACCCGGTGAGATTCAAATGCAATTTTTGAATCTCACCAGGTGACTAAAACTCTCCAAAATGGCGGCATTTTTATAAACGGCCATTTTGGCGAGCTTTAGTCACCGGGTGAGATTCAAAAATCGCACTCCTGAGCGATAGTTGCTACATTGCTTAGGTAATGCAATGTACAAACAGCAACAAAGTTAGCCGAGCTTGGAAAAGAGGGCTAAGAGATATTGTCTAAAAAATAATTCTAAGTTTGACGGTCTTTATTCAGTTTAAAGGTGTATAAATATGTTGAAGATATAAATGATCGCAATCAATGACCCTTTCGATCTGTATCGTTTAACACGGCTCCGCCTGGACAAAAATTTAGACAACGAGTTGTGATACTTTGAAGCGTAACGAGCCAACAGAATTAAACAAACTGTTATTAAAATTGCAATGCAAATGAAAATACTTGGTGTTGTTACCAATTATTTGTCCAGTTTTTAATATCAACCACTACCGGACGCCTGCGACTTTTTTCGCGGGGAACTAGTAGTCTATGTATGTCTTGAATAGCGTGGCTTTCTATTAGCGAAAGAATTTTCGAAATCGGTTCTGCAATACCAGAGACAACCACCTACAAACAAACAAACAAAGTTTACCTCTTTATAAGTGTAGAAAGTGTTGACTAATGTAGATTAGTGTAGATGTAGACAAATGCAGATTAGTGTAATAAGCCCTGGCAATTATTCCTTTTTGACTTATTATATTGCGGAACGTAAATTTGTCAAAATTCATTGAGAACTTTAGACGGGAGTCAAATGGGCAAAAGAGAATGTCAATGTGTCAATAATTACGGTGTAATTACTGGCACAAGAGATATTCTATCTAAGCCCTTTGGGTTGGCAACGCCTATGCAATCTTCTTGGTTTTGTGGGTGTCTATAGGCGGTGGTGATCACTTACCATCAGGTGACCCACTTGCTTGTTTCATAAAAAAAAGAGAAGACATTTCCATCTATAACACAAGTAAAAGTCTAAGGATACATTCGTGTATTGTGAATCATTTTTGTATAATATCTTGTGTATATCTATGAAAGTTTAGTGTCTTCATAAGAAAAGTATTCAAGGTCAAATGCCGCGTTTCAGCCACTCTTTCAGCCGCCTCATTTGGCTCAAGTGCCTACTTCTGTGCTGATTAAACTGTCAGCTTATCTGAGTTATCTGAATGAAATAGAGCGCGTATCGGCTAAAGATTGATTCGACTATAATGTCCTATTGTCGCATGATTGCCTTAATCTTAGGTCAGCGCTTTTGTTGAGTTTTCAGATTTGTGCGTGTTTTGCAATTCAGCTGGGTTTTTGAAGGTCAATTAGATCAAGTAATTAATGTCAAAGATTGTGTTAAGACCTAAAATTGATGTAATTGAAGCTTTCGGTATTTTATATAACTAACTTAAGTTAACAATTGCATTTGAGTTTTCAGATTTGTGCGTGTTTTGCAATTCAGCTGGGTTTTTGAAGGTCAATTAGATCAAGTAATTAATGTCAAAGATTGTGTTAAGATCTAAGATTGATGTAATTGAAGCTTTCGGTATTTTATAAAACTAACTTAAGTTAACAATTGCATATTAGGTATCTACGATCATTAAAATTTATTACCCACGACAAATTCCACAAAGATTTTCTGGTTTTGCCTTTTTAAAAGAGTTAATTTGGTTGACATCTTTGCGCAGTGCCATTTTATCTTCATTTTTTATGGAAAATTTAAGTAATCACTGATAAAATTTCGGACAAACATCTTTCTATAAAAGTTGACCCCGTAGTCTTCAAGCCCTATTTCACAAAGCTGACAGGTGACATATGACTGCGACAATTTGACATACATGCCATACATGCCTTTCGTGTTTTTGTATTGCCAGGCCTCAATTGTGGATACGTAATGTCCTAATGGAATCAATTACTTTACTAATCCGCGAATCCAATGTCAGAAGGTTATCGTGAAAAATCATCATCATCATCATCTCAGCCACAAGAAGTCCACTGTTGGACATAGGCCTCCTCCATGGATTTCCAAAGTGGCCGGTTGGAAGCAGCATGCAACCAGCGCCTTCCTGCCACCTGAAAAATAGCAACTCTTATGTTGAGTACTTTTATTAAAGAATAAAAAAAAATAAACAACTCAAACGCGACCATAACCCAACCACCACCATGAAAAATACCACTCAACACGTGTTTCAACTCTGTACAAACTCGTACATATCCGAAAGAGCGCCCTCTATGATGTTGAAATGTAACCACTTGTAGGTTGCTAGTTGTGTATTGAATTTAAATTACTCTAACTACTTATAAAAGCTACGTCAGACAAACGTTAGCATGTTTGAGAAACAAATAGCGACATCTGTCGGAAAACAAAATAAACATCTCTTTTGTGCATTCAACATGCCGCCCACCATGAACAACAGTTCTTAAAACCCATGACAATAATAACTAAAATAAACAACTACTCACAGAAATAGACACAGTTTGCTACTATCTTGAACATAATAAACAAAACTAATCATCATTTACCGATGGAATGCATATTTTTGACACTGGTCTTTTAATTTATGAATTATTTTATTACACTTCATGTTAACAACTCTCATAACCTTGTCCACGCCAGTGCTGTTGCCAATAATCCGCTTATTAAGACAGGAGTAGCCCCGATTTGCCTAGCTGTGGATCAAGTGAAGTGAGTATACTCGTTTTTAAACTCTTCTCTTGTCCATTGTTACCTATTTCCTCTCTAAATGCTCTCTAATGAAGTTTTTTAATCCTAATCAGTAACGCATCTTCTATTTCTATGTACAGAAGGTAAGTATGACTTTGTTTTTTCCTGATTCTTTTATAGTAAGCCGCAATCCTCAGTAACGTTAGCGACGAAAACTTGAACCAGACTTCATCGCCCTTTACTTGATCATTAAACGCCACGTCAGCCAGGTAAGTTTTAATAGCTCTTTCTTCTAAAGTTGTTTCGAATGGTTTCGTAAGATTAGTGTAGCAAATAGTTATCTCCTTCAGCCACGATGCTCCACTCAACCATAATTCAAAATTCACCATTTCCGATGCCTGGATTCCTCGTGAAGCACAATCAGCAGGATTATGCTCTGACGATACGTGCGACAGTTCTCTGATAATCTCTGAGACTCTGTTCTCTATAAATGTCTTGCATCGGCTAGGATGGCTGCTCAACCACGCCAGCACCACTTCAGCATCTGGCCAAGCATGTAAGTTTAATTTTGATAAACTTTCCCGATATTCCATCCATTCTTCAAGTAACGACGGAGATAGTTCTTCGTTGCAGTCTATTCCTGTTAACCATAGCTTCTGTATAAACATTTTTGCTTTTATAATACTCGGTGGTATCCACTCTTGTGGATCGTACAACTTGGATATATCCGATATAACTTTTCTTTTTGTTACAGGTGCGGTCGTCGGTGGCAGTTGAACTGCGTACACAAATTCGCTGAATCTTCTAGTCCAGGTAAGTCTCAGTATTTTATTTATGGCATCGAACTTAAGTTCCAAAGCCTTGTCCTTTTTCTCTCCTGTTTTCCCTTCCCGTATTTGTTCCAATATTGCTTCCGTATTGCTATACCACTTCTGTAATTCAAATCCAGCCCTGTTGAGTAGTTCCCTTATTTGCTTGTAGTTTTCATTTGCTTCTTCTTCACTCTCATATCCTAATATTAAATAATCCATGTATAATTCATGCTTTACTCTTTCAGCTGCTAATGGAAAATATTCTCGTTCATCCTTTGCTATCTGTATCAAACTCTTGACAGCAAGATATGGAGCAGCAGAAGTCCCAAAAGTTACCCTAAGTAACTTGTATTCCTTGATGCTGTCTTCTGGGTTTTCACGCCATAAAACACGCTGATAATCCGTATCATCATCGTGAACCTTGATTTGGCGGTACATTTTTACTATATCTGCTATGATTTCTTGCATGTGATCCAATTGTAAAAATTCGTTAATGACTTTTGTGTACTCCTGTTTCAGATGCTGATCCTTTTGCAACTTCCTTTCCAGAAAGTGAAACCTCTTCAGTGCTATATCTCTTGAGTGACCGTCAGCGCAAGATGGTGAATCCTCACGAAACGGAAGTCGAACTATATATCTGCCATCTTCATCTCTCGTGGTGGATTCTTCATAGAACTCTTCACATCGTTGCTCCTCATCTGTCAGAATTTTCGGTTTGTTGAAGGGTTCTGCTTCTATTTCCCAGAAGGATCTAAGCAACTGTTCTACTGGCTCGACTTGAGTGTGCATGCTAGTTACTCTGCAGGAAACCTCTTTTTCTGCCCTTGTCTGCCCACTCAATATCCATCCCAGTGTGGTATTTTGTGCTACAAGCGACCCTGAAGGACACTTGAAGACGCCATCTTCAATGATCGTACTATACACCTCCGCCCCTAATAAGATGTCAATCTTATTAGGAGTGTGAAATTCCGGATCTGCAAGCTGAATATGTTCCAGCTCCGGCCATGAGGTGACTGACACTACAGTCGCAGGTAAGTACGCAGTCAGCTTGTCGAGGACATATGCTGACACCCGAAACACACAACCTGGATTGAGACGCGAACTGATTATTAACTCCACTATAGACCTTGATATAAGGCCTTGTTCGCCTCCCAACCCTGATATAATCCCCTTGGTTGGTGTCGTTTTCAGTCCAAGTAATTGAACTGCCGCTTTTGTTATAAATGAGGCCTGGGACCCCTGATCAATAAGAGCTCTTAAGAGCTGATGTTCCCCGTCATAACGTGACTCAGCTTTAACCATAGCTGTGGCTAGCAGCACCTGCTGTGCTACTCCTTTCACGAAATGACTCGCAATATTGAATGATGTGGGTGATTGTGCCTCCTCTGATACCTTAAATGAATTGACTTGACTAACAACCTGATTACCAACTGCCCCGTTTGATTCAGTTGGTTGAATTTCGCTCTTCGGATGCAATAAGGAGTGGTGTCTCCTGTGACAAATTTGGCAAGATGCGGAGTTTCTGCAGTACTTTACTGAATGATTATTACCCAAACAATTAAAACATAACCCGTGGCTTTGGACAAAATTACGCTTGCTGTCAAGATCTATGTTTACAAAATCTTTGCAGTTCCTAATATTGTGATCCTGCTTACAATAACCACAAGACATTTGAGTAACATGCAATGCGTTGATGGGGTTTGCTTTGACAATATTATTGTGAGTGAAAGTTCGCTGTCTCTGACCATATGCTGAGCCTGGTTTAGAATCTAAAAACTCCAACGAATGGTACCTGGTTTCCAAAAAGTCTTTGAATTTCGTAAGACTTGGCAATTGGTCTGAGGCGGTGACCAACTCGCTGACTTTAGCTTCCCATTGTTTCCTACTCTCAGAATCTAACCTTTGACTAACCACATAAATTATCATTACATCCCATGACCCAGTATCAATACCCAGACTTACTAACGCGTTTAATGTCTCGTTTGTTAAATCTAACAAGTCCTTAATGGCATTGGATGACTCTGACGTTATGTTCCTTTGGCCAAAAAATCGTTGCAGAATGCAATTAACCAGATATTGTTTATTATTGTAACGTCTCTTCAAGAGTTTCCAGGATTCTTGGTAGCTATCATTGGTAATGGGTACGTATCGTAAAAGTTGCTCCGCTTCTCCCTTGAGATGAGTTTTGAGGTAATGCAGTTTCTGTACATTGTCAATGTCCGCATTGTCATGAATTAGTGATACGAAGAGATCTCTGAAGCTCATCCATTCTGTGTATTGACCCGAAAATGTAGGAATTGTTATTTTTGGTAACTTTACTTGTGATGGTTTGCTTGTTGATGGCGATAACTTCGACGAAGTTGCTTTGGGTTTTTCCATGAAGTGACTCAGTGCTGTTTTCAGCTCACACTTGTAATCCAAATACAGTTCATCCGTAATGCCGTAGACATCCTTTGTACCATAAACTGTCTTTCCTAACCCAGCATGCGTCAATCTTTCAACCAATAAGGTATGAACCGCAGAAAACTGATCCCATAACCTTTCCAAGTTTTCTAAGCGTGTTTCCAGGTATGGAACAGTTATCCGATCTTTCGGTGACTTTTTGAAGTTTGTGTGCTCTTTGGTTATTCGCTCAAAGATGTCCAACTGTATATTAATTTGAGCATCCATTGTTCAAGCAAGATACTCAGCAACTTTATTTAAAATCACAAGTTCCAAAAAAAAAACAATAAATTTTCTAAGTCCCAAATTTTTTCTATGTCCAAGATAATTTCGTGAAATTTTACAAGTGTTTGACTGTTCTTATGTCAAATGAAAATAGGGCATGGATTCCCCGTCTTTCCACTTTTCTTCAAACTATTCTAAGTCTTAAACACTTCTAAAATTCTAAGCTACTGAATCACTATTTTTCTAAGTCTCGATTTGACACTTGACACTCGCGAAATAGTTACACTGACAGTACTCACGATTTATTCCACTGAAATTAGCTTATCCGGTTCGAAGGACCATGTACAAACTCGTACATATCCGAAAGAGCGCCCTCTATGATGTTGAAATGAAACCAACCGAGGCATCATCAGGAGCTGTTGAGTTCTTGACGCTCAGTCAAAGAATGAGGTTGCTTAGAACGGGGGTACTGCTGTGTTCTGAACAACCTCATTCGTTGACTGAGAGTCGAAGTAATTGGTTTCATTAATACTAATAAGGACTCCCACAAAGTAACGAATGAATCAATAAATTACGTAATGTACTTTTAACCATTTGACATATTTTGTTAGTTCGGTGAAATAGAGGCATGGAATCTTATTTAGAAAACGACTAAGCGCATGCATTTGGCAAGCGCCAAGCTTCTAAACAAGTCACACGCACCTTATCGAACCACAAGTCCTGCTGACTTACGTCTTACCGTTTAAGAAAACTGTCTTTGTACAGCCAGCAGCAAATATATTATCTACCCATTCGAAGAGGTAAAAAAATAAAGAATTTATTTACAAGAGAATGAAAAATCGTTTTTCTTCCTTTAACAACTATCCCTGATGGACATGCTACTAATTTAACACGAACGAAGTAGAAAATAAGGACGAATTTTGTAAAATGATAAATTTCACAAACCGTTGCTCGCCCGAGTGATTGGATGCCGTATTACAGAGTTGCTTTCAGGAAATCCAAACTGACGGTCAATGCTCTTGTAAAAGTTAACATCTCTCTCAATAAACTTTCTATTGTCTTACGAGATGAACTTTGCTTTATTACGTCTTAAAACTGAACGCGAAGCGAACTGCTGGCTGGCTTTTATTCGTTTGAAATTGCGTGTTTTGGTGGCATTCTGATTTTTACGATTAAATTTTAAAGTAACCGCGAAGGTAACCTACTTGTCAATAATTCCCGTTATTTTGTGTTTTAACTTTTCTAAAATTATTCGGAAATGTACCATTATACGACAAGGAAATAGGAAAATTCATTTTTATATCTTTATTTTTTACTAGCGGATGCGCGCGATTCGTTCACGTAAAATTAGTAGCCTATGTCTGTCAGGAATAGTGTAGCTTTCTATCTGTGAAAGAATTTTTGAAATCGGTTCAGTAGTTTCAGAGATTACCCCCTACATACAAACAAACTAACAAACAAACAAACAAAGTTTACCTCTTTATTATAGTAGTGTAGGTGTAGATTATTTTAGTGTAGATTAGTGTAGATGTAGATTGCTTTATTTAGATTTATTCACCAGTGCACCTAGCACGAACCTTCTCGATACGCGTTAACTTGCTACGTAACTCAGTGCGTCTCTCTCCTACTGACCGAGTTAGGACGAGACGCACTGAGTTACGTAGCGAGTTAACGCGTATCGAGAAGATTCGTGGTAGCCACAGATCATTTGTTATTTATACATAACCACTTCAAAGATGTCATCTGTACTGACAAACGGTCGGTAGCGTTTTTCCTACCCCTATTTATTATTAAACCCAACCATTCCTTCTCAAACGCAAACACACTATTTTTACTTACAAATGATTTGGACAAAATCCATTGCGTATTCTAAAACCAGGCACGTCTCGTAGTACCAACAAGTCTTCCGTTTTCCGTTGACATATGGAAGCAAACACGACCGTATTGCCCGCCTTCCCCTTGGGCGACCTCCGCGGCCTTGTCCTACAGCTCGATTTGCATTACAATGTGCCTGCCCACTGCTGGGCTCAGGCTTCCCCTATTTTCCATTAACTGATTTAAATTACGACTGAATATTCCGGCTGACAAAAGGTTGTCGTAAATATCATTAACATGTGAAAGGTTTCTAGAAAATGTAGGAAGACCGAGTTTTGTTGAATTTATTGATGCTTTCGATTTCGTTTTTTGTAGAAGGGAAACGAGCAAGTTGGTTCTATGATAAATGGTCCCGCAATTATTGAGAAATTAGCGTCTTGCCTTTTTAAGGAAAGGAAAAGGGAAGAAGAAGCTGAACTTTGCCTCCGGTACTCTGCCGACCAAGTGAGACTGGTACTGCTACTTTACGTCAATGTTTTGTAGGACTACCCCGGTCGAACCAGCCTTTTCGCACTATAATCAGCAGATAGATACATCTTACTTCTACAACTACAAAACTGTAGAGCTTATATGCTTAAGATACGATATAACAACAGACAAAACCTGTAAGAATTAGTGCTTGACTTGCGTAGAGCATTGTTTGTACCAGTAGTTGATATAATTGTCTCTCATTTTTACTCGTATGTTTCCGCATCATCTCGTCAATTACTGGGTCACTGACGACAACTGGTACAGTTGGGTTACCTACCTGCAATATACTGACAGCAAAACGAGTGTAATTTTATCTAACAATAGTAGTTTACTTCAATAGAAATATTATGTATAAATAAATATGATTATACTAACGGACGCCCGTGACTTTGTTTGCGTGGAATTAGTAGCCTATGTCTGTCACAGAAAGGATATTTAGCTTTCTATCTGGGAAAGAATTTTTGAAATCGGTTCAGTCGTTTCAGAAATTACCCCTTACATACAAACAAACAAAGAACAAAGTTTACCTCTTTATTATATTAGTGTAAATAGTCTAGATTAGTGTAGATTGATTTAACAAGCTAATTTTTAAATGAAGGCATGTTCAAAGAGGAATTTGAAGTGAACATAATGTTCAAACTAATCAATCAAACAAAATGGTTTGTACCATTTTTTGAAGTATTTAGTTGTCATTTAATTTAAAAAGCTTACAATCGTTTTGATTCTGGTCCCGTTTGACGCCGGCTATTTATCGGCTCTGAAAGTCTTACTTTCTGCTCTAAAATTATACGTACGACGTACGGCTATGTATCTCGGTAGATTTAAAAAAACAACAATGCATCATTTCTACCAAAGATATTTTCTACCCACGCTCACCATAAAAAACTACTTACATGACCATGACGACAAGTTCAGTGACCCCATACTACAAGAGTGGACGTTGACGAAACTGATAGAGATGTTAACTGCTGTTTTATCGTTACGAAGAGTGCTCGTTGCATCCCTAATGCCGATGTGGGACGTTTTATGCCCATGGGCAATAATGGGCATTTTGACCTATCGAGCGCTTTCCATGCCCAAGGGAAGGTTCTAGAGAGCTTATTAACACTTGAATAGATGAGCCTTGTGTATAAAAAAAATGCTGAATATTTTTTTTTTATTCAACATAGGAAGGCAAACAAGCAAGTGGGTCACCTGGAGGTAAGTGACCTTACACAAGGTCTTATCACCCGCAAAATACAAAGGTCAAGGGGGGGTCATCGTTACTTTTCACAGATTGATTTTGCAAAAGAATTAAATGTAGGTGTACATACGTATTAGACTTAAATACTTTGACTTTAAGAGTATTAATGTTTCTAATATTTATTTGTAATGCTTAAAAATTTTCACGAGATGAACAAAATAACGTCGTAACATTAAAAAAATATTTTTCTAACTAAGCGATCACGCTATACTGGATGTTTCGTTGTAAACGTAGCCTCTCAGTACAGTAAATTATTGTCATGTTGAATAGTATGAAAAATATTTTGATAAAAAAATTAAATAAAGTTATATCAAGGCCAATTTTTTTTACGGGTCATCCTCATGGGACCAGTCAAGTTTGTTCAGCTAAATAACGTCATTCTTCACTGACGTACTTTCGAATAAGCCGCTTTTAAAATGCAATTTATCGCATTGCAATCGGGGCTTTGGATAAAATTGAAAACCTATTGGTTAGCATCATATGGTCAATTAGTGAAACAATGATGGTATGAATTCTTAAGTCAAATTAATTTGGAAATTTAGGTATAAGTGTCCTTTTCATATAATAATAATCATAATCATTTTATTGGTATTATTCATTAAACATCACATTTCCAAGACTAATTTAGTAATCTCCAGACTTTTGCTCTTTTCACTAACAAAGATACAGAGGGTCTAAAATGCCTAAAGTGTTTAGAGAAGTTTTAGCTGGGCATTTTGTTAAAGTAGATTTCTCCAAGCATCTCATCCTGTATTCAACGCTCTGCTCATAATACAGAGCATTCTCTGATAAATCCACAAACTTCAATATCAACCGTGTTCAGAATGTAGCATTGCCATGTATCCAGGACGTGACGTCACCTAATGCATTTGCTTTGCATGCTTATTTCTCCTACATTATTGGCAGATGTCGGACGTTTCATTACATAGAACGTCTATGTTCCGATAGAGTGTGGACGAAAGCGTTTATACTGCTAGCAAATGGGTTTCTATATAAGGTTTAAGATCGAGACTGTGGAAATTCATATTTTATTCAAAGGTTCCGTACTTTTTTAGGAAAATAGGAATCTTTGTTGTCCGCCTGTTTGTCTGTCTGTCTTCAAGCCTCTTTTTTCTCAAGAACGCGTGGAGGTAACGAGTTGAACTTAATTATCAACTCAGGTCTGCAGTCCCTTGGAGCTGTGAAACGAGAAACCGAATCAGTACGTTGAGTGGGGCCCATTTTGATTCTATTCAACAGAGTTTTTGTAATATCTCTACTTTGCCCGCGTTGTGTACAGTCGGCCAGAAGTAGCTTAACACTTAGGAACCTTGTTGTAGTAACGTATAATATAAGAGTTGCTCGAATTTGTCACATTACTGACAGCGACAAGGTACTAAAATGTTCAGCTACTTCTGAAGCCGACCGTACATGTATTTATGTATATGTTAAACAGTTTTAAATACATGTTTTTCTCTTTCACTTTCTTTGATGTGACGTGATTACCCCCGCCCATAGAAACCAGCGACCCCAAGCGAATCGCTGAACCATTGCTGCCATTTAGCGCCAAAACGAGAATCCAGATCTCTCATTCACAGTACTAAATGTAGCAAGCTACTACTGCACACCGGCATTCTGTTATACAGCTGTGATTAAGTCAGCATACTTTTTACGGAGCAATCAAAAGTAAGTAAATTTAATTAAGCTGACATAGTGAAATTGATTTTTGCAAGATAAATTAACATTTATTAATTAAATACGCTCGCATGGAAACCATTTCATGTTGTTGATTTTAAGTGAACATTCTTCTAAGCATACTTACTCGTTTAGTAAACTTTTTCAGTGGTGAAAAGAAAAATAAATTTCTGAGGGCGAAATTGTTTAGGGCTTGAAACCAATTTTAAAACAAAAGGTATTTATAATTAATTTAGACCAATTTAACGCTCTTTGTTTTGTATGAAACTCCTAAAATGTAAATATTGTCAATACTATGAAGAATATTAAAAAAATCAAAACATACAAACCTAGCTCTAAGGCATAATGACAACATACCAAAAAATTATTGCCACAGGTTAAGGTTTAGAGGGTGGAAAACATTATCGCCGTTGGTATGGGGAGCGCTTTTTAGGACTGGGTTCACACTCCTCTTAATGACACACGCACACTTATTTTGTGTCACATTTATGTACTTTTATGTCAGTCATGTTATGGTTGCCCCTGACCCTGTTTTCACGGAAGTCATAAAAAAATCTTAAAAGGTGGAACGACATTTTTGTCCTCACAGAATCCTGGAGCTTGAGGAAAATGCAGGCGAATGCATTAAGCGGGCTTTCATGTTTGTGTCGGTAGCACATTTGTCGGTGACAGGGTATTTTGCACGGGGACAAATGGGAACATCAACGCTTACTTAGTCGTGTGTTGGTTAAACTTTGACTCATAGCCGCTTTTGTAATGACAAGTGATTTATACTTCAACTCAAAACCGCTTGAATTCACACGCGTACAATTAATACATAAAAACCGTTCCGTATATATTTTTCTAAATTACACTTAAAACAGTATCAACACCGTATGAACAAATCCGCTATTGCCGAGCATTTGCTGGAATCAGGACCAAACCATTGGATTGAGCTTCATAACCCTAAAGCCCTCTCTACAGAACGACATTATTATCCTAGAATAGTACGTGAAGCGGTTGAAATTAAAAAGTACAAAAAATGTAACCGGAAAGACGGATACAAGCTCTCTTCATCATGGAATCCTGTAATCAGCAAGTGTAAGCGTCTTGATAATTCTTCGGATAAATCGTCGGACATTGTGAGCATTGTGTGTCCGTGCAGTGATATGCCGGTGGAAAATAAACAAGACAAAGTGCGGGTAGTTCGTAAAACTCGCGCGGCTAAACAGAAGCAATACCCTCCACTTCAGTCTACTCGTGACCACGGCCGTTGAAAAGTAGCCGAAACGTCGAGGTAAATTAACAATATACTTTTATCGCGTTTTAGTCCCGATAACGTTAAAAATACGTTGGTTGAATCAGATTTTTAATAGTATTTTATGCAACTGCTATATAATGAGAGGCCTTAAAACACGAGTGTGGTTTTATGAAACGAGCGTCAGCGAGTTTCATAATAGGATCACACGAGTGTTTTAAGGTCTAATTATATACAGTTGCATACATTTCTTTATCTACACACATATCATAACTGCAAAAAACCGTAACAGCAAAAAACCAAAAACGAATGACAACTAATGGCCGCCATGTATATTAAAAAGGTACTCTGTGATTCGATCTATCCGTCAAGACGAACGTTTTTTTTAACCATAGACGAACGAATATAGTCCCTATTGTCATATCACTCGAGATCAACTGTCGTGCGTTTAAATTAAAAAAAACATACTGAGTTGACGTTTCGTATCGATAACTGTTTTAATATCTGTGGATACTAGAATAGAGACCAACTTGAATTTTGACAGCTGTTCCAAATTTAAATTCATAACGTCACGAGCAGTCACGAGATATCGGTAATGTGATGACCAATAAAGAACAGATTTACCTACTACCACAGACAAGAAAATTCTTATAATAACATTGGTTGTAATAATGCTGGTCATTTCCTAGGGTTTTTGAACGCGTTATTTAGCCTTTATGATGTGTGTAGATAAAAGATATTAAAAACGCGATTGTGTAAAAAGATTATCACTTTATAAACCTTGGCTTTCCAAAATTGACGTCTTGTTACCCTTTTCCATATAGCTGCTTTTATAATATAACATCTAATCAATTTCATCCACATTTTCGTTTAATTCTATAATGGTTGTCGAAAAAACACAGAGGAACAAGAAAATTGGGTAAAAAAAACACTTAAATTACCTAATAGGCCACTTATCTTCTCTACATGTCTACACAGTATAAAACTCAAATCAAATCAAATCAAAATCAAATCATTTTATTTTGCAAAAACATACACAGTTAGTAGATTAAACATGTCAGTTGGTAAGAAAATTACATGGATGTATGTTCCGCCACAGTGTGGCATGCAAAATCTTACACTAAAATTACAATAATGTCATGCTATTAGCCTAAGTTTACAAATATATTTTTTAAATTAAATAGAAATAACTTTAGGGCAAAACAAAGTCGCTATCCGTTCTTGTATGTCCTCATCATATCTTCAGCCGCTTACCCCTTCAAAACCACGCAATGGAGTTGAATACAGCTTTCACTGCCATTTAGAGAATTCTCTACAAAAGGTTTTATTTAAGTATAGTCGACCAAGAAATTGCTTGACCATTTTTCGACCGTAATACAAAGGGATAAGGTTCAAAAGTGGTCAAGCAAATACTTGGTCGACTATACATTACAAGTACACTACATCCTAATTGTTTACGTGCGACATCTGAACGGGTAGCTAGTTGTCTTATATAGTGAATCTTTTAACTATAGTTTATTTCTTTAGGTACAGTCAGCGTCAAATATACCAGAGCGGGCAAGGTGGTCAAAAATATCTGAACACGCCCGAGCGTATTTGACAATAGAGTCGAGTTCAGATATTATATTTGATGATGATTATATTTGACACCTTGCCCGCTCTGGTATATTTGACGCTGACTTTACTTAAAATAAGATAAACAAAAAAAGTCACGTGACTCGGCAAATCAACCAATCAAATCAATCTTTTGGGTCTCCACAGATCCAAAAGATTGCCTTGATTGGTTGATTAGCCGAGTCACGTGGCTATTTCGTTTACCTTATTTTAAGTACCTAAAGAAAAAAGCTATAAGTGCATACATTATCCGTGATTGTAAAACATCAACTGCGACAAAGAACATATTTTCATACAAACACGTCGCATTCCCATTCCGCCGAAAACATTCCTTGACGCCATTCATTTTGATCATAATTGTTATTATTTAACATCTGCTGTAAGTTGAGACCTCTCGTCTCATTGAACCTCCTGTTGTTCCCAGAAATGGAAAGAAGAACGGCGGGTCTTATCAAACTGGGAGGGTTGTATGAACTGGTAGCTATATTTGGCTCGTTGCCAACAAAACAGTGCGTTTGCCACAACACAATTTATTGTACGGAACCTCGTAAAGTACCGTCATTTATCCAGTAATTTGATATGATTGTTGGTGAGAAGTTGACGGTATTTCATGCTATTAGTTGGTTAATGGAATACTTTAATAGGTTTGGATAGAACGGCTAAATAACAACAATTGTCCAAGTAATTATGCGGAATCGGTCCACATTTGCGATAAGAGTACCTAATTGGCATTGTTCATTTTTTTACAATTTCCTCTAATTCCAAAACCATTTCGAGGAATAGGGATATTAATCCGTTTTCTGATATTCTGGTAAAAAAATAATTTGTATTTGTTAATATTTTTGCAAAATAAAGTTTGACCTTTGTTTGACCTTATCGCCAAATAATTAGGACGCGTAAGATGACAAACCTGACACTCTTTTCTTTTAAATTTGGGGCAGGCAAAGGCAAAATGCCTTTGCCTAGTAAATTTGTCTGAAAATTTCCGGTAACTTATACATAGGATAAAAAATTCAAAACACGCTTAAAACCTAATTCCTTCAAATTGATATCTTAAATTCGTCTATTTAACGAGAAAAAAATATAAAATAAAATATTGTTTTTTAAGACCAATGCCAATAATATTGGTAATCGTCGACGGAAACCTTTGTGGCTCAGTTAGGAGACCGATAGAAAGCCGAGAACGCAAGTTGAATATCTATCGGTATAGTCATAACTTTATTGAACATTTTAAGGTTTTAAGAAAGTCTACGAAACATTGACGTATATACGCAAAAGGTCAGGGTAACTTACCTTTATTTAATTAAACTAAAATATAAGATCGGTCTTGCACAACTTGTGCTTCGTAACCTAGAACTTTGTATTTCTAACCTCTAGGTTTTCCAGCTGTTGTACTCGTTAGGTATATATTTTAGGCCGTGCTATCCCACTGCTGTGCAAATGCTCCCCTTCTCTTCCTCCACGTATACCTGTCTTGAGCTAAAAATAAGAGGGTCTTGAGCTTTCTCCAGTCAGTCAGGCGAAAATGCTTTCAGTTCATCTCGCCTGTTTGGGTGCGGCGCTGGATTCGGTGTAGGAATACCCAGCTGGGCAACTTAGCCCAGAGATCAGCGGCAAACGAATGCAGCTCAATCCAATTTCAACCTTGAGACTGGCCGAGTAACGTCACCTCCAGCAGTCATTTTTAATTATTGTTTTTGTGAAATGTTTTGCTCTGAAGCAAGGTCAATGACACTGAGACAGATAGATTCCGTACATCACAACTACTGGATGTATTTGTGGCCATTTCAGGGGTATCGATCATCCGCTATCTTCCTTCCGGCAGTTCCGAACTCAAGTCGTACTGAATTTATTATTTGCTAACACTCTATTCCGTGCAATGTGACCATCATTTCAGCTATCCATCTCACTTGGACGTAAAAGTGGAAAAGGGATGGGAAAGGTGATATTACTCGGAATTGGGAGCGAATTTGCACAATCCACGCCACGAATGTTACGAGTTGACGCAAGTGTTACCTTAAGATATTGTTCCGGTGTATGCAAAGATATTAAAAAAGTTTACTTTTGCAAATAAATGTGGCTGTCTGAAGGAAAAATGTTATTGTTGCAAAATTTCTTGAGTTTTGAGAAAGAAAATTTAAAGTGGTCTTGGGATTTACAAGACTGCACCCCGTAGACACAGAATGTGCTATTGCGATGCATAAAAATATACTCCTTTGCCTAGCGTAAACAAGAAATATTGCAATAGTATTTCTTAAATACCTAAGTATGTACGTTTGTGGTATAATTTCATGTATTTTTTTTTAATGTAATGATAGTTGGTGACCTAGTAGCTAGGGGAGTGGATTCAGGATAGAAAGGGACCTACCATGTTCGATTCCCAGCTGTCACTAAATACATACTTACCAATTACTTTTGTAGACTTATGTTCGTAACCTAAGTATTGCTAGTAACAACAGCTCTTACGATGAGGGAATTAATTTAGGTGTGTTTTGCAGCCTCACCTACTCTTGAGGAATTGCAGATTTTTTTAGCGAATCCTATGCGCTTAAATATCTTTATCTATAAGCCAACCTTTACACTAGCTTTGCCATGTATTGGTGATAAGCTAAGCCGAAATCTGAAACATTGCCACTCAAGAGCGTCGCGTTACTGTTCTACTTGATTTGTTTTATTTTTGTTACGGTTGCTATCTCCCTTTTTATATATCCTAGGGTTTCAGCCAAAACGGCTGAAGATTTTGCTAGCGAGTTGCTTTCAGTTTCTAGCGTCCAATTTTCGACCAAATCGTTATCAATTTAAAGAAATGTATCATCACGATGTAAAACGGTATGAAATAAGTTTTTTATAGGAAGGCAATAGAACAAGTCGGTCACCTCATGATACGTAATTACCACCGCTTAGACACCCGTAACAGCAAGGACAGATGCTTTGCCAACCCAGAGGGCTAAGATGGAATATCTCTTGTGCCAGTAAGTTTACCGGTTGCCTTGCTCTCTATGCCGGATCATAACAACGTAAGTACTGCTGCTTAGCGGCAGAATTAGCGAACAAAATGGCTCGATACTGTTAAAGCTTCAACGTTGATGGCACTATATTATTTCACTGTCATCGGGTCTACGCACAAATAAATTTCAATCCAATCAGATTGGGAGTGGTTCGAAATTCAAAAGCAATATTTCATCCAAACGGATGAACAACACGATTAGATTTAAGAAAATAAGAAATGAAATTCCGGACGTTATAGGAAAGGTGTAACTTTTTAATGCACGGTCATCATTAATTGAATACACCGTAGTGACCAGGTACAAAAATATCTGAACGCGTCCAACAACTTTTCCAATTTTTCTAATCGGGTTCCCATTATGTTGGAAAACCATGTCCGCTCCAATGCAATTGTTGTACTCCGTCTATACCAAAGATTTGTTTTACACGATACGAGTAAACTCGTGCGAGTAGCTCTACATTAAGTCACCAACGTAGCTTTTCAAGTCCACTACTTGACGGGGCAATGGGCTGAGCACTTAGCTAGTAGAACTATAGGCCGGTGGAGAGCTATAGTTTCTGAGTGGAGATCGCGGATTAAGAGACAAGGCGTAGGTTGATGCTACAAAATAGGACTACAACTTCATTAAGATTGCTGAACACCGGTGGATACAGAAGGCGTATAACTGTTTATTGTTTTTGGTCAGAAGTGTATGTCCTATAGCCTATGCTCAGCTGCAAATATCCCAGCTTAAGAAGAAGAAGAAGTACATAACGGGTTCTATATGTAGACCGATTAACCACAATCATGCTTCGGTAGCCCCGCGTTGTACGTGCTACTCGCACAATTTCACTTGCAGAGTGTCAACCAAGCATATTCTTCTGTTCTGTATACCTCTATAATGTAGAATACAACGAAAATACAAAGAACACAGTCACTTCAGGACAGCGAGCGCTTTTCTCGTTTGCTTTGAAGTGCATCTCTTTCATATCGGTTTACTTTGAAAGGGACAAAGCGGCAAAACATGTCGCAAGCACTTGTGAAACGCTTGAGATTCCCGACGCGGACAAAAGCACTAACGGTCCAACTGCGATTTAGCAAGCACTTTAGACTACCGGTAACATAAAACACGTTTACTGTCCAACTTTCCTTCCTTAATCCAACTACGTAATAAACTATTGTTAATCCGGCTAGAATCACAACGTACTAGGGCAAAGTCACTTTGGAAACAGTTTTCTTAGGTTTATTCTGAGACATGTTAGTAAAGGTAGCTGAACCTTGGCCCTATTCGTCCCTGCGTCTCTGACAAACTAGTGTCATCAGAAAGAAACGCACATAGAGATTAACTCTGATACTTGGCCGATCATGATAGAGCGATTGAGATATTTTAAAAACTCGCCAAGGAAGAGTCGGACTGCCAAATACGCCGAAATTAATACACTCTTCAACAGATGGCGTTATAATAAAGTTTCTTGTATGTGGAACCCTTTTAACGCATTTATATTATTTATTAAAATAATTTTGTGGTATTTTAATTTAGTCTATGATGTGTATACTTGTGTTGGTCTTGTATTTCATATTCCTAAATAAATGTTAGAAGGCAACGAAATAATAGGGGTCTCGGCTCCGAATATAACTTTGTTACATTCGGAGTTGAGACCCTTGGTCCGTGGGGTCCTGGTGTAATAGGCTTCCTCAAAGAGTTCTCGAAGAGACTGGTCGACGTCACAAGCGACGGAAGAGCTGGCAGCTACCTCGCACAGCGTATAAGCTTAACTATACAGAGAGGTAATGCTGCCAGTATCTTCGGTACCATGCCAAGGGGCCTTTGTTTTTTTATATCTTTTAGTTTTAATGTTTAGTTCTGTTAGTTTTTACGTAGTTTGAATGTTTTAAATTGGTAAATGTATTATGGTTTTTTGGACCTAATTTTGAGAGTAGCTTCTTAAATATTGAAAGTGGTTTAGGATTTATTAAAGCGTCTATCAAATTAGGTACTTCAAATTATACATGAATAAGTACTGAGAGCAGTTAAATAACTGAGCTACATTTTTGTTCTTTATTCAACATTTGAATTTTTTTGCAATTCAAACTCGTCTTTTGATCATTCATGTTTGATACGACGTTAATATTCTAGTTAATTTGTAGTATTCATGAGAACTTTATTTTAAATGAAAACTTTCGTGACGGTATTTTAATTATTACCAAACACTCTTTCAAAATTCTTCAAATAAATGTACTATTTAAATAAAAAGGTTTATGAATTAACTTTTACAGTCAACTAACTTTGAATACAGTCATTTTAAAATTTCATTTTCTCCTTTATTTTGTTTAGTTATTAAAGTTTAAGTGATATTGTTGTCCTATAGATGCTTCAAATAAATGTGTCTTTTTTCGATTTTACTTTTTTTCATCTGTGTACAGGGTGTCAATTGAAGAGGAAGTTTAGAGTATGCAGTCGTCTCTTTTTGGCACGTTGTATTGCTATTTAAAGTAAAGGAATCAGCTATTAAAATATCACTTTCAATTTTATAACTCTTTCTATGATATACTCTTTCTGTGGAACCATCCATTAGTAAGCATTATTGATAAAACTTGTATAGTATTTCTGGCCGACTTTGCTAGGTAGGTTAATAAAAATATATTAATAAAAAAGGTTCTCTCACTATTTTTAAGCCGAGAATTACCCGACATATTTCGGACCAGTCCGTGGTCCTTAATCGTGGCGCGACGACGACCACCACCGCCACGGCCGAAACATGTCGAGCAATTCTCGACTTAAAATATACGAGTGATCCGTTTTTATTAATATATCCGAGTCTCACGGTAGTTTTATGTTAAAAATACAAATAGTCTTAGTTACAATCGCCAATTCCAAATGGATAAGAATTCAGTGATCCATTTCACTATAACCCTATCGTTGCTGAAACGATGTAATTTATAGTAAACTTGTTTTGATTCCAGGGATGGCAAGGATGCGGGCAACCCGGCAGTAAAAAAGGCAGTAAAACCTGTTGGCGCTGACGCTGGGCGGATTGAATGTAGGAGTCACAGTCAAGGGCGGGCAAGGTCGCCCTAACCCAACGAACCCCATAGTACGGCGGGTAAACATCGAAATAAAGAGTTGAAATATTAAGGCACATAGCCGAGAGGAAGATGCGAATAACGCTTTATTTACGTAATTTGCGGGTGGTTGGACCTTGTGCAAGGTCCGTCCGGATCGCTACCATCATCTCGCTCGCTAATCCTGCCGCTAAGCAGCAGTGCTTGCACTGTTGTGTTCCGGCGTGGAGAGCAAAACAGCCGGTGTAATTACTGGCACAAGAGGTATTCCATCTTAGCCCTCTGGGTTGACAACGCATGTGCAATCTCTTTGGTGTTGCGGGTGTTTATAGGCGGTGGTGATCGCTTGTCTTACCATCAGGTGACCTACTTGCTTGTTTGCCTTCCTATTTCTTAAAAAAAACTTACTGTAGACGTGTATTATCAAACCGCGATTGGAATACAATTGGAGAGTAACGTCAACACTGTCATTTGATAGACTTGCGTCAAGCTTCATTCCTATTTGTATGAAATGACAGCAGGCTGACGTTACTCTCCAATTATATTCTAATCGCGATTTGATAATACTGCTCTATAATTGAGTTGAGAATATGGAATTTAAAAAAAAAACAAGTAGGCCCTACTCGTATAGGCTCTATGTATAAATGTAGACCGTCTTAAATCTGCCCAATAATGGGTACCGCCTGTTGGAGTTCCTGAAATGATTGCTATGAAATTATTCAATACACTGAATTCGGGACTACTGGATTTGTTTTTCTCTTTTCGATTAATAATTGCTTTTTACGCAGTTAAGTTATTTTGATATTTTAAACTTACTTTTACATTCTGTTCGCTTCGAAGAATGAAAGTTTCTGCTGATATTATTTTTATGATAATTATTTAGTAAAGAAAGCCTATTACACGATCAACGAATTTTTGCTCGACTACACCTAGTTTGTATTCTGCATGCATATGCTTGCTGCACTTCATTGACTGCATGGACTGCATCACAAATTTGTATGCCTTACGGCGCAACATATTGGAACATTCTTATTTTTAAGACCTTGTGTACCTTTGTACCTAGACCTATGTTGAACAAATAAACGGTTTTGAATTTGAATTTGAATTTGAATTTGATAAAAAGCACCACAAGAAGCTCATCTGCTTGTCTTTTTTAGGGTTTTGTACCCAAAGAGTAAAACGGGACCCTATTACTATGATTCCGCTGTCCTTCCGTCCGTCTGTCACCAGGCTGTATCTCATGAAACGTGCTAGTTAGGAAGTTGAAATTTTCACAGATGATGTATTTTTGTTGCCGCTATAACAACAAATACTAAAAACCAGAATAAAATAATTATTTATTATAGATAATGATGCGGAACCCATCGTGCGCGAGTCCGACTCGCACTTGGCCAGTTTTTTAAAACGTTAAAAAATCTGCTTAGTTTCTTACAGTGCTAAAATTTACTCAACCCGATATCGTAACAGCTTGCGATAAGATATCGTATCGGATGATGTGAAAAAGAACTCACTTTGAAAACATTTCGAATGTAACGGTATATCTACTAATGCGAGAATGTCCCGGCCGTTAAGCACCATTTACATGGACGAAGTCTCGCCTGCAAGTTGCAGTACATTGCGTGCTACCGAGGTAAGATGTGATCGATCGATTGATCGAGACGGGCAGTGTAATACAACAGGCATACAAGACTCGCTTCATGTAAATGACCCCTTAGAAACCCTTACGTGTTGATGACATGATGAAAACTTTCATCTTATTAAATGGAGCGACCTGTGGTTAGCCCCGGCTCACCGTATACAGGGTGTCCCGCCCATGCGGCTTCGGTTGGCGGCGATAATTATACACACCCTTTGTAAGACCGACTTGAAATAAACGAGTCTATAAATAACACTAAGATTTTAAACTAAAACACTTTTACGGCGTTTTCAGAATCTGTCAACGTCAGACACAACTAATAGCCAGACCTCTCCCCTATATGTATAGGGGAGGGGTAGGACCTTTGAGTATTTAACATTGAGATGCCAAGCCGTATTATCACCTAACAATTTTTTCTGCCAATTTTAGCGGGGGGAGACGGGTTTAGTGTTGCCAGATGGCTGGGAAATTTTTACTTTATAGTCCCGGACTTCGAGTGTTACTATATTTTCACAGTTCCTTACCTCAAAAGGAAAAATCCGAAAACTGTAAACAGTATCGGAAGTGTCCAGATGAGATATCCGAATAAAATCACAACATGCTGTCGGCAACACTGCCACGAATGCCATGATGTCAAATTTTGAAATGTTTACGTTATGTCTGTCAAAAAGCTTATTCATTTAAAATGTTTTTGGTGTTGTAAATAATAAATTAATTGTGAAGAAAATTATTTACGTGTAATAAAAAAAATCCATCTTTAGTGAAATTTGAAGTTTTTGATAGCCGTTTGAAGGTAAATACAGCACGATTAATCATTTTTGCAGAGATCGCTTTCGCGATACGGACTAAAGCAAAATGACACACGATATCGCGGCGAACTGGTTTATAACTTTTTATAAATTTAATTTAACTCACGGTTTTAGGTCATATGCATTGGCAGAGGGAAATGCGTGCCTTGCGAGGTCCCTTGGCTAAATTGTCTAAGGGTAGGACATAATAATATAAACAGCTTTCTTTACATAATATGAAACATAGTCGCTATCCGTTCCTCTATCTTCGTTATATCTTCTGCCGCTTGCTCGTTAACCACGCAACGGATTTTGATCCGTTTTTCACTATCATTTAGAGATATTTTTACCTGACGGTCGCCAGACGGTAGGGTTATTTAAATAAGTTTTTATGTGCATTAGGTACATCCTAGTTGTGAAATGGTTATCAACTGGTATTTCTTAATTATTCAACTGGGGCTTTTAAAAATATTTTCCACTTTAAAATAGATCAGATGTCTACGGAATTCCATTAATGATTTGTAATACTAATAAAAATTTGCACCAGCAGTTGCGTCTGTCCATTCATAATCTTGGCATGAATGAATGCTCTGTCCTATTTTTGTTCGAGTCTATTCTAATATTTCCGACAGCTCAAGGCTAGATCACGGCCAAGACTCGTTTTCTACACCAATCATTAACATTTCGATGAAACGTTCTTATAACGGCTTTATAAGTTTTTTGTAATCGAAATTTCTTTTAATTTTTAATACAGACATTCAAATTATTAATTTATACAACATAGGAAGGAAAACCAGCAAGTGGGTCACCTGATGGTATGTGATCACCACCGACCATAAACACCCGCAATGCGTTGCCAACCCAGAGGGCAAAGATAGAATACCTCTTGTGCCAGTAATTTCACCGGTTGTCTTTCGCTCCATGCCGGAACACAACAGTGCAAGCACTGCTTCTTAGCGGCTGGATTAGCGAGCTAGACGGTGGTAGCGATCCGGACGGACCGTGAACAAGGTCCTACCACCGGCGACATATTTAAACGATGTGTACTGACAACACAAGGGCAGTCTCTCTCACACACTAATCAAGCTCGATATTATGGGAGCAATAGAAGACAAAACAACTATCTTCAGGTTTTTGTCTGTCTTTATTTTTACTACATACGTGTCGCCAAAACTGCTACACAAAATTGGATGTGATATTCACAGTTGTATTGTTAGAAGTCTAAATTTTAATCTGGCGGTACTTCCAAATTCCACAAGTAGAAAATCGCGGGCAAAAGCTAGCTTACTCTAAACTAAACTTCACGTTAGAGTTGTTTTTTGTTTGTATGCTGGGGGGTCTGGAACTACTGAACCGATTCCAAAAATTCTTTCACTAACAAAATCCTACTACCTATCCCTAACGGACAGAGGCTTCTTATTCCACGCGAACGAAGTCGCAGGCGTCCGCTAGTTATCAATAAGTTGGTCGGCGTTAGGTTATGTAAAGGAGAGTATTAAAACACTAACACGTCCTATAGCTGAGAATATTACGAAGGACCTAAATACCGGATCTACGACACGTACTGTCGTCGCGTCGTCGTAAAACGAGCAGAATATTATTTATAATGGAATTCCTCTATTAACTCGCGCCTTAAAAAACTAGCAAAGCTTTTTCTATGTTTACTTTCATAGCACGCTTTATTTAAAGACTACCCTGGTAAAAGCTATGCGTGGTTACATAAATAAATAAAACAAATGCATAGGTCGATTTGGGAATATCTTCAACTTTTTCATCGGCTAAATAGACAACACTATGAAGGCGGGTTGTAATACGGTATCCTGATGACTTTTTATGTCCAATATTATAGAAAAACTGTGTTTTTCCCTTTTTCTATGATAATTATTTTTTTAAATACCATTAGTAGTAAAATAACAGTGAACAAATCTCGGAAAAAACATACGTACATACAAGCACACACTAGTGATGTCGTATGAAGCGCACTGAAAAGAGTTAATTTTAACACTGTCAGCTTTAAAAGAAAACTCACAATTCAACTTTATGCATGTTTTATCTGAATTCTAATGAATAAATTTTACTTTGTTTATAACTACAATGGACTGATGTCCAAACATACTACTGTACATCTGTAATATCTTATTATCCACCTGCGTTGACAAATAAATTATTTCTATTTGTATAAATATGCAAGTCGACCAGCGGCCCTAACATGACAGCGCAGGTTTAGTTTAAGCCCTCCCTGTGTCTGTGTCTAACTAGTGTCATAAGAAAGGGACGCACATAGAGATAAGTTAAACTTGGCCAGTCATGTTAGGGCCACTGAGGTCCTCCTTCGTTTTTTTTGTCGGTTGTCGATCGCTTGTCGGCATAATTCGATGCTTTTGTTACTGATTTTGTCGGTCATATGTGTATAGACATACGAAGCGACGGGCAACCTTTAACCCCTCTTTTATTTACGAGATCATTACTTACCCTGAATTATTCAGGACACCTCCATTCCTCCAACGAATATGTTTAGCGGCGTTCAATCTAGCTGAAAATGAGGCTTTGCGCGTAACATTGCATTTAATCGTTGCGTTAATGAACCCAACAATATGGTTCTGCCATAAAAATGTTAACAAATTACAGTGCAACGAACTCGGATCGTTTATTACGAAGCAGACTTTTACGGCTCAATAAAAATTTTCGCTCGTTTCCCTGCAATTAGGGGAATATTTGCCACAATCCCGTCTAAGCACTGTTTGACGCTGAGCTTTACTGCTAGTAATATGCTTGAATAAATTAATTGCGAGACCAAGGGTTTACGACCACTGCAAGTTTTCACTTCGCTGCAGCGCAGCGGCTTGCATTGAAACTTTATTATCTTTTAGCAGCAACTATACCATTACTATACAGGTTTAACCCTATGACCGCCGATTATACTTTCATTGGGCATGTCTGTTACTAGAGGTTACTAGGGTAGAAAATGACACGTAATATAAATATACAAACAGTGACCCAAGATCCTTTAAAAAAAACGTATACAGCGGGGTACAGTAAGTGATTGCAAACAACCGTTTATATTTCTTTTATGATTATTTTAATTTTTGACGATGTAGGATCAAAAAAACGAATGCACTGAAACACGTTTGCTCCCTGTGCCTCCCAGCTTTACAAAAGATTATCTCTGACGGCATTTCTACAGTTCTTCGATCTCGGTCACAGTGTTAGACCTTCAATACATACAACCATTTCCAAAAGAATGCCAACAGAAGGCACCACTAAGGCACTGCATTCTCAAATAATAAAAATAAAATAAATATTTTGGAACAATTAACACCAATTGACTTAGTCCTCAATTAAGCAACTAATGCTGCTTGTGTTATGGTTATACATACTTATAAATGTCGATACATTTTTACTTAAATACATAAATATAACAACCAAGACTTGGGTACAAACATTCGTAACATCATACAAACATTTGCCCCGACTGGGAATCGAAGCCGGAACCTAAAGCTTTTTAGTCAGGGTGCTACCCACTAGACGATATTGTCGTTGTATTCAGTATTCTTGTTTCGCCCAACTTTAAATAACACCTTTTAATTGGTGTTAAGAGGAGTGTGAACCCAGCCCCAAAAAGTGCTCACCATACAAACGGCGATAACGTTTTCCACCCTCTAAACCTTAACCTACGGCAATGATTTTTTGGTATGTTGTCATTATGCCTTAGAACTAGGTTTGTATGTTTTGCTTTTTTAAATATTCTTCATAGATTTGACAATATTTGCATTTTAGGAGTTTCACACAAAACAAAAAAGCGTCAATAATATTTTCGAAACTATTAAGAATATTTAAAAAATCAAAACATACAAACCTAGTTCTAGGGCATACTGACAACATACAAAAAAATCATGGCAATAGATTAAGGTTTAGAGGGTGGAAAACGTTATCGCCGTTTGTATGGAGAGCGCTGGGTTCACACTCCTCTTAAGGCAAAAAAAGAACGATTAGTTTTGTCGGTAACTTTTTTGGATATATGTTATTAAGTTAAGACATGTCAAGAGGTCTAAATAAAGACCATTTTGAAATTTAAAAACATACTGAATAATGAAAAAAAAATGAGACAAACAAAAATTTATATAAGTAACTCGTATTAGAACTCTGCTTAGAACATAAAAACACGGTAAAGGGTTGGTTATAAAGGGAAAATGAATAATAAAAGGTAGACTAAAATTATAATTCTAAATCTAGCTAGAGACGTTTGAACCTACTGCTATCTAGATATGGCGCTGTCGGCATTTGAACTGGTAAATGCACTGAAATAATGTAATAGTCCGTACTTAAGCTATAATAAAGAATTCCAAGTCACTTTGCAAGAAGTTTTACTGCAAAACTTGTCCTATCGATAACAACGGCCAACTATTAAAGGTTTTTGGGATGAATCCAAATATTCGGTTGTGATGATGGAGTATTTTATACAAATGCAGTGAAGAAAAATTGCGTCTTTGCCTTCTATTTTTTTGCAGACTTAAAAAACCGAAAGAAGAGGATCGACGCGTGTATTTTGTTTATCGTTGAACCTTAAATAGTTTTGAACTTTCGCTATTTCCACGGATACTTATAAAATCAATAATATTTTAATAATAATGTACATAATCAATAAGGTGTAGGAGAGTTGGATGGAAAAATGGGAAGTGGAAGAACTCGGCGAACGTACTCCGACCAAATCGGAGATATTCTGGAGAAAGCCTAAGTCAGGAGTACCCTAAACCGAATAGCATGCATGAAGAATTTTATGAGAGTAAGTGAAGCAAAGGTTGTATGTTAGGATCACAGCAAATGGAAATCCGTGGTCTCTGCCTACCCTTCTGGAAATCAGGCATGACTTTATGCATGTATTTATAAAATCAAAAAGATTCAAGGCACTTTATAATGACAAAAAGGACTTTATTAACGCGATTAAATCATTATTAATTTCGAGTTTCGACAGTATTTCACGTTAAATACTTGAGTGGGTGCAAATGCACACTTATCTTCATTATTATTTATTTAATTATACTTTTCTGCTATCAACTCTTCAATCTGATTTATTATCACTTAACTACAGTCATCAACAGCGTCTAATTAAACGCCTAAACCGTTATTTTAACGCGTAACTTTACGAACTTGCCAATCAACTACTTAATAAAAAAATTACGAGCCATATAAGTTGAGTGAAATTCGTAATTTTTACTTCGCCATAACATCTACGGTTAACCCCGATTGGTCGGCCAATAAAAGGGCAACGACACGGCGTGACAATGGGGACTCTTAAAGGGCCATTTGGCCCCCAAACTAGGCCCTTACGGGGCCCACGTGAAGGAGCCGTTTTCACGAAACTAAATGTGTCAGAGCGTCTCGGTGGAAAGATTATAAAGAGTACGAACATAATGCTGTTTGATGAAAATCAAAATTAACAAACTGGAACAAATTACCTCGTCGCTCCGCGAAACAAATGCAAAACAGTTGCGTCTACGCGATATATATATTTTGCATCCAAAAACCCATGCTCTCCGCTTCCACACGAAACAATTTATACCACACAGACTCAACGATAAAATAACCACAACTTAACACTAAAACTACACGATCTACGCGCGTTTTATTTTTAATCCCTCGGTTTTTTAAGGGTAGTTCTACCTAAAAAAGAAACAATATTATAATGACCGTATAAACGCAAGGCACGGAATGCTGATTGCAGCTTCAAGTCTTGCCTTTACCCCATTTTTGTGTTGTCATTAGGTAAATAGCATTTAAATTTAATAAAATTAGAATACTGGTGTAAAAAAGTAAGAATTAATACGAGGCTTTAATATCCAAAGTCCCGACTCAAAGTGGACCCCCCCAATAACCGTAAGAAGCCTGCTCGCTCCGATAGTGTCTGGGCTACATAGGCCATTGATAACGCATAACATAGCTCACTTGCTTCCCCAACCTCATATCAACCTGAATTAAGTAGTTGCATAAACAGCCTTATGTTAAACAACACAGTGTTAGCTTTCTAACTACACAATTTGGGTAGATACGAGGTTAAAAAAGTAAGTGAAAGAAGGTAACGCCCCGGCCCTAATGTCTAGATTTGTGGACTCCTGGTAGGCTAAACTTTGAATATTTTAACCTCAATTCGATAAGGATTATAGCTTATATGCCCCTATTTCACCAATCTGACAGGTGACATTGTGACAACGACAATTCGGCATACATTGCTAACTCGAAGAGTTTTTGTATTGCCGTTCTTAAGAATGTCGAAGTCATGACGAATGGAATTTTGACCCACCATGGAATTATGTCTAAGTAACGTTAAAATCCGATCGTAAAAAGTCAGTTACTATTCTACTTATTATTTCGGGTTTCATTTTGTTGATTGCTCTTTGAACTGTCGTCGTCACCCTTTGGTGTAACAATAGTCTGATACTTTGGTGAATAGCGACAGGCAGTTAGAGGCAATGGATGGGATTGGCTAAAAACCGCCCAAAAAATAAAAAAATATCTTTAACAGCTACCACCATTTCCACAGTGAAATGGTAACTTCCCATTGCGTTTTGAACGGTCAGTGCGGGATAAAAAGACCCCCAGCGGCTCTAACATGACTGGCCAAGTTTAGTTTATCTCTATCTGCGTCCCTTTCTTATGAAACTAGTTAGACAGAGATACAGCGAAGGGTTAAACTAAACTTGGGCTGTCATGTTAGGGCCACAGATGTGGGCCTGTGATGGATCAGTGGATTTTTGAGTCACTGGTTCTTCTTGTGTCGGCGATCACTTCCCATCAGGTAAAACCCATGCGCGTTTGCCTCCTTTAAAAAAAAGACATTGTATAATATTTAATTATTGACTAAGTTAGTAGTGCTTGCACTGTTGTGTTCCGGCGTGGAGACTAGAGAGCAAGACAGCCGGCGAAATTACTAGCATCTTTTCAGCTCTCTGGGTCGGCAATGCATCACTATAATACTTATCCTTTTTGTTGCGGTTTCCTATGGGCTGTAGTGATCACTTACCTTCAGGTGACCCACTTGCTCGTTTACTTCCCTTTGCCATAATAAATTAAGATAAAATGGTACTGTGTAATGATGTCAACCAAATTACTATTTGAAAAAATGCAATACTAGATAATCGTTGTAAAATTTGTTGTGAGAAATCAATTTAATTGACCGTACCTAATAAGAAATTGTTAATTAATTGTTGTCTTTTGTATTTCCTAACATTATTTTACCAACTATTTCCCTCTAGTGATTTTAAGTTATCTGGTTACGTCTTACCAAAGTTGTAAAGCTAATGAGCTATGGAAGCAAAGTATCACGTGTGGCATGTTAATAAGGACACTTCTGCTCATTTTGCGCACTTCTAAAACTTCAGTTAATCGTCACAATTAATCCAAACTTTTGTATCTCTAAAGCAATCTGAAACTTTTCATTTGTTTGATGCCAAAGGCGCCGTGAAATTTATCTCTTTGGAGGCATCGTCAGTAAATTTTCTAGACATTTGAATAACATGTAAGACTTGCTCGGCTGTTCTCAGACTAAATAAAGGAATAAAATATTCTCCCAACTAAGAGTCACATAACAATATATCAAAGTCGTAGCAACTGGTACAAGAAGTTTTTATACGCTTATTCGCAACGTTTGACGGTTGTTTCTTATGACATAAAATTTAATCTACCTAGACTGATCTTAAGAATGTTAACTGTTTGTTGTACATTCAATAAAATCTGGAAAAAGATGCCAACGAGAGTTACAAATACAACCAAAAATAAGACTTAAAAACGACCTTTTTATTTCTCATGCTTTATCTTTTTAGCTGACTGTCGGAAGGGAGCATTATTTTTAAGCCTTTTTTGGTTCGTGTAGAAGAGCTGAAAAGCCGTTAGTTAATGTCGCTTATACAAATCACAGACAGCCATTCAGATACCCTGGACTAGGCGTCGTTGGGTTCGATGAATCCGGTATATCTTTCATATTAACCTTGAACAGTAAATAATGTCATCAGCAAACATAAATGCCTGATCTTCAGTTCACCTATGGTAAGGTCATTGAAATAAACAAGGTACAGGAATGGAGCAAGAAATGGTCCTTGCGGAACTCCCATCTCGACCACAAACTCAGATGAAATTGCTTTATTAATCGCCACCTTCTGATTTCTCTAAGCTAAGTAAGATTTGACAAGTCAAATAGATGCCTAGAATGCCATAGTTTAATATATAAATTAATGTATTGTGATTTATACAATTAAAACTGTATAAAAGATTGCTTTAAAAACGAGACGCATAAAGGTGCTGACATACTTGAGCAAACACTTGTAACAGAACAGCGAACATTCGCCGAAACATCTGCACGCTGCTCGCCGTTCTTTGCCAACGTGTGTGGATGCTCATTAAAGTCTACCAGCACCCTAAGACTAGTCACTGCGCAAACGGTTATTGCGTATTCAAACAAAGTATTATTTAATATTATAATAGGGCTTATTTAAACAGTATTGTTTAACACGATCTACAAAGATGTTTAGGCTGGGAGTGTCTTTAATTTCATTTAAATTTAAAATACGTAGTGATCCGTTTGTGTTAATTTGTGCGAGTCCCACAGTAGTTTTGTGTGAGAAACCAATGTGTTTCATTCTTAAAGAATGGAAAATAGAATTAGTAGAGGTATAGCTCTCCAATCCATTAACTCTATCTCTCACATTTAGTGCGTCAATAGCAATAAAGCGGAAATATTGACTGATATTAACGACTCCAGATATCAATATTCATACGATCATAAGTGGGAGTTTTGTAAATATTTCTCCGGGGAATCTGTAGCGACGCCTCTGGATGATAAATTACGTTTAATACGTCTGTAACAATGTTTGGCGGAAAGCCAGAACACTCGAGGCCCGTGCATTGTGGTATTTTTCGGGTTCAGTAAAAAGTTACACAGCTGCTTCGTTTGGTTAAGTTTTTTAAATGCTTTTTGAGCGTGACAACTGCCTTTGTCGCTTTACAACTTGACTAGCATTTAGTGCTGTGAAATAAATGTAGATTTGAAATTTTTGTAACCGAAATTTCATCGATTTTTATTTTAAATGTTTTTAACATTTAAATTATTAAATTAAAATGCTATGTAATGACAACACAAAGAAAAACTAGGGTATTGGCAGGACTTGAACCTGCAACATCAGCATTCCGTGCCTTGCGTTTGCCAGTTTCGCCACATTACCTATGCTAATGAGCGGTAATGTGGCGAAACTGGCAAACGAAAGGCACGGAATGCTGATGTTGCAGGTTCAAGTCCTGCCATTACCCTAATTTTTCTTTGTGTTGTCATTACATAACATTTTAAATACAGATTTGTTAATAATGAATACAGCACACCTTGACTTTTAAGGATAAGTGAGTACCTAAGCGACTGAGCTCTGAAAAGGACAGGAGAAAACTAATTTTCCCAGAAATAAGACCTGGGTCAAGTTTTCGCCCTCTCCTGTAGCCCTAACATGCCCGGTAGGGTTTGGTTTATTACTAGACACTAATTTAACAGAGACGCAGGGAGGGCCAGTCATGTTATTATCAAACCATGATAAGAATACAATTGGAGGGTAACGTCAGCACACTGTTATTTTACAGACTTGCGTCAAGCTTCATTCCTATACACTGACCTACAGACCTAGGACTTCTAGTCAGCGTAAAAAAATGGCCGCATCAATAGTCGAACAAAAAGTACAATAAATCGATAATCACTCGCGCTCTCAGTCTGTCGGACCGACGGCGCTGCTGTTAATTATAGTATTATTTTGTAAAAAAACCTATTTGCATCGAAACTTAATAAATTATTACTATTATTTTAAACAGTTAGACGTAAAATTGAAAATCCAATGACTGTAAATGGTAAACTTATAATTTATTTTGTAACATTGGCGTCAACCTGTGTTCTCAAGCTCATCGTTTTTCTGCTGTCATTTAGTATGACACTGTACATCCATGCATTATAATATCATTGTTCCTATATCTATGAAATGAAAGTAGGCTGACGTTACTCTCCAATAATATTCTAATCAAGGTTTGATAATATGGCCGCTGTAAATGATATAAATTGTTAACACTTTAACCTCATTGTATGATTTTTAAAACAAACAATATGGCGCTAATTTTGCCCCAGTCTTATAATTACAACATTAAGGCAAAATGAATCGTTTATATTTTTGCTTAAACTGTAGGTAATTATTAGTGTTAGTATAGGATATCTAAAAAGCGACTCTGAACTAGAAACCATGTTGCCAGCAGACTGTCCAATTTTTTTTCAGAAAGTCAAAATCGATGACAACCTTTGAAATTAGCAAGTAGGTGTCTGGTTTTAACATAATGTTCGGCGTCATCCTTTTGGATAATAATTGGGTCACGATAATGACAAGACAGGAAGCGCTGACAAAATTACACTTCTTAAATAATTACGATGAAAATGGAGAAGTAAAGGAGGCCAAGAGACGTGACAGGCTTGCGATCAGACCGACACCATCATTCGAGTGAAGTAATTAATAGATACAGGCGTTACCTTGCTACTCTCGCGAAACCAATGCTGTGCACGTCCAAAACAGCTACGTCTGAACGACATAAATATAGTGGAATCTCTGTAATGTATGTTGTTTCGTGGGGAAGCGGAGGAGAGTGGGTTTTTGCATTAAAATTATGTTTGTATGATGCACCGGTTTTGCACGTGGTATCACGTTGTTGCAAGGTATTTTGTTCCAGTTTGTCAAGTGTTGTTTTGACGAGAGCGTATTTCAAACTGTGTGAGGGAATTCCGGTGGGTCACAAAAGCTTCCGTCCTAACACCAGGGGGGGTTCCACTCCGCACTGTAAGTTTGCTCCACCGCCTTGCCTATGGCATAGGCAAATCGCAGTAGGCTGTCGGCTTGCCGCGCGCTCGCTCGCTCGAATGCCGCGCAACCCTAACGTGTCACCGGGAGTAGCGGGGGAAAGGCGGGCGCAGGCGGCGCGTTTCTTTTGACTCGCGCCACCTGGCCCATGGTGTATGAAGTAATACGAACTTTTCGAGCGTGTGAATAAAATCGGAATTCGTTTAATCGTGGTCGTAATAGAGAAGTTTCTGTACGTTATTTATTCTGTGCTATAGATCGCAATAGATCTTATGTGTCATTTGGGTGTCACGTTCCAAACAAGTTAAGAGGAGTGTGAACCCAGCGCGAAAAAACGTTCTCCATACAAACGGCGATACCGTTTTCCGACCTCTAAACCCTAACCTATGGCAATGATTTTTTGGTATGTTGTCATTATGCCTTGGAACTAGGTTATGTTTTGATATTTTTAATATTCTTCATAGATTTGACAATATTTGCAGTTTAGGAGTTTCATGCAAAACAAAAATGCTTCAGTGTTTTTGAAACTATTAAGAATATTAAAAAAATCAAAACATACAAACCTAGTTCTAGGGCATACTGACAACATATAAAAAAATCATGGTTATAGGTTAAGGTCTAGAGGGTGGAAAACGCTATCGCCGTTTGTATGGAGAGCGCTGGGTCCACACTCCTCTTAAATGACACATGAATAAAGCCGTTGTTCTAGTCCAGCGTTTTCCAAACTTTTTTTAAATAAAATCATGACTAAAGTTAAGTACATTTAGTTTAGTCATGGTTTTATTCTAACGGAACCCTGGTCTAAGAATTTCTGTCTAACACTTTCAACTTTCAGAGAAGCAATATACTTATATTTATGTGCAATTATCTTTGAATTATGGACGTTGTGTTGCAATTTTTTCGGCGCAAAAACCGATCGCTTGTTAGTGCGCTATAAATGATACTTCGGTTGTTTTACGTTGGGCCGATTATGTGTTTGCTATTCCTTTTATTGTATTGGAATATCAGTGTACGAATCTTTTCGTCGCGCGTCAACTTGCTACGTAACTCAGTGCATCTCTCTCTCGCTGGGCTAGTTAGAATGTGACAGACTTAGCGTTGCGGCAATATATCGAACTATCAATAGTATTGTTGATAAAAAATAGTCACAATATCGATAGGCCTATCGATATTATTGCTTTTCGATAGTATCGATACTATCGATAGTATTGGTGCTTATCGATAGTATTGGATTTTAATGACTGTCGATATTATCGAAAGTTTTTAAAACCCAATACTATCGAGTATTGCAGTATTGGTTAGAAACTATCAATACTATCAATAGTATTGATACCGTCGATACTATCGATAGGCCTATCGATATTGTAACTATTTTTCGAGGTCAACTATCGATAGTCAAACTATCGATAGTTCAGCAAAGCTAGACACACTAAGTTACGAGTAGCGGGTAGCGGATGTCGAGAAGTGCATGAAGTCATTGTGGTACCGTAAATTCCGCCTAAAATTACAACAGTATTTCTATCACGGAAACGTGTGATGCGATTGCCAGTCGGATTGCGACCAATTCAATTAGGCGTCGTGAGCCTAATTTACAATGTTCGTGCGAAAGAAACTAGTGATGTATCTCCCGTTTTTTTTAATAGTCTTGTTGAGTGTCCCACTACTGGGCAAAGACTTCTCCTCTTGACTTTCACATCTCCCTATCCTGGGCCACTGCTAGGCAAAGACCTCTCCTCTTGTCTTTCACTTTTCCCTATCCTGGGCTATATCAGGCCAATCCTTCAATTAGGTGTCCAGATCGTCTCGCCATCTACGTCTGGGCCTGCCTTGCCGCCGGTGACCGTCGTGCAGTACCCACCAGGTGGCTGAGTATTTTATTTTAATCAAAGAAAATAACAGCCGGATAGCCTAGTGGTTAGTGACCCTGACTACAAAGCTTGAGATTCCGGGTTCGATTGCCGGGTGGGGAAAATGTTTGTATGATGAATACGAATGTTTGTACCCCAGTCTTGGATGTTATATGAATTTAATCATGTATTTATCTATTGTTGCCCAGTACCCATAACACAAGCAGCTTTAGTTGCTTACTTTGGGACTAGGTCAATTGGTGTTAATTGACCCAAAAATATGTATTTTTTTAATCAAAGAAAATAACTAAAGATATACCGCCGGTACAGGTAAACTTAAAATAACACCAAAAACACCCTTCAAATTTTCTTATACTCAGCTCATAGATAAAGAACGGCCGTCAATTCACCAAAACTTTTCAACAAACCACTCATTCTTATTTGCTTCGTTTCGCAACTAGCTAAGGTTCCTTTTTGAGTGGTGGGTTTGTAATAAATTTCCGGATGCAAAGTTGTATCATGGAAAATTATGCAAATGCCTGGGTATCGGCCACATTCCAGGTTTATCTTTGAGGCTTTTTTCTGAGGATCGTCCTTCATAAATAAGCTTATTAACATTCGTTAAAGGAGCATAACGCTTCTATTTACCAAGAAGTCTCTTAGAAGCGAGTTCTGGGAATTTTTTTGATCTTGAGAGAGTAAACGTACCACGATTTTAGGATGCTTTCATTTGCAATATCTTAGAATGAAATTAATAAGTGTATTTATAATTTGAAGAATTTGAGGGGTATATTTTCCAAATACAGACCTTAGGTTAACTGTGGTGTAATTTGTATGGTGCGTCATTTTGTTCACTAAAAATGTTGGTAGTGACGATAGAGGGTAAGCTTATCTGCGAAAATGTGTGTTCTTCGAGCAGGTACACTCTTAAATTATCACAGTTTCCATGTATTTTTTTACTAAAAAAGTGTCATACAAATTACACCTAAGGTCTGGAGTTCGAAAATGTACCCTGAGCATGCTGCATGCCTAATGCTATTTGTATGCCTCAGGGCGAGACATAGTGAAACACTAATAATATGTAACATCCTGTAAAACCTATGTTAGACAAATACATTATTTAGTTCGCCTTTGTACATCATTGTATCTCTTTTTGTCATTTATGTTTTTTGTACAATACAGAATTTACATACATACATTGTTTGATTGATTGATTGAATTGAAATGAAACAAAATGAAATACGTTTATTTGTTTAACATAGGTATAGTGACATATTATATTGTTGGTAAATATGGAGAGCCTCTATGCTATACCCGCAAATGTGGATGGTCTTCTGATGAAACCTCAGAAAATGAAACATAAGCCGTCAGAAAGGGGGAAAATTCAAAGTGAGACTACTAGTTCAAGTTATGGGTAAAATGAAAACAATGTGCAACTGGGTTGGCTTTATTAGGGTTCCATCTGATTCCAGTCCTTGGCAGTGACCATCTTTGACGAGGAAATACGGAACTATAAGATAATTAAGATCAGTTACATAACGGTTTTGTAACGATTTGCAGACAAACGTTTCCCAATGACAAAGTTTAATCCATCAATCCAGTTTATTATTTTCGAGTAATGTTCGGTGTCCCTTAGTACGTCAGTTAGACTCTTTAACTTAATTTAGATGCCAACTTAAAAAACTACTGTTATTTCACTGTATCAAATTGCTCCTTATATTCAGTTCTTGATATATAGCTTAAGTTAAATTGTTTTCAGTCTGCGCTATACTGCGATGTGTCAGCACGTAGTTATTTATAGAAAAGCTGTACTTTATTGCATGGAGCCAGTTAAAACTTTAAAAGGGAATGAAGTTTTTGAATTCCATCGACGTCAATAATGTACAATTATTTCAAGATGTTCACACTAATTTATATATTGTACTTATAGTTTGTTCAAACTCTTGTTAAACAGAATAGTCTGTTTTTAAAAATGACTGATTGATTAGAATGTTTTGTATAACTTTCAAATTATACACACTTTCTCTCTGTCCCTCTCTCTTTCTCTTTCACTGGCACACACACATCATAACAATCACTCAGATCGTTACATATGAATAACAGTTCAATAACATGCGAATTTGATTTTAGGGCCAGGTACGATGGCGAGTGAGTTAACGTAAAGTTTTAGAACAATAATACACATTTTCTGATAAAGTGTGCGCGATGCGTGTGAAATGTGTTATTGTAATCGAAATTATTTATTTTTAAATTTTTTCGATTTTTCTTTTTGTATTTTTTTACATTCAAATTAAATTTAAAATGCTATATAATGAATTACAACACAAAGAAAAATTAGGTAATAACGGTTTAGCGGTAATGTGGCGGAAACTGGAATACGCAAGGCACGGAATGCTGATGTTGCAGGTTCGAGCCCTGCCATTACTCTAATGTTTCTTTGTGTTGTCATTCATTATATAGCATTTTACCTATAATTTGGTTAATTAATTACTATTATAAAAGGCTTCCTCGAGTAATTTTAAGACACAGGATTCCCTTTAGGAACGAACACCGGAAATTACCTAAGCCTTTGAAATTTTATTAAGTACGTCTATAAAATACAAAGCCCCTGAAGTGGGTTTTAATTTTCCCCTCAGGAAATGAGCGCTTCCTTGTTTTTGGGTCCATTTTATTACTTTAAATGTAAATTATAGTCATTATTTGGAAATAAATAAATATGTATACTTATAGAAATATTGCAGGTACCAGGACCTAGTCGCCGCCACTACCATCTTGCTCGCTTATCCAGCCGCTAAGCGCCAGTGCTTGCACTGTTGTGTTCCGGCGTGGAGAGCAAGACGGCCGGTGAAGTTTCTGGCACAAGTGGTATTCCATCTTAGCCCTCTGAGTTTGCAACACATTTACAGTCTTGTTGGTATTGTGGGTTATAGGCGGTGGTGATCACTTAGGCACCATCAAGTGACCCGCTTGCTCGTTTGTTTTCCTATTTTATAAAATAAATTGTTCACGCGCAGGTACTATAATTTACAAGTATCAAAATGAAACATCCCAAGGACTGAAATAATTTATTTCCACTCCTCTCTTTTTCATCGCGAAAAAAATCAATGTCATCAGAATAACCTCAAATTACGTTAACTTGAACCATTTAGGAAAATTGCACCCTTAAAAACGCGGGCGCGATAAAATTGTCGACTCCTTGACACAAATCGTATTTTATTACAGAATGAGGTTTTTTTCTTAAGACGAAAAATGACTCAACTTTTCTAGGGGGGAAATGCTATAAATCTGATGGTGGCTTTATTTTAAAAGCACCGAATAATATTAATGTATATTGTCTGGTTTTTAGTACTTTATCAGCGTTCTTTCGCAGTTTGGTCCATATAGTAGGTATTTGGATTTTCTTGGAAAACTGTACCAAACAATTTTTTTATCTCTAAATAAACTGCAAATTGGAGTTAAAAGTCGACCCTGATGTTAAAAATCATTACCTTTTATATGATACTATCCATGAGGTACCCACGCGATCCTATAAGGATTCCTTTTTCCTTTTGTGGTACGAAACCCTAAAATTAAATGATTTAGTGGAATAAATAAACTTCTCCTTGTTTCAGTCCGTTAAAAAGTAGTTGTCTTATCAAGAATTGGAGCTGCTGTCAATAATTTTTTGTACGGTCGGCCTCAGAAGTAGCTGAACATTTTAGTACCTTGTCGCTGTCACTAATGTGACCAATTCGAGCTACTCTCATGTCATACGTTACCACGGCAAGGTTCTTAAGTGTTAAGCTATTTCTGAGGCTGACTGTAAATTTCACCAGTAGGTATTTAAAATTTAAGTATTATAGTTTTGCAGTCAAAACGGTCAATAGTAGGTACATGCTTTATTTCAACATGATAGTCTTCAACCGTTTGAGAAGGTTGTTTAAGTTTATCTTCAAGGACAGAACTGAGTCGTCTAAAATTCAAATTATAGTACACTATAATAAGAAGTATCTACTTAATTAAGTGTTGCCCAAACAAACTTGAGTGAAATCATTGAGTTAAACATAAACAAAGAAAATAACATATCATCAACATATAAGATAATAATCTCGAGTACTCCGTGTATAATCTTAGCGTATGAGTATTAATGTTTGTTAAACTATCAAGTCAAACATTAAGTTGTTTAAAAAAAATTTGTGTCGGTGCATTTAATTGGATACCTCAAACTTTGTGCTTTCATGTTTAACGAATTTTCTTTCTAGTTATTGTTAAGTTACCTTTAATTTTCTGCAATGGGAAAGTTCTATAGATCGGAAAGCATGGAATAGCTCGGTTGGCTCGCCATTTGCTGACTTCTATTTGGGACTATCTATAAAAAAAAACATATTCTCTGTCTGTTTTAAATTCTACCTATATTTGAGTTTATTTATGTAAAGTAGCAAAAATAATGAAAAAAGCCGGTCAAGTGCGAGTTGGTCTCACCCACGAAGGGTTTCCGAAAACGGGTACAATAAATGCCGGAAAACACGTTCCTTGTATGGGGGACCCAACTTTAATTTTTATTATTTATTATTATAGCAACTATGATAAATACACACTGAAAATTGTATGTGTCTACTTGTTACGGTTCAAAAGATATAGCCCTGGGACAAAGGGACAGACAGACGTAAGGCGATGAGCGACAGTAATAGGGCTCAGTTTAGTCGCTTTGTCTACGGAACCCTAAAAATAACCCTGTGGACTATCCAATACATCCCTAATCACAAAGTCCCTAGCAATCAAAGGACATCGACCTATCGGAATTGGACCCTTTTCATGGCCTAAGTACCTACGTTCGAGGCAAGTGTAAACAACTTATAAGGCCGCCTCCTGCCATAATTTGTTTCTAGTTTCTAGTATCTATGTCTCGGGTATATTCTGATCATACAAGACGATAGCTTAGTTTTGATTTGTAATAGACGATAGTCTATCGGTTGCAAACTGGTATGAGATCATAGGGCCTGGCCACGTTCACGGCGCGGCGTCCTCACCGTGAAACGGCGAGGCGTCGGAGCAAAGAGTATTTGTAATATAGAATGAGAAGAGTGGCAACTCTGGGTTTTAACTTGCTTGTATGGAAAGTGCTGCTGTTAGTGTCAAGGAAATGAACTAATGCAGTGTACTTGTATAGCTATAGATATGCATATATTTACATGTACGTGTGTATGCGCACTTGCGCGTGTATGCGTGTTATTTTTAGAACCAAATGTACTCGATCAAAGTTTTGTTCTAGCAAATTTTATAAAAATATATATTATATAATATTTCATAAAATTTGCTAGAACAAAACCTTGATGAGTAAATAAAAAGAGATAACCAAGAGCGCATAATCAACGTCCAGGCAAACGAAAGCCAGAATTGACAATGGCCGCCTCCGACACGAGTGACTAGCAGTGACAGATAGTTTTTTTTTAATTTTGTAGTTCACTAACCAGCCACGAGGAGATGCTGCTAACTATCAAAATTTATGAAGTTTTAAGTGTGCCCCGCTTGCATCGGAGTTTCGCACGGTGCCGCGATTTGCAGATTCACGGCGCCGCGCCGTGGAAATACACGGCGCGGCGCCGTGCAGACCATTATGTGACTCACCTGAAGGTTAGCAGTAATCACAACCTATTAGTCAATCAGACCTGTAATATAATGGTTACACATGTTTCCACAACCTGCAGATTTTCCTTCAATGTTTCCCTCACGTAGGAGTACTTATATGAAGTACAAATGTAGGTTTTGTATGGAGAGCTCAAGTTAATGGTTTAGTTGTATGACTATGTTTATAGGCCCGTTTCCTAATACCTATCAGAATAATCCTTTACGCGTTGTAGACGATGAAAGAAAGTTTCTTAATATCCGATCCAACGAATCAATATAGGCTCATAAAGAAGACCAAACCACTAAACCAATTTTCTGTGTTCGAGAGAGTTACGGCAAATTTGATGAATAATATGAATATTGTATTACTTTCTTCTCTGTGAAAGTACATTTGTTAAGGTTGAATCTTGAATGAAGACTCCATTAGAATCAAATTAGAATAAATTGCCTAGCTACTTTGTAAATTTGTCTCATTCTAACTCCCATGCAAATAACTATACAGATAGACCACACGATTTTTTTTGAGATAGCTAAATTTTACTAAATAACAGCTTTGAGCGGACGCTTCATCTGCTGGGATCGGTTTGCGGAAAAGGAGCCCCAGTTTTCCAAAAACAAAAATGAGCATGCAAGTAACTTAAATGAATAATATATAATCACCATCGCCCCAGGAATCTGTTGTTGTATGCCCAGCTTTTGACGTTCCTTGTTGTTTTTGTTTTTTTGCAGTTGACGGCTTAAATTGGTTTTTGTAGTGTAAACCTGGCTTGCGGGGGCGCCCAGCTTTGCAGAATCTAAAAGCGAGTGGTATGGCAAATACGAATATTATTATTGTTTCTGTCCAAATCTGCACTTTAAGAAAAGTTTGTAATGGCAAATAGTGTGGATTAAAAGGATGCTGTGATTTCTTCACGTAAGCGAAGTTCTCATTTTGTTCCCTGAATTACTGGTAGTTTTTGGGTATAATTAGAAGTGTTTATATTAGTTTTGTATGCTTCTAATTTTAGATTTTGGAATATTTTATGTAGCTGTTATAAAATGAATGAAATCTTATAAAAAATTGAGATTCGTTTTCTCCGGGTAAATTTGGCGTATATTTGAGGGAAAAAACCATCAGGTATACTATACTTTGGGATATTAAATGAATTACTTTTTTACCCTTTAACCGCCGACTGGCCGACTACATTTTCATCGGACATACTCGGGTCGCCTACAATACAAAAACTAAATTACATTTGTCTTAATTCTAAACTTCAGCAAAATGAGCTGGATATAGTGTGTCTTTAATATCAGACAATAGCGGCTAAAAGGTTAAAATGAGTTCAGCTTTGGAAGAGTAATTGGGGAATACGAAATCTCGACTCACACAATTGGAAAAAGGTTGACCAAAATTATTTACCGCTTACTTAGCTGGTAGCTCACTAATCGGGTGTGACGGCAATAATTTTATTTGCAGTGGCAACAATAGTTAATCGGTATCGCTCTTCCTTAACCATTGTAAGTTAAACAAGTTAGCAAGATTATCCGCTTAGCAATTTTGATATCCCTCGCGGACCTCCGGGAAATGTTGCCGCCGCAAATTGCCACTGCTCATACTGAAGCCGATACACACAGACTCAAAAAAATAAATTCTAACCGCAATAAAAAGCGAAGTTAAGTTAAAACGTTATTTTCTTTCTTCCTCTTTCTTAATCGCCGTAAACAAAACTTTTACGGGATTTGTACATTTTTTGTTGTCAATTTACCTACTACCAACTTCTTTATTTATTTTATTTATTTGTAACTGGCCAGAAATTGACCTCTGTTTCTCCTGAATCTTAAGTAACACATCATTCCGCTAACAAACATCGTCAACAGACAGACCCAACTATATATACATAATTATATATCTTCCCACATTCGTCATCCATGTAGTTTGACTAAGATGGAATACCTCTTGTGCCAGTGGTTTCACCGGCTGTTTTGCTCTTCATTCCGGAACCTGTGTTGTGTTGCTGCTTTGTGGCTGGATTAGCGAGCATGTTGATGGTAGCAATCCGGACGAACCTTGCACAAGGTCCTAGCAACCGCAACTACTATTTGCGTTATGAATGTTATGATTAAGATTTAAGAAGGAACTGTGGAATTCTAAGAAACTTCGTTTGTAAGACATTTACTAGTGTGGCGTCCCCACAAACAAATATTTAAATTAAATTACATTATAAAATAATGCACGAGAAAACGCAATTGCATGCTTCTGCACATGAATACAGCGCTTGCTGCAAGTCCCGTTAAGCTGCGCGTGCGCCGGCCGCCTCGATCGCCGGCCGCCGCCCGCCAGTGCTTTTCTGTATCCGACGGCGAATGCACGCGCATTTTGCTCCCGCCAATTTACTCTCGCGACGCTTATGCTTACGCTAAAGACTATTTATTATAAGTCCTATTGACTCAGTGCTTGCAGTGCTTAGACGCTTTATGTGCTTCCGTGCTAATTTAAGTACAGTGATAGACAATAAGTAAATAGTTAAGAAAAATTGTGGCACGAACATTAAAGGTGTTAATAATATCAAAACTTTTGTACGTTATTTGTGCACCACTTGTTTCGTTCCCCATACTGGTGACCCCGACGACAAGAAACCAAGATGGCAGGCGAGAAGAATAACGGTGCCGAGTCCGCCACCGAATCGCTCCCGGTGCAGAACATCGGACAGGACATTTTTGAAGACGCTTCAAATCAGGCGAGTTTGTTCCGTGTCGGTGTAAGAGTTCCCCCATTCTGGCCAGATAGACCGGCACTTTGGTTTGCCCAAATAGAGGGACAATTTATTCTTTCCGGGATTACGTCAGATACGACTAAATTTTATTATGTGACATCACACCTCGATCATAAATACGCCACAGAAGTAGAAGATGTCATAACTAATCCCCCTAATGGAAATAAATACGAAACCCTTAAGGCCGAGTTAATACGTAGACTGTCTGCCACTCAGGAACAGAAAGATAAACAGCTGCTTATGCACGAGGAGCTTGGCAATAGGAAGCCTTCTCAATTCTTACGCCACCTACTACACCTCGCTGGCTCAAACCAATTGCCCGACGCCTTTATCAGGACCGTATGGACCAGCCGTCTTCCAATCAATTTACAGACGATCGTAGCCTCGCACCCTGAAATGACTCTCGTTAAACTTGCTGAATTGGCAGATAAAATACAAGATTATGCGTCGCCCAGTTTTCAGATTTCGGAGGCCTCGCCCACGCCGGGTACATCATCAGCACTCAGCCCCTACATCAGGCCGCCAATGTACTCTCCCATGGAGACCATGTCACTGCAGCTGGCCGAACTGTCCAGACAAATGGCAGCATTGACAACCCATGTACTTCAGCAGCATTCCCGCCCCGACACTAGAGCCCCTAAAGCGGTAAGCAAACGTCCTAAGCCAGCTTTACCCGCGCAGGTGCGCAAGAACGGCGTATGCTGGTACCACCGCAGATTCGGCCCACTAGCCACCAAGTGCACACATCCGTGCGAGTACAAGCCGGAAAACTGATGAGGCAGCCTGAAGTGGCCGAAAACGACTGCCTGACACGAAACGGCCGCCTATTTGTCACGGATAAGAGGAGCAAGGTACAATTTCTTATAGACACGGGAAGCGATCTCTGCGTATACCCACGATCGAAAATGAGGACTCGTCAAACTAAAACCGACTTTCAGCTATACGCCGCCAATGGTTCAATCATCACAACCTACGGCTACGCTCATCTGGAGTTGGATTTTGGACTGCGACGCGCTTACCCCTGGCGATTTGTAATCGCTGACGTCACGAGGGCCATCATCGGTGTAGATTTTTTGTCACACTATCAACTTATAGTCGACTGTCGCAATCAACGCCTCATAGATAGCACAACACTCAATAAAACGCCAGCGACACCTGCTCTATCTTCACACTCTATATCATCTATCAAGACTCTCATAGGGGAATCAAGATACCATGATATTCTTCGAGACTTCCCTGACGTTACTCGTCCGTCAGGTACTCAGCGTGTGACAACTCATAGTACCATGCATCATATACGGACGACAGCAGGCCCACCAGTCGTTAACTCTCCTCGACGCCTAGCTCCAGACAAGCTCAAGATCGCCAAAGAAGAATTCGAGTCCATGCTGAAAAGTGGAACTGCTCGCCCTTCTGAAAGCTCGTGGTCTTCGCCCTTGCATTTAGCACCAAAAAAAGACTGTGGATGGCGTCCCTGCGGTGATTACAGGATGCTCAACGCGCGTACAATACCTGACCGCTACCCTATTCGCCACATCCACGATTTCACTCAAAATATAGCAGGAAACATGGTGTTTTCGACCATCGACCTCGTGAAAGCATACAACCAGATACCCGTGAGTGAGGAAGATATCCCGAAGACTGCTATAACTACGCCCTTCGGACTGTACGAATTTCCTTACATGACTTTTGGGCTCAGGAACGCGGGGCAGACATTCCAGAGATTTGTCGACGAGATGACCCGTGGCCTTGACTTCTGTTATACCTACTTGGACGATTTCCTGGTATACTCTAAGTGTCAAAAAACACATGAAGATCACCTTCGTCAACTCTTCTCTAGACTCCAACAATACGGGATGGTCATCAATACATCCAAATGTGTCTTTGGGGCATCAGAAGTTACTTTCCTTGGCTACAGGATCTCAAGTGACGGCATAAAACCACTCGACACCAAGGTTCAAGCCATTAAAGAATACCCAGCACCGAAGACTGTTAAGGAGCTTCGAAGGTTTTTGGGAATGTTAAATTTTTATCGTCGATTCATTCCCAACGCAGCCCGACTTCAAGCACCGCTGAACGCCTTCCTGACTGGCTCTGTGAAGGGTTCACATCCGGTGGACATAGCTGGTGACGCTCTAAAAGCATTCGAAGACTGCAAGAATAGCGTTTGTCAAGCAGCTCTCTTAGCACACCCAGACTGTAACGCAAAGCTTTCTCTGATCACCGATGCGTCCGATATATCGATGGGAGCAGCAATTCATCAGCATCAGAACGGTTCTTGGCAACCTTTAGCGTTTTTCTCTCGAAAACTGACCCCAGCGCAACAGAAGTACTCTCCATATGACCGAGAGCTTCTCGCCATCTACGAGTCAATCAGATATTTTAGACACCTGCTAGAAGCCAGAGACTTCACGGTATATACGGATCATAAGCCGATAACCTTTGCATTCACCACGAGGCGTGACAAGTGCTCACCACGTCAACATCGATACTTGGACTACATAGCGCAATTTAGTACCGATATACGTCACATCTCAGGCAGAGACAATGTGGTTGCCGATGCACTGTCAAGAATATCCTCCATCGCTGTTACCATAGACTACAAGGCACTTGCAGCTGACCAGAATTCGGATTCTGAACTGCAAGAGTTACTTAAGAAAGGTTCCTCCCTGAAATTGAAAAAGGTCAATACAGAAGGAACAAGCTTGTACTGCGACTTTTCTCAGAGTACGCCAAGGCCATATATCACTCCAGCCTTCCGCAAACAAGCTTTCGACAGCCTTCACAAGTTGAGCCACCCAGGGACAGCAGCGTCTGCCAAACTAATTGCTGACAGATTCGTATGGCCTGGCGTTCGTCGCGATTGCAAGACCTGGGCACAGAGTTGCCCAGACTGCCAGCGCAGCAAAGTAACCCGCCATACATCCGCTCCTCTTACCCCCATTCACACTCCCTCCGAACGCTTCTCCCATGTTCACATGGACCTCATAGGTCCCTTACCAATTTCGAATGATTTCAGATACTGCCTCACTGTAATCGACAGGTTCACTCGATGGCCGGAAGTCTACCCGCTGACAGACATGACAGCGGAGACCTGCGCCATGGCTTTTGTCTCCGGCTGGGTTGCACGCTTCGGCTGTCCGCACAAGATTACTACCGACCGTGGCAGACAGTTCGAGTCCCACCTGTTCCGGAGCATCGCAGTCATCTTGGGCGCTAAACACTGCCCAACTACAGCGTACCATCCTGAGTGCAACGGCATGGTGGAGCGCCTTCACCGCCAGCTTAAAACCGCGATAATGTGCCACGCCAATAGCCAATGGTCAGAAACACTTCCACTTGTACTCCTAGGCATTCGGAGCGCCTGGAAGGACGACCTCAAAACCTCTGCAGCAGAGCTAGTCTACGGAGAGCCCCTCAGATTACCTGGAGAGTTTTTCAGTCCTGCTACTAATCTCATAGTCGACGTGTCAGACTTCGCATCCCGACTGCGCAGACACATGGCTAACCTGAGCCCAGAACCGGCATCATGGCATGGTACAAAACCATTTTACATACCCAAGGACCTCCAGACTTCAGAATACGTATACCTTCGCCAGGGTCCAGCTCGGAAATCCCTCGAAGCCCCATACTCTGGTCCATACAAAGTCCTAGGGAGAAGCTCCAAAACTTTCAAACTGGACATCCAAGGCAAGGAGTCAACGGTAACAATAGATCGATTGAAACCAGCTTACTTGTTCCGCAGCACCAGTTCATCATCACCGCCAGGCCAAATCGCAGAAAGAAAGACTCGAAGCGGCAGGATAGTTAAAAAACCTGAATACTATCGCCCGTGAAACGGTCTCGGCGGGGGAGTATTGTGGCGTCCCCACAAACAAATATTTAAATTAAATTACATTATAAAATAATGCACGAGAAAACGCAATTGCATGCTTCTGCACATGAATACAGCGCTTGCTGCAAGTCCCGTTAAGCTGCGCGTGCGCCGGCCGCCTCGATCGCCGGCCGCCGCCCGCCAGTGCTTTTCTGTATCCGACGGCGAATGCACGCGCATTTTGCTCCCGCCAATTTACTCTCGCGACGCTTATGCTTACGCTAAAGACTATTTATTATAAGTCCTATTGACTCAGTGCTTGCAGTGCTTAGACGCTTTATGTGCTTCCGTGCTAATTTAAGTACAGTGATAGACAATAAGTAAATAGTTAAGAAAAATTGTGGCACGAACATTAAAGGTGTTAATAATATCAAAACTTTTGTACGTTATTTGTGCACCACTTGTTTCGTTCCCCATACTAGTATTACTGGAGTCCGTCGCGTCTGCAGCCTTCTGGCCGAAGGATGTCGTGTTTCGACGGTTTCGGGGCACCTTACCGGTGGCGAACGGGACATCGGAAGTGACGACGCAACGGGGCCACACCGTTTTATCGCCAACATGAAAATTGTATTTTAGTCTAAATATTGTTATGTGTGTTAGTTTGTAAGGTATTTATCTATGGGCCTTTGTTGCCTGAAAATAAATAATTTCATTCATTCATTACTATTTTCTATAAGCAATCGAAAATTTATTCTGTGTCTCAGTTCACCTTTACAGTTTAGCCCTACGGGTTAAAGCCAATATACCTATGGTATTAATTAAATAAATACACACACCGGATCCTACTCCAACTAAGTTTAATATTTGGACAGTTTCCTGACAGTTATGGCAGTGTATCACGGCCCTGAAGTGGGTCGAGAATCTTGACCTTGCCTCGGGTCCTGAAATGCTTACTGCACGATATCCCGCCGCGGGCTACCGTTTAACCATATTGCTGAAATGTACAGACAGCAAAACGAGCAGCTGAGCAGCCGAACGGGTCAAAGAAATCTAAATCTACATATTTAGAGGTTCTTCCGAACCGGTGGTAAATTTTATGACATTCATAAGTGCTTACTGTAAGCTTAATCTGAATAAATATTAATTTTTACTTTGACTTTGACTATGTATTATAGAGGGAAGAAATACTAATAAACGTCCTCCCCCCACTGGTCCTCCAGATCTCGTCAATCGCCGTACGAAACTTCAGTAGCAAGTTACTATTTAATAGCAGTATTCTGTGACATGAGCAACGAGTTACAGTGTAGTGGCCATAAAAAAGTATTAAAATACTAGTTCTATGTCTGACAATACAGTCAGCAGCGAAAATCCATGAACACTATTTATTGTTTATTGTTATTGTTTGTGTATGAAAAATTATCTATAATTTTCATGTTGGTCATGAAGTTTTGTTGCCGACTGTACCACAGTCGAAGGAACTGCGAGTAATGTTTTTATTGCTAATTTGTTTGGTTTACTAAGAATATGAAATGTTAAACTTTTAATAGTTGTACTAGCCCTCTACCTATATTCTCTGTCTTAAATTTTTATTTATAAATTTTACTTTCATCATTGAATGAATGAAACTTAGGTTCTCAAAACTTTAGGAACACGCTCAGCAATTAATGCAAGCGACTTCAAGAATAATACTACGATTTGGAACATAAAATGTACGCTTTCTCACGTAATTGAAGCGATATTTATTTAACAACCTCCCTAATGTTGGCTTAAGAGTACAAAATACCTTAGTGGTGTATTAATTTTGCAGCGCAATGATTCGGATGCCTCGATATTACAGCGATTTAAACTTGTCTGGAGCTCTAAGCTGCGCAGTCTGGTTCAAAATCTAAGCACAGATGAATTATTTCAAGATAGATCACCCTTCGAAGTAGGTACCTACTTCGTCTTCTTTTGATGTTTTTGGCGGTAAATGTAAAACCTGACCCGTCAAATCTGGGATCATCGTAAAAGAGTACCATGAATAAAGGAGCAGTAAAAGAGCGCAAGGAGGACGTGTATGATACGATTTTTTTTTGGATAATATGTTTCAGCTTCGTTGCAGCGAAATAGGTGGAGCATTGTCTATAACGACGACCAGTGGCCCGTTTCACTAAGCTACAAGTTACAATTTTACAAGTCTAAACCGGCAACACTGGTCAATAATGACCAATGGCAATGGGCATAATGATCAATGTTGCCGGTTTATACTTGTAAAATTGTAACTTGTAGCTTCGTGAAACGGGCCACAGATAGCTTGATTAGTTACCTTGTTGACTACAAAGTTCAAATCCCAAAAGATTGAAATATTTGTCTGATGAATACAAATGTGTTTGTACCCAAGTCGTGGATGTACCATGTATTTTAGTATATAATTATTGATTGGAGTATGTTTATCCGTTGTCTTGTATAGCACATGCTTTGCTTGGTTTAGGACTAGAGCAGTTAAGTGTAAATTGTTTCAATGTTTTTATTTATCTAAATAAACAAATGTGTGATCTTTCTATCCCAGTTTTTAGGCTATAACACTAACGTCTGCGCTATATCATTTGGATGGTTTAGCGTGACCTTCACACCTTCACTTCAGTTTCTCTACCACACAGTTCAGCGACCTCATTGCTTGATTTTTTGCAACTCTGCCCGCTTCCTGGCAATACTCTAACGTGGAAACCCACCCTTAATCAAAAATAGTGCACTTTCTTGGTGTGAATTGCTCTGTACTCTCCGCCAAGTCTAGGTGTACACTTTAATTGGAATTCCTGAGTTGATCATCCTCTCAACTTTGGCCGAGTGTCGACTAAGTTGCCAGGGTTAATGCTGTGGCATTAACGAAGATAACTTATGCCATTTTAAACGCTTAATGTTTAATTAAAAGCAAATTAATTTTTAATTTAAATGGTTTGCAATAACAGCATAAAGACAAATCTAGGGTAATGGTAAACTGAAACCTTACTATTCTGTGCCGTGTATTTCTAAATAAGGTCGTTTAACTGTACGATCAGCAACTCTCATTTCATACGTTACTAAGACAAGGTTCTTAAGTGTTTAGCTACTTCTAAGGCTGACTGTACCAGTGCTAGAAACGCATAGGACATTATTCCTACCAGTAGTTAACATCATTGTCTCACATTTTTACTGGTACGTATTGAGTCTCTAGGTATCAATTAGGGACTATTATTTTTTTTTTTTTAATTAATCTTTTACGTCACAGGCAACCTCTGTTTTTTAAATAAAATAGGAAGGCAAAAAAGCTAGTGGCTTACTTGGTAAGTCATCACCACCGCCTATAGGCACCCGAAACACCAAAGAGATTGCAGATGCGTTGCCAACCCAGAGGTCAAAGACGGAATACCTCTTGTGCCAGTAATTACACCGGCAGTCTTTCTCTCCACGCCGGAACACAACAGTGCAAGCACTGCTGCTTAGCGGCAGAATTAACAAGACGGTGGTAGCTATCCGGACCTTGCACAAGGTCCTACCACCCGCAAAACCCGCTCTGTGCGTTAATTTTGGATGAAAAATTAAAGGAAATAGTCACAGCGAAATCCGACATCCGCGATTAAAATAATGAAGGGGCCTAAACCCTATTAATAAAAAGGTCCTTTAATACGAACACGCGTGCATGCTTATTAGGGCATGCCAGCAGCTGGGAACATGCAAATTTCGCCGCTCGCCTCAGGGTCGCCCATTAGGAAAACCGCTTGTGAAAATTATATGCGCAACCGGTACGTTCGCACTTGCGTCGATTATAAACTTTGAGCGGGACATTTTGCTCACGGTTTTGCTTTTTTAACCACCGATGGATACGGGGTGCTTTAAGTCCGAAGCCTATTCCTCTCTATGTCGGTATGTATGTGTTTAAGTGCGTTGTTAGGTGTGTTGGTATGGGTAGCGTATAAAAAGCAGGTGGATCGCTTTAAATGTTGCATTGTTTTATTTGGATACAGGTTTTTTTTTATACAACATAGGAAGGCAAACAAGAAAGTGGCTCATCTGATGGTAAGTGATCACCACCGCCTATAGACACCTGCAACAACAAAAAGAGTGCAGATGCGTTGCCAACCTAGAGGGCTAAGATGGAATACCTCTTGTGCCAGTAATTACACCGGCTGTCTTGCTCTCCACGCCGGAACACAACAGTGCAAGCACTGCTGCTTAGCGGCAGGATTAGCGAGCAAGATGGTGGTAGCGATCCATTGTGTTGGTTACATTGTGTTGGTGTTTAGCTATGTTTCGTGGCAATCATGTTAGCTACCAACAATTCAACTGTCTCAAATTTAAAAGTCGTATCTACAAAAAGTTGCGATAAGAAGTTTGTGTTTTATATATTACTAGCTGACCCGGCGAACTTCGTACCGCCTAATTATTGGAGGCATATTTGCTCACCGTTTATACCTACCCTGGACTACGACAAACATTTTAAAACCAAAATCAGCTCAATCGGCCCAGCCGTTCTCGAGTTTTAATCAGACTAACGAACAACAATTCATTTTTATTTATTTAGATTTCTTTTTAAGTCAGTTTTAGACATTGTCACCATGTAGATCCAACGGGGACCGTTGATTTTTAATTATTTGTAGCCTACGATGTCATGTTCATATTTAACACAGTTATAAACGCTACTGGTTTACTGTTACTACTCGCGCATTATTTGCTCCACACCATCTGCGTATAAACGCTTTCAACGGCTTTAAACATTCCGGGAAATAGCGTTGCAGCAAACGTTGCAAAGCTTCAATAATCGGTAAACAAACGAATTGAATAAACCACCAGTTCATGCTAACACTTCGCTGGCTTGGAAAACTTGTTTTTGTTTTCGGGACAAAAATAAATATAGCAGCATACAAGCACTATAAAAGCTGTGTGAAAGCTGGATAAATAGAGGCGATCACCTCTATACAGTTCAACTACACATATAACACTTAGTGTCATTTTTCGGCCCGCCATTTATCTCTACATATGCAAGTAATAACTTCATTACTTTACTCCGTTGTTACATAAAACGAAGACAATCATAGAATTGCAGCATCATAGTAAAACTACACTGAAGCTACAACGTAGTACGAATGGACCTGCTTGGTCGGTGTAGTATAGTCGACCAAGTAATTGCTTGATCACTTTTGAACCTTATCCCTTTGTCATACGGTCGAAAAGTGGTCAAGCAATTTCTTGGTCGACTATACAACAGTCTCACAAAATACCAACGTATTACTATACAGTCAGCAACAAATATTTTGGAGCAAGCAAGGTGATCAAATGTAAACAAACCCGAACGTATTTGACAATAGAGTCTAGTTCCGATTTTTGACCACCATGTCCGCTCCTATATATTTATATTTGATGCTGGTTGTACGTAGCTTGCTAGTAGGATTCGTATAGTGAGTGAGAAATCTGAATGCCCACGGCGGGGAACATGAAAAGCGGCAATGGATCAGCGATTCACTCGGGGTCGCCGGTTCCCAAGGGCGACAGTGATCACTTTTTATCAGGTGACCCGCTGATTCGTTTGGCTCCATTTAGCATGAAAAACGAAGCTGTTATTTTTACAGAAGCTTCCATCCGGTCGGCATGGTATCACAAACGGGTCAACCCGCTGGTTTCTTACGCAAATGGCAGATCTCAGTATGATTTATTATAAATATAGTTATCATTAGTGTCCATCACCATCATCATGTCAGCCAAAACGTCCACTGCTGTTACACAGGCTGCCCTAAAATATCGCCACAACGATCGCTCTTGCGCTGCTTGCATTCAGCAGGTTCTCGCAACCAACACCAGGTCGTCGGTCCACCTTGTGGCGGTTCTGCCCACGCTACAACTTCAATTTAAATACTGTAATTACACTTGCGTTAAATTTATAAAGTCCACAGCCTTATAGAGAACCCATAATTTTTGGTAGTAAATCTCTCTCCACCATTAAACTTAGAAACTATGCGTGAAGGTTTTGTGCTCGTTAACTGAAGGTCCGGACAATGGGACTGGCTAATCGACCTGAACGAAACAGGGATTTATTCAATATTTCCAAAACTATTCGAGCCTGAATATACCCTCTCAATTATTAACTTCTACCCGCGTGAAGCAAACACAAGTGATATTCTTGTCTTCCTCACTCATTATAACTATGAAAAAGACGTAAAATATGTTTACATGTTTTTGTAGGAACTGAGAGAAGGTGTAATTTTTGGAAAAGGATGCTTTTAATATGCAATACCAAGTAGATTTAGCTATCATTTTCCAGCGTACACGATTTTATTGCAGCTTGGACAAAGATATTTCTACTCGCCAATAGATATGAGCGCCGCGCCGGCGCGCTCTCGTCGCCGTGACTTACGTACGGGAGAATCTCCTCCTTTTGAGGAGTCGATTAAAAAAGTAAATTTTGACTAGGGGTTAAAAGTTACGATCATTTATGTCTTCCATTTCTTTATAAAAAAATATAAACCTTTTTTGGCAACAACAATATGTTTTCTTTAAAAAAAATACAAGAAATAGACCCCTGATAAAAATCTAAAGTACAAGGTCACGCCGCCGTGCGCCGCCGCCGCCGAAGAAATTTTGAGACCACGCCGCCGCCGTGGAATTGGCCATCGGCGCTCATATCTACTCGCCAATAGATGGCGAATTATAAATAGGTAGTTTTCTTCGATTGTGGCCTACTTTCTTAGCTTACTCCATACAAATTTCTCTCTTCATGCATGCTCGGCGGTTCTATTTACTCTTAATTCGGCCTGTCTTCAGGACATCACCAATTTGGTCGATGAATCTGCACCGAAACCACCCATCAACGAATCGCTTAGTTTCCCAAAAGGAAAGCGAAACAGGCGTGGGCTTCTTATAATAATAATTATTATTATTACGCGTCATTATTAGTAATAATAGTACTTATATACACTATGCTCCACTTAAAATGCTCTAACATTCCATTACAATTAATGTATACAGCCATTGGGATCTCCTTTGGTTCTACTCGTATTCAGCGCAATAAAATTTGTGATATTTAATAAATAAATAAATAAATATCTCGGGACAATTTACACCAATTGACCTAGTCCCAAACTAAGCAAAGCTTGTACTATGGATAATAGACAACGGATAAACATACATATATAGATAAATACATACTTAAATACAAATAGCATCCATTACTCAGGTACAAACATTCATATTCGTCACACAAATATTTGCCCATACCAGGATTTGAACCCGGGACCTCTTGCACAGTAGGCAGACACATATGCCACTGTGCCATACAGGTCGTCTTTTTTGTATTCTACCCGTGATGCAAATGTTTTCGTGTACAATCCTAAATCAATTCTTTTTCTTTCTCTCTTTTTAACTATGTTAAAGTGAATCATAACTCTTTCCTTTAGCGTCGCTGCAAAAAGAATACACATCAGGCTTTATCTGTGCTACAATGCAACAGAGCTAAGATAAATCTTGGTTTACTGACTCCAGCATCAGTGTAGACTCCATTAAGGCCGCGACCCGTTACAAAGCCGGTGCACTTAAGCTCATTCCCGTTTATTTAAGTGCCTCTATTTATTATAATTGAATTCCTTCTAAATTGCGAAAGGTTTAGAAAACAAAAATGGCACACAAATGAAATGAGATCTTTTGTATGTGTCCTTTGTTTTTGTATGAGACACGTCTCGCAATTGTGAGACCGTAAAAAAATATTACGATTATAATTGGGGTATTCTTATTAACCGCCGCAGTAATTTTAGTAGACGAATAATAGAGCATTCTAGAACGTTTTACTGGCTTAATTTAAAAAAAATAGTAAAATAAATATTTAAGGGGACTCCTATACAACAGACTTGATTTTTTGCCGTTTTTATATGTATATAATGGTACGGAACCCTTCGTACGCGAGTCCGACCCGCACTGGTCGGTTTTACATTTAACTGATTTAATATTGGTCGAAGTTCACAGTCGATTAATCAGATTATACATTCATTTCACATTTGCAATGGCCCGCGAGACCGTTTCCCTTCCATTCGACTCCAGATCGATGTACAATCATATATTTTTTGAAAATCTTTGAATACCGTTTTACTTAACTTAATATTTTACAAGCGGACGCCCGAGCCTTCGCTCGCATGGAATTAGTAGCCTAATGTCCGTCAGGGATTGTGTAGCTATCTGTGAAAGAATTTTTGGAATGGATTTAGTAGGTCCAGAGATTGCCCCCTACATACAAACACACAAACAAACAAAGTTTACCTTATTATTGTATTAGTGTAGATGTAGATAGTGTAGACTAGTGTAGATTACAAACTAAAAAAATCCTTATTAAGTGATTCAATCAAACCCAGCTTATTCTTAGTACTTTTGCGGGTGGTAGGACCTTGTGCAAGGTCCGTCCGGATCGCTACCACCATCTTGCTCGCTAATCCTGCCGCTAAGCAGCAGCGCTTGCATTGTTGTGTTCCGACATGGCGAACAAGACAGCCGATGTCATTACTGGCACAAGAGGTATTCCATCTTAGCCCTCTGGGTTGACAACGCATCTACAATCTTTTTGGTGTTGTGGGTGTCTATAGGCGGTGGTGTTCACGTACTATCAGGTGACCCATTTACTTGTTTGCCTTCCTATTTCATAAAAAAAAACTTAAAACAGGGGGGGCGTTAAAAAAAATAGGTTACTTTGATAGTTTTGAAGTCGTCATTAAATCTACAAACCTCGTTAAGCGAGTTTTTGGTTTACCATGAAGATATCGACTGAATACAAAAAATACGATTAAATTGATTAAATTGAAATTGAAATAAAACAATTTAAAAGGTTTATATTGCGTGTATTGTAACGAATCTAATTCCCGACGTTTCGAGCCCTTTACAGGTCTCATGTTCACGGGCAGACTGACAAAAAACTTAGAATACAAACTACCCAATTTTGCAAAATAATTGAAAAAAAAAAAATTAACTAAATATGAAATCGTTCCAATAACGCAATAAGACTACAGACTCTACCAGCGCTTCGGAAGTGGCATCTGCCGAGAAGGAATGATTAAATTGGTCCTAAAACTACTTTATAAAAATTAAAAGAAGTTGCTTTTAAAAGTCACTTAATTTGAGCATATCCACTTTTTTCGTTTATTATTTCAAATATTTGTATACGCTAAATTAATTTCAAACTTATATCATAATAAACCAATTTGTGTGGAATAAACAGCTTGTTTTGTTAGTTGGTATGTATTACTTTACAAGCAATTTTAATCAAAGTCTTATTTACGAAGTAAAATTAATATAAGTAAAGTGATTATTAAAACCAAGATGTGTAAACTGTTAAGAGTATAAATAAAAATAAATTGGTATTGTAATTATTAAGTCTAAATGATATGTAATGACAACACAAAGAAAAAAATAGGTATTAGCAGGACTTGAACTTGTCATCTCATCATTCCGTGCCTTGCGTTAGCCAATCCACCACATTACCAACTACAAGAGTAGGAAATGTGGCGGACTTGGCAAACGCAAGGCACAGATGCTGAGGTTGCAGGTTCGAGTCCTGCCATTCCCCTTATTTTTTTGTCATTTACATAGCATTTAAATTCAACAATTTGAATGTTTAAAAAATAATGAAATTCGAAAGTAATTTCGGTTACAAAAATGGTATTGTAATTTTTTATGGTAAAATGAGCAGTTGGTTCACCTGTGCACCTAGCACGAATCTTCTCGATTCGCGTTAACTCCCTACGTAACTCAGTGCGTCTCTCTCTTCCGGGCTAGTTAGAAAGAGACGCACTGAGTTACGAGTATAGTAGCGATCTGAACGGACCTTATACAAGGTCCTAGCAGCCGCAAACCATCGGCCGTTGATTTCTCAAATGAAAAAAAATGTACCTATAGATCGGTATCAAAGGACAGTTTCTTAATGTTAGAATGTGGGTTAGGGTCGCGAGTAACCTCGTTCCATAGAATATCGAAACACTCTCTAAAGAGTTATCGCATGGCGTTTGCAATACATTGCGGGCTACCGAGGTATGATGTGATCGATTGATTGATCAAACCGCGCAACGTAATACAACTCGCATAGAAGTACTCGCTCCATGTAAATGGAACACCCAGTAAAGGACTCCGAGATTATAATCTCGTCTATTCATTCCGAACCTATTTCACTAAGTGATTTTTGTGTAAACATTGTCACCCTGGATTATTAAACCACGTAGGTAGGTATTACAGACAGATTTGCATGAAAGGGACCTTATTTAGCGCTTTTTTCTTTGTCGAGACGAGCATTATTAATGATTCAGGAACCTTCTGCATATTAACTATTTGTAATACTATGTACAATATTAAAAAGAGTGAAAAAATGTTCATAGAACAGAATTTGAATAATTTAGAATTGGTTCGTTTTTGCGTTTTATTTATTGAATTTTCTTGACTTGTTTTGATTTTTTTTACTGGGGGCAGTTTATTTTTTCGTTTTGGATTTTTGATGTTTTGCGTTTTTAGTTTAATGTAATTTCCAATCAAAATTTATTTATCTGTCTATTGTTATTTTATAACCATCCCCTCTAGCGGCAGTGGGGTAAAAACTATGATTAAAGCTTAAAAAGTTCTTGTGATATCATTGCTATTGTAGGCATTTCAGTTGTGGACTTCCCTTCCACTTTATTTTAAGACAACAGCGGCGATATTCCTGCAAAAACTGCCTGGTAGGCAGTCGTTTAAATTGCTTTACGCAAATTGGCATTCGCTTTTAATATGAAGAAATAATCTGTTTGGTATAAAAAGCTTTCACAGATTCCGCCAACCACGTCCGACCGCAACGCGAAAAGTTCGCGTAACAATTAAACAGCAAAATAATTCCAGCCCATATACGTGAGCCTCGAACATTCGGAACAAAGGCATGTATCATTACCCTCACAAACCCTTTTAATTATTTTGAAGCAACAAGGGCCGTGGTCGACGCGACACGTTTGTAGCGACATAGCTGGAATCACGTGTTCCGTGAACATTAGCAGAACGGTCGGGACCCTTTGATCCTTGGCAGTGACAGATTTGTACACAAATGACAGCCCCGGGCCATACTAAAAGGCCTCGTCCATTGAGCTACGAACATGACGTGTAATCATGTGAGCTCTAATGTATGCTTTGGCGTAATTTAAATTTGATGATTAGCAGGCCCCTCTCTTATGCTGATTTCACACGGTGCAGAAAGGACAGACAGGGTTCTAGGGGGCAGAGTGGACAGTGGCAGTGGCCGTGGTGGTGATGGAGTTCTGATACAATATGTTATTTATTATAGTTAAGAGGAGTGTGACATACAAACGGCGATAACGTTTTCCACCCTCTAAATCTTAATCTATGGAAATGATTTTTTGGTATGTTGTCATGATGCCCTAGAACTAGGTTTGTATGTTTTGATTTTTTTAATATTCTTCATTGATTTAACAATATTTGCATTTTATGAGTTTCATACAAAACAAAAAAGCGTCACTATTTTTGAAAATATTAAGAATCAAAACATACAAACCTAGTTCTAGAGCATAATGACAACATTTAAAAAAATCATGACTATAGGTCAGGGTTTCGAGCTACCGAGGGTGGAAAACGTTACCGCCGTTTGTATGGAGAGCGGTGGGTTCACTTCTCTTAAGGCACTATTGAATTAAGGCAATATTGAATTCTGTAAGGATAGTTGCTGTGTGAGAATTAAATTTAAATAAAATCATTTTGAATTATCTCGGCGCTCTCGGCGTGCGCGTTCAAGTTGTATTAGCCCTTATACAGCTGCTATACTTCTTCTGTACTGCTTCTACAGCTATTATACAAATCTAACTACCCAAAAAGCTGTGTAAGCGCTTATAATAAAATAATTTGATTTTGATTTAGATTTTCGATATGCAGCCTTAAGTATAAAAATGAACTCAAATACAGCTTTTATACAGCTTGTTATGCTACTTGGGCTGTTTCCGAAACAATTTAATATATTGTTGCTCTTTTCACACGGAGGAGCAACAATATATTAAATTGTTTCGGAACACCAAAACTTATAATAAAATACCCAGCAAATTGGCCAAGTGCGAATCGGACTCGCACACAAGGGGTTCCGTACCACTGTCTTCTGTCTGCGTTCATTATCTTCGGCCACTTACTGCTCTAAACTACCCAACTGATTTTGATACGGTTTTCACTGTCAGTTAGAGAATTTCTTAAGAAAGGTTTTTTTGGGTGCAATTGACTAATGAAATGTTAATTAGACTGCATTCTAATTAACATTTCATTAGTCAATTGCACCCATGTGAAACCGGGGCACGTCCTAGTACTTAATAAAATACTCAAACTCCGAAACTGTTTCATCTGTACGCTTTGCCGGATATTTATCTGGTTTCGCTTTAAAATATCCAAGGTCTAATACAGAAATCTCGGTAAATTTTATATCGTGTTGAGTAAACGAGTAGTTTGTGGTTTATGACCGGCACATGTGTTTATTTATTGGTTTATTAGTTTTAGTACAGTTCATACTAAATATTATCTTTTCCCGTGACCAAACTTCAATTAGATTTCGTATATCGCTGTCCTGCAGTAACTTTGCATTTTTAAGGAATTGGATATTACGTGTTACTTCCGAGCTTTGACTTTAAATCCTATAGGTTAGTTTTGGAACTCTAAACGTTTGATGCATTTTGTACCGCACTCTTTTCGTAAAAAAGTACATCATATGGAAACGTAAATAATTAGGTACACCCTTAAGAACGCTTGTACTTTATAATCATTTAGTAAACAAAAAAAAGCGCCGTACAACTTACCCCAAAGTTGACCTAAGATCTACAGTTCGAAAATTGACCACTTCGCATTTGGCTGTAGCTTCCTCGATGCAAATATAGAGTTCGCACCAGTAACTTAAACCGTTATTAATCATATTTTATGTTTAAATCAGTGAAACATCGACCGAGGGAGGTTTGCTGGGTTTGATATACGATGTTTAGTTTGGCGGAACACCGGCGCAAATGACGGTTGCGAGCACTCGAAACTGTATACAAGACAAGATTGATGAACCCACACTCTGTGAAAGGTGCGAAACGTAAATAAATGTATGGAAACTGAGTATATACCGTGTAGGTTTACTAAGAAGCTCGTTGGATTCATATTAAGGTAGATAGGGTATGAGAGGGGATTTTCGAAATTTACGCGGTTTTTTCACATTTTGTGGCTAATCTAACGCACTGTGTTTGGTTTTAGCTGTAATTTTGAATAATAGTACATTGAATCAGAAAGGATATCAATACCTATATTTAAAATAAGTAACTCGAATTTCCAAAATCATAACACAATCGCGTAAAATATCAAAAAACTGCTTGAAGTGATAAAACCACCATTTCTTGTTGAAAATAAATAAAAAAGTACATAAATTTCGAAATTCCCGCGTTATACTAAATCCTACTGTAAGTTTATTTTTTGTACAGTAGGGGAAATACATTCACGTCACCTTAGAACCCTGTCGCAATGATGCGACGCTTTAAACGCCACGCTATGTCATACAAGTGTCATGCGTTAGTCTCTTCGACTAGGTACTACGGTGGTACGTGTTTGAATTTCCTTTACTGTACCTATGTAAATATAAAGTACGTAAATATACAGTATGTAAATATACAGTTTGTAAGCATACAGTAAAAATATTTTGTCCATATGTTGTTTCCATTTTTATCTTTTTAAAATTCGAATCGAAGCATTCCGGTCATTCCGCTCTGAGGTTCACAGGAATAAGTAATTCAATTTTCTTTTTTGCGATACATCGTCATTCGACCAAATAGATTTTCCGGTTCCCTGCTTCCGCACACAACATCTGACATTTCTGTATAGGATTTTATTTTATTCACACTCCTGTTGCGTCATGGTTTTTTAGGGTTACGTATGCCAAAATAAATAAAAACTAGGAATTTTTCACTTTTACACAAGACAAGAATTATTTTAAATTGGAAACTAATGGAACCTAATAACTGTTAAGCAATTTATTTACTTCTGGCTTCTGAAGTGGAAAGGATTCGGCATCAATATCACCGGCGAGTACATCACTCACCTTCGATTTGCCGACGATATAGTAGTCATGGCAGAATCGATGGAAGACGTTAGCACGATGCTCGAAGACCTCAATCGGGTTTCCCAACGGGTGGGCCTTAAGATAAACATGGACAAAACGAAAGTCATGTCGATTGTCCATGTGGTGCCCACCCCAATAGCAGTAGGAAACACAACTCTCAAAGTTGTTGATGAATACGTCTACCTAGAACAAACAGTCCAACTTTGAGAAAGAGGTCAATTGTCGAATCCAACTCGGCTGGGCAGCGTTCGGGAAACTGCGAAATGTCTTCTTGTCCAATATACCTCAGTGTCTGAAATCGAGAGTGTATGATCGGATTAGCAAGTTGAAGTGGCAGTGGACAGGGCACATAGCACGGAGAACTGATGGCTGATGGGGTCGAAAAGTTCTCGAATGGCGGCCGCGTATTGGCAAGCGCAACGTAAGACGACCAGCCACAAGATGGTCCGATGACCTCATACAGGTGGCAGGAAGGCGCTGGTTGCATGCTGCTTCCAACCGGTCACTTTGGAAATCCATGGAGGAGGCCTATGTTCAACAGTGGACTTCTTGTGGCTGAGATGATGATGATGATGATGATGATGATGATGATGATGATGAATTTATTTTCATAGTATAAAGTAAAGTTGCTATTTTTTCCTGTCTGTCCGAAATTTTTTTAGTGTATTTTCATCTTCTAATGGCTTCTAAACCACCCCAACGGATTTTGATGCAGTTTTTACTGTCATTTAGAGATCTTTATAGTTAAAGTTTTTATGTGCACTTTTCCCGATTGCACTTGTGCGAAACCGGGGCGGGTCCCTAGTAACTTATAAACAAAGATGTATAATAGTATTTTATGCAACTGCTATATAACACGAGTGTGGTTTTATGAAACAAGCGTTAGCATAAGTACTACGTGATTTTCAAATACCTCAGTGATTCATTTATTTCATTATATCATCATATATTTATATGGAACCCTGCCCATGGGACTTAGATTCGGATTTTCTTATTCATTGAATAGATACCCATTCATTCATTTTTCCTAAGGCGGTTCCAGCTTAAATATATTTTCGGTTTGCTTTTGTTTACCATAGCGAAAGTGCTTAGCTTGCTGGACTGTGTTCGAGGTTCTAAGTCAACGCGTAAACTATGCCTTCTTTTCATAAATTCATAATATTTTGCGGTATTTTGTCAATTTTATTAAAAATTTTAACATAAAACTACCGTGAGACTCAGACATATTAATAAAACGGATCACTCACGCATTTTTTTGGCGGGAAATGCCCGACATGTTTCGGACCAGTCCGTGGTCCTTAATCATGAGCCCCCGCGGCGGTGGCATGTCGGGCATTTCCCGACGAAAAAATACGTGAGTGATCCGTTTTATTAAAATTGTTATAGAAATGTTAAAAATATTAATTTTTCAAATTTTTTTCTAAATTTCTAATTTCTATGGGTCTGTTACTTGAAAATAAATGATTTTTATTTTCTTTAACTTATATTTAATAAACTTTCATGATTGTGAAAATACTTATAACGTTGTTCGGAGTCTACTTATAACCACGGCCGTTGCAACACCCTATAGTTTAATATACATATTTATGAAACAAATAATATTAGAGTATCCTCCAGAGATTGTCCTTTGAGCATTATTTTGGTTCTAGAATCGTCCATCTTACCGTTAAAAAGCTAAAATACTGAACAGTTTCCTGACCAATTTCCATTCACTGCAAATCTGCGGGGCATTTATTTTTCCGAAGTTCATTTACGCGGGCGAGGGCTTAATGGAGGTCCGCTGATGGACCGGAATTCAGTCTCTTTAGACAGGAATTACCCAACAGGCTTAGCGTGAAAATAGTCATGTACTTGAGGCCAATTTTTAGTTAGAAATAACATTTTCGAGTTTGTTTCATACAACATAGGAAGGTAAACGAGCAAGTGGGTCACCTGATGGTAAAGTGATCACCATAAATAAATAAATAAATCTTGACCAAAAAAAAACTTTTTTTTAATATATAAGTAACATCAATACTCTAAACATACGAAAGAAATACGTATGCCTGAACTAGTTTGTTCCTGTGTTTCAGGCGAATAACAAACTCAAACACCAATGCACCCGTATTATCCGTACGTAAGAATTCAAATGGGTTCGCGAAACTTTAGTGCGATACGGGTAACAAACGACAACAGTGTCAGGTCAATATACCGTTTTCTGACTCATGTTTGTCATGATATTTGTGATCTTAGTATGTTTTTTTTTTATGAAATAGGAAGGCAAACAAGCAAGTGGGTCACCTAATAAGTGATCACCACCGCCTATAGACACCCGCAACACCAAAGAGATTGCAGATGCGTTGCCAACCCAGAGGGCTAAGATGGAATACCTCTTGTGCCAGTAATTACACCGGCTGTCTTGCTCTCCACGCCGGAACACAGCAGTGCAAGCACTGCTGCTTAGCGGCAGGATTAGCGAGCAAGATGGTGGTATCGATCCGGACGGATCTTGCACAAGGTCCTACCACCCGCAAAATGTTTTATGTATAACAACCAATTTAATTCATAGGCCACTGAAGAACGTTGTTGCAATGTGTAATCGCCGAGATAGTATGACGTTTATTCAGAAGTCATTATGATGTCTATTGTGAAAAGGTTCTACAGTGGCCTAGGAATCAAATTAGTTGACTGTACCTATTGAGAATTACATACAGGCAAGTTACGCGTTTGTATCCACCGCAAGCATTTGCACATAACGGATTATACACGTATGTCCCTTATTCTTTTAGGATAGGGGGCCGTCCATTAGCCATGTGATGTTTTTCAGCATTTTAAACCCCCCCCCGTCCTGGTGATACGTGGTGAGATTTAAGACTAACCCCCCTCCAACAGTCCAACACCCAAAATGACGTGTATTTTTTCAGTACAAAGCATCATAAAATATTTCGCTCACACGATTTGAAAATCGCGCGTTCAACGAAAAAATAAATACACGTGATATCTCACTACACCCGTCTACCCCCTATGTGATATTTCGTGATTTTTGCCGACCCCCCCCCCCCCATTTCGAACCTCACATAATTAATGGACGATCCCATATTAGAGTCAAGCTCGTGGTCGAGGTATCACTTTGACTTGGTCACTCGTGCTGGGGCGCTAGGGCGCTGCCCGCCAGTGCCGTAGCCAGTCTACGCGTCTACGCCTGTGAATACCATACATTATTTGCTTTAAGTCAGGTCCGTCCGGATCGCTACCACCATCTTGGTCGCTCATTCTGCCGCTAATATAATAATAATAAAAGTTCTTTATTTAGGTATTCACCCATTACATAAATGTTTGTATATACAAATAAGAATAAAATAAAGCAATAAAATTAACTTAGATGCAAAAAGCAAAACACAGTGGGTACAACAGCAATCTGGTCTAAACCATTGGTCATGTTATTTTATTATTCTCAGAGCGGTGCAAGGCAGCCCAGTGTCTTTTAAATCCCCCATTGAGGTCGTCATATACCAATCTCAAAATCTCATTCTTGGTACCGCTCAGTCGATCTAGAAAGGAGGCTGATCTAGAACGCAGTATCGCGAAAAAATCCGGAACCCTCGCATCCGCAAACATGCTTTTAGCGCTGCAAAAGCGTGGGAGTCCGAGCAGTATGCGAAAAGCGTCGTTATACTGCACGCGCATCGCGCTGAGCGAGCGCTTAGTGTACTTTGTCCACAACTGACAGGTGTATAAGCATTGGCAGAATGCTCTGAACAAAGTCACTTTAACAAGCTTTAAGCTTTAACCTCACCGGAACAAGCAGCTGTGCTTGCTTGTTCCGGTGAGGAGAGCAAGACAGCCGGTGCAATTACTGGTGTAAGAGGTATTCCATCATAGCCCTCTAGGTTGGCAACGCAACTGCAATATCTTTGGTATTGCGGGTGTGTATAGGCTGTGGTGATCACTTACCATCAGGTGATCCACTTGCTCGTTTGCCTTCCTATGTTGTATAAATAAAAAAAACACGTGTAATGTAACGTAACGAGACGCAACATTATGTACGCGTTAGCTTACTCTTACATTACATTTCACGTAAGGCTGCTTTTCCACCAGGGATGTGCGAGGATGCGTAGCGAGGGATGTGTTTGTAAGAACCAATAGAATCGCTTCATTTACCTTGCCTCGGTCAGCATAGCTCTGATGGAAACGGCTCATTGGTTCTTTACAAACACATCCCTCGCTACGCATCCTCGCACATCTCTGGTGGAAACGCAACCTAATACCCCTCTGGACCCGACCTTATAGGGATGAAATAAGCGCCATCTTCCTAAAATCGTGTGTAATACAAGGAGCCGTCTCAAACTACTAAGCAGGGAGCTTGCAGGTTCACATGTTTGCCCACAGATGGCAGTCTTAACCCCAATTTTGAGTTATTTCCGTTTTCGAAATGAAAGAAATTATCTAAACCAATTTGGTTAATCGTCGGTATGTTATATAATAAAAACGTCGTACTATTATGTCATAATTGTAGTAAATATTTCATGCTGAACTAAAAGCTACCCAATCCACAGAATAAATAATAGTACTAACGTACAGAAACTTCTCTTTTACTACCGCGATTTCAACTTTAAATGTTCTTTAGATGTGAGTCAAAAGGAACGTGCCGCCCGCGCCCGCCTTCACCCCGCTACTCCCGGCGACACGCTTAGGGTTGCACTGACACGGCGGGGGCGAGCGAGCGAGCGCGCGGCAAGCCGACAGCCTACTGGATTTGCCTACGCCATAGGCAAGGCGGTCGAGCGTACCTACAGTGCGGAGTTGAACCCCCCTGCCCAATCCTTACTTTTATTTATATAATTTACCTATTTCACCTCTCTCTAGGCCTCTAGATCTCGTTACTGCTCGTACTGCTATTACTTAACGATACTATTCTATGAGAGTGTCGTACTACCCTGGTTTAGCCGGTTGACTCAAACTGCAACCAACTGGCTACGTAGCGGCTCCATCACAACTTAATTTAATTGGGCTAGTAATTGATCGGGGTGATAATAAGATTTAACACATTTTTTATAAGTTTTATTTAAAAAAAGATAATATTATTATGATTTACACATAAGATACGACTTGTAACATATTTTATACATCCTATTTACAAATTCTGTGATGCAGTACAAAAATATTTGTACAACAGCTCTTTAATTCCTATTCATTAAGTACTTAACTTTACAGCGGTCTTAACAATATACACGATTGCTATAGGAGTTAAATCATCGAGCACATACCCAATAGAGAAGAACTATCACTTATTTTCGTTGAAACTAATTCCAATAAATTACTGCGGCGATCTGCACTGTGCTCCCATTGGCCGATCTTAGGTCAGACCTACGTCACTCGGATCATTTCAATTGACCAGTTTTACTTAAATTAATTAAAAAATTAATACTGTTTTTTATTCTTACTTACCAATAGAATAAGATTCTTTCTATTTCATAGTTTGAATTTTTTCTATTTATTCTACACCAAGGAATATAATGGCACGCCATTACGAAAGTATATTGGTTGATTCTTAATTTTGGAATATACGGAGATTTACTCATGTCAGTTTCTGAATCTATATTTTTCAGTGCAAGTGACGGTTGACGTTCATAAGATACAAAATACCTTTTTAATAGGGATTTTTGCTGTTTGTGGGTCCACCGTTACAGCTTCATCCTTAACACTTAACGGCGGTAAGTAGCTATAACTGTTACAATAGAATTACTTATAGTGCCTGGGTTACCGTCGACAAAAAGCCTAAGGCTGCGTTTCCACCAGAGATGTGCGAGGATGCGTAGCGAGGGATGTGTTTGTAAGAACCAATAAAATCGCTTCATTTACCTCGCCTCGGTCAGCACAACTCTGGTGGAAACGGCTCTTTGGCTCTTTACGAACATATCCCTTGCTACGCATCGTCGCACATCTCTGGTGGAAACGCAGCCTTAAGAGCGTCTGCTAAATCGCGCGCACGCAGCGGACGCCCGCGCGACTCAGCAGAGGCCCTAAAGGATTTGCCACACTGGATGCGTTCTGCGGTCTGCGATCAGGTCAAATTGAAATCATATTGAAATTCATACATTGCCACTGCCTACAATGCAAAACACTACAGAATTAAAAGCCACTATTACCTCTCTATTGGCTAGTTGCTCTTTGCATTAAACAGATGGCTTAATTAGATATAGTTTGACAAAAAAAAGCAGAACGATAGTGTAATATCCCAAGTATAGAGCTACTATTCAGCTTGTGTGCACAAGCTGAATAGTAGCTCTATAGAAATGATCTTCTTTATTCAGCTAATATGCAGCTTGTATAGCGTATGCTACTTGGGTTATTCTCAAAGTAAATGCTATTTTATCCTTCAGTGGGGCTATATCGCTAACCAGTGTCATAAGAGCAGGCGGTGTGATCAATTCACATCAGATGACCCGCTTGCTTGTTTGCCTTCTCTTACATAAAAAAAATATTTTTCATAGAAAAGGGATAAAACGAGCTTGCGAGTCACCCGACGTGAACAAGCGACATAGTGATAAATTAAACTTCAGCGGTCATGTCAGGGCATTGCCCGGTGGACTTATTTTAATTAAATATAATTTATTTTTATTCCTTAAAAGGGGCAAAGAGGGCCCCATAAAATGATTAAAATAATAATCTTAATATTACTTCGTAATAAATATAAATGCTATGTTGACTAGGGACTCTTTATCCCGTGATAATGATATTTTTTATTTGTTTGTTTTACAATAATTTAACTATAATTATTATTTAGGCCACGCCGCGTCACCTTCTGATAAAAACAATTTAATAATAGAAAAAGTTAATTTGAACTAAAAAAATTCATATGAAGAGAAAACATTTTTATATTATTTTATATACAATTAATTTCATAGTCTTTGGTATATTAGATAGTTCCTTGCAAACTTACTTATAAATAATAAAATGACAAAATATTTAAAAAAAAAACTAATGATGACTTTATTTATACATATAATAACTTAATATTAAACCTTCACTGGGGTTCCAAATACCTATGGGCGGAGGTGATCACCTTAAATCAGGTAAACCGCATTCTTGTTTACCGCTTCGAATCAAAAAGTACTAGAGTGATACTGCAGACCGAATACTTGACGGCAAGATAGCCTAGATTAATGACCTTGACTACTAAGCCAAAGACTCTGGGTTCATTCCTGTGAGGGGACAATATTTGTATGATGACTTTGAATGTTTGTACCTGAGTCTTGCATGTTATTTATTAGGTCTTTGCTTAGATTCAAACTTGTTTAAACAATAAACATAAATATATTGGGACAATTAACTATGTAGGTAATTAACTTAGTACCAAACTAAGCTTGTACTATGGGTACAGTCATCCTCAGAAGTAGCTAACACTAAGAACCTTGTCGTAGTAACGTGCGAAGTGAGAGTTGCTCGAATTTGTCACATTACTGACAGCGACAAGGTACTATAATGTTCAGTTGCTTCTAAGGCTGACCGTACTAGACAACTGATAAACAAACATACATACGTATATAAATACATACTTACTTAAATACTTATAACATCCACGACTCCAGAACAAACGATCATAATCATCCTACAAACATTTGCCCCTTGTGGGAATCGAACCCACAGCCTCTAGCTTCGTAGTCAGAATCGCTAACCACTAGGCTACTCGCTCATTAAAATGAAGTTGAATTGGTGTAGAGTGTCTAAAAATATAATTTAATAATGTAAAAATATAAAAAAAACATAAATAAAATATTATAGGTACTCAACTTGTGATTTTTATCTACATCTACACTAATATAATAAAGAGGAAAACTTTGTTTGTTTGTTTTTTTGTTAGTTTGTTTGTATGTAGGGGGTAATCTCTGGAACTACTGAACCGATTTCAAAAATTCTTTCACAGATAGAAAGCTAAACTATTCCTGACGGACATAGGCTACTAATTTTACGTGAACGAAGTCGCGCGCGTCCGCTAGTTAGTAATAAATAGGTTCTATTTATTAAACATGCTTTTTACAAATAGCAGTCTTAGAAACTTAGAATACATTTTTTAATTTATATGTGGCGAATGTACGTACGTACAATACTTACACAGAACATATGAATAAGCGTAGAATGGCCTTGCCTTAATTGTACAAAAACTGCTGTCGCAAATGCATCGACTCTATATAAACCTGCCATAGCTCACACGCGGCAAAGAACCGCTGACAGTGTTAAAGTGACAATATTAAGTTGGTTGATTGGTTAAAAATGCCTTACGGCATTAAGTCCGCCATTTGTACATTGTTTTTTGTATTGTGCAATAAAATTTAAATAAAAAAATAATAAGTTGTATACATATTAATTGGTGGCACGTTTTCCTTGATCACATAGCCATTCTAACATTATTCGTATGCTCTGTGGCTTCCTAAATACATTTCTAAAGTTATAGTTACTAGAAAACTACAAATAAACTTGTGGTTTGTATAAGATACATATTTGTTATTTTCATGTATAAAACGCTTCATAAATATTTTTAAAAATAATAATGTGTAGTATTATTTTTTGCTATTCATAAGTCTGTTTATGAACTAAACTTTAAACGGTTAACAAGAGCCAATTCGTCGTTTTATTCGGGGAGGGGGGTGGACCTAAGGGACGGCAACGGATTAGCGATTCCTTTGGAAACGTTGGTTCCTATGGGCGGGGGGATCACTTACCATTAGGTGACTTACTTGCTCGTATAGTATCCTGTGTCACAAATGTCACATGGGTCAAGGTCAAGGGAAATAAATCACCCTGTAGGTCTAAAGGGCACTCACCCTGTAGTTCTACAGTACACTCAGCAACATAGTAGAAGTTAGACAGTACTTAGGGTCAAATATGTTACATGGATCAAGGACAAGGGGTAAAATAACCATGTAGGTCTAAAGGTCACTCAGTAACGAATTCGGAATCAAAGATGTTACATGGGCCAAGGTCAAGATAATTAAATATATCTGCCCGCCTAGCACATTAAATAGTTTATGGCAAGCATAAAGAACCGTCCCTTCCTTTTAAGTTTACTCGTTAAAAAGGAGTATATGCTGGATATCAGATATAAAAACTGGTTAACGATCGATCCGTCTCAAGAGCGACCCATCATGAAACTCTTTCATAATCACATTTACTGTTAAAAAGTTCCACAGTGGCTTCGATTCGATATTGCGAATGTGCGAAATATTCGACGCTGTGTCCAAATGGACATTTGAAATGTAATTAGCTCTCTTTGGTATAAGTCAAACAGGGGCATGGTCAAAAACATAGTACCATGCTAAAATTATTCATACCTTGTGATAAAAATTATCACTCGTTAATTGTTACAAAACCGCTACGAACGTTTTCAGTGCTATTTTCATCAGAAACAAAAGGTCCGAATTCTTAACACTTTACCCAGCAGTTTATATCTCTGCCGTTTATTTGATAAAAACGAGAAAATTGGTATTGTAGTTAAAAGCGATGATGGCGCTGCACCGCTGGGGTTACTATCCATTTAGATTGAATCGAAAATGTCCGGCTTTTTGAGCATCCGCCCGAATGTTTCACTTGGAGGGAAACATTCCCGTGGTCCTAATGCACGCACCCCTCCCCTCGGCTGCTTGCACAGGTTGTTCAATCCACTACAAAAAATGCACCAATTTTTACCTCATTTCAATGCAATGCGGTTTAAAAGTTGCTACATCTTTTGTAGTCACATGTTCAATGCACACGGCACACGGCACATAAAGTATTCTATTTCTTTTGTTTAATCAAACGCGTGGACTTTTTTACCAAAAGTCCAAAAGTCGGATTTTCAAATGGACACAGTAACCATAAGTGCGGCTAAACTGCATAACGCGAAAGCTTCTTCGAACTGAAGTGTACTGGAACGGGTTAGCCTTACTGCTCTACAAAGCACTTTATAGCATGACGTCGTGCGCGGGCGCGGGCACGGTCCGCTGTCAGTCGCGCACGGAGGAGAGCACCAGCAGCTGCGTGCGCCGGTCGTGCGTGCGGGAGACACTGTTGCTGCGCGTGCGGTTCAATGTCTGCAATATTAGATCGGAACTTTTATGGATAGTCGACCACGTAATTGCTTGACCACTTTTGAACTATATCCTTTTGTAATACGGTCGAAAAGTGGTCAAGCAATTTCTTGGTCGACTACACTTACTATATTTACTTAAAAACTTTTACTCATAATCCATGTCTCTTTAAAAAACCTTCAATTTTAACTGAGAAATTATTGTCATCGCATTTCTTCACTAAGATGTGAGTGAGGTTGAGCGCGGAGATGTGCGGTTGTTATCAAACGAAGCTCTACTTTGCTTGGAGTTGAATGGGAATGCCGCACATCTCCGCACCGTCTCAGTAGAAAGCCAGTCTAAGTTTAAGATTCTTAACTTAATGTTATCCAGTTATCACAATTTGTATCCAATATTTGGCGAACTCAAAGGATTTTAAAGATTGACTTGGATTTCCTACGAATATGCCGGCTACGGCAAATCAATCTCCTCAGAGACGTCTACGTCAGAAGCAGGAGCCCATTAAATACGTTATGCTATCATCGGACGCATAATGGGATGCCTTAGCTTTTCTTAACATTTTTCAAGCTATGGCACCGCGCCTGCAATTCCTCAGATACTGCGGGCAACGGTGATTATAGCCGTACACTCTGTAAGCCTTGCATTTCACCTTAGCTATATGTAATAATAAAATAAAATTAATAAAAAATTACCAGCGCAACAGAGTGCGAGCGACGCGCATGCGTAGAATTGCTGAGCAGGTCGGAGTTGGCGGTGGAGTCGGAGCGTGAGCGCAGAGTGCCGCGCGCGCGCCGCCGCCGCCGGCACCACAGCCAACGGTAGGGGGGCACGCGTCTAAACATTAATAATGAGAAAAAAAAACACCTGGTTGTTTGTGTCTTAAATAAAAGTCCCAAAGCAGGGGGGTTCCACTCGGCACTGTAGGTACGCTCCACTGCCTTGCCTATGGCATAGGCAAATCGCATTAGGTTGTCGGCTTGCAGCGCGCTCGCTCGCCCCCACCGTGTTGGTGTAATTGATAACGAATGCCGCGCAACTCTAACGTGTCACCGGGAGGAGCGGGGGGAAGACGGGCGCGGGCGGTGTGTTCCTTTTAACTCATGCCGCCTGGCTCATGGTGTATGAAGTAATACGAACTTATTGAGAGTGTAAATAAAGTTGGAATTCGTTTAATCGCGGTCGTAAAAGAGAAGTATCTGTACGTTAGTACTATTATTAATTTTTTGCCCAAAGGCCACACACAGTAGACCAGAACAGAACCAGCTTAAACATGTCCGCTGACACATCTATGAGGGTCCGCGTTGCTTGTGACGTGTAACGTTTTAAATAAACTAGGCTAACTAACTCTTTATAAATCAACGATTCAATGTGCAGCACAGTTATTGAAAGCTAACTAGTCAGAGGCAAGTTATAAGACCACTGAGCGTTACGTCACAGGGTTCTCTATTAAATCATCGATTTAAAATACATAAAATTAAATAATCAAATGTGTTTCTTTATTAAAATAAGCGTTGTCTCTCCTGCGGTCAAAAGTTAGCGACTTGTTTATATTATTATTTTTACTAAAAGTTTATTTCAGAAATCTCCATGTCGTGTTAGTTTCGAAGGCAGTTTTATTATAACTGAGTTAGTAGCCACTGACCAACCACAACCGTATACCATACTTATCAACGAAATCTGCAAAACTATAAATTACACAAATTTGTAATTAAGTAGAATACAATAAGAAAACGCAGTTCCGGGAATTCATCGAATACCCTCTGTTTTGAACATGTTAATCTCTAATTTTAGCAAACTGCTATTTAAATGCCTACTCCTCGATTACCTTAATCCTGTCGTCTTTGTCTAAATCTTTAATCGTACCTACTCCAATTTTTACTCGATCTCTAGACTGTTCAGTGGATTCTAATGAAATTCTCCGAGTAACAAAGTCCCGGATATTAGGACTATTTCCATCACCCTTTCGAACGATGTCGCACGTCGGAAGTGGTACAGAGATTGCGGGCAAATAATTTGATATATCAACTATACAACAAGTCCACGCAAGATGGGTAATTTTTAACACTAGGGTAACTTATAACTTTGGACTGACTCAAAAATAATATTCATCGTTCAAATACGTATCTGTGATTTGCGAATTAAAGAACCAATTATTAATAACCGCTATGTGGGATGTTGACTCGACAATCATTGTTCCGATAGTCGTCTCAGTGAACGGTCTTATAGCGAAGAGTCTCGACCAACACCTCAAGAGACTCTCGCTAGAAGGCTGGATCAAGGGTCAGATACAAAAGGCGGTACTCCTGGACACGGCACGAATAGTCAGGAGATTCCTCACTCTGCAGCCCTAACCACCGGTAGCTTGAGCCCTGCCCCGCTGCCGGCGGCACTCTAGGTTAGGTTTTTATAATGTTTGTATATTTTGTATTGATATTGTTTTATTACTTTTTATAGAAATATTGTAAAAACTTAACCTAAGATTTTAAATAAATATACATAAATAATAATAATAATCTCATTTATATTATTTGGTACCAAAACGGCGTCTTCATGTTGGCTTCGGCCCCATGAAATGACCGGGCCCCCATGGACCCGTGATCGGAAACCGTACCAACAATAATAATAATAATAAGGTTAGGTTTTTATGTTTGTATATTTTGTATTGAAATTGTTTTATTACTTTTTATAGAAATATTGTAAAAACTTGACCTAAGATTTTTAATAAAGGTGAATGGGCATTTTTGTATGGGCGCTGTCCCAACCCTTGTATACAATAGTGAGTAGTATGGACGTGTAGTACTCGGTGTAAGGATCATCATAGGCTATGTTTCGAAGACCAGGTGTCTGCAGCATTAATCATTGTTTTGTATGAAAAAAAAAAAAAACAGCAAATTAGACCTATGCTCCCATTACGTTTTTTACTTCTAGTGGCCTCAGTAATGCGTGGTTAAAATCTTTCGGCTATATCTCGAAAATGATTTTACAGATACTTTTCATACAACTGCTAGTACAAAGTGAGGTATAAAATGGGCTGTAGCTTTTTCCCTGCAAACATCTCGGTTTTGCTGTCATATAAAAAAATTAAGCTCTTATTGAGAGCTTTCTAATAAGATATAGCACAACTGTATACAGCACTTGGGACAATTTGCCCATTCTCCTTTAAAATAATAATAAAAACTTTTATTGCAGACAAAGTCCATATGGTGTTAGTAACACAAATATGGTGTAATTAATACAAATATGTTGCGGTAAATCATTTTGAAAAACTTTTCTTTATGGCCGTTCAATATTACTCGAGTGTTTAAAGTTACCCGAATTTACAGTAATAGATTATAAATAAATACATAATATCTTGAGACAAATTACATCATTCGCTCTAGTCTCAAGATAAACAGAGCTTGTAGTATGGGTACTAGATAACGTATACACATATAATACATGTAAATTTGTCTATCTGTTTGTAATTCTGTTTGTGGACGCTGGACGGATTTTGATACGGTTTTTTATACCTACTAACTATTTAAGGTACAAAGAAGCCGTATACCAGCTGTCATAAAACGGCACGCCATTAAATTTTATGTGACAATGACCTAAGTGAAATTTTCAATTACGTATCGTTTTCAAAATTAAGAGGTGGCATCCAATAATTACGTGAGCTTAAAATGAGGAGCTGAAGTCCAACAAAACGTTACCAATTCTCATTTTGTGAGGAGAGGGATAAAAAAGGTTGCGAAAATTTGTTTAGCTGCTAAATGAAGCAAAATACATAAATGGGTCGAAATGAAAAAAAAACTGTAACTAAAATAATTAATATCAGATTCGTTGTGGTTTTTTATTGAATGATATAACTTGAGTAGTTACCTACTTCCACCGATTTCTTTACTAAAATGATATAAATCGTTAAATCGTTACGAATTTTTGTAATTTGTGTTTTTTATTTTGACCCAAATATAGATCACATTTTATTGTAAAAAATGATGCATATCTCGCATAGGGCTCCCACCACAGCTCATTAGAGGCAGATCGTTATTTTAATAAAAATGGACGCGCCCTGAACCACTTTCTTCGCCAACTTTACCTTTTTTTAAATCATAGTATTAAATTTTAATTTATTCTCATTTGACTTACCTAAGGCTCATATAAATATGCGGTGAGAACATGCAGCATATCAAGGGGTTGGCTGCAGAGTTGAGGGGCGCTAAGCTTTGGATGAGAGTAGCGACCGCCATGCTGGTTTGTGTTGCAGGTATATAGTTGTACACTTGCAGGAGATCAAACACGATGTATGGAGACCAACAGAGGACGAATACTGCAAGAATACAACACACAACTAAGGCCATAAATTAGGGCTATAACCCCTAGGCTTAACCAATAATAATTTGCCTCCGTTCTCTCATAACTACAAGAAAATAGTTACATTTGCGATAACGGTCTTAATGTATAATATTAGTTTACTATAACATTAGTTTATTAGATTCCACAACTGTCACGTTCCATACAAATGAGAAACGTATATTTAGACGATATACGAGTAATAGTCGCATGTTGCTGAAAAGTCTCCTTTAATACTCTTCACATATTATACATTTCAAACATACATTTACCCTATACAACGTAAATATGTAAAAATATTATCACAACACGAATTCAAATAGGATACGCAAGAAATCCAATAAGCTACAGAGAGAAAGTCTAATGAAAAATATCGAATTATGAAATAAAATTGTGACGATACGGGGGCGTTTGACAAATATTTGTGTTTCGATAATCTTGTTGTCGGGGGCCCGCACAAACATAAACATTACAAATGCTACCATTTTTACGATGTAAAATTTAATGTTGACTCTGAAACGAATAGAATCAGCTCTCATAATTAATACTTGTTTATATTTGGGACATTTTCAATAAGTAACAAAGTTGGCACAACAGATTCAAAGGCTAAAATCGAGGGCGAAAGTCTGTAATCCTCTTAAGTCTTGAACTTGAAAGTTCGACCATAACACTTCGCTATAATTCAGTAATGGCGCGGAAAAACAATTTGATTTTATAAACGGAAACTCGTTAAACTAAACTGTAAATATTCCACCCATCTGCCACCGAACGCGTTAAAATGGTGAACCAGAGGAAACTATAAAATGGATTGGCCAACTCTAAAAACATAGACGTCGGTCGTTAAATCATAACTAAAATATAATATATAAGTGCTTCAGCACTTAAATATTTATTGGTCGTCTGTGCTAAATTTAATTGGACTTGAACTATCGGCATTAAGAAATTGCATCGGGAATGCGACAAATGCCAATTTCATATCTTGTGCAGTAAATGTAACTATCTTGTTTGTATTATTATTATGTTTACTGAATTAACAATTCATATTTATTCATTCATTCTATGAATGCGTTAAAGATGGAAATTTTAAAGAATGACAACAAATTAAAATAAACGGATGACAAACGGTAACTCTTTGCTCTATTTAACAGAAGATTTGTATGCACCTAGGATGAGAGGTTTTTTATTCGTGTGCCCATTTATTTCTCTGAACGACCGTTTGACTGATCCATGCAACTTTTTAAAACAGAGTTTAAAAATGGTACACATTTTGAGTAAGAATTACTAACGAAGTCACAGTAACGAAGACACAGCTTTAGTTGTAACAAAACTGATCCAAAAACTTAAAAGTTTATCTTGTACGCTCCGTAGGTCATCTTGTTGGACTTTGTTCGATTTAAAATAACTTTCCAATTTTAATTGAAAGAAACAAAAGACTTACCGAACACTATGACGAACGTCATTTTCACACTTTTTATCTTGGCCCTGGGAATGAGACCTCGTGAGCTAGCCCTCCTTGAATCCGGGTCACCTTCCACATGCCCTGAAATTTTGTTATCAAAATAAGACTTAATGACGAAACTCTTTCAGAACAATTTTCACACACGATTGAATCAGATTAACCGGCTTCAACGGGTAATTAAAGCAACGCCGAATAGGGCTCAATTTGATTGTAGGTACATAAAATGTGTTCGTTCTATTTACATTCAATTTTAAGTCTCTAAATTGAACACAGCAGTCGTATTATAATCTCTTTAGATAACGTCTGATTTTCCTTGTTAAATTTTTTGTCCCCGCTAAGCTCGTTGTGTTCTTTTCTTTAAAATAATCGTCTCAAACAACTTCATTATCTGACGCACTTATCCTATTTCCTTTGAGTGCTTGAGCTAATTCGATTTATCTTTCCAGATCGTTAGTATCGTACCGTCCGGTCTGCTTATAAATAGTACCGAAGATGAGTTTACTACAATGAGCTTAAGAAAGTTTTAATGGGGTTCACTCGATTTGAGAGTAACAATCTTTAAATAGGTAAACGAGAGTAACTCCAGAATTGAACGGAAATTTACATTTTCACCGTGCCGCTATTACAGAACATCAAAACAATCCGTTGATATTATAAATCATGAACAAAGGGAGCAATTTCTTCAACCATAAATCCAATTGTCTGAAATAATGCGGTAACTGCGTTCTAATATAGAATATGTAGTCATATAATTAAAACAGCTAGGATAAACCTGCCAACTGTCGTAACCCAAATATGAGCACGTTTTATCTAAAGTATATAAGGCATTAGGGGTAACAATCCTTCAAAACCAGATGCCAATATCTTGTACACTTACCATTATTCATCGTTTTAGTTCTTCTAGAATTGACAGGAGGGCTCATGACGACCGCTTTGCTCTTGGTCCATATAGTCATTACGATGACGGCGTAGCAAGCTGCTATGGCAAGGGCGGGGAACACGAAGATCATCACAGACACTAGAGTCATCCAGATCTGCCATCTTCGTGGCGTACCTAAGTCTATCCAGCATTGTTGTTGACCTAAAAACATTTTCAATTAGAGCAAGCGCAAGTAATGTTAGCGTAAAATACTCCTGTATTCACAAGCTTTTTTAAGAGGGCGCTTTAGCCGCATTGCAAAGGCCTTGCTTACGGGTTTTAAATCTCCCACTCACCACTGGTGTTTTGATGTTATACATTTCTGCTAATTATTGTATACGAAGAGCGACAACAACTTCTTTCTCCTAGCGCTTTTACCGCGATTGCCATCTGGGTTCAATTTCATAAACGCGACAAGCGACAGGGACAGTCACAATTCGCCGTACATTACTGTGTCGACAAGTAACGCTGCAGACTTACAGACTTAACATCATAGTGGGCAAGCAATGTAAACCGAATTGTCAATTTCGCCTGTCGCGTTTATGAAATCGGGCCCTGACCTCCGTAACCCCTGATACAATACAGGAGAAAAGCGATCATAGTTCGTAAGCGATCATAGTAAAAGCGATCGTAGAGCGTACACATTCAGTTAAGTATATCAAATTGCAAGTTTTCAACAATGTTTTATTTTACAGTAACTAACAACGCCAACATGGAATGTATCGCTTAATATGTTTTGCAAATCATACCTTGTACTTCTTTAATTTCGTATAAAATTAGAAGCGGAATTGAAAACACGATGCTTATGAGCCAGGCAGAGACGATGAGGCCTCTTGCGCGATTCCCTGAACAACAAAAAGGTGAGTTGTAATACTTGAAAATATAATTGGAGTAGGTATACCTCTAAATTGTTTCTTAGAATAGGAAGCCAGGTTATAAACATAATTTGGTTCGCAAGTTCCAGTGGACCAAAGTTAAGGGTCTTTTGGTCAACATTCTTTTGGTCAAGTGTACATCCGCTTATAAGGCACCTGGCCTAGTTTTAGCTCATTCAAAGAAAACACAAGTTGTATCCAAGTAGTACCTAAGTCATAATATTATCAACATTAGTTATTTCTGTGATTCTGACCCAATTTGGTTTACTTAATATATTAAATTAAAATTGTAATGACAACACAAAGAAAAATTAGGGCAATAGCAGGACTTTAACCTGCAACATCAGCATTCCGTGCCGTGTTAAAAGTTTCATATAGATGACACCGAGGGTAGTTGTACCCTTAAAATCAATAATGTAATGACCGTAAGACGAAGCACATTGAAAAATTCGCAGGGTAGGGCAGCGGCAGTGTGGCGAAACTGGAAAACGCAAGGCACGGAATGCTGATGTTGCATGTTCAAGTCCTGCCATTGCCCTAATTTTTCTTTGTGTTGTCATTACAATTTTAATTTAATAATTTGAATGTTAAAAAAACATTTAAAATAAAAATCGAAAGAAATTTCGATTACAAAAATTTACTTAATATATTTTCGAAATCAAGCATTATTTCAAAAATCTTTCTTATACAACTCACAGCGGCCCCTCCCTGCGTCTCTATCTAACAAGTGTCATAAGAAAGGGACCCAGATAGAGATAAACTAAACTTGGCCAGTCATGTTAGGGCCACAGTGGCTAAGCTAATCGGGTCAAAGGTGATATCGTGATTACTCAAGACCATTCGTGGATGACTTAATGCGGAATAGTTTCAAGATAGCCATCTCCTCGATACCCGTTGGATAGCAACGGTACACTTCAAATAGCTAACAATTCCTGTCGGTATGCCACAATCAAATTAACTGTTTGAATTAATTTCAAACGCTTGCAACTTAAGTGCTCCCCTTCCTCCTCCACCTGCTTTTTCCGTTTCTTAATTCGAAGTAGGCTTTGACCATAATCTCTGATTTGGCAGGCCAGTTTTTTTCTAACAATCTAGACGATTTGGTATAATAAATACTCTGTAAGCCTATGTTTGTAAGCCAAATGAAATAAAAATTATTTTGGAGTAACCCCTGGTAAACCGAAGCGATAAGATCATAAGTACACATTAATTCCCATGAATATGCAGGTTTCCTCACGATGTTTTCCTACACCGTAAGTGCGTTGGTTACCTTCTACAGTAGGTAAACAAAAGGTAGGTGATCTACATAAGTTAGAAAATCTCATTGGGGCATGGCGACCGCTGAAGATCGAATTCGGCACCTAACAACCATGAGTCCACCCCCTTAGCCACTAGGCGCCAAAGCTCGTCATCATAACCAAGTAACATAAAATCAACAGGCACTCCTGGCCTCTCGTCAGTAATTCAAACATTTTATTGAAACAGTTTTACAAAAATCCTAAACAAAATAAAAAGCATTCATTCCTAAATTGGGGTGTAAAAATATCGTTACAAAGTCGTCCTTTATGGCATTCGGGAAAATAAAACGAGGAATGGTGAAAAGGGAATTTTTGACGAGATTCAAAACAGAGGGTCGAGGAAACAATGATGTCACGCATTGATTACGTGGATGATGGTGCGAAAGTGGTAGTCTATTGAGAGCTTAACAATGTGCAAAGGTATTAGGAAATGGCGCTGAAAAATAAATTGAGCGTCACATGAGAGCTAATTAAATTAACTAAAATGATGTAATATATTATTTTCCTCCTATTTTGTTGTTAAGGAGATATAATAATCAAGCCTCGTGTATCACAAACGTTTATTGAACCTTCAATTTTGTTAACACTTGGTTTGTAATTATCTGTAACTAGTAACTCGCCCTTGTTTCACACGGGAACAATTTGGATGTAAAGTAGGTACCTACATAACAACTTTCTGTAAAAAAAACTCTAGATCAAAATCCGTTGTGTGTTTTAGAAGGCGGCCGAATGTAATAAGGATATACAGGAAAGGTTAACGAGTTTGTTTTAAACTGTGTATAAAAATAAAGAAGATAGTTTGCGGGTGGTAGGACCTTGTGCAAGGTCCGTCCGGATCGCTACCACCATCTTGCTCGCTAATCCTGCTGCTAAGCAGCAGTGCTTGCACTGTTGTGTTCTGGCGTGGAGAGCAAGACAGCCGGTGTAATTACTGGCACAAGAGGTATTCCATCTTAGCCCTCTGGGTTGGCAACGCATCTGCACTCTCTTTGTTGTTGCAGATGTCTATAGGCGGTGGTGATCACTTACCATCAGGTGACCCACTTGCTTGTTTGCCTTCTTATGTTGTATATTAAAAAAAAAATAAGTTGTAAGCGTTCATAAGCGGCGGTAATAATATCAGGCAACCCGCATGCTTGTTTGCCCCCCACGTGGTATAAGAAAAAAATAGGAGCAAAACCTATTTCAGATAAAAGAAGCTGGTAAACTTTTATGAATTAGAGATTTATCAATAGAGAATGTTAAATACAGCCTTTAGGTACTTCATAAGTTGTATACATATTGTTGACTAAATAAATATCTTCAGGACGCGAAAATAATAAAACAAATCTATAGTTTTGTATTGCCTTTGACAATAAACGGCAGAAATCAATGGATAAAATCGTCCCTCAAAAGGATAAGTACAGGATCAAAATAAGATTGGAAGTCTTGTACGCGCGGAATGATTACGTAAACATTATTCATGACTTCTACTACGAAAAGTAACAGGACATAAATTGAAATAATAAAATGTATTTTCTTCTATTTAATCAAAACGGGTAAGTTTAACACTCGGGTAACATTAAACTGTTTTCAAATAATATTAAGTGATCAAATATTTTTTGTTGACGAATAAGTTGAACAAAATATGAAAATAAAGAACCAATTAGGTAATACAAATAAATTGAAGTAAATCTATATTTCAATGTTACCTTAGTGTTCAAAGTTACCCTAATTAACACAGTATAGTCAATCAATTTGATTCATGGACTACTGTAAAACCTTTTCACAATAAATAAAATAATTTACTTCTTAAGATGTGTCAAAATACCCTACCGATGACACATCGCGACAACGTTCTACATTGGCCTATGAATCAAATTAGCTGAGTGTAAATCTAAACACCGACGTTAATTTCGCAGATTGCGCCATTTCACATAGATTGATGTTTCAATATGTACGAGCATAATGTGACTGCCATGACCGCTAACAATTTAATAATAGAATCGATGAAACAAATAACAATTTCTATAGATTACATTTCTCATTTTAAAGACTCAAGCCAAATCTGCTGCTTGCCGGAGATGTAAACAAACCATAAAGTGCGGCAGGCACGGGATCACTTCTTGTACTGAGCAAGTATTTTCATATTTCAGCGGTTTTATCGACCACATTTTATCGACTTGTTGACGTGAGGGTTTTACTCTGAATTTAGATAGTTTCGTTCTTGATGTGGTCGTAATGCCCCTTACCGTAAGCTGTAGTAACTTTACTAGTACGGCTAGACAGACTGCGACTTGTTTTGTCGCTCCGTGCGTCTCTTTCTAACCAGCTTTGTAGGAGAGAGACGCACTGAGTGACAGCGAGTAAATAAGCATGCGTGCTAAACATTCTGCTGAGTTAACTTTACCTAATTCCACTACGGACAACTGGGATATGTCAAAAACACCATCCATAGACAATAAAAACATCATCAAACACATGTTGTGGGATTAATCAGCAAGAAACCAAATAAAACTAAATAAGTCATCATTCATATTAATGTTGGATATAATTTTAATGAAAATACCTCAGGAATATCAATTTAGAAATGTATTTTGCTGAACGCAAAACCACTTAATAATTTTCCATCTTATGTTAGGCCTAAACTGACATTCCTCCTTTCTTCCAAATTCAAACGTTCAATATATTCCATTCAAATCTCCTTACTCTCTCACACTTGTTCGTACAGATCTCATGCTACCTCTTTCACTCTTTCCGACGTTACCCTACGCTTCTTTCTACTGAGTCCTACACTGCCCTTCATTAATATATCTAATCTAACTATTTCCAGCTCTTGACAATCAGTTTGCAGATTAAAATTCCTAGCTAATGACCGCGTTTGAAGGCCTTTCAACTCGTCTTGTCGCCGGACCCTAAATATTTTGTTCCTCTAAACTCGGACCTTTGTCCGGCAGGGCTATTTCGAACAAAGTTTCCTGAAAGGAATTGTTTGCAGTACATAGCGTATTGTTATTTGGCTTGTCCGTTCCGAACGAGGAATATTATACGAGAACAATTGCGATCAATTGTACGTACACCTATCAGCTGCCAATTAACGTTTTCACATTAAATTTGATAATTAATTTTCATAGTAAATGTCTTAACGCTACACGATTCCTCATTGTGATAAGAATTCAGTTTTGAATGACGTATGCACTTCGTCGGTCCATTTTGTAGTAGTCAGTGCTCACCCAGCATAAATCTTCTCCAAACGCGTTAACTAACCTAACTCAGTGCATGTGCTGCTAACTAGCCCCGTAACAGAGAGACGCACTGAGTTAAGTAGCGAGTTAACCAGTATCGAAAAAATCATGCTAAATGCACAGACTGATTTAGCACGCACATGTAATTCCGATGGCACTGCAATGTAAAATTTAGTCAGCTAAAGAACGTGTCTCAAAATTTTGTTTTTAACTTGTTGCTTTAAGCATTTGGTGGTGGTATTACGCACGCGTAATCATAGTTGTAGGTATAACTATCTAATCTTGAAAATGCAAACAATATTTTACAAGTTGAGTAGGGCACAAAGGCTTATATTATGTCTAATTCTGCCAGCACTTCAGAAAATGGAAGAATCTGCTGAGAACAAGCACCGTAAAAAACTTAGCAGCTTATCCATTGTTTTAAACGAGGCAATGACTTTTGTGGACGGTCGGGGTGAAATTATGGTGATAGTTATATTCCAACAAGTACTTACAGCTTCCAGAGAAGTTCATGGGATTCGTGATGGCGTCACACCGGTCTATGCTGAGCGCTACCAGCACGTATGTCGACGCGTACATCACCACAGCCTAAAACAATATTCAAACAAATTGTTATTTTCAACCGTTTAGAGCTTCGGTCGCCTATTGGTTAGCGAGCTAGACTCGTGTTGGTAAGGCCGGTTTGATCAGTGGGCGCCATGCACCAAAGTTGTCCTAACTTCTGCACAATACCTAAGCACCTACTGTAGCAACTAGCGCTCTTAGAGCTTCCGCACACATAGTGTTCACGCCTATCGAAAAATTTGTATGAGCCGGCACCCGCGTGAGTTAGCAGACGCTCACATCCTATTTTTCTATAGGCATGCTCCCGCTCCGTGCGCCCGCGCGACGTTGCGTGGATGGCTAAGCTGATCCCTTGCGCAAGAAAGCCTGCTCGAGGGTCACCTGTCACCTCCCTTTAAGCATCCGCTCAGCTCCTTAAAGAGCCAGTGTGCGCCACTTTCCCATGGCCCAAGTGTGCTTTATATTTTTTTTGGAGAAGCAACAGCTTACAAATACAGATAAATATCTATAGTAACAGTAATAAAACCAATTATAGGACCTCACAAATGGCTCTTGACGCCAAAGGCAATAGAGTCGTATTTGGCGACATAGTGGGCACAACACTGATTAGATTACCTGTAGAAACTTGACGAACTTGCACATAAACTCGCCAGCTAACCAAGCGATGGTGATCTTCTGAACTATGTCTGCGAACACATACACAAGCCCAACGAAGAGATCTGTGAACAAAAAAAAGTAATTCTACAATAGCGCAATCATCGATTTTTTTTATTTAACTTGGACCAGATCTCTATCTTTCAAAGTATTGAAACTAGATTCAGTGGGTACTTAATCTATTGCTTTGACTTTTATTTATTCGATTACAGAGTCAATCTTTTTATTTTCTTCTTTGCATGCAAATACGCATAAAACCAATTATCATAAATAAGAAACTTTAAAGCCGTCGGACTTACAAAATAAAAGAGAGTATAATTTCAATTTCTGCGCGCCATTTTGTTTGTTAAGATTTCAGGCTGGGGCGGACGGAGTCGGAATTGTACAGTTTTAAATTAATGTTTTTTTAAAGCCTACGGGTAGGAATAAAACCAGAAACTTTGAAATACTAAGTCATACAATTAACAAACTTACTGAACTGATTTCAACTGATTTACTGACTTACTGAGCTTACTTTTTGGTAATAGTAGAGCTTCACAGTACCACATTTTTCAGAATACCGGCGTGAAGTAGTAGCAAGCTACTGTGTTTCGTACTGTGACTGAAAGATCTGGAGGTTCATTGAGAGAGGGGACCTTATAGGGAGGCAATGAATCAGCGATTCTCTTGGGGTAGCCGGTTCTCATGAACGACGGTATTCACTTTCTATGAGGTCAAACGCATGCTTGTTTTTCGTTTTCCTTACTTTAGCACGAAAAAAACATAAATATAAAGTACGTATAAAGTAAGAAATATGGCGGCTTGAGCTACGCATTTATTTTTGTAATTTTTATTACATTAACAACTAACATAGATTCTTAAAATTGTATTTGAAAGAATCTAAATTTTCGTATTTACGACTGCACGTAAGTGGCATTAAAAATGATTGGACGGTTTAGCTAATTACAGCGAAAATGATGTAGGATTACTCCATTAAAAATGATTTTGCGCCAGACAATTTTACATCGCGCAACATTAAAATGTTTTACGCATGCGCGAACGGGCCATGAATCATTTAATTTCCTTGAAATAAACACTAAGACACGTGATTTCTCTACTTCACTTGAACGTAAACAAAGAGGTGTTTGTTCTACTCCGAATGTTGAGGAAAACCCAAGACTTTGGAACTTAATTTAATAAAGGAGTTTAATCGATTCTAAGAAATTTCTTCAAATTCGAAATCATAATTTCTTTATTTGCATGAGCAGGGTTATAGATGGTGATGACATAAATAAAAAAAGGTTCGCCCTAATTCAGTTAGTCAGAAATAGCATGGTAATACATTAAACATTAGTAAAACAAACCAGAAATTATGACAATGTAAAAAAAGAATCATCAAAACAATTTATACTTAAAGAGTCTACTTCTTCGTGACTTTAATTTTTTGAGAAACTCTTATTAGAAAGATACTATACATATTCAAACATATTATTAAATAATCGAAGAAACGGTCAATGAATTTCTTTGTGTTTATTTATACGTATGAAATAGTTTAAATATTGAAATGTTTACAATAATTAAATAGGTACTTAAAAAAAGGTGTTCAATCGATTCAAATAAATTATTTATTTAATTTTATAGGTAACTATTCAAACTTTATTGCAGAACAGAAAAACGAATGTACAAAAATTACTACATTACCTAGCCATTACAAACTTCGTTACATACATTACTTGCGCTTTACCTTACTGATTAGATGATAAGAAAAGCAACAGAATAGTAATCAGATTTAATCAAATCGTCGAAGGATCAAATTGATAAAAGATTCTCCTTACTTTATTCAAAATTCAATTTGAATAAAGTCACACGAAATGATCAAAGATTTTGTTAGCGAAAGTGAAAGCATATTCGACTTTTTAATGTATAGGTTTATCGAATACTGAAATACCGAAGGATCAAATGAACTAAAATTCCTCATTTCTTTGAGTGATAGATAATTTATCCATTATTTTAAATGTATTTTACAATGCTGTCGACAGTAGCTGATATACGGCTCTAAATTACATTTTGTAAAACGCATTATTTTTGTCTTATTTAAAAACATGTGCAAGCTAGACCGTTATTTTTTTTCAATGAAATAAAACCATTTAAACAGTTTATTATAAACAGAACGGCCAGCGACGACGAGGCAGGCCAAGTAAGAGATGGCGGGATGACTTGGACGGCTTTGAAAAGGACTGGGCTGACATTTCGTCAAATCGGGAGTCGTGGAAACCTTTGCCCAGCAGTGGGACACAAATATAGGCTATTAAAAAAAACAGTTTTTTATCATTATCACGTATATTGTAACGAACCTAATCCCCGATGATTCAAACCCTTTTCAGAGCCTTAATTGTTGGTTTTTTAACGTTAACTTCTCAATTATTATGGAAACAGTTGGTTTCAGGTACGTGCCGTTAGATGCGCTATCTATATTTTCATTGTAAGAAAAGTTAACGCTAACACGTACAAGATGTTTATTGTGACAAAAACTTCCATTAAGGGTTCATACAGGTCTTTGTGAACAAGGGCAGACTGACAAAATAGTAGAAACATTCAAACAATCCAACTTTGGAAAAATAAATGTCATCATCGCTTTAGAGTTGTTTCTCTTCTGAAAAAGAACAAAAAAGAAAGAAAATCTCTCTAAGAGGCAAGTCTGGTATCAATAATAATGCCGTAAAGGTTTATTTATAAATGAACTAAGGTTCCAAGCCAGAGGAACCCCGAAACTCTCCAGCGCACAATTCACAATAAATCTATCATTACTCATTCACACACGAAAACGTATTTTCCAACAACCACGGGCAATACGTCTATAAATCATTTAACAACCAATAAATGCCGTATCACAAAGGAATACAGCTTAAAGTTAACGACTGCTGTTTTTCTGACAGGATGTTTTACATTGTCAGTTGAACTCTGGGCGTAAATTTATGGAGTCGATGAGATGTTTAGATATGTATCTGTCTTCATTCAGTGGAACTATGTAAATTTGGAAAGATTTACGAGTAGAAAAATGGCGGTGATAGCAACCTAGACACGATCGCGTCATACGCGGTAGTAAACCGAACCAATTGACTGGCCAAGTTTAGTTTGTCTCTATCTGCGTCCCTTTCTTATGACACTAGTTAGACAGAGACACAGGGAGGGGTTAAACTAAACCTGGGCTGTCATGTTAGGGCCACTGTGGATCAATTTGGGGGTGGTAGGACCTTGTGCAAGATCCAATTATACAGACAGCCGGTGAAATTACTGGTACAAGAGGTATTCCATCTTAGCCCTTTGGGTTGGCAACGCATTTGCAATCCCTTTGGTGTTGCGGGTGTCTGTGAGCGGTGGTGATCACATACCATCAGGTGACCGAGTTGCTCGTTTACCTTCCTATATTGTATAAAAAAAGTCAGTCCGGATCGCTACTACCATCGCCTACCGCTAAGCAGCAGTGCTTGCACAATTGTGTTCCGGCGTGGAAAATAAAACAGTCGGTGAAATTACTAGCACAAGAGGTATTCCGTCTCATTTATCTACACTAATCTACACTAATATAATAAAGAGGTAAACTTTGTTTATTTGCTTGTTAGTTTGTTTGTATGTAGGGGGTAATCTCTGGAACTACTAAACCGATTTCAAAAATTATTTCACAGATAGAAAGCTACACTATTCCTGACGGACATAGGCTACTAATCGCGCGGTAGTCACGCGCGTCCGCTAGTAAATAGTAAATAAATACTCCCGTGAAAATGTTTTTTTTCGTGAAGAACATATTTTGGATACCGTAAGCCAAATCATGTCAGAAATTCGTTCACTAGTTTAGAAAGACAGACATTCGTATTAATAATATTAAATTAGCAAGGATGCTATCCTGATTTTATCTCCAATGTACGAAATATTTTTTATATATGTCAAGTATTATCTGGGTATTACGTACGCACTCAATTATCTTTAAGCAGCTTTCTCTCACGCCTGACTGCTTTCATAAGCTTTGTTCCCTCATCACTTAGTAAGCCCTCGTATACAACATTACACCTTGAACTGATACCATTACGGTATAAATTTAACAATTTGCGGGTGGTAGGACCTTGTGCAAGGTCCGTCCGGATAGCTACCACCATCTTGCTTGTTAATCTTGCCGCTAAGCAGCAGTGCTTGCACTATAGAAATATATTGTTGATTTACCTCGACGTTTCGGCCATGTTTCAATGGCCGTGTTATAAATATGTGTGAAAGTCGCGAAAGTTTAAAACAATTTAGTGCTGGCACTGTTGTGTTCCGATGTGGAGAGCAAGACAGCCGGTGTAATTACTGGCACAAGAGGTATTCCGTCTTGGCCCTCTGTGTTGGCAACGCATCTGCAACCTCCTTAGTGTTGCGGGTGTCTATAAGCGGCAGTGATCACTTACCATCAGGTGACCCACTTGCTTGTTTGCCTTCCTATTTTATAAAAAAAAATTGAAATATGGTCCCGTCGCACAAATTTAATATTATATAGTTACTAGCGACCCGTACTAGCTTCACAGGGGTGCAATCGGAATAAAATGCATATAAAATCCTTTCCTATAAAAATCTCAAAATAACAGCGAAAACTGCATCAAAATCTGTTAAGTGCTGAAGGACATGGCGGTCGAAGATACACTATACAAACACGCAGCCAGGAAAAAAGCGACTTTAATTTACACTATGTAAATAAATAATGATAATAAAGGTTTAGCTCAAAGTTTCGTAATCAAGCAAGGAAAACAAGCAAGTGGGTCACCTGGTGGTAAATAATCACCACCGCCCATAGACACCCGAGACACCAAGGATTGCAAATGCGTTGCTCACCCAGAGGGCTAAAGATGGATTATTTAAATTATTTCATTTTAGTTGGGCGTTAAATATTACACCAATAAGACAAATAAAAGAAATATCACCATTATTGTTATAATTTAAATAGAAAACAATTTACTTTTGCTTTTAGGAACAAAATTGTATGCTCGGTATGGGCAACTGTTGATACTCTTGATGAATCTAAGTAGATTACCATCTTTTGTAGACTGTTTACGTTAAATAAATATTTACTTACTCATCCTTTTAAATAACGTCAAATATTTTTTGTTTAAGTGATGAATCGCCTATGAGAGTCTGTTATTTCTTTAAATTTTAAGGAGACGTACAAAAGGCAAAATTTTCGTCCCGAGAGCCTTAAACACCCATCAACTTATTCTCTAGTTACGGCGACAAGAGTCTTATTAAAACTTTTTTAAGAAATTCAATGGCCACTTAAGATCTTCCTTTTGTTTCAGACGGAGATTTTTATTCAGTTCAATGTTTTGTCGTTTTTTCGCTTTTCAAATGAACATTACATCACGAGGCGTTTAATTTCCTCTTATGCTCGCTGTCAACTGTAAGACAAGCTGGGCAAAACCCACAAATCGAAACCGAAAGCTCCTAATTGCATTTACCCCAAACTTGGCACAAACATGCGACTCCAAACTCGAACATAAGTGCTACATTTCGAATCATTTATCTCGACTGTCACTGACAACGCGAGTTGACCCTGTTTGAAACAAATGAGGATCTGATTCTATAACTACTACCCTAAGGAAGTAGGTACGTACGATAAAACGGGGTGACTTGGAACAAAATAGAGTTACTTTCATAGTTTTAAAATCGTCATAAAATCAATACAGCTCTAGAACGCTACAAACACCCAGAGGGGTAGGCAGAGACCACAGATATCTAAATAGATATCTGTTGTGGTGTGGTGTGTAGCATATGCTACGATCCTGACATACGACCTTTGCTTCACTTACTCTCACAACATTCTTTACATGTTCGTCAGTTAAGGGTACTCCTATGGCCCTAACATGACTAGCCAAGTTTAGTTTATCTCTAACTGCGTCTCTTTTTTACCCGACTACGGCAAAGCCAAAAGGAAGGGTTCTGTTTTTAGCAGCCTATGTATGTATGTTTATATTTATTATGACACTAGTTAGACACAGACACAGGGAGGGGTTAAACTGAACCTGGGCTGTCATGTTAGGGCCGCAGACCTGGATTCATACTTTTGCGTCGCGCAGTCTGGTAAAAACCTGACCTACGTTGGTACCAACGCATCTATTGTATTGTTACCTTGTGTTATCCACATCGTAAACACGGTGGCCAATTAGCAACGACTGCTTCATTATACCTCTGTTAAGGTAAAATGTGTGCCAAAACTGGTAATATGATATGGTTTCAAAGTTTACGTAATCTTCAGAAGTACAGAACTGAGTACACGAGGTAGGTACATTGTCTGTTATTAAAACGGAATATTCAAATATTTTGCTAGGCTTTGACAACTTGGACAAAGTTCGCGATCGTACTTAAAAGTTGTTCAAAGTTCAGTCAGTTAGTTCTCAAAGGAATTCCTAATGATTTTTGTTCTTTTCACGATTTGGTGTTTAGAATTGTTCCTACGACGCGACACGTCTTTTGTGAAATAGGTGGGTTCATTAATTAATTAATTAAAAGTAGTGATCGTTTTGGCCAGGACACATTTGTCGTAGAGCTGATGGCCAGTGGGGAAGGCGTGTACTGATTCCAGTACATGCGGTACATTGCGGTCTCAAACCCCAAAATAAACAGCCCGTTGGACGACCACCCACTTGGTGGACGGTGGTGGACAGATGACCTGAAAAGGGTGACCGGTAGCGGCTGGACGCAAAAAGCGGAGGATCTGTGCACCTAGCACGAATCTTCTCGAAACGCGTTAACTCAGTAAGCTTCTTTTTAACTAGTGCAGTAGGACAGGGTTGAGTTGCAAAGCGAGTTAACACTTATCTACAGAGAAGATTCGTGCCAGGTGCGTGGGTTTGGTGGCACTCTCTTGGAAAGGCCTATGTTCAGCAGTAGACGAGTGTAGACTGAAATGATGTTTTATATTGTGTTAAAATTAAGGAAAATTTGAAAATATTTCTATGAAGGTGTCGTTAATTTTCGTGCCTATACGCCACCGACCTCCTCAGACGATCAACGATCATCATCAAATCGTCAGTTCACTTTGTAGAAGGCCTTTACTTCTTCCGGTACGCGGTCTCCACTTAAAAACCGTTCCGTCCTAACCTCAAGTAAAAAGTCGGCCTTCTGACCGAAGGGTGTCATGTTCCGGCGGTTCAAGGGCAGCGTGCCACTGGAGAACTTGTCACCAGAATCAACGATGTAACGAAACCACGCCGAATCGTTACCAAAATAATGTATAATTTATGTGTTTTATATCATTGTATATGTTAGTCTGTATGGTATTTATGTAAGAGCCTTTTGTAGCCTGGTACAAAATGATTTGATGAGGAGATCCGCAAAAGAACCAAAGTCACCGACATAGCTCTACAATTGTTAACCTTAAGTGGCAGTGGGCGGGGCACATTGCACGTAGAATTGGCCGTTCGGGCGAAAAGGTTCTTGAGCGGAGACCACTTACCGGAAGACGAAGACAGTGTTGCTTAGCCTCCCATAAACCTCCCACAAAGCCTCCCAGCAGGATCGCTGGAAAACGGGGGATGCGAGCAGCACAAGACCAACCGTCGTGGAATCCTTAGGAAAGGCCTATGCCCAACAGTGGACGTCTTTCGGCTGATATGATAATGATGATGAGTAAATGATTTATGTTTAAAAAGACACTAACCAGCTATAGCGAGTTGCATTATGAAGAAGTTCATCCGACTCTTCCTTGCGTTGGTGCAGAGCAGCGCGGCGATGACGGATGCGTTCAGCAGAACTATGGAGACGAACAGCACCCACATCACTGTGAACTGAGCCCACTGCAAATAAAAAACTGAATTAAATCCCAATAAACAAGTGTCATGGGATATTTGGGTTAAAATCACGGTAAAACAATGTTGTCCCTCTTTAGCTCTAACATGACCTACCAAGTTTAGTTTATCTCTCTGCGTCCCTTTCTTATGATACTAGTTAGACTGACACGCAGGGACGGATTAGTTAAACCTGGGCTGGTCATGTTAGGGCAACTGTAGTCAAAAGTTAACGACTTCGGTACATACATATTTATTATTTATTTATATAAAAAAACTGCTGAGTTTCTTGCGGCGGCAAAATAAAATTTTCATTTTCACTTTCATATTTATTTAATTTTATTTCATTTATAAAAAGGTTTTTGTTGACTTACAAAGCGTGCAACACTGTCACTTGAACTAAGAATTACACGTACCTAAACATTTTACTTAACCATTATTTAACTAAGAAAAAAAACATGTGGCGATTATCAGAACCACTGTAAAAAGTAAATACTACTACTATTACTTCGAATAGGTCAAAACTATCCCAGGTATCGTATATGCGGATGTAAGCTGGACCAAAAATATTGAACTAAAGACAAAATATTGTCTCAGTCAAAATATTGAACTCAGTCAAAATATTGAACTCAGTCAGAATATTGAACTTAGTCAAACTCATAGTTAAAATGTACTAGGTGGCATTTCAGGTACCATTTCGAAATGTTCTTACATTTCATACAATAATTAATAATTTCATTTCGTTCAATTGTTTCCGCTAAAGTAATTTCCCTGTCTATCTCCGTCTCACCACAAACGCGTCAAATATATTTGTTTTGTACCGAGACTGACATGTTTAGTTTCACTCCACTAAGCTCTTGAATAAATAAGACATTTTTTATACAAACACCAATGTATCATGTTATTCTATAAATGTTATTCCTACATACTAGACGTCTAAAAATATTCAACTAAATAACACACGTAACATTTGATTTTACAAACAGTGAATGGTTTGGAATCCTAAGGTAAGACTTTTAACTAATTAGAAAGTTGCCTCTACTTCAACTTGCATAAAGGATCTAGTTTGTTGAAAGTTCTTCCAAACTTTAAGCAATCAAGATTAGCAAAATACTTTCCATGAATAGGATTACCAGACGGATTCGTTCCATTAATTTATTACAGAATCCGTATTTATACACGTATGTACCTATCTATTTAGTAGTTTGGTAATATTGAAATGAAAACTTTCACTCGAAATCTATACATATAATAAAATTTGTAACTGGCCGATATTTGTACATCTTTTCTTTACATACGAAGACAATATTATAATTGTGAAAGTTTGTATGTTTGTTACTCAATCACGCAAAAACAACTGAATGGATTTGGATGAAATTTGACACACATATAGTTTATAACCTGGATTAACACATAGGATACTTTTTATCCCGTAAAAATGCATAGTTCCCACGGGATAGCGATAAGTGAGTTATACGCCGCCGTGACGTCATGAGCATCAAAGCCACTAATTCTCATTAATTGTCCAGGAAATATTGCAGATTGCATGTTGGGTGCACGTTTGCTTGATTCAATTGACAAGTCTACGCGGACGAAGTCGCGGGCAAAAGCTAGTACGAAGATAAAACTAAGTTGCTATCCGTTGCTCTGTTTGTCCTCATTAGGGACCTTTTTTTTTTTATACAACATAGGAAGGCAAACAAGCAGGTGGGTCACCTGATGGTAAGTGATCACCACCGCCTATAGACACCTGCAACAACAAAGAGAGTGCAGATGCGTTGCCAACCCAGAGGGCTAAGATGGAATACCTCTTGTGCCAGTAATGACAGCTGCTGTCTTGTTCGCCATGTCGGAACACAACAATGCAAGCACTGCTGCTTAGCGGCAGGATTAGCGAGCAAGATGGTGGTAGCGATCCGGACGGACCTTGCACAAGGTCCTACCACCCGCATAGGGAGCTTACTACTTCTAAACCACATATCGGATTTTGATACGGTTTTCAATGTCATTAGGTATTTTTAAGAAAGATTTACAACCTAATTTAACCCCTGCAAGGCCGGGACAGGTAGCTAGCAAGTTACTTATAAACAAATTTGAGTCTTTATACGAGCAATTGAAGCCAAAATTTACGTTGGAATTTTTGTCTGTTTGTCAGTATGTTTGTAAGCGCATCACGCGAAAACTTCAGCACGAAATCAGATGTCGTTTCCACAGTTGTATTACTGGAGGTCTAAATTAAAATCTAGTACATGTTTCATTTTGATATACCTCTAGAAGCCAAGTCAGATGTAGGTAAAAAACAATACAATACAATATGCTGTATTGAATACCACATTAACAATTAAAGGTAAGTATAGACAAGTTAAGGCTCCATATATGAAAAATGACGTTAGTTCCATATCAGTTTTGTATACTGTTATCAAACCGTGTTTAGAATACAATTGGAGGGTAACGTCATTTCAGTAGTTTCATTTCTATATCTATGAAATGACAGTGGGCTGACGTTACCCTCTAATTGTATTCTAATCACGGTTCGATAATACATGTAAAAGGGACTTTATTAATTATTAATCATTTATTTCGAGTAACTATTTAGGACTCATACATTATTATTTATTGATTAGTAAATACTAAGAAACTAAGCTAAGTAAGTACTTTAAGTTTGTTACCTACACCATGAAGTCCACGCGTGCAAAGTTGCGGGAAAACGCTAGTTTAAAACCAACACTTGTCTTCATAAATTGCATCAACTGTCGCCGCCGATATAGGGGTTAAAAGGCTTTCAATAAAGTACATCGCGCCAAAGTACGTGATAACGTTATCGCTGACAGCCTCTCGTGATACCGTTCATTATCTTGCCAAAATATCCATTACACGATTAAAACCTTTCACGTTTTATTACCGACGTAATCCCGAATATGCTGTGGGTGTGCCGATTTTACGCTCCTCGCGCGCAGCAAATGATTACTTAAGGTCTCATTCGAAAAGTCGGGCAACTTTCGGCGACTTTTTGGTCGCGCGTTTTTCTCCGACTTCTTAGTCCATGACAGAAATCTCACATTGGTGATACTTATCACATAAAAAGATAGAGATTTTAAAAGGATTTGACATATAGTTTGTATCAAATTCGACGCCTGAATCGAATAATTATAACTTAATCCTCAGTGCAGCTTTATCTAAGGGGTTAGGGTTATTAAAAATGAAATGCACAACGGGACAATTAAAATTCGTGCCGGTTAAGCTGGGTGTTAGGTGATTGTAACTATTTTTAGTATAAGTTTGTAAATGTATTCTTTTCTAATTTTGTTTGTTTTTGTGGTTATAAAATACAAATAGTAAGTATTTGTTGTTGTTGTAAGAAACAATAAACTTATACAGTGGCAACCTTGCCATACCAAAAATCTATGTTAGAAAATTTAAGTAAGTACTCATAATTATTATTCTTACATTTTATCTACCTAAGTCATTCTCTTATTACCAGGTACATCTTTGACTGAATGATAGTCCAGTGGTCTGTACTGGGCGGAGGCAAAGTTAACACAGCTGGTAAAGTTGCTACAGTATACGGTAATGTACAAACAGTACCCTTACCATGAGTTTCTATCGAAAATTCGTGTTACGTTACTACAGTCGATAGCGGTTAAATACGCTCCCATTTGTCAGTGAATGAGTTAACCATAGTCGATACGGTATATTTCGATGACATGTGTCAATTTTGTGACTCATGGTACCAATATTCTACGGCAACAGCTACAAAACGTTAGACACTGACGTTTAGATTTCGATAGGTAATTTACCGTTGGACTCATACTAGCGATCTTTAGTTATCTAAGTGAGCGCTAGAGGCGCTGTGCAATTTCCCATACAAATCGTTTTACGCTGTCGCTAGCGAGTATGGTTACGGCTAGGTGCACTGTACTCATGGTAAGGGTACAGGTTAGATAAGTCGCGCGATGGCTCACAACTGTATGAACGCGTCCTTACTCGCGCACCGCGCCGAATGGTTACTTAACGTATACCGCTATCGCCTTTATTTGTTCCTAGTGTACGCTGTTTAATAGTTAGTGTACACAAATAGGCTCGCGCCTATTTTACTTAGCAATTGATTATTCAACGCCAAATGGAGTTTACTTTTAGAATAATACAGCAATTAGACCATGATATTGTTTACATGACATAGAGTCGAAACCAGAAATAGGCTTGTGAATAAATAAATGAATATCTTGGGACAGTTAACACCAATTGATTTAATCCCAAAGTAGGCAACTAAAGCTGCTTGTGTTATGGGTACTGGCCGGGCGGCCGGGTTGTGAGTTGTAAATATATTTCCTGAGGACGAGAGTAAAGGGTCTATAAAGAAAGAAATATTTTATTCGAAGTTACAATACAAAATATACGAAGCGAAAGGGCTGCCAGCTCCGGGACCAATAATTTCACAAAAACGTATCACTAACTGATAATTTGGCAAAATTTGCAATACCTGGCAGTAGCACTGTGGCAGAATCGATTCCCGCACGGCACTAAATCCGAGATTGCAAGTGCAAATCTTGCCATACCCCAAGATTTTTCTGTGTATTGTCATGGCATATTATTTTTTGTGTCACCTACCCATTTAAATACAATGCATACTTACGTCATAAAAGTAGTAGATGTTGATGCTGTTTTCCGGCGCAGTAGCGTTGCGCAGGACAGTCCGGTTGCTGTAGTCCTCGAAGACCGTGAATGAGGTGCTGGGCGTCGAAACGCTGTCCAACTCCTCCATCATCAGCTCAGGGTCCATGGTGCTGTGGAAGAAGTATCATATTAAAAAAAAAGGTGTCTACTCAATGGTGATAACGGTACTCTGTAACCGTACGCAACCCAATCGTCTGTCTTTCTCTCACTGGGCTTGTAAACTGATCTAGTATCAAACTGGAACTTGAGTTCGATCACAGAATAAATAATAGTGTACTAACGTACAGAAACTTTTCTTTTTCGACCGAGATTAAATTGTTCGAGCGTTCAACTGCCGCCAGCCGGCTAAAATACACGCTCGCGTATGATTGGCTCGCGACTGGCGAATGTCGAGCGTTCGAAGTTCAAAAATCAACCCGCTGCTCGTTTGTTGCCGTTTTTCTAAATAAAAAGAACGTTTCATAAAGTAGGCAGAAAAGTGAGCTTCGTTATATGGCTGACTGCTTGAACCCTATTTGTCACTGTCCGGGTCATATATCCAGGTTATACCTGCTCTATACTTCAGTGTAGGTGATACAAGACTCCTGATTTATACTGCTCTTAAGGATGTGGTTAAGGCAAATTTAAACAGATGATAATATTGGTATTGATCTGAGTGATTTCTTTCATCTCAACAACACGAAATATTTCAACGAACGGTCGCACTGTTAGATCCCAATGAGGCCTCGTACAGAGATCGTGTTGTTGAGTGTTTAGTATTTAGTGGTGGTGGTGTGTATTTGAGTCGGTGTGATAAATATGTTGTTTCGTGTGGAAGCGGAGGAGGGTGGGTTTTGCATGAACATATATAACTATATATATGTGTGTGTGTGTTTGCACTGTACATTCAGCCTCAGAAGTAGCTAAATACTTTAGAACCTTGTCGTAGTAATGTATGAAATGAGAGTTGCTGGGGCTTGTCACATTACTGACAGCGACAAGGTACTAAAATGTATAGCTACTTTTGGGGCTGACCGTACAATAAGATGTAAACCTCCCATTGAAATCTCTAAATGAGAGTGAAAACTGTATCGAAATCAGTTGCTGGTTTAGAAAGAGTAAGTGGCTGAAGATATAAGGTTAAAAAGAAATGGATAGCACCATTGTACTATGTAAATTAGAGGAGGTAAACGAACAAGCGGCTTACGTGATAATAAGTAGTCACCCCGGCTCAAGGTCGCCTTCAATTAGCATTACCTCATTTTGTTTTCTTATTTATTTCGATTTTAAGTTTGCTTTAAAATATTATTTGAAAAAACGGTTGGTTTACATTTAAATGTTAAAAAAAACTCGTGCGTACTTTTCTTTTTTTTAATCTTCCAAAAAAATTATACCAATTGGCAACCACTGCAACCGCGTGGAAAATGTTGCCTAATTTTAAACAGTGTTAATCTACCTATATTTTTAAAGAAACAGACGGTTACATTTTAGCGAAATAACAGTTGTATCAAATTCTTAAAAACCCAACTACTACTTCATTTTACTTGTCTACTTGTCAACTTCATTTTTTGGACCACTCATGCGCATTGGTACAGTCAAGGAATTTAATTCCCTACCCATTTCGTTGAAATGTCGTCTGACATTCGCAATGCATTAAGGTCGATATGTCAAACTAACGTCTTGCTCTATAGCTCTTATGGTGACAGTTTGCTATATGCTATTGAACCTTAGGTGGGTTGGAAATTTAATTCCTTGACTGTACTACGCAACGGCGTAGCGCTAGTTGCATAATACTTCGTAGCAAACTTACTCGTAGTTGCTACGCGCAAGCGCTAAGGTTGCCTTAGGGCACGAAGTTCTCATAAATGGAGGAAAGTTTTAGAAATTTTTACACAATATTCGATACTTTGGAAAGTTTCCATCTGCACATTATAGGGATAGATAAGCGGCACAAAGTTCTCAAAAAGGTTCTGAAAATGGAGAGGGAAAATTTCGTTTGTTGTGCACGCGCAGTGCAAGTAGCACCTTAATAAATCGATATTTAACGTCGTTTAAATTCGTAAGGAAAATAGGAGTGCATAAGTTCTTCGGCGCAGCAACCACCATACGGAGCTAAACTACCCACGCTGCTATAATCCTGGCACCCTGGTACGTCTCGCCTACGCTGCGGACCGCGGGTGAGTGCTGCGACGTCACGCGTCATACGCCCCATCTGCTACGCCCTGCTACGCCGCGCCGCCGAGTGCTACGACCGGCTATGCATCTATGTAATCCTGGTACTGGGGTGTGAGTACGAGTGTTGTTGTTGTTGCCATCTACACGTGCCACGCTTCATCTGCTACGACGCGGGCTGCTGCGCTTCTGGATTCCTGGTACATTTCACACGCGAGCGTCACACTCCCTATCTGCTACGCCGCGCCGTCGAGTGCTACGACTTGCTACGCACCTATGTAATCCTGGTACTGGGGTGTGAGTGTTGTTGTTGTTGCCATCTACACGTGCCACGCTTCATCTGCTGCGACGCGGGCTGCTGCGCTTCAGTTTTCCTGGTACACTTCACACGCGAGCGTCGCACTCCCCATCTGCTACGCCGCGCCGTCGAGTGCTACGACTTGCTACGCACCTATGTAATCCTGGTACTGGGGTGTGAGTGTGAGTGTTGTTGTTGTTGCCATCTCACGGTTCATCTGCTGCGGCGCGAGATTGCTACGCTTCTGGATTCCTGGTACACTGTGACCGTCTGTGGTATCCGTCATCGACGCACTGCATTTATTTGAATCCGCGGAGTTGCGTGCTACGGACTCCGAGATTGACCCCGTGCACCATTTGCGTTGTGTTAAACCCCCAGCGAACCAGCGAGGATGTCATCAGTTCTGGACGATAGTATGACATGCGGCGCTTGCCGATTGGACCTGTCGGTGGGTACAGAATATCTGCAGTGCATGGTGGTCGCCTGCGGAAAGTTGTACCACTATGAGTGTAACAACAAAGCCCTTACAGAGGACGAAAAATCTGTATGGGCTTGTCCCGAATGTACCTGTGCTGCCAAAAAGGGAGGCCGGAATTGTGATACCCCGGTAGGTACCCCCGTAAATGTCAGAAATGTAGCACGAAGGGACCCCCCCACCTCTGACCTTTCCGTCTCACCGCGGCCCGCCCCCCGACGGTCGCCGAAGGCTGATACATCTGCGTCGACGCCCACAACCTTAGAGATCCTACTACTTCGCGAGCAAATAACTTGTTTGACGGAACAATTGGCTGATGCTGTTGCTACAATAGGGAGGTACCAATTTGCTCTTACTACGTGCACGAGTAAGGTTGAGAAAATTAGTGCCAAACTAGAGGATTTGGAGCTGTCCATCGAGTCCCGTTGCCCCCCACCCTCCCCAACAGCACTACCAAAGCCGAACATCACGGTGGCGAATTCCACTAGGGTAGGGAAAGCGCGTGGCTCGAGGCGGAATCGTGGCGGGGGGAGCGGCAGAGACGTGGATCCAATTGTGGCAGCGACTGGGTCATCTAGTATTTCGACATTAGAGGCACTTAATGATGTCCTGCCCGCGGGTCCTCCCAATGTTGACAGTGATGCAGGTTCCCAGCTCAGTGGTCCTCGAGATGTCAATTTACCCAATGATGATGATGAAGACTCCACGAACAAGGGTTGGAAGGAGGTACAACCGAAAAAGAAGCCGAGACGCCTAACATCAATACGCTGCACTGGAGGCCCAAACGTCACTACTCTTAGGGCGGTCGTGGAGCGGAAACATATTCACTTGTGGAATATGGTGTCTAATGTTGATGAAGTCCGTGAATACCTGCAGCAGCTGTGTGGGCGAGGAACATGTACTGTAGAGGAGCTCAAGTCCAGAGGGGAATACAAGTCATATAAACTAAGTGTTCCCGTCGAGTGTTATGATAAGTGTTTGTCGGCAGAAGTGTGGCCTGAGAATGCTAGGGTTAAAATATGGCTTTTTCGAAAGCAAAGGGACCAAACTAAAAATGCCTCATGTTCCAGCTAAAAACCCTTCTATCAGCATTGCCTACCAAAACGTTAGAGGACTCAACACCAAGTTGAAATATTTTAGACAAAGTATCCTTGCTCATTTAAGTTATGTTGTCGCCGTTACGGAATCATGGTTGTCTGCGTCAGTCGAGGACTCGGAACTGGTGGGAAATGCCTGGAGTATCCTACGTCGTGATCGTGCCACTGGTCGACAGGGAGGAGGTGTGCTTGTGGCCGCACGTCCTGGCATCAATCTACGACGTAGATGTGATTTCGAGACCGCCGACGGGGAGGACCTGTGGACATCCTTCGTGGTGGATGATACCGTGTTTTATTTGTGTGCTGTATACATTCCGCCCAACTCTTCTGAGAATGTGTATATGAGTTTCTTTCAAAAAGTAGAATCTTTTATAGACTCAATAGGTGTGGTCATAATTGTTGGGGACTTAAACCTGAACCCCAAGTATACTCCTACTAGTATCTTAAGTTACTACGGCTATTTCACAACTGTCTGTGAGTTGAAAGAGATGAATGAGGTGTTAAACGCGCATGGAGGAGTGTTAGATGTGGTGCTGGTGCGAGAGCGCGCTCGTGGTGTCCTTGTTAGTGAAGGTACGGGGGATGGCCTAGTTCCTCATCCTGACGCTTTTCATCCTCCTCTGGATATCTCCATCCCGCTCGTGAATGCTGCAGGTCACCTCACGAAGGTTGAACCTAGCAATGTTGATACCAAGCGTGACTGGAACTTTTCTTTAGGTAATTACGAGCTTCTCTGCCAGCTGATCGCCGACGTTTCCTGGGTGGAGGTCTTTGAAGCTCGTACCGTTGACGTAGCTGTTGATGTCTTTTATGGGATTATATACGGTATTTTCGACACGTGTATACCTCGGAAAAAAAGGTCTAACAAACCCTGTAGAAGTTACCCGGTCTGGTTTACTGCTGATCTTATTAATGATATCAAACTAAAAGCCTATCATCATCGCGAGTGGAAACGATCGGGTAGCCTTGATGCATATGCAAGCTTCTCTAAGCTTAGAGCAGACATCAAACTTAGAATATCTAGAGCTTACGATGATTATATCAGTAATATTCAACTCAAACTCACTAGTAATCCTCGAGCTTTTTGGCAACATGTAAGCAGCCTAAAATCCAAGGGCGGGTTTGAGAATCAGGTGGCTTATAAAGGAAAGCTTCATGAGGGCATCGAGGCTGCTCAGGCTTTCGCTGATTTCTTCTCCAGCGTTTTTCTTCCCGGCGTGCCTCGCCTCGATTACGAAGAGATTATTCGTACTGACCAGTCTCGTAATGCGAACTATGTTCATATTGACAAAATTTCACCAGAAGATGTGGAAATAGGCATGGCTCGTCTAAAGCCTCGAAGCGCGCTAGGTCCTGATGGGTTTCCTGCATACGTCTTAAAGGGTTGTAAAGAATGGTTAGTACTACCTTTAACTCATATCTTTAACCTGGCCCTATGTAATGGGGAGTATCCTCAGCAATGGAAAATCACTCGAGTGCGCCCTATTCCCAAGTCGAGCGACTCAGCTAGTGTTGAAAATTACCGTCCCATAGCCATCCTCTCTTCGATTGCCAAGCTGTTTGAATCAATCGTAAACAAGCTTGTAGCCTCTCAAATAAAACCCCACCTTTGTGACGCACAACATGGTTTTAGGCCGAGGCGATCAGTCGAAACAAACCTTTAACCCTGGTTGACACTATCTCTGAGCATTTAGATGCTGGAATACAGGTGGATGTGTTGTATTTTGATTTTAAAAAAGCTTTTGACCGGGTGGATAACGACATAGTGTTGAGTAAATTATGTAACATCGGTTTCTCGCCTAAACTTCTTCAGTTCTTTGCCAGTTATTTGCGCGACAGGCAGCAGTATGTGCAACATGGATGCTTCGTTTCCGATCTCTACCCCACTCGTTCAGGAGTTAGCCAGGGTTCCATTTTGGGTCCGTTTCTGTTCGGCATCATGATAAACGACTTGGCTTCGGTCCCTAAGTATGCGAGATGCCTGCTCTATGCCGACGACCTGAAACTTGTTTATGGCGTGCAGCATTTTTCGGATTCTGAATCCCTACAGGATGACATCAACCGGGTCTATCAGTGGAGTTTGGATAACAAGCTTTACTTTAATACCGATAAGTGCTCAGTTATAACGTTTAGCCGAGCCGTCAATCCCCTGTACGCAAAATACATACTTGGAACTGAACTACTAGCTCGGGTAGATTCCGTCAGGGACTTGGGTGTAATTTTTGATACGCGTTTCAATTTTCACGAGCATATCAACAACCTTGCGGCCCACTGCTACCGAAGGTTAGGATTTGTTATCCGGAATGCTCGTGATTTCTGTAACTCTAACGCTATTAAGCTTATTTACATCGCCTTAGTTAGAAGTAAACTTGAGGCTGCCTCTATTATTTGGAACCCTCACGAGGTCACTTACGCCTTGTTACTGGAGAAAATCCAAAAGGCGTTCTTGAGGTTCCTATATAAGAAAATATATGGGTACTACCCATATTTATACCCTACTAAATTTCTTCTTGGCGTCCTAGGATTTAATTCTTTAGAGGTGAGGCGTAATTATGGGCTTCTGACTCATACTTGTTGCATTCTGCGGGGGGGTTCAGATTGTCCTGAATTGGTGGCGCAACTTGTACGCCTGCACGTCCCCTCCCTGTCTAAGTCGAAATTCAACCTTAGAACACGCAAGCAACACCTGCTAGCAGTGCCAGAGGCGCGGACCGTGTCTCGCGGCAAGTCGCCACTTGTACGCGCACTGCAGTATCTCAATGCGCTTCTCGCATCTGCACCGGACTGCGATGTCTTTGCGAGTAACTGGATGTTTGTATGTGGAGAATGCCTGACGTTCTGCGAGGCGATGGATGACCGTCCTTCTTCTGTTTATGTTAATTCTTAAAATATTTAATAACCTGTTTTTGTTTGTCATGCTCTACTCTATGTATTTTATGTGTCATGAATTTCACAGTGTCTTAGTTTATACTGTAATACTGTGTCATTATCTGAATAAATAAAAAAAAAAAAAAAAAAAAAAAATGTTGCCACACATTTTTTTTCGACAAAAAATGTTTGTTGTGCATCCACGCGCCGTGCATGAGCACAAACCTTCTTGACACACATTTTTTTTCGATAAAAAAGTTTCGATTACAAAAATTTAACAACAAATGGCGTCATCTCTCGTCAGCTAACGGGCATTCATAATGACCAAGTTGAATGAGATACCTTGATTAATTTTCTCATAGATGACACCGAGGGAAGTTTTCCCGAACAAAAAAAAATCAATAATGTAATGAGCGTAAAGATGAAACACATTGAAAAATTCGCAGGGTATGGTAGGGGTAATGTGGCGTAACTGGCAAACGCAAGTCACGGAATGCTGATGTTGCATGTTCGAGTCCTGCCAATACCCTAATTTTTCTGTGTTGTCATTCATTGTATAGCATTTTAAATTTTCTTGACACGCGTTAACTCACTTCGCGACTCGGTGCATCTCGTTCTAACTAGCCCAGTGACCCTAACATGACTTGCCAAGTTTAGTTTATCTCTATCTGCGGCCTTTTCTTATGACACTAGTTAGACAGAGACACAGGGAGGGGTTAAACTAAACCTGGGCTGTCATGTTAGGGCCGCAGTAGAGGTACTCGCACTGAGTTACGTAGCGAGTTAACGCGTGGTTTAGTTCATTGTGTTTATTTATTCAGTCAATATGAAATAACATTATAAATTGCATAGAATGTCAATTTACATGTTTTTATAATGAGATCGTCAAAAGTCCATAAAAAGTATTCAACAATAAAACTAAAATAAAATTAAGATTGGAATGTCAGCATAATAAAAAATAAAAACACAAAAAAAAATAGGATCGGCATGTCAGCATATTAATCACTAAAATTAAGACAAAATGAAAATTGGAGTATCTATCTTCCTGGTGTTGCGGGTGTCTCTAGGCGGTGGTGATCACTTACCATCAGGTGACCCGCTTGCTTGTTTTCCTTCCTATTTCAAAACAAAACATTGTCTCCAACAGGGATCGTTGTAACAAAAATAAAAAAGAAGTATGGAGAATTTTCGTGTCAGGTGGTTGGTTATGTAACCTAATATAAATGACGTGAATGCGATTCAGAGAGTCGTGGAGTTGTGAATATATAACTTTAATAATTTGGTTTTTTTCTATAGTGCACTAAATTTATACAGGTACAGTAGGGGAAATATATTCACGTACCACCTTAGAACCCTATCGCAATGACGCGACGCGTTAAACGCCAGGCTATGTCATGCAAATGTCATGCGTATGTCTCTTCGACTAGGTTCTACGGTGGTACGTGTTTCAATTTCCTTGACTGTACTTAGCCTGACGGTTAGAACGCCACACAGCTCGCTGCACACTAGCCTTTTTGGCAACGGGTGCTTACTTGTCACTTTTGTTATAATCCATATATATAAAAATGAATCCCTATTTCCCTTGGTCACGGCATCACGCCTGAACGGCTGGACCGATTTCGCTAATTCTTTTTTTGTTCTGTTCGTTATTATCAGGAGAAGGTTCTTATGAAAGAAAAAATCAAAAATCTGCTCATTTATGGCGTCTAAGGCGGAACAAAGTTCGCCGGGTCAGCTAGTTTTAAATAAAATTATTCACAAAATTAGAAGAACGCAGAAAAGCGTAGTTAAAGAGGCTTAATAAGCTGATTTATGATACTAAGTACACCGCTCGTGACCACTGCCGTTCTAAAAGGCTAAAACCTCGGGATAAAAAAAACATAACTCTGCCGAGCTAATTACCTGTAACCTTAAATTAGTCAGCCAGAAAACTGTGCCTCCAAACATTAGCACTAATGGCAGCTAACCGAGCCCTGCGCAGCCCCTACTAACAAATGGACAGGCTCACTTGCCCATTAAGGCGGGATCGCGGTGAGAAATGGTCTTAACCTTTACCTTTGGATATATCCTTACTGTGATCTTTTGCTTGAAACTGTGTAGGAACTCTAGGAACTGCCGTTTCGCTAAGCTTGCAAGGTCATTGTATCGCTTGGCAACTTTTTTAGTTTAAATGCTATATAATGATAAAACGAAGAAAAATCTAGGGTAATGGCAGGACTCGAACCTGCAGCGTCGGTATTTCGTGCCGTGCGTTAGCCAAAGTGAAGCACATTAAAAAAATTGCAGCGTATAATAGTTGCTAATGTTGCAAAACTGGCAAACGCATTGCATAGAATAGTGAGTTTGCAGGTTCGAATCCTGTCGTTACCCTATATTTTTCTTTGAGTTGTCATAGCATTTAAAAATAGCTTGAAAATTGAACATTAAAAATTAAGAAGACATTTTGGTTACAAAAATTTAACATTTTCAGTTTGTTTAAAATTAAATTACACTAGACTCCTACTACTATTACTAGCCCCCCAAGCACACAAGCGTTTCACGTGGACATGAAGCATTTGTCTCTTTCTAACCAATGATTTATGATTTTCGTATCGCAAATGACTTATAACCTAAGCTGGTTTTATTAACAAGTAACAAGCCTTTGAAAGGTGTGTTACCCAGTCGTAAACACAACATTTTGACAAAATAATATCACAACCAACATAATAACCACTTTTAATACTTAACTCTACCTCGACACGACATCTACGACAAACTGGAATAAAGAACTGTCAGGAATAACGACGGTCGACGCAAAGTCGAAGTCAAAGTAAGCCTAAAAGCCATTAGGGGAATTTGCAACAGAAAACGGTCAGACTTTAAAAGTAACACAATCATTAATTTGTTTCAATAATGGCATTCTTTGGATTTCCTTCGCCGAAATGAAAATGTCGAAGAAAGATCCCAAACCTTGTTTGGGCGTGGGACACAAAAACGTATAGAGTGTCCTCGGACTAGAAACACTTGCCAGTATCTTAACATCAGAGAGTTTTCAGAATCGTCCGTCAGTTTTCTGACATTCCTGTAAGCCTAATCTGAATAAAGATATTTTGACTTTGATGACATCTTATATTATTTCAGGAGAGTCAAGACAAATTGGGGGTAGTTAAAAAGGATTTCTGTAGATAGGTACTTGATTTGAGAAACTTTGTAACAGCGTTATGTGCATATTGAGAATTGTTTTCTATTTCACATTAAAGGCGTTATAGGCTGCTTACGTCCAATTGAGTTTAATAAAATACATATTTATTGTGGTTCTTTGCGAATACGTTAACATAGATGCAGAATAATTATATAGGCGTAGGTACCTACTTGTAAAAGTCAAACAAGTTTTTGACGTTCACGCGTGTTAACGAATATTAATGAAAATGAACATTTTATTTAACAAGTAGACCGTATGGCTCTTTTGCAAATCTAGTTCTACCAGCGCTTAGGATAATATTCTGAGCAGAGCCAGCGCATGGAGCTTAGCTTTTTTTTTCTCTCCACTTTTCTGAAAGAAAATGACAGAATAATATTGTTTTTAGTTATTGCCTATTTGACATAAAAAATGAACGAAAAATAGGTTAAAATAAACAGCACAGCCGCTTAGCGAAAAAATTATCCAAAAAAGAAGAATCAATTTAAAGCAACACTACTCTATTCTCGTCGCTGTTCAGTTGCTCGTCTGGGGCTCACTCATGTTAATGTATTTGACTTCGGCCGCACTGGAGCACAACGCACGAATACCGCCCCGTGACTGTCCCAAACGAAATCTTTATCGAATTAATTAATTCTTATTGGCCCCGTCTTCTTTGTTTTGAGTGAGTTTCATGTTAAAATGTTACTGTAAATAACTAGATACAGCCTACAGCACACCTATATGGTAGAGTCACACTACCCAGTTGCTGGTTGTAGTTCAAATAGACTCTCAAGCAGGGTAGCACCGGACTATACCGAGTAAGGGCGTAAACTAACTATTAGCTTTTACTATGTTTCGTGATATAGATTACATATAGCAAGTCGTAGATTTAGTTTTAGGTTAGGCCGTAGGTTTAGTTTTTCTTGTATGATTCCCACACACATGAACACATTGAACTTTTTGGTCAGCTTATTAGTATACTTATCGAGCTATACTTAATAATACATTTCAGTTTCACTCATTATTCACTTCACGTTTTTTACGTAATCTATACACTCATCAACGGAGAATAACAGATTCATCTCCAAGAAGCCGTTGATTTACTTTCTAAAATCTGCCGTTGTATACAAGTTATTTTTATTGATATTTTAAAAAAAAACTCCTCAAACTCAAAGTCAAAGTCTAAATACATTTATTCAGATCAGGCTTACAGGAAGCACTTATAGATGTCATAAAATTTACCACCGCTTCGGAAAAACCTCTAATGAGAAGATAACTCAATGAGGTGTAATTTTTAAATAAATCAAAACCACAATGTTATTATTACATCTTAAATATTTAAAAATTCAATAATTTAACACTTTAACGTTGTAGGTGTACAATATTTGTTCCATTAGTTCTTATTTCGTGTCTTCGGTGTATAACGACCCCTATTTCCCAAACAAACAGTTATGTATAGACGTACAACTTTCTTTCTATGAAACAACATTTCATATATGTATAAAGAAATTGTCTTCTCCGTGTTTTTTGCATATATCCTTAAGAGAGCTTTGTCGTTCACTAACATCAATAAGAAATACAAACATAAACGCTTAAAGCCTCACGGTTTAAAATGGGTCCCCACTCAGAATGATGCCGTGGTAAGCCGCAGCGTCGATTTAGGACCCACTTAGATGTATAAGTATTTCCCTCTTCCTAACGGCGAAATTACCTGAGTTTACTTAAACCGGCTGTGAATGACAAACGACAGACGAAATTGAGCCTCGGTTGAGGGACTGAAGCTTCACGCATGAACTCATATCCCTCGGAGATTGCAAATCAAATATTTTTACCACCACAAAGAAGGTTCGAAGTCCGAAGAAGGACCAAAGTCGCCGAAATAGCTTTGCGAATTGCAAACTTTAAGACCCAGCGCTCTCCATATAAACGGCGATAACATTTTCTACCTTCTAAACCTTAACCATTAGTTCTTTTGTATGTTGTCATAATGCGTTAGAACTGGGTTTGTACGTTTTGATTTTTAATAATGTTAATAGCTTCTAAAATATTCACGCTTTTTTATTTTGTATGAAGCCCAAACATGCCAATATTGCCAAATCTATGAAGAATATTTAAAAAAATCAAAACATACAAACCGAGTTCTAAGAACATACCAAAATATCATTGCCATAGGTTAAGGTTTAGAGGGTGGAAAACGTTATCGCCGTTTGTATGGAGAGTGCTTTTTGAAGGCAGTGGGCAGGACACATTGCTCATAAACCGATGGCCGTTGGAGCGGAAAGGTTCTCGAGTGGAGACCGCGTACCGGAAGACGAAGTGTTGGTGCCTCCCATAAGGTGGACTGATGATCTGGTGAGGATTGCGGGAAACTAGATGCTAGCAGGAATAGACTTTAAGGTCCTTGGGCAAGGTCTATTCCCAACAGTGGGCTTCCGCTTGATATGACTTGATTCTACGGGTAGTAGGACTTTGTGCAAGGTAAATCTGGATCGCTTACCACCATCTTGCTCGCTAATCTTGCCGTTAAGCAGCAGTGCTTGCACTGTTGTGTTCCAGCGTGGAGAGCAGGACAGCCGGTGCAATTACTGGCTCAAGATGTATTCCATCTTAGCCCTCTGGGGTGGCAACGCATTTGTAATCCTTGGTTTAGCAAGTGTCTAGGGGCGGTGGTGATCACTTACCATCAGGTGACCCACTTGCTTGTTTTCCTTCTTATTATAAAATTGATGATGATAATGAGAGTGGGCATTCGTTTTCTGTAGTGTTTATGTGTCTGGTAACACTAGTACCAACGTATGTTTACAATGCACAACATTTTCCGTTCCGTGAAGAACGGTTGGAACAAGGTCGTGGTAAAAATAGTGAAGTGACGATACTTCCGGAAACCTCGTCAGTTAGTGCAGGAATTTTATTTTGATATCTTCACATAGTATAAAGTAAAGTCGCTATTATTCCTGTCTGGCCGACATTTTTATAGTGAATTTTCGGCCGCCTTCTCCTTCTAAACCATCCAACAGATTTTTGTACGGTTTTCACTGTCATTTAGAGGTTTTTATGTGCATGTCGAAGCAGCAGCCGGCTGAGCGTTTGAAACGCCGGCTTCTGCATTATTAGGCGAGGGTTCAGATTCCATGTAGGGCTGGGTACTCAGGCGACAAGGAAAACAACAACAGAATATTTTTCACTATTACGTAGGTAAATACTTAGGATTACAAAATGGCTTACTGAAAGTGTGAACCGACAGTTTCGATGTATCGTTGCGCTTTGGGGTCTCAATCAAAAGTGCCGGGCTACCACGACGCACCCCTATTTATAAACTGAGTTCCAACCGCAAATGACTCATCGACTCTGTCCACGTGATGCGATACTACCGCCACGGCGTTCACATTATTCTACTGGGAGGGTCAATTTAGAAACTATATAAATCAAATGAATACTCAATAAGTTCAATTAATCATAATCAGCGACATGCATTTTATTTCGATTGTACGTGCGAAACCGGGACGGGTCACCAGTTAATAGTATTTTATGCAACTGTTGCATAATGAGGGGTCTTAAAACACGAGTGTGGTTTTATGAAACGAGCGTCAGCGAGTTTCATAATAGGATCACACGAGTGTTTTAAGACCTAATTATGTACAGTTGCATACATTACTTTATCTACATGCATATCATAAGTACTCTACGATGGGTTCAGAAGCCATAGGGCAATGACCTGCATTGCTACTAGCCACTAGTGCTAGGTACCTATTAAATATCTAAAGACTGTACACATTAAAATAATGTAATAAAAAATGAATTTGAACAAATATAGAAACAAATTAGAAAAATTCTCACAATAATATTGGTTGTTATAATGCTGGTCATTGCCTACGGTTTCTGAACGCATTATAGAGCATTTATGATATATGTGTAGATAAACTATATTTTATTGCATTTGTAGCGTAACAGGATGGAGGTCAAAAGGTAGTAGTGTTATTGCAGTGTCGGGTTTCTGTTTATCTGTGTAATTGTAATATAATTTTGAATGTTTAATGCGGTGAATAACCTTACCTTAAACTTTGATCCGAAAATTCAATATTATCCTTCCCATTTGGCCTAAGGCAGTTTACTATCGAATTACTAAAGCTGATATAACCGTACAACGTGGCCCTGATAGTGCCATTTAGAGAGAATTTGAGATCAAGTTTGAAACTGGCAAAATTATCCTATAGAACTGACTCCATGTTTAAAAACCAAATTTGTCGTTTTTTGCTATGAATATGAATATTATTTCAGGTGACCCACTTGAACGTTTTCCTTCCTATTTTGTTAAAATATATATGCTTTGCCACGCTACCAAGGGAAACCTATATATGTAGACCTTAAAATGTGGAATAAAAGAAAGAAATGAAATAATGAATGAAATGAAGAATGGTGATTGTGCTTTATTTGGAAGTATTGTTTTTTTAAATACCTGTATTACGTATGAAGTAGATATTCCAAACCTTGAACTACCTGTAAAGGTCGACCATACTTGTGCAGATTAAAAATCAACAAACTTCACAGGCTGATGGATATATCATCATAGTCTGTTTCACTGGAATCGTCGAGTCGTAAAAAATATATTTTTACACGAACTTACGTCGGTGTGAAGTATTTGCAACTTTTTCACCAAGGACTGTTACACTGTCTGATTCATATGTTTTCCTCTGCTTTGTTTGCAATAACAATATTATCTAATAGCAAAAAAACTCTAATATCGCATAAAGTGTCATAAAACTGTCACAGATTCATGTTTTTATGGAAATAGGCAATAATCGCCTTTAATCTACAGCAGCTACAATCAACATGTCTGATTGAATTTACCAACGCCTCGAAAATATTGAAAAAGAAGAAGGCATGCAACACTTTTATTTATAAACGTTGCGTAAACCTATGTTAGTTAACATGTGTTATATCTTTATCTGTCAATGTGACGTTTGTCCTCGAGTGAGGGAAACATCTTGCTTGTTGATCCTGCCGCTAAACAGCAGTGCTTGCACTGTTGTGTTTCGGCGTGGAGAGCAAGACTGCCGGTGTAATTGCGGGTGTCTATAGGCGGTGGTGATCACTTACCATCAGGTGACTGACTTACTTGTTTGCCTTCCTACTTCATAAAAAAGAAACTGTCATTGTGACGTTTGTCCTCGAGTGAGAGGAACAAAACTTTTCTTTGTTAAAAAGATTGGTAAAGTTTGATGAGTTAGATTTTTTTTGATTTTTAAATAAAATTACTAATACAATTCAATAATAATAGCAATAGTGACAGATAAATACCATGATATACAACAAAAGTATAGTTATTTGGTGTAAACTCATTTTATTACACTTTTTAGGGAACCTCACAATTAAATTCTGGTTAAAGCTATACATTTTGTCTTATTTTATTTTTAATTTGTGCATTTTTTGGCAAGCCTAGCTATTATTTTTACGTTTTTTACTCTTATTAATTTTCTTTTTTTTATGATTACTAGCTATCAGAACCTACACTATAGTAAAAGCATGCTGAATGACCGGCTGAATACTATTCTCATAGTTTATATTAAGACCTGTACGTATGCGTATTCTTAGCAAATAAATATTCTTTCTTTCTTTCTTATAACTAACACAAACAACCTACTTCTTAGAAAAAGATGTTGTGTTAATCAGACGGTGAAGATAAAGATTGCTGTGAACAAACAAAATCACGGCCTTTCATGCTAGCTGTCCCGTTTTATCTTCCTCCCCCAAAAAGTCACGTCCAAAGCAATGCCACGGCCACGTGCACTCAACAATAACTCGCGGTCAAACTAAACCAATAAACGCCTACTACGACCGACGCTATACAAAATAATGTCACCACCGACCTCAAGGATGTAATTCCCTAATACGCCAGAACAACACCTTGCCTTGCTCCAACACTAGCACGATTGAGCGAGGCAAAACAATGCGTCGAAGTCGAGCCCAACGCTGATAAGGTGGCATTATACCTAGAGAGACTTTTCTCTCGTAAATAAGAGAGAAAAGATCTTAGGGACCTACGTACTCAATTATTCTTGGCTTTCGGGCTTTTTTGGGGAAGACATCAGCGTTAAGTACGCGGAAACGTGATTGGCACTAACCGTAAATGTATTCGATGGATTGTGTTACGGAGTCAGTTTCCACTAAGTGTTCTCGATCAGGTTTACCAAATATTATCGTTTATTTTTCCAACTGACTATGGTTTTTTTTTTATGAAATAGGAAGGCAAACAAGCAAGTGGGTCACCTGGTGGTAAGTGATCACCACCGCCTATAAACACCTGCAACAACAAAGAGAGTGCAGATGCGTTGGCAACCCAGAGGGCTAAGATGGAATACCTCTTGTGCCAGTAATTACACCGGCTGTGTTACTCTCCACGCCGGAACACAACAGTGCAAGCACTGCTGCTTAGCGGCAGGATTAGCAAGCAAGATGGTGGTAGCGATCCGGATAGACCTTACACAAGGTCCTACCACCCACAAAATGGTACAAGCTGAACTTGATGACAGAAGTATATACGCTGGGCCTCTTTACATTACAATACTAGTGACCCGCTCCGGCCCCGCACGAGTACAAAATTATAATGTAATGTACATAAAAACCGAAAACCGATGGGGTCGGAAAGTTCTCGAACGGCGGCCGCGTATTGGCAAGCGCAGCGTAGGACGACCAGCCACAAGATGGTCCGATGACCTCATACAGGTGGCAGGAAGGCGCTGGTTGCATGCTGCTTCCAGCCGGCCACTTTGGAAATCCATGGAGGAGGCCTATGTCCAACAGTGGACTTCTTGTGGCTGAGATGATGATGATGATGATGATGATGATGTACATAAAAACCTTCCGTAAAAAAACTTTCAAATGACAGTGAAAACCGTATCAAAATCCGTTGCGTAGTTTAGAAGGAGTAAGGCTGAAGATATGACCACAAACAAGAACGGATAGCAACTTTACTCAATATTATGCCACAGTATAGATATAACCAGTAAGGAATCTACGTACAAACGCTCGGAACCGACGCACGCACACAGACGCACGCTCAACACGGCCGCTAAGGCTGCTAACGCGACTGACGGCCGCCTTAGGAGCCTTAGCGGCCGTGTTGAGCGTGCGTCTGTGTGCGTGCGTCGGGTCCGAGCGTTTGTACGTAGATTCCTTACTGGTTATATCTATACTGTGATTATGCAGTGAGGTGATATAAGATAGGCCTTCCCGTTCAAGGTTATGTTATCATCAATTCATCAAACTTTGAAACAATTCTAAGGTAATTTAAAAGGTAAATAAGCAAAAAATAAGTAAAGGCGGTCATTGATAATGACCCAAAAGTAAAGACAACGATGTCAATCACTGGTTAAACAATGCCCTAAGTGTTTTAAGCATTGGTACGATTACTAAGTATAAAAGTCGCTAGTTTGAATAGTTTGTAGTTTTTTTTATCGCAATTTTTTACTTTACGACTTTTTTTCTCACAGTTTCTCATAGATGACACCGAGAGTAGATTTCCCAAACAAATATCAATAATGGTAATGACCGTAAAGACGAAAGACATTGAAAGATTCGCAGGGTATGGTAGCGGTAATGTGGCGAAACTGGCAAACGCAAGGCACGGAATGCTGATGTTGCAGGTTCGAGTCTTGCCATTACCCTAATTTTTCTTTGTGTTGTCATTAGCATTTTAAATTTAATTTGAATATAGTTTGTAGCTCTAAAATAATATCGTATCACTTGTTTTTATTTAGTCAATCTTTGACAGAAATGCGTCGTAACGTGTTCACTGTTTCTTACCTAAAACGGCAAAATTTATTTAAATACAAAATACACATAAATACACGTAGTTTGAGGTTATATAAAAAACTACACGATGATGAACTTTAAAAACAAAATTTCCTACAAATCTTAAGGGTGGTAGTTGTAAACCGAAATCAAATTCCAGTTCCATAAATTCCAGGCATTGCATAGTGTGGGGACCCCTGATAAATTCTGTTACATCTTTATGCAAACTAAAACATATTTTTTTTTATACTGGATTGCATTGGTTTAAAACTTAAGTTCGGTAAGACCCCAAGTTGTAGGGCAACAAACTAGCTTTACGTTTCTACCTTGTAATATCAGTATGAAACAAATCAAACAGGTATCATGACTTATATAGCATAGCATGCCGTTAACCACAAGTTTCCCTTCAAGTTTTATTTTATCGCAAATGTTTTCTTAACTAGACGCAACAAATCGCCGCAGCGAGAGATAAATTGTGAAAGTTTCCTGATATCGGGCGCATCTTGTGCGAGCAATTTAAAAAAGAAATGTAATCAGGGTGTTGCAGGCAACATCGAAATATAAAACCGGTAATTTTGAGCAATTATTATGACAACATTGCATTAGATTCTTTTAACAGAAAAGCTTCGTGGTTTTATTTATCAAATTTTTTACGGTATTCAACTCACAAATCGAATGGCATAAAAGTGTAAAATTGTTTTAGACGGCCATTAAAACATAATGATATTTATGTCAAAAGAAGCAGTTAAAAAAAAACCGATATTTTAGAAGTTACAGCGATACAAAGTAACAAAAATGACGAAAAAAAATAGTTTTTTGTGTTCCGAAACATGCTCAAATGCTCATAGGAATACAGATAAAAATTACAAAATTTTAATATTATGAGGCTAATTAGGTTATAAGCTGACAGTATTAAAATAAACAGGATTTAGTGTTAGCTCCGTACAAAACAGGAGTGTATGCAGCGCGATAGAGCGTTTTCGCGACGCACGCCCATTGTCATTTTATTAGTCTTGATATTTCGAAAAATAATGATTGTAGAAAAAAACTAAAAACACAGTTTATCTTTTTTTAACCAATTCTATCAATTTTGTGCGCCAACCAATTGCGGCAACGTTCTACAGTGGCCTATGTATCAAATTGGCTGACAGTACGTTTCATACCATAACATGTTTGTGTAAGTTTATTTATATTGAAAATGAAAAAATGAATGAAAATTGTTTATTGAGAACAAAATACGAAAAATACAGTAGGTACAATACAATATCCTATGGACCCCAAACTAGGCTGAGCCTGTATCTTGGGACCCAGCGAGTCGGTTGACATTGTGAAACATTTTATTATTCTTGAGTACTTACAATATTACAATATTACAATATTACCATATTGTATGTTTATTTCTACTAATTTGTATTATTCTTGTTTTCTTTAGTCACGATCCTGCAGCAGTTTACTTTCTGTCTAACCTGATAGTTGACTAGTTGAGAATGCCTTAAGGTACCAGTCCAACATTTGTACATCATGTTTGTGTGCCGTAATAAAGCGTATTTTTTTTTATTATTATTTATCTATCAAATATACAACAGAAAACTTAATCCTATGAAAAAAGTCCCACAAAACTGTACATACAGTTTGTCTGTCGAAGACTTTATTTATAAACATTATAAACTAAATTACTTATTTACTATGTTTTCTTTTAACTTTTCCTATCTATGGAAGAGTGTCTAACAGGTACTTTTTTATTTTCGATTTAAATATGCGTCTAATTTGTTAAATTAATAAATACATGAAGCTTAACTCAATAATGCGATTAAATGGAACTGGTGTACGCATGCAAACTTAACCACGAATGAGCGAGTTTCAAGTGAGGAAAAGGCTTAGAACATTTTGTGGTTTGGGAACTTATGTACACGGATTGCTCGAAGTTTGAAACTAATTTTATCGAATTATCTTTGTTCCTGCCTTTAATATTTAGTAGTGAAACATCTTTATCTTATTTCTTTATGTCATATAAAACAAACTCGGTATCAATAAATTAATAGATTCAGGCGTTACTTTGCGGAGGTCCATATCAACAAACTGGAACAAATTACCTTGCTACTCCGCGAAACCAGTGCCAGGCTCGTGCAAAATTGCTGCGTCTGTGCGACATAAATATATTCATGCAAAAACCCACCCTCCTCCGCTTCCACACGAAACAACATATATCACACAGACCACCCCCACCCCCCACACCACCACCACTAAACACTAAAACTACACCGTTTCGCCTCCATACGAGGCATCATCAAGATCGAAAGCGTCGATCGTGTAGTTTCAGTTTGTTTAAAGTCGCTATCCGTTACTGTCTATCCTCATATCTTTGCGGGTGGTAGGAGCTTGTGCAAGGTCAGTCCGGATTGCTACCACCATCTTGCTCGCTAATCCTGCCGCTAAGCAGCAGTGCTTGCACTGTTGTGTTCCGGCGTGGAGAGCAAGACAGCCGTTGTAATTACTGTCACAAGAGGTATTCCATCTTAGCCCCCTGGGTTGGCAACGCATCTGCACACTCTTTGTTGTTGCAGGTGTCTATAGGCGGTGGTGATCACTTACCATCAGGTGACCCACTAGTTTGTTTGCCATCCTATGTTGTATAAAAAAAACTTACTCCTTCTAAGACACGCAACGGATTTTGATACAGTTTACACTGTCATTTACATTTTTTAAGGGAGGTTTTATGTACGTGATATATCCTAATTGTACTCGTAAAGACTGTAAAAAAAGGTACATAAAGATGGTCTAACTTTTACTTATGCCCATTAAACTGTTTGTCCAATAATTTATTTTCTTTTAAGGAAATAGGAAGTGGAAAGATCGTAGTTCGTTAAAACTTATAAATTGTAAGTACCGACCTACCTAAATTAATGTCGGACGGATTGACTCAAGTCATTCAGTAGGGTAAATTCTCTAGCTGACACACACTTACAAAGCTTCTATTTCCGAGCAGCCAGCAAGTATCCCTTTACCCTAAACCTTGGCACTAAACTAACATATCCGTCACTTATTGACTTAATAACTATTCCACTAACAACTGATACAATATTTATCTTCCCTTTATTTAAACGCTGTCTGTTTCAACCTTTTTCATGTTAGCGAGGTAATTTATTGCAAGCCATGTCTTATTGGATTTGCCATCTGCCTGCAAAATTACTATGCTCTTGGGGTTATCTGAGGTTAATGTAGCGAAAGTTGTAGGTGAATTAAGGTTTACTTGCGATAAAGTAATAAAAATGTCGTCCCTTTTCTGTAGAGGTATAGTAGTCTATTGAAACATAAGAAGATAGACCGACCTCATTATCAAATCTATCTTCTTCCTAAGGTGCCATGTCCTACCGGAGGTCAGCTATCATTAGGGCTGTCCTAATCTTGGACACTGCTGCCAGGAACAGAGATCTAGTACTCAAATTGAACCAAGTTCTAAGGTTTTGTATGGGGAGCGCTTTTCGAGGTTAAGTTAGCCATCACGTGAAGCAGAATGAAAGTACCTGAGGTCTGTATACGTAGATCATTCATACAGCAACGTACTTAAGTTCACATTTGATATTTAGTTTCTATAGAAATGAAACGTCAACGCGATTTGGGAACGAGATCGTGATTGAAAACGAACTTGTAACTACCTTTGAGTTAATTGTCTAAGTTAACTACAAGCCTTAGTAACACATTCATTTACATAAATGTGTTGGTTTCTTCATGATGTTTCTCTTCGCCATAAAAGCGTAGGTTACTTATGTAAGGTTGAGGCGATGGACAGTCAGAGAATTTAATTCCCTACCCATTTCGTTAAAATGTCGTCTGACATTCGCAATGTATTAAGGTCGATATGTCAAACTAACATCTTGCTCTATAGCTCTCGTGGTGACAGTTTTCTATATGCTATTGAACCTTAGGTGGGTTGGAAATTAAATTCCTGAAAAAAATCAATGGCGACCGCTGGAAATCGAACTATCGGTACCACAATCACGAATCCATCCCGATACCTTCTATTATAGGTCTAAGCGTATATGGCCATAATTCACGATTACTCCGATACCATTTTTACGATAAACTGTTATTTTATAATGTAACTTTTTATTGAGAGAATAAAAACTAAACTATTTCGTGGCTCCATACAAACCGGCGGCGCCTCGCTTCACGTAGCTCCGAAAACGCTTCGCCGATTTCTCCCTTCTTTCTGTTTAACCGTTGTACGCAATATATTATATCAGCTCAGCTAATACAGGCTTATGACGTGGCTTTTTGTACACATCCATCCGCATGTTCGGAATGAGTGTCGTTGTGCTGACAGCCAATTTTCTGCGATCGTTTTTGTATCGTTCAAACGAGGGTCAGGCATGGGTTCAATTTTCGATTTGGAACCAAGAGACAAAGTTATGGAAGTCATCAGTCGTCGATAGCCAACGCGCTGCTTCCAGTGTAATATTAATTAGCTGAATGTCAAATTCGTTCGCGTGTGATAAGCGATAATGTCGCCACTTGAATCCATTATCGGGACAAAAATGTCCTATTTATGCGTTACTCTTTGAAATAGTTTGCCAGTTTTCTAAAGTGTTGTACAGTCAAGAAATTTAATTTCCAACCCACCTAAGGTTCAATAGCATATCGCAAACTGTCACCATAAGAGCTATAGAGCAAGACGTTAGTTTGACATATCGACCTTAATGCATTGCGAATGTCAGACGACTTTTCAACGAAATGGGTAGGGAATTAAATTCCTTGACTGTACATCCGTGACTCAGTAACAATTATTCAAACGTCTTCATAAACTTTTAAATTTTATTTCTTGTCGCAATTTTTTTTATTGCACCATGTCTTATTTTTGGGCTTTTTTTAACTGTACATGTAGTTATTGGTTTAGTTTAAATGTTGCAAGGCAATTTTCATTTAATTCCAGTCGTCGGTTTTGTTAAATTTGATATGTGTATGTAGTTCCAACGATGACTAATTGTAAAGTACCGTCAACAAAGAAGCTTGTATCATTTACCAGAATAACTCATTCATCTTTTAGAAGTACCTAAATCTTTCTAACATTGGCTTTTTCGCATATTTTAGTACCTAAATTTGCTCGATGATTGATGATCTCCCCTAGGTCTTTACAAAATTCAATTCCTACCCAATTATTTTTAGATTCACGGAGACGCCCGTGTCAGCTTTTGCCTGGACCCATTAATCATGGTAACCATGCCATCAATTAACTTAGGAAATGTGTGAAATTCAAAACTTCAAAAATACAAACCCTTCTGACGGCAATCGGGTAGAAAGCCGACAAAAGTCTCACTAGGACACTAAGGGTTCCATAGCCTACAAAATATTATATTACTAGCTTTTGCCCGCGACTTCGTCCGCGTAGACTTATTAAATTGAATTAAACAAACGGACACCCAACATGCAATCTGCAATATTTCCTGGACAAATTAATGAGAATTAGTTGCTTTGCTGCTCATGACGTTACGCCGCGGCGTAAAACTCACTTATCGCTATCCCGTGGGAACTATGCATTTTTACGGGATAAAAAGTATCCTATGTGTTAATCCAGGTTATAAACTATATGTGTGCCAAATTTCATCCAAATCTATTCAGTTGTTTTTGCGTGATTGAGTAACAAACATCCAAACATCCAAACATACAAACTTTCACATTTATAATATTAGTAGGATCTTTATTACTTGGTATAAAGTATAAAAGAAAGTCGCTATCCGTTCCTGCCTCTCCTCGTCATATCTTCGGCTGTTTACTTTTCCTGAACCACGCAACAGATTTTGATACGTTTTTGACTGTTACGTAGAGAATTTTCCGGAAGGTTTTTTTTTTATTTTTTTATACAACATAGGAAGGCAAACAAGCAGGTGGGTCACCTGATGGTAAGTGATCACCACCGCCTATAGACACCTGCAACAACAAAGAGAGTGCAGATGCGTTGCCAACCCAGAGGGCTAAGAGGAATATCTCTGGTGCCAGTAATTACACCGGCTGTCTTGCTCTCTACGTCGGAACACAACAGTGCAAGCACTGCTGCTTAGCGGCAGGATTAGCGAGCAAGATGGTGGTAGCGATCCGGACGGACCTTGCACAAGGTCCTACCACCCGGTCCTATATATTATATTCTAATTGTACCAATGCGACGCTTGGGTCGCTAGTTGGTTATAATATTAGAAACCTTTTAGAGATTTCTAGATTTAATTAACTAAGCGAGGTATACAATTTGCGCAGTAGCATCTAGTGCGTGGAAATGGGACAGACACGAAGATGGACAAAAGAAAACAAGGTAATAAATCCGACACAGGCCGAATCTAGAAAGATCACCAATCTCATAACTTAGTAAAAGGTTTCGTCATAAAATAAACACTGGTGGGTAGAGTCACGGAAAAGAGAATGCAGGCTTTCGTGAGATAAGAAGCTAGTAGCTAATTAATAATATTACTGAGCCATTACGGCACTGTGTCACATTTACATTGCTAACCTCATTGTGACGAAACGGAACCCTTATAAGATCACTTTCTTGTCCGTCTGTCAAGAACATTTTTCTCAAGAACGCGTAGAGGTAATCAGTTGAAACTAATATCAAATACTCAAATCTGCAGTCCCTTAGAGCCGAGAAAAAATCAAACTTCTAAGTCAAAGGAATCAAAAGATACGGCCGTTTATACCGCGTGTTTCATACATTCGCAAGGCACTGAAAGACCTATGGGGTACTTCCCGTTGACCTAGAACTATGAAATTTGGCAAGAAGCAAGATTACACAGCACAAATGAAATAATAAATTCGAAAACTGTAAATTTGTAATTAATAAACGCAAACAAAAAATGTTGGTCATACAAAGCAAAAATGTACCTATACTAGATGTTGTTGATGACGGAACCCTCGGTGCGCGAATCCGACTCGCATTTGGCCGGTTTTTATTAATTAATAGATTCAGGCGGTACTTTGCGGAGGTCCAAAATCAACAAACTGTTTTGCGGAGTAGCAAGGTTTTGTTCCAGTTTGGGATCGTCCATTAATCACGTGAGACTCAAAAGGGGGGAGAGGGTTCGGCAAAAAACACAAAATATCACAAGGGAGAGGGAGGTGGTTGTAGAGAGACATCACGTGTATTTTTTCGTTGAACACGCGATTCCTAAACCGAAAAGTGGCTGTGAGTAAATTTTTTTTAAATACTTTGTAGTGGATAGTTATTTAATGGTATTATTTTCAAATTATTTTAAAATTAGATTAAGATTTTGTGCGGAGCAGCACCAACACCCTCGTGAGGGCCGTTGCGGAAAGGGTGGACAGTCCTCTTCTCACTCATTGGATGATCGTGCATGTGAGATCCAATGAGCATTTCATTTTTTACTAAGTGTCAATTTTATGTACTAACCCTAACAACAGTAATAAATATAAATATATATATATATATATTAATGTGTTATATGTAATATTAGGCATGTGTAATTATGGATATTCGATGTCTGAATTAAATGATTTCATTTCATTTCATTTGTAATTTTTAACATAAAACTACCGTGAGACTCAGACATATTGATAAAACGGATCACTCACGTATTTTTGCGTCGGGAAATGCCCGATATGTTTCGGACCAGTCCGTGGTCCTTAATCATGAGCCCCCGCGCCGGTGGTAAGATTTTGTATGCCAATTTATGGCGGGACATGCCTCCATGTAATTAATTTCTACTGACATGTATGAATCTGTAACACCTGTGTATGTTTTGCAAAATAACTAATTTCATTTGATTTCATTTCATTGCATTTCATTTCATTATAAATAAAACCTGATTTTAAGTAGGAGAGGAAGGGTCAGTCTTAAACGTCACCACATAATTATCATCAAGGGGGAGAGGGGGTTAAAAATATTGGTAGTATAATATAATAAATTACTAAATAACGTAGCCAGTTGAAATTTTAAAAAATAAGTAATATTTTAAAACCAAAATAAAAAAAGTTTGCCTTTGTACGTTATTGTATCTTTGTTTCGCATTAGTTTTTGTTTAATAAATAGAATAATACGTTTGGAAACATGCATGCAAAAACATAACCCTTCCTTTTGGCTTTGCCGTAGTCGGGTAAAAAGTAACACGCTGTCTCATGCCAGAATCGTGTTCGGGACGGGTTTTTGCTATATCATAAAAACCGGCCAAGTGCGAATCGGACTCGCGCACGAAGGGTTCCGTACCATTATCTATAAAAATGAGCAAAAAAATCACGTTTGTTGTATGGGAGCCCCCTTAAATATTTATTTTATTCTGTTTTTTGTATTTGTTGTTATAACGGCAACAGAAATACACCATCTGTGAAAATTTCAACTGTCTAACTATCACGGTTTATGAGATATACCCTGGTGACAGAGTTTTAGTAATAGGGTCCCGTTTTACCCTTTGGGTAAGGAACCCTAAAAATGGTAATAGATTGAACCGTCAAAGTTTGTGTGATTAAACTGCGAGGCTAAAGTAAAAGAACAAATATAGACAATAATTAATTGTTAGCTCGGGCTAAGCTAACCCCTTAGAAAATGATGCAGAAAACATACAATTATCAGAACCCTAACAAAATACCTATTAAAGGAAATACGTAATCACATTTCTGTGTGAAACTTCTAATATTTTAATTGTCTTTATCTCGGCGTCTAATTAAAAGCGGTTAACATTCGGATGAAGATCAAGACAGCAATTCTTTAAGCGCAACAGCGACGAGCTCAACGTTGAAGCAGCGCCCTGTCTTGCTCTAGCGCGCTGGCTCGAGTGAGCGAGACAGGGTGATGCCTCGACGTCGAGCTCGGTACTGATAAGCTTAGAGAATACAGGGTAGAACATAGGGAAACGACTTGACAAACACGTACTACTACCCTAAGAGCCCACCGCAAAATTCTGCACCTATCTGTTTTTTGATTGAAGTATAATTTAAATAAAAGGCTACACGTGGGCTCCTACAACGCCGCAGGATTGCCTTGCAAAATCTTGCCTTTTACTTTTTATTTTAATGCTGGCAACCACCATTGGCGGCTTTTACGCAGGCAGCCTTATATCACAATGTGAAGGAAGACAATAGCTTGAATATGATATAAATTTAAAGTCGATACGATAATTTTTTAAAGTTTCCCATCTGGCAATCCAAATGTTGCGGGAAATTGGGTGGAAATACCTATTTTTTCGAGTTATTTAGTTCAGATTCTTTTCTGATGCGTTTAATTTACTTTTCAAATATATGAGAGCAGTTTAAAAAAGGTGTCAAAAATAATTATATAAAAGATACTTGTAGCAAGATTTTGCTAGGCGACCCTGTGGCGTTGTATGACCCCACGTGTAACTTTTTAATCCAATCACATTTCGGGCAAGAAACAGACAGGTGCAGAATTTTACGGTGGGCTCATACACTACAAAGCAGAAGTTCACACACACATGGGTGGTTGAACCCTACCCTTTACAAGTGTGAAGATGGATTCAGCCTCACCCTTATTGTGTTTACATTACAATCGCGACCGCTAATTATTTACTCCCTCATTGATAATTGCTCACTAAACCTAATTTAGTTAACTACGTTACGTTTTTATGTCCGAACAAAAGCATGTTTTAGTAAAAAGAGGTTTGCGAATAATTTTATCTTAGCCCTCTGGGTTGGCAACGCATCTGCAATCTCTTTGGTGTTGCGGGTGTCTATAGGCAGCGGTGATCACTTACCATCAGGTGACCCACTTGCTTGTTTTCCGTCCTATGTTGTATAAAAAAAAAGTAGGGTAAATTCTCTAGCTGACACACACTTACAAAGCGTTCTATTTCCGAGCAGCCAGCAAGTATCCCTTTACCCTAAACCTTGGCACTAAACTAACATGAAATTGAAATGTAATCATTTGGAGCGTTGATATCGTGTGTATAGAATCAAAAATACCAACTAAAATACCAGATTAATTATTCGATTTATTAATTTACGGACCTTATACATCCCTATCAAAATTTATCTGACCTGGAGACCACAGGTCTCCAAATGTATATACCTAGTCATTCTTAACTAGTACCAGATAGATATTATTTCAATATGCTTAAGCTTGCTGCGCTATTTATTGTTATCTTTTTTTATCTTATTCTTTATGTTAAGTATTTACAATAAACACTACTCTGTAACTACTGCTCTGTAATTCTTTTATTTTTAAGGAAAAAGAAACAAAAACGACTAAGCCGCTGAGTTTGTTGCATCGCTTCTTCTCAGCAAAATGTAAAAGAGCTATTTATAAAGTAAATTGTACATTTTCTTTTTAAGCCTACCAACCATTATATGGTCATACCAACGAAACAAGAAGTTAAAGTTCGTAAAATTCACTTTAATAATTTCCTGTGTTCAGTTCATAGGCGTTCAGAAAATAACTGTGGCCCGTTTCACGAAGCTAAAAGTTACAATTTTACAAGTTTAAACGGTCATTATGCCGATTGCCATACTCTCATACTCATACTCATTTATTCATAATAAATTATTATTACATGTCACGTATGCCATTGGTCATTATTGACCAATGTTGCCGGTTTAGACTTGTAAAATTGTAACTTGTAGCTTAGTGAAACGTTCAACTGTTGGCTGTCAGTGCCTAGTCGGCAATCAACTGACTATTGCGAGCACTTTGCATTGCTCCTCCATTCTCTCCGAGCGTTCTGTTAGGGTGACCAACTGTCCGGTATATTACAGGACGTCTCGTTTTTTAGGGTTCCATATCAAAGGGTAAAACGGGAGCCTATTAAGACTCTGCTGTCCGTCCGTCTGTCACCAGGCTGTATCTCAAGAATCGTGATAGATAGACAGTTGAAATCTTTACAATTGATGTATTTCTGTTGCCGCTATAACAACAAATACAAAAAAAAAACAGAATAAAATAAATATTTAAGGGGGTTGCCACACAACAAACTTGAAATTTTTGACGTTTTTATAGATAATGGTACGGTGCCCTTCGTGCATGAGTCAGACTCGCACTTGGCTGATTTTATCAGCCACGTCCAGTATTTTCAATTTACTAGAGAGAGAGATTTTAGAAGAGAAATACGGAGCATACAAGCCATATACCATACGGTAAATGCTACAATACCATATCATAAACACGTGGTTCCGTAATTTTCCTGAAATCCTGTAATTTTAAATCCCATGTACTGTAAAATGAGCACACACAGTTGGTCACCTTAATTCCGTCCGTTCATTACTTAGTCTTTCTCTGAGCAATCAGTGCGTGATTGCTAAACAGCTCTTCAATCAACATTGACTGGCGATTTATTAAAAATCCATATCTTCTTTATCTTTATAAAGAGTCGCTATTTTTTCCTGTCTGTCCGTAATTATTATAGCGTAACTTCGACCGCCTCCTCCTTTTAAACCCAACGGATTTCGATGCGGTTTTCACTGTCATTTAGAGATTTTTATAGATAATGGTACGGAATCCTTTGTGCGCGATTTCGATTCGCACTTGGCCTGTTTTTATACCTAAATGCCACCGTTTTTGTTCGAAGTGAGATTTCTGTCAGTGTACTTGTACAAGTATTTATTCTGTGAGTATACATTTACCAAATATAGTCATGTGTGAAGACGTACTTAATATTAGTATACAGGACGTAAGTACTTTTGCCACATATTAAAAAGTAGAAATTGAAATTCGACCGGCCATGGCATAAAACGTTAGCATTTTAGAAACAGTTTTGATTGACTTTAGTTATTAGTTCGCTTTCATCCTGCAAGGCTTGATTGATTTCGATCCCTAACCAAACAGGCTACAAAAATTAACAGAGATTGAAAACATGTAGGAAATTTATGCCAAATCGTATGAATTACATGGTATTAATGGTATGGTATGGTATTATTTGCGGGTGGTAGGACCTTGTGCAAGGTCCGTCCGGATCGCTACCACCATCTTGCTCGCTAATCCTGCTGCTAAGCAGCAGTGCTTGCACTGTTGTGTTCCGGCGTGGAGAGCAAGACAGCCGGTGTAATTACTGGCACAAGAGGTATTCCATCTTAGCCCTCTGGGTTGGCAACGCATCTGCAATCTTTTTGGTGCTGCGGGTGTCTATAGGCGGTGGTGGTCACTTTTCATCAGGTGACCCGCTTGCTTGTTTGCCTTCCTATTTTATAAAAGAAAAAATATATATTATTCTTAGGAATATAAAAATGGGAAGGAAAACGAGCAAGTGAGTCACCTGATGGTGAGTAACCACCACCGCCCATTGGCACTTGCAACACCAAAGAGATTGCAGATGCGTTGCGTAACCAGAGGGCTAAAAAGGAATACCCCTTGTGCCAGTAATTTCACCAGCTATCTTGCTCTCCACGCCGAAACACAACAGTGCAAGCACTGCTGCTCAGCGCACGATTAGCGAGCAAGATGGTGGGAGCGATCGGGACGGACCTTGCACAAGGTGTCTACCACCCGCGAATTATAATATTAATATCAAAGTTTTGCGTCCCGATCGCTACCACAATCTTGCTCGCTACACCCGCCGCAAAGCAGCAGTGCTTGCACTGTTGTGTTCCGGCGTGGAGATAAAACAGCAAGTGAAATTACTGGCACAAGAGCTATTTCACCTTAGCCCTCTGGGTTGGATGCACATACATTATACATTCTCCTTGGTGTTGCAGGTTCTTATACCAGTGCTAAGTGGTAGGTTGCTGCTGCGTTTCATACGGTGAGTGAGGGTTCCGAAGGTCCACTGGGGACCTAAAGGGGGACAACAGAACAGCGATTCTGTTGGGATTGCTGGTTCCCCTTCGCGACAGGGATCACTTTCTCTCAGGTAATCCGCATGGTGGTTTGCCACCATATTGCTTTGAAAACGTAGCTATAGATTAATATTGGCATAAACACAGACTGATACAAGCGGAAAATAACCCTCCCTTATTTGGCTCAGGGTTAGGAACAATAATAAAAACCGATAACATCAATACATTTTTAACACATCAAGCCACGCATTACATTCTAGAATATCCGACCCTAATTTAATATACAAGGCTTACAATATTACTAAGCCTTTAACACACGATTGGCTTAATAAAGCCGTGTACAGACTCACTACAAAGGCATCCCAAGTTTGATTCGTTTTAATTAAATGTGTACCACGCACCAGTATTTACTTCTCGAATCCCCTGTTAGTATTACCGACTCGTGTAGTAAAGCTGAACATGCTTCCCTTAACTTTGCAGTGTTAGCTAATTTCCAAAGATTAAGTGAAGGAAATTAGGATTAGAGATAACTTATTCCTTGAACCCGCTAATTAGTACTTACGTAAGTTTAATTTAATCCCCCCTTCCTTGTTGGATCCTGTTAACTGTGACGTTTTCTCATTCAGCTGACGGTATTTTCAGTAGAGACGCAGAAAATGTATAGAGCAGTATGTCAACTAGGCTATACACAAATAGCTACCTCCTCCCCTCACCCCGCTTCCCCGCGCGATCGCCCCCGGCTGACTGCGTTGCAAAGCTTGCTGAGTTCTTGTTGCAGCGTGTCTCTATGAGTGAAGATATGTGGACATTTGTATGATACGGCATCAGCGCTTGAGCTGTATATTAAATGTTTCAATGCTGTTCGAGATTTACTGATTCAGAAAAATATCTTCCAATGATATTCCGTCATCATGCAGTCCGATGTTTTTTGTTTATTTTTCCTTCGATCACATTCATCTTTCTAACGCATTTCTAGTGAAAAACCCGCCTAATAGTAAAATATAACGGCCTAACGTTACGCAAATGCGGTTGTACAATCTTTTAGGTAGTAGGTACAACCCTTTAAACCGGCTATCGACTATCCCACTTATAGAACAGTTCACCATCGGAAATACCATAATAACTAATATTAAGCGTGGTACATTGCTGTCTATAGATTTCTATCTTATTAGTAGTCAAGTATCATAATAATGATTCAAAGAGATAATGTAAATCAAAAATGGTGTTTGTCAACTAAATGCCGAGTGACAAACTTCAAGTAATCGTACTGAACCTACCTACTTGAAAGTTAGCTCGTGTTTCGCCACAAACGTAGCTTAGCTTAAGATTAAAAGTTAAGAAAAGAGGTAAAGTTTAGTAAAGACGCCACTACCTACTACTATGGCGGTTGGTAAAGTGAGAATACTTTACAAACCTTCACCACTTAGCTAAGAACTTGCATAAAGATAATCTTCGTTCGCATCACACTGGGGTTGCCAGGCGTCTTCATTTCTCCAGACATGTCAGGCTTTTTAGATCCCAAGCAGAATTCCAGGTTTTTTTGGGTCCCGTAGTCGAACTAGGAATCCTTATAGATTCGCTTTTTCCGTCTGTATGCCTTTAAAAATTACAAAGCTGACATAAACATTGTACATGTATATATAAACTATGGTTAGGGCGGTTGCTGCGCCCTCAGCGTGTCTTTGCAAGAAGCAGGGCCAGTGTTAGGGGCCGCTGGGGTCAGCTGAGTGAGCGTTTTCACAGTTGCCCATTACCGTTCCTTAATTAATTGACAAAATACCTAACGTTTAGCACCAATTTCTGCTAAAACTAGTATCAAATCCGAGTACAGCTACTGTTATTGCCTGAAGTTCATGATTGTAGAACTGTATTTCAAAAATTAGTGAAAGAACGCTAATGAGCAATAGTGAAAACGCTGAAGAATTACCGAGGTACGGCGGCGACCAGCGACTACTAGTTAAATTATTTACAACCACAGGTTTTTTTCAGGGTTTTTTGCTTTTATATCTGATAACTCCACATCACACTGGCCTTGTGAGTGCGGAGTCGAGCAGTTCCGATAATAGGGCACTCTGCAAGCCGGCCGGGACGTGCGCCGGGTCCCAAGGGCGCCATTAACTCCTTGATAGGGGCTTATTATCATAATCACTGTATTAACGTTTGTTTGTATTGACGATGGATTTTGTTGCACTGGTGAAACGATCGCTGTATTAGTTCATTTTATATTAGCGACTGAAAATTGGGTAAGATTTAGAAAAAAGCTAAAAATGCAGATTTGGCAGAAAAACTGAATTCCAAGGTAAACAGATAGAACAATTCTTTTAGGTTTTTCCAAAAAAATGGCTACGAAAACGTAAAACCAGGCATGGCCCGACATGCTCTTGACTGGGTTTTTGTATAAATAGGCAGCGACGACCACTTCCCGCATTTCTAATTTTTGCAAAGTACCTATACTTTTGCCATTTTCAATTCTGTCGATAATTTCGGTTGGGCTTTTTATTTTATTTTGATTCTAAGTATATTATATACTCGTATTATTTCAGTTATGTAAATGTGTATTAAGTCGTACAGTACATGTTATGTCATCATTATTCACAAGTTTTTAGTTCAGTGATAAAAATCTCAAGGGTCCAACTGAAAATCAGCGAGCGTCTCGGTTTACCGAAGCAGATGCTAAGTATTGCCTTTTTTATTATATTCAATACAATCTTCGTGATATTCGTATTGGTACTCTACCCTTGATACATAGTGTCGAATGCTCTTAATTTTTAAATATTTTTTTCTTTCTTATCTCTAACCAAACAGATTACTTTCCCATTCTCCTTTCCATACTTCATTCGGATGCGAGGCGCTAGCGCTAAATAGCGGATTCCCTCACCAAATTCCCACGATAAAGAGTTCATAGACAAGCCCGTCCTTGTATCAACCGCCTTGCGACAACTTATGCAAATTAAGCTCATTACTCTTGCTGCCATTATTATGTATCTCACGTATTGTTATCTTACCAATATACGCCTGTTCTCACGTAATTTCGCTGCATCGCGATTCCACGCGCAAATTTAGTTTAAATAAGTTCATCATTAAACCTGCCTACGATGAAAAAGATCTGTCGCCTGCCTGGCGAAACAAATTACCTTGTTACTCCGCAAAACTCAATTCAAAAAACTCTTTAGTTTGCAGAGTAGCAAGGTAATTTGTTCCAATTTGTTTATATGAACCTCCGTAAAGTAACGCCTGAATCTGGCGCATCGGTTTTGTGAACGCACACGACACTTATGCGGAGCAGCAAGGTAATGTGTTCCAAAGATACAGATACTTCAGTTTTCATTAGCAGTTTTTACTGTAGTACTCCACTAAATTGCGCAAACTTTCAATTTCACTTTACGAGCCAAATAATGCCGGAGTAAACGTACATTCATCGATTGAATGCAGCATAGATCTGATAGTTCTATTAAAAAATCTAACCTTCATCGCCCAACATTCCCTTGTATCCATTTCCATACTGACAAAGAGTTAAAAGTCAGACTCAAAATATCTTTATTCAGATTAGGCTTACAGTAAGCACTTATGAATGTCATAAAATTCACCACCGGTTCGAAAAAAGCCGATGAGTAGATACCCTCATATCAAAGACTGAAATAACAAAGCCCGGAAAAAATGCAGCATTTGTGCTACAAGCATTGTCTCCCACGGGAATCGAACCCACGTACTGACTTCATTTATAGTCAAACAGTGTCTGCTGGCGCAATCGGCAGGTCAACCATGCCATTCCTGTAAGCCCTTACGGAGTACTTACCGATGAAGGTTCGCCTTAGCCTCTTGTCTACAATTGCTAAGAATCGTGACTTCCCCGCTCATTCACAATTCATCCAACTTCATTCTGTATTCAGTCGGATCAAGTAACACTTAAGGGTGCTGAGAAAAAGTATTTCTTGCAAAGTAAATAAAACTTTGTACCATTCCTAGCTTACCTATTTTACTTACATATATGAACTGTTAGATCCCGATTAAGTGTTTAGTGGTGGTGGTGTGTAGTTGAGTATGTGTGATATATATGTTGTTTCGTGTGGAAACGGAGGAGGATGGGTTTTTGCATGAACATATACATATGTCGCACATACGCAGCTAGCTTGCTAGGAAGACAAACAAGCAAGTGTGTGATGGTAAGTGATCACCACCGCCTATAGACACCCACAACACCAAGACTATTGCAGATGCGTTGCCAACCCAGAGGGCTAAGATGGAATACCTCTTGTGCCAGTAATTACACCGGCTGTCATGCTTTCCACGCCTGAACACAACAGTGCAAGCACTGCTGCTTAGCGGCAGGATTAGCGAGCAAGATGGTGGTAGCGATCGGGATGGACCTTGCACAAGGTCCCACCCGCAACTTCTCTAGCATATACATAGAAGTCGATGATTATTAGCATTTATTATTTGCGTTTAAAATTATTTTATAATTCTTAAGTTTGCCCGTCTGGCTGTTTGTTGCTTACAATAGGGTTAAAAAACCATTAACACTTGAGCGTAGTATGAACTAAACGATCTTGATCCATCGTGCCATGCAGACCAGTGGCCCGTTTCACTAAGCTACAAGTTACAATTTTACAAGTCTAAACCGGCAACATTGGTCAATAATGACCAATGTTGCCGGTTTATACTTGTAAAATTGTAACTTGTAGCTTCGTGAAACGGGCCATAGGTAACGATTGTAGGTGTGCTAAAGGTCCTATCAGAATTTAAAATATTTAAACAGCTAGTCCTCATTATAAATTTCACGTTTGGCTCATCTAGTTGCCTTAAGGTATTGGGGTATTCAGATTTAGAGCTGTTAATCGACTACGATTAGCAATGCTAATTGTCAGTTTAAGAGGTCCATAATGATGTACAAATGGGGGCTTAGGATCATAGAGTATCAGTTCAATAGAGAGGAAAAATTATTTATTTTGCTAATGAAACGTTTCATTTGAATAATCACGTTAAACAAAAGAAACATAAAATGGAAACAATAAATAACAATCAAGATAAAGTAAAATAATAATATGTACACTGATAAGCCAATAAATAGAAAATTTATATTTTGCTCAAAACAAATTCCGAGTAATCGCGGTAAAATAATGTAATTTACAACAAAGATAATGGTAGAACGGAATTATATTTAGATTTGAATATTACTTTACAGAGCAAATCTAAACTCTTCTTCATTCCTGGTTTCAGCAACAGTGTTCAGTTACATTTCTCGGCAAACATTTTCAGCACTGACCTTGACTGCGCAGTAGCCGTTTCTAGTACAAATGTGAATGAGCAAACATACCCCCTCCACTCGAATTATGCTTATAAATACATAGATACACAATTAAATCGCAGTACGACTACGCTTAAAATTTAATAATTTTGAATATTATTTACAATGCAAATCTTATAAGGAAATGTCAATGAGAAAAAACGAGTGAATGATAGAAGGAGGCTTTTAAATTAACTATTAAGTATTTGGTTACTTCACGAACAATCACAGCGATCGTTTGCTTCGATTGGTTGACCTAAGGTCAAACAAGACACAAACAAGCCGTGATTAAACGGATGTAAATTGGAAAATTAATTATTTACGTTACTTACCGACGAAATTTCATTCCGTTTGTTTTATATGTATTTCGACTTTTTGTTGTTTTCCTATATCAACAATAAGATCATAACGTAATAATACATTTTATATCAAAATATACGGAGGGTTGTATAGATAAGTTGTTGGCACTGTGTTTTTTCATTGTAAGTGACGGTTGATGTTCATTAGTGACAAAACACTAATCAGTTTCGGAATACTGACCAGTATTACCGCTCTATTGAGTTTGTGCTCGATGGTAAATTGTATGATATTCATAAGTGCTTCCTGTAAGCCTAATCTGAATAATGTTATTTGGACTTTGACTTTTGACTTTGCTTGAAATCCGCCATTAATAATGTAAATTAAACATGAAAAAAAAAATTATAACTGTTAATTGGAAAATTGATGTAAATGATCTAATGATAGAGCTAGTTGCGTTGATTTAGAAGTTCGGTTTTTAGTATTTGATATTAATTTCAACTCGATACGTTTCTAAGAAAAAAAGGTCTTGACAGACAGACAAACGGATGATGAAGTGATCTCATAAGAACTGCATTTTTCTATTGAGGTACAAAACCTTAAAAAACATATCGCAGAGTATATTATTTCGAAATAACTTTCATTTCAGTTATTTCATTACAATCATAATTTAGATTCTAAACAAGTCAGATCGTGCTCAATCGAGCGGGTGAGACAGCGCGTTGCTTCGATGACGAATGCAGCGCTGACGCATTCAAAGACATATCCCTTAAAAAAGAACAATCTCTTTAAACTAACAAATGTTTTTTCCCTTTCATTTGAGGGTAAACGTCACAATGACAGATAGAGACATAACACAATGTTAACTAACATTAGTTTACGCAACGTTTATGAATAAAGTAAGCAGGCTGCTTTTCCACCAGAGATGTACGAGGATGCGTAGCGAGAGATGTGTTTGTAAGAACCAATAGAATCGCTTCATTTACCTCGCCTCGGTCAGCACAGCTCTGGTGGAAACGGCTCATTGGTTCTTTACAAACACATCCCTCGCTACGCATCCTCGCACATCAGTACCATTTCCATGAGTTTCTATCGAAAATTCATATTACGTTACTACAGTCGATAGCGGTTAAATACGCTCCCATTTGTCAGTGAATGAGTTAACCACAGTCGATACGGTATTTTTCGATGACGTGTGTCAAATTTGTGACTCATGGTACCAATATTCTACGGCAACAGCTACAAAACTTTAGTTACTAGCGCTTACATTACGATAGCCAATTTACTGCTGGACTCATACTAGCGATTTTTAGTTCTCTAAGTGAGCGTTAGAGGCGCTGTACAATTCCCCATACAAATAATTTACGCCGTCGCTAGCGAGTATGGTTACGGCTAGATGCATTGTACTCATGGTAAGGGTACTGTGGTGGAAACGCAGCTTAAGTGGACGGTGTGTCGCATTGATATTGATACAAACGGAATAACGTAAACAGTGTATCTCGATATCGTGAAAAGGGTAGACATTTATTCGATCAGCCTATTATGCCGCGCTGTTTTAACTCGTTAAATTGCTTTTTTTATTGTATCTGCTGACTGTGCGCTATTCTTCCGTTATTTTTTTTATTCTACATTGCAGCAAAGGAACGGGGTTATTATGTTTACGTTTTTAAACGGGCTTTTTAGATAGCAAATCATTGAAGGCGATGAATCAATTTCATACCATCTAAGTATCTAAATCTAAATATCTCAGGACAATTCACACCAATTGACCTAGTTCCAAGCTTAGTAAACCTTGTGTTATGGGTACTAGACAACGGATATACATACTTAAATAGATAGATACAAAGGTACTTAAATACATATAACATCCAAGACTCGAGTACAAATATTTATATTCATCATACAAACATTTGCTCTTCCCGGGAATCGAACCCGGAGCTTCATAGTCAGGGTCACTAACCACTAGGCTATCCGGTCGTCACTATCATGGGCGTGGATGTAGCAAAATGAAAGTTGTATATTTTTTTTTGCGGATATTGTCAATGAAAAAGCAGAGTTATTTATGGATGATTAAGTATAAAGTAGATAAGGTACATGTAGGTTATAGTGACAGCGAAATGTTTCTGCGCTAAAAACTATAACGATGATAAAAATGCTACATACAAACAAACAAACATATTTTACATGTATATATTAGTGTAGATTAGTAGCAAATAAAAGTTCTAAATTTTTATAATAAATTTATCGTCTTTTTTGTAATAGTTACGGAACCCTAAAGCAAGGTCCGACATGTTCTTGGCCAGGTTTTTTTAATCCTTTAACCAATAACATTTTTGTGTTATTCGAAGAAAGGAGCTTCTTGCTCATCAGTAGAAAATAATAAAACTTACTAAAAATGTTGATTCATAATTTATTCCTTCAGTTTTCCAATTTTTCGTTTAAATTATCTTACTGAATTTGTATCCTAATAAAAAAATGACAATATTGACGGCTAAGCGGTAAACGTGTCGTGTTCAAAAAGAAATTAAATTGCACCCAATCAGCAACGCCGAGTTTTCCTTAAATTTTTAAATAGCCAATTAAATCCAAATGAAAACCGACGCCTTCACACTTTATCAAATGAACAAATTTTGTTGATGTGGAATTAATTTGTATTCCAATTGAACTGCGGTAGATTATCAATTGTGCCAATTAGTGAATGCTAATTGGGAAGATTACTGGTTTTACAACGAGTAAGACAAATTTATAAATATCGAAGCGTGGGATGGAATAAAAAATACCATTTGCAGATTTAATTTATATTTGGCACCAAACTGCCATGCAATACAAAATGCGCTTACCTAATTAGTACTACACGATCAACGTGATGTTTCTATACGCTTTTATATAAAAAAAGGGGTTTTTTTCAAAAGGATTTTGCGGGTGGTAGGGCCTTGTGCAAGGTCCGTCCGGATCGCTACCACCATCTTGCTCGCTAATCCTGCCGCTAAGCAGCAATGCTTGCACTGTTGTGTTCCAGCGTGGAGAGCAAGACAGCCGGTGTAATTACTGGCACAAGAGGTATTCCATCTTAGCCCTCTGGGTTGGCAACGCATCTGCACTCTCTTTGTTGTTGCAGGTGTCTATAGGCGGTGGTGATCACTTACCATCAGGTAACCCACTTGCTTGTTTTCCTTCCTGTTGTATAAAAAAAAACGTTTATTGAAGAAAAATGAATGTGTTAGTAATAGCAGTAATTAGTAGTCCAAAGGAACTTACGTAAAAATGTTAGTAGACACAAATTATCAAGTCTTTAAAAAAAATAGCGTGGTTTTTTTAATGAAACAGGTATTTTATTTAAACAACTACTATTAAAGTCTACATTTCAGTGTTTAATATGCGTTAAATAGTTAAATAGGCAATGAACTTCAACCGCTAACCAAAGATTTATGATGTTTATTATGTCAGAAACTTTTAGAAAGACATTCATTGTTCGTAAGAGTTATTGTCTCGAGTCTGAAACTATGACATAATATGTTGGCTACAGTGATGCAGGCCACCGCCATTAATCCTAAAATTAAGGGCACTTCATTTAATATGAGACAAAATTATATATGAGCGATTACATGTTCTTTTTTCACGCACGATGCGTTTAGTTTAATATTGAACAAAATGAACAAAAAGATCCAAAACTCAAAGTCAAGAAGACATTTATTTCGTGCGTACTATAAAGTAAATGCTTTTTGGATAGGAATGTTTAGAAATGATCGCGATTTTCATTGGCGATCCCTTGCTCCAAATAGTATATGCCTATCGTATTAAATTCTTAAGAAACAAAAATTAAATCGCACCTTTTTTTAAATTTTAGTATACTTCGTTGAGTCTCTCGCCGATCTCATCAGAGGTTTTTCCGAGCCGGTGGTAAATTTTCTGACATTCATAAGTGCTTCTTGTAAGCCGATTAAATGAAAGACGTTTTGACTTTGACTTTGATCCTGGGAGCATATAGGCGAATTGGTAACACACATAACTGGCAAATTAATCCTTTAAATAATATTCGCATATGCAAAACGCTTTTCAATTTAACAAACTTGTCATTTATCGTAAACCTGTCTTATACCAAGACAATAAAATTTATGAGTGGTCACAACAAAGTTACCGATTCCTGGTTGCCGCCGTCTGGCTTTTAAAATGCGTTATAAATTTTAAATATAGAGACATGATGATAAAACTATGATCATCGCAAATTATGTTTCTCTTTTATGTTTTTAAAATATATGTAACGTTATGTAGGATTACTTTCACTCTCTCGGATAGCGCTTCCGAAGTAGGTAACCGAAATTTGAACTGTACATATCTTACGCTTATGAAATCGCGTTTTAAATCGCGCGAAAGGCGTTTTTGAAATCGATTTTGGGTGAAATAAGAGTTTGTGAGCTTTATTTTTGAATGTGTGATTCACTCAAGTCATGGACAATGACCCAGTGATTAAAATAGGATGGTGCCGTACGTTTGTATTTTGGCAAACGTGCCAATTGTGTTTTTACCCAAATTACCGTTTTACTGATTTGTTTGCAAGAAAACGTTACATTATGTGATGACCAAACAATGGTTCTTTTTTATTGTAACACCAAAGACTTCCAATGTTTATCCATTTCCAGTGGAAGATTACATCAGATCAACACAGGATTACAATCAGATTACACATAGCGAATCATATGAAACAATGTCAGACTTGAAAATGAAAATGATTTTTTTTTATGCAATTAGGTCGCATACGTTTATTTGCATTTCTGATTCTACCAGCGCTTCGAAAAATGGAAGATTCTGTTAAGAGAAGCACCGCAAACCTCAGCAGCTTATCGTTTCTTTATCATCTTGACTATCACTATCATAACTTTCATCATCACTTTCACTACAAAGTATAAAGTAAAGTCGCTATTCATTTCTGTCTGCCATTTGGTCACCGACTGAAGAACCTTTTGTTGGATCATCCATTGTATTCAGTGAAAGAGTATTTGGACATTTTTGTTTAGTTTTTATAAGTGTAATTTGACATTTTCATATTTTATTTCTTTCTTTCTTCTTTTTTATTTATTTTTTATCCCTATTAGAGACGAATTATTCATGTTGACATTCCAATTTTAATTTTAATTTTGACTTAGTTTTAGTGTATAATGCTTATTATTTTTATTATGTTGACATACCAATATTAATTTGATTAGTTTTAATATTTGTTTAATTATGCTGACATTCGAATATGATTTTGTTTTAGTTTTATTGATTAATGCTTTTTATGAAATTTGACGATCTCGATATAAAAACGTGTAATTTAACATTTTGTGCAATTTATGATGTAATTATATTGACTGAATAAATAAACTAAACTAAACTAAACTAACTAAACTAAACATCGTATCTTCGGTCGCTTATTCCTTCTAAACAACACAACGGATGCTTCGCAACTTTAATACGGTTTTCACTGTCACTAAAAAAAATATTACGGAAGGTTTTTATGTATAGTCGACCAAGTAATTGCTTGACCACTTTTGGAACTTATTCATTTGTAATACGATCAAAAAGTGATCAAGGAATTTCTTGGTCGACTGTACATTACATCTTAATTGTACCCGTACGAAGGTTGCTATAGTTTACAATGAAGAAAAGGTAACAATTATAAGACAAATGTCAAATTAGTGTAAATTAAAATATCAATTAGAGAAAGCAACAAGGAAGGTAATTTAGACGATTCCACTAACACGGAATAAATTTGCTCTTTTTCAACTTTGGCAACTTAATAAATTGTAATGAAGATAAATTAAAGTGGTCGGAAAGTCGGGAATTCAAATTATCTTGTAGTTGACAGTTCAAAAGAGAAAAGAAGCCTGCGAATTGTGACGACCCTAATTAAATAAGTCTAAGAATTTATTGAATATATAAAAACCGTTTCGTATAAGGTAGGGCCACACTTCAGCCAGTCACTGGTTGCTGGCTCAACCGGGATAGTACACACCCTCATAGAATACCAACGTTAATTATCTTGTTAATTATTATGAGGCGAAACGCGCGTCGATCGTGTAGTTTTAGTGTTTAGTGGTGGTAGTGTGTAGTTGCGTCTGTGTGATATATGTTGTTTCGTGTGGAAGCGGAGGAGGGTGGGTTTTTGCATGAATATATATATATGTGTGTGTGTGTGTGTGTGTGTGCGTGTGTGTGTGTCGCACGGACGCAGCTATGGACAGGTTTCGCAGAGTAGCAAGGTAATTTGTCCCAGTTTGTTGTTAATTATCTTGTTAATATATGGTACGGTAAGAGATCCGGAGGCAACAGGAGGGAATTGTTTGAAACTTTCGCGACTTTCACACATATTTATAACATTATCGGGACTTTAGCGCGATAAAGTCTACTCGTGACCACGGCCATTGAAACATGGCCGGAACGTCGAGGTAAATCAACAATATATTTTTATCGCGCTAAAGTCCCGATAATGTTATAAATATGCAACAGGAGGGACCTAAAGGCTTGTAACGGCTCAGCGATTCTTGTAGGGCTGCTTTTTTTCATGGGCGGCGATGATCACGTCTCGTTAGTTGACCGCCAAACTCGTTTGACTTCCTTTTACAAAAAATAAAAAGATTTACGAAGGTATGTATGTATGTATGTAAATTCTTTATTGTACAAAATAACATAAATGACAAGAAAAAATACAGTGATGTACAAAGGCGAACTTATCCCTTTAAGGGATCTCTTCCAGTTAACCTTTGAGTGAGTGAAAGGAGTATCACATTAGGGACAAACAAAGAGCAAGATAGCAACAACAATGAAAAATTACCATACAACATGCTAATAAATACAATACATAAACTAGTAACAAATAATAAAATAAAATACAATATATCCATATCTATATACTAAATATAATACATATACTTACGTATATATAAATAAATACACAGAAGTTAAAGGAGTAAAAGGAAATTTACTTAAGGACACGGTGTGAGCCACATCTTCTTCAAGTTCTCTCTGAGAGAGACTACGGAGGTATACACCTAGCACAGGATGATTAGTTGAAAACATTCTGTAAAATAAAACTATACGATTTATTTATTTTTTAGACTACCGGATAGTCTAGTAGTTATAGTGACCCTGACTATGAAGCTAGAGATTCCAGGTTCCATTCCCGGGAGGGGCAAATGTTTGTATGTTGCATTTGAATATTTGTACCCAAGTGTTTAATGTATAATTTTGCATCTAATGTATAGTACAAGCTTTGCTTAGTTTGTGAATACTGTTCAATTGGTGTGAATTCTCCTGAGATATTTATAATCAATGAAACTAAAAAAAAAACAAGACAAAGGTATCGTGCCTATTCAACCTGTGTTCAACAAATATGCAATGACCTGTAACAATCTTCCACCGTTTCTTCAGAACCAACGAACCACAGTTATATATCTCGATATCTTCGTTTCAATACCTTCCCACAAAATTTACTGACAATAAACTTCCGAAAGCTTAACGCAAGATTTTTCCAATATCGTAATTTTGATAATATTAATTTCGGTGGAATCTTTTAGCGGGCACTGTCGCGAGGGACTGTATAAAAGCTATTGTATTCAATTTTATTGTATATCTCGAGAATTTAATCCTAACCTATTTATACGATATTGGGTATAGCTCCTTCCAAAAGTCTTGTGGATATCTAGATCGACCTAAATCTATACTTCGTTTTTTTTTCGGATGAGAAAAATAACGATCAAATTTTTAAGGGAAACGAAGATTAAATTGACATATCGAACTTCTGTATTATAAAGGTAATTAACTAACAGTAAAGAAGTGTTATCGCTTTAGACAAACATTTGTCAGTTTTATCTTCAATTTATTGAGAAACATATTCATGTTTGACCGATATTTATCTTATCTGAAAAAAAGAAGCATCTGCAATCTCCTTGGCGTTGCGGGTGTCTATAGACGGTAGTGATCACTTACCATCAGGTGACCCACTTGCCTGACGTTTGCCTTCCTATTTCAAAAAAAATACAAAAACACAGAATTGTAAGTGCTATGACAGGTCTATTTGACATTATCTTTAGTGTGACCTCATCGCTACTGATGCGACAATTGCCCCGCTGCGGGTCGTTGTTTGACTTTCTTGTATAAATATGTATGTATATTATCCGGCAATGTATGACGCGCGACTAGCGAATATCGAGCGCACGAAAGTCAAAAATTACCCCACTAGTCTGATACATGCCGAGCAAATCTCAACCTAAATACGTGGAAATCCTTTGTGTTTACATTGATGCGCATGAGTCCCATCACGGAAGTTTCTAACTAAAAATACAATCTTAACTTATACGACGATATCCTGCAGAAAAACTGTACAATAAACTCAAGCCGTTCAACTATTGTTAACCATTGCGCAACATACGTTGCACAAAAATAACCCAAATCATCAGGCCACGCGTACATCAAAATAAAAATCCTAAATGAGCGTGAACGATAAGCACAGCGCAAACTCCCGCGCCGGTGCGATTTAAAAACAATTCCGGCGCGTCCGAAACAAAAATACACGCAGACAGTTATCACCGAATTCCTTTCAACTGATTTACGCATGTAAACACGTCGAGTATACAGTGTTCATGCAGTCGTCTTATTAACCTAGATCTGAGCCTGCGCATGCTCTTAACGCCCCATCTGATTTACTCCGTGACCGCAAAGGAGGAAAGTTACGTGTGCTTCTTAACCTAATTTAAGAGTTAAAATTACAGTGAAAACGAAATTCATTTTTATTGATTGGCTTCGTGTTGATTGGCTCAGGCAAGATGTTCATATGAAACATCAAAGGCCCTATAAAGTGTAGGTATTCATCCATACTTGTCTTATCACATCAACAAAATTCTAACCTAAAATTTCAGCTTATGCTACCGTTTAAATACCATCTTGCTCGCTAATTCTGCCGCAAAACAGCAGTGCTTGCATTGTTGTGTTCAGGCGTGGAGAGCAAGACAGCCGGTGTAATTACTGGCACAAGAGGTATTCCATCTTAGCCCTCTGGGTTGGCAACGCTTCTGCAATCTCTTTGGTGTTGCGGGTGGTGATCACTTACCATCAGGTGACCCACTTGCTTGTAGAGCAGTTGTTAGAGTAGTATAACACTTGCAAATATTGGTGGAAACAGATCAACTATGGTGAATCCTGTTGAATACCCTGTAAAATTTTCCGGTCTGTATTTTTATATTTTGTTTACATATGACATGTGAATCATCAATGAATAGTATTTGTTGTTTTTGTATAGTATTTCATAAAAGTATTAGTTTTTTTTAAACGATAAAACGGATTACGAGTAAAACTAGCTCGCGGGTCACCTGCTGGTAAGTGATCAACTTCGCCCAAGGAAACCAGGGACCCCAAGAGAATTGCTTATTTTAACAAAGAAGAGAGGTAACTTTAATTATGCTTCAATTAGATTGTTGTATCTCAAAATAGAAAACTGACATAACTAGATAAAGTCACGCCTGTTTTCCGAAGGGGTAGGCAGAGATCACGGATTTCCATTTTAGCAAATGGAAATCCGTGATCTCTGCCTACCCCTGACATACAACATTTGCTTCACTTAGTCTTATAACACTCTTTATGCAAGCTCGTCGGTTTAAGGTTCATATGACCTGGCTTTCTCTAAAATGTCTCCGATTTGATTTGATTTTGCCGAGGTCTTCCCCTTTTCCATTTTTCCATCCACACTCCCTATACACCCTTTAATAAATACTTTTAACGGACACTAACTATAGTTTATTTCTTTACGTACTTTTTTTTATAACAATAACATACAAATACATTTAAAAACATTGTTAAACATGGACCAGGTTTGTCTCGATGTTTCGTTCCGCTACAAGATTAAAATTTTTACGCATACAATAACAACACAATCATAATTCATAAGTCATCGCATTCAGAATTACACCGGATCACAAAATGAGTACATTTACCCTCTTTCAAAAACAAAACAAAAAAGCCATGTGACAATATTGTTTACCTTATTTTAAGTAGCTAAAGAAATAAACTGTAAATAACATTTAATGCTAGTACCCAATGTAAAATGACTAAAGGACCCCTTTCATTTAATGCGGAGAAATCAGAGACACTGTGAAACCCTTACAGTAAATTTTACAACATCAACAGTAAACATATCCCGTTTTACTGCAGGGCTGTCACAGTAATAATTGACTAGTTAATTCAGTTTACTGTCGACCCTAACACCTCATTCGTCGATCATTCCGACTGTAACCTTTCACCGACATCCCGCTGTTACCCTATAAAACCATACACTAACGTTTGGATCAAGGTTTAAAGTGAGAGCGATAAGCATATTCCTGTAATAGTTTATGTCATTCTACCTTTTTGGGTATGAACCTGATTTGGGTACCTTACTATGAACCTGATTTCAAACTTTTACTCTTAACAACTTGAGTTAGGGTAACCATATGAAGCTGAAAATATCAGGACTTATTAAAAAAGAAAAAACGATACTTTTAATTAGTTTAACAGCACAGACACAGCAGGATATTTAAGAATTAGGAAAACTTCTATAAATAAGTGGTTTTGTATTACGTCTAATGTGTCACCCTGTAGAGTTTTTGTTGTTCGATATCTCTGTAGGCACTGGGTTTTATCACTGAAAGGCGCGGGTAAACTTTCTTCAGCTTTTATTCACTGTAATACGGCTTTACACTTAGTTTTTAACGAAATATAGAATTAAATCTATGAGCACACAGCAGGCGCATCGCCATGTTGAAAGGAAGAGAGCGAGACCGCTTTGAGTGAGGGAGCGAGACAGATTCTCTAGAAACGTTCAGAAATAATTTAGTTATACTAAACAACCCTGTATAAGAGGGACCAAAATGAGCCATTTCTGCATTGTTGCCGTGATAACGCTGAAAAGACAACACAAAGTGGATTAGCTTACTTTTCTAGTAGTTTTTTTTAATCATCTCTTGGGCATCTACTATAGGCATCGTAGTTGTTACAATCAACTAATTTTTGTAATTGACGATGGGAATTTGGTTGATTACAATCTCACCCGATCGTAAAAGACAATTGGACCAAATGAGGGAAGCAATTACCCAGAAAAGTGCCTATTTATTCTATTTTGAAAGTTAAGAATTAGACTACAATTTTTTTGCGACGACAAAAAAGTATAACTTAGTGATTACATAAAGAATTTACGAAAATTACTACTAAACAAATTACAAAATAATAGGATATTTACGTCCAAGGGGTCTTAGAATGTTCGTAGAAAATTTCATCAAATCGACGTTGTGTTGCGTCACACACCATACGCGTCCAGTTTTTTACCTGCACCCCATTTCCGCCATTTTATTAGACGTGGGGTGAACTTGCCAAATTTTATATCCAATTCACAGTATATTGAAGGTCGAATCAAACCGCTACGACGTAAAGGTTCGAGCTAGAATGGTTTCTTGGAATCATATTTTTCTTGTCAAATAAGCGACCAGAGAAATCAGTTAACTTTAATTTTGTGATTGCATTACTGCTGCCTCGAAATCGAATAGATATTTCTTACAGTTTTTCTCAAAATCCGTATTCTAGGAATACCCAGCTTACTCATCGATTAACTACAGTAACAATAAAAAACTTTATTTACAGGAGTAGTTTTTATATACTTTAGCTGGTTTTTTCTCCTACTAATTCAGCCTGTTCAGAACACATGTTAGTTTTCGTTAACTTACAATACTTTGCGCCCTTGTGCTTTTGTGGAGTAATTTAAAACTGCTGATTATGTCGCTTTGGATTTTACTTCTTTCTAATTAGCACTGTTTTCTATTAATCATTAAAAATCCTTAACAAACTAAGTTCGTTTCAGGGTTCGGATATTTTTCATGTCAGGGTTGTTTCATTTAACAAAATATTTACACTTAAAATGATGAATGCCTATAAAGAAAAATTAAAGAGAAACCTAAACTAAAATACAATTTATACCTACACAAAACATTAAAAATATATATCTAACTATATATCTTTAAACATATCAAAAATGAATTCACTTAAAAATAAATCTTTAGGTGAATTCATTTTGATCCCTTGTGATTCCTTAAAGGAATAAAAATATATCACGGTATCTTTTTACGTCATTTATGTTTTTCGTATAATATAATTTACATACTATGTATTTTTAGGGTTCTGTACCTCAGAAGTTAAAACGGAACGCTTAAAAGATCACTTTGTTTGTGAAGACCATTTTTCTCAAGAACGCTTGGAGGTATTGAGTTGAAATTAATATCAAATACTCAAGTCTGCAGTCCCTTAGAGCCGTGAAAAAACCAAACTTCTAAGTCAACGCAATCAAAAGATACGGCGGTTTATGTTGCATGTTTCATACATTTGCAAGACACTCAAAAACCTATGGAGTACTTCCCGTTGACCTAGAACTATGAAATTTGGCAAGAAGCAAGGTCTCACAGCACAAATAGAACAATAAATCCGAAAACCTTAAATTTGTAGTTAATACACATAAAAATAATATTTTTTAGTCTTACAAAGCGAAAATACGACACTAGATGTTGTTGATGACGGAACCCTCGGTGCGCGAGTCCGACTCGCACTTGGCCGGTTTTTTATCATGGCATAGAATCGATGTCACTTCTAAAAATAATCAAATATAAACCAACATTTACCCTTTGGTAACCCTAATAAATTAAGATTTATCACCATTAGTTAGCATTATACCATTTTATTGCAATAAAACACGCTATATTCACAATAATGGTGGTATATATCTTGTGATGGCACATTATAATTTGTTAAAGTGGAGTAAATCCATTACCTGTCGCAGTAAACATTATATACACAGTAGAAAAACGATTCTCCAGAAACAATTTTTTTTTTATGTGACTGCGGAAACTTCGGCCCATGTATGAATTGACCGCATGTACCTACGTCACACATGTTTTTCTAATAAATTAAAAAAAATATATGTTTTTCATGGTAAATCAAATATTTCATTCAACATTTTATTAACATAATCATCGTAGTGACGGTAGACAATACTACCAGCTAGTTACACTTTTTTTTTATTAGTCAACACTTGACGAAAATATCGGTAAAAATACCTGTAGACGAATAAAGAATCTTTTTTAAAAGTCGGTTAAATATAAAGTCACAGTAGAAAAGCAATTGTTGGGGTGGAGCTAAGAAAAAAAAGTGTCTTACCTATGCTATATGGTCTGAAGATAAAGCGGCACACTGCTTGCAACTTCGTTGGATCTGTAACAAAAAAAGAGATGTTTGTTCAAATGTCACGATTGAAAGTAAAGCAGTTCCCGATAACACCACAATAACAGCAATAACTCGGTGCCACGATATTTTTTTTTATGTAATAGGAAGGAAACAAGCAAGTTGGTCACTGATGCTAAGTAATCACCACCGCCTATAGACACCCGCAACACCAAGAAGATTGCAAATGCATTGCCAAACCAGAGGGCTAAGATGGAATACCTCTTGCGCCAGTAATTACACCGGCTGTTTTGCTCTCCACGCCGGAACAACAGTGCAAGAACTGCTGTTTAGCGGCAGAATTAGCGAGCAAGATGGTGACACTAGTTAGAGAGAGTCACATGGAGAGATTGATTAAACTTGGGAGATCATGTTTGGATTACAGAAGAAGAATATACCAGCTCTATACCAAAGAACTTACAAATGCTACATCCTACTAATATTATAAATGTGAAAGTTTGTATGTTTGGATGTTTGTATGTTTGGATGTTTGGATGTTTGTTACTCGATCACGCAAAAACAACTAAATGGATTTGAATGAAATTTGGCACACATATAGTTTATAACCTGGATTAACACATAGGATACTTTTTATCCCGTAAAAATGCATAGTTCCCACGGGATACTGATAAGTGAGTTATACGCCGCCGTGACGTCATGAACAGCAAAGCAACTAATTCTCATTAATTTGTCCAGGAAATATTGCAGATTGCATGTTTCAATTAAACAAGTCTACGCGGACGAAGTCGCGGGCAAAAGCTAGTTTTGTCATAATTAAAAAAAATCTTACAATTAGATAACAAATATGTAAATTATAGCACTTGTATTTTTTGTGGTACGGGCTCCAGCGTATACGGTGGCGCTGGTTTTTTCTTGACCCAGCTCAGACAGAAATCATAACCTTGCATATTTTATCTTAAACAAAGAATATAGCTATCTAATCAAATACAAAATCAAAATCTTTTTATTTGGACCAACTTGGATCACAGTGTTAGTTTGTACATACTAACATACTAACCCCCTTATTCATAAACCCTTCGTAAACGTTTGTTAGTTAACATTTTTTAAGTCTTTATCTGTCATTGTGACGTTTTCCCTCAACTGAAAGGGACAAAACATTTGTTAGCTTAAAAAGATTGTTAAGTTTTTATGAATAAGGGGGTTTGCCTATTATTAGTTTATTATGCAAATTCATTCAGTCGTCCCTATGCTAGTTTGCTGTCAATTACGAGTAAACTGTGTTCTGTGACGAGCATCCTGCATCAAATGCCGTTGCGTAAGGTAATCCATTTACGTGACATTTTATTTGAAAGCTCCCCATAAATTCTATCCTTCTGACTGCTATTTGAATAAACGATTCTTTCTTCGGAAGTGGAAATAAATATTAACTGCCTGCCCCTTTGAGCCCGCGGCTCTTACCCTCGTATTACTGAATGAGCTTTTCTTTTTCTGTCTTTGACGTGCTAGGTTTTGTAAGAAAGAGACTGCATAAACTTAGTGCAACTAATAGTATTTTATGCAACTGCTATATAATGAGAGGCCTTAAAACACGAGTGTGGTTTTATGAAACGAGCGTCAGCGAGATATACAGTTGCATACATTACTTTATCTACACACATATCATAACTGCAAAAAACCGTAACAGCAAAAACCAACAAACGACTGACAACTAGTCATGGCGGCCACTCGATCTATCCACCAAGACGAACGTGTTTTTAAACCATAGACAAACGAATGAAGTCCCTATTGTCATGTCACTCGAGATCAAGTGTCGTGCGTTTAAATTAAAAAAACATACTGGGTTGACGTTTCGTATCGATAACTGTTTTAATATCTGTGGATACTAGAATAGAGACCAACTTAAATTTTGACAACTGTTCCAAATTTAAATTCATAACGTCACGAGATATCGGTAATGTGATCACCAATAAACACAGACTACTAAGAGATACTACCCAATAAAGAACAGATTTACCTACTACCACAGACAAGAAAATTCTTATAATAACATTGGTTGTAATAATGCTGGTCATTTTCTATGGTTTTTTTAACCGCGTTATTGAGCACTTATGATATGTGTGTAGATAAAATAAGTTTACTTAATTGTTTTCACATAGCGATAGACCAGTCTCGCTGTAACCAGTAGCAATATCACACTATCACAGAAAACCCGCGCGAAGTAGTATTATCAAACCACGATTAGAATGGCATTGGAGAGTAACGTCAGCACACTGTCATTTTATAGATATAGGAATGAGGCTTGACGCAAGTATATGAAATGACAGAGTATCGCGTTAAAGTCCCGTCAAACGAAATAAGTATACAACTTTAAAATAAAACTTTACCCTCCCTTCCTTTTCCAAAAATCTGTATTAAAATTCAAAAATTACATATCTGGGTACATTTTCAAACTCCAGACCTTTGATGTAATTTGTATGGCACTCTTTTGGTAAAAAAAAACATGGAAACGGTGATAATTTAAGAGTGTACCTGCCGGTACACGCATAAAGAACACACATTTTCGCAGATGCGCTTACCCTCTATCATCGATACCAACCTTTAGTAAACAAAAGACGCGCCATACAAATTATACCAATGTTGACCAAGGGTCTACATTTTGAAAATATACCCATCTGACCCTGTATTTTGGTTCAAGACAACAGATTAAAATAAGTATAATCTAAGGCTAAGTAAAATCAACCTCTTAAACTAATGGTTTTTAATTAAAATGTAATTGCTTCCGCAGTCGCACTTTAAAGGCGGTTATGTCCAAATTAAGTTAGCCTAAAGCATTCCATGCCCATTCGGGACTAAACGCAGACAAATTCGACTATTTGTAAACGTCACAAGAGAATTTACTGCTCTTTACCTTGATATTGCAACTTACATTATGTTGTAAGTTAAGTAAGTACAACAAGAGAGTGTAAGTTAAGACTTTTGTAGTACTTACGTAGCCCAAAATATATAGGCGTTTGACAGTAACAGTGACAGTTTGGGCTAGGAAATGAAGATCAGGAAAATGTTTGAGCTGGACTGGAAAAAGAATGAGAGGTTTTTAAATTGTTGTTTAAATTTTACTATGCTTGATATTTAAATTGGTACTAGAATAACATATCTCCAGTTTGGTAATGTTCCAGTTCAAATTGGAACTATAATTATCACCCTATAAGTTAGGACTATCTTACTTTGAAAGATAACAAGTATTTTAAGTAGGTACAAGTACTTGAAAATTCGTTCGGGTTTTTTCGGCAAATATCAAATAAGTTATCTTGAAGTAGTATAAATAGGTGAATAAAAAAAATCTGTCACCGAATGTCTATGACAGTTACATGCATTTTTGGCGCCCGTTCTTATGAATAGACCATTTTAGCGTGTGGGTTGGTGGGTTTAGGAGCGGTGAAAATGAAGATCAGAAGAGATACGGAAAATACGGTTTATTTCACCATGACATAATAAAGACAGATAAAGAATCGAAGAAAACAAAAAAGACTCCTGCCAAACAAAATTGAAATAAGTAAACTACTGTAATACATAATCTTTAAACCTACTAGGCAGACATGAACGGCGCTGCGAGCGCCGAGGATTAAGGGTGTTAGCACCATGTGCGGCCTGACCGCCGTTGTCGACAGTGGAAGACAGTACGTGGTGTTCAGGCAAACCCGGCTGATTATTATTAGCGCCGGCAGACGTACATGGCGCGTCTGCTACACCATGGTAATAATGAGAGTATGATCGAAAACCGAAGGTGAAATACAAACTATATAAGTTTTACAACTGAAAACTTGTCTTGTTAAACGGAAAATGCTTTCCTAAAATCTTGTTAGTCCTGTTATGAAATGCCTTAATTACAGCAATCCTGAAGTCTGAAAAGGAATTAAAGCGCCAGTGTGCTCCAATTCTTTCTTAATTTTATTAATGTTTCGGAGCATTCAAACTGGGATGAAGATTAAGGTAAATCGCGGTCCATCCCTCGCGCACGCATCTGGTTAAAATTAAGAAAAATTCTTGGGTGACGTTAATATTTCAAGCCGGAATATTTTTACAAAATGTAAAGCTTATTTCTGTCATTTGAACATTTCAAACTACTAGAAATGTTTTCGTTCATCACATAATACTATATTGAAAACTGATCTGAATGCCTGGGTCACTTTTTTAACCGACTTCAAAAACGAAGGAGGTACTTAATTCCACAGATTTTTTTATTAGATGAAATTTAATGTTTACGGATATACCGATAATCTAAGACGTCAAATGTTTGTGTCTATGTAATTTAACCAATTTTGAAATATTATAGAAATTGACGGGTCGTATTTAGTTTTAAACTGAACTCAAGTTCCAGTTGCATACTATATTAGTATGAAACTCAAACTTGAGTTCTGTTTAAAACAAGATCCTTGCCTGCCTGAAGTTTACTAGGCGAAAGTTCCATAACCCACTGCCTGATATGTAAAGTTTAAAGAAAGATAATGGTTTTATTTTATAACTAAGTTCTAATAGTAAATTTGGTAACAAAGAAAAAGTTTTTCTTTCTTCAGTTTCGTACCTTTAAATCGCTACATCCTCCATGATATACGTACTTTGAAATTGATTTTTGTTTACATTATTTGAAAATAATCATCCACAATTATTAAACCCTTCACGTTATTTGATGTACGGTGTCATGCATAAAATTCAGTGACCAATCGAAACGCAACAAAGATAATTCTAGCCTGAAACTAGCATGAAACACAGGATCTCCTAGTTCAGACAAACGTTACATAGATTGTAAGTAAGTCTCTGGTATTCTGTTAAGTTATCATGGAATGAAAAATTTTTATGAATAAAATATCTTATCTCATCTTAATTAACACCTTTGTGTACGTTTTTGTCACAATAAACGTCTTGAACTTTTTAGCGTTAACGTCTCACACTTACACTTAAGATTCTGTCTGATGTCTGTCTGTGTGCATTGTTCTACCATTCTGAACGTGAAAGCGTTCAAAGTAATTCGCTCCCTCACTTGTAGAAAAAAGCTTCGGTATGTTGAAATAGTATTCCCGGGCAAATGACGAATAAATGCCTTTAATCTTGAATGTTTATTTATAATTTAACGGCGTCGTAAAACCGTTGTTCGTATCGTGTCGGCCAGACCGCGTCCGTTTTATTCGAGGATAAGAAAATAAATAAAACTCCCAACTATTTCGAACGTTACATATTGTAAAAATGTCACTGTCAAGGTTTGTCACAAAACTATAGACTTCGGTTACACGCTAATTCTGGCGTCAGTTCACTCCATCATTCCGGTATAGTTTTGACTGATGCCAGAATGATGACTAACGGACACGGTTACGATCAGTTCAGACTGACACGACACGAGACAGGTTACACGGTAATTCTCTCGTCATTCTGACCAGAATGATGGACTGAACTGACGACAGAATGATCGTGTAACCGACGTCTTAGGTATCGTTTAATAATTAGATCGAGAGGTTGAGAGATTTTCGCTACCACCACCTTGCTCGCTAATCCTCTGCCGCTAAGCAGCAGTGCTTGCGCTGTTGTGTTCCGGCGTGGGGAGCAAGACATCCGGTGCAATTACTGACACAAGAGGTATTCCATCTTAGCCCTCAGGGTTGGCAACACACCTGCAATCTGATGTTGGTGTTGTAGGTTGTATAAAAAAAATTTTTTTGGCTTCTGCTGCGTATCCACCGGGAAACAGACGTGACTTTACAAGTACGTATGTATGTTACTCCGACTTATACAAAAAAAACTTAATGCAACCGTAACACAACGGTCAATTACCCTCAGATGTTATAATTTTAATTAATAATTAATTAAACAAGAACACCATTCTTAAGCTTCAATGCTGTCGGTTTAACATAAAATTTGAGCCTCTTAATACCAAACCATGAAACCGAATCGCATGAAATTAAGCAGCATTCTTTTATGGCCATGACAAATCTCTCCGCCAAAGGACTTTGAGAGCATTAAGGTCTATAAGCGAATTTTTAGACACTCGACCGCGAGAAAATCAAATAAGGAGCGGTAGAGAAGATTTATGACCTGGGATGTGGCTAGTAAATCTAGAGCAAAGTGAGTTCACGTGATACTCGAGACGGACGAGGCGAGATTACGCCGAGATGAGGGTATTCGGGATAGTTTTTGCTAGTAACAATATTGCTCAGTACTTATTTACTTATTTTGCGGGTGTTAGGACCTTGAGCAAGGTCCGTCCGGATCGCTACCAACGTCTTGCTTGCTAAGCAGCAGTGCTTACACTGTTGTGTTCCGGCGTGGAGAGCAAGACAGCCGGTGTAATTACTGGCACAAAGGTATTCCGTCTTAGCCCTCTGGGTTGGCAACGCATCTGTCATCTCTATAGTGGTTGGTGGTATTGCGGATGTCTATAGGCGATGGTGATCACTTACCATCAAGTGACCCACTTGCTTGTTGTTTTTCTATTTCATAAAAAAAAATGCAACTAGTGACCCGCTCCGGCATCACACAGTCACGAATAGGACACACAATGTATGTTATTACATTTTTTTTAATAAAATTGGAAGGTAAATCAAGTAGGTCACTTGATGGTAAGTGAACATCGCCGCCTATAGACACCCGTAACACCAAGAAGATGCGTTGCCAACCTAGAGAGCTACGATGGAATACCTCTTGTGCCAGTAATTGCACCGGCTGTCTTGCTCTCCACGCCGGAACACAACAGTGCAAGCACTGCTGCTTAGCGGCAGGATTAACGAGCAAGATGGTGGTAGCTATCGACCTTGCACAAGGTTCTACCACCGGCAAAGAATCCGTACAAAAAATCTATGAATTACAGTGAACCGCATTGACTTGCACGCGCGTTTAACAGTCACTTGTCCGTCCGGTTGATTACTTGTGCAACTGCTGTTATTACTGATTTACTTGGTCACGCAGGAAGTAATAATATTTACTTAAATTCAAATTCAAATTCAAATTCAAATCATTTATTTCGGACTTTAAGTCAATAGTGTTAGAGGTTACAAACTTAAAGCTATGGTTAGTATTTTATAATGATACTAAACTTAAATTAAATTAAAGGCGCCTGGGCACCGGCATTACAGGGGCGTGCAGTTGCACATAACGCAACAGAAGCGGCGAGTCCCAGCGGTGGGCTAGCATGCTCAGGATACTATTCGAGCTGCCACGACTGCGATTGAGGAGAGACGCACATCGTTTCCTCATGATGGTAAAAAAGCAGTCTGTATGCGCCTCCGCGAACATTGTCGACGCACTACAATACCGTGGCAACCCGAACAACATCCTGAACGCGTCATTATATTGAACGCGCAACGCGCCGTAAGCCCGCCGAGTAAAGTTACTCCACAGGCCGCACGTGTAGAAGGTTTGGCAAAAAGCCTTAAATAAAGTTAGCTTGACTTCCCCACTACAGCGAGCGAATCTGCGGTAATAATAAATTAAAAAGTTAGGTCATATTTACATTCTTATTACATATTGTTTCTCTCCTCACCCCAAACCACCTCAACTTCATTGAAATTCTACGAACTTCAAGGCCGGGAGCTTCGTAACGGGGCGTTTTTCAAAGAAAACCCTACATCTATTTTCAGAAAGAGTATTTTTGGTTTTTCATTCTCGGAATCGTTTAGATTACAGATATTCACCGAAAAAAAACTGTCTTAAATTTGTTTTTAGTAACGTCACGTTTTTATATGGAAGCAATACATACCGTGACGTAAATATTTTTTGTCTTAAAATCTTAAAATACTCTTTTGAAGAAAAAGGGTATTTAGGCTTTAAAAAACGCCAAAGGACCAAGTATAATATGAGGTAGAGCCCTGGGGTGTGTTCCACAAAACTCAAAAAACCTACAATTTAACACATTTGTCATCTTTTTGTGTGAAAAACTCTACAATTATGTCAAATTGTAGTACTTGTAATTTGTAGCACAGGGGGCTGCTCAGCTGGATATACCAAACCAATCGAAAAAACCGGCCAAGTGCGAGTCGGACTCGCGCACCGAGGGTTCCGTCATCAACAACATCTAGTGTCGCAACATATTTTTTTTTGTGTGTATTAACTAAAAATTTACCGTTTTCGGCTTTATTGTTTTATTTGTACTGTGAGACCTTGCTTCTTGCCAAATTTCATAGTTCTAGGTCAACGGGAAGTACTCCATCGGTTTTCGAGTGTCTTGCGAATATATGAAAAATGCGGCATAAACGGCCGTATCTTTTGACTTAGAAGTTTGATTTTTTCACGGCTCTGAGGGACTGCAGACTTGAGTATTTGATATTAATTTCAACTCAATACCTCCACGTGTTTTTGAGAAAAATTGTCTTGACAGACAGACAGGCAACAAAGTGATCAAGGGTTCCGTTTTTCCTTTTGAGGTACGGAACCCTAAAAATGATTCTGCTTCCAAAATGCTTCTCCAAAACACAATGGAGCATTACACGAATTAGTTTCAAGAGCCAAGGTTAACAACCCCTAATGTTGACAACTACTGCGAGGTTTGTTCGCATTCCCGAATGGTGTCCCCTAAAAGGGTCAATGGGCACTTAGGCTCGCCTAGCTCACCTATATACCCCCATATCCCCCTCGATAAACACTGTTATAGGTTAATAATAGCGGCACTAAACAACGTTGCGGGGAGTATAAAAATAAAATTGTTATATTTATGTTAAACGTATTATTCAAGGAAAAAGTTTCCTTATCTAACTCGGAGAGTTTTCACTTCGATGTTCATGTTTACGTTTATTTATCTTGTTTTAAGTCATTTTGTGGTTAAAGAACACTCTGAATCAAGAACCTGAGCGTCTTTTTTTGTAAGCTTTTTCGTGGAACATTATTAATATGGAATACAAAATGGAATTTTATTCCCATTAAGTCAGATAACAGATGATTGAAAAATGCTTTTATAAATGATATATTTTCTCAGAATGCTACTGAAAACTAGGGTCACACAGTGTGAATAAACTTATGGGAGTAAAATTAACTTATATGTCATGACAACACAATAAAAAATGTAGGGTAATGGCAGGACTGGAACCTGCAACCTCAGCATCCGTGCCTTGCGCCTTCCAATTCCACCACATGACATCATGTGAGTTCGTAATTGACTCACCCGTCGTTGTCTTGTCGGTAACCATGCTAACACCGCAATGTAATCTTAACTGACCTCTCCAACTCACACATGTGTGACCCGGCTACTGCCTAGCTAGCGTAGGTTTATCTTATCTTATCTTATTTAAAAGAGGTCCTTTCGGATACACTTCGACACACCGGGATCTTTCGTGTATTTACCCCTCCTTCGCACTTAGTCCATTACTTTTTCCACTTCCTCCATAAAGTGGATGATGTGGTTTAGCGGTAGTGCCTTGAATTCTCCTGGTTCGGGGTATCCGTTGCCGAGGAGTTTCATTCTTGTTCTGGCGAGGGCCTCACAATCACATATAATGTGTTCCATTGTTTCGGCCTCCTCTCTACACATTCTACAATCATCGTTGTCGTATAATTCCATCTTAGCTAGTAGGTGTTTAGTTCCGAAGTGACCTGTAAACACCCCGATTATATTCCGGCGTAGCATAGGTTTAATTCGACGTAGCAAAATTAAATAAATGTTCAACGCGAAACCAAAACAAAGAAAAATCTTGGTAACTTGGCAACACTTGAAACTACAACTTCGGTGTTCCGCGCCGTCAATTGAGCTACAGACGATCCCGCCAGATTGTGTAGCAAAACTGGTAGGTTGGTAGATTAGTAGCCGAGGAGTGTGAACCCACCGCTATCCATACAAACGGCGATAACGTTTTCCATCCTTTAAACCTGAACCTATAGCCATGATTTTTTTGTATGTTGTCATTATGCCCTAGATCTAGGTTTGTATGTTTTTAATTTTTTTTATATTCATAATAGTTTAAAAAATATTGACGCTTTTTTGTTTTGTATGAAACTCCTAAAATGCAAATATTGTCAAATCTATGTAGAATATTTAAAAACGTCAAAACATACAAACCTAGTACTAAGGCATAATGACACAATACCAAAAAATCATTGCAATAGATTAAGGTTTAGAGGGTGGAAAACGTTATCGCCGTTTGTATGGGGAGCGAGTTTTTGGGGCTGGGTTTACACTCCTCTTAAGTACGTAGATATCCAGGTACACTGGCAAAAAGGGATGACCGAACTAGTTTGGTTACTCGTGATTTTGATTAATGGTAATGTGAGGTAATCAAAGATGCCTGTTTGCCACTAACATGGTAATGTACTAAATGTACTTGTATCAATTCGTACAACATCCCACTCTTGCATCCGTGAATAGACTCGACTCTTCCCATTCCTGCATCCGGCGCCACGATGCGGATTCCATTAGATTTGATATCCTTTTCAAGTGCCCGATAACGCAACCAGAGTATTTGAGTGAAAGCTAAATTTATCTGCATATCCAAGTTCATGGGCATTTGATGCGGTGGGTGATATTATACTCTGTTACCGTAATACGGTATTCTAATGAATTTTTATTTCCAAAATCAAGAGTTGGTTGAAAGAAGAGAAATATTTTTATGTAGGTATGGTCGACCAAGAAATTGCTTGTCCACTTTTCGACCGTATAATCAAGGGATAAGGTTCAAAAGTGGTCAAGCGCTTACTTGGCCGACCAAACATTAGGGAGCGTACCTATACTACGTGACCCATTCAGGGGGGAGGGGATTCTTCAAAATACTACGCTTGGTCACTATGGGTCTTTGGTTTCTGTCACGTAGTCGATATCTCTAGGGAAATTTCGCATTTATTCAAGCTATTTTCAAATTTTAATTATTTGTATATAGGTATCGCGCACACTTGGTGTCACGCGACAAGCGCCGTATTAATAAAAACAAATAAGAGCCAAATTATTATTACCTATTTTTAACTGTCTGTTGGCAAAAACTGATTTTAAACCATATTTATGAACTACTGCGTTAAAACTAGAGGGAGGGGGGTCCTAGCATTTACTACAGATGGTCCCCTGGGGTGGGGGTTAAAAATGGTAAGAAATTGTTCACGTAATATGGGTACATCCTCATTGTACCCGAGTGAAACCTGGACGGGTCGCTAGTAAGTTTTAAACCTTTCATAACCGAACAAAGTTGAAAAGTCTTTTACAAACTTTTCTTGAAGTGTTTCAACTAGACAATAGACTCCTTTGTGTTTACTGTTATAATAATGCTAGTACTTTACGCTTCTTTACTTTAATTTGTTTTAAAATATAAATTAGTCAAGTTAACTTCTTGTAGTATCTTATCCTTACGAACCAACGCAGGAAAAAAGATGTTCTTCTACACACAAAAGCTGTAAAGATATATTTCTTTATTATTTATATAATATAAAACCACTTTGCTTCCACCTCTGTCTGTCCTTGTCATATCATCAGCCGTTTCTTTTTTCTACACCACGCAACGGCTTTTGATACAGTTTTTACTGTTATTTAGAGGTCATTTTACGAAAAGTTTTTATCTACAGTATAGTCGACCAAGAAATTGCTTGATCCCTTTTCGACCGTATTACAAAGGGATAAGGTTCAGAAGTGGTCAAACAATTACTTGGTCGACTATACATTAGAGTACAGTAGAGAATATTCCATATTTTTTAAATTAACGTTTCGGTCGGACCTTGTCCAAAGTCCGCCCGGATCATTACCACCACCTTGCTCGCTAATCCTGCTACTAAGCAGCATTAATTGCACTGTTGTGTTCCATCGTGGAGAGCAAGACAGCCGGTGAAATTACTGGCACAATTGGTATTCCGTCTTAGCCCTGTGGGTTGGCAACGCATCTGCAATCTCCTTGGTGTTGCGGCTGTCTATAGGCGGTGGTTATCACATACCATCAGGTGACCCACTTACTTGTTTGCCTTCCTATGTTGCATAAAAAAGTCTCTATTTTCAACATCAGTAAACTGCACCCATGCAAAGCCCAGGCGGGTCCCTATAGTTTATATCTTTAGTTACTTAAAAAAAGGTAAAAAAAATAGTCACGTGACTCGGCAAATCAACCAATCAAGTCAATCTTTTGGATCTATGGACACCCAAGAGATTGATTTGATTGGTTGCCGAGTCACGTGACTTATTTTATTTTCCTTTTTTTAAGGACCAGTTTTTTTTTGGACCAGTCGCATGCTTAGTATTAAAGTGACTCAATTCTGAATTTGATATTTCCCAAAATGAAACCCTATGTCTTTTAATTAAGGTGATATTTTGGGACGTGTATTATTCAGAAATGGGTCACTTTAATACTAAGCGTGCGCAGTGTCTTATCTACTTACAATTTCATTACAATCGGGGTCGAGACCCTCTTAGTCCATCGGGTCCCGGCGCTCATAAACTCTTAAAAGAGTTGCAAAACGTCATCAGGTCGACGTGACAGACGACCAAAGGGCAGGCAACCCCATAAAAATCATTACCAGAAAAAAGTTATGCGGTAAAAATGGCTCCCGTCTCACGAAAGCTAACAGTAGCTTGCAATCTTACATGAATCTCGTAACATAAAGGGCCATTTATATAATGCAAGTTCTCGAATGCGAGTTGCATTCCATTGCGGGCTACTGAGACATGAGTCTTAAGTTAATTCCCTCTGACTCCTTTGACTTTTGATTTTTTATTTATAACTAGTATATATGTGTTGTATTTATTAGTTTATTATATGTTAATTTATCATTACTTTTTTTTACTTAGGTCTTGCTCTTTGTCTGTCCCTACTATGATACTCCTTTCACACACTCAAAGGTTAACTGGAAGAGATCCCTTAAAGGGATAAGTTCGTCTTTGTACATCACTGTATCTCTTTTTGTAATTTATGTTTTTGTACAATAAAGAATTTACATACATACATGACATGATCGGTCGATCGATCTAACCTCGCAATGTAACCCAACTCGCATGCGAGAACTGTGCATCTAGCACGAATCTTTTCGTTAACTCGGTGAGTCTCTTTCCTACGGGGCCAGCTAGAAAGAGACCCGCTGAGCTACGTAGCGAGTTAACGCGTATCAATTGCACTGGTACCGTGTAAATGGCCCTTAAGTCTAAATTATGTAGCAACAAGGCCATTAGTGCAGGAGTATGTGACAAACAACGGGAGCTAACCGCCGGTTTTATTTGCCGAACTCTCGATACTGAGGGGAGGAAAACATTTGTCTCTTAACACAAGTGGCCCATTAGAAGCAACAATATTATTATGTGCTTTGAACTCGATGAGCCGTCACGAATAGGCATGGTCACTTATATTCGAAATTGACAAAATTCGTCAAAAGAAAAAATCGGCTCAATCGTTTAGGCGCTACAGTCGAACATACGTAAATACAAATAACATACATACATAGACTGCTAAAAACATAACCTTTCCTTTTGGCTTTGCTGTAGTCGGGTAAAAAACTGTACTGCGGAGTAGCAAGGTAATTTGTTCAATCGAAGATACATATAACAGCGCGGGTGCGGACAGCGGAAACAGGCTCCTGTCAGTGGTGGGTGATGCATTGGGTGGCCCTTTTATAAAACACTGGTTGTCTTTGCACGCACAGGTGCCTTCATTTCAACGTTATTTATAATGTTGTAATTCATCCGTATTATTCTTATTTTATTTTTATTTTACATTAATGAATTTTTTATAATTGAAACTTGACTAACAATATAAATGATAAGTTTAATGAAATTGGTTACTAACAAAAATGTATGTCATTATCGGAATAAATAAATGAATTATTACTATATAAGCCACCTTTAAAGATGGATCTGCGAGAAAGTATTTTTTTTTCGAAAGGGAGCCATATAGTATGGCACTGTGAAGTTGATTTATCAATCCCTTTCGAGCATAGACAATTTCTCTCAATTCCCTCTTGGTCGCCGCTTTTAATGGTCGCCTAAGTTTGTCGCTGTTTGTTCCAGTTTGTTGATATGGACCTCCGCAATGTAACTCCTGAATCTATTAGGTACCTAATTAGAAAAACTGTATTTTTAGTTTTTGTCTACGATCCGTTTGTCCGAAGAAACAGTTTTCTTGAAATACCTGGAATAGCTTCACGATGCAACCGATGTAACGCAAGTTCCGCGAAAACACTCCATACAAAACGGCTACATAGGTATAACGTCATACCTATACAGGGTGTCCCAAAACCCTTCAAAAAAACATATACAGGGGGGTAGTGTAAGTGATTGCGAACATCCCTATGTATTTTTTTTTTAATTTGGTTGTGTTTGAAAATTTTAATAAAAAATAAAACATTTTACTTGCGCCTAGTGCCTCTCCAACTCAATATAAAAGATGCATGTAAAATGTCATCATACAGTCATTCAGAACAAAATGTTTTAAACATAGAGCGAACGAATGATAACCAAGACCGAGTCTTGTCGTTTCTTGTCAAGCCTCTGTCAAGCGGATCAACATCAAAATGTTTTTCTATTATTGTTGCGTGAATATTACTGATTTACGAATTGCTGACTTTGGTGGAACTCGATGGGTTACCATTAAATGGCGAGAAAGCGAGCGCGGGTGTTAATAAGATGTCTCATCAGTAGGCTTTTATCCAAGGCCTTATTATAAGTATAATATTCGTGTTATGTTGAACGTGCGTGGCGATTCTGACTTTTGTTGCGGCCCTATGATAATCAGCGTTATTGTATCTATCTACAAGTGCGCACTAGAAAATACCCTCTTGAGGTCTCAGACATGGGCTTTAGTATCATATTTATGCTGATAAGGAAACCATTTAGAAATGCGAACACCACAGATTTTACCTGTGCTGGCGAGAGACACCTGGCGATCTAGATGTGTCTTGTTCAGGACTATTTTAAAACGAAGATGAGAGGATAAGTCCATCCTTTAATCAGTGGCAAGAAAAGGTCGCGTTTGCTTTCGATAGCGACTACACAGAAACCAAAACTAAAATCGCGTGATCATACCTGCAGACACAGTTGGAAGGGATAGAAATGAACATTCTAGGGAGTGAAGAAAGGATGCATGGGGGAAGCCTCAAGCAACTTCTTTCTGGGCAGGACTGATGCCACTATGGGAAGATGGGTAGAAAGAAGTCATTATCAGGAAATATCTTAACAGTTCTACTAGTTTCAGATGAAAGTTATATTCGCATTTAATTAAATAAATAAAGTCTACGTTTCAGTTTTATTCGCAAATAATTAGCAGACAATTGACGACGAGTGTCGTAAGAAAAAGACCCGTTTACTGTGTATTTGTTAGTCTGCCCAAAGAAATTAGTAAATTTTAATGCTGTTATTTTATGTTAACGCTAGCTTATAACATACTAACAAAGTTTAATAACTACAATATCTGAAGATCATAAGAGAATATTATGTGATCTATCTTTAAAAATTGCCTTAATTCTCCCAGCATTTTGTCACTGGTGCAATGAGATTTAGGTACCTATGTTAGAGATGTTTATCAAATACTATGTTTGTTTATTGTGAGAATAATTTATATGATTTATTAATTACGACTCTCCAAAATACTAAATATCATATCTTTCTTTCTCCGGAAAATACATTTACTGAGTAAAATCTGCGCATATTTTATAAAACATTAAAACACACGAACACTGATCCTTTCCTTGTATTTTTATTTCAGAAAGAATGATCAAAACGGTTTAAGTTTTAGAGGAGGCAAAACGAAACACTGAAACCTCGATCTGCACCATTTAATAAACATAATTTACCGCTTAAGGTGTAACTGTTATTTTCATGCTCATTTTCAATGACTTCACCAATAAGGTGCAATGGCAATAATTTGCCACAGCTTTAGTGGTAAAAACAGGATTTTTGACTAGAATTGTACAGTAGTTATCTTTTACTAACATAGCGGCGGTGGTGCAAGCCCCTGCGCCACCTTAGCCCCATCGATGCACGCGGGCCTTTTGCCACCGCACGACGCAAACCACATGACCCAGGGGGTCGCGTGTCCATTGCTGAACGCAGGTTGGCCAAGCCTCGCAATCGTTTACACTTCTTTTGCGTGCCCCCATACCCATGCACTGGCCTTAATCGTCATCCACGTCCGAAACTGTGTGCTAATCAAAGTCGCTGCACCTGGTCTTCAACCACCTGCACTGCCTAGCAAGGTTATATTTATCACCACCATTAATCGACTTAACATAAGAATGGTGGTTCTCAATTCGTCGGGATCTTTTTATTAACATATTTATTGTTTTAATGGGATGATGAATACTGTAAAAAGTTTCACAGGGGGTTTTTCATACTTTGGTCGGCCCATGGGTCGGCCTAATACCACTGTATGTGGTGAATGGATGGAAAAGTTGGAACATTTTAAATAAATCCTCCTTTATGTCACTATCTTCTTTGGTCGATCGACAAGGAACTTGTACCTGGCCATGACAGAATGACAGTTACACTTTATATTGTACGTCAATCAGAGTAAGCAAATGGGCTAATGCAAAACGAAGAAGATTGTTTATAATAGTATAATTTTTATTTTAGTTTAAACTTCCTTATGACGTCGAGCTCAACGCTGATGCGCTTAGGAATATCAGAACTGATGTGGTAAGTATTCTAGCAATACCTCTATGCAACTAACCACCATAACCCCTGTTGCAGCAAAACGTACCGACAGGATGATAGTTACATATTCATTATCATGAATGTGCATGTTTCCTTACGACACTTTCCCTCACCGTAAAAGCGTTCGTTACTACAGCAATAACAAAAGTTAGAAAAACTTATTAGTCATGTCGACTGGTTGAGGTTCGAATCCTTCCTTGCACATTCTAACCCCCGGGAAGGGATTAAAAAAGAGTTTTAGTAAATTCAAAGTTAGACCCAATCTTACTAGTCTACTAGCGACCCCCCCTGACTTTGCACGGATGTAATTTACCACCGAAAACTTAATTAAAAGCTATCGTACATAAAAACTCTCTGTACAAAATTGCCTACGTGACAGTCAAAACCGAATCCATACCGTTGCGTGGTTTAGAAGAAGTAAGAAGCCGGAGATATGAGCTCAAACAGGAACTAAGATGGAACTGGATGGAAAGATAAAGATATGCTCTTGTCCTTTTCCTGCGTCCTGCAGGATAAGATCAAACATCTAAAAAAGGACATCCCTTTCATTCCCATAACTTATTTTACATATTATTCAAAGTCAGACATTGATATTCATGTTGTTTATGTTCAAAGTAATCGATACCTATTCATAAAGATTTTAGGCCATAATTGTAAATAATTAAAAAGTTAATTAATTGTAAATAATATTTGGCACTGTGGATAATCATCCATAGTGCCAAATATTATTATAATTTATAAGAGTCATAAATTAAACTCGTGTTTATGTTTATTATGGCATTTTTATGCATATGCGAATGCATTAAAGAACATAATTAAAAAAGCGACCATGTTCATCCCTATTTTGTCCGTCCGTCCGTCCGTCTGGTCGTCATTCCGTCCGTTCTTCCGTCCGTACGTCCGTCCGTCTGTCCGTCTGTCCGTCCGTCCGTCCGTCCGCAGACCGCCGCTCATCCGTTCGTCCGTCCGTCTGTCCGTCAGTCCGTCCGCCTATCCATTCGTCCGTCCGTCCGTCCGCCCATCCGGCTGCCATCCGTCCGTCCGTCCGTCCGATCGACCGGCCGACTGACGAGTCCACCGGCCGCCGGCCAACCAAACCCGTCTGTCGATACACCCGCTGCCCATCCATCCCTCCGATCGCTCGACAGACCGACCGTCATAATGGCGTGTCCGCCCATCCGACCATCTGGCGTTAGCCCGTCCGCCCACCCATTCGTTCGTCCGTCCGTCCGCACGTCTGTCCGACAGATCGACTGACCTAATGGCCGCCGTCCGATTGCACTTCTGTCAGTCTGTCCGTCTGTACGGCCGTCCGTCCTCAGGCCCCACTCATCCGTTCATCCGTCCGTTTGTCTGTCAGTCCGTCCGCCTATCCATTCGTCCGTCCGTCAGTCCGTCCACCCGTCCATTCGTCCGCCCATCCGGCTGCCGTCCGTCCGTCCGTCCGTCCGATCGTCCGACCGACCGACTGGTAACCTGCCAGCCGGCCAGTCCGAGCCCGTCTGTCGTCACACCCGCTGCCCATTCATCCGTCCGCCCGCTCGACAGACCGACCGTCATAATGGCCTGTCCGCGCGTCCGTTCATGCGTCCATCTGGCGTCAGTCCGTCCGCCTACCAATTCGTTCGTCCGTCCGTCTGTTTGACTGACCTAATGGCCGCCGTTCGATTGCCCTTCTGTCCGTCCGTCCGTCCGTTTGTTTGTCTGTCTATCAATCTGTCTAAAGTCCTGAACTAATTTTCGAAATTCCATTACCCTACGCCATTACCAAAGTTTTGCTATTGATAAGACATTGTGTTACATTAATAAAACGCACATACTAGACAATAAAGGGTTCTCTTAATTCTCCGACACAAATCCACTACATATTATGGTATGGTGGTGAAGTTAATGTTTTTTTTTTAATACAGGAAGGCTAACATCGAAGATGGAATACCTCTTGTGCCAGTATTTTCACCGGCTTTCTTGCTCTCCACGCCAGAACTCAACACTGCAAGCACTGCTGCTTAGCAGCTGGATTAGCAAGCAAAATGATGGTGGTCATCCAGACGGACCTTGCACAACATCCAACCACCTGCAAAACCTAAACCTAGCATCACAATGTTATCGTTTATTTAGTGCACATAGTACTTGTCTCCGTATGCAGCACACAACCATCGCCGCACCGCTACTAGTCACCACTTCTGCTTTAAGACTGCAGCGACCGGCGAACGTCACGCTACTCGCAAATGCCGATGTGTAATGACTTTGTTTGGGATTCCTTTATTAACTAACTAAAAAAACTTTTAACCGTCAGTTTTCACTGTTCAGTGTTAGTTCAGTTTTAACTGACAGTGAAAGTAGGAGAATCTTATGTTGCACAGAATCAGTTTTGACTGTCAGTTAATAGTGATCGTGTATAGCTCGCATAAGGTTGTATAGTACCTCGTCAAGCGGCTATGCTCGCGCCATCTTGCGAGCGATGGCTAGGATAGCTGCGAGACACAATTGTAGCCCACGCTCGCTGTTAGGCCAACCTGTCTTAGTCGCTGCCTTACTACCGTTAGCATCATCTCCTACGCTGGCGACATGGATCACGCAACTCGACACCCGCATCCTAATGTACAGGTCAACAGTGTCGGTCGAGAAGGTGCGTATCACGTTAGCATTCCTGGACATAGTGCTAGGCGAACGAACGCGCTGACGACTACCATCGCGTCGTCGTCGCGTTCGTCACCGACCCCGCTGTGTTAAGAACTCGTGCAGCGGTGGTGCAGACGCTTGCGGTCCTGTGGTCCTCACTTTCTGTCACGCAGTCACGCGACATACTTAAACCACAAACCAATAGGGCTGTCGGGCACCACTGTGCTCACATTCATCACGGAAGAGAGTTCTAGGCTACTTTGTTATAGTTTATCGTCGTCATATGTGGCGACGCCGTTTGAATCTCGTCTGTAACTGCCATCCGCCGAAGCCATCTTAGTGCATGTGCGCACGGTATTTGCAGGGGCGTAGCGAGGTACGGGCAGGATACACGCGCCCCCCCTAGAAGATGCAGTTAATTAGCAGGAATGCTCACGAACCTTAAAGCAGGTATTTGAGGGAGGTACATTTTTCTTCGCCTGCCTTCCCATAACAGAATCCTGGCTACACCCTTGGCCATTTGCCTGTGAAGGTACGTTGTGGGTAGGTTTGTGCCGTCTGTAATAACTCGCATCTCTGCAACGAGCTGCAACGCTTACTACGCGGTCAACACCGCAAAAAACCGAGCATCCCAGTTCTGCGCCCACAGATGCAGCAACAATACCGATGTCGTCGAAGCCCTGCTCATCCTATAGAGGGTTTTACATGCGCTGCAATGTACTTTTTCAACAAATTACCTTATGTAACCGCACAGTGCGAAAGTACGTCAAAACATGTATTGTCGTTTTGAAGTAAAAATTGATACGCTTGTTAAATAAACCAATTTCATACAACCACAATCATTATAAGACTAACTAGCGCACTATGGGACTACTTTTTGAGAATAGGAATAAACAGTTTCAAAAATGTTTTTGTTTGTTATTTCTGGTAAATGCATTCACGGCCTCAAACACATAAGTGCAATTGGTTATTGCTTTGGAGGCGTGCCCGTTTGCTGACTCAACTTTTTAATCACACCTCGGCCAGCGCCTAAAACGCACATTTGTGTTTGGGGTAGGCAAGCCACGTAATCACCTCTAGCATTTGCGCGGCTTGTAACCTGTGCACCTAGCACGTATCTTCTCGACACGCGTTAACTCGCTACGTAACTCAGTGCGTCTCATTCTAACCAGTCTAGTAGGAGAGAGACGCACTGAGTTACGTAGGGAGTTAACGCGTATCGAGAAGAGTCGTGCTAGGTGCACTGCTCGAATCCGAGCTGTTACAATACGCGGGAATATATCCGGTGACTACGTGGCTGTACGCGTTAAAAAGCACTTCGTGAACAGAAAGCGTATATCTTTATATCCGCTTTTCTAACCAGTTTACGTTTGCGAAATGGATAGGTACTTTTTGTCCAATTACGTGTGTACTCAATATGTTTTAATGGCTCCTTTTTTAAGTTGCTTCGCTCATAAGACTCCTTTTACTGTTTAAATATTACCTAGCCGATGGAAAAGGACACATTAAATTTAGAGAGGGATAACAAAATAGTTATCTGAATCCAATCTGAATCAGAAAGGCAAGCATGCGCCTTAAAATTTCTCCGTCGTCATCGTTTATGCCCTCTTTCATATTGGTCTAATCAGAAAGAGATGCAAACTTATTGTATATTAATTACGTGTGCTAGTCATGCAGACAAGAGTTTGGCAACAAGAAGTTTTAGTTGATTGTTGTTGTTTCTGGTTACTGTCGTTTGAATGAACGAATCTACGGAACGAATGATTTAGATTTAATGACATTCATTTTAGAATCCTATTGCAATTATGATTAGTGTTGAAAGTTGATGGCCTAAAATTGTGACCGATATTAAGAACTGTAAAAATGACGTCAGAGGGAATCCATTGTAAAGCTGGGAGGTACCGGGAGCAAACGTGTTTTAATACTTTCGTTTTTTTGATCCTACGTCGTCAAAAATTAAAATAATCAAAAAAGAAAAACACAGGGTTGTTCGCAATCACTCACTCTATCACGCTGTATATGTTTTTTTGAAGGGTTTTGGGACACCCTGTATACGCGTTCATTGTAATGGTTTAGATTTAGGCTTTTTGGTTTAAGCCATGTTTAAAAGCAAACGGGTTAGCGGGTGCTTAAATCTTAACATTTTTATTTTGTACAGTTCAAGACGAATAGTACCTACACTCTTATAATCTCATAAAATAGTTATTATACGGCTGTTCTTAAAAAACAGGAGTTAACTATTTTGTTTCTGCACTTCACTTGGCGCGCCCATAAATCCAGTTAAAAGTAGAATTTGACGGGTTTATGATGCCGGCAATGTTTACCAAACGCTATCAATCAGCTAGTTCTTTTTAAAGCTCGTCTTACTCTCAGCGTGTTACGAAATTTCGTGGTTCATTGAAACACTGGCCAGATTTTGTTTAACATTATACTACCTAACTAATAAGTTCCTGGTGTTATGTCCCACAAATATCAGAAATGGCGTCCCTGTTTATTCTATGGACACAAACAGAGACGCTATCATAAATGTTGTAAGATATTATATCGGGAATTTATCAGAGAGTGATGAAACAGCCTGTATCGTGGAAAAGTGTGCCCTTGATCTCTGATCGTGAGCTGATCTTTGAGAGTGATCTTTTGCGGGAGGGAGGACCTTGTGCAAGGATTTTCCGGATCACTACTAACATCTTGCTCGCTTATCCAGCCGCTAAGCAGCAGTGCTTGCGCTGCTGTGTTCCGGCGTGGAGAGCAAGACAGCCGGTGCCATTACTGGCACAAGAGGTATTCCATCTTAGCCCTCTGGGCTAGCAACGCATCTGCATCTTGGAAATCTATTTTATCTATTTACTGTGGTGGTATTTGCTGAAAATTTCGTTAGCGTGCCTATTTTCGATGGTTACGTAATAATATCGTAAAATTATCAATTTATTATTTAAATTCCCCAATGTAAATATTTTCTTAAGTTATTGTTTGTCCTGAAACAAAAAGCTAGTCACAAAGCGATAATCTTTGAAAAAATATATTTAGAAGTAAGGTGCGAGATTAAGTTTTCAAATTTTAAATGCAACCTAAAGATTATCAGTATAAATAAAAACGTAGTGAAAAACTTTGCACCAACTGAATTCAAATCAGTGTGTAATGAGTTCCCAGTCGGCACTGCGCCCGCGCAGGACATAGCCCTAGCCTTTTCACTATCAAAGAAACAAATTAATTCAAGTTTAGTTTGCACCTCTGCAACTCAAGGGCTGGCACGTTACTCGCTCATCGTGTTAGCACTGCCATTCAAAAAGTTAACGCCGCCAGCCTTTTGGGCATTCTGCCCAGAAACTGCGGCTTGGCGATCTTAATAAAAAAAAACTTTTTTTTTCTGCAACAACTTTGTTTCTTTTCTAAATAAATGTAGTTATGATTATTAGGTACTTCATCCACCTATATTTATTACGTTTATCGGGACTTAAACGCGATAATAAAATGTTTATTCGTCCACCTAAAAGACCAGCCATACCCATAATTAAGTAGGTGACGTCTGACTCAATCACTGTTGGAATTGAATTTGCAATATTCCACGTCATCAATGCAAAGCGCAAACGCAGTGCAATAGGGATAAACGCTGATGGGATATGTCAGTCGTTCAGGAGATTTGGTGCGATTGTGCAAAGTAATGCGACTGCAGTGTTTACCGTCGCGCCATTTGATGCAAATTGTCCTCATTTCGCTTTCATTTCAAACCTATAGGATACTTTCTTACCTAGAACCATGAAATTCGGCAAAAAGTAAGGTCTCACAGCACAAAAAAAGGAAAAAATCCAAAAACTGTTAATTTGTAGTTACTTCACAAGAAGATATTTTTATGTGATTACAAACTTTTATTTACCATTGGTATGCATGAGGCCAACAGGTATATAATGGCAAAGAGAAGTTTGTCGCTCAATTCAGTTTATCTTAACGTTAAAGCAATGTTCAGTGCTTACTAAGTTTTGTACAGAACCCTAGATGCGCGAGTCGGATTCGCACTTGGCCGATTTTTCTTATCTTCTCATAATAAAATTATAGAGCAATATGAGATGATAGCTCAAATCTTATTCGGGATTTTTGGCTTTTAAAAACCTATTACCAAAATAGCTGTTGCCCCAGCCGACGCTGTGCTTACTGCGGCATTAGACTATCCGATCGGCACTTGAAATTCCGAGATGCACGGCGCCGACTCAATTTAACACTTGATTTACTATTTCAGTTGTACTTCTAAAAATCGGCTGAAAGGATCGGATTTACACACTGTCTGTTAGACGTGAGCTATGAAGTATCTTAATTCTCATACCTACTTAATTATACTTACTCATTTAAATTTAATCTAAATTTTATGATTTGCACGCCGACAAACGGCAGAATTCATATGTTCTTTTATAAATGTACCTACCATCTTTTTTGTACTTGAGTTCTAGCAAATAAATGGATTTGAATTTGAATCAGAATCATCTGGTATTTTAATCGATTTAAACTACGTGACTTCACAATGGCATACGACGTGCAAAAGCATTAACAGAAAACATACTTTAAAAAAATATCTGTTAGAATTTTAGGATTGTTTGTTTTAAATGCAAGGATTGCAAGTTACCAAGCTCCATAAATCACAAGTTCCAATCAACGTGTCTTCAATCGAAGTTATTTTAATCTCCTTTGAAACTTCTCCTTTGCAAATTCTATCGAAACTTTATTTACTTACGTACCTACTACAGGGAATATCTATTAGAATATAACTTCAAAATACAACTTTAACCCGCCGTGCAGCGAATAGCACTTACTCAAATACCAAAAGCAGCCATTTTACTTTTCTCAGACATCATTATATTTCATCAAATAAAACGCGCAACAGGAGCAAAACCCTAATCTAAAATGCGATTCAACATGTTTATGAAGGTTTCCATTGTTCTCTAATTGATTTATTTACGACGTCATATTTTTTCAGTAGCGATGACGAACATCATAAGATCGTAACATAAACTTCCACAGGGTATTCTTTTTGCCTTAAAACCATAACAGGCACATTTTTTCAGCAGAAAATAAGGGTCTACTCAGACAGTCTACAAGTATATTTCAACTGCATTCAGCTGCAAAACTGCAGTTTCAATTCAGTTGTTCGAAAGTCACGTTACTGCTCGAAATCGTCAATAGGTTTTTACTCACCCATGTCAACTGTCACTGTTACGCACTCAAGAAAATATTTTACACAGATGATTGCATCCAACACTATAGGTTGTACTCATACAACTGCAAAATGTATAACGATTTAAAGCATCTTACTGCAATTCAGTAACGCAACTTTTTTATTAGTTTCCCGGACGTAATTTATCCATAACTATTTCCAAAAAAATCCCGTTTTAATTAATGTCCTTAAAGCTCTTAACGTGTCCCGATAGTTTCTATGGGAATCGATCTCCAAACTTACCTATCAAACTGTAAAGAAACTGGTGCCAGACTGCGCAGTCAGAGTGCAGTTGTTAAAAGACTATAGACCCTAATAGTCAGATACAAAGTTAAATACTCAGAAACTAAAAGATTAATAAAATTAATTTTGAAAGCTACAACAACAGTAACAACTGTTGAGGTGGTATCAGTTTGCTTTGACTATCAAGAAGTTCTTTAAAAACCGACCATAACATTCTGATTAACAAACTGGAACAAATTACCTTTCTACTCCGCAGCAGTGTTTTGCACATGCACAGCTCTAGTTTCGCGGAGTAGTAAGGTTATTTGTTCCAGTTTGTTCGATTAGATTTGTCAAACTGTAAGGGGCCGCAGATACGCTTTTTAACAAACAAGTTACGAGTTAACGGATCTTGCTGTGGCGACTTTGGGCCTTTGGCCTTCCGGCGCTAAGAAGTTTGTAAAGGATGTGTCGGACAAGCTTGCTGGCGTCTCGGGTGACCAAAGAGCTGGTTCTTTTTTTGTGCAAAGGCTGAGTTTGACGGTGCAGGGGCAATATGGCGTCCGTCCTTGGGACGATGCCTGAAGCGCGGGATCCACAAAGGGTTTATTATTTGTAATTAAAAATGGAATGTTTGTGTTTTTATTATTGTGGATTACAAAATTAAAGACATTTAATTTATAAAAATGGAATAAGATACTATTATACCATTATATTCCGCAAGGATTTAATCTCAAGAACGTTTTCTTTTAAAGGGGGCTTACAGAAAACAGAACAAAACAAATCTTTGTCAAAAAATGCGTATTCCTTATCCCCACCTTGCGAGTACTGTTTATTCTCTCAACATCGTATTTGCAAAAGGACCTTGCTCCGTACACAATTAAGTCCGAAATCCCGAGGAACATAAAACCGTCAGATCCTAAGGAAGTCGGTGCGTAACCAGTCAATTTATTACTTACCATATTTTCCTTTGACGCATTTTAAATAACGTAATGGCTTTTCATAAATAATGGGTCTATTTTGCGGTTTTCTGTAAAAAATATGTTTAATAAAAACATTTTATATTTTTAGGGCTTAGAAAAGGTACCCTTATAGGATTACTTCGTCCGTCTGTCTGTCTGTCTGTCTATCTGGCAAGACTCAATTTCGTAGGAACGCATTAAGGTATTTGTACAGTTCAAATTAAAATCAATTACTCGGGTCTGCAATTTCTTATAACTGTGAAAAAATCAAAATTCAAAGTCAACGCAAACACAACACATCACCGTTTATCCCGCCGCATATTTAGACACTGGCAAGGGAATTAAAAGCCTATAGGTTACTTCCCGTTCACATAGAATCATGAAATCAGAAAATCAGACAATGAATTTAAGTGATCCAATAAGAGTTCATTTTTTCCTTTTTTAGTGCGCCTCAATACGCAGTCATTAAGTTTAACCCTTAAATTGTTTCTATATGAGGGATGAAATCATAAATTCTACAGTTATTACTATAACTTTCTCAATTTTCGTATAAAGTCCTTGAGACTAATAAAACCAATCTCCAACAAATACTTCTTAAAATCCACCCTTTGTGTTTGACAAACCCGCCGCAGACGTCACCGCATGCCACCTCCCTCTCACACCGGGAGGGTGTGACACGGATAAGTGCTCTCTTGAAGTGTTAAAGGGATTTATCAGTGCGGGGATCATAATTGAGTGCCAACGGTCCGTCAGTACGTCTGTCGAACTCGCAAATGGGGCTTTGTTGGAAAATTTAACTGTATACAGAGGTAGGGAGGGAAAATCTAAACGAGGTGATGCGACGTGAAAACGCAATGCGGAAATTTAAGCGATGCAAATTTGTGATGTGCGTTTTTTTGTGGTAATGTCGAACCTGGTAGGTCGCCATGTGGTGTGGCGAGGGCTTTACCGTCATTTCATAAAAAACGGTTTACAAACTGATTCGTTTCATAACCTGAGCACTTGGCAAAATGCTTTTATTTCTGAAACTGTAAACATCTCACAATTTTTATAAAACAAACCTAATCTAACCTACAGGGTTCTACACGATGGTCCTGAAATAAACCCTGAATATTTACAGTTTCGAAGATAAAAACATTTTGACAAGTGATCAGGTTGTGAAACAAATCTGTTTATAAAATGATTGGTCACTGTCGCGAGAATAAAGTGAGAGGAATTAAAAGTAGAGAGTCCATTTATTGCTTTCTTAACTGTTGTAACGAGTATAATAATGTCTAATTATAGTCTTACGTTCTATTATACTTCTATACCTTAAACGGGTTAATGAATGTGCAGATGTGCATTTTTTCCCTTTGTAATGTTAATTTTCTGTCTCAAATGACAATGTAATGTGCAATATTCACGTTATTGTTTACGTTACGTCACGTTATGTTACGATTTTTACGATTTACGAAACCTAGTTATTAATACAAAATTTTCATATAAAATCAGCCTTTGACTTGCCAATTTCTACTTAATCATCTAGCGTATCATTAGAAAAAGCATTTAAAAGGCGTTAACAATTTTATAAACTGAATTTTAATGATATCGTTAGCAATGGGTAAAAGAAGCTTTTGAAGCAACATTGCACCCTGCATTTTTTCTTTTATCTCATTCTCCGACCTTAATTGTGCACCCCAATGATTTATCGATGGAACATGATCTGACTCCCAAGATTCTTTAACGCGATGCCATGAATGATGGTGTCAGAGAAAAGTGTGACAATTTAGTGGGCTATATTATATGCTATATACGAGATTTTATCCGCTGATTGTATGTATGCATTTTATCGGATTGTATGAGATTTCAGATCAAAATATCCTAAGAAACTGGAACAAATTACCTTGCTACGCGCGTTTCGCCTCTATACGAGGTATCATCCGGATCAAATAGTAGTACCGTTCGCTAGGGTAAAAACCGGATAGTTGCCCCACTTTTCGAAAAAGCTTTATGTTTGAAAAATATGAACTCGCTGAAAATTATTCAGTATGTATCTCAAAACATAGGTCTTTTGTCTTCTATAAAAGCCTATTTTTGTATACATAATTAACAATGGTTTTGAATAAATACTGTTTTATTTCACTTCTCGGAAAAGGGATAGTTGCCTACTCAGGCGGATAGTAGCCTAGCGTCACAGTATAGATATAACCAGTAAGGAATCTACGTACAAACGCTCGGAACCGACGCACGCACACAGACGCACGCTCAACACGGCCGCTAAGGCTGCTAAGGCGGCCGTCAGTCGCGTTAGCAGCCTTAGCGGCCGTGTTGAGCGTGCGTCTGTGTGTGTGCGTCGGTTCCGAGCGTTTGTACGTAGATTCCTTACTGGTTATATCTATACTGTGCTAGCGTGAAAAATGCTGCGGGGGCTACTTGCCTCGTGCGTGCCGGGATAGTAATCTCGGGATGATTTTCATTTTAGATAGAAAGAAATTTATATCAATTAAAGTGATCTTTATTATTTGTTTAACAGTCTTTATAATTTACTGAGATTAAGTACAATTTGAAATATTATTAACATTTATTAAATAGTTTTTAGTTTTAATGAATTGAATTATACAAATATTATTCAAACTCAAAGTTATGTAAGTTATTATAAAATATTAGCATTTATCTTAAGAATACAACAACTTCCTTTTATAACTTTTTTTGGCTTAATTCTTCCTTCCTTAATTTAAGGGAAGTGCTAAGCTATCTTCTGTCCAGTTGATGTTGCGTGGCACTACGCCAGGTTTTCGCAAAAGTTTTATACAAAGAGTTGACTGAAACCACGATCAGTAATAAAAATAATATGTTTCTATATTTAACTGTCCCCGAAATACAACTAACTTTTCCGAAACGTATCCTGCTTTAGTGTTTTTGGCAGTTTTCTGCCAACAGTACCTAAACGATGCCCACACAGTCGGTTGTGAACAGCACCAATTTGTAAATAGTTGATGTAATTGTGGAGTAATAACTCTTCGGTAGCCGGTTCGGCTTCAGCGGCCCCATAATAAATTACGGACTGCTAATAAAACATTGAAGGCGTGAAGCTAAAGTGGAGCTGGCCCCCTATTCTGGCGCTCATCGAGATCGATCTGACGTTCGAGATGTGTCAAAATATGATAGATTTTGAAGGCATTTGACAGCTCTTTTCTGCTTATCTCGAGTGTGATTTTATCTCTACTGACGCGAGAATTGCCCCGCTGGCTACCAATTCTGGCGCTCATCGATATTGATCTGAAGTTCGAGATGTGTCAAAATATGACGGATTTTTAAGGGATTTGACAGCTCTTTTTGGCTTATCTCAAGTGTGACTTCATCTCTACTGACGCGAGATTGTCTCGCTGTTCATGTTTGCCTTACACCAGAGCCAAAAGAGTTGCGAGCCAAAATAGCCACCGAGAGCAGTCCGACAAACTCCAAACGGCGACCCAGGGCTTATACCGCAAAAAAATGTGCCACAATTTTACGTTTGTCTCATTTTTATTTATAACGTTATCGGGACTTTAACGCGATAAAAACATTGTTAATTTACCTCCACGTTTCGGCAATGTTTCAACGGCCGTGGTCACTAGTACGGGACCGGAACGGGAATGGTCGTGAGTCTACTCGTGACCACGGCTGTTGAAACATGGCAGAAACGTCGATGTTTATTTATTTTACTTTATTTTTTATGAAATAGAAAGGCAAACATGTGAGTCACCTGATGATAAGTGATCACCGCAGCCTATAGACACTCGCAATATCAAAGAGATTGCAGATGTGTTGCCAACCCAGAGGGCTAAGATGGAATGCCTCTAGTGCCAGTAATTACACCGGCTGTCTTGCTCTCCACGCCGGAACACAATAGTGCAAGCACAGCTGCTTAGCGGCAGGATTAGCGAGCAAGATGGTGGTAGCGATCCGGACCGACCTTGCACAAGATCCTACCAACCGCAAAAGATGTGAAATGTTAATTTACCTCGACATTTTGACCATGTTTCAACGGCCGTGGTCACGAGTACGGTACCAACATGGCCGAAACGTCGAGGTAAATTAACAATCTTCTTATCGTGTCAATGTTATAACTTTGTGTGAAAATCGCGAAAGTTTAAAACAATGTGTCACATTTTTGTATGAAAAACAATAAAATTATTTCAAACTAGCGGAAACCCGCGAGTAGTCGTGTACGAAGGTTCACATGGAATTGGTTGTCTAAATACGTCCGTCACGGATAATGTAGATTTCTGTTAGTGAAAGAATTAAGAATACAAAGATACAAAAAAACTTTTTTAGGGCCCGACGTTTTATCGCTTTGTAAATACATATTTACGTTTGTTTTGTTATCCTTGTTCCCGAAGGACCACGGATTTCCACTAACGATCCTGACATACAATCTTTGCTTCACTTACTCTCATAACGTTCTTCATCGACGCTCGTCGTCTTAGGATACAGTCAGCCTCAGAAGTAGATAAACACTTAAGAACCTTGTCGTAGTAACGTACGAAATGAGAGTTGCTCGAATTGGTCACATTACTGACAGCGACAAAGGCCCCATTTCGTAAACGCGAGAGGCGACAGGTGACAGTGATAATGGTATACATTGCGTGCCCACTGATGTTAAGCTTGTAAGTCTGTATGTAACGTTACTTGTCGACACGTACGGCGAATTGTCACTGTCACCTGTTGCATGTCACGTTTATGAAATTGGTCCAAGGTACTAAAATGTTCAGGTATTTCTGATCCTGACCGTACTCCTGACCTGGCCTTTCTCCAGAATGTCTCCAATTCAATTAAATGTTTTTTTATTGTATACTAGCGGACGCGCGCGACTTCGTTCACGCAAAATTAGCCTATGTCCGTCAGGAATAGTGTAGCTTTCTATCTGTGAAAGAATTTTTGAAATCGGTTCAGTAGTTCCAGAGATTACCCCCTACATACAAACAAACTAACAAAAAAACAAACAAACAAAGTTTACCTCTGTATTATATTCGTGTAGATAGTACTGTATTTACTGTTTATTCTATACTGTAATTAGGAATTACAATTACACATCAATGAAACAATCATAATTATAAAATGTACCACCTTTTAAGATCGTAATGTCCTTAAAAGGTTGAATCTGCTTCATCATCAAATGGAGAGGTCAAGGACCTTCGAGTTTTTAACCCCGACGATCAACCTTCCAGCGCTTATTACTTCAATTATAAATATGTTGATTCAAGATTAAAATGAGCGCACAATATACTTTTCCATTTAATTTAGATCAGCACTATAAGGGTTATGATCGCGAATGACAAAATATATACATTTTTGATAAAAAATAGTATCAACTTTTTGCGGTTTAATTTTCTTATAGGGACGAAAAGAAAATTCGCGAATTGCTTATCTTATTATTATTAATATCATACAAATTCTTATTCTTACTAATATTATAAATGCGAAAATAACGAAGTTTGGATATTTGGATGTTTAGATATTTAGATGTTTGAATGTTTCTCCCTCAGTCACGCAATAACAGCTGAACGAATTTATATGAAAGGCAGACAGATAGAACATGTCCCGAATTAAAACAAATGAAACTTTTTATCCCGTAAAATCCCATACAATCCCGTAAAATTGATACAAATTATGCAGGCGAAGCCGCGGTCAAAGCACACACTTTAAGTGTCTGTCTGTAGGCAGCATTATTGTACAAGACTGCCTGTCCATCAAAATACGCCTAATCTAAAACTGCTTAAGTTATTTTAAGATAACAAAGCCCCTTACGAATCGTTAACATCGATTAAATATTAACCGAAGCGTTTGATGTGTTTGAGTTTGAAGAAATTTTAATAAACGCGTCTCATTGGCTCATCATCATTGTATTCCAACTGTGCTCTTTATTCCGGCCTATTACGATGTTAAGGCATGAGCGATACCCTCTCTAGCCAGATGAGGAGACGACCCGTACAGGCAAGAACCCGTAAATGTATAGTTGCCGTATAAACTTTATCGCACTTATACAGCTTTTATAGAACGTCTATAGAGCAACTGTGTTGCTTGGGAAGCGACTGGACGCGTAAAGCAGACGATACCAAAATAGCACACTAGCTCTTTTAAAGCTGTATAAACGTTGTCGCCTTTTCAGCTACTACACAACGGCTACAGAGCAACTCTGCTACTAGGGAACCGACTGGACAAAGCTGAGGACATCCAAATAGCACACAACCGCCATAAAAGCTGCATAGTAGCTGTATATTAGTAAGAGCAATCACTTTTATACAGCTACTATAAGTATAATCGACCAAGAAATTGCTTGACCACTTTTCGACCGTATTATAAAGTTTAGATTTAAAAATGGTCAAGCAACTACTTGGTCGACTATACAGTTTATAGCGCTCAGTTGTTCTACTTGGATGGACCTTCCGATCTCATGCTCATACGATAGTGTGGTACAGTCGGCCTCAGAAGTAGCTTAACTCTAAAGAACCTTGTCGTAGTATCGTATGAAATGAAAGTTGCTCGAATTTGTCACATCACTGACAGCGACAAAGTACTAAAATGTTCAGTTACTTCTGTTCTGAGGCTACTACCCAATTCGAACAGAAAATCTAGATAAATCCCCAAAAAACGTTAAGAAAATCACTTTGATCGGTTGTAGTAATGCCACGGAACCCTTGAAGGAGCATGGCTCGACATGCTCATGCCTGTTTTTTTTTATAAAATTGTGTCTGTTGTTAATCGCTCATCGCTTCTGAGTTACATTTGCAAGAGCTAATAAAAGTTATTGAGCACTTTTTGTACGTCTCTCTAACAACCAAGTTTTTTGGCTTTCATTTTTTAAAAAGACTTTTTAATTACAACGAAATTCGTTTAGTGACGCGTCTCTATCACGGATTTGGACGCGGATGATTTTTCAGTTAATCCATAATCCCTTTGCGATTTCTGATTGGAATAGATCTCTGTTTCTAATGAATATTCAAAATTCATTTTGCTCATGAATAAATTGCTTTCCTACTCCATCTTTTTTTATTTTGAAACATAACCATGTTTATTTATTAGTACCTTTTTTAATACATACATATAAATCGCTTCCATATGCTACATAGTCTTTTTTATTTTGAATCAAAGTAGATTTCCTTTATTTATACCTCTTTTGATATGTTGAATTAAATTGGCCGTGAATATTAAAGTACCTATATAATATCTAGGTGATTGGAAATGCTCTGTCACCTACTTCGGGGTTGTCTAAACCAGCATTAACAAACATTCCACGTAGCAGATTCATATTCTCTGTAGATTCACTAAAACCTAAATATTTTCATCGTACTCGTATTGATATATTTTATTCAGTTATTCAAATATCAGACAGCTTAAATATCAACAGCGTTACCCAATAATTTGAACAAAAGAGAAGGAAAATTTCAAACGCCATTACTAAAGTTTTAATTTCACATCCAATTTTTAACGAACTCTTTTATCAGAAGTGTTTGCCTTTTTTAATTAGGTAGTCGCTATATTTAACACTTCGATTTTAATTTTAATAAATAAATATTACATTTAAAGTAAGGCTATTGGTTTATTTATACACCAATCGTTTGTCCGAAAGATCTAGACGAGTAATCACCACCGCCCAAAGACACCCGCAACACCAAAGAGATTGCAGATGCGTTGCCAACCCAGAAGGCTCAGATGGAATACCTCTTGTGCTAGTAATTGCACCGGCTGTCTTGCTCTGCACGCCGGAACACAATAGTGCAAGTACTGCTATACTTAGCGCCAGGTTTAGCGAGCAAGATGGTGGTAACGATCTGGACGGACTTTGCACAAGGGTTTCACGGAGTAGCAAGGTAAGTTATTCTAGTTTGTTGATACGGACCTCAACCTCACGGAATGCTGATGTTGCAGGTTCGGGTCCTGCCATTACCCTAATTTTTCTTTGTGTTGTCATTATCATTTTCATTTAAAGCCTTTATAATACTTTAAGTAAACATTTTTCGTAACTCATTTTCACGCGAAATCGTAATATGAATATAATAACTCGGCGGCGGAAGTGCCTAAATCGAAACGTTACCTCGAGTCCTTAGAGAAATCATATTCCTTGTAGGAATATGAGCCTCGGCTCTTCATAAAATTGAAAATTAACTGAGAAACGAGAAGGATGGGATACGTGTCGATATCAGAAATTTTCTTATAAATTTCTACAGGAAATTTAAAAATGTCACAAGCGTGTTTAAATACTTCTAATAAACTAGACCTATAATGTTAGGGTTACTGGTAAGATTAAGCAAAATGTTGGCATGTGTCAACAATTACTAGAAACCATCGGTCTATTTAACGTATGGTATCAGAGGATCCTGTTTTGGTAGTTAAATTAGAAGAAAGAATCGTAGAGCACGCTTCACGCGACGGTAATTCTGCCATTCGCATCGGCATGTGTCATACTTTTTTATTTGATTGCTAAAAAGCGTGTTTATTAGGTATTTGATCGTTTCCTAGACTTACAGCGGAAACCTGCAAATGGCCGGTCGAGGCGGAAACTACTAAATGCTAAAAATGTCGTTCCAAATTGTAGACAAACGCCATTTGCTAGTTAGCTAAGCTTAGTAATATTGATTAAGAATTGCACAACAGTTGTTTATTTTTAGAATCTAAATAAAATTACCTACGTCGTAGTGTAAATGAAAAACAAGTTTTTGTCATAGTTCCCATAGAAAATGTCGCGTGGCGTGTAGGAAGGCAAACAAACAAGTGAGTCACCGATGGCAAGATATCACCACCATCCATTGACACCCACAACACCAAGCAATCTGAAGACGTGTTGCCAACCCAGAGAGCAAGATGGAATTAATCATCTACCAGTAATTTCACCGGCTGTTTTGCTCTCCAATCCAGAACGCCACGCGGCTTAGCGGCAGGATTAGCGAGCAAGATGGTACTGGTGATTCAGACGTACCCTACACAAGGTCCTACCACCCGCAAAGAATGTGGAGGTTTCTACACTATAGCGACATAGATGCCTTTGGAAAATTATTACGAGTACTCTTCATGATTGTACTAATATTTACAAGGCTTAGGTATTTCATACAATCTTGGAATACTAACAAAAAATCTAATGTATTTCTATTGACCCTAGGTTTTCCTGGTAATCTCTAAACTGCGATAGAATAGAATAGAATAGAATAGAATAGAATAGAATATTTTATTTTGCCAAAATGAAAGGTACATTCCTTAAAGATTTACATACAAAGTTATTTAACTTACACTATGTAACTAAGGTTTACCAGCGGCTCTCACACTAGGTCGAGCCTGTGTCGTGAGAACCAGACAATTTGCCGAGAGACAATAACTAGTGCAAGATACGTTTTTACAGAGCAGAGACTGTTGACAAGCATAAAAACACAAAAAACACGAAATCGCAAAAAACAAAAACATTATAATTACTATGGCTTTTTTTCTTCTTCTTAAGTACTAAAACTAGGTAACCAGGGAAACTGCGTGTGTGTGTGTGTATGTGTGTGTGTAAGTGAGTGTGAGTGAGTGTATGTGTGTGTATGTGTGTGGACTGGTTAGACTACAGTTCTAAGCAGATCCTCTGTTTCTTTATATGACATAGAGAGTAACATTTTTCCTAATTTGGTGTGCATCTGTTTTAACGTGCTGTTCTGAACATTACATAGTTTCACAATTCGGTTGTATACTAATGGATGAAGAAATTGCGGGAAACGATGAGCATACGCCGTTCTCACTCTGATTAGTGGGACCCGGATAGTACGAAAAAGTCAATGTGATCCTCGCCCTTTCAATAACTTTACTAGCTCCCTAATAAACCCTAGAATCTACTATGCCTAGAACCCTACTCACATATTTATGAGCACTCTCGGACATATCTACTGCTAACTATATTTATTCCAGTCAACACTTTAGCTACGTTACATCCTATGAAAAAGTTTCCGCGGGTCCATGTGCAAAGTCGTCTAGATCGCTACCATCATCATTCAGGGGCTAAGCAGTAGTGTTTGCACTGTTGTGTCCCGGCGTGGAGGGCAAGACAGTCAGTCGGTGCAATTACCGTCGCAAGAGGTATTCCATCTTTGCCCTCTGGGTTGGCAATGCATTGGCAACCTCTCTGGTGTTATTAGCGGTTGTGATAACTTACTATCAGGAGAGCCACTAGCTAGTTTTCCTTCCTATTTTATAATAAAAGAAGGAAATAACCTACAGATTTACTGTACACAACGCAAGCGCAGCTACAAGGCAACTTTAGGTACAGAATTTTTCGTAAACCCAAACGGTTATACTAATTTCATTTCCCAATTTACGTTCCTAAGTGGCTTATGATGTAGGTTAAATAAATTATCCGATATTTTTTTACATAATATACTTCCTTGTTTGAATTCCAACAAAAGCATGGGTTGTTTGTGAAAAGCTAATTAAAATACCAAAAACAAAATTGAACTCACGGTATTTTCATTTCATATTATTTAATTTACCCTTTGAAGAGTGGAACGTTAAAGTAACCGACCATATAAAAGTGGGCTGATGTTTAAAGTCGGATTCAATAGAAATGGGCAATGTTGTAAACAACCCAATTTACCATTATCACTCCGTAATCACGCCCTTTTGAACAAAAAGAAAGCAAAATAAAGAAAGAAAAACATACATTTAAGACTATTAAACACAAAACACACACTTACACATATCAAACAGAGTACAAACACAGGTTTGCGTTGAATAGAAACAAAAAGGGCATCAGCATACTGCGTCGGTAAAACCGAGACGCTGATTTTCAGTAGGACTCTTGAGATCCTTAATACTAAGCTAACCTAAATAAATCAGTATGGTCCCATTGCCGATCTATACACTTTATCTTTGTAATTTTATTCGTTTCAAATCAAAAGATCTACTAATTATTTGTTATTTCAATGAACACTTTCGGTAACAATTGTGTCAAGTACTAGCCATATTTTGTTTACAACATTGGCCATTACAATTTGAACGCAACTTTACTCGTTTACATTAACGTAAAAAAGATACTAAATATGAAGACTTCCTCAATCAAGGCAGTAAAGAATACCATCGATGGCAATCCGTCACGATACATGTCATCCTTGAAGATCACAAGGACAAGGCCTTGTAATAAACCATGACATTCTTGTAATAACAATGGTAAACCCATAATTTCACAATTACCGCTGTGTTGCAACTAATCGACCAAAGTAACGCGTGAACTATGAATCGAACCGAACTTTTTCTTGTTAGAAACTATTAAAAGATAGTATGGATATTTCTAGGCTATCCGAGCGTCAAATTTTTTTTATTTGCAAGCGAGTCACCTGATGGTAAGTGATCACCACCGCCAAAGGCACCCGCAACACCAAAGAGATTGCAGATGCGTTGTCAACCTAGTGGGCTAAGACGGAATACCTCTTGTGCCAGTAATTGCACCGGCTGTCTTTCTCTCCACGCCGGAACACAACTGTACAAGCATTGCTGCTTAGCGGCAGGATAAGCAAGCAAGATGGTGGTAGTGGTGGTAGCTATCCGGACGGACCTTGCACAAGTTCCTATTACCCACAAACCGCAACCACAATATTAAAACAATGTAGGAAAAGAAAACTATTTTATAACAATGAATATTTTGAAATCTCAGCGTAATATTTTTGCTAGTGTGCCGGACGTACTCGTGGAATGGTGACTTTAATAGCTTAAAAAAACTTCATGATTTAGTACGATGCATTTGAATGGGCATCCTTGTTTCCCGTAAAACATTTGTGGGTACAGTAGGGGAAATATATTCACTTACCACCTTAAGAACCCTATCGCAATGACGCGACGCGTTAAATGCCAGGCTATGTCATACAAATGTCATGCGTATGCCTCTTCGACTAGGTTCTACGGTGATATTTCAATTTCCTTGACTGTACGTAGCAAATAGACACGTCTGAAACGCATTTTAATTAAATGTGTCAGTGTGCAAGATATCCGTTAAAGAAAGTAAAGAGTACTAATGACAGTAACCTACTGATGAGGGAAAAGTACCATTTGCCTAGGTAATATTATTTTCCATGCATTTTATCGCCAAGAAATAATTCTTTATACAGGTTTAATCTATTTGACCACTAAAGTTTATATAAATCCGTCAAGCCGTTAATACCTACCTACGTGATTGAGGACCAGACATACAAACACACAAACATCATTACTTTCGCATTTATAATATACTAGCCATCCGACCCGGCTGCACACGAGTAAATTTAGTATGTAATGTACAGTCGACCAAGAAATTGCTTGCCCACTTTTCGACCGTATTACAAAGAGATAAGGTTCAAAAGTGGTCAAGCAATTACCTGGTTGACTATGCATAAATCCTTCAAAAAAAATGTATCTAATTGACAGTGAAAACCGTATCAAAATACGTGGCGTGATTAAGAAGGAGTAGGCCGTCAAAGACATGAGGGCAGACAAGAACAGATAACGCACGCTTAGAATTAAAGTGACCCATTTCTGAATAATACACGTCCCAAAATATCACCTTAATTAAAAGACATAGGGTTTAATTTTGGGAAATATCATATTCAGAATTGAGTCGCTTTAATTCTAAGGGTGCGATAAAGACTTTGTTTTAATTGTACTATGTCCGAAAGGTAAAAAATATATTATAATTAGTTAAGCTCAATACTTAAGGCTGAATGGAATCTGGCCAAAATGCGCGCATTCAAACTGTACAAGCCGTCCCAGTGCCAATGAGTTAACATTCCTTAGCAATTAAAAAACAAATGCAGTTAACAACTGGCACGTTGGCATATTTTTTTTAATTGCATCATTGATTCGATATTCAAATTTTTGCTTTTGTTTCGGATGGTACCGCCGAAATAAAGTTGGACATAAACTGCCAATACAGTTGGGTATTTTAAAATTTGTGTACAGCCCACAACATTATATCGGCATCGGCAGTAAAAATATGCAAATTTGGCTCCATTGATATTTGACCTTTTATAAGGAGCACGTAAAGCCAACCAAACTGAATTCTAGTACACTGTAGAACGCTTTAAGTATAATTTTGATAGTGTTTTATGAGGTAAATAACCTTAACAGTGAAAATTTACAATTTTTTTTTTGTGCAATAAAGAATTGACATACATACATACATTTCCCATGTTTTACCTACTTAAACTTTGAGGTGTTACATTGACCTTTTTTACCCAATTACTTTTGTTATTTTTATTCAATGCAAATCAGTTCTGCTTTAAGAGGAGTGTGAACCCAGCGCTCTCCATACAAACGGCGATAACGTTTTCCACCCTCTAAACCTTAACCTTGCTATGACATCTTGCTCCACTTATTTATTACTATTGTATTGTTTCATTTTTATTGTTTTAGTACCTATGCATTTTGTATTGACTGTTTATTTATAGGACATATTGTATATTTATTGTATGAGTCTCAGTTACTTGTAATAAATAATTTTGAATTTTTGAATTTTTAACCTATTGCCATGATTTTTTTGTATGTTATTATGATGTTCTAGAACTAGGTTTGTATGTTTTGATTTTTTAAATATTCTTAATGGTTTCAAAAATATTGACACTTTTGTGTTTTGTATGAAACTCTTAAAATGCAAATATTGTCAAATCTATGAAGAATAAATATAAAAAATTAAAACATACAAACCTAGTTCTAAGGCATAATGACTACATACCAAAAAATCATTGCTATAGTTTAAGGCTTAGAGGGTGGAAAACGTTATCGCCGTTTGTATGGGGAGCGCTTTTCGGAGCTGGGTTCACACTCCTCTTAATTAAAATTAAGAGGAGTGCCCTTGTGGTGTTAGAATTTACTGTACGTGTCTACTATTTCAAACACGATTTATATAGTAATTTAATAAATAAATGAAAAAAGAACTTTCAAATCAAGAAGTCGAGAAATCGGGTAACATGCATAAAAAAATACAGTAAAAAAGACCCTGACGAATTGAGAACTTCCCCCTCTTTTGAAGTCGATTAAAAATGAAAAAGGACATTCAACATCAAATTAATGCTAATTAAACGGCATGTTTGGGGTTAATCCGACGGGAAAACACATGTTCGTCCGACCGACCCTGCTATTAGAAAGGTGCGTTTTCTGATACATTTGCAACTGATCGCATTTATCTGCGTAAAGCCGGAATCTTGATATATTGCTCCCTCGATCGCCCTCAATCTTTTTCAGATATTCTCAGATGCGGAAGTGTTTACCATGACGCCAAGGTAAATACGAGCATTACAAGCTAAGGTTGTATGTAGTTTTCATACAATGCCGCCGGCTTGGTTGCAGATAAGCTAGAGTGACACAATTTTTTGTACAGTCAAGGGCAAAAATATGTATACAGTTTATCACCCTAATACAATGGAGTAAGATGAAAAAGTGTATACATAAAACATAATAAAAGTAAACTAAAACTACAACTAAATTTATAACTAAAAAAATATTTTTAAAAAATTAGGCCCATTAGGCATGATAAGTACAGATATTTTATTTTGTTTTTGACGGTGGTAGAACATTCGGGAAGGTCTGTCCGGATCTCTACCACCATATACCACACTGTACCGTAAAATGAATCTTTTTCTTTGATATATTATCACAATGTTATGTGACATTTAAAATAAGTTAAGGCTCAAAAAATTTTTTTCTCGAAGACAAAGTGTACCCATGATACTATTTTCTTTTTCTACATAACATTTTATATAAAACCTGGTTAACATAATTTACAAACTCTTATCGTATTCCCATATTACCCTGAACCCTCTTAATATAAAATATGTGAGAAAAAACCAAGATCTAACGCCCACGTGATATATGAACGCAAATCCTCTTAATATTTCATCTGAAATTATCTTCCATATATCTTTAGATGCCATTATACCTGACTGCAAAAGACTGGAATACTAGTTATGCTAAGTACGAATTATAGGTGGTAGGTTGGACCTTGCGCAAGGTCCGGCTGGATCGCTACCACCGTGTTGCTCACTAAACCAACCGCTGAGCAGCCGTGCTTGCACTGTTGTGTTCCGGAGTGAAGAGCAAGATAGCCGGTGCAATTACTGGCACAAGAGGTATTCCGTCTTAGTCCTATGGGTGAGCAACGCATCTGCAGTCTTCTTGGTGTTACTGGTGTTTATGGGTGGTGGTGATCACTTACCATCAGTGCATCTAGCACGAATCTTCTCGATACGCGTTTACTCGCTACGTAACTCAGTGCGTCTCGCTCTAACTAGCCCAGTAGGAGAGAGACGCAATGAGTTACGTAGCGAGTTAACGCGTATCGAGAAGATTCGTGCTAGATGCACAGGTGGCCCGCTCTTTTGCCCTCATATCTACATCTTCCCTATTCTACACTAAAATAATCTACATTTGCACTTCTACACTAATCTACACTAGTCTACACTAATATAATCTACATCTACACTTCTACACTAATCTACACTAGTCTACACTACACTGTAGTCACTGTAGTCTTCACTACACTTTATTTGTAAGTAGGGGGTAATCTCTGGAACTACTGAACCGATTTCAAAAATTCTTTCACATTTAGAAAGCTACACTATCCCCTTTGAGTATTTAACATTGAGATGCCAAGCCGTATTATCACCTAACAATTTTTTCTGCCAATTTTAGCGGGGGGAGACGGGTCTAGTGTTGCCAGATGGCTGGGAAATTCGGGATTGTCCTGGAATTACGTGTCTTGTCCCGTGTCCAGGAATTACACTTTATAGTCCCGGACTTCGAGTGTTACTATATTTTCAGAGTTCCTTACCTCAAAGGGAAAAATCTGAAAACTGTAAACAGTATCGGAAGTCTCCAGGTGAGATATCCGAATAAAATCACAACATGCTGTCGGCAACACTGCCACGAATGCCATGATGTCAAATTTTGAAATGTTTACGTTGTCTGTCTAAAAGCTTATTCATTTAAAATGTTTTTGGTGTTGTAAATAATAAATTAATTGTGAAGAAAATTATTTATGTGTGATAAAAAAATCGGTCTTTAGTGAAATTTGAAGTTTTTGATAGCCGTTTGAAGGTAAATACACAAGGTAGACACACGATATCGCGGCGAACTGGTTTTTATAAACCGTTATGATTTAACTCACGGTTTTAGGTCATATGCATTGGCAGAGGGGAATGCGTGCCTTGCGAGGTCCCTTGGCTAAATTGTCTAAGACTATCCCTGACGGACATAGGTTACTAAGTCTACTTGAACCAAGTCGCGGGCGTCTACTAGTATTATATTTAAAAAACTTTTTAACCCCTTCAGCTAAATACTGCGCATGCAATATCAAAGAGAGATTGCCTCCGAAGATACAATAAAAATGAGTTACACCGATGACGTTATTTTCTGGCCCCGATCCCGGATTCCAATCACACGCACACAAATATCGTGATTTATACTCATCCCGTGATATTGCAATCTGATTAATATCCTGGAGGTTCCCGGGTTATGCGTTATCGTTAATTAAAACGACCTAATCCAAACTAATCCCCTTATTCATAAACGCTCGGTAAACCTACATTACTTAGCACACGTACCGTCTGTATCTAATACGGTATTCTAATGACTTCTTTTATTTCCAAAATCGATAGAGTTGGTTTAAAGAAGAAAATCTGTGTTTTTAGTTTTCTTCTACGATCATTATTTTTCGAAATATCACAAGTAATAAAATGACAACGGGCGTGCGTCGCGAAAACGCTCTATCGCGCTGCATCTGCATCTGCTCTGCATCTGCTCTATGACGTCACTATAGTGATTTGTATGGAGCCAACACTAAATCGTGTTTATTTTAATACTGTAAGCTTTTAACTAATTACTCAAATACTAGAATTTTCTACAGTTTTTATTTGGATTCGAATGACATATTTCGAAAAAAAAAATACTTTTTCTCTTCGTCATCTTTGTAACTTTGAATGTAACACTGTAACTTCTAAAATGTCAGGTTTTTTTACCTACTTCTTTGGACATAAATAATTTTTTTATAGAAAAGCGGCCATTTTGGTGAGCTTTAGTCACCTGGTGAGATTCAAAAATTGCATTTGAATCTCACCGGGTAACTAAAGCTCACCAAAATAGCCGTTTTTCATAGAGATTCGGCTATTTCAATGAGCTCTAGTCACCTGGTGAGATTCAAAAATTGCACCCCAGGACCTACATATCCTCTCATGTGCTTCTTAGCACCGAAAAAACTGTTTTCTTTGTTTCAATATTCACAATTCATGCCACCGAGGGTTCCGTACCTAACGGGTGCCAGCGGGACCCTATTACTGTGCTATTACTAAGCCACCACTGTCTGTTCGTTCGTCTGCCACAACACGGCTGTATATTTTAACCGTAACAGGAACTGCGTACGAGTATCTACATTTCTATGGTCCCCAAACGTGGTTTTTTTCGACGTTTTTGTACAGAACCCTTCGTGTGCAAGTTCACCTCGCAATTAGAAGGTTTTCTAAATTAAACAACAAATGTAAACCATGTAACCAGTAACAACCTAACAACTGAAGCCTTACTAGCCTCCTTATTCATAAAAACTTAACAATCTTCTTAAGCTAACAAATGTTTAGTCCCTTTCATTTGAGGGCAAACGTCACAATGACAGATAAAGAGATCAAAAATGTTAACTAACGAACGTTATCGAAGCGTTTATGAATAAGGGGGTAGGTGTTTAAGTAATATTTAACTCCTTAACACAAGTAGAATCATTAGGATATTAACAGAATTGTTTTACGTATCTGAAAGGTTGTCTACTTGTCTGGAAGAGATCGCCGCTTAGCGATAAGACCGCCTTTTGAATCCCATGTAAAAGTTTATCTGTGTGTGTTCCTTTATTTTGTTTACTTGTGTTAATCAATAAAGAGTATTTGTTTTTGTTGTATCTTAAGTAATATTCTGTTCTATTTTGTATATTATAGAAGTGACGAAAGTTGTATCTGGTTTTTGGCGCCAGTAAATTCGTAGCCGAATAAAATTTAGTCGGTCTTTTTTCAAGTTATCCATACGGAACCCAATCAATCACAAACGGATAAAAGGTACAAATAGCATGGGAGAGGACTTACGGCTTAATTGAGGACCTGTCTCATCCATCAAAGGAAATGAATGATCCACACTCAATACTATTGAACTGTCTGTAGATGTGAATCAAGCTATAGCCAATATAGAGAGAGAGTAATTCAATTTTGAAAGCTAAGACAAAGTCAAAATATCTGTATTCTGATTATTTGCAGCAAGCGCGTATGTATGTATAGTCGACCAAGTAATTGCTTGACCACTTTTGAACCCTATTTCTTGTAATACGGTCGAAAAGTGGTCAAGCAATTTCTTGGTCGACTGTACTTTACCACCGGTTCGGGAAAACTCTGATGAGAACTGGCAAGAAACTCAACGAGTGTTGAGAACAGAATTTCGAAGAGGTAAAGAATAATGCCGCCTATGGATATCTGCAACACCAAGGAGATAGCAGATGCGTTGACAACCCAGAGTTTACGTTACCGCGACCACAACGGTTTGTTTTATTTCAATGTTTATAAGTCGCTAAAACATGATTTATTTTATTTTATTTTTTATTTATTTAATCAAATATAATTTTACAGCATTACAGTTATAAACCAATGCGCTATAAAATTCAAAAACAATACAAATTAAAACTATTAGGTAGGCGACAACACGACGGGGCTCCGTCGAGTCGCCATCGCCGGTGCCATGTTCACTGTGGGCAGGTTGCCCTGGAACCTCCGGAACACAACACCCTTTGGCCAAAATTCCGTGCACTCGATGGTCTCCCTCAACGGTCGCGGCACGCGTACGACAAATGAACTGAAGTGCACGTAATGTCGATGATGAGATATCGTACTTATACGTATTGTTTTATGACAATGCATCTTCTTTTCTCCATTATAAGGTTTGACTCTTCGAAAGTAAGTACTCTAATTTATTATATGACCGCCTGTTTTATCCCATGTAAAATTTCCCTGTTTGTGTTTCTTTATTTGTGTTTACTTGTGTGAATCAATAAAGAGTATTTGTTGTTGTTGTTGTTATTAAAAGTGTATTCATTGTCATTGACCTGTTATTTACACACGAGTAATGTGCTAAAGAAACCAAAATCCCAGATTCCTTACCAATGCTATAAATCCAGGAGTTTGGGCTTTTCGGCTTTTTGTCCTCTTTTGTAACAAAAGTACTCAATTGATTTGAAATATATAAAATATCAATATCGTTCGGTACAGAATAGAGTGAACAAGAAATAAAGAGGGGACGAAATATTTATTCGGTTAGAAACAAAATTGAATTACAAATACAAGCTTTGGTACAAGAAATACACAAAACCGGCCAAGTGCGTGTCGGACGTGCATAAGCTCAGAGTTCTGCCATAAGTCTGCTTGTCTGTCTGTCCGGCTGTCACGCTTAAGAGGCGTGTGAACCCAGTTCCAAAAACCGCTCCCTCTAAACCTATGGCAATTATTTTTTGGTATGTTGTCATTACGTCTTAGAACTAGGTTTGTGAATTCCCGAAGAAGTCTATCATTTGGTCATGGAGTGTTTCCGGACGAAGCCTATCAGGGACAGGTTGTTTGTGCAATTGGGGTTTGATTCCTTCAATGTGGGATCATTGCAAATGATTTTAGCCGAACCAACTAGCGATGCAGCTAGGTGTTTGTACAAATGTTTGATAAAATAGTTTTTTTGTGTTGTGGATTTTTGATGTGTTTGTTTATAATTGTATTGTTTTCTAATGTTGCTGACATGTTCAATTCTGATCGAAGCCCCTAAATAAATAAAGAAATTAAAAAAATATAAAAAAAACTAGGTTTGCGTTATATTTTGTTTTTTTTTGTAAATTCTTCATAGATTTGACGAAAAATTTTGCATTTAAGGAGTTTAATTCAAAACAAAGCGTCAATATTTTTGAATCTATAATAGTATTTTATGCAACTGCTATATAATGAGAGGCCTTAAAACACGAGTGTGGTTTTATGAAACCAGCGTCAGCGAGTTTCATAATAGGATCACACGAGTGTTTTAAGGCCTAATTATATACAGTTGCATACATTACTTTATCTACACACATATCATAACTGCAAAAAACCGTAACAGCAAAAAACCAACAAACAAGTATGGCGGCAATTCGATCTATCCGTCAAGACGAACGTTTTTTTTAAATCATAGACAAAAGAATGAATTCCCTATTGTCATGTCACTCGAGATGAAATGTCGTGCGTTTAAATTAAAAAATCATACTGAATTGACGTTTCGTATCGATAACTGTTTTAATATCTGTGGATACTAGAATAGAGACCAACTTGAATTTTGACAGCTGTTCCAAATTTAAATTCATAACGTCACGAGATATCGGTAATGTAATCACCAATAAACACAGACTACTAAGAGATACTACCCAATAAAGAACAGATTTACCTACTACCACAGACAAGAAAATTCTTAAAATAACATTGGTTGTAATAATGCTGGTCATTTTCTATGGTTTTTGAACGCGTTATTGAGAAATTATGATATGTGTGTAGATAAAGAATATTAAAAAAATCAAACATGTAAACCTAGTTCTATGGCATAATGACAACATACAAAAAAATCATGGCTGTAGGTTAAGGTTTAGAGGGTGGAAAACGTTATCGCCGTTTGTATGGAGTTTACTGGACAGTGGACTACACAATGTTCTTAATTTGGTACAGAGATATCAGATAATTTGAGACGATGAATATAGGCTACTTTTTTTTCAAAAATCATCCCTCTTTAAAGTTATGGAATGAGGATTGAAACTTTGTATGAGAAATGCTGAACAGCTGAATTTTTGAGACAAAAGAAGTCACAGGTAAAGGAGAATCTTGAACGGCGGGAGAATGTTTCCATATCGAGAATAGCTATGGGATACTTTATATCCTGTAAGATACAAAATTCCCGCTTTTTAGGCGGACTTCATGACAACACCCAGGCAGTCAGTCAGTCAGCTAATAAACTGGAACAAAGGGCTACTCCGCGAATCGCTACAACCCCCAAATTCTTCGGCACGAAATTGAATATTTCCCACAGAAATCAATAATTGCTCACATAGTACAATATTCTAATGTTTCGCTTCTATTACGAGGCATCATCAGGAATGGGGTAAAACGGTTGCATTGCAATATCGAATTGCCGCACAGACGCAAGCTTTTCAAGAGTAGGAGATTTGTTCAAATTGATTAGTAAGGATCTCTGCAAAGCAATGCTTAATACTGTCAAATAAAGCGGTTATTTGGAATAAAAGGTAATATAAAGGTTATATAACAAAAACAGTGCCGTAGTGGCGGCACGACCCATCACCTCTCAAACAGGGTATCAAACGGGCTCGCACCTCTTTTTCCCGGATTGATGTGTGAAATTGGATTTCATATTTACAAAGATTTTTTTTTGTGAAGGAAAAATAACGCAATAAACAATGACATGTTCTCACCGGCGAGATACAGAAAACCAGCTACCGAATGACGTAAAATGGTAAAAGTATAGGAAATCGTATAGCCTACTGAGAATCCGACAAAGACTTTAAATTTCGCTTCCTACAATTTATAGCGTATTCTAAGAATACGACAAAGTAGACAATGACAATGACTCCCTAAAAGTACAAAATTAGTGACAAGTTCGTTTTTTAATTAATTTCTATTATAAGCTTTCATTGATGAGTATCTTTTTAGCACTTTTTCGATTCTTGATTCGGCGTACGCTTTTAACATGACCTTGTATTCGGCAGGTCAGATTATAAGACGATATTCTATTATTTAATTGTATTGTTATAGATAGATAGATAGATAAAACATTTATTTGTTACTGCAAGCACACACAATCAAAAATTACGTACAATTTAAGTAGAAGAGAGAAAAAAAAAAATCGGATCTACATACACATAAATTTGGACAGCCAACAGTTGGATTGTCAAATCTTTGAAAAAAGAATAACAGTAACAAATTCCTAAATTAATACACATTATTTAAAAGCATGGCAATTAAATACTATTCAAATAACCTACCCATACCTACTCAAATATTCAATGTGAATAATAAAATTTTTGTAAAAAGAAATTATGTCATTTTCAAATTAAAAAAAATAATTAGATTAATTTACCCACTCACTGTGATATTCTTTTACGCTATATGTAGAATGCATTTTAATCAAGATTCATTTAGTCTGGATACATATTATAAGCTATAAAATGGAGTTCCACTGCTCTGCTTTGCAAAATGCTTCCATGATTAACAAAATCTACCAAATTTGCCGTTATCTTTGAAATAGTGAACCATTACTGGGCCCATGTGATCACAATGGGGTAATCCCTCCATCATGAAATATGTCATACGTCTCTTCCAGGCAATGGAACGTGACACGTGAGTAAGCTCGATAAATTGTTATGAAAATAAATAAAATGGCGGGTTATAGGAGCTTCTCCAAGGTCCGTCGGGATCGCTGCAATCACCTTGCTTGCTAATCCTGCCGCTAAGCAACAGTGCTTGCATTGTTGTGTTCCAGTGTTGGAGCAATACAGCCGGTGCAATTACTGGCACAAAAGGTATTCCATCTTAGCCCTCTGGGTTGGCAACGTATCTATAATCTTCTTAATGTTGCGGTTACCTATAGGCGGTGGTGATCACTTACCATCAGGTGACCTACTTGCTCACTTGTTATCGCGGGTGCGCTACGATTTGAAAGTACTGAAAACATAATCTTTTAGCACTGTCAAATCGTTATTGCACCCGCGATACCGACCTATGATCATAAACCTTGGCAACTTTACCTTAAACATGGCAACTTTGCCATGTGTTAGAATACTCATATAAATATTATATCTATGTCCTTCTCTTATTATGAGGTACGTCTTTGACTAAATAGTGTTATTAATTGTAGTCTGATATCCGTAGTGGGTGAAGGTAAAGTTAACACGGCTGTTAAAGTTTGCCACAGTTTACGGTATAACTTAATTATTGATCGATAGGTGTGCCATAGAAAACCGATACGAGTTTAAACCTTGCCTAAAGGTTCGTTCATACGTTTTTTTTTATACAACATAGGAAGGAAAACAAGCAAGTGGGTCACCTGATGGTAAGTGATCACCACAGCCTATAGACACCTGCAACAATAAAGAGAGTGCAGATGCGTTGCCAACCCAGAGGGCTAAGATGGAATACCTCTTGTGCCAGTAATTACACCGGCTGTCTTGCTCTCCACGCCGGAACACAACAGTGCAAGCACTGCTGCTTAGCGGCAGGATTAGCGAGCAAGATGGTGGTAGCGATCCGGACGGACCTTGCACAAGGTCCTACCACCCGCAAAACCGTACTTGCCTTATAATGTAAACGAATTTCTAACCTTAAAATTTTCACTTTTTGTAAATTGAACATCGCTTATTGCCTAAATAAAACAAATCTAGACTGTAAATAGAAGAGATGATTTATAAAATTTGATTTACTTAGCAGTTTCCTTTGAACAATAAACAATGTTATGACACAAAATAAATAACGTACAGAAACTTATCTTTACGACCGCGATTAAACGAATTCCAACTTTATTTACACGCTCAAAAAGTTCGTATTACTTCATACACCATGCGCCAGGCGGTGCGAGTCAAAAGGAACGCGCCGCCCGCGTCCGCCTTCGCCCCGCCACTCCCGGCGACACGCTAGGGTTGCGCGGCATTCGTTTTCAATTACACTGACACGGCGGGGGCGAGCGAGCGAGCGCGCGGTAAGCCTACAGCCTACTGCGATATGCCTATGCCATAGGCAAGCCGATCGAGCGTACCTACAGTGCGGAGTGGAACCCCCCTGGTTATGAGGATAAATTCTAAAATTTTAGGTTAGAATATTGTTTACTTCCTAAAAACAAACAAGTAGGAATATGGTTTATATTAATATTAAGATGGTATTGGTGGTGGTATTGGATGGTAGTCGGCGACGCGGCAGGCCGAGACGGAGATGGCGGGATGATCTGGACGCATTTTCAAATGACTGGGCAGAGATTGTTAAAGATAGAGGGAACTGGAAATCCGCGGGAGAGGCCTTTGCTCAGCAGTGAGACACGTTTACAGGCTAGCATTATTAATATTAACTAGCGGACGCCCGCGACTTCGTTCGCGTGGAATTAGTAGCCCATGTCCACCAGGGATGGAGAAGCTTTCTATTGGTGAAAGAATTTTTGGAATCGGTTCAGTAGTTCCAGAGATTAATTAGTTTACCTCTTTATTATATTACTTTAAATAAATAATTAATAATAAGTAAAAATTTTGAGTTTCATGATTCTAGAACAATCTTACAACTTTTTCCCATACAAACTGCACCCTCCCATTTTTCCTCGATCTCCCCCTTCTTTGCAATTTTATATAGTCTTAGTCCTATTCTGGACTTATTTAAATAGATCTGCGAAAATTCCATCCAAATCCGTTGAAATGAAATTGAAATGAATGAAATGAAATGAAATTTTATGCGTCTGAATTAAGGTTTTAACAGTGCAGTTACAGATGCTTCACCGGTTTCACGTGATGCGCGTACAAACATTTTTGTCTCAACGATTTTTTTTATATGTATACATAGATATTAAGACAACTCTCACTTCCCTGTATCTATTCTTAGAATAAAATACCAATGCATATATCTAAAGCGGCGCAGAAAGTTCCGAATGCGGAGGCAAAGCTTTGCGGCATCCCTTATATAAAACCGCACAATATTCGTCAAGCACTGCGTACGTGCAGCATGCATTTAATCTAAAATGTTAAGCTCTCGGTTATCATTTTGAGGAAAGCAATTTCACAAGTTCCGTTCGTCTTGCTCTGTGATTTAATGTTTGTGTGCATATTAGTCCAAATCATCAGCTATCACAAAGCTCTTTGAGCTGTTGTGTAGATTAGTGATGTAACGAATGTCATTTTTTGAACATTCGCGGATGCGAATGCGAATGCAAATATCTGCTACCGACATTCGCGAATGCGAATGCGAATATTCAGTATTTGTTCAAATTTGGCGCCAATTGTCTATGGCTTGGAGGCAGTCACGTTCGAAGGAGATGCGTTCCATTTGTATTTATAAGTTCCAATGAAAATGTAATTGTTAAGCTTCATTGCAAAAAAAAACAAGTAAGTAAATAAATAATACCAAATGATAAAGTGAAAACTGATATTGTGATTACGAGGTTAGTTACTTTTTGTTGCATTAAAAATCATAAGAAATGAATGGATTTTGATTTTATTTATCTACTATTGTCTTCAAATTGGTTTTTTTCTGCTATTCATTTTCGCAAAATATTCGCATAAATTTTGGCGAATGCGAATAATGCAATGAATACGCGAATATTCGCGAATGCGAATATTCGTTACATCACTAATGTAGATAAGTTAAATTATATACGTATGGTCTATAATTCGGATAACAACGGATCCTGTTCTTTATATAGGTATTTATATATAAAATAGGAAGGCAAACAAGCTAGTGGGTCACCTGATGGTAAGTGATCACGCGACACGAAAGAGATTGCAGAATGCATTGCTAACCCAGAGGGCTAAGATGGAATACCTCTTGTGCCAGTAATTGCAATGACTGTCTTGTTCACCACACCGGAACACAACAGTGCAAGCACTGCTGCTTGATGGCAGGATTTGCCAGCAAGATGGTCCTACCACCCGCAAAAGGTTTGTACACAAATTAATCAATTCAGTTAAAGGACTCTGTTTTGCTTCACAAAGCTCGTCCAGCAGGAGTGGGATCGCCTAAGTGATACTTTTCTCTTGTTTTCTTGAGACCCTTACCCAACATGGGACTATGTCAAAGTGACGTTATAAATCAAATTGTTAGAAGTCAGTTATTAATATATTATTACGTGTAATAACCGACATCTAGCAAGTTGACAAGGTTCTATGGTGGGTCAGGTTTCCATTTTGTCGATAGTACAGTGAAAGACGATTACAGAACCCTGCAACAAGCACTGTCGATACTCTCAACAGGTTTATGAATTAACAAAGTTAGAATGTGGTCGGATTCATACAGCACTCCGATCCCGGACGCGTAGGAGTTTCCAATCGGGACTCACACATGAACTATGCTATAAGTGGTTCCACTTTTCAGAGTTCCGTACCGAAAAGTTATAATAATAACAACGCCCCCCTCCCCCTTAAAACGTTATATATAGTCCAGGGGTCACCAATTAGTTTTGCTCCGGGTCCGTTTTAAGAAATGAAATGGCCATCGCGGTCCGCACAACATTTCATAGAAAAAAAATAATGAAACACATGTAATTCCGGAAATAACAAAGGTATTTTTTTACATATCAATGAGAAAAATTACTTTGAATTACGTAGTCTTTAGTGCAAGTTGCTGTGTTCTCGCGGTCCGCATAAAAGGGGTCGGCGGTCCGGATGCGGCCCGCGGTCCGCCATTTGGCGACCCCTGATATAGTCAATCAAGAAATTTCTCGACTACTTTTCGACCGTAAAACAAAGGGATAAGGTTCAAAAGTGGTCAAGCAATTACTTGGTCGACTATACCCTAGCAACCCCTGGTACGCATGGATGCAATTTAGTGACTAAAACTTAATTAGACTATATATAGAGGTAGATACTTAGAGACTTTGTGTTAAAAAAAATCTAAAAGACTGTTAGCATCGTATCAAAATCCGTTGCGTGGCTTAGAATTTTTTTTATACATTTATACAACATAGGAAGGCAAACGAGCAAGTGGTTCATCTGATGGTAAGTGATCACCACCGCCTATAGACACCCGCAACACCAAAGGGATTGCAGATGCGTTGCCAACCCAGAGGGCTAAGATGGAATACCTCTTGTGCCAGTAATTGCACCGTCTGTCTTGCGCTCCACGCCGAAACACAACAGTGCAAGTACTGTTATTTAGCGGCAGGGTTAGCAAACAAGATGGTGGTAGCGACCTGGACGGACCTTGCACTAAATCCTACCACCCGCATTAGAAGAAGTAAACGGGCGAATATTATAAAGAAAGACAGTGGCGGATACCACCTTTTTTTTTGCTATGAAAGTGTGTCGTGTGGACTTATGGACTACGGAACCATCGACACGCGAGTCCGACTTGCAGTTGTCCGGTTTTCCAAAAAGTTTTAATCTTCACGGATTAACACGACCGTACTGCATGAGTTTCGGGACATCCTGTATAAGAAAGATACGTAGATATTTTCAGTGGCAAAAGTAAAGCTGAGATATATCACTTCGTATCCTTGAATGAATGCAGTCAGCGTATAAAGGATCCTCAGTGCATCTAGATCGAATAGCAAACACCGACTTTGAAGCACAGTTGTCTGTTTGTTTAGTCCTGTTTCTAGCCTCCGTAATTAGACTATGTATCTCCTATACTTCTAAGTTGTTTAAATGCAAATAACTGCTGAGTTTCTTGCGGCGTTTCTTCTCAGTAGTATGTTCCATTTTTCGAAGCGTTAGTAGATTCAGACATTACAGACATGTAAAAGAGCCTATATTATGGCCTACTTGCAAAATAAATTTTTCATTTTCATTTTCATTTGCACTACCTTTCGTCTGTAACTTTGTGTATGTAGATTTTGAATTAGATACTAACATCTGACCTTCTTTTAACCTTGTACCTTTACACCACCTAGTATAAGGAACACATGTAAGGTTCTGGAAGAGCGATAAGTTCGATTTTGTATCACTTTATCTCTTTTTGTCATTTATGTTTTTTGTACAGTCAAGGAACTTAATTCCCTACCCATTTCGTTGAAATGTCGTCTGACATTCGCAATGCATTAAGGTCGATATGTCAAACTAACGTCTTGCTCTATAGCTCTTATGGTGACAGTTTGCTATATGATATTGAACCTTAGGTGGGTCGGAAATTTAATTCCTTGACTGTACAAAGAAGCATTTTTACATACATAAATACATGTTCCAAATTGCGTATTTCAATCTTCTGCGGTTTAGGTCGTACATTGTTTATCAGTCAGTCAGTCGGTCGGTACACAATCTCTTTTAAATTGTTAGATAAAATTACTTTAGCGTTCTAACGTTGCTCATGAACTGAGACTAAACTCTGTCAGGGGGGTTCCACTGCGCACTGTAAGTACGCTCGACCGCCTTGCCTATGCCTAGGCTGTCGGCTTGCCACGTCAGTGTAATTGAAATCGAATGCCGCGCAACGTGTCGCTGGGAGTAGTGGGGGGGAAGGCGGACGTGGGCGGCGCGTTCCTTTTGACTCGTGCTGCCTGGCGCATGGTGTATGAAGTAATACGAACTTTATGAGCGTGTTCATAAAGTTGGAATTCGTTTAATCGCGGTCCTAAAAGGGAAGTTTCTGTACTATTATTTGTTCTGTGATTCTGTCACATATTTATATATACTACTCAGAATAAAATATAAGATAAGATAACACCCTGCTTACAAAACATATTGTTACAAACATATACTTATTTTCATATTGCCATTTTACAGTGAAAAGCCAAGTGGACCCTTCTTTGTTTTAAGAAGTTTACATTATAATAAAACTAGCGTCCCTTCCAGGTTAGTACGGGTGCAATTAGGATGTTATGTACATAAAAAAACCTTTTGGGAAAATTCTCAAAAAACCCTATCAAAATCCGTTGCGTGGTTTGGAAGAAGTAGGCCGAAAATACGACGAGGACATAAGGAACGGGTAGCGACTGTGTTTTATACAATTATCCTTAGAATGGTTATCTTTCTATCTGTATGATTGTAGCGCATCATGCAAAAACTACCGCAAATGGGATGCTGTTTTCACAGTGAGATATATCATAAATAATTAACTCTTTATTGCCAACAACAATTTAAATTAAGCACATAAAATTGCGGTACAAGAAAACAATTGAAGTTCGACAGTTACGGGGTTAACAAATTATACAATACAGACATAAACGTAAATAAACAGTTGTATTGTTTTTCACAGTTGTATTGCTGGCTGTCTAAATTAAAATGTGGTGCATGTTTCATCTTAAGAGGAGTGTGAACCCACCGCTCTCCATACAAACGGCGATACCGTTTTCCACCCTCTGAACCATGGTTATAGGTCCTGACCTATAGCCATGATTTTTTTGTATGTTGTCATTATGCCCTAGAACTAGGTTTGTATGTTTTGATTTTTTTTGAATATTCTTAAGGTTTATAGGGTGGAAAACGTTATCGCCGTTTGTATGAGGAGCGCTTTTAGGGGCTGGGTTCAAACTCCTCTTAATACGTCGCCTAAAGCTGAGTTAGATGTCTACTTCAAAATTCCACGCGTATAGAGCTAGTATGTAATGTAACAGAAGCAACTAATTAATTCTCAGAAAACCATGGACTGTATGAACTACGCTTGGTGCTCGCTATGATGAAAACACAACTTACAGAGTTTAAAAAGGCTTTTATTCAGCACAAATACACGTTCACTCCGCCTTATGGAAACCTGACAGACCAACTGCCAGGCGGAGTGGAAAACAAAACTATATAAATTCAAAAGTATTAACATTTTTAAAGAATATTGATTTAAAAGGAGGCCGTGTGGCAGTCAGTCGCCAACACTAACGATCAATTGTACTGGAGAAAGCATTGAAGCAAGTTGTTTTGTTTCGTCAGTAAAGTACTTAGGTAAGGTAATATAGACTCGTTTGCAGCATTACCATTGTACAAGAAACGGCCGCAATCAACAGTAATTACATTAAGATAAAGCAAACAATTTGCCACTGTCCGCTAAGTTAAAGAATAATTTATGTCAGGGATATAAATTCAATTTTGTTGAAGCCAGGTAGCTACCGTTATCTACCCACGCATAATTCTGAAAATTTCATAATTGTTCTTATTGAATTATTTAATTATTTCAACACGAATTGAGTAGGTGCGAGGGTGGCCATCGGTAGTTTACTGTCGTTTAGGAACCGTAAAAGTTAACTCATGGTGTATTTCGACGAAGAAAGTTTCTTGCAGGACAATCGGGAGAGTTAAATGCAAATAGTCACTGTTTCATTCAGTCAATGCAACGACTTGCAGCAAAAAAATCTACTAAACAAACAAATAAAAAAATGTCTTCATGCATATTAAATGAAAGTAACTCAGATTTAATTATTTATTCTTCAATGCAAATATCGTATTTAGTTCTTTCGGTTGGGTTTACATCGGCATAAGGCTGCTGTTCTTCCAGAGATGTGCGAGGATGCGTAGCGAGGGATGTGTTTGTAAGAATTAATAGAATCGCTTCATTTACGTCGCCTCGGTCAGCACAGCTCTGATGGAAACGGCTCATTGGTTCTTTGCAAACACAACCCTCGCTACGCATCCTCGCACATCTCTGGTGGAAACGCATCCTAATGTTATGTAGCTATGTTATTTTGTCTATTAATATTAATTGAAAATCCACTTACAAGGTGTGCTGTTCATTTAGTGTAGGTATATAAATATTGTCTTCGGTATTGCATTCTTCAAGTTCGACATCAAAAATTTGTTTAATAAAAGTGTGTGAAAAAGATAAAGCCACTGGAGCAATGAAGTCAGTATAGAATAGGTTACTGTGGAGAGTCTATGGGAGCTCTCCTCGCCCATTAGCGAACATCTTAATACGATGACAGAGCTCGTTTTAAGTCTTAAACTTTTAATCTTCTTGGATGAGTGAAAGTAAAGAGTACAAAATCACACTTTGTTGAATTAAGTAGTTGCGTACCAATTAAATGAGGTAAGTAAAACTTTTAATTAACTAAATAGCAGCCAGAAAACCTCCATTAGTGGGGAGTATAAAGAAAATACTTTCGCAAGCTCTCGTTCAGAAATAATAGGCAAAACAATTTCACCTTTGAATTAAGTGAGGAAGTAACTTTAAATTTATACGTCTAGGCGTGAAATTATTGCTCAAAATTAATGCTACTATTTTTTGATGGACACAAAAAGTTGTTTGTATAAATTGAAAGTATTGGAAACAATATGGCCGACGCCCGTTAGTTATCCTGACCAGTGGTTCGCGAAACTCTGCCTGTTTGGATTTCGCTACGTGAATGAATCATACAATGCTTCACTGGTCCTCCATTTGACGCCGTCCAAGCAAGATACCATATCTCACTGTTTCAATTCGTCTGGACACACCTGCAAAGTAATTTGTGCACAATTTCTATGCTGTAATTACTAGATAAAGACCTATTATACCCTTCGCTAATAAATTCCTTTCCTGGTATTATGTCTAACAGTGCACCTAGCACGAATCTTCTTGAGACGCGTTAACTCGCCACATTACTCAGTTCCAAAGTATCGCACTGAGTTACGTAGTGAGGTAACGTGTATCAAGAAGATTTGTAGATGCACAGATATCTATGAGGCGGTTTCTGTTTATAAACAAAAACAGAGACGGTATCGCAGATATCTGTTAGATATTAAACCTGGAACTTACCAGAGAGTGGTGAAATAGGCCCTAAGTAGTCTAAACCTTCAGTAGGTATGTTTCACACCTCACTAGCTCTATCTCGCTTATACTTGCAGAAGGCGTCATAACGTCGTGCGCCCCGTTGCACGCGTTGCTGGCTGCGCAAGGGCCACCATTTCTTACCTTTAGGGGAAATCGGGGGGTGGGGTTGAACTTTGTATGAAAGTCTTTGTTGATTTAAGTTATAAACGTGAAAATTTTAATTAGAACTACTGATCATAAATAGATTATAAGTATTATAACGTGTTTCAGGATTTTTGCATTTTTACATTTAAAGGAGGAGAAGCGGGGGTGAAAGTTTGTAAGGACGTATTGATTTTTTTTAATAGGAGCTTGTAATTTCGAAATGCAGCTACTTATCATAAATAAATAATGACGTGTCACAGGGTTTTTGAATTTTCAAATTTGTAGGGGGGAAACGGGAGTAAATTTGTATGGAGGTATCGGGTTTTTGATAGGAACTTGAAATTTTGAACTTTAGATACTTATCATAAATAAATAATTAAGTGGGTCAGGGTTTTACGACTATCGAATTTTAGGGGTGGGAAAAGAGGGTGAAACTTTGTATGGAGAGGAGGTAACGGTTTATTCAAAAATAGGAACTTCAAAATGTTTGTTTGTTTTAGGGTATTTGGACTTTTACATTGGAAGGGGGTAAAACGGGCGGTGAAAATATGAGAGGAAGTGAGAGCACTTAATGGAGCATAAGTTTTTTGATTCTGAAAAAAAAAACATTTGTTTTCTGTAGACGACGTGGGCGAAGCCGCGGACAAAAGCTAGTTCTAATATAAATGTTGTAAGTGTCACGTTACGTTTAACGGTCTACTCGTAACCACGGCCGCTGCAATACGGTGAAAACGTCGAGGTAAACTAACTCCCGTTAAAGTCTCGATTGACGTTATTAACCAATCGCAACTACTCTTGTATTAAAATTCCGCGCCCTGAAAGAGAGTCCTGTCCTGTAAAATTATATAAACTTACATAGGTATGTCTTAAAAAAACATTAAAAACTAATTTTACTTTTCTATTTTTTTTTTGTACGCCATTTGTTCAAGTAGCGATCAGTCGTACTGTTTGATCTTGATGATGCCTCATACAGAGGAAAAACGCGCTTCAATCGTGTAGTTTTAGTGTTTAGTGGTGGTGTGTAGTTGAGTCTGTATGATATATATTGTTTCGTGTGGAAGCGGAGGAGGGTGGGTTTTTGCATGAATATATTTATGTCGCACAGACGCAGCTATTTTGCACGAGCCCGGCACGATTTTCGCGGAGAAGCAAGGTAATTTGTTCCAATTTGTTTATTTTACTTTTATTATCAATCGTTGTTTAAAACTTTTGCAACTCTCGCGCATATTTGTATAAATGCAGCTTTGTAGTGCAAAAAACATATCCTATTTACGTCGACGTTTCAATCGTATTGCAAAGGCCGTCGTCTCAAGTAGAAGCTACTTGAGCTAAATAAAATATGTTTTTGCGCTATAAAGCCTAGTATACAAAAATGAATCATATGGTAGTAATTACGGAGCTCAAGTTCCCTTTTCAACTTCGTCAGTATGAAACTTTAACTTTTGCAGGAATAGTTTATTCACAAACGGTATACAGGATAACATAAACTGTAAAATATACTGACTAATCTAAACCAAAGACTTAAGAGGAGTGTGAACCCAGCCCGAAAAAGCGCTCCCCATACAAAGGGCGATAACGTTTTCCACCCTCTAAACCTTAACCTATGGCAATGATTTTTTGGTATGTTGTCATTATGCCTTGAAACTAGGTTTGTATGTTTTTTTTTTTAATATTCTTCATAGATTTGACAATATTTGCATTTTAATAGTTTCATACAAAACAAAAAAGCATCAATATGTTTAAAACTATTAAGAATATTAAAAAAATCAAAACATACAAACCTAGTTCTAGAACATAATGTCAACATACAAAAAAACCATGGCTATAGGTTAAGGTTTAGAGGGTGGAAAACGTTATCGCCGTTTGTATGGAGAGCGGTGGGTTCACACTCCTCTTAAATCCACAAATATTCTCTAAGTAACTGTCATTGACTTCGCTTTAAATCTACGACCCATAGTGTCATATTTCATTACAAGATTTTACCCGCAGCTTCGCTTGCACATTTTACGGTATAAAATATGCAACACTTCTATTATTTAATCCAGGATATGACCTGTCTGCTAAATTTTACGTCCAGCCGTTAGTGCGTGATTGAGAGACAAACATCCAAACATTTAAATATCCAAACATCCAGACATCCAAACATGATTACTTTTGCATTTATAATTTTATTATAATTAAATTAGTAGGATTAGTAGGATAGTAGTGTAAGTTGACTTTCAACTTTAAATTTGAATTTATTTCGTACTTTTTAAATGACTTCAAAAAAAGCAGGTTCTTAATTTGGCTTTTGATATTTTCGCCAATAGCAAACCGATTTCAATTATTATTTTTATTAATTGGATTTGTTATAAGTACTCGAGGTTAGCTCAATTTAAATTTGCAGAAAATATGCCAACTCACAGGGTGAAAAATTAAGGGTTGAATGTATGAAATGTTTTTTCTATTTTCTCTTCTGTAATACAAATGTTTATTTTTCGAAAATAAAATAATCAGGGTTGAATCGCCGTCCACGTCACATAAATACGAGGAACATTAGAATCTTTATTTGAAGTAGGTTTTTTTAATTTATAAAAGTCATACAAATCAACCAACAGGTCAATCTCCTAGAATATTTTTAGTGCCCAAATTGTATAAAAAAATAAGGAATGATTTTATTTACTAGTAGTATTATTTATAATTGGTTGATTTTCTTTATTTTTATTTTGTGCTTTAATTGTAATTGGTTGCGCCGAATAAAGAGTAGGCAAAGTCTCACTTAAAATATGACGAAATTTTTTAATAATGATAATAATTTGATTTATGAAATTTATTTATTTTATTTGTAAGACTGACTTACGTTATCAATAAATATGAATATAAATAACAAACGCCTTACATAGAGCAAGTTTAAATTTTTTTCTGCGAAAGATGCGCGCCGATAACTTTATAAGAACTTGACGCAGGTACCATAGCGTTTAGTTGACAATTTACGCTACACTATAATTACTTAAGTACCGATCATAATAACTACTTAGCTATCATAAACCCAAGGAGCACGAGTAATAAATAACAAACAAAACGCCGAGAAAATTGCTACGCACAGCATGCATGAATAATAATTACAGCGAAATTACTTACGAGTCAAACTAGTTCAAAGTCGCCTTGGCTCCGAAATTTATCGGGAAATTTAAATGCTTATCGGGGGCTCACTCGTCAGTAACAAACTTCGGAAAGTTTAAAAAACAAAACACAATCACTGGCAACAACGTGGTCCGCGGCCGTGCCAAGAACTGGCAACTTTTTTAAGTCACCTCTTGAGACATTTTAACTTTTTTAAACGTTTTGAATTTCGAACGCGGGAGCGTTGCGTCGGACGGCGCGCGCGCTCGAGTCCGCGAGTGAACGACAAATGAGCGCGAGTGAATGAATTCCGTGGTACAGAATATGACTTCTTCTGCGCCCGTGGCCTGCCTCTGAGCTCCCGTCACCCGTTCTGTGCCGGTCAATTAAGGAGGATTACTCCCAGATTGGACGACGGTTAGATCAAGTGCTTTTAAATGGAATAATCTGGTTAGTCAATTTTTCACTCGGCCGTGATTGAAAATTCAAAATTAATGAACTCGAAAAGGTTCAGACGATAGATGGCGAAGGGAATCAGTGTTCAGTTCATTCATTATTTATTAGTGCTGCCGAAGCGAAGTTCCTGCACCGATATTAATTTAGTAGCGGTCCGGAAGGTAAACTAATCTAATTTAACAATGTAAGTGACTTGGGAAATTACTCCCTAGATTAAACTTGAATCTTCCGTTAAACACCAAGACGAAAATAAAGTATTACGTAATAAAACCAGAATAACTTAAGCCACAAAGAAATTATGTGGAACCCAAAATCTATAGAAATAGCCAGTGTAGAGCAAAGAAAACGTTTCTTTTGTAGTTTCCGTCCCTTGTTGCATTTTCTGCCAATATATTTTGAAGTAGCAAAGTATTACTATAGAATAATTAAAAAAAAAATAGATAGTGAAACTTCTTTCTCAATCCCAACATTGGCTCTTCAGGGTTTGATATGTACATATACCTTCTTTCTATGATGTGAGGTATATACCATCACCATGTAAAACGAATTGTTAAGACCTACTTGATTGGTTTATTTAAAAAATTACACCTCGTTGAGTTTCTTGCCGGTATCTTCTCATCAGAGGTTTTTCCGAACCGGTGGTAAATTTTTTGACATTCATAAGTGCTACCTGAAAGCCTAATCTGAATAAAATATTTTGACTTTGACTTTAATTACATCTGAATTTAAAGAAATGAACAAATAAATTTAATCCGCCATCACACGAAACGCCCTCAACAGCCGTGACAAAGCGAGTCGCGGCCACTTGTGCTAACCATACCGTAAACAACCTAACAATAGTCCCGAGAAATTAAGGCGACATACCAGCGTCCTGCCGTCCTCGTTTGTAAGCTCATACAATTCTTATCTCTTCAGACACTCCACAAAGGAATGCGGTTTAAAAGTCATGAATTTGACAACTCTATTTATAGAACCTCCACAACGCATTCATTTATAAGTGCTTCCTGTAAGCCTAATCTGAATAAAGATATTTCAACTTTGACTTTGACTTTAATCTTACGTTTTAGTGACTTTTTTATACCACTGGAAGGCAAACAAGCAAGTGGGTCACCTGATGGTAAGTGATCACCCCTGCCCATAGACACCCGCTACACCGAGGAGATTGCAGACCAGAGGGCTAAGATGGAATACCTCTTGTGCCAGTAATTACACCGACTGTCTTGTTCTCCATGCCGGAACACAACAGTGCAAACACTGCTGCTTAGCGGCTGGATTAGAGAGCAAGATGGTGGTAGCGATCCGGACGAACTTTGCACAAGGTCCTACCACCCGCATACCCGCTTCAACATCCTACTAGCGTTTTTTTTTCTCGTTTCTTAGTTTGGGGTACGCTTTGACCATAATCCCTGATTTGACAGGTCAGGATATTAGACCGACTGTCATCTGTTATCCCTAACCCCTGTTACAGGAAAATCGGACCGACAGGGTCAAGGTCATAATTGTTTACATAAATGTGCAGGTTTCATCACAAGGTTTTCGCTCAGAGGTGCAATTTTTCAATCTTACCAGGTAACTAGAGCTCACCAAAATGGCCGCATCTCTATGAAAAACGGCTATTTTAGTGATCTTTAGTTATCCGGTGAGATTCAAATGCAATTATTAAATCTCACCAGGTGACTAAAGCTCACCAAAATGGCAACGTTTGTATGAAAAACAGCCATTTTGGCGAGTTTTAGTCACCCGGTGAGATTCAAAAATCGCACTCCTGAGCGATAGTTGCTACAGTGCTTAGGTAATGCAATGTACAAACAGCAACAAAGTTAGCCGAGCATAGAAGAAAGGGCTAAGAAATATTGTCTAAAAAATAATTCAAAGTTTTGACGGTCTTTATTCAGTTTAAAGGTGTATAAATATGTTGAAGATATAAATGATCGCAATCAATGACTCTTTCGATCTGTATCGTTTAACACGGCTTTATTGTTTTTTCATACATATTCCACTAGATACTTCGATTCCCAATCAAAAATCCATATTTGCAGTACTTATTCTTTTTTTTTAATAGCTTGTTAATTGTCCCACTGCTGGGCAAAGGCCTCTCCTTTTGACCTCCACAACTCCCTGTCTGGTGCAGTATCTGGCCAGCACCTATCATACGCGTCCAAGTGGTCGCGCCATCGCCGTCTTGGTCTGCCTCGTCGACGCTGCTCGTTCTGTGGCATCCACTTATTCATTATTTTCCAAAATAAAAGTGGGGCGTAGAATTTGCTATTTCTCTAACAATCTAACATTTATGATACACATAGTTGCCGTCCATGTGGCGTTCGTAAGTGAACTACGTATTCAACTTCATTACTTACAAAAAAAAAGCTTGGCGTGATTGCAGACCTTTGTATTTGGCTTGACGATGAAAAATGTAAGCCCGACAATACCAACAACTTTCAAGTTAGCTATGTATTTTTGACGCAGCTGTATTTAAGATAAGATAAGAAGATCAGTTTTACCCTGAGGGTCGAGCGGTTGGAGCCCCGCTACAACGTCAATTTTACGTCCTTTGTGGTGCGGGTGCCGACCGATCATCTGTCGACCTTCATGAAGCAGGAATTCTGGCCGAAGGGAGTCGCTTTCCGTCCTTTTCGCGGACGGTTGCTGGACACTCCGAAACTAGATCACACGTCGCCGAAGTAACGTGCTAATTTTAATGTTTTATTTTATAAATATGTATGTTCGTCTTGAAGGTATTTTTTTCTATGGGCCTATGCAGCCTGAAATTGTTTTTATTCTATGTTTGCTTAAGTGTCGTTGTCACATTGTCACTGTCAGCTTGGTAAAATAGGGCCGTAAAATAACTAGATTCGATCGCGGAACCCGAAAGCGAGAGTTTGAAGACGTTCATTTGTAAACGTAGGTATACATATTAATATTTGAAGAGACATGACAAGACGGTTTAGACTGGTGTGATAAATTGGTAACGTTGCGCGATAACTTGTAAAAAATAAGACCACACTGACAGAGAATATAAATGTGAAAGTACTTAAGTCTTCCTAGCAATTCGCGTCGGGTCGTCTCCACTGTAAACGAAAACGGATTTTGATGTCTTTTCGAATAAATGAATACCGACAAAAGAAAGTTGGACATTTTTGTCCCAAAATATATGACACTAGCGGACGCCCGCGACTTCGTTCGCGTGGCCTATGTCCGTCAGGGATAGTGTGTGTAGCTTTCCATCTGTGAAAGAAGTTTTGAAATCGATTCAGTAGTTCCTGAGATTACCCCCTACATACAAAGAAACAAACAAAGTTTTCCTCTTTATTATATTAGTGTAGATAACTATGGAAAGAGAGCAAAACGAACAAGCGAGCCACCTGATAGGAAGTGTGAACAAGCGACTTCGAAAGAATCGCTGGTACGATCCCGTGAGCTTAGATCCGGATCTCCCTTCAAATTATCTTTACGCTAACGAAACCGCGGGCAAAACTAGTAAATCTACATCTACACTAATATAATAAAGTGGTAAACTTTGTTTGTTTGTTAGTTTGTTTGTATGTAGGGGGTAATCTCTGGAACTACTGAACCGATTTCAAAAATTCTTTCACTAATAGCAAGCTACACTATCCCTGACGAACGTAGGCTACTAATTTCACGCGGAAGAAGTCGCGCGCGTCCGCTAGTCATACAATATTCCTAAAGCCGCTTTGTCTGTCTGTTTTTCATCCAATCATGGTAACGAGAGCCCTTTGCCTCGCAGCATATTGTTTGTCCTAAATGTAATGTTATGTCGAATCATCATTTCGTCTAATTTATTTCCAGCTGAAACAGAAAATATTTCAGAAGATCTTTGCGTAGGCTACTTAATTAGAATAGGTTAGGTTAGGATTATTTACCTTTGGAGAAGTTGATACTATCAGTCAATTATGTGAAACGAGCATTATTCGAAACATTAGGTACGCTAGAACAATCGATGGGTATGAGATCCAATATAGACCCCATGGTGACACTACCGAACTGATGCCTATAATGGAACTGTTCGTTGTACCTGGAGAACTAGAACTTTTGTTTCCACGTGACAGCCTGTACAAGCAAAGCTGAGAAAAATGACTCGTAATAAAATAACCCTCCCTTTTGTCGGCAGTCGGGCAAAATACCTTCCACTTTATTTTTATGATTTATTATTCAATGCCGGATATTAGGAGTCGGTTACAGAAATAAACTTCCAATGGGTATTATTTCTTTATACAGATATCGTCTAAATTGAACTGTCACTTAAAAAAAAAGGTTTAATCAAAATTTTGGATGAGACGAGTATGATCTTGGTGAAACTATCAAAAACATTGTTCCAAATTAGAATAAATTGTTTAGTCTGTGGTAACGGTTTCTTGTTTTTTGTGAGTCGTGCAGTCAATATTCTATTGTTTATTTGTTAAATGTAGTTTAGGCTGGTAAATTAGATAATATTGATAAGGGAGTGTGTTGAAGCTATAAAAAACATTGTTCCAAATTCAAACAAACTATTTAGTCTGTGGTAACGGTTGTTTGTTCCATTAGACCTGTGCAAAGGAAATTTTTACTTGTGGTACCTAATTGTAAAGAAACTGCGTTCGTACTGTAAGGGACCCAAAGGCCTACTTTTATCGATGTTCGCAGATCATGTGAACTCAGCGGAGTAATTTTTGAGTTGACTTCGGTTACACGCTAATTCATCAATTTTGACTGATGCCAGAATGATGGCAAATGGACACGGTTACGATCACTTCAGACTGATACGACACGAGACAGGTTACACGATAATTCTCTCGTCATTCTGACCAGAATGATGGACTGAACTGACGACAGAATGAACGTGTAACCGACGTCTTTCAAGCGCTCAACACTCGCCGGCCGCGGGTCAATCAGTGCCGGCCAAAATGGCTCGCGTATTTGATTGGCTTGCGCCTGCGGCTGGAAAATTTCAAGCGCTCGAAAGTCAAATCGACCCACAGGTTAGTTAAAAGCGGGGAGGACGGTAAGGCTTTGCAGGAGGACCTCGACGCTCGAATTTTGAAGAATGTAAAAAAGCTACCCTTTTGTTTTTTTTGTGATCTGAATGTTGCAAATCATAGTCCTCGCGAGAGGTACGGGTATCTACGATTGCTATTATGAAGATCGAAGGGTCCATCGGCCCGTGCAACGCCTCCGGTCGGCAGTTCGAACCACCACCAAAAGTCATCTAGATCGGTGCACCCTTCGACTATAGGTTAAGGTTTTGAGAGACGTAAACGTGATCACCAAACTAGTACAAATTACCTAGCTACTCTGTATATAGTTTACTAGCGGACGCGCGCGACTCCGTTAGAGTAAAATAGTAGCCTATGTCAGTCAGGGATAGTGTATGTAGGTCTCTATTAGTGAAAGAATTTTTAAATCGGTTCAGTACTTCTAGAGATTACACCCTACATACAAACAAACAAACAAAGTTTACCTCTTTATTATATTAGTGTAGACTATTGTAGACTAGTGTAGAAGTGAGTAGATGTCGCACAGACGCAGCTAACTTGCTCGAGCACGGCACTGGTTTCGCGGAGTAGCAAGGTGATTTGTTCCAGTTTGTTGAAATGGACCTCCGCAAAGTAATGCCTGAATTTATTCATTATTTAACGTGACCACCGTTTGTATGGAGAACTCTTTATGAGACTTGCTAAACAATCCTCTTAATATGGCCCTCCACAACGTAACCCCGGAATCGATTGATTGAAACGTAATTCCTTTTCAAATTAAACTTATTTGCCGTATCAAAATACTCGTTTTTATGTGAATAATATATTTGGTTTCAAGCGGGTAAAGCTTGTTAGGAAAGCGGATTTTCCCACCCATGGGACTGAATTAAATCGATTTTTCGATCAACAATCTACTCAAATACCATATTATGTTATTATTATGTTTATTCCACGTTTATCTACACTAGTATAACATAATAAAGAGGTAAACTTTGTTTGTTTGTTTGTATGTAGGGGGTAATCTCTGAAACTACTGAACTGATTTCAAAAATTCTTTCACAGATAGAAAGCTATACAACCCCAGACGGGCATAGGCTACTTATTTCACGCAAACAAAGTCGCGGGCATCCGCTAGTTTGTTATAAACGTATACAAGTTACACAAGTTGCAATAATGTATTTTTTTTTTACATGGGATGACAATAATGATTGAATGTGGGTTAAATGTATTTTTATTAAATATTATGAGACAGTAGGTAGGAATATTATTTGGAAATGTATCTTTCAATACAGTTGCTCAAAAAGTGCCCTTTTTTTAGCTGTTTTGCGTGCGCAAAGTTCGTTTTTGCGAACTAGTGCGATTTACTTTTCCAGTTTTTTTTTATTTGTACTTGTTCCAATTCACAACTACTTACCAAAGAGTTTTTATAGTTTTAGTTTGTACCAAGACGTAATAAACCTAAAAACCTATTATTAATGTAAGAATATCAAAATATTGAGATTTTATATTTTATTACTAGCCTGTTCATCAAAAAAATATGATTTTTTAAATAATAACAGTCCTAAAAACAGTTCTTATTAAGGTGGCTGAATGGAACGGAATTCTCTGAGACAAAAACATTGTTGGCCTGTTTAAAGAGCAAATCGACCAATCACATCAGCACGCTGATCACTGATTCGACCAATCAGAACACGACTTGTGCTGCATACGACATTAAATCGACCAATCAGAACACTGGGTCTTTTCTGGTACCCCATATTTATTTACATTAAAAAAATAAGGTTCTTTTTAGTTCCACTTCTTCAGAAATAAATGGCAAAGATATTCAAACAATAAGCGATTCTGGGTGTTTTAAGCACTTCGAAGCGCTTCGCTAAATTAAAAAATAAAACGCCTTTGAATGACTGGCCACTAAGAACGGAATCGTTAAAAAAAAAGTAAGAATAGGCGGGAGAGTGTATTAATGTTCCCGGCAAGAATATTTCGTTATCCTTTAATAATTGTCCTAACGCCCATATTAATATCTATTTGAAAAAAAATCTTTCATTGAGTTGGCTGAATATCAAAAGCCATTGCCTTATGAAATACGACAGCTAACAAAAACGCGTTTAATTTGTCAAAAATGTTCACTGCTAAAGTTTGTACTTACTTTACTTTAATTAAGAGCTTCAGTAAAAGTCGCAAATTTATTGTATTTTTTTCGCAACTGTATTGAAAAACGTCGTTCGATACACGCGCGGAAAGGTCATTCTTCACTCGTCCCGAGTCTTGCCACTTGTCTGCGGCTCGTGGCAAGATATCTCGGAACTCGTGAAGTAATGACATACCTTCCGCACTAGTATCGAAATGTACTATTTTTAAATAGTTTATAGATTCAGGCGTTACTTTGCGGAAGTCCATATTGATACTAATGGAAACAATTTCTTTGCTAATCCGCGAACCCAGTGTCAGCAATCGAGAAAAAGACAACGCCTGTGCTGAATATCTTATAAAAGAAATAAAACAAACAACACAAAACGCGACCACAACCCAATTGCCAAGGCATTAAGAGATGATTTGGAGTGTTGGAGCCACACTGCAGCCAGTTACGGTTGTAGTAGGAGTGTGCTGGTCCGACCGGGGTAGTTTTCCACTCTCACAGAATTCCGACGTGAAGTAATAGCTTGCTGCTGGGTATCGGACAGTGAGTGAAAGATCCAGAAGGCCCACAGGGAGGGGGGACCTAAAGGTGGGCAACGGATCAGCGACTCTCTTGAAAACGTTAGTTTCTGAGGGCGGCCTGCCTATCAGTTACTCACATGCTCGTTTTTCTCCCTATTCCATAAAAAAGATCAAAACTGTATATATATAGCTTAATATGTAGTAATTTATCTTTCACCGCATAATCCTTTTTTTTTTGCAACAGCACTACATGCACCAAATTTTAGAGCACATAATCGTGTAGTGTAGGTTATCTAAATCTACATATAGGCATCCAAAAGAATCGAAGTACATACCTATTAATATTTATATCACAAGATGGTGAAACGCGTCATTATTTATTTATTATGAATTGCAACAGTTCCAATTTCCAAGTTCTCATCATTAAAAAAACCACCACCCATATAAACTTTCATCCCCGTTTTTCCCCTTTTTTCACCCTCCGTTTCTCCCCCTATGAGAAGATCCAAAACCCCAGTAACAATTCACTATTTATTTATGATGAGTATAATTACAACTTTCAAGTTCCTATAAAAAAAAGATGCCTCCAAATAAACTTTCACCTTCTGTTTCACCCCCTTAAAATGCAAAAATCCAAAACACTTCATTATTTATCTATGAAAGTAGCTAAACTTTAAAATTTTTAAGTTCTTATCTTTAAAATAAACTGCACCCATACAAACTTTCATCCTCCCGCTACCTCCCCTCCCCCCTTAAAAAGTAAAAATCCAAAAACCGTGAAACACAATTTAATTTATCTATGCTCAGCAGCTCTAATTCAAATTTAATTATTACGTTTCTAACTTCAAAGAACAAAGATTTCATACAAAGTTCGACCCCCACCCAGTTCCCTCCTTTAAAATCAAAATTTCCAAAAGTCCTTTCGTATCGGATTCCTACGTTATAAAACAAAACTATATTCGAAATTTCAGTTTTCTAGCCTCAGTAGTTTCGGCTAGGCGATGATCGCCAATCTGTCAGGACGTGTTTGGGCATGGCAGACAGATAGACAGACGCACAGACAGGCGGCAGTAGAGGCTTAGTAAATAACACGATACACGTTTACATTATTTTTACTTTGAATACAAAATTTAGTGAATTATTAACTTAAATACAAAATTTCATCCCCCTTTTTACCCCCATAAGGGTTGAAATTCCAAGAAAACTGATTTCCGTTGCGTTACTTTCCAACCATAAGCCTAAGTAATAAATAAAGTGATTTTTATTAAGAAAATGAAGGACTTTCCATATACAACTTCATCCCCCTTTTCATCCCTTTAGGGTTAAAATTATCAAAAACCCTGAAACAGGTATAAACTAATTTTCAATCATCAGTCTACATACAAAATTTGATAATCGTAACTTCAAAACTGACGGACTTTCATACAAACTTTCATCCCCTATTTTAGGGGTGGAATTTCCAAAAATCCTTCCTTAGTGGATGCCTACACTGTATAAGGTATCTATGTTTAAAATTTCAAGTCTCTAGGTCCAGCGGTTTAGGCTGTGCGTTGATATATCACCCAGTCAGTCAGTCAGTCAGTCAGTTTATCATTTTATATATATAGATGATTTGACTTTGACTTTGATGATTTTTTTTATAATAGTAGAGCTAGCGTAGCTAGTTGCTGATAGAAATATAAATGGGCAGACTCTACTGGTGTAGTACCACAATCTCACAAAACATCGGTGTAAATGCAGTAGCTTCCTACTTGGTTTCGTACGGTGAGTCGAAGATGCGGAGGGCCAGTGCATTAACGGTGACAACAGAGATGACTGCTGCACTCACTTTCCAACAGCTGCTCACATGCCCGTTTGCCTTCATTTACTAGTACAGATAATTTACTAAAATACCTGTTAGTAAGAACAAATAATAATATGAACACTGTAACTATCTTTTTTTTCTATTGCTTAATTTATTTTGACGACCTGTATGGCACAGTGGCACACGTGTCTGCTTCCTGTGCAAGAGGTCCCGGGTTCAAATCCTGGTATGGACAAATATTTGTGTGACGAACACGAATGTTTGTACCTGAGTCATGGATGTTATTTGTATTTAAGTATGTATTTATAAGTATGTTTATCCGTTGTCTAGTACCCATAACACAAGGTTTGCTTAGTTTGGGACTAGGGTTATTGGTGTAAATTGTCCCAAGATATTAATTTATTTATTTACTGTGTAACATAGAATCTTTAGTTTCGTATGGGCACCACAATGCAAAAATGCATGATTTGATAATTTTATAAATAAATGTGTTATCACACATTTGTAGGATGCAATTACATAATCTTACCGTGCAGTTGATAATGGAGTAGATAATAAGTAATGTTGCAGTCGACTGTCGGCTAAAACTGATCTGTGACCCTGACATGACCGCTCAAGTCCAACTTATCGCTTCTGCGGCTCTAACTGTCATATAAAAGGGACGCATAGAGAATTTAACTAATTAATAGACTCAGGCGTTAATTTACGCAGGTCTATATTAACAAATTGGAAAAACTTTTTTTTTTAGCAATTCGCATCGCATTAAAAATTGGTCTGTAAATACTTACTCAGGTATCAAACCTAGATAGGCTGTGCCTAGTGTAGAACCTATAAATGAGGAGCGGTAATTAAGGATTTACCCGAGCGGTTCAAAATGTATTTTTTGTTATTAACTGTTAATTGACCGCATTTTTCCCGACTGCTATCAAAAGGGAGGGTTATACTTTTCGAGTGTATGCACGACTCGCACTTGGCCGATTTTTAATAGTATAGTTTGTACTATTAATAATGGTTTTGTCTACGTTAAATGACTTTAAGAAACATCGAAAATAGTACCCTTTTTTAGGTCACAGTCGGATAACTAAATGTATTTTGTCAGTAGCTAACCAAACATTTGGTTAAATTATGGTAACTAAAGGATTGATTAAGTACAACTACAGTAGGAACCAGTGTAATATTTACTGGAAATCGATGCTCTTGTTAATCACACGAAAATTTTTACGATTTGTCTTTTGTGTTATAACTGTATGTGTAATTTTATAGATTTTTTTATTTTTTTTAGGAAATAGGAAGGCAAACAAGCAAGTATGTTACCTAATGGTAAGTGATCACCTTCGCCTATAGGCACCCGCAACACAAAGGAAATTGCAGAGGGCTAAGATTGAATACCTCTTGTGCCAGTAGTTGCAAAGGCTGTCTTGCTCTCCACGCCGGAACACAACAGTGCAACACTGCTGCTAGCGGCAGGATTAACGACCAAGATTGGTGATTGTATGTGTAATTTTATAGAGACAAATTTTTAATGATTGATTGACCCTGCTATTCAGCGAAATCAGTGTCATGCAAAACAGTTGCGTCTGCTGTAAAAAAAAAACACAAAAACAACGTTAGACATGGTTTTAAAAGTACTCGTGTAGCCTTATTCGGCTACACGAGTACTTTCAAAACCATGTCCATTTTTTTTATTAAATTAAAAGTAACACAAAAAGCAAATCCTAAAATGCTCGCACATTGAATACCAGACCCTGAATCTGAAAATGCCACGTGAATGAACCTTACTTAACGCAAATGTTTTTTTTAGAAGTCTCAACGTCGATATACGAGTAATACCATGAAAAACACTGTTCATTCGAGCGTTTCCCTTTCCTGCAAACAATAAGGCATTCGCAGAACACTTTTACATCTACAAGGATATCCGTAAAACGCTTTTACTGTTAGCCTGCGTTTTACCATTATTTATGAGCTGTGGAAAACAGGGGCTATAATATAAGTGATATAAGTTAGCGCTAGAGAAATTCACACATATTACTATCGTATTTTGGACCGACTATCTGTAGCGTGATTGATTACTGTGTGTATTTTTTTGTATTGGTTCTTTTTTTTATACAACAGAGGAAGGCAAACAAACAAACTTGCTTGTTTGCCTTCCTTTGCTGTATAAAAAAAATGTTCAAGTCTGTTTTATTGACAGAGAATGTACCTAACCCACCCATACAAACTAAAGTGGCTTCCTAAACGATATTCCTACCCGTTCTAAGACTTCGGTTACACGCTAATTCTGGCGTCAGTTCAGTCCATCATTCCGGTATAGTTTTGACTGATGCCAGAATGATGACAAATGGACACGGTTACGATCAGTTCAGACGACACGACATGAGACAGGTTACACGATAACTCTCTCGTCATTCTGACCAGAATGATGGACTGAACTGTCGACAGAATGAGCGTGTAACCGACGTCTAAAGGAACAGCATACGAAGCCCAAATCGTTGGTTTAATAAGAACATAAACTGTATCTTATTAAGCTATAACATTGTAACAATTCACGAACAACCACACAAACAAATTACCGAACAACTCGCAAAGTTGGCTGAGTATCCAAAGCAACAATTAACACCGCATCCCGTAAAACATTGTATTTATTTACTCCGCTACTACTCCTGTTAATATTGTTTTGCGTCTCTTTCTAATTAGTAAGGGCAGAGAGGGATAACTGCGCGAAAGATACGTTGACAGCGAGGCCAACTCGAAGTTTATTCACTTACTTTTAGGGTTCCATACCCAAAGCGTAAACCGGGACCCTATTACTAAGACTCCGCTGTCCGTCCCTCCGTCTGTTACTAGGCTGTATCTCATGAACCGTGAATGATAGACAGTTGAAATTTTCAGAGATGATGTATTTCTGTTGCCGCTATAACACCAACAGGAGTGTTTTTATTCTAATAAATATAAATATAAATATAAATATAAATAAATACTAAAAAACAGAATTAAATAAATATTTAAGGAGGCTCCCATACAACAGACATGATTTTGATTTTTATGCCGTTTTTATAGATAATGGTACGGAACCTCGTGCGCGAGTTCGACTCGCACATGGCCGGTTTTTTTTGTAGCTCGTTAGGTTGTTAGGGAAAGTTCCCTTGATTAGACCGGACGCACAGAAACAAACCGTTGGTTTATTATGAAACGAATGGTGAAAATAAAACCAGAAAATGCATTAATTTAACAAAAACCGTCCAGGTGCGAATCGGATTCGCGCACCGAGGGTTCCGTCATCAACAACATCTAGTATCGCATTTTTGATTTGTAAGACCCAAAAACAACTTTTTTTCGTGTATTAACTACAAAGTTACGGTTTTCAGATTTATTATTTTATTTGTGCTGTGAGACCTTGCATGTTGCCAAATTTCATAGTTCTAGGTCAACGGGAAGTACCTCATAGGTTTTTGAGTGCCTTGCGAATGAATGAAACACGCGGCATAAACGGCCGTATCTTTTAATTCCGTTGACTTAGAAGCTTGATTTTTTCGCGACTCTAAGGGACTGCAAACTTGAGTATTTGATATTAATTTCCACTGAATACCTTCACGCGTTCTTGAGACAAATGGTCTTGACAGACAGACAGACGGACAACCAAGTGATCCTATAAGGGTTCCGTTTCTCCTTTTGAAGTACGGAACCCTAACAACGAACGCACAGTACGATTTTTTTTAATACGCTTTTCAAACTAACACGACTGTTTTATTTGATTCTTATTTGATTCCCCTCTAATTAATCTAAAAGTTAATTGCCGAAAATAAACTAGAGTCGTCAAAATAAATCATAAAATATTTAATCCGTAACACTTATGTTAGTTTTAGAGTCTATGTAGACAGACAAATAAGAAAACAAAGCCTTAGCTTTTATTATCTTTACCGTCTATCAAAATGTTCTCTATAAATAAAAATTAAATTCTGTTTGTTGGCAATCGCATCACTTGAAAGTGACTGATTTATGTAGGTAGGTTTTTTGAAGTCTTAGATATTCGAAGTTAGAATAAAATGTGAATGATTAAAAACTCCGAATAATTGGCAAATTAAAAAAGACAACACAAACTTAAATTTATCTTGGTTGGCAGGACTTGGCCCTGCGTCCTTGGCATTTCTTGTCAAGTGCCTGCCAATTAATCCACGAGAAACCCTTAAAATAAATATTTATGTACCGAAGAAGATTTTTCCGGGTGGTAGGACCTTGTGGAAGATCCGTACGGATCGCTACCACCATCTTGTTCGCTAATCCTGCCGCTAGCAGCAGTGCTTGCACTGTTGTGTTCCAGCGTGGTTAGTAAGACAGCCGGTGTAATTACTGGCACAAGAGGTATTCTATCTTAGCCCTCTGGGTTGGCAACGCATCTACAATCTCTTTGGTGTAGCGGGTGTCTATACTTACCATCAGGTGACCCACTTGCTTGCTTGCCTTTCTATTTCATTTAATAACAAAAAGAACTTCTCATACATAATTAAGACGATTAGCACGCGAGACCGCGACTCGTTTTGTCGTGTGCATCATTTTTTAACTAACCTATTAAAAAGAGACGCCCTAAGCGATAACCGCGAAAATGCCAACCGCGCTGGCTGGTGTTATTTTCTTTTTCCGCTGCATTTGCTGATTTCCCTCAAGGCGGCTATTCAGCCTGTCTGGTCTACTAACGAGAAATTAATTAGCTTAAACGAGATGCTAGAATATGTTTATTATTTTAATCCCACCCGCTGGGATTCCGGATACAAATAGCAAAGAAAACAGTGTTAAATAAAAGAATCAGAGAAAAGAATTAACAAAAAAACGTTCGTATTTGTCTTTTCTAAAACCTTCGATGGTCAGCAAAAACTTTAGTCGCCTAAAACTTATTATCTTCCTGACGCTTTTTCTCATTTCTTAATTCGAAGTACACTTTGACCATGATCCCAGATTTGGCAGGTCAGGTTATTACGTTGGAGCGACTGCCATCTGACCTCCGTAACCCCTGTTACAGGGAAACCAGACCAACAGGATCATAGTTTAACAATCATTTACATGAATCAAGTAGCGAACGGTCGTATTATTAGATCCGGATGATGCCTCGTACAGAGGCGAAATTCGCGTCGATCGTGTAGTTTTAGTGTTTAGTGGTGATGGTGTGTAGTTGAGTCTGAGTGATATATGTTATTTCGTGTGGAAGCGGAGCATGAATATATATGTGTGTGCGTGTGTGTGTGTGTCGCACAGACGCGGCTATTTTGCACGAGCCCGGCGCTGGTTTCGCGGACTAGCAAGGTAATTTGTTCCAGTTTGTTGATTTAAATGAATGTCCAGGATTTCTGATGAGGTTTTCCCTCATCATAAGAGCGTTGATTACTACAGTACTCAGGGAAAAACTCATTGATGTGACCGCTGGGGATCGACCTCGGTACCTTACGATCACAGTTCATCTCCCTAGCCACTAGGCCACCAACAAACGCTCTTTAGTCACCTAGAAGAACCAATAAAGCCTTATTAAAGTCGTGATAGTTTTCCTTTTAACTCCGTTATCTCTTACGAGCAGTGGCGATCACTTCCCATTAAATGTCATGCAAGCTTGTTCACCTCTCTTTTCTATAAAAAAATATATATAATGCGATTTTGTAAAATCTGTCTGCTACGTTGTCATTTAACAAACTTTTTTCAGAACAAGCGCCCACTAACAACCGTACCTACGTGCAAACAAATTGCAAAATATGAGTTTCGGAGAGATGACCGCTTAATGCTCTCGCTTTTTCAATATGCGCCTTGGACATCGTAGATGCAACTTCTATGAAAGTGTAGGTAAATTTTAAGAGTTCATTTTGGTGTCCGCGCTGAACATTTTAAATTCAGTTAAGTATTCATGAACACGTCGCCTCAAAGGGTAATATAGTTAAAGAAAAGTGTATTATTAGATCTATTTTATGACTTTGTGCAGTGGTCGGTACTATTTTATTGGTGCAGCACAGACAGGAGTTTACGATCACATTTTGTATTATTTTTCGATTGAAATATGTTAGTTATTTTACACTGAATAAACAGTTTTGTCACCCGTAAACAAAATTTTGTTTACCTATTACACAAAAAAGTGACTACCAAAATATTTGTTACACCTTACCTAACTCTTGATTTGTAAATAAATCATTAAATGTTTTTCCACAGCAAATAGTTTTGCTAATTTAAACGAAATTTGATTACCATTAACCCAAAATCACGCACGAGTAACCAACTAGTTCAGCTGTCCCTTTTATTCAGGGCAGTGGTTCCGTAGCTTAACGGCAATGTATGTATGATAGATAATTTCATTTGAGCAGAAAAGAAGGTCCCTGAGGGGACGGATACGACATTTGATGAGCCTAGCTTAGGATTCAAAATTTCAGACGAATTTTTCGGAGCTCCATGGCCTAGCTGTCGCGATTAGCTGTGGAGCGTTGGAGCATCGGTGCTGTGAGCACCAGGCTCGGTTCTAATCTCGGTCAGTTCACCCATTGCAAAAATTCTTTTTGTTTTTTTCATTGTTTTTGGAAGTTTAATGCAAATCCAGAAAGGGTATTCTCAAAAATCAAGGAACAATTGTTAAGAAATCCAATACAAAATGGGCCGGCTATCACATTTAAAAAAATGAGATCGAGTGCTAAGCAAGTAAAGTGTAGAAAGTTGAAATAAAAATACTGCTTTGATAGTGCGTGTAGAAAATAGACAAAAAATTACTTTCATGGATGTCATCAGTGCAAGAACTTGTACTATTATCTTTGAATTTGTATTAGAAAGTGAATAAATCCTGTGAAGTTTGATATAAGAATTTTGTTATTTCTATCTCGAAATCGTAGCTCGTAACAATAGCAAATGTATTGGCAATATTTCCGCATTATAACACGAAAGGGTGTCACTTTTCAGTCCCCTGTGGCAGATACTAGGCTCCTTACAAAACCTAGTTTTTCAAGACAATAATATTCTAGCACCCTAGGGGCAAAAAAACTAGACACAACGAGCCAAAGTCATTACTTATTTTACAAAGTGTCGGGTAAAAAGCTACTAGACATTAAATTTATGATCTCAATTTACGAGTCATTGTTAGTGAAACATAATTTTATTTCATTCCCTGTTTGTTCTGTTTACAGAGAGCCTTGGTTGGGAAAAAATAAATACAGCATTCAGTTCGAACTGTAAAACAATATTGGAAAGCACTTTCAACCATAAACAAAGTCACGTCAACCAAAGCCTACATCACATTTATACCTATTGTTGCTGATACTGTTCGCTGAAAATCTCTTTATTTGCAAGCCTTTTCGATCAGTTCAACACTTATATTACGCAACTGTTTAGTTAGCTTAGTCACTGTCATTTCATAGACTTGCGTCAAGCTTCATTCCTATATCTATGAAATGACAGTGTGTTGACGTTACTCTCCAATGCTTTTCTAATCGTGGTTTGATAATACTGCAATACTGGTATATTGTGTATGCCAGTTACTTAAACCATATTCAACCTCACTTGTTATAACATTTAAGACATTCACGTTTTCAGTTGTTGCCATCAAAATCATCATACAAAGTCGCGGTCAAAAGCTAGTGAACAATACTAGCTTTTGACCGCGACTTTGTATGCGTGGAACTGGGAAGAATAACTCTTTATTGATGGACACAAAACAATATGAAAGGTGGAAATAGAACATAAAATATTTATTATGTAAGAAAGGTATAAAAACACAGTATGTGCACAACTAAAATAAAACTAAAACTTAAAAATAAAACAGTTGTTCCAAATCGCTGCCTAGTGGTAGGGTGCCAAGAAGACTGGCAGCATTGCCACGTTGTATGGCAATGCTGATTTTTTGGGCAAGGTGGAAATTAGACTAATTTATTTATTTATTAATTTAGTTATACTATCTTGTTAATTTCAACTCGGCTTCTAGGCGACGTATCAAGATGAAACATGCACCCGATTTTGAGTTAGACCTCCTGCAATACAACTGTGAAACAACAGCAGTACAACGATGCGCATACAAATATTCAGACAGACAGATACAGTTTTAAAGATAATTGTTTTGGCTTCTATTGCTCTCATAAAAAACCTCTTTTAATTTTTTTCTTAAATATCTCGACCAAGTAATTGTTTAGCCACTTTTGAACCGTATCCCTTTGTAATACGGTCGAAAAGTGATCAAGCAATTTCTTGGTCCAATATACAGAGATCGCGTCCATCTGTCAAGTCCGTATGTCGCACTCACTTTTTTCTTAGCCTACAAAATCGAGTAAGGTATCATTAAATAGCTCTTTAAAATCCATTTTAATAATGTTATTATTAATTTTTCCTTTTTCTTTTACTGAGCTTTAAATGGGAAATTTTCGTGTCTCTCCCACGAATGTTGCGATGCATCTGACATTAAAGAAACCCCAAAAAGTCACAAATTGTAAGTAACGCAACCAGAGTTGAGGTCACGTTTACTACTGCTTTTCATGTGAGTACCGGAGAGTTATGTTAGAATTTTCGTTTGTTTTATATTATGGCGTTGTGTTAATATGTGTAATCGTTTACCTCACACTGAAAAAACAGTTTTTTTTACACGTAAACAAAGTTTTGTTTATCTATTACACAAAAAAGTGACTACCGAACTATTTGTTACACCTTGATTTGTAATTTTTTTTTAATGATGTATCAAATGTATCAGTAGCAAATAGTTTTAATAATAATTTTTCCATTTTTTTCCTAATTTTTCTTTGTGTTGTCATTCATTATAATATCATTTTAAATTAAATTTAAATTTAAACAAACTTTGATTATCATTAACTAAAATAACGAGTTATCAAACTAGTTCGGTTGTCTCTTTTATTCAGTGCAACACTCGCTGCGTTTCCTAAAAAACAGAACCGAGAATCGCCACGCCGTGCTTCTGGTGTGTTAACGATATTTCGCATCCAAAAGCTAAATATAAATCTGAATCTAACAAAACAAATTAAATAGGTCCTGACACTGAGTCCTAATCATTAATAAATCGTGAATGAACTCTCGCTGTAATAAGTTTTAAATTAAAAGCAAACACGGTGTCTTTCATGACAGTTCAGCAAATAATTTTTGTTTAAGACAATTCCATTCAGTTCAAGCAATAGATTAAAACAGCCGTGTCTTTGTGTTTCACGGCTCCTGTTTCATCCCCTATTCTTCCAGAGACAATAAAAATCCATCACTTCGGTAATTTGTGTAAATATCATCGGAAACTTGGCGTTTGTTTTGTTTTGGGAGAACTGTGGCGTTGAAAATATGAGGTCCAATCTACTTGTAACTTCGTTATTTCTGTTCCACCACTCCACGGTCCAGCCGCCGACAACGTAAACAACCATTGAGAATCTCATGTTTTTCATATCGGAGGAGTTTGGAAACTTAAAGTACCCTCCACAGACCCAAAGCCCCTATAATAAGGTTCATCAGTAACCAATAGAAAAGTTTTCTCAAACCCTTTTCGTTACTGTTCTTATTTTTGTCGCGAGCGTCGAATGCTAATCAGTGTTCGACTTTTTGTGATATGGTTGTTAAAGTTCTTTGTTTAAATTCTTTGTTTGAAACATTGTCCTGCTCTGTTTTCTTGTGAAACGTCTGTGGAATAACTTTATATTATGGCCGAGATGGTACAAACGATATTTGGCACTTGTCTATTGACGTTTGTAGTGACGAGGCTAAGGCGTGTTGATTTACGTATCTACCGATTATCGACTAAGGGTGGCAGGTTATTGCAATCGATTATAGAGACGATTTTTAAAAATATTTTTGTCTGAGTTACGACTATGAACCTCGTGCAGGTTTCGCCCGGATTGGTACCATAATCTGATATTGTTTCGGTCAGAAATCTATGCTTTGAAAATCCAAAATTCGCTTTTTAGTGAGTCTGGTCGTTTATCTAAGTTACACGCCTAATATCAATTGCTCACCACCCTTTACAAAATATTGCTTTTCCCATGGGACGTTAATTCTTGAGGAGTTCTCCTGGAGTGCGATTTTTGAATCTCACCGGGTGACTAAAGCTCACCAAACTGGCCGTTTTTCATAGAGATTCGGTCATTTTTGTGAGCTTTAGTCACCTGGTAAGATTCAAAAATTGCACCTCTTCACCATCAGCCTCATTTAACCAAATGCATTGCTACGAGCATAAATTGCCTTAGCAACTATATTAAAATAACCGCGCGTATCGCCACCCGTGAAATACTTATTATTGAGTGGTTCCGGAGGCCGTCTGTATTCACCATCAGTTCCAGTTTTCCGATAGCAAAAGTACAAGTAACTATTAAAAATATCCAAATCGCTACAGGTGTGCATATCTATCTATATATAGGTGTGCATATATTTTTTAAAGATTTCCCTCGATTTCTCCAGGATCCCACCATCAGATGGGACCTGATGACAATGGAACCAACTTGAAAGTATACCCTTTCAAACAAAATAAGAATTTTTCAAATCGGTCCAGCCGTCTTCGAGTAATCGCGGAACATAGTTCTCCTTTTTTTCAAGTCGGTTAAAAAGGGCGCGTTCTTTGTCATGGGGTTTTTTTGGTTCATTTTAATGTTTCACTTAATGTTTTGATATCTTATTGATTTTGTAATAAATTAATCGATTTCAACAAAGGAGAATGGGCAAATTGTCCCAAGTGCTGTATACAGTTGTGCTATATCTTATTAGAAAGCTCTCAATAAGAGCTTAATTTGTTTATATGACAGCAAAACCGAGATGTTTGCAGGGAAAAAGCTACAGCCCATTTTATACCTCACTTTGTACTAGCAGTTGTATGAAAAGTATCTGTAAAATCATTTTCGAGATATAGCCGAAAGATTTTAACCACGCATTACTGAGGCCACTAGAAGTAAAAAACGTAATGGGAGCATAGGTCTACTTTGCTGTTTTTTTTTTTGTTTTTCATACAAAACAATGATTAATGCTGCAGACACCTGGTCTTCGAAACATAGCCTATGATGATCCTTACACCGAGTACTACACGTCCATACTACTCACTATTGTATACAAGGGTTGGGACAGCGCCCATACAAAAATGCCCATTCACCTTTACGAAAATGTTATCTGAATCGAAACGAAGAACTTGGTCACTACACTAAGTTTAAGAAAAAAAATACTTAATATGTAACTGTTTACGTGTTGAGTTGTTAGTATGAAATAGTTTATTATTACGATATAAATAAATGTAATAACCACTTAGTTGCACCTCAAAAGAGCATATACATAGCTTTTAGGTATCTGTGAAGCTCAAAAGCTGTTGAATATATTATTTATAATTTCAATGGATAATGCACATTTACGTTATATGGGTGTTGTCATGTGTCAAATGATGGGTCTTACATATATACTTCACTACAGTTTACTAGAAATAACAGATGCCTCATTTTGTTTATGTTGCCATCTTATGGATTTGGGACTATATCAATTGGTGTAAATGGTCCAAATATTTACTTATTTGTTATATATTTACATACGTGCGTTCGTTTATTTTCGTCTTATGTAATTTGCATTTAATGTGTTATTACCTACGTGTTTTATTATATCACTGAGTTTAAAGGCTTCGTCCCACGCAGGTCTGTCTGAAGCTGAAGGTATTAACAAGTTTATTTAAAGATTACCCGGGTAAATACATGAATATTGGTGAATATTCCCAGGGCTGCTACGAAGTACCCCGGCTTACGCGAGAAGTTAATAAGTTATTTACAAAAGTGGACAAATTCGAGGAAACGCGAATTGAAAATCTGGATAGAAATCACCAGCAGCAAAAAACAACCCATGCCGTGCTAAAACTCGCCGAAAAATTTAGCTGGTCAGCTCTTCTCTAAAAAATTTAAACTCAGTTTCGCAAGCCACGTTAGAGTACATCTTGGTAAAACTCCAGAACCAAATGCAGAAAATCACCGTCACTATAACACTCTTATATCACGTCGGCAGCAACCAGACGTGTAGTTCACCTGGTGGTAAGCAACTGCCGCAGGATGCAGGTCGCCAGGAGCAGATGTCTTATCTTATCTGCTAGGGGTCTTTTCGGATACACTTCGACCCGATTGGATCCTTTGTGCATAGGTGCAGATGTCTTAGAGCTTCGAAAAATGATGCAATCAATTACTCCACATCACCAACAAATACTAACTTGCCTTACCAATTCTTCTGCGTTGGCTGATGACGTTCTTCCCGCAGCCTATCCTAAGAAGCTTGCAACATCAACATAATACCCGCACCTTGCCCTATCTACAGGGTGGGCTACTTGCAGGCAGTTGAAGAGATAAAAGTTCATCTATCACGTCAACTACTCAATAAGGAAACACTTTGCCTTCGCCATGAAAGCAGTTATGTGTGATTAATGATTAAACAATGCGTATGCAACTCGTACAATGATCTGGGCTTGAAATGCAAGTAATAAATATGTTTGCAATAGAGTCATTTATATGCGTAATGGTGGCAACGTTGTCATGCCCGTGATAACCTATTGTTCTTTAACGATGCTTCTTATTGTAAGTATGTTTAAGGTTTTGTATAATATACTCGTATAAATAAAACTTCTCACGCCCCCATACTTTTATTGTGATGCCATTTTAAATTTTCAGTATTAATAGATCGTTTATATATCCTGTAATTTAAACGATAGAAGCAATGAAAAAATAAAGAAAATTTCTGAGCTATCTGCGGGGCCATTCTCGCGGCAGTAGAGATGAAGTCACACTCGAGATATGTCAAAAAGGTTTATCTGTAATTCTGTGAAACTATTAGAATAAAGCATATTTGTATTTCATTGTACTTCACTGCATATCCAATAGTTAGTTAATAATCATTCTTTCTGATGCGAGATAATGCTCTTAGTATGGCGCATGAGCAATTGAGCATAGCACAGGCGATTAAGCTGGTATCCTTAAGACTAAATGAAAAAGACTCCAGTGGCCCTATGACGGCATTGACGGCCCAGTTCAACTTATCCCCTTTGCGTTTTTGCCTAAGTGTCATGAAACATTACCCTCCTTTGCGTCGCGCAGTTGGGTAAAAAGGCACGCGCTTAGACATAAACTAATCCTGGCCAGTTACCTTAGGAACACTGGTAAGGTCCTTACCCTGCTTTTACCAAAAGGTATAATATTACAGATGACAGCCCTCAGCCCTGAACACCACGTAAGAGGAATGGGTCGATTACCCCGGGGCGCTTGCCCTATCGCAGATCGAATACCTAAATCCGGTTAACAGGCACCTATCCGATCAGTGTAATCACACTGAGTTGTCCGTTGCACTAACAAAACCTCCGAGCTGCAGTATGTATAATTTATAAGGTACGGGAATACCATTCGCTTTGGATATTAACTTAGTTTCGAAGGACGATCTGGCCCTCGGCGTGGCTTAGTTTAAACCTTGAAACGTAGTCTTTATAAAGGTATCCTGCTAATATTATAAACGCAAAAGTTTGTATGTATGGATGGATGTTTGATACTCTTTCACGTAAAAACTACTGGATGGATTTGGATGAAATTTGGCAATTTATAACCTGGATTAACACGTATGATACTTTTTATCCCGTAAAAATGCATAGTTCCCACGGGATAGCGGTAAGTGAGTCATACGCCGCCGTGACGTCATGAGCAGCAAAGCAACTAATTCTCATTAATTTGTCCAGGAAATATTGCAGATTGTATGTTGGGTGCACGTTTGCTTAATTCAATAAAAAAAGTCTACGCGGACGAAGTCACGGGCAAAAGCTAGTTTACTCATATTTGAATAGTAAGTAAAATGAGACATATAAGGAAACCGTCCCAGTGCTTAAACGATAAGACGTGCTTAGCGATAGGACATTGTTTTTATCAATAGTTGACATCGTTTCTCGTTTTTACTCCAATATTTCTATATCTCCTACTTCAAGTATTTGTATTCTGTATAATTTTGTATTCTGTAAATATATTAAGCGGACATAATAATTACCAGAGATTCCTCTTTCTTCGTCTTCGTACGAAATCTCGTGTGAAACCAGCCAGCGGCACAAGAGCTGAAAAGGTAGGTAGGATATTTTAAGGGTTCAGCCGGGCACAGTAATAAAATTTGTCATTGTTAAGGATGTAGAAAAAAAAACAGCATTCACAAGATTTGGGACAATACTTTATTACCATTACTAAACAAAAGTGAAAAGAAATCTCTTAAATAATGGGCCTGTTTGTTTGGGCAAGTCACGACACTGTCGACTTTTAGGACCCTCGCATGAATATATCTGAATAGGAATAATAATTTTTGCAAAACACTTACCCACTTATACATAACATAAAAGTTTAGAGACCTACGTGAATGATCCGTTTGTATTAATATGTCCGAGTCTAACGGTAGTTTTAAGAGTTAAAAAACTACGCATCTTTCTCCAGTTAACACTTGATCCTTTTGCATCTGATTCTTGCTAAACAACGCAGTTGTTTATGCTTCGTATACATAAGCAGTACATATTAATACATAATACCTTGATGTGTATTGTCCGATTGTACAATCGCGCACACAATGCAGACATGCCAAAGTACAAGTCCGGTAAACAATGGTGCATGGACATTGTACAATCGAGTGGACAAGCTATATCCGTTGTTTTTGGGAAAAGAAAAACTACAAATAAACAATTAATGTCCATCGGGTTGTTAAAGCGGCACTGCCTGTATAAATTGTTTTATTTAATTTAGGTTCGATAGTAACATGTTTCGGTACGCGATGTATTTGCTGTTGTATAAAGTACCCAAGTGTATTAACCAATTGAGTAATAAATTCAGATCTAACTCACTTACAGGGTATTTTATGCTGTCTTGAGTTACCTAGGGATTGGTCGAAATATTGGATCGGAATTCAAGACTACCTCTGTGTAAGGCTGCTTTTCCATCTGAGATGTGCGAGGATGCGTAGCGAGGGATGTATTTGTAAGAACCAATAGAATCGCTTCATTTACCTCTCCTCGGTCAGCACAGCTCTGGTGGAAACGGCTCATTGGTTCTTTACAAACACATTCCTCGCTACGCATCCTCGCAAATCTCTAGTGGAAACGCAGCCTAACGATCGATTTGTTCGTTAATGTTTTCCAATGTAAAAAATAAACATTAATAATTAAAAAATCATTTATTGGCACAAAGAGCGTGGTGGCCTAGTGGCTGGGGGGTGGACCGTGTGGTACCGAGTTCGATTCCAGCGATCGCCGTGTACCAATGAGTTTTTTTGACTTATTACATACTTACTATAATACTATATGTATAAAACATCGTGAGAAAACCTACACATTCGTATAAATAAATGAGTAACCATGATTCCGTCGGCCCGGTTTCCCTGCCGGGGTTATGGAGGGACGGTGGCAGTCGCTCCAATTTAACAACCTGACCTGTAATTCCATGCCATGCTCTTTGCAATTAAGCCACAGATTCCCCACGAGACACTGCGCATCTTTCAGCGGGCTCTATATTAACGGTTATTGCATTTTTGATTTTAAACTGTAAACACTCAGCGCCATCTATGAGAAACGTTCTCAAGTCAACAAACGGGAACAAATTACCTTGCTACTCCGCAAAATTGGTGCTGTGCACGTGTAAAACACTAACTACTACTAATCTTCGCGATACTTATTTCTCATGCAAAACCCCACCCTCCTCCGCTTCCACACGAAATAACATACATCACACAAACTGAACTATAAACCACCACCACTAAACACTTAAACTAAATGATCTATGCGCGTTTCGCCTGTTTACGAGGCATCATCCGGATCTAATGATACGAGTACAACCGTTCGCTACTTGAATGACTGGCATAAGAAACGCCTAAATGTAATTTTTCTCAAATTACATAAGCTGTTATGTAACTGGGTGCTTTGCAGTGACCTTAATCTGACGATGTTTAGAATTCTCTACGTAAAAAAATCGATATAAATTTCGGTTAGGTATAGTCGACCTAGAAATTGCTTAGCCACTTTTCGACCGTGTTACAAAGGGATAAAGTTCAAAAGTGGTCAAGTAATTACTTGGTCGACTGTACAAAAATTCCGTATCACTATGTTAAGAGGAGTGCGAACCTAGCCCGAAAAAGCACTCCCCATACAAACGGCGATAACGTCTTCCACCCTCTAAACCTTAACTAATGGCAAGGATTTTTTGGTATGTTGTCGTTATGCCTAGGAACTAGATTTGTATGTTTTGATTTTTGTAATATTCTTCCTAGATTTGACAATATTTGCATTTTAGAAGTTTCATACAAAACGAAAAACGTCAATATATTTGAAACTATCTATATAAATAAAAATGAATTGTTGTTCGTTAGTCTGATTAAAACTCGAGAACGGCTGGGCCGATTGAGCTGATTTTGGTTTTAAAATGTTTGTCGTAGTCCAGGGTAGGTCTAAACGGTGAGCAAATATGCCTCCAATAATTAGGCGGTACGAAGTTCGCCGGGTCAGCTAGTTAAAAATATTTAAAAAATCAAAACATACAAACCTAGTTCTAGGGCATATTGGCAACATACCAAAAAATCATGGCAATAGGTTAAGGTTTAAGGGGTGGAAAACGTTATCGCCGTTTGTATGGAGAGCGCTGGGTTCACACTCCTCTTAAGGATTGCTTATACAAGTATGGACGACGAGGGTTCTCTTATGAGCTTTAACCTGATCTCTGCAGAAGGCGCGTACAATAATTTAGTCCTTATTACCTAGGGAACCATTTGTTTTAGGCAAAATGAAACCAGCTGCTATAAAACATCTAGTCAATTTACCGTTGAGTAATAGCAAAATGTGCCTTTATTTTAGCTGATATTAATTTGGAAGGAAAAAATGTTATCTTTGGAAGCGTTAGAAATGGGTACATTTTCAAAATTTAGACCTTTGGTTAACTTTGGTGTAATTTGTATGGCGCGTCATTTTGTTCACTAAATGTTGGTAGCGATGATAGAGGGTAAGCTTATATGCGAAAATGTGTGTTCTTTAAGCGTGTACGAGAAAAAAAACGTTAAAGCGATTTTTTGGATATAATTTATGTTACAATGACCTCTCAGTGGCCCTAACATGACCGGCCAAGTTTAATTTATCTCTATGCGTGTCCATTTCTTATAACACTCTTATGAGTGAGGGATAAATTTAACTTGAGCCGTTATGTTAGGGCCGCCGGCAGAGATTCGCAAAAGCTTATTGCGAAGTAGTTCTACAATGAGTTACAGGTTCGATTTGATTGGCTATAGAGTTACATGTTAATGCATACTTTAAATTTAACCTTTTTTCTTAAACCCTTTAAGCATTAAGAGTTCTGAATCAAAAAGTAACGGACAATGATTGCGGTCAGGTTCGAAATGAGAGCGTAAAATACACGACAGGCGACGGCTGCTTTCGACCTGTTGTTAAGGGCCCTTTGTCCAAATTTAAAAATATTGTAATTACTTTAAAATTTATATAATGACTTTAAAAAGAAGTAAAATGGATTCCAAGTTAGACCTCGAGCAATACAACTCTGAGAACTGTATTCAACTTCGTGCCGTAGATTTTGCCGTGATGCGCAAACAAACATTAAAAGACAGGCAGACTAAAATTTTAAAAAAATATTGTTTTGCCTTCTATTGCTCTTATAGTTATTACACATAAATATATTTTTTTCTTAAACATCTCCTTTGAATAGTTGACCAAACAATTGCTTGACTACTTTTAGATTGTATTAGAAAGAGATAATAAGGTTTAAAAGTAGTCAAGTGGTTTCTAGATCGACTATACAGACACTGGATAGTTACAATTTTATCTACACTAATATAATAAAGAGGTAAACTTTGTTTGTTTGTTATGTAGGGGGTAATATCTAGAACTACTAAACCGATTTCAAAAATTATTTCACAGATAGAAAGCTAGAAAGCTACTGTATCCCAAACGGACATACGCTACTAATTCCACACAAAAGAAGTCGCGGGTGTCCACTAGTTATCCATAAATTTACCTATCGTTAAAAACATAATTAAGCAGAACTGTCGCTTTAAACCTAAAATTAAAATATTTTTTGTCAACTGTGAAAGGGTCCTTAACACTTTTATGGACAGACAGACGTTTTATATTATACGTAATCAAGGCAATGGCCAAAAATGTGTTCAATTTGGAACAGCTTTAACGATCATACCTGATAATCGGTATAATTGGGAACCTGCGCATTGCTTCACTGGAGATTAAACATCCTTGAAGAGATAATTTTATACTGCTCTCTGTGTCTCTCACCCTTAATATGAAAGAGACAGCATGTACTAACGAATAATTCGCGCGCTAGAGACTTATATGCTCATTGTAAACTTAGATTTGTAAGGTTGTTTGTACCTCTGACCAAACCATGATTTTTATTGTAAAAAGCTACCAAGGAATATTAGTCTAAATAAACGGTTTAAAAACGAATGACGTGGTTAGTAAGGCTCGGGACTGATATTATGACGTTGCGGAACGTTTTTGAAAAAAAATTCCTACATTGTCTTTTTTTCTTGATTCAGTATTTTGTTAGTTTTTAATATTCGGAATCGTTCGTTAAAAAACTGTACCATTTTTTTTGTTCCGTTACGTAACGTTTTTATAATAGGAAACAATTGCTTATCGTGATTGAGGTACCTACTTGACATAATTTTCATATTAATTTCTTTTTTTTTCTAATGGAATCGGTAATCTTAACGATTCGAAATATGAAAACCACAAAAATACTTTTTCTGAAAAAAGGACAATTTAAAAAAAACGCTATACAGCGTGCCAGTGTCAATTTTTTCTGCATCATTTGCGTTAAAAGTTAAGAGGTCAGTAAACTTTTTGGGGTTAGACTGTAGTGTCAGTGTGAAACCGAGATTTCTCATAGGAGATTTCTTACAAGTAAACTAGATAAACAAACATCTACGTCGCTTCCACAGATCGTTCAGCAGATATAAGCGTTTCTCACGCGTATCGCGTCTCTCTTAAGAGGAAACACCAAGGTCTAGAGAATTGAAAAATAGGTATTTGTAAAATCTATTGCTGCCTCCATCTATCAAGCCTCCCCCCGCAGAGGGCAATAGAGACAGCCGCAGCTTGGACTGAAAATACCTATTAAAAGTACACAAAATCAACAATTCGTAGACCCCTGATTCCTTCTCCAAAACTTAACCGATTTAACTACTTTTTTCATTAAAAATTAAAGAAAGGCTTTGGCAGTGTTCCTATGTTTTTCTTTTTTTATATAATCTAGTAAAATTTGTTTTCTGAATGTATGAACGCAGCCGAAAATCTGGCCATTTTTTTAGGTTTTTGAATGTCCATATCTCTTTTAATAATTAATTTATTAAAAAAAGGAAAACATAGGGACATGCATAATAGTGGCCATCGATTTTTTGGAAAAAAAATATTGCTCTACTGGCATTATCCAGAGAGGAAACAGGGGACGACGTTTGTATGGAAAAACGGCCCTTGTGCTTCCTCTTAACCGCATTGTGGTTTCACACAGCCGACTCTTTATCCACAGATAAGATGTATCATAGGGTAACTGTATATCTTCACACATGTGCGCGTGCGCTAATGCAGTATTTCACTCAAACCAAATGGCATTTAAGTGTAAAGTTGTTGATCATCGTTAGAATGTTATGTCATTAAAAAAAACCATTGCTCAATTACAGTATATCGTTGTAATACGAGGGAGTTCCTTGGGGGAGGCCTATGTCCAGAAGTGGAGGTCTTTCGGCTGAAATGATGATGATGTTGTAATACGGTATTCTAATGGCTTTTTTAACGCCAAAATTGATAGAATTGGTTGAAAGAAGAAAAAAATGTGGTTTTAGTTTTCTTCTACGATCATTATTTTTCGAAATATCACGAGTAATAAAATGACAATAAAATGAGTAATGATGATTGCGGGTGGTAGGACCTTGTGCAAGGTCCGTCCGGATCGCCACCACCATCTTTGTTGTGTTCCGGCGTGGAGAGCAAGACAGCCGGTGTAATTACTGGCACAAGAGGTATTCCATCTTAGCCCTCTGGGTCGGCAACGCATCTGCACTCGCTTTGTTGTTGCAGATGTCTATAGGCGGTGGTGACCCACTTGCTTGTTTGCCGTCCTATGTTGTATAAAAATGACAACGGGCGTGCGTCGCGAAAACGCTCTATCTATGGCTGGCGCTTCATACAGCGCCAGCGAGGCAGCTTTTAACTAATTCCTCATAAAATATACTCAAATTTTCTACATTTTTGTCTGGATTCGAATGAGCATATTTCGAAACAAAAATTAAGAACTTTTTTTCGTCATTCAACAACTCAACTTCAACGTCAACTTTGTATCGCTGCAATTTCTAAAATATCTGATTTTTTAAACTGCTTGTTTGTACATAAATGTATTTTTAGTGGTCGTCTACAACAATTTTGCACTTTTATGCCATTCGAGTCTTAAGTGGAGTACCGTATTACAAAAATTATAAAGAAAAAAATTCTTTTTGTTTGTACGCCACTGTTGGAAGAGTTTTTAACGCTCTATTATTCAAACCACGACCATATTTATAAAGCAATAAAAACGAGGCTTAATCACGAATAAATGTTTACCTTCTCGTTACCACGGTCGCTTGCAACGTTGCTGCAATGCTGAGATAAGTAAAAATAAAAGGCTGTCTTGTTTATTTGTTTATTTCAACTTTATCACACAGTTTGACGAGATTATGTAGGTAGCCGCCCTCGTGAAGTCACTCAAGTTCACAATAAGTACGTTTGTTATTCACCAAGCACAAAACAGAACAAAATATAACAGTTTTCATTAAGTAGGTAAGGTTAACTTAAGAATGATAGCGGGCCGGCACGATCTGCTTTTTTTTTGAATGGATGTGCGCTGGTAGCCTCAGATGGCTTTGTCAGCTTACCGGAGAGAGGGGCAAGCAACCAGCGGGGCGGTTCTGGGATCATGCGAGATCTATCTCGCACGAAAACCAATGTCAAATCCCTTCAAAATCTGTAATTTTTGACGGGTCTCGCACGTGAGATGCATCAAACATAATCCAAGAATCGGGGTCCTGAAGGGCGAGCCGCGAGCTTATTGGTGGCTCCTTAGATTGCCACGTTACAACAGAAGGTTTGGTAGCAGGCTTGGTCTGAGACACTCTTAAGAGTTTTTTTTATAAAATAGAAAGTATAACGAGTAAGTGGGTCACCTGATGGTAAGTGATAACCACCGCCCAAGGAACCTGAAAAACCAAGAAGGCTGCAGACACGGTGTCAACCCAGACGGTTAAGATGGAACACTTCTAGTGCCAGTAATGTTACCGGTTCGTATCTACAATCGCCTTGGTGTTGTAGGTCTACGAGCGATGGTGATCACTTATCATCAGGTGAACCACTTGTTTGTTTGACTTACTCTTTTTTTAAGGTAGAGTTAGGTACTCTTCCTTACTGAAAAGCAACTAGGGCACTCGCTTAAAGCGCAATCCATGTTAAAGTCCTTGTTCCCTCATTCATAAGAAAATGCAAATGTTATTGCAAAAGCATTGGAGCTGCAGCTGAACGAGCGAAGTTCCCTCGGGACGTCGCACGTGTTAAATCTATGGAAGACTTTCTTAACCAACGGTTTCAGAAAGTATAATAAAATCTAAAATAGTGAGCAGAATACTTTGTTGCTGCCCAAAATGTCGACAGCATACTGGCAGCAAAGAAAAACGCATAACTGTCACATCTATAAAAATAAAATAATAAAATTGTAACTGGCCGATGCCTGTTCATAGGAAATATTTCAGAAACATAATGATGGATCTTTGTACCAATAATAGGCGCCAAACAATTCACTTTAGAATTTTGTTTGTCTTTTATGTGACGCATATCAGGCAAAAACTAACACGATCGGATTTTTTTTGTATGTAGGGGGTCATTTGTGGAACTACTGAACCGATTGCAAAAGTTATTTCACCAATAGAAAGCTACTCTATCCCTGACGGTCATAGGGTACTAATTTGACGCGAACAAAGTCTAGGTCATCCGCTATTCGTAGATAAATCGCGTCGCAATGAATTTTGTATCGCGTTACGGACTTCAACGTTTCGAATTCCAGTTATAGTTTGTTTTATACATATCGGGTTTTATTTCAGTGGTCCCACTAAAAATAAGCATCATCTCGCTCATCATGCTGAGTGCCTGAATGATTCTACTCAACACACTTTTTTTCTTTCTTTCACCTTGAAACTAGAAAAGAAGAGAGCTTGAATTGGCTCAAAACAAACATACTTAAATTGTTTTCTTTCCAAAAACATTTTATTTAATGCTATCACATTAACTATGTATAAAATTGTAGGTAGGTTACATATAAATATAATAAAATAAAGTAACATCTCCCTGCGGAGGTAATAGTTTGGAAAGAAACGTCAGAAATATAGCAAATGACCAACTGTTTAGACTTGCAAAACATGTAAAGGGTTTCCTCGTCCCATAGGTAATGCCTCTGCTGAAACGTGAAAAGAGAAAAATTAAGACAATTGCGGTGCCCCGGTGTTGTAGGAATTCGCTGTTTACGTTACCGTTTATTGAGTTTAGAGCCCGTAGTGTAAGTTTTCTGTCAATAAAAAACGTCACGAACGCGTTAGTGTTAACTTCTAAATTGTATGGAAACATTTTGTTGCAAATACACGCCGCGAGAGTCGCTGTCTTTGGTTCCATAGTAATTGAGAAGTTAACGCTAACGCGTTCGTTGCGTTTATTGTACAAAAACTTACAGAAGTTGCTCAAGTGTAGATTTTTTGTCACAATACACGTTTTGCACGGGTTAGCGTTTACTTCTCAACTAATTTACGGCTAAATTGTTTTAAACTTTCGCGACTTTCACACATATTTATAACATTATCATTATCAGTCTACTCGTGACCACGGCCATTGAAACATGGCCGAATCGTCGAGGTAAATCAACAATATATTTTTATCGCGCTAAAGTCCCGATAATGTTATAAATAATTTACGGCTGCTTTTCTACCAGAGATATGCGAGGATGCGTAGCGAGGGATGTGTTTGTAAGAACTAATAGAATCGCTTCATTTACCTCGCCTCGGTCAGCACAGCTCTGGTGGAAGCGGCTCAATGGTTCCTTACAAACACATCCCTCGCTACGCATCCTCGCACATCTCTGGTGGAAACGAAGCCTTAGAGGCGCACTCTATTTTTATATAGTAATTGAGACTGACTGTGCAAATGTAAGATTTTAGTGTTAGTCGTTTTTATTAACAACTATACCCACGGCTCCGTCCAGAACTATGCATTTTTAAAGAACAAAAAGTATCCTTTGTGTTAATCCAGGGTATAAATAAGCTTTCCGTTCCGAATTTCATCCAAATCCATCCAGCTGTTTTAAAGAAGTAACAAAAATTCACACATAAATTTTCATCTTTATAAAATTAGTAAACCTAAAATGGGACTGAGCCGGACAGGTCTGTCGGATGCACCCACAGAGGTGGGCTCACGCAGTCACTTGGTGGATGCCGCAGCACGCGCAGCGTCGACGAGGCAGACCAAGAAGGCGATGGCGCGATGACTTGGACGCGTATGATAGGTGCTGGCCAGATACTGCACCAGACAGAGAGTTGTGGAGGTCAAAAGGAGAGGCCTTTGCCCAGCTGTGGGACACATTAGAGGCTATTTAAAAAAAAGTGTTATCTATTTATTTCTGACTGTCTTCGGCGTTAACCAGATAGAACTATTTTATGTGAAATGTTAAAGTTGCTCTAGCTATTTCTCACTAGTGCAATAAAAGGATGCCACGAGCGAGAAAATGGCGCTCTGGCAATAAAAGGCAGAAAATCTCGCGTGCATTCTGCGTGCCTGCGTATTAACGTATGACTTCGGTGCGCAGGCTTTTATGCTATCAGTTAGAACGCAATAGACATGAAAGCAGTAAAGTAAACCGGTCAACATGAAAAACATTATAGTGTTACGTTACTAAAATAATTAATATCAGTTTCATAACGGTTTGATAACAATTTATATCAGCTTGGTTATGAAATCGTTACAAAACCATTAGGAAATTGATATAATTAACTTACTAAGAATAGGACAAAGCTAGAAAAGGACTCGTCTCGCCAAAAAGTCAAATATTATGCGACTAACGCACTTATACCGGCGGAGGGTTTTGTACTACTGGTAAAGTGGCTCTGAAGCATGTTGCTGGTTGCAGTACAAATAGGCCGGTTTGATCGGGGTAGTACCACACTTTTACAAAATATCCACATGTAGTATAGCAGCCCTTTTTAACCGCAGACGGCAGCCAGCAACAAAGCTTGGCTACAAGAAACTAAAATTAGTCGAATCGGAAGGGTACCGACAGAGTTATTTAATAAAAACTGATATTCTTTTGAATTTAAAGATATGATAAAAACAAGCAGAACAGTAACTACAACAGTTACATGGATGTAACTTACAGAGCCGACAGGGGGCAACTAATTGAATATTATCAGACTTAAAGAACGAGCCAGACGCATTTTTTTGTAGTTTTTTTTGTGTTGTTTTTTTTAACTACCTATTTGATTTTCATAAACGAGTAAAACTACTTGAACACGTCAAAATGGCACTCGGCACAGGTTAGGTTGCTACTACATCTATTTCGTACGATGAGATAGAGATCTGTGCACCTTACACGAATCTTCTCGATACGCGTTAACTCGCTACGTTGCTCAGTGCGTCTTTCTTATTGGGCTAGTTAGAAACAGATACACCAAGTTAGTTAGAGTAGATTAGAACTAGGTGCACTGGACAGAGCGGGGGGGGAGGTCGATCTTAAGGCTGCCAACGGGGTATGGATTGTTCTTGGAATTTTTGGTTGCCATCCGCTGCAGGTTTCCTTATTCTGAAAAAAAAGACCACTGCTAGATATGTTTGAGTCACTCGAATCTATACACTTAACGATACTAACTCAAAATTAAACTACGGCGTATATCGTACACTGTGGTTTCGAGACGCTTATCTTCGCTCACTGCCATACGTGGCCAGAATACCCCATGGGCTCTTTATACGCTGCGTTAAGAACATAATAGGTATCAGAGTCGTGGGACATCTACGGTTAGCTTTATGGGGTCTGAAGAAGAATGGACCACGTTTTTCCATGGGGTTTAAGTGTATGTCATATTTCGAATAATGCTCCCGCTAGGGGAAAATGTGGATTACTGGAATGTTGCGTGTGATTTAGTGGAAACTGTTGAAAAATGTTTATTGTCCTTTCGAAGACGAAGGGTTAGTAGTTTTGATGATACAGTGATAAGTCAGACAGTCTGATCACCAGTACGAAGTTCTCTCTCTATAATATTAGTATAAAATAATTGCATAGATTATTCAATACTTTTTGTACGGAATGTAGGGTAGTTGTAATAAATATCCCTGGATAATTCACGCTAATTGACCTAGTTCCAAACTAAGCAAAGCTTGTACTATGGGTACTAGATAACTGATATACATACTTTTGTAGATATAGTATTAGAATACATATAACATCCATGATTCGGGTACAAACATTCATATTCATCATACAAATATTTGCTCCTCCCGGAAATCGAACCCGGAATCTATAGCTTCGTAGTCAGGGTCACTAACCATTAGGCTATCCGGATATCAAATGTTTTGTAAATTATTTTAGACGTTTACGTTTAATTTTGAGCTATTTTTTCTATAAATGTACTTACTCTTCATTCGCTTAGCAGACTGATGTATTTTAGCAAATTAGTTTCTTACAGAACAATTATTTTAAAAGACTTCGGCTGTTATTGGAAATGTCATGGTAAAATATAAGCGTAGTACAGTAGGGATAATATATTCACGTACCACCTTAGAACCCTATCGCAATGACGCGACGCGTTAAACGCCAGGCTATGTCATACAAATGTCATGCTTATGTCTCTTCGACTAGGTTCTACGGTGGTAAGTGTTTTAATTTCCTTGACTGTACATTGCTGCCCTTAAATAAACTATCGAGTGTCACGTAAGTGGTGGTTTATAGTTGAGTCTTTGTGATGTTGTTTCGTGTAGAAACAGAGGAGGATGGGTTTTTACATGAAAAAAATATATCGCACAGACGCAGCCGTCTTGCACGTGCACGGCATTGGTTTCGCGGAGTAGCATGGTTATTTGCTCCCGTTTGTTAATAAAAAGTACTCTACGCATTGAAAACCAAGCTTTAGCCCCATCACAGAACGGATTGTTGTAGCTATACATACATATGTAGCGATATGTTTAGGTTAGTTCAGAGTCTTTCAGAATCTATTTGCAGAAATTAATTCGAATATCCAATTTTCATACCAGCGGCCGCACCGCGGCTAACCCAATCAAAACATGTTAAATATGATGATCCCCACAAAGAACCCTTAGGGAACGTATTCATATTACGAACCATTTCTTATACTTTTTAAGCCCCCCCCCCTCGGTGACCACCCCTATTAAATGTTACGAACCCCCTCCTTCTATAGTTTTTCTAGCAGAGTGGTGTGGAGGTTCAGGGTCTTCAGTGGACGGCAAACAACAATGCAACCGGTTTCAGGGACAGCCTCGTATATTGTAATAACAATCAGGAACACACAATACATTTATAACGTCGGATTTAATAAGATTAGGTTTGCGAGACAAAAAAGGAACGCTTTCTTGAGAAAAATGGTCTTGACAGACAGACAGACAGACCGACAGACGGACAACCACGTGATCCTGTAAGGGTCCGTTTTTCCTTTTGAGGTACGGAACCCTAAAACGCAAAATTTCCCTAGAATTATTAGCTATGTGACAAAAACCAACCCAACTCCCTAGTGATCTAGCGTGGTATTTTGAAGACCCTCCCCCCCCCCTGAGTGAGTCACGTAGTACGGTTACGTTCTCTTACTTATAATTGCACAGAAACATACTGACGTTGCTCAGCTTCCAAGCCCATTATCAATCTATTTTCCACCCATACTGGTAACTTTCCACGACGTTAGAACCGCAAGTAGGTAAATAACAACAACAACAAATACTCTTTATTGATTCACACAAGTAAACAAAATAAAAGAACACACACAGGGAAATTTTACATGTGAGTCAACAGGCGGTCTTATCGCTAAGCAGCGATCTCTTCCAGACAACCTATTGAAAGAGATACGGTGAGAAATAGTCAGAGTACAACGGGCAGTGCAAATTAGAAAAAGAATCAAACACACTCACAATAAGCGTACATAAGAGTTTACATAGATAATAATAAATAAATAAGCCCGGTGTACTCATCACATTTCATTAAATTGTCTAAAGGGCCTCTACGTGTTGGCTTCGGCTCCGCGCACGCCTCCCAAAGGTCCGGGGCACTATTGTCCCGTGAATGGGAAAGACATACATAATAATAAATAAAAAGGTATAAACATACATATAAATATAAATATATACATAAAAATATAAATTTACATGCAATACTTCGGTTAATACTTCGGTTGAGAGCAAAATAAGATACGTGAGTGGCTATTATTATCCTACACAGTATCTTCAGCAAATGCGAAACCAGACTTACACTTATCGACCAATTTATCCAGATGAATTCAGTACGTAGAGATGCCCGAGGTTTAAGACCAAGAATACAATTTGTCGGCTTCATAGTGGCTTCTTTTGTACTTCCAAAATAGATAATACGTGATAATACTAAGTAAGCAGCCCCCTATACCACAAAAACTAGAAGTGCTACAATTTGACATAGGTAATTGTATAGTTTTTCATACAAAAATGTGACAAATATGTTAAAATGTAGCACTTGTAATGTTTGTGGTACAGACCCCAGGTATGTACCTTAGCTACGATCGAAGACACATACCTATAAGTCACCATTAAAGACGGAACTGCAAGAAAGTGTCATTTTTCGAAAGGGATCGAGCCTTTTATAGTATGCAATGTGAACTTGATATTTAATCCTTTTGAGCATAGATAATTTCTCTCAGTTCCAAATTAAATGGTCAGCTAAGTTTGTTAGTGTTTGTTTGTAACTCACACATTATAAATCCAAGTTATTTGGATTAAGTAATTATACATTCGATTATGACAACAATAACAACAAATGTGATATTATAGATATATATTGATTCACATAAGTAAAGAACATCAAGAAATACACAATTCAGTGGGAAGAGAGCCAAAAGATCCTTGCTCAAAAACTGCATCAGAAAACACAACTTGGCTATCGGCACTACACTAGCACTCACTGTGATAAATTACATCAGTGAAATGCAAGCAAATGCACCGCTAAATCACAGACGAATCACCATGACTCATCTGATTCAGGCATTGTAATAACTCAAGAGTATTTGTTTACATTGGTGGACTTTCAACGCGAAATGCAACGCTGCACTGAAGTGTTATATCTTGAGTTACTGTTCAATTTACGAGTGTTGCCTTAAGCGACATTAACACGAAGCAGGAGCCCAATTCTCGGTTTATGCGAGATGCATCTCGCGTGCGAGATACGTCTAATAGTGAGAGATTTGCAAGGGATTTGACAATTGTTTCGCGCATGCGACTTGCCTTGCGTTACATTGCTAGTTATCGAGGTATGACGGGATCGGTCGAATGATCGAACCCCGTAATGTAATGCAACTTTAAATGGCCCCTTATGACTAGGGGGTTGGACTCGTGATCGTCCTTGTCATGACCTTGTGTGATATTATAAAAGTAATTTTAAATCATATGATGATTGATGATAATATAAAACCTGCAAAGTGCGTGCGAGTTCATTTATAGGTTTCATGCATACTGACTGTGAAATCTTCTAGTGGCTTGCTATTGCGTTTCGTACGGTGAGCGAGAGATGCGGAGGCCCGCTTGGGGAGTGGGGGAGGGGGGCTAAAACCGGGCAACGGATCAGTGATTCGCTTGGGGTTGCTGGTTCTCATGGGCGGCCGTGATCACTTCCCTATAGGCAACCCGCATGCTTCTTTTCCGCCTTTTTGATAAAAAAAACGCGTTTGTATCAGCTTTGACTTCATTGCACACAACCACAAGTCGTCATTTCTCTAGAGCTAGAGTTATACATTTTCCTTATGATAATGTCATTTAATCTAACTAAGCCTCAGAAAAACGAAAAGATAAAAAAAGATCACCATTAAGATCATTGTTATGTCTCTTTCATTATACTCAATTCATTATAATCGGGAGAAATATCCTCATTGTAGTTAATGAGGCTCAATCGTGTAAACAAACAAAACAATTAATCATTTCCTTTATTTTTCCGTTACCATATAATGTTACGGTTGATCATTACACGATGATTTGTGCTTGACAAAGCAAGGGAATAAAATGATAGTGCTCTAGTTCTGCTTCAGCAACTTTAGTTAGACTGAAAATAACAATCATCTAAGTTATTATTGTCGTCAACAAGGTCCTTGACCTCTCACTTTAACACTACGCCTCCGCTGTGTGTTATCCGTCTATCACAGAGCTGTATCTATAGAACCAAAACAGGTAGACAGTTGAAATTGAATATCCACTATAACAACAAAACACAAAATTTCAATCTATTGTCAAATAAAGGTTAATATCTCGGGGGAATTATAAATCAATGACTATACCTTGGACAGGGATGTTTGGAAATGATCTCGACTTGCATTGGCGATTCCTGGCTCCAATTATGTACCCACACTTAATGTGTTAAATATTGACAATGTATAAATAACATTATGATGTTGATTTATTAAAAAAAATTACACCTCGTTGAGTTTCTTGCCGGTATCTTCGCATCAGAGGTTTTTCCGAACCGGTGGTAAATTTTATAACATTCATAAGTGCTGCTTCTAAACCTAATCTGATAATGAAAACTTTGATAGTGAAAACGAAAAAAAAGTTAAAAATCAATGGGGGTTTCCGTACAAGAACCGTATTTTTTAACCTTTAGTATGCTCCTACGGTTATCCTAATACCAACTTCGGTATAAATATCCGTACCTTTTTAAACCTAAAGATAATCGATACCTTCGTTGACTATTTAAATGTGAGTGAAACTTCGACAGTTTTTTAATCAACCTGGTAAAAGCAATGCCAGGTGAAATTGTGGATTTCATTTTATTAAACTCGGTCCATCGCTACCTACATAAATTTAGAAAATGGCGCTTCTCCCGTTCAGGTATCCTGACCCTCGGTAGGGTAAATTAAAATAAGTTAATAGCCCTTGTGGGTAACAGATGGCTTGCAATATTACACAACTTTGATAATTACGACTGTATATGGCTGTTTAAGGGCAGAAAATTTAGAACTACCAATTTAATTTGGACAACTCGTGGTCAGTTTTAATCGTGCTGAAAGCTAAAGTGGGAGAATGAATAATCACACTTAGGCGAAAAGCATCAAGAAGCAATATTATACGGGCGCGAAATCTAAGCTTTTTTTTAATTATGGCTTTCCCATCTCTAAGTTGAGATGGATTTTGCCAATGACGACTTTGACATTAGCCACGCCGCGAGACTATTGTACGGTAAGTAGGTTTTGACGGTTAGAGGGAGGTTTCGGGTAGGTTACCTAAAACAAACAGCTTTGTGACATTTGTTTTTGATAAAAAGTAAGTATGACATCAATATGTCAATATGACATTTGTTTTTGATAAAAAGTAAGTATGACATCAATATGTCATACTTACTTTTTATCAAAAACAAATGTCACAAAGCTGTTTGTGTCACAAACCTGTCTGTCAATACAGACAGGCGAAACTATGAGAGTTTCTATCCTAGTTTGACGCTACCTTACTTGCCTTACCTTTGCGCGATTTTAAAGGCGAAAACATTGTGTAGCACTCTCAAAACGCACTTAGAAACAGTAATTTAATTCAAACACTAGGCAGTTAAAGTTCTAGAAGGATACTACCACGCAAGGGCAAGGACTTAGTGGTAATCTTGTTAAGACGCAACCACTTTTAGGGTTCTTTTGGATTCATAAAATGTTTTTATAGTTATGATTAAAGAGCAGTGTTTCATCAAATGGTTTCCGCGGAACCCTGGTGTCCCATTGACTGGTTTTTAGGGTTCCGTGAGTGCAGCACTATATTAAAGTTTGACGAGGGATACCATGCGATCGGATGATCACGGGAGCTTCTGTATACCACCAGGTTCCGCCTGGTATAAGTGAACTCACTAGTCGGCCAGGGTTGTGAGGAGGTATAAGTTTGGGGACTGATGTAGCCCTAACATGACAGGCCTAGATTTAATTCATCCTTCCCTGCGTCTCTACCAAACTAGTGTCATAAGAAAGGGATGAACATTTTTTTATGAAATAGGAAGGCAAACAAGCAAGTGGGTCACCTGATGGTAAATAATCACCACCGCCTATAGACACCTGCAAGAACAAAGAGAGTGCAGATGCGTTGCCAACCCCTAAGCTAAGGCTAAGATGGAATTGTGCCAGTAATTACACAGGCTGAATTGCTCTCCACGCCGGAACACAACAGCGCAAGCACTGCTGCTTAGCGGCAGACATATGGAGAAACTTAGATAAACTAAACTTAACTAGTCATCTTAGGGTCACGCCACTGCAGCACTACTTAGAATATTAAGTTTAACGGAACCTGAGCTTAAAAATACCCTCTGACTTTTTCTCATCTCGAAGACAAAGCCCCGACTAGCACTTTCATCTCGTTGCCGACTAGGAAATTAGAATTGCATTATGCATATTCCCTCGCCTGCGTTCAGGGGCGAGTTAATATTTATATATCTTTTTATCTAATGCTCCATTGGTCTGATGGTTGTATTGCTTAGACCTGTAGCGTAGGTACTCAGGGATATTTTATTGGCTCATTGGTGCAGGTTAGTGGTTGTAAGAAACCTTTACGAAAGAACTGACTTAGGGTCCCTAACAATTATAATACGGTACCGTACTCCGTTCGTTCGTCTAAAACCAATGTTTTTTTTTTTATCCGTAGTCTAACTAGTAACCCTACAGTTTCACACAGTTCCAGTTACAGTGCGGGTGGTAGAACCTTGTGCAATCCGGATCGTACAAATACGAACATTGCATGCTATACACTGACGGGACCGAGACATCTGCTGCGTCCTGCTGTTCCAACGACACAGCTGTACGTGTCCCGGCTGCATTACTCTACGAAGGTTGAGGAGATCGTAGAGTATATACGAGTGAAGTCCAGTTTTACCCTGAGGGTCGAGCGGTTGGAGTCCCGCCACAACGTCAATTTTACGTCCTTTGTGGTGCGGGTGCCGACCGATCATCTGCCGACCTTCATGAAGCAGGGATTCTGGCCGAAGGGAGTCGCTTTTCGTCGTTTTCGCGGACGGTTGCTGGACACCCCGAAACTAGGTCACACGTCGCCAAAGTAACGTGCGAATTTTAATGTTTTAGTGTTTTTGTTTTATAAATATGTATGTTAGTCTTTAAGGTATTTTTTCTATGGGCCTATGCAGCCTGAAATAAATGGTTTCTATTCTATTCTATTCTATGTAAAAAGTAGCTATAGCAAAGAATTAGTATTGCGATACAACAGCCTCTTAATCTCTTTTAATTTTGGTTTTATTTTGTAATAATTAAAACTTTTAAAAAAATTGTGTTATCTGTGTACACCATTGTGTTTATTTCACATGTCAAAAAAGATATGAAATTAAACATTAAGTAAATTTGACATGTTATGCGATAATGTAACTTTATATTGACTGGATAAACCAAACTAAAGTAATCTTATTACCGCTTAAAAACCCGTAAAAAAAGTTTAATAAAAAAAACATTTTTCTTATTATTCGGCGTCTAGAATAGTATTTTATGCAACTGTTGCATAATGAGGGGTCTTAAAACATGAGTGTGGTTTTATGAAACGAGCGTCAGCGAGTTTCATAATAGTATCACACGAGTGTTTTAAGACCTAATTATGTACAGTTGCATACATTACTTTATCTACACATATCATAAGTACTCTATGATGGGTTCAGAAGCAATAGGGCAATGACTTGCATTGCTACTAGCTACTAGTGCTAGGTACCTATTAAATATCTATAGACTGTACACATTAAAATAATGTAATAAAAAATGAATTTGAACAAATATAGAAACAAATTAGAAAAATTCTCATAATAATATTGGTTGTTATAATGCTGGTCATTGCCTACGGTTTCTGAACGCATTATAGAGCATTTATGATATATGTGTAGATAAAATTATTTATGTACGACCTTATTACGGCTATCTAGCAAACTTTTTAGGTTCCGACGCACCAAGCTAAAATTGAAGTGCAAAATTAACGTATTCAGAAAACCTAAGTTTTACAAGGAAAGTTGGACTCTTTTATAGAGTCATAAAGAGCTGACTTTTCACCAGAGGCTGAAATCGGTTCCTAACTTAGACAATTAAACCAAGGGACCTGGCAAGCGCACGCATTCCCCTCTGCCAATGCACATGACCAAACCCGTTAGTTTTGGTCAAAACGGTTTTTAAAAACCAGTTCGCCGAGATATCGTATGTCATTTTGCTTAAGTCCGTATCGCAAAAATGATTAATTGTGCCGTATTTACCTTCAAACGGCTGTCAGAAACTTCAAATTTCTCCCCCCGCTAAAATTGTCAGAAAAAAATTGTTAGGCGACAATACAGCTTGTCATCTCCTTTGGTTAAATACTCAAAGGTTCCTAAACTTTGGAATCTGGTAGTTTTTGACATAAATCGAATGTGACATAAATGTAGACGAAACCTAAGCTTCGTACGGGTACATAATATCACTAGCGGACGCCGGTGACTTCGTTTAAATTTTGAACCTATGAATGTCAGGAATAATGTAGCTTTCTATTATTGAAAGAATTTTTACAATCGGTTTAGTAGTTCCAGAGATCCCCCCCCCCCCATACAAACAAGTAAAAAAACAAATTTTACCTCTTTTATATATTTTTTATATGAACTTTATACTATAGTATATACTGTTAAATTGTTTCCTTGTGTCTAATACTATAGACGGACAAACTCGATAGCGTTTGAAGATTTTGGACCTGTCAAGTTTTTTTATCTGTATTTTTGCTGATCGTAGTCCTCGCGAAGGGTACGGGCGGCTACGATCGCTTGAAATAACAATTTATTGAAATATTTCTTAAAGTTAAGAAAAGGTTTAAAATATTCCGAAATTTCATTCTAAAGCGGGTTCACTTGGGGTCACTTCAAGTAAGCCCGCTTTATTCAGTTTCAAAACAGTTTGCAAATGGCGTTGTATTCTTGATCTCGTACTTACTGCAACTGCCATAATACATTACTTTCTCACTTCCACATTACGAGTAACAACGTTTAGTAAATTCTAAAATTTCTAAGATGGACGCGAAAATTCGAAACCGGCTCTGCGAGGAAGCTGTCCAGTGATGTAGGAAATGAAAATCTGAGTGTGAGCTAGGACAACTACCAATAGGATGGCTACGCTGTGCGAGGCTAAAAAAACCGGGCAAGTGCGAGTCGAACTCTCGCACCGAGGGTTCCGTACCAACGTAACTACAATATTACGGTTTTCGGATTTATTATTTTATTTGTGCTGTGAGACCTTGCTTCTTGCCAAATTTTATAGTTCTAGGTCAACGGGAAGTACCCCATAGGTTTTTAAATGCCTTGCGAATGTATGAGACATGCAGCATAAACGACCGTATCTTTTGATTGCATTGACTTAGAACTTTAATTTTTTCACGGCTCCAAGGAACTACAGATTTGAGTATTTGATATTAATTGCAACTCGATACCTCCACGCGTTCCTGAGAAAAAGGGTCTTGACAGACAGACTGACAGACAGAACGGACAACGAAGTGATCCTATAAGGGTTTCGTTTTTCCTTTTGAGGTACGGAACCCTAAAAATGAAGCAATCCTATTGGTACATCATTTCCGCCCTCGCCGCTCAGATACCTCGCATTTCTCTAATGCACGGATGCATAAAGGGTGGTCTGGGCCCCAATTAAACCTTTATAAAAACCGCAAAGTATGTGGCGTAAAATTCCGACCAAAACTAGTTTGCATTTGGACTCCACCCATGTCAAACGTACGTTCATGCTTTGGTTCTACCATATTTTCAACGTCCATTTATTTTTAACCCTCGTATGGCTCTTACACAGCTTACGAGAGAAAGGGGGAATGACTAAAAAAAATATTTTTTTTTTATTATTAGAGAAACATAAAAATTTTAAAACAAATGGGTAACTAAATACAGTAATTACCCAGTTTCATGCTGTAGCAGGTACTTAGCGTTGGTCATAGATGCTACAAAATAGACGATCCAAAGCTACGGATGCAAGTTTCCTTCCGGAAGAAACTCGCTCATAGGAAAGTTTTAGTTATATGAATTGCCGTCCAACAGGCAGCTATCCACACATCTACCTTCTGCCCTATTTCACCAAGCTGACAGGTGACATATGACAGCAATAATTCGACGTACATGACTAACTTCAAGACTTTTTGTATTGTCAGGTTTAAATACTCAGGAATTTGACGTTGGCAAAGTTGTCCAATTGGACAGAAGCCAAACACCAAAAAAAAAAAAAAAAAAAAAAAATACTCAGGAATTAAGAGCGTCCGCTAACTCGCGCGGGTGCGGGTGCGGACTCATACTATTTGTTCGATAGGCGTGCACCCGCTCCGTGAATCCGCGCGACGTAGCGGACGCTTTTATGTATGTATGTGTATGTATGACTCTTTATTGTACTAAACACATAAAATAACAGAAAACAGGACAAAACAGATGTACAAAGGCCGGTAGGTTATGTGCCGGGTACAACGGAATACCATACTCTCAAGAACACCAACGTGACTCAGTTAGCTTGCTGCTGCAGTGATTCGTAAAGCAATAGAGAGATCCGGAAGCCATCAGCGTTCTCGAGGTTAATGGCTTTCCTTGGCTGTGAATGACACATGACTTTATGGGAAGTGATCAGTTATTTCCGATCAAGTCATCGCGCCCGCGTGCTGGTCTTCCTCCATTCGCCATAGGTACCTACAAAAAATAAAAATTCAGGCAGGAGTTACATAACAAAGAAATACTAGAAAATTCTAATAACACGTGACATTGCATGCGTTAAGACAGTCGTCTCAGTCCTGTCACGTTTTAGGATTACGATGAGTTCGTCTAGTCTTATTTTAGCTTTATGTTCGTGCCAGTAGCAAGCGTTTACTAAGTCACAATGCTTTTAACACCTACGCAACGCGTGACACATTAAACATCATCCTTAGCGTGGCTGTCTCATTACCTAGGTAATATATTTCAGCCGGTAAGGCACGGATTCCCGTAGCAGCAAGGTTTTTGGCGAGGCTCGTCCAATATATGTGCAAACGTTAAAAAGTAAAAAAAAGTGCTATAATGTAATTATTTAGGTAGAACTAAATACGCTGTGGTCAAAATATCCTATTGTCGAAATAATTCGAAACGCGTCACTATGTATACGAAATGCGGAAACAAAAAATTCTGACTCTTTTCGGAGTTTTTAAATTATATTTTTTATTTTAGAACACTTTGACGGCAATAAACTTTTTTTTTTTTCATTTTTCTTTGTTTCTTCTAGTTTCCAGGAGTTCATAACATATGAAGACATAAATTCCACATCTCGGTGCGCCCAAATCCATTTGTAATAGTTTTCCTACAATGCCTACGCCGTGATCAAATGAGATTCTCTATCGCTAGGCTACCCCGCGGGATTTTGTTCATTGCTCAGATATCTGGCTAGATCCAGAGCAGATTGCTCGATAAATAAAACTGACGCGAAATAACTACCCTAAATTTGTAACCCATTCAAATACGAAGCGAGGTTGTTTCGTAAATTTTATAAATGCAAATTCTAATGTACAATGTAACAAAACGAAAACTCTTGTATTTTTGTAACATCTCAAATATCTCAATTAAGATCACATCCTACACTATCCTTAATTTTGAGTTCACGAAGAAATAGAAACACAAAGAGTTGTGGCACACTTGCTTAAGAACAGCTTGTATATTATATTATACTTATACTTTTGGCCCTTTTCCTATACCAACGAGTCAACCTTGAAAACATGAAGCTCTGCTTACCGGGTAACCACGTTAAGCAGAGCTTCATGGTTTCAACGTTGACTCACGATCCACATCGCTTCGCCTGAGGAGGAAAATCAAAAAATATGCAATTTATTATGGCTAAATAGTGCGACTTTTTGTCAATTAATGATGTTTCACGGTAGTAACACATTGTTATAATACGTTTGTGTTATGATTTTCGAGATGCGAGTTACTAATTTAAAATAATTAAGTACACTCTTTATGATTCAACGATTTTGTACTCATTTAATGCACAATTATTTAAAACCAGCAGCTTGAACTTCCAATAACAAAACACAGTATCTTTAGAAAAAGTGTTTAACTATTGGAAAACTTATCTTCATTATAACCCTTACGATGCATCTATTCATTTTACTTGCTAAGCGATCGTAGTCGCCCGTGCCTCTCGCGAGGACTACGATTTGAGACATTCAAGCCACAAAAAAACAACTATCGGAAAACTACTTGAATTGATAAAAAGTTACACCATTTAGCCACAATAAATTAAAATTGCAAGCATTTCGAAATTCCCACCTAATACGTAGTGGTCTACCTTAATGGGCCATTTACACAGAGCGAGTCCTCGTTTGCGAGCTGCATTACACTGCGCGCCTCGAACAATCGATCGATCACATCACGTCTCGATAGCACGCAATGTCATGCAACTCCCATGCGAGAACTCGAACTAATCCTTAACAATCGGTAGTTCAAACCGTCTGGAACTGACACCCAAGCATGTGCTCAACCGTGGGACATGTATAAGCTGAATATGATAATGATGTAGCATTTTTAAAGTACGTGGTTTGAAATAAATATAGTACTTATAGTACTAGTAGTAGTAAATAGTAGTTTTAGTGCTTTCCTATGTAGTATAAAAAACCGGCCAAAGTGCGAGTCGGAGTGTTCCGTCCCTACGTAACTATACAAATTTACGGTTTTCGGATTTATTATTTTATGTTTGCTTCTTTTACATTAGGTTTTTAAGTGCCTTGGGAATGTTAGGACATGCAGCATAAACGGCCCTATCTTTTAATTACGTTGACTTAGAAATTTGATTTTTCACGGCTTCAAGGGACTACAGATTTGAGAATTTGGTATTAATTTTAACTCGATATGTTTACGCGTTCCTGAGAAAAAGGGTCTTAACAGACAGACAGACAGACAGACAGGCGGACGGACAACGAAGTGATTTTAAAAGGGTTCCGTTATCCTTTTGTGGTATGGAACCCTAAAAAGAAACTTAAAGTATCCCAACCCTTAAAGGAACCCAATGCCAAATATTCGTGGCGCGTACCACTTAACCGCTATCTATTGAGTTTGTTTCGGCTGTTTGCAAAGATAACAAGTTACGAAATAAAAAAGATATTCAACCCTTTGGCGACACACTTTTGTTATTTTATTTGTGGTGTCCTTCCAACTTTATAGAGAACTGCTGATCCAAATAGTTGTCTGCCAGAAACTGTCTGATAGAAAAGTTTGAGGGTTATTTTTTCCCATGGAATCTCGACCATGGCAACACTTTCCCGTGAAACTTTTTTAATTTCGTTCCTTTCTACGCAAGTCACGCTAGCAAATTGCGATGAATTCCTGTAAAAATAGATGAAGATAAATTGTGTCTGAGATTATGTCATCGTTGCTGTATTTTTGTGTGGTAAGCAGCACTTAGGGTAGAAGTGACACCCACGCGGGAAATATTACGTATAAAAATAAATATGAATAATGAGAGGTTTTCTACTACTCACCCACGCAAAGAGTTGCCACTTTTTTTACTAAATCCTAACAATTATAAAACGAGTTCCATGACAATTTTACCCGCTAGTATTATTATGAAGAGGAAAAGCGACTTGGCTGCTAATATTTTTTTGTGTAAAATGTTTTCAAGGGTTTTTTTATGTTTTGTAATGACTAGTGTAGGTATCATTAGATTTGTTACACTACACGCGATATCAACCATTCTGATAGTTTTATTTCTGTGTCTCCAAGTCGCGATAAATTAAGAAATTATTATAGTATTTATAGGCATTAATTGGGCAAAGTGTACATCGTAGCCTCTTTACTAATAATAAATGACCATTTCCACAGTTTTTTTTAACTAGTCCATTCCTATGATATGTCGGTGTTAACACTCCAAAATTGACATATTGTCAATGTGAACACAACGTAGTGGTCATGTGCTCCTCGGTGAATACTTTCCAAGAACATTATCTCGACCTTTTGGAGAATTTTTTGCAACTTGTCCTTTTCTATAGTGGGGCAAGGAGATCGCGACTCAAGGCAATTTGTTCCCTAGTGACTACGAAGCTTAGTTAAATCATCATCATTATCATATCAACCGAACAACGTCCGCTGCTAGACATAGGCCTCCCCAAAAGATCACCACTACACTACGTCCAGTCCTGCGCTTCTCCCATTCAGTGGTTAAGAGGAGTGTGAACCCACCGCTCTCCATACAAACAGCGATAACGTTTTCCACCCTTTAAACCTGGACCCCAATTCTCGGTTCATGCGAGATGCATCTTACGTGCGAGATCCGTCAAAAAGTGACAGACTTCCAAGGGAATTGACAGTTGTTTTCGTGCGAGATGCATCTCGCACACATCTCGCATAAACCGAGAATAGCCCCGTTGAACCTATAGCCATGATTTGGTTGTTGTCATTATGCCCTAGAACTAGGTTTGTATGTTTTGATGTATTTGTTTTGTATGGAACTCCTCAAATGAAAATATTGTCAAATCTTTGTAGAATATTTAAAAAATCAAAACTTACAAACCTAGTTCTAAGGCATAATGACAAAATACCAAAAAATCGTTGCAATAGATTAAGGTTTAGAGAGTGGAAAACGTTATCGCCGTTTGTATGGGGGGCGCGTTTTGGGGCTCCGCTTAAGTTTAGGTTAGGTTAGGTTACTTAGGTAATTTGTGCTTGCGATCGCGACTACGAAGCCGATCCTGCAGCGTCCAACGTCCAACTGGCGACGAGAGAAAACCGCTGGTTTTAAGTGGGTACCTATATAGTTTGGCAGTTTGCCAAGAACCCTACATAACCATCTGTGACGACTCAGGTGGCACACGTAAATGCTTAATAGATTCAGGCGTTACTTTGCCGAGGTCCATTTCAACAAACTGGAACAAATTACCTTGCTACTCCGCGAAACCAGTGCCGTGCTCTTGCATGCGCACGGCCTACATAGAGAGAGTAGAGTACGCCGTTAGTCCGAGTATGGAACGGTCATACTGTTAGATCCAGATGATGCCTCGTACAGAGCCAAAACGCGCGTCGATCGTGTTGTTTAGTGTTTAATGGTGGTGGTGTGTAGTTGAGTCTGTGTAATATATGTTGTTTCGTGTGGAAGCGGAGGAGGGTGGGTTTTTCATGAACATATATATGTCGCACAGACGCATCTATTTTGCACGAGCACGGCACTGGTTTCGCGGAGTAGCAAGGTAATTTGTTCCAGTTTGTTGACACGTAAATGCATTTTTGCATTCATTAATGCTTATTTGGATACGCGTGCTAAACGCCGTGTGTAAAATTGTAGGAGTGTATTCAATAGTATTTTATGCAACTGTTGCATAATGAGGGGTCTTAAAACACGAGTGTGGTTTTATGAAACGAGCGTCAGCGAGTTTCATAATAGGATCACACGAGTGTTTTAAGACCTAATTATGTACAGTTGCATACATTACTTTATCTACACACATATCATAAGTACTCTATGATGGGTTCGGAAGCCATAGGGCAATGACCTGCATTGCTACTAGCTACTAGTGCTAGGTACCTATTAAATATCTATGGACTGTACACATTAAAATAATGTAATAAAAAATGAATATGAACAAATATAGAAACAAATTAGGAAAATTCTCATAATTATATTGGTTGTTATAATGCTGGTCATTGCCTACGGTTTCTGAACGCATTATAGAGCATTTATGATATATGTGTAGATAAAGTCGTTTTATTGCTTATTTTCCTTATGAAGTACCATACAAATGTTGTTATGGATTTAATCAAGCTCCTTATGCTTACGAGTCCGTAATAAAAAGCAGTACCTACTACGATTTCTGCTACCTTTGATAATATCAAACTCAACGAAGAAAGTTTTTTCAGCCCGTACTCCGGAAAGAAATGTTCGCGAATTGATAATCCATGTTTTCATGGTTTAAGGAAAAAACGTGATCATAATAAGACCAATATTTTTTTTATATTTGTGTATTTATTTGTTTGCAGCCGCGTTCCCGAAAGCGGACTAACGATTTTAATAAAATTAACAATATAGGGGTTGATGGGGACGAAAAATCAATCTAACTAGGTTTTGTTATTATTATTATTTTAAATTAAATAGGAAGCCAAACGAGCAAGTGGGTAACCTGATGGTAAATGATCACCACGGCCCATAGACACCCACAAGACCAAGGATAGTTTTTTTTTCTATACAACATAGGACGGCAAACAAGCAAGTGGGTCACCTGATGGTAAGTGATCACCACCGCCTATAGACACCTGCAACATCAAAGAGAGTGCAGATGCGTTGCGAACCCAGAGGACTAAGATGGAATACCTCTTGTGCCAGTAATTACACCGGCTGTCTTGCTCTCCACGCCGGAACACAACAGTGCAAGCACTGTTGCTTAGCGGCAGGATTAGCGAGCAAGATGGTGGTAGCTATCCGGACGGACCTTGCACAAGGTCCTAGCACCCGCCAAATGCAGAGTACAGATGTGTTGCCAACCCACAGAGGTAAGATAAGTAAAATAAATCTTGTGTCGGTAATCTTACCGGCTGTTTTGCTCTCCATGCCGAAGTATAACAATGCACACATTGCTACTTTATTATGTCTGTCAATAATGGATTTGTCCGTATTTTTTATATCTACTAATGGAAACAATTTCTTTGCTAATCCGCGAACCCAGTGTCAGCAATCGAGAAAAAAGACAACGCCTGTGCTGGATTGCTGATACTGGGTTCGCGGATTAGCAAAGAAATTGTTTCCATTAGTATCAATATGGACTATGGACTTCCGAAAAGTAACGCCTGGATCTATAAACTTTTTTACATCTGTCCTGAGCATATAGCTTAGATTGAGGATTTACGAGGTTAAACTAGTTTCAGACGTGCAAAATACATGTTTTTTTACCTCCACATTTCAGTCGTGTTTCAAAGGTACCGGACCTCAAAAAGCGCTGTCCATGCAAACGCCGATAACCTTTTCCATCCTCTAAACCTAAAGATGCTTTGGTAGGTATGTCGTCATTATCGGTTTTTTGATATTCTTCATAGATTTGAAAATATAATTAATGGTCACTTATATGATGGTCATTAATCATATGATGTTTTTAGTTTTTTAAACCCCTTTGTGATACTTGGTGAGGTTTAAGACTAACCCCCCTCCCAAAATCACATGTATTTCTTTCAGTACAAAGTATTTTAAAAAAATCTCTCACGCGCCGCTTTTCGATTTAGAAATCGGGCGTTCAACAAAAAAAATTCACGAGATAAATCACTACACCTCCCCCCTCCCTTGTGATATTTCGTGATTTTTTCCAGACCCTCTCCCCCCATTGCCTCACGTGATTAATGGACGGTCCCTTAACAAACTTCCAATGGGGTGGGAACTAACTTTTCCAACGTGTAGAAGCTTAAATTATTTCCACGTATTCCACATATGTTGAGTGTTAGATAAATTACCTACCTGTTAATTAATTCAGTTTGCCGAAGTGACCTACCCAGTCGTGTGCATGAAGGCGTATTTGTGATCCCTCATCAAAATTGAGACGGAGTTAATTTCACCCCGTTTATATCAGTTTGGTTAGTTCAAACTGTCTGTAATTGAATATCACAATAGGGTAAATATAGGCTGCTCTGCTGATGATGTTTCGGTTTTAGTCAGGAGCAGAAGTCGACTAAGAAATTGCTTGATCATTTTTCGACTCTACTGCAAAAGGATTTTAAGGTGCAAAAGTGGTTAAGTTAGGGCCGCAGGACTCTTAGAAAACACACACCTCGTTGAGTTTCTTGCCGGTATCTTCTCATCAGAGGTTTTTCCGAACCGGTGGTAAATTTTGTGACATTCATAAGTGCTACCTGTAAGCCTAATCTGAATAAATATACATATTTTGACTTTGACTTTGACCTTGAATGACGACAAAGCGAGTCTCAGTTTGTTGTGCTATCTGAGCCGGTGTTACCTGTGTGTATGACAATCGAAGTTGCTCACACAGCCTCCGGGAAACCGCCTAGCCGAGTATGTAAGCAAAGCCGCTTACTAGCGCCTGACCAAATATCTCCCAGGCACTGCAAAACTGAAGTTTCAAGTTACGTCAGGCTGTTTTTAGAGTTCCCTAGTCAACGAGGAACCCCTGTAGTTTCGCTGTTTTCGTCCGTTTGTCTGTCTATCCGCGGCTTAGCTCAGACTCTAGTACTAGAAAGCTATGATTTGGCATGTGCATAAATACTTACATATCATTTAATCATGACGACAAAAGGAAAAAAACTCCTACTTGTACTTATAGAAGATTTTTTTTTTCGTTTATTGATGTGTGAAATCCATTTTTCAGTTCAGGGATCCGTTGGCCATTGCAAATGAGCCCTTATATTGCCGTTCAAGGATTTGCACCTAAGTTCCTAACTTCCTGTACTATCTTCAAACTAAAGAAGTCAACAACAAAGCGCTAACACCTATAAATAAACCCTATTTATTAAAAGCCATAAAATAATATTTTCCGACTCAATAAGCCAATATTACCCTCGTTGAGAGCATAAAGTCCCGCAGAGTAGACGGAAACTGTTGCCATGACTCCTGTAATGAACTATGGCAACCCGAATAACTCCGTGAAAAAATTAGGTCAACCGTGCCAATGGCACCTAAGAGAGGCATTTGTCGCTGTCGATTTAATATTTTTTCAGAAATGTATCTCGAAGGTCCCATGCCCAAGCCTGTTTGGCGATTGTATTAGAAAAAGTTACGCTGAGACCCGCCTCGATCGTTGCGGTGTAACTCTATATGTCTATTTATAAGTCTGAGGCTTTTTTATATTTATTCAGGGGCTTTTATCAAAACTAACCATGTCGGCCTAATTAGAAAACAACATATTTTAAACATACGCCTGCGTAAAAAATAAATTACTTAATAGGGAAAACAAGCGTTTAATCCGCTGGTATAATCCAAAAAAGTAAGACGTCCTTCAAAGCCTTTAAAAATTTCTTAAATGATCGGCGTGATATATAAAAAAGGCAATGGTTCCGTACCACCATACCTACAATAGAGGTAGACTACTACCAAATTTTTTTTTTATTATTCAACATAAGAAGGCAAACAAGCAAGTGGGTTACCTGATGGTAAGTGATCACCACCGCCTATAGACACCTGCAACAACAAAGAGAGTGCAGATGCGTTGTCAACCCAGAGGGCTAAGATGGAATACCTCTTGTGCCAGTAATTACACCGGCTGTCTTGCTCTCCACGCCGGAACACAACAGTGCAAGCACTGCTGCTTAGCGGCAGGATTAGCGAGCAAGATGGTGGTAGCGATCCGGACGGACCTTGCACAAGGTCCTACCACCCGCCTATACTACCAAATATGTATACCGAAGCTACTCTACAAAAGGTGGCATATATTCAAAAACAACTTATGGACTATGGAGACAAGTTGTATTACAGATATCATACAGCAGGGTTCAATTTTATTAATGCGACAGGTGACAGGTGACAGTGACAATTCGGTATACATTGCCCACTATGATGTTAAGTTTAAGTCTGTAGCGTTACTTGTCGACACAGTAGTGTACGGCGAAGTGTCGCTGTCACTTGTCGCCTGTCGCGTTTTTGAAATTGGCGCCAGATAGCATTTTAATCATAATCCTTTAGATTTAAAATTATTTGTAGTTATAGTGGCCATAGTAAATAGTATATTTAACGTTAGGGTTCCAAAGATACAGCCGTGTGCCAGACGGTACCCTTTGGTTACTGTTGGCAATACAGCCAACATTAACTTGTTAATTCTTCTTCTTAACTTAATTCTATGGCATTTTTTAGTCTGTGCACTTTTCTGTCTCTGTCAAAAACTCTCTGTTTGGTGTTGTGGTTGTGTGCTTCTAATAAAAAACTTGAAGATAATGAACCGGCTTATCAATTAAAATACAGTCCACTAGAATACAAATAAATAACCTGGGACACGCTCCTACAGTTACTTAACCCTGAAATGAAACGATTTTGCATTGACGACGTCTCTTTTGAATAAGCGATGGCGCTGCTTTTGTCTTTAAACTTCTTCTTAAAATTTATTAGGTATACTATGGCCACTCATCATCATCATCATCATCTCAGTCACGAGAAGTACTGTTGAACATAGGCCTCCTCCATGGATTTCCAAAGTGATCGGTTGGAAGCAGCATGCAACCAGCGCCTTCCTGCCACCTGTATGAGGTCATCGGACCATCCTGTGGCTGGTCGTCTACGCTGCGCTTGCCAATACGCGGCCGCCATTAGAGAACTTTTCGACCCCATTGGCCATCAGTTCTCCGTGCTATGTGCCCTGCCCACTGCCACTTCAACTTGCTAATCCGCTGGGCTATGTCGGTTACTTTCGTTCGTCTGCGGATCTCCTCATTTCTGATTCGATCACGCAGAGAAACTCCAAGCATAGCCCTCTCCATAGCTCGTTGCGTGACTTTGAGCTTTCCCCCTATATGCTATGCTATGGCCACTATAACAACAAAAAGTAATAGGGGCCCCATTCAACATGTTTTTGATCATATCCATATTCATATTCATTTATTTGCACACCATACACACATTACATAAGTATTCGAGGTCTTAAACATCAAGTAAAGGTTAAATGGTAACCCTGGCAGGGCATTGCAAAGTAGTAAAAAGAGTCCTAACATTAACATGCGATTAGTTTCCTATATCATAACATTACATTCTTAAATTAATTATTCATATCATGTGCATAATTATCAAAATGTCATCTGCTGTAGAGTAGCTGTATAGAACTCGTCTCCATACCGTGTTTTTTGATTATAGAGTATTCACTGACTATACTGTTTTAAATCATGGCAGCTTGAGTTCAATTTATCTCTAAGTACGTCAGTTTCACAGGCACTCTGTAGGACAAGCCACAAGGAGGGATAAATTAAACTTCAGCGGTCATGTTAGGGCCATAGGCAACATTTCGAAATACGTACATGCTCCGTTTATTGTTTAAACTATTGAACTTGTATTGAACGAATGCACAAGAACGTATCGACGAATCTAATCTCGTGTCAGATCCAAGAGTGATGAGATTACCATCAGTATAATTATAATCAAATCGGAGGATCAAAATCTTTAAAAAATCTTTCTGTTACTTATCTCCGAATAACCTGACTCATAGATAATTCATAATTCACGTGCGGTACACTCCGCAACTCCGCGTGAAAAGTTTGACTATTTTAACGCATTCAAACTGCCGCGATATTATAAATAGATATGTCACAATATTGTTATCAAAACGCAGTGTTAATTAAAATGATATATGGTCATCTTTAAAAAAAGAGTTGGGCCTATTTACATAAAACATGGCTGTATGTGCTAACATCCTTTTGCCTTTCTTGCAGAAAATAAACTTAAAAAAATTGAAACCCGTGTCAACGAACTAACCAATCAGAAACTTCTTTACAGGGAAATTCTTTTGTGATTGGTTACTTACCCTCGAAAATAAAAAAACGTAAACGTAAACAAATTTTCTTATCAAAAGACTGAAAAGAGAGCGAGGGAAAATTCATATAATTAATCATTAAATCTTAAACAATTGTTCAAATTCAGCTAAGTGCTAAATCAGGCGAGTCTAAAAAGTTGTGATATGTTCAAAAAGACAAAATTTAATTACGATTATACACCGCTTCGGTCTGGAAATGGGTAAGTCAATTACTATTTATCCCTTTTAAAATATATGCTTAAACTTACCGCAGTATGTTTTAATGACTTAAGAATAGGTACATTATTCAAATGAAAGATGTTTAGACTCCCAATAACTTTTCTTGTAGCTGTTAGCTTTAGATTTGTAAATACGAACTAAACTACACTAGAGAAAATATTGAAAAGGTTCAGAATTTTTTGAAATATCGCACTATCCTTTGCCAATGTCGTCTCCTACTTTCCAACTCGGGGATTCTCAGTACCTCTATATAAAGTAGAATGAATGAATCATAGCTGGACTTTTTAGAAGCTTGGCGGACTCATGAAAGAACAGGGGCATAGTGGATAGCGATAGGAGTCTAACCAATCCCCAGTTCACTGATGACATTGTCGTTTTTTCCCTAACCACACCGTCTTAGACATTCGAGCTAATGCTTCAAGAACTGAGCACAGAAAGGCTGGAGGTTGGACTTGGTTGTAACCGTAGATAAGTAGGCAGCAAGCTATTAAAACGAAACTCAGCTAGGTAGTAGCACCAAGTTCCAAGCTAAGAAAATCATGCTAACATTAGAACGTTAGCTTGCTTTGCTTACTTTGAGACTAGGTCTTCCTTGCTAGTGTAGCTGCTAAGCAGAAAGCGGCAGTGCTTGAACTGTTGTGTTCCTTTGTGGAAAGCAGGACAGCCGGTGAAATTACTGGCATAAGAGATATTTCATCTTGGCCGTCTGGGTTGGCAACCCATCTGCAACCTCACAATCTTTCCTTGGTGTTGTGGGTGTCTATGGGCGGTGGTGATCACTTACCATCAGGTGTCCCAAATGCATGTTTGTCCTAAGATATTTATTATGAAATTAGAAGCCTATGTCAGTCAGGGATAGCCTAGCTTTCTATTAGTAAAAGAATTTTAAGTAGCGGCATGGAAGTTCCAGACATTACCCCCTACATACAACATTACAGACAAACAAACAAAAACAAAATTTACCTCTTAATTATATTTATAACAGTAGATTATATTAGTAGATTATTTTATACTTGTCAACTGCCCTGGCTTCGCATGGGTATAATTAGGATGTTCCGACTTAAAAACCTTCCATAAAAAAATGCTCTAAATGACAATGAAGATTGTATCAAAATCCGTTACATAATTAAAAAGGAGAAGTTGGCCGAATAATAATTCATAATTAATAATTCATTTATTCACTGTTGATTGCGTTGTACAGTCACGAGCACCAACATGTATACAGCCAATCCTTCCTAACCTGCCAAAATTATGTAAACATCAACCTTATTGTTAGAGGCATAAGGTCTGTGTATACATATTTATGGAAGATTGACTGTATAGATGTTGGCGCTTGTGACTGTACATGAGGGTGCTATTTTACATGTCAGTTTATTATAATATACACAAAGATATTTTTTTTAGGACAGACAGAAACGGATAGCGATTTTATACTTATGGGTATGGCAGAGGCAGTGTGGCGAAACTGGCAAACGCAAGGCACGGAATGCTGATGTTGCAGGTTCAAGTCCTGCCATTGCCCTAATTTTTCTTTGTGTTGTCATTACAATTTTAATTTAATAATTTGAATGTTAAAACATTTAAAAATAAAATCGAAAGAAAATTCGGTTACAAAAATTTTATACTTATAAATAATTTTACATTATTTTATTACATTTTCTTTGCATACAAATGGGCAGTGGAGTAATAAGTTATTTTATGATTGTGGTTTACTATCGCGCTGTTATCATCTTACTATGCATATCAAATTTTAAAGCTAACCTGACCACTGGAAGGGAGTGAAAATTGACTTTACATTTTTATCAAATAAACTAACACAAAGTATTTACTCATTTCCTCAATGACGAAAAGCAACATAGTATGTAGTAGGTACTCTATCAGACTCAACAACCCTAACATATTAGTATCAAAAAATGGATGCACCGAGGGATAACTTGTTGTTCATGCACTCTGTTTAGAGCCACAGATAAAATTACTGGAACTGGTTTTTTGGAAACAATTTTAAAATAATATTAAACATGGCAGTGAGTGTGTTTGTTTGTTTCATCTTTAAGGCAAAAGTTGGGGACAGAAATAAATAAAAATTTGTATACTGATAACTGGATACTGGGAAAAGTGCATTCGCTACTTTTTCGCACCAAAATAAACCGTAGCCGCGGACAAAAGCTAGTAGTATAGTTGCAGGCAAACAACTTGAGCATAAATCGAGTGGAGGGGGTAAGTTTGCGCGTACACATTTGTACTAGAAACGGCTACTGCGCAGTCAAGGTCAATGCTCTAGTTGTTTGCCGGAAACTGTAGCAATATTACCATGTAGAATAAAATGGAACTGATTTATTCTAATGACTAATTCAATCATCAATCATTATCGAAATCATTTGACACTACAATGTTACACTTACATACAAAATTCCATAAAAGTGTAAAATTTTTGTAGATAACAGGTAGATACCATTATTAAAAAAATATTTATATCCAAAGAAGCAGATAAAAAAACCAACATTTTAAAGGTTACAGAGATACAAAGTTACAGAAATTACATAGGAAAAAAAACACCTTTTGTTCCGAAATATGCTCATTTGAATCCAGATAAAAATGCAGAGAATTTTAATTATGAGACTAATAACTAAGTGGCAAGCTGACAGTATTAAAATAAACGCGATTTAGTTTTGGCTCCATACAAATCACGAATGTGACGTCACGTCACGCGCGCTGTATGCAGCGCGATAGAGCGTTTTCGCGATGCACGCTCGTTGTCATTTTATTACTCGTGATGTTTCGAAAAATTATGATCATAGAAGAAAACTAAGAACACAGTTTTTCTTCTTTTAACCAATTATTTTATTGTTTTTTAAATAAGTCATTAGAATACCGCATAGACGGAATATCGCGTACAGGCCCGGCAAACATCTTGAGCATTGACCTTGACTGCGCAGTAGCCGTTTCTAGTGCAAAGGTGTATGGGCAACCTTATCTCCTCCACTCGATGTATGCTCAAGTTGTTTGCCTGCAACTATAACATAAACAAAAAATATTCAGTTACCTTTCCTTTTTTGAAGTCTGTTAAAAGTTTAAATTTACTTACCTTTTTTTTCTACTCTGTGCTAGAAAGGAATTCGTTAGCACTTTCCATAAAAATAACCAGTGAGTACTAAACAAATACATTAAATAAATACTGTTTTCCCGCTTAGTCAATGTTTGAGAAGAATTCCTATCCAGTTGCCTCACTAAAATAATCTAGGTTTGTGCTGGTTATTGTACATCTTATGATGAAAAGCGTAACGTTCATATTGGCCTGATAATTAGGTAACTGTAGCGGTTATGACGAAACTCCCGAATACGACGGTTATCTAGTTATCGTTTGTTAGTTTAGTACTTTTAATGAACCAACTGTTTTTATTCGTTACGCTTCCGATAAGATGTGCTGCCTGTTTCCATAGTCAAATTGCACTAAGCAAATACATACTGACCGAGCTCTGCTATGTTACCCAGAAATTGGAAACTAATTGGAGTCGCGACGCCAACGCGACCGCTGTGGTTTGGCCATACAGGGGAGTGTGAAACTAGCCCCAAAAAGCGCTCCGTATACAAACGGCGATAACGTTTTCCACCCTCTAAACCTTAATCTAGGGCAATGATGAACACTCCTTCTAACATAGGTACGTCTTCTGATTGGTTGGCCTCGTCACCTGAGGCGTAGTGATCATCTTATATTGCATATTAGAATTTTTATTCCGACAGTTAAAATTAATATTCCCACTGAAATAGTAACATGGGTAGCTAACACTAAAGACCGCGACTCGCTGTGTCACCCATTGTATCTCTTTATAACTAGCCAACTAAGGCTTATAGCTTTTGCCGCGTACATAAAGCATATATATCCATTTAAAACCAATGAGGGATGGTCGCTTCGTTCAAGGCAAAAGCCAACGCCTCTAGGACAAAAGTTTAATTCATTTCTCCTTCTGACTCTGCCTAACTAGTGTTATATGAGAGGGACGTTTATAAAAGTACATTCGACTTGGGAGGTCATGTAGGGCCACAGAGACGGCGAGAAAAAGGGCGCATGTGGTAGCCGTAGCAGTACACAGCTGTATCATGCAAGTGCACGCAACACGTAATATTCTCGTGTCGTCGAACAATGGCAACGAGTGGGGGGTGGGAGCCGCGCGAGCCGGCCTAACCTAGGTCCTCAGTAACTCAGTACAGTGAGAGGCGCGGACGTCGACCGACTCGACACGGCCCGACACCCTTTCACTCTAACAGCGACCGTGCAAGAAGGACCGCGATACCCCGTGACAATCGGATTAATGCGGTGAAAATACAGAACAGTGACCTCCTAGCAAAATGAACGAAGAAAACACAGTGGGTGATGACTTAAAACGACAAGCCGCTGTGTTCTACAATTCTACTGAGAGGTTTGTTTGCAACTTTAGAAACACGATTGTTTGGAAGTGCCAACGGATGTGGTGTTTGGTTACTAACTTAGGTTTGCGGTCGGCTGGGACGGAGCGCAATCGGAAGGCGTTCTGGGGAGAGTTTGTTTGTGCGCATTGCTAACTTGGTTTCTTGTTTGCGGAGAATTCGCGAGCTTGAATTTTAATTTAAATTTAATTGACATTAGTAATCGATGCGTATGCTGTTATTGATTCTGATAAAGACGCAATGGCACCGTTTGCTCCATTGCGTTCAAACAATGCTGGATAAAATGATTAATGTCTAAAACCACGTGTAGCTTCAATTCAATTCAATATCTTGCTGTTGACCTTTAATGCATGACAGTGCCTGCCAACCATTAACGTTGCACAAGCTATTGCTTGCATTCTTCTGAACTCCCATAACACGTTTGTAACCCATGATTAACCAAGTGGTTTAACCACAGAATTCTGTCTGGTAAGTTGGGTGACGCAGGTTTTTTTGTCATTCAAACAGACGTACCTAGTTCAAGTATATATCTAGACATCTTTACATAGTACAAAGTAAAGTAGCAATTTTTTTTATATATCCAAAATTTTAATTGTGCAGCTTCGGCTGCCTTTTCCTTCTAAAACACCCAACGGATTTTGATGCGGTTTGCACTGTCATTTAGAATGTTTTATCCCGATTGTAGGTCATTGAACTTGAGATATTTAAGAAAAAAATTATGAGGGGTCCTTACAAGAGCAATTAGAGCCAAAACAATTATCAATATAATTTTTGTCTGTCGTATGAATATTACACGGATACACGGATCTTGCAAAAACTGCTTCACTAAATTAGACGCGGTTTTCACGCTTGTATTGCAGGAGGTCTAACTTAAAACCTAGTTCATATTTCATCTTGATACGCCTTAAAAGCCGAGATATTATTGACAAAAATGAAAAAAATAATTTTTGCGCGGTAGATAGTTCAGGTGCCAAATTCGCCGCGTGCGAAGTCGTGAACAAAAGCTATCTAAACATAATAATAATTATATAATGTAAACAGACATAATAACACCGCGACACTTCGACTAGACCACCTTGAACTCTGAAAATGTACATCTAAGCTAGTGTAGACGAAAACTAAGAAAACAAGTTGAAAGACGGCAAAAAATAAAAATAAATACTTTATCACAAATATGTTTTGTTAAATGCTGAATTTCAGTCTTTGTGTCGCGACACCTATATTCTCACAGTGGCACTTACCAAACATGACTGCCTACGTTTAATCTCTAATCCCTCCCTTTCTTTTGTCACTAATTTATTTATTCAAAAATTAAAAGAACCCGTAAAAAGTAAAACAACTCTTGTTTTTTTTTCTAAGATCATAACTTATTGAAATATATCAATAGAAAAGTAACAGTGAGCAAGACCCACGAAAACGCTCCATACGAAACAGTAACCCTTACATGACTGGCCAAGGTTAGTTTATCTCTGCGTCCCTTTCTTATGACACTAGTTAGACAGAGACAAAGGCAACTAAACCTGGGCTGACATGTCAGCACCGCTGGGGTGGACTTTGACGTCACAGTCTACCAGTCTACGTTGTCACTAGTATAAAATGTATGAATTTAAAACTAAGATCGCGTTTATTTTAATAGTCTGCTTTTAACTCATTACTCTCGTACAAAAAAACTAAAATTTTTATCTAGATCCGATCCGAAAGGTGAGCATAATTCGTAAAAAAAAACTTACTTAAACTTTACTTTTGTAACTCTGCATGGCTATTTATTAACTTCTAAAATATCGTTTTTTTATCTACTTCTTTGGACATAAATATATTTTTAATGTTGATCTACAACAATTTGACAGGCTTATCCCATTTGCTTCTTGACGCATATTCCTGGTAGGATGACAATAATTTTCAACATTTTAGTAAAATCTTAAATTCTGAATTAGTTAATTAAAAATCGTAATGTAATTGCCATCAGATACTAAGTCAGAAAAAATGGGTCCCGTATACCAATCACATGTAATTCTGCATGTAATAGACGGCAGAAATAAAAATAAAGCACTTTTCAAAATAATTCACTATTTCAAAAGAAATCGAATAAACATTTCATTATACTAAAATATAATAACTCACTTTCTCCGACAGCTGTTTGTTATTATTTTGTTCTTCTAATTCCATCGTTAAGTAGAGATTGGATACGGGTACGATGGAATTCAGTGAAGTGACAAAGAACTAGGTATACATACGGAAAATAAAACTTCTTTTTTTTATGAAAATAGGGAGGCAAACAAGCAAAGGTCACCTGATGGTAAGTGATCGCCACCGCCTATAGACACTCGCAACACCAAGGAGATTGCAGATGATCTGCCAACCCAGAGGGCTAAGATGGTATACCTCTTGTGCCAGTAATTGCACCGGCTGTCTTTCTCTCCACGCCAAAACACAACAGAGCAAGCACTGCTGCTTAGCGGCAGGATTAGCGAGCCAGATGGTGGTAGCGATCTGGACGGACCTTGCTTGTAGGTCTTAACACCCGCAAAACTAACTAATCTAAATCTACTTAGTATTTTGTATATTTACGTTGCTTTTTAGTAGGAAAAGTGACAATCATCAATCATCATCAAATCGATGCAACAAATCGTGGAATAGGTTAAAAGAAGCTTATTTATGAACATATTTTATTTAAAAAAAAAACTTTGGTTGTCAGTTAACGCGCAGTGTTTTTAGCAATGTTTGGTAGAAAAACGGTTAGTGATTATCACGATATTTTTATTATACATAATATATATCGTGCGTCAATTCAAAGTGTTTACTTTGTGTAATTAATTATAGTGTGTTATATCTGCTGTACGTTTGCCAAGCCTATTTCTATTTATTATATAAATACAGATGTCTAATATTAATTCTGTCTAATTAGGAAACAAATTATGACAAAGTTGTTAAATAGATGCTTCTAAAATAAAATACGACTTGGCTCAGCATATCTCGCAACTTTTGACAGTAGAAGAATTCCGAGACTTAGCCTATTTTTACATGGAATGTTTTTACATGGTTAATTTGTCAGTTCAAAACTAGCATTTTTTTATAGGTATGTTATTTTATGAGAACCGAACCGGTGTTCATATTGACCTTGTAAATTTATTTCCTGTTATTATAATTTATAACTCATTACATTACGGATGTACTTACCTAGTAATCTCTGCATTCACACGGGTAGATTGCGATCTCTGCGCGCGCGCATTTTTTTTATCAATCTGCCTGTGGCAAAAGAACAGTCTTCAATAAATTACCTGTAACAGTATTTTTCAAAGTGTGGGTCAAAACGGTCATGTATATATTCTTTATTGTACAACTAGCCCACTTGCTCGTTTGCCATCTATTTTATATAAAGAGGTCTTGCCTTGCCTGCGACTTGATACAGTCAACCTCAGTCGTAACTAAATACTTAAGAACCTTGTCGTAGTAACGTATAAAATGAAAGATGCTCGAATTTGTCACATTACTGACAGAGACCTGTTCCTAAAATGTTCAGCTACTTTTGAGGCTGACCGTACGCGTGGAATTTGGAAAAACGTATCTTTAATTCGTCTGCTAGGCGGCGGCGTATCAAGATGAAACATGCACCAGATTCTAACTTAGACTTCGAGAAATACAACTGTAAAACCGCATCCAACTCCGTGCAGAAGTGTTTGCGTGACCCGCGTACAAACATACAGACAGGCAGACAAAAATTCAAAAAAATATTGATTTGGCTTCTATTGGTCTTATAAACCCCTCATATTATTTCTTCTTATAAATGTCACTAGCGGACGCGCGCGACTTCGTTCACGTAAAATTAGTAGCCTATGTCCGTCAGGAATAGTGTAACTTTCTATCTGTGAAAGAATTTTTGAAATCGGTTCAGTAGTTCCAGAGATTACCCCCTACATACAAACAAAAAAACAAACAAAGTTTACCCCTTTATTATATTACTGTAGAAGTATAGATGTATAAACTCTTAAATGGAATCATGATCAATGAAAGTGTCTGCAGATGCCATGATCTGATGAATGTTATGGTCAGATCGGGAGCAATATCGTGTGGTGTGGAGGCTTGTCACCTGATAAATCTCTAGGACAAGACAGATCAAGGCCCGACCACATCAAGCATCAGATACTGTCATCTGTAAAACCCCAGATCTGGAATTTCATTTTTAAGTGTATGTAGAAATATACACTAATTTAATTAAGGGGTAAACTTCATTGGAACTACTGAACCGATTGCAAAAATTCTTTCACAGATAGAAAGCTACGCTATCCCTGACGGACATAGGCTACTAATTCCACGCGAACGAAGTCGCGGGCTTCCGCTAGTATAATATAAAGGACAAAAAGAGATAAGTTGAAGTGAGGTAATAAAATAACAATTATCTTTAGAAAATGATAGTATGGAGTTTATCAACCCATTAAAGTAACATTTTAATTACGGAAAAGATGCTGTCATCGATGTTTGTATAATCCATTGTTAATTGATAAACTGTTATGTACGTAACACAAGTCTAACAAGTGGTTACTCTTAGTGATTATGTAGCGAGATAACAAGTTATAATTGTTTACATAATTAAAAGATAATAATTTTACTGTTCGGTTTCACTTTTTTGTGCTACATACAGTCAAGGAAATTGAAACACTTACCACCGTAGAACCTAGTTGAAGAGACACGTATGACATTTGTATGACATAGCCTGGCGTTTAACGCGTCGCGTCATTGCGATAGGGTTCTAAGTTGGTACGTGAATATATTTCCCCTATACTGCAGATACTGTATACATACATAAAGTCACGCCTGTTTCCCGGAGGGGTGGACAGAGACCACGGATTTCCATTTGCTGCGATCCTGACATACAACCTTTGCTTCACTTACTCTCATAGCGTTCTTCATGCATGCTCGTCGGTTTAGGGTACCTAACCTAACCTAACCTAACCTGGTCTTTATCCAGAATTTTGGTTTTTTTGTGCTAAACTGAGGTAAAGCGTGCGGCATGCGAGTCTCGTGGTGAAAAGTAATCGCCGCTGCCCATGGAAATGATTTTCTGGACCCAATATTAAATTAAGACTAAAATAATGTCACTTAGCTCCAAATACAAAATTAAAGCCTCTGCCTAACGTCTGTCCGTCTGTAGGCATGTTGCTTCGTAGCGCCATACATACATACATACATAAAATCACGCCTGTTTCCCAGAGGGGTAGGTAGAGACCACGGATTTCCATTTGCTACGATCCTGACATACAATTTTCGCTTCACTTACTTTCATGACATTCTTCATGCATGCTCGTCGGTTTAGGGTACTCCTGACCTGGCCTTTCTCCAGAATGTCTCCGATTTGGTCGGAGTACGTTCGCCGAGGTCTTCCCCTTCCCATTTTTCCATCCACTCTCCCTTCATACAGCCTTTTTGTTAATCTTCTTTCATCCATCCTATCTACATGCCCAAACCATCTCAACATACCTTTTTCAATGTAAATTTTTTCCCCTAATTATTTTACGAGCTTTGTTACATTCGTTATATTTTTTTTTTATACAACATAGGAAGGCAAACAAGCAAGTGGGTCACCTGATGGTAAGTGATCACCACCGCCTATAGACACCTGCAACAACAAAGAGAGTTCAGATGCGTTGCCAACCCAGAGGGCTAAGATGGAATACCTCTTGTGCCAGTAATTACACCGGCTGTTTTGCTCTCCACGCCGGAACACAACAGTGCAAGCACTGCTGCTTAGCGGCAGGATTAGCGAGCAAGGTGGTGGTAGCGATCCGGACGGACCTTGCACAATGCCTTGGACCTTGTATAATGCTCATTACAAACGAATGCTTGAATCTATCAGCACCTAAGTTTTAAATAAACGTAATGACGTAAAGTAAACAGATAAATATTAAAATTAACCTGACATCGGTGAAGGTTGGCTGGGTCAAGAGACAAGACTCAAGACAGGTCACCGAGTTACCTGCCTGTATAAATAATACGTAATTACGTAATATTTTGTTGGCATATCCATTGTCATTTGTACTGTTTCACTTTTTGTTTGTTTAATCTTAACGATTATCTTAGTTGTATGCAGTATATTCACAAACAATTAATGTCTTCGTGGGAACTAATTGAGGGCACAGATACATCGCACGCTTAGAATTAAAGTGACCCATTTCCGAATAATACACGTCCCAAAATATCACCTTAATTAAAAGACATAGGGTTTAATTTTGGGAAGTATCATATTCAGAGTTGAGTCGCTTTAATACTAAGGGTGCGACATGTTGAACTAGTGTTATTTTATAATTTGTCTTTTGCACAACTGATGATTAGTTGTTTCCCAAATAAATAAAATTAAATGTTGTGTAGAAAGAGGGCAAAGTTGAAATTGATATGTTTTCTGCAAAATTGTTGCTAAATTAAAGCTTTTTCGTCAACAATGTGACAGTAACAAAGAGAGTGGCGCCCTCGTTTGATTTCTAAGTACTCTATGGAGCAGGCTGTAAGGGATGCCAGAAGAAACCAGTGGCGAAGCTACCCAGGGGCTAGGCGTGCCGTGCCCCAGGACCCTCAAGCTTAGGAGGCTCTTCGCCAGCATCCCTCTAACTCTAGCTCTCCTACTCGACTCCTATTTTCCGACCACCTGATTTGACTATAGAACCCCAATTTTTTGTAGCCCCATATATGTATGGACCATATATGGTCACCAGGATCTCTTCGTCTCTTCCAGTAGCATACTACTGTGGCCCTAACATGCCTGGCCAAGTTTCGTTTATCTCTATCTGCGTCCCTTTTTACGACACTAGTTAGACAGAGACGCAGGGAGGGGTTAAACTAAACCTGGGCTGTCATGTTAGGGCCGCTGGAAGAGAAACTAGTGCAAAAGCCCTTTGCTAAACAAAGTTTCATTGTACACGAACTTCCGTAAATAAACTCCCAATCTAATAACAGAAGAGGTCCAAAAACACCGTCGTCTAAACAACATGACAATCCTTATTAAAGACAAATCGCCGGCACCAAATTGCTTCCAATTATTTTTCCATCAACCCCAATCCTATTAATAGCCACGCGATTCCTCCGGGAGAGCCGTGGCCCCAACATCACCGGCCATGTTTAGTTTATCTGAGTTTCACTCTATGTGCAACCCTTTCGTTTAACTCTATAGCTATATTAATATTGTAATGACAACACAAAGAAAAATTAGGGCAATGGCAGGACTTGAACCTGCAACATCAGCATTCCGTGCCTTGCGTTTTCCAGGTACGCCACACTGCCGCTGCCCTACCCTGCGAATTTTTTAAAGTTTCATATAGATGACACCGAGGGTAGTTGTACCCTTAAAATCAATAATGTAATGACCGTAAGACGAAGCACATTGAAAAATTCGCAGGGTAGGGCAGCGGCAGTGTGGCGAAACTGGAAAACGCAAGGCACGGAATGCTGATGTTGCAGGTTCAAGTCCTGCCATTGCCCTAATTTTTCTTTGTGTTGTCATTACAATTTAAAAAATAAAAATCGAAAGAAATTTCGGTAACAAAAAATTCTATAGCTATACTTAGGAATGATATCCTAGATCAAAAGTTTAGGTTTACAGATGACATTATCTGAGCCTGAATAGAATAGAATCAACTTTATTTTCTACTAGCTTTTGCCCGCGACTTCGGGGACAGGGACCTTTCCTCGGGATAAAAAGTATGCCCGTCTCCATGATCTCAACCCTCAAAATTTCATGGCAATTGGTGCAGTAGTAAGCCCGTGAAAGCGTAATAAACAGACCAAACAGACAGGCCAAGTTTCTCTCACATTTATAATGTTTCTATTTGAATGTATCCACGAACAGTCCATCTATCTTACTTCAGTTTAATTCGTTAGACCGATACGCCCACGGCGCTGATACGGAATAACGTACGACGTCACTATTTATATCGCCGTCACTGAAACCCACGCAAAACTAAAGTCGCATTGTCCACATTTTCCTCTAACTGCTACAATTAGTATTCTCTGTGGCCTTTTGTACACGCTAATATGTGCTTCGTTTATGCTTGACAACATATTACTTCGTTTAGTAGGGATCACCCTAAAACTTCAAAGGTTCATTATGTCCGAAGGTATCATTTGTCTTATTTTTTTTTTCTTATAACATTTTCTGACTTTCCTTCCCAGTAATATAGACACCCATTGCTGAACATATGCCTTTCTTCTATCGTGAATCAATTGATTATTCGTTATGGTGTGAAGTATTCTATGTGCAATCCAATGTCCGTTTTTTTATGGAATAGAAAGGCAAACGAAAATAATAATGGTTAATGCACGGAACCCTCTTTACGCGAGTAGGACTCGCATTTGCCCGGCTTTTTTATATCGGAAAATTGGGAAACGAGTGGGTTTCGCTCCGGATAAAACATTGGGTATTTTTGGTAGAGACAATTACTACGTCGGATTTTGCAAGGAACCCGATATTTCGTTATTATTTAGTACTCTAATAAGATGAAAAATATATCCAACAACAAGAAGTGACGAGGAAAGTCATCGTTACATATTTTCAACTTAAAGAATCGATTACATAACTTGCCCAATTAAATATCGTGAAGATTGCGGTACCTACCCTGACAGAGTGTCATGTACTGACATATTTACCTTGTCACGTGAATATGATCGCAATAAACCAATGTGATGCATAGTTTACTTGCAGGCAAACAACTTGAGTATAAATTGAGTGGAGGGGTTATGTTTGCGCATACACATTTATACTAGATACAGCTACTGCGCAGTCGAAGTCGGTGCTCAAGTTGTTTGCCGGGAACTGTGCATACGTGTTATTTTGTAAGGAGTTTATTTAGATACATTGCTTTGTAATTTTATTGTATGGGCTCACCTGTATATTGGTAACATCGCATTACACGATGCATGTGACTTTTTGCTTGGAATCACAGTGTTAAGGACCTTTTACATGGTAAGAGTTCTCGCTTGCGACTTGCATTAAATTGCGGGCGGCCAAGGTATGATGTGATTGATCGATTGATCCCAACAATTAATAGCACCTCGCATACTCGCTCCATGTAAATGGTTCCTTAAGCTAACTTCCGGGGTAGGAAATGTTCCAAAACTATGACTTTAATGTGTCAAAAAGTACCATTCATATGTTGTTAGCTCTCTCTCTAGTGTCGCTGGCAGGGTACTCGCACCGTGTAAACATTTTTTATGCCAGTCCAGCGCTGGCCGCCGGCACTGGAATAGAGTCCGCGCTATCTTTCGTGCAAGTGCGACTCGCCTGGCGACGGGGGCCTCCGCTAAGCCGCGCGGGTGCACGCCTATCGAACAATTAGTATGAGCCCGCATTCGCAACTACGCGAGTTAGCGGACGCTCTCATACTATTTTTCTATAGGCGTGCACCCGCTCCGTGCGTCCGCGCGACTTAGCGGAGGCCCTTTATGGCGCCAGCAACTGGATACATCTAAATCCGTCGTTAGGTAGTGTGATACGAACCCCAATGACAATTTTCACGACACCGAAGTGTTAAACTGAGTTTATTTGCAGATTTAATAAGTGCTTCATGAGATCTTTTGATGAATAAGTCACGTAGGTATTATCTATTTTTAGAACTATTTCATGAGACAAATTAAGCGAGAGACAGTTGTTTGGCACATTGTGATCGGGTCGTGGTTACCGGTTTCCTCTTCCGCATAACTTAATAAATTGCGTAACTTAACTGCACCGGTTTACGGTTAGTTGAGAAATGGTTTTATAATTGTTCACACCATTCGCGTATTTCGAAACGTTTTTAGTATTTCGTTTAAGCCTTTCCCAGATTTGTAGGTTTTTACCACTTTACGTAGACTCTTTAATAGGTTATTATTAGTTTTAGAACTCTTAGTAAAAATAAGCGTTCTTTCCTAAACCTATTCTAAATTGGGGACGTACCAGTAGACTGCTAATAACTTAGATCTTTTCGCGATTGTGACATCATTGAATGAAATGGATCAATTTTAAAGGTAAAAGTTTGGGTTTATTGGACCACTTATAAATCTGTTGCAAACCCTTTGCAAGTCCCATGGGCGCGATAGTTTTCATTATAAACCCATTGCCTGAGGCTTTTTAGGATCTAATAGGAACGGGCATTTTATATGTTTGTATAATGTAAATACACTAATAAAACACCTCTTTTGAGTTCATTGTGTTACATAAATATCATGTTTTATGGTAATTGTCTGTCATTACACCACTTACACGTGGAAGCAACTCACTTAGTAGCTACTGGCAAATAGAAAATCTCTGTCAGACATAATTTGCTCAACCAACCTAGACGTTCACTGCTGGTGCTAAACACAGGTCTAACCTGGACTTCCACAATGAAGGTCGTTCACCTGCATCCTCCGGATTCCTTTGATCTTAACCAAGTTGCCAGTCCCTCTTTAAGGGGCTGACCTACCGCCTCTCTCGAGCCTTGCTCTCCACTCTAGAACCTTAACGCTCCACCCCCATCAGTTCTACGAGCTATGTGCTCAGCCCATTGAAACTTCAACTTGCTGACTGGAAGATATATATCGCTGACTTAGGTTTTGCAATTGATTATCTTGTTTTTGACTCTATCATCTAAACTAACTCCGAACATACACGTTTGGTAACTGTATTCGAGTACCTTCTTGAACAAATGGCCCAGATAGTAAAGATGTATTTTATTAGGAAGGAAGCTTTTAATTGGTTCTAGTAACTGCGTATTTTTTCACATATTTAGTCTGACATGAAAGAGATGCACTGAATTCGAAATGAAAAGTGTCAGGTCATGCTAGCAGCTGGCTTTCGTTTTTATTATTTGTAGGGTTATTTTACCACTGACTCACATGTATCGCCACTTTCAAGGACGTGTCTGTTTTAAATTGACAAGCCACTGTAAACAAATATTCTGCACGCGTTTGTTACATTCCTCACTTCATATCTTAAGCATTCTACGGACAGCGTCCTTCGTTTAACCTGATGTTTTTATGATTATTAGAAAGTAAAAAAAAAAAACCATCCACATGAGATCACTTTTTGTCGAGTGTATCTTAATTGCGTACGTGACGATGACGACGTTATCCTCCCAGAACTCTAGATCACAACTATAATTCCCCACCTTTTCTGCGTGAAGTGTCTGATGCGATAATAGAATCGGGACCAAAACTTCAGCTTCGTTAGGGATACCTCGGTAGCCCGCAATGCAAAGCAACTTCATGCAACTGGCTTTTATTCTCTAAGCTCATTAGACTCCAGCGCAACGTCGAGGCATCACTCTTTGTCGATCACGGGTAATTCTTATGTCAATTTCATGGCTGACATTTTGTTAACCTCGTTCATACCCTATCTTAAGGGTTTTCGGTTACCATTAACCACTAACTTATAATTATGAAGGAGATTTCATCCATAGAAGGAAAATCAATGGAAGTGACACTGGAATTACCCTCACTCGTGCTTGAGTGCTAAAGCCAGATGGGGCACTGCTCGAGCGTCGAGCTCAACGCTGTCGCACTTAGAGAATCAGACCCTAGGATAATCTCGAGAGGCGCCAATCTGGTTAGTGCTCTGATTCATCAACACATACACGCTTGAGTCACAACCACGGAGCGTGTGGAGTAGGTAGGCTTACGCTGTTGCTGATCCTATCGCTCGCACGCGACTAAGAGCGTCCGCTACGTCGCGCGGGCGCACGGAGCAGGTGTTAGCATATACCACCACTTACTAGTGCTACAATTTGACATAATTGCACTGACCTATAAGTAATGGACTTCTAGTAAACGTTTAAATATGGCCGCACAGTCGAACAAAAATACAACAAATCGACAATCGCTCGCGCTCTCAGTCTGTCGGACCGACGGCGCTGCTATCAATACTGTTATTTTATAAAAAAACCTATTTGCAACGAAACTTACTAAATTAGTATTTTATGCAGTTAGACGTAAAGTTGTAAATCCAATGACTATAAATGGTAAACTAATATTTGCATTTGTAACATTGGCGTCAACCTGTATTCTCATGTCGGACCGTTTTTCTGCTGTCATTTAGTATGACACTGTACATCTATGTATTATAACATTATTGCATAATTGTAAAGTTTTTCATACAACAATTGTAGATCTTTTAAATGTGGTACGGGCCCCAGGTAGTGTGTGCAGAAGGGATGGATTCTTTATTTCTGCGACGGAAACTACTGTGCTAAATGGAGATCGTCTATCGGAGGTTAGATCGACTCACTTTGCGCGGTACTCAGTGTATAGTCGCCTAAGTAATTGCTTACCCACTTTTGATCCTTATGGCTCTGTAATACGATCGAAAGTGATTAAGCAATTTCTCTGACTATTCATGGCCCTGAGTTTTCACTTGGCAAGAAAGTCCGCTCAGGTTGCTCGACAGACCAACTAACTAACATTACATTAACTTGACACGTACTTTAACAAGCCGTCGGAAATCCATTCACTTTTTGATTTCTACTTGGACAAAACAAACCTTGTAATATATAATTATAATTAAATCGAAGGTTTTTCCTTTTTACGAGCAACTTGTTAGGTACTTAGCTTTATATTTATCTAAACTATGGTTTAGCTTAATTAATATTTTTAATGCTGACGTGAGTTAAGTTTGGTGCACTTTCACTTCCTAACACGCGACAAGGATATAGCAGCAAGATGTTTAAGAAGTTCATTTCAGGTCGGATAGACGGAAGTTTTAAGTTTATAATATAGAGGTAAAATTATTGTTTACATCAGGGACCAATTTCGTAAACGCGACTTGCGACAGGTGACTGTGAAAATTTGCCGTACATTACTGTGTCGACAAGTAACGCTACAGACTTACAGACTTAACATCATAGTGGGCAAGCAATGTATATCGAATTGTCACCTGTCGCGTGAACATATATGTGTCGCACAGACGCAGCTATTTTGCACGAGCCCGGCACTGGTTTCGCGGAGTAGCAAGGTAATTTGTTCCAGTTTGTTGATATGGACCTCCGCAAAGTAACGCCTGAATCTGTTAATTACCTGTCGCGTTTATGAAATTGGGCCCTGTTTGTTAACCAACGTTTGCCTTTGGATCCCCGAATAACTGGAATTTGGGCAACTTGAGCATAAAATTTATACTGCTCGGTAAAAGGTAAAAACGTAAAATCTATAAAATTCGGTTTAGCGACCAAGTGCACTCACATTTAAGCAATCTGTTCATAATGGCGAATATTTACAATGCTAGCGTAATTTGTACAGTCAAGCGTAAAAATATAGGGTCATTGAACATCTAAAAAAAATGTACCTACCAAACGCCCTCATGCATGAGCAATAAAGTATATAACAATAATAGTAATGGCATTTGTATGTACGATTGCCTTTGGTATAGAAGTTCGCCTTTGTGTATCTATTTTCTTGTAAACTGTTGCTTGTCCTGTGTTTCGTACATACAATAAAGATTTTTACATAAGCACATTATTGAAGAAAACTTTAAATTAGCCTCCGAACTACGAGTATTTAAAAATTCAAATATTTCGCAATCTCTAACCAGTTTGTCTTCAAGCATGGCTAAGATAACCGCTATGAAATCTGCCTTCTTATAAAAACCGCATGCAAATTGGTCCGTCCATTAGAGAGCTAGTAGAGCTACAATGCTACACATAGAAACACATGGCTTCCAACTTATAACCCCCTCGCCATTTTTCAAAGGAAATTAAAATATTCCCCGTCTTAAAGATCGCTCCTGAATTCCAGGAATAAAAAGTTATCGTCACAACAAGCGAAGTGTGCTGTTAAGGTGAAAACTGCCCATAAAACAGTTGGCTTAAACGATTCCTCGTGGCACCGTCTTAAAGACAGCAATTGGGTCACAACCTAATTAGGTCGACTGACACCATTGACAGATATCTTATGGCAACCATGATTGCCTGCCAAATAATAGTACCGCCGGGATTTGCTTAACGGCGCACTCACAAACCGAGGGCAATGTATCTCGGAGATTTTTCCACGTGAAAACTGCGGTAAACAAAGGGGGCCCCTCCAGGGAATACGTTGAAAGGACGTCGACACGGCTCCGGGTTTACCGGTAATCTTCTTTTTATCTTTATATCTGAAACGTTCTGCTAACTTGGCCATTTAATTTGACGACGTATTTTTCCAGCCAACGAATATCCCTAAGCGACCTCTGTGTCATTAATCTTCGTCTTAATAAATGAGTGTCAACATTGCTGCATTATAAAAATTTGAATAACCTTAAGCCATAGATCAAAATGTGACTCCATGATTTTTTAGGAACCTACAACCATTTAAGAGCTTACGGAGTGTATCTTGCCTAATGTAAAGAATGATGTAAACTAAGGCAGGAAGCGTACACTTGTCATGAAAGCACCTTGATCTTGGGCTTGCTTTTGCATGCCTTTGTGTCATTTGGCAATTGTGTTATTTAGACCGATACTTCTTTTTGGCGTAAATTAACAAAGGTATGCACGATGCGATTACTAAGAAGTCCGTCAAGAAGTTCAGAATTACGCAAAGAAACATGGAAAGGGCTATGCTTGGCAGTGGCGTAACTATACTATTTGAGGCCCGTGGCCATCCCTTGGCTAATTCATCGGATGGGGCCTTCAGTGCATGTTAGGATCCTCCTGCGCTCACGGCCCTCTACGGCCGGGGGCCCCTGGCATTTTGCCCGTCTTGTCACTCCATTGTTACGCTTTTATAGTCGGGATCAAATGCGGGACTGAAAGTGCAACGACTGGACTTGAAGCAAAACGAAAGTAAAAGATTTGATGGTTACATATTGGAAGGAAAAAGTAGGCATAGGCGGGACACATTGCTAGAATGATGGCTAGCCGATGGGCCAAGGAAAATCCTGCAATGGAAACCCAAAGTTGATGACTCCTGAGAAGGTGACAGACTATTGCAGAGCTGATGGAGGACATCCAACGATTTCGACACGGAGGCTAGGACTAAATGAAACGAGCACAAGATCACCAGGAATGGCAAAAGAAGTGAAGAAACCTATATCCAATAATTAACTATCAAAGAGCCCTAATAATTAGAAGATCCTTCTAATTATTAGGGCTAACATATCGTGGATTTTGGTAGCATACCGTGGTTGGGATTCATGAAGTCGCTATTAGTAAAAAATATTTTTTAAAGTCTAATTGATCGGATTTATTGATTTAGAAACGTCATTTTGTCGTCGTACTTTGACTTTTAAAATTATTGTAATAAAAAATAAATGTATAGATTTCAGAACCATGGCATGCTACTTAAAGTCCTAGCCCTAATAATGAGGATGTACGATGCACAGTGTGCAATTAAACCTGAAAATGGACATAAGCTGTATTCAAATATTTCGAATAACGGTAAAATTCACACTGCGCTGTGTTCTGTGATCGGATGATTTTGTACGTTTGATGCCTTCTCTTAGAAAGAGAAAAGAAACCAAACGTTTTTGTTATTAATGAGAATTTAAAAGTAATAAGAATATAAATAGCACTTTTACTAGATGACAAGTTTGACTTCGTTGAATTTGTTTCTTTCGCATTTTCGCGAATTTTCACGGTGAAGGGCGCCCGACATTCATCATAATGCGTGACATTTAATAAATGGACGACCCTTACACCTACGAGTAGGTACCTCGCCAGCATTAATCCGGAGTCGCAACAAATTTACATTTTTGCGTTATTTATAACAGAGGTTTTGTTATTTAAAATGTAACACATGCACGCGGGTTTGATCGCATTCTATTAAGCAAAAAATGTTTTAAATGCCTCAAATGTACAGTCAATCCGGGTAACCTTGGACATTTGGATAACATAAACGTCCTTAAAAATAACTTTCGCAATATGGTTTACCACATCTGTGTTAATAAGTTCTATAGTCTCATCTCCCGTTTGACCTATTTGGTAAAGTTTACAAATTATGTGCACAAACAACGCTTTAAATTGTAGAATTGTAATTGTTCCGCGTTACAATACTTCCATTTTACATTTTATATTATTTCTATAGCTTCCAAACTCTCCCTACCTATTAATGATTGATTTGTTGATTTGTGCCGCGCCATTGGGCACCTTGGGTGCAGTAAAAAGATCCAGTTCGTTTGCATGGCCATTGCCGCTGTCTTCACACTTTTATTACTTTTAGAACAATAAGCTATTAAGGTATAACACTGTTCCAGTTTCATTCAACGTAAAACAGTTCAGGAATGCATGAGTCAGGCAGAAAACGTTCATATTATCTTGATAGTTCACGCACAGATTTACTTTTCATTTTCTCAATTGCGTTTTAAATATTCATTTCAATGTTATATACTATGAGTTTCATATTTAGTCTGTTTGCTAGTTAGCTGCCCGTTTGTCCTATTGTATAGTTCATTTTTAAATGGTTAAAAAATATATTTTTTGATCATCGCGCTGTTTTTGGTCAACCACTGTGCACGAATTAGATAAGTATAGGTGAAAAACTTAAGAAATGGAGTTTCTTATGCTAATAAAACATCTCAAGCGTGAAGAGATGTGTGAAATGAAGTCTCCGCAAAACTTGAGTCCTGTACAAGCTTTATAAACAGTTATTCAGCCAGCTTATTAACTGAGAATGTGTTTGTCAACAGAGAGTTTTCTCAAGAGCAAGGAGCAACATGGTGCTTTTGGCGTCGGCGGCGGCTGATCGTGGCGCTGTTGGCCTTTTTTGGCTTCTTCAACGTGTACGCGCTGCGAGTCAACCTGTCGGTCGCCGTCGTCGCCATGACACACCCTGTGGAGACCAAGCTGGATAACGGCACGGTTGTGTTCGTAAGTATGCATTTTGGTTCTATTAAATCAAGAACTTGCGGGTGGTAGAACCTTGTGCAAGGTCCGTCTGGATAGATACCACAATCTTGCTCACTAATCCTGCTTTGTTGTGACAGAGGTAGAAATTGTTGGATGGAAATGACAAGATTGCGTCGTATATACTTACCTTACGTAATGTACTCAATGAATGATGAGTACCTCCACTTTGCTGTAGTTGAGTAGTTTTCCAACTTCATAAAAGCGAGCGTTCGACTGGAACTCAAGATTGATTGCTGGACACGAATATTTGGCATCGGGTTCTTTAAACCACGAACTTTAGAGATGCTAAGTACATCATTATCATATCCAGCCTACACACGTCCCACAGGCTTGGGCGTCAGTGTCTGACGGTTTGATCTACTGCCTCTTAAGGTAGACCGCTTCGTAACTATTAGGTGGGCATTTTGAAATTTCAATAATCTTTCATTTATTGTGGCTAAATGGTGTCCCTTTTTATCAATTCCAAGTACTTTTCCGATAGTACAACACAGTTAATATTTCAATTTTGTTTTGTAACAGCACCTACATTAAAAGGAAAAGGGTGATCCAAAATTGTGCCTCACGTTATTCCGATAACTCATATCATTACGAACCATAAAATTGTTCAAGCCCGTCAAGGTTCCTCTCGAGGGCATGGCGGCCATATTTTTTTATTAATATCGCAGACATTCGCACCCTTTTCCGAGTTAAGCCGGCGCAAATTAAACCTTATGGCCAAGGACGTAAAGAGCTAGCGCATGACCCGTTTTATGTCTCCCTAACCACTGGCCAAGTTCAATACTGAAAAAGCCAATTGGATCTCTGTAACCATGTTTCGTACGCTAGATTTTAACACAAGGGTATAAAGTTCAGGGTTATTTGAAAATGTATTTTGCTTTACAGAAAGTACTGATTGTCGACGCTTAATTTCAGCGGCCGTAAAGAATAAATCTGTTATGGTTTTCATGTAATGCTTTGCCTTCTGTGTGGAGTAGAAAATTGTATTGTTTTTGTTCTAATAAACAATCTGGAACAAATTACCTTGCTACCCCCGCGAAACCAGTGTTGTGCACGAGCAAAAACAGCTGCGACTGTGCGATATCTACATCTACACTAATATAATAAAGAAGTAAACTTTGTTTGTTTGTATGTAGGGGGTAATCTCTAGAACTCCAGAACCGATTTCAAAAATTCTTTCACAGATAGAAAACTACACTATCCCTGACGAACATAAGCTACTAATTTAACGCGAATGAAGTCGCGCGCGTCCGTTAGTTTATATATATTTTTTAACCGTTTTTTTTAATTAATAAAAAAAAAACAATTATATAATGACCGTATAAACGTAGTAAATTGAAAAATTCGCAGGGTATGGTAGTTCGTAATGTAACGAAATTGGAAAATGCCATTGGCCAATGCCAATTTCATGGCATTTCACCCAATTGCTCGTTTACCTTTCAATTTTATTTAACTTAAATTTTCATCTTTTGCAGATCCCAGAGTTCGATTGGAGCCCTCAGACCAAGGGCTTGGTGCTCAGCTCGTTCTTCTATGGGTACCTGGTGACGCAGCTGCCCGGCGGCTGGTTGGCGGCTAAAATAGGAGGTAACAGGTTCGTTCCGTTTGCTAGCACTACCACCACACGTTCATCTATCACTATCATTAGGTAAATCGTGAACGTTAACACGACAGGAAAATCGGCTTTTCCTTTTTGTAAACTCTAAAAGGAGATCAAAATAGTTAATTTCTGTTAACTTTTTTGCATTAACATAATTAAATATTAATTGTTTATTTTTGGATTCATTATTATTAATGATCGAAAAACGTAACATTTCATGAAAAGACTTTGCAATAATTAATGAACATGTAGGTATTTTCCATAGTACCCGAAGATAAATTACAAAAAAATGAACTAAAATGATCAATATCTTGGAAAAGAATATTTTTCGGACAGTTTACTGGTTCAAACGAGCCCTGCTATATCACTTTAAAAGCAATGCTTGGAGCTTTCATACATACAAGCACATGGCGATGAAGGTTTTATTACATTACTAACGCTCATTTTATGACTTTAAAAGCATTTTATTTGCATTTTCCTCTAAGTTGGAGTGAACAGCAGTTTGGTGTGTCATTTGGTTACATTGTAAGCAGTTTGGTACAGTTCACAATTAATCGACAGTTCACAATCTCGCGAGGTAGATTGTGAACTAGCGGTGTTCACAATCTTACGGTGACATTTACCCAGAGTGATAATTAATTCGTCAACATTGAGAGATTTCTCGCTTGTAACTATGTTGGATACCTTAATTTAATTCCACCTTTCACTTGTTGCCCCTTTTCAACGCCAGTCAGAGTGAAATTCCTTCCGTGATTGAAACCTCTCCCTTTGTTGCCTCGAAGACCCGTATCAGTAGTAGCTTTTTGATTATTTCACCTCACTTTTACAAGGGGACATTGTTAATAACGACACAAAGGACTATTGTATAGACCGTACACATCGCATTATCTGTGCAAATGTTGAGCCGTAGGCAATGTCACGTTTTTAACGGAATTCGGACGAAAATATCCAGCTAAATTGTATGCCTATTAACGAATACTTTTCGGCATTGTACTCGTAAGCAAGTAAAAATAAACTTAATACCATAAATTTGCCCTTATAGCAACGCTTGCGGTCATGATAACTTCCAATACAACTACATGGGTTAATAAGTATAAAGTTTCCTAGTTTTCCGATCGTTTTAATTTCGGGACTAACATGAAATCTCTCAGCATTTTCACGGCAAACCCTTTCCGGCGACGAAAACCTTTGTTACTCATACATTTTAAAGTTCATGATATTGATAGGATTGTTAGTCATAACTTAACGCTAAAACTGTGAACTTTTCAAGAATTTCTTATATAACCTTCGTATAAAACTCACCAAGTTAATTTTATGACAATCTTGAGAAGTAAATGATTTCAGAAAAAGCATTACCATCAAAAACAAAACTTGTAAAAAAAACAAGTCTCGCAACTCAGTTCTTCTACCGTATAAACTTGTGAGATCCATGTAATACCAAGTCGGTTGATTTTTTCAGTCCCTACTTAAGGGGCCTTCTGACTTAAGTTATTACGTAATTAGCTAAATTTAACAACATGTTATAGTGATCACATTAATATTTAAAATCGTTTATGTTTAAATAAAATAGATTGAAATAGAATTAACGAGGTCGATTAAGCCCGAATTCGGATTTCTTATCATAGGTAAAGACCCGAATTAGAATCTTTACATCTTTACCTTCTTTGCACTTTTTTTATGGAAGCCGGGGCGGGTCGCTTATTTATAAGCCAGTGTGAACTAAATATGATAAACCCGAAAGCACGTATAATTAACGCAACATTGTTCATTCACAATTCTACACGTGATCGTTAGTTCGTCTTGCAAAGGATTAAATTAAATTTTATAATTTTTAGAAGCCGTTTACCCTGAATGTGAGATGAAGACGTATTAATCTACTCAACATTGGTTAGGTGATTTAGTTGATGTAATGTGTTGTGTCCTTCCAGAATGTTCGCGATAGGCATAGGGGCGACCTCTTTGCTGACTCTGTTCACCCCACCACTCGCGCACACCAGTACATCCCTCCTTATCGCCGTGAGAGTTGTCGAAGGGTTATTTGAGGTAATAATACAATAAAATAAATGTAACTATGACGAAGTATTTTCATAAATAATGTGAATTAGGTATTTAAAAAACGATATCTAAGCTGATATTTCTTTCTTTAGTATGTCTTTTTTTTAATAGGAATTCTATATTCAACCTTGTCGTTAAAGAGACAGCTTAGCGCATTTCGGCTTGGCTTAAAATAAAAATTCTAAGATGTATTAAAGCACGCTAGTTGCTATCACGCTCGGCGACAAGTGAAGCTATTTTGTACGAGGGCCTTTGCCAACTTTACTTCTTCCTTGGCAACATGATCGTTCAAGATTAATTAGTAGTTTAGTGTGTTTCCTTCTGATGATACTGGTATGATCGCGTCGTTGGTTCATGCCACTTTCCTATGTTCAAATAACGGATCGTTTTACATACCAGCTGTCAAATTTTGGCACATTCTCCATAGGAAATCTCTCACAATTTTACAGCTACTGGGTACAACAATACGTTTTTGAATCCTACTAATATTATAAATGTGAAAGTTTGTATGTTTGGATGTTTGTTACTCAATCACGCAAAAACAACTGAATGGATTTGGATGAAATTTGGCACACATATAGCTTATAATCTGGATTAACACATAGGATACTTTTCATCCCGTAAAAATGCATAGTTCCCACGGGATAGCGATAAGTGTGTTATACGCCGCCGTGACGTCATGAGCTGCATAGCAACTAATTCTCATTAATTTGTCCAGGAAATATTGCAGATTGTATGTTGGGTGCACGTTTGCTTGATTCAATCAAACAAGTCTACGCGGACGAAGTCGCGGGCAAAAGCTAGTATATAAATAAACGTGGTATGACCCAATATATGTGCAAGCAGTAACAGCCGGGCTGTTGGCAGGGGGTGACGTACCCGTGCATCCACGCGGTGTGGTCGCGCTGGGCGCCGGCCGGCGAGCGCGCGCGGCTGGCTACGTTCGCGTTCAGCGGCAGCTACGCCGGCACCGTGGTGTCCATGCCGCTGTGCTCGCTGCTGGCGCACTACACCGGCTGGCCTGGGATATTCTACGTGTTCGGTACGTGGCTACGTGTCATGGTGTGACACGGCCGTCCGGAGGCTGACCGCGAGTTTGTATGGGGAGCGCTCCTTTTAAAATACTTATACAGAAAAATTTATAGCCATCTGAAGTTTATACACCTTCTGTTTTTGCGACGAATCGTTTTCTCGATTCCTTGTGGCTTACGCGGTATGAACCGTGTAAATTGTACTCATCATCATCATCATCATCATCACAGCCACAAGAAGTCCACTGTTAGACATAGGCCTCCTCCATGGATTTCCAAAGTGTTGTACTATTGCTATGTATTTATATTTTTGCAGGTATAGTGGGTTTAGTCTGGACTACTATTTGGTGGCTTGTCGTGAAGGAGTCGCCTGAAAAAGACCCTCTGATATCCCCAGCGGAACTGAAATACATACAGGTAATCATGCAATTCATCGCATTCTGATACTTACGGGAAGTAATCAATAGGCTCTGCTGCGTTATAAAACTAGATAATAATACGAATTCGGGTGCTTATGGAATTAGAATGATAAATATACCCGAATTCGAGAATTTAGTTAGTCGTTAACCCGAATTCCATAAAGTACCCGAATTTGTTTCAACGGCCCGTGTTAGGAGTTTTTTGTAATATGCTTTTATTTGTTCTGATCTTCATCTCTTTTTTGGAAGAGATCGCTTAAAGCGTTAAGACCTAATTATGCTCTTTTTTTATTTTCTCTGGTGCGTACTGTTTCATTCATAGTGAGTTTGTGGTGATCAATAAAGAGTTATTCTATTGTATTATAATCCAATAACAGTGTTCGCTTTCCCCAGGACTCCCGAGGCACGCAAGCAATAGAAGGGTCACAAATCAAGCACCCGTGGCGGGCCATGCTGACCTCTGGGCCAGTGTGGGCCATCGTGATGGCACACTTCAGTGAGAACTGGGGGTTTTACACGCTGCTCACGTTCCTTCCCACTTTCATGCAAGGTATGTCGTTATCACAGTGTGATGCATGTTATAATTACTATTCAGGTGGCTACAAGCAATTGGGTCACCTGATTGTAAGTGATCACCACTGCCTATAGACATTCGCAACACCAAGAATATTGCTGATGCGGGCTAACCCAGTGGGCTAAGAGGGAATACCTCTTGTGCCAGTAATTACACCGGCTGTCTTGCTCTGCATACCGGAACACAACAATGCAAACACTGCTGCTTTGGTGGTAGCCTTGCACAAGGTTCTAGTTTAGTTTATTTATTCAGTTAATATAAAAGTACATTATAAATTGCATAGGATGTCAAATTACACGTTTTTATATTGAGATCGTGAAAATTACACAAAAAGTATTAAACAATAAAACTAAAACTAAATTAAGGTGGAATGTCAGCATAATAAAAAAAACTATTAAACACTATAACCAAACAAAATTTAAGATTGCTATGTCAGGATAATAAAAAAATAAAAAATAAAATTGGAATGTCAACATGAATTTGTCTCCAGCAGGGATCGTCATAACAAAATAAATAAGACAGAAAGAATAAAAAAATAAAAAATGTCAAATTATACTTTTAAAAACTAAATAAAAATGTCTAAATACTCTTTAACAGAATATAATGGGTGATCCAATAAAAGGGTCTTTAGTCGGGCGACCAAATGTTTCGTCACAATTTAAGTTTCTTAATTCAGCTTAATTCGTAGTAGGTAGGACCAATGACACGTGGGTTCTTTTCTGTAAGTGCCATGCGAGGCCGCAAATTGTTGTTTGTTGACCTTTGTTATTTATGTTATCCACGTCCTAAATGAAACATTAAATTTCCAGACGTGTTTAAGTTCGAGACGGCGCAGACGGGCTGGGTTTCCGCCGTACCGTATCTAGCCATGGCGATAGTGCTACAGGTGGCTGGACACCTCGCTGACTGGCTGCTCCGGCGGCGCGCGCTCTCCCGGACCAACATAAGGAAGCTGTTCAACTGTGGCGCTTTTCTGGCGCAGGTATTGCATTCATTCGTTTCATTTAAATAAAAGATTCTCGAGTGGAGACCACGTACCGGAAGACGAAGTGTTGGCAGGCCTTCCACAAGGTGGACCGACGATCTGGTGAAGATCGCTGGAAACCGGCGGATGCGAGCAGCACAAGACCGACCGTCGTGGAGATGCTTGGGGAAGGCCTATGCCCAGCAGTAGGCGTCTTCCGGCTGATGTGATGATGATGTGAAATAAATAAATATCTCGGGACAATTTACACCAATCGACTTAGTCCCAAACTAAGCAAAGCTTATGGGTACTAGACAACGGATAAACATACTTATATAGATACATATAACATCCATGACTCAGGTAGAAACATCCGTATTCCTCACACGAATATTTGCTCATACCAGGAATTGAACCTGGGACCTCTTGCACAGTAAACAGACCCATGTGCCACTGTGCCATACAGGATTTATTTTCATTAACTGTACATTTATTTTGTTTGAAATTATTAATACTTACATGCTAACATAATTAATTATAAAACTTTAAATAAGTAGTGATACAATATTATATCTACAGTAATATACACTACCTATACTAATATAATAAAGAGGTAAACTTTGTTTGTTTGTATGTAGGGGGTATCTCTGGAATTACTGAACCGATTACAAAAATTCTTTCACTAATTGGAAACTACACTATTCCTGACGGACATAGGCTACTAATTCCACGCTAACGAAGTCGCGGGCGTCCGCTAGTCTTAAATAAAATATTAAAAATAGGTATTGGTAATGACCTACCGGTATTAAATTAATTTAATTATCTTCTTTAAACTGAGTAGTACATAGTATCAGACAAACTTTGTTAGTTTTCATGGCCTTCCGTTAATTTGATTGTGTTTGTTATTTAGAGAAAAATGAACCTTATCAGTAACCCTTTCGATCTGGATCATAAAATACGGCATGTTATTTTTTGTCGCATTTGACCGGTTCGAGTCCCGACTTAGGACGAGCGATTTTTCTTGAATCCCTAAATGCTGAATTTTTTGTTTTTAAAAATAAAGGAAAGTCTTCTTTACACGGAATGTGCTATTTCCAGTAGGTATTTAAGGTAGTTGCCATCCATGTGGCATTCGATCTTTCCTGTATGTGTTTGACTGTACTGTAACACTGTAATGAATTCCGTTTCAGACAATCTTCATGGTGGCAGCGTCGTACTCGACGACGGTGGTCGGCTTTCTGGTGTTCATGACCATCGCTGTCGGTCTGGGCGGCTTCGCCTGGTCTGGATTCAGGTAACATACCCGACAGGAGGTTCCACTCCGCACTGTAGGTACGCTCGGCCGCCTTGCCTACAGCGTAGGCATATCGCAATAGGTTGTCGGCTGGTAGCGCCCACTCGCTCGCCCTCGCTGTTTCAGTGTAATTGAATTCGTAAGCAGCGGCAACCCTAATGTGCCGCCGGGAGTTACGGGAGAAAGGCTTCTTCTGGACAGATTGTATGTATATTTATTTATGTAGTTTATGTATAGTATACATATTAATATGTGTATATCTTTATATGTATGTATTGTATTATAGGCATTGTATGTATGTAGTAGCATTTTGTCATCGTGTTTCTATTACTCGTTCTCTATCCGCACCGCCCACAACCTTTCTGTTTATGCCCAAAGGTTGACTGGCAGAGAATGCCTTAAGGCATTAAGTCCGCCTTTTGTACATTTTGTATTTTTTGTGCAATAAAGTTTAAATAAATAAAAAATAAATAAAAATAAAGGCGGACGCGGGCGGCGCGTTCCTTTTGACGCGAGCTGCCTGGCGAATATGTATTGAAGTAATACGAACTTTGTATGAGTGTTAATAAAGTTGGAATTCGTTTAATCGCAGTCGACAAAGAGAGGTTTCGGTAAGTTAGTTACAAGGTGACAGTATTAATATAAACGCGATTTAGTGTTGGCTCCATACAAATCACGAGTGTGACGTCACGCGCGTTGTATGCAGCGCGATAGAGCGTTTTCGCGACGCACACCCGTCGTCATTTTATTACTCGTGATATTTCTAACAATAATGATCGTAGAAGAAAACTAAAAACACAGTTTTCCTTCTTTCAATCGATTCTATCAATTTTGAAAATAAAAAAGTCATTAAAGATAAAAGATAAAAAGTCAATTATTCAAGTAGAATTTAGAACAAATCACTGAAGCATCGGCAATAAATTTGTGCTGTCGTCGAAAGAAATTTTTCATGCACATTAAACGAGATACCAATCTACATCTACACTAATATAATAAAGAGGTAAACTTTGTTGTTTGTTTTTTTGTTTGTTTGTATGTTGGAGGTATTCTCTGGAACTACTGAACCGATTCCAAAAAATCTTTCACTAATAAAAAGCTGCACTATTCCTGACGGACATAGGCTACTCATTTCACGCCAACGAAGTCGCGCGCGTCCGCTAGTTAACTATAAACACAGAATTACAATAGGAGCTGAAAATAAAAAACATAAAGACGAAGTCCCGTAAGAAGGTGCCTTAGAATTCATTAGTATACCGTTTTACAGTGTAAACCACTTGGACATCGCACCACCGCATGCCAGTGATAGAATAGCAAATACGGAGGGCTTAATAAGTGATATTTTCTTTCGTTGTTGGTATAAGAAAGATACTACTTATTGAGCCCTCCGTATTTACCATTCTATCATCAGAAGTGGGATCAAAATGTCATCAATATAAACTAGCGGGAAATCTAAATGTTTCACCGCCTTAGTTACAGCTCGTTGGAAAAGGAAGGACGCCAGTTGACCTAGTCCCAAAGTAAGCAACTAAAGCTGATTGTGTTATGGGTACTGGACAACGGATATATACACACTTATATAGATATACAATACATACTTAAATACATTTGACATCCACGACTCGGGCACAAACATTTGTATTCATTAGAGATGGGCCGAGTACTCGGTTGATACTCGGTACTCGGCGTACTCGGCGAGTTTTTTGATACTCGTACTCGGCCGAATAACTCGGTTTGAATGCCGAGTATACTCGGTTTAAGAAAAGCAGTATATTTAGGTAGATATAATTAAAACAACAGTGTTAATCACAATCAGGTCATCACTGATCAGGTACTACACACATTCAATCGTTAATTATCAAACTTTTTCAATTATTATCTACAATGACGCGCAACGTGAAGCAAAAGCAAAGTGTTTGCAAACTGTCAAGTGACTGGTAGTTGAAACTGTTGAAAGGCGCGGGCGGGGTGAGGGGTGTATCAACGCGAGCCGGCCGCTCGACCGGCGCGAACCTGTTTGTACTTGTTTACGCGCACGAAATGGGTATTTGATTTTTTTTCAACCGAGTTACTCGGCCGAGTACTCGGTTGAAAAAAAATTTAACCGAGTAAAACTCGGTACTCGTTACTCGGCAAAAGTGTTACTCGGCGCATCTCTAGTATTCATCATACAAACATTTGCCCCTCCCGGTAATCGAACCGACCTCAAGCTTCATAGTCAGGGTCACTAACCATTAGGCTATCCGGCCGTCAAAAATCAATAGGCATTTTTAAGAATTCGTAATGCCCGTCTTCTTGGAATTCATTAGTATACCGTATTCCAGTGTGAACCACCTGGACATCGCGCCGCCTCATGCGAGCGTACTGATGGGCCTGTCGAACACTATAGCAACACTGCCCGGCATCATCAGCCCGCCGCTCGCAGGCTCCATCGTCACTGACAAGGTGAGCCGTCTCTTTTTATACAGCACAGGAAGGCAAACAAGCAAGCGGGTCACCTGATGGTACTTGAGTGATCGCCACCGCTCATAGACACCCGCAACACCAAGAATGTTGCAGATGCGTCGCCAACCTAGAGGGCTAAGGTGGAATACCTCTTGTGCCAGTAATTTAACCGGCTGCTGTATTTTACAGGACGTCCTGTTTTTTAGCTATCATTTTGCCCGGTTCCGTTATTTTATAAGAAAATACAGCACCAACAACTTGGTCCCGTATTTTCCATGAATCCTGTAATTTTAGATCATATGTCCTGTAAAATGAGTACTCAGGGCAGGGGGTTTCACTCCGCACTGTAGGTACGCTCGACCGCCTTGCCTATGACATAGGCAAATCGCAGTAGGCTGTCAGCTTGCCGCGCGCTCGCTCGCTCGCCCCGCCGTGTCAGTGTAATTGAAAACGAAGGCAGCGCAACCCTAGCGTGTCGCCGGGAGTAGCGGGGGAAGACGGGCGTGGACGGCGCGTTCCTTTTGACTCCTGCCGCCTGGCGCATGGTGTATTTTCTGTGCGTTATTTATTCTGTGCTCAAGGTTGATCACACTACGTTTACTACTGCCTCACCATTCTACCCCCGTGTAAAATCAGTATTAGAACTAATCTTATTTCATGCAGACGGCGGAGCAATGGCGCGTAGTGTACTTCATATCGAGCGCCATCTACCTCCTGGGCGCCATTATCTACGGTCTATTCGCGTCGGGCGAGAAACAGCGCTGGGTGCTGGAAGCCGGCGGAGACGCTAGCTTCGACACTGATGGCGCTTCCGTTAGTACAGCGCACGGCGTTGACAACAAAGCCATGGACCATAGCGAGATGTGACCAGGGTGCAAGTCTAGTTGGTAGTAGCGTTGTGTATATCGAACTATCGATAGTATTTTTGATAGTATCGTGACCTCGGAAAATAGTCACAGTGTATCGATATTGTAGTATCGATAGTATCGATAGTCATCAAATCCAATACTATCGAAAGTATTGCTTTTCGATATTATCGATAGTATCGATAGTTTATAACCAATACTGTTGATAGTATAGATAGTATTGGTGTCTATCGATAGTATTGGATTTTAATGACTATCGATACTATCGAAAGTTTTAAAACCCAATACTATCGATAGGCACCAATACTATCGATAGTATTGGTTAAAAACTATCGATATATAACTATCGATAGTTCAGCAACGCTAGTTGGTAGCCGCGAACTGTCAATGTTTATAGATTCAGATGTTACTTTGCCAAACTCCATATTGATATTAATGGAATCGATTGCTTTGCTAATCCGCGAACCCAGTGTCAGCAGTCGTGAAAAAGACGCCTGTGCTGAATACTTTATAAAAGAAACAACACAGAACGCGACCACAACCCAACCACCGATACCAAATATACCACTCGACACGTGTTTCACCTCTGCAAGAGGCATCATCAGGAGCTGTTGACCCAGTAGCGTGGGGTCGGAATATAGGGTAGTAAACCCGGAGCAAAAAAACGTGGGTTAGAAATATGAGTTACTCAACTCCGAGCCAAAAAAAGTAAGTTATACCTCGTAGCTTCTGTTCTTTGAAAACCGGTGCAGTTGGGGAAGCAAAGCGTGCTTGTGTCTATGTCTGTGGTAAGCCCAAATCCTCACAGTTAGTGTTAACAACGTAAATACTGCGATTATCTGAATTGTGAGTTTCATCATGACCGCGAAAGGCCGACTCCTGCTTGCTTAAAAGATCGACCGCGTCAATCAAACGTTTCATTAAATTTCGATTACGCTCTACTTTCCTATTATGAGCATTAAAGTTATTGCCACAAAAAGTCTCAATTCTAGTATTGCCAAATTCATGTAAAATAATATACAACTGCGTATGTGTTTCTAACTTTGAACGTCTTTCCGAGCTGAATTAGTCAGATTATTAATATCTAATTAGCAGTTTCGATTCTACACACTACTCTAATCGTAAAGGACCGACATGGAAAACAAAATAATTTGATCAGCTTGCAGCTCCCGGTTAGCCAATTATAGTTTTCGTATAATGAGCTGCGAAAATGTTTGAAAAACCCGTCCCTTCGTTTAAAATTAATTTTTAAAACCGGACAAACCTATAACATGTTTCTTATTTTTAAAGGACAACTTTGAAAATTGATTTGCTTTATTGAGCAAGTAGTCAGCAAGACAACAATCAATTTGCACTAAAGCAGCCATTTATACCCACTTAATTTGTTGTGCCCAATGAAACCAGACTACCTATTATGAATGAGTTTTTAAAACGAAAATATGAACTAAACAAACCTGAAAATAGATCAGCCACACAAAATCACGGTTGCACAAAACTATAATAAGATTAACTTTCACTGGTTTTCCTTAAAAATCGCGAAATTATTCAATAAATACAAAAAAACAAAAGTGATTCAGAAAGTCAGTACTTTCGTTCGTAATGCGAACTCAACGCGTCTGTTTATGTGGGAAAACAACGAATTTCCACGAATTTCAAACTTCCAATTTCTAAATAGTAGTGTTGCCATTCTAATCATGTGCGTTAATATTAGTCTAGAGTTAACATGGGTTATTAATACTGAATTTGCAAGGAAATGTTTACTTCTTTGATTGATGATATTAAATATACCTTAAAAACATTTAAATAAAGTAAATACGACCACCTTATTTTTGAATTCGACATATTTAAAATAAAAAATTCCCTTTTCATCATTTATTATGACAAGAATTACGATAACTTAAAATGAAACTGCAGACTTATTCTGTTAACGATAAGATTTACTTTACTACGACACTAGTTTCGACCCGGCATCACGCTAGGACATTAAGGGCTTGAAAAAGAAGTAAACCTTACGCGTAGCACATAAAGTCTGATTTCAAACGTAATAACCCGCTGCATCGTGGCCGTACCGAAGACCATAATTTCTTGGAAGCGCTTTGAAAGTGTGCGTCAGTTGGTGAATGAATATGCGCTTGTGTGCGTGCCTCAACTCCCAAATTTTCGAGCGCATTACCGGAGAAATACAATGAAGTAAATTAGTGAATCGATTGCGTTTCGATTATGCATTGGTGTTAAGAAAAAAAGTAGATTTTTGTTATAGGCGAGTGAAGCTATAGTACAACGGATAACTTAGAGTTGCGTTTGGTTTTGGGTTCTAATGACCGTTCTGGGCTTAGGGAGGCTACGAGGAATCGGCTTCTATGGGAAATTCGCCACTGTGTTGACCTCTCGAATGTCAGTCGATAAATGAGTTTGCTCAGAATGGTCGGTCCTATTTATACCCACAGTACCCCCGTAGTAATTTGTAAATACCTGTAGTAACGGCGATGACGCACGTTTGCCTGCTCGTTCATATTTTTTTACGAAATAGGAAGGCAAACAAGCAAGTGGGTCACCTGATGGTAAGTGATCACCACCGTCTATAGACATCCGCAACACCAAAGAGATTGTAGATGCGTAGCCAACCCAGATGGCTAAGATGGAATACCTCTTGTGCCAGTATTTACACCGGCTGTCTTGCTCTCCACGCCGGAACACAAAAGTGCAAGCCCTGCCGGCAGGATTAGCGAGCAAGATGGTGGTAGCGATCCAGACGGACCTTGCACAAGGTCCTACCACCCGCAAAGTTAATCTCCTATTGTTGTATGTATTTATTTCAGCACAGGCGTTGTCTTTTTTCACGATTGCTGACACTGGGTTCGCGGATTAGCATAGCAATTGATTCCATTAATGGGCCAAAATACTTTTTAGTGCCTAAAAAAAAATTAAAAATGTATAAGCACTTTTACAAAATTGTAGATGTCTCGAAATATTTTCCTAGTAATATTACGTTAGTTCGCAACCGGGCCCCAATTTTTATTATGAATTTTCCCACCATCTTGGGTTTATTATTACAGAAAATTCTCATTTGGTACCCAAATTACCACTGCGTTACCTGTCCCCATGACTCCTCAAGAATAGTGTCCACTGCGTTACCAAACAATAGTTTTTTTCTTATTCTGACCCCAAATATTTTTATAACAGTCATCATTCGGGTATGCGTATGTCATTCCGAATTTAAAGGTAACATATTATTTTAAGAATATCAGGATAAATAAAAAATATGCGTTAAAATGTACAAGGGACATTTTTATAGGCATCAAAAAGAATTTTGGCCCTAATATCAACTGTGAAAGTGCCAATTGTTATATCGTAATGGGAGTCGGGTACGTATCACCGTGGTTTCAGTACAAATTATAGCAGAAGACCGTTCCCTGTGCTCCATGGTCGGCCTTATCATATTGTGTGTGAAATCGTGTCTATGGATATATGATAATCATTGGTATTCTGTGATGTATAAAGTTTGTATTCCCCTACTATATGTATATTCTCAGTGAGAGTTGAGGCGGCTACAGAACACCATACAAACAAAACAAAAAATTTTAAAATTCGATCAAAACTCTTCGGTACACGCACGCAGCAGTGTGCGTGACCTAGCGTTGCGGCAATATATCGATCTATCGATAGTATTATAGTATCGTGACTTCGAAAAATAGTCTCGATAATCATTAAAATCAATACTATTAATTAGTCTCACAATACATTTGTCTACAATTCTATCAGGATTCGAATGAGCATATTTCGAAACAAAAAAAAGAACTTTTTCTTTATTTTTGTAACTTTGTATCACTGTAACTTCTAAAATATCGGATTTTTAACTGTTTCTTTGGACATTAATATATTTTTAATGGCCGTATACAACAATTTCGTACTTTTATGCCATTCGTTTTGTGAGTGGAATACCGTATTGCTACCAGTATTTTGAAAAAAAAGATGGCAGTTAGCATCCACATTTGACATACGCTGAAGCTTTGCCGGAGACCAGGGACCTAGCGCGCTAGCTATTATCGATGACATACAGCATTTATCCCGTTCTAACCAGTATGCATGTGCTAGAGGGACCAAAGCGTTTATGTACGCGATAAACGCTAGCGTTCTACTATAGCTGGGTTGACAACACAAAATTTGGCACCATCCCTACAAAGTTCTGTCAATAAGTTGTTGCTAACTATTATGGGAACAAAAATCCCTGCTGAAAAATTTATTTGATGGCGACTGTACCTTGCCATTTATTAATTTAAGCAATGTGATATTTTATAGGATCTTTTAGTTTTTGTGTTACTGTGACTGCAATCGTATGGCCTTGTAATAAAGTTGCTTTAGGAAAATGGATAAGTATTGCCTGTTTTTCGTTCCGTCCTTTGATTTTATGGTTGTAAGTAGGCATTCTAATATTTTTTTTATAACTATTTTGAATTAATAAAACAATTCCTGGAAATGTTCCCTAGCTTTTTGAATAAATATGTGCTTTTTTTCGTACACTCAGTGAACAATGAATTGCATTAACTTACATAGTTTAAAGTATAAAAATGTATGCCTTTTATTAGTCTCAGAGTACACATTATGTGAAATAAAACATTCCTTACAAATTTGCTTAGTTTTAAGATAAAAGACAATGTTTATGTTTGTATATTCAGCGGCAGAAGGGGTCGTCCATAAATAACGTCACACGATTTTTAACATTTCAAGACCCCGCCCTCCCCGCCTTTGTCACGCTTTTTCCTATCTCTTGAACAAGGGTTGTCACGTTTGACTAGACCCCCCCCCCCCCCCCATAAGCGTGTCGTCATTTATGGATAACACTTAAAGACATTGCGAATGACGAATGACTCACCACGCATGCCTCAGACTGAGCGTGGGTGCTTATTAAAAGATGTAAAAAAAATTTATAACAGTAAATTAAAATGCTATGCAATGATAACGCAAAGAAAAATTAGGGTAATGGCAGGACTAGAACCTGCAACATCGGCATTCCGTGCCTTGCGTTTGCCAGTTTCTCCACATTACTGCTTTTTTTTAGTGGTAGGTAATGTGGCGAAACTGGCGAACGGAATGCTGATGTTGCAGGTTCGAGTCCTGCCAATACCCTATTTTTTCTTTGCGTTGTCATTGCATAGAATTTTAATTTAATAATTTGAATGTTAACAAAACATTTTAAAAAAAATCGAAAGAAATTTCGGTTACAAAAATGTATTAGAGTAATTTGGAAAATTATTGTACAAACAGAAACTAACTTAATCCACTATTAAATAGGGAATAGAGAAATTGTCTATCCTCGAAAGGGATAGTTATATAAACTTCATAGTGCAAATTATATGCCTCCCTTTCGAAAAATGACACTTCTCAATTTCAACTTTAATGGTGTATTTGACTGTACAGCGAAATCTGCTGAAACGTAATACATCTGTGTGTATTACATCAATGTGATATGTTATTAATTATTTAGATTATAAGAATAGTGAATATAAATGTGAATTTTTAATGTGTGTAATAAATGTATGCAGAAATTAAAGATTTTTTTTGTATCAATTTAATCCACTGATTCAAGTTAAACCTCGGGTCTACATAACGTACCTATTAAAAGTCAGACCTTTTTGTTTTCGTTAAAGGTGGCTTCACATTGCAAAGTACTTAGGAAGCTCTATGAAAAACGGCCATTTTTGTGAGCTTTAGTCACCGGTGAGATTCAAAAATCGCACTCCAGCATCGTGGCGGACTTAAAGCTTCCATCCTTTTCGGAGACTAATAGGTTAGAAAGGGATATGATTATGTATCAAACAAGCGCGCGCCAAGAGCTAGTGGGTGAAAGTGGACCAGCTATAGTAGCACGCTAGCATTTGTCGCACACATAGACGCTTTGGTCCCTCTCGCACACGCATACTGGTTAGAACGGGATAAATGCTTTTTGTCATCGATAAAAGCTAGCGTGCTGGGCCCCCAGGGGTGGGAAGGTGCACCAGCTAGACCAACAAGGAAGGTGTGTTTTTCTTATTCTCTTTGAAAGAGTAAAAAAAAAGTGTACGACCCTTTCTAGTTCGGAAAGATTTCTGTACAGTTATGTCAGTGAGCACAAGTAACACAACTTCAGGTATTCGAATAAATGAGTCTTTATTGACATCAGCGCCATCTATTCAACATTCGTAACACCACGTCATAGAACCATGTCGTAATAAAAACATGTGCAAATTCACATCCTTAAAATCTTATGAAAATGTCTAAATTAGAATTATTTTATTACCGATTGTCCGAAAAATAAAAATAAGCTGTGATAGTAAAGGAGTCGTTTCAAATAACAATTCAAAATTACGCGCCATTGCAGCCAATCGGTTACAAACTGATGAATATAATTTTAAATACATTTTGTGAATAAAAAAAGAAACATGCTTTTAGGAATTCAACTAAAATTCTGCAATGTAAAAAAACCTTGATAATTATTTTAGCACTTTTTAACATCACGCCTAATTAAATAACTAGCTTACTAAGTACCTAGTAGTAAAAGGAGGAGTGAAGGTCCATACAAAAACTTCTTTGTAAAATTCGGCAAACATTTAATTATTATATGTTTAATTATTGTATATTTATCACCGATATTTATTATGATACTAAAAGTATCTTTTATTGATACAACGGCTTTCAAAAAAACTTCTTTTAAATACTTACTCCTTTCGCTCGAACCACTTAGCTCTAAAATTCATAATAAAACTTTTGGAAATTGTATGAAAGCTTTTAACAATGGAAAAAAGTCACTTAATTAAATAAATAAATAACGTTTATGTTTTTCTCAACCGCCAATACGATGTGACGTCACAACCGCCGCCGCCGCTTGTCGGCGAACTATAAAGACGAATGAACCTTTGACGACGCCGCATTTTCGCCGATCAGTTGATTCAAGTCGCACGTGCTGAAAGTTGATTACAAATAAGTTAGATTTGAAGGACAATGGGTGATCAGGATAACTTGATAATGTTCAAGCTCTTAGAGCTTCGCGAAAAAACCGGTTACGACATAGTACAGGAAAATGGACAGAGAAAATACGGGCCTCCCCCGAACTGGACTGGACCACCACCTCCCAAAGGCTGCGAAATCTTTGTTGGCAAACTCCCCCGACAAATATTCGAAGATGAACTCGTACCTATCTTCTCTAAAGTGGGTAGGATCTACGAGCTACGGCTGATGATGGACTTTTCGGGCTCCAATCGTGGGTACGCGTTCGTCACTTACACGAAACGGGAAGACGCAGCCGCGGCTATCCGTGAGCTGAACGGGTACGAGATCCGGCCAGGAAGACACCTCGGGGTAGTGAAATCGGTGGACAACTGCCGCCTCTTCTTCGGCGGTATTCCCCAAACAAAGACTAAGGAGGAGGTGTTTGAAGAGCTCTCGAAACGCGTGTCGGGGATCGTTAAAGTTATTCTGTACCAGAACTGCTTTGACCGGCGGCGGAACAGAGGGTTTGCCTTCGTGGAGTTCGCGTCTCATCGGGCGGCGGCGATGGCGCGGCGCGCGCTCGTGCCGGGCTGCGTGAAGCTGTGGGACCAGGATGTGATGCTGGACTGGGCGGAGCCAGAACCTGACATCGACGACGACCTCATGAAAAAGGTATTGCTTGCGAATTTTAACTGCGAGTTTGCGTCTGAAACTTCATGATTTCTGTCTATCTGTTTAAAAAATATTATAAACTAAACTACTGAAAAGTTACGATTAAATAATTTCTAGCCCCATTCGGATTTCCAATGAAAAACTGGACAAAGGTGGAGAGTAAAGAGTGGTCTAAGGAGTCCTGCTAAAGAATAAAAAAAAAGCGCATCCTATATTTTCTTTGGGACCCCCTTTTGCTTCACCCACGCCCACGTTTTTCGTTATAAATTTTCTTCTGCTTTTGCTTAAAACGCGACATTCTTGAATTTTTCCAGCTGTGCCATATTTTATCACGAGGCTTTGCGTTACAGGTGAAAGTGCTATATGCGCGTAATTTTCTTATAAGCACTACGCCAGAAACAATACAAACCGTGTTCGAATCCGCCATAGGCACTAAAGTCGAGAGGGTAAAAAAAATGTATGACTATGCGTTCATACATTTTTTTGAAAGACAGCATGCTGAGCTTGCGATGGCCAAATTACAAAATACGGAGGTAGATGGCAGTATTGTAGAGATCCGATGGGCAAAACCTGTAGACCGGGAACTGTATAGGATCCAAAAACATAACAAAGGCAATGCGAAGTTTAATCACAACATGGACTTGACGCAGACTTTATTGCTTTACAAACAGCACATTGACAAGAGGGAGTTTGAGAACGCTAAGGAGGACGAGGGTGTCAGTTCTGGTTGTACCGCAGACTCCATTTGTGGATCGCCAGGTGATGGGGCTTCCACTTACCGGAAGGTGCCTCCAAAGGATAACTACACACTAGCTCCAGCCAAGCTTGATGCTATGTGTAAGACGTGAGTACTTAACATACCAGTTATGAATTTGAATCTTATTGCTAAGGTGATAAAGTTACAAATTTTGCAGTTTTTTTTTAGTGAGCCAAATAAATTAATTTTTATCCCTTGTGATTCTTAGAACTTTTAGCTCCTCATAATAATGAAATTGTGATACAGTTTGCCTAGTATCAATTGCCATGTCTGCCTTTGTCGCAAATCCTTTTTTAAAAATCAGTAAATTGTAAGTTTCCTGGCTGTCTGTACATTGAAAGTATGACTGAATGCATTTAACACCTTATCTATTTACAGATACTCCTGGGCCCCGCCAATCTACAAGTTCCAGCAGTTTGTGGACCCCACCGGCATGGCTTTGTGGGTATGCCATGTGGAGCTCCCTCAGGTGGGGCTCCCATTGCTGCCGAATCCCAGCCCTGTTGGACCCCTGATGACGAGGACCTGTCTCTCGGCAGCCCAGGCACGTGTTGAGGCTGCTGAAATCGCCCTGCATACCATCAAGGTAATTTTTTTTTCTAGTGTTGGATAGTTATAATTATTGTACATGGATGTATCCTTTTCTTCGGTACTCTCATCTAATCCCTTCCATCCAGGAGCAAGAGGGATTCAAAGTAAAACTAGTTTTAACTTTAGCTTATTTATATTGAATGCATAAGGGCATGGTAAAGGTAGGTGGTTATCTTTTCCTGAAGCTTCCTAACCCTCAAACTTGTGTTGGTCCTTGCAGGCTGTTTGCTGTTGTATGTCTTGTATCTACACTACAGTATAAACTATTCTAACTGTTAGTTTCTGATTGTAAGAAAAATAAAATTTAAAATATTGATAGTTAGACCAGTCTAGTGTAACTGCCCAGATCCCTTAAAATCTGTTAAATAAATGTACTCTCTAGTTGCATAGAGCTGCATGGAGAGATAAATTAAACTTGCGTGGTCATGTAAAGGCCACACAGTTGTTTAAATTCTCACAAACTTAGTTTTGGGTTTTGTTTTTCTTTCACATGTGGTTTTGGTAAATACATAAAATATATCGTAAAGTTTTTTATGCTTTTAAGATGCCCTGGTTTCATGTCTTCTTTCCCCATGTGTTAAACACTGGTTATCACGTTTAGCTAACCTTATAGTCTGTGCCAGCAGCCCTGACAGCTTCTGCCAGACTGATTGCCATGAGTGGTTACCACCCCGGGGATGCTAAGAGAACCCATCCAAAGAACTATAAAACGAAATGACGTCACATGGACGTCAATATGATCCAAAAATTCTCTCCTTGGTTTTTCTCGTGTTGGTAACAATTTGTATTTGTTTGCAGGCCCTCAAGGCGAACGTCGAACGGTCTACGCCAACGCCGATCCAACCGGTCTACCAACCAGTTGTACAACCCCTGCAGGGTTTCAACGTGCCATACGACTACATAAACTCTCTCTACGCGCGCCCCATGCCTGCCGCCGCACCAAACCTGTACCAATGGTTCGATAATATGAGAATCTAATAGTTTCACTATACTTGTACTTGGTACTTTTAAATGTTAAGTATAGTTTACCATGAGTTAGGCCGAATTTCGAAATTCTCGCTTGTGATAGCATTACATTGCGGCGTTCGATCGGTGGATCGATCGTATCATACCACAGTAGGCCGCAATGACTTGCTACACGCATGGGAGATCTCTTAGTTTCGGCCTTAGTGTAGACCAATATACGACCATATTCTGATGCAATATGGACGAATTTTGTTTGATAGCACTCTAGTTATAACTCATGAAATTAAATGGCTCAAATGTTTTGATACTTGTATGTTTTGACTTAGTTTATTTTACAATTGTTTGTAAGACGAGATTTGTTTTCATATTACTCTTTTAGTGTAAGGTACTTTAGTGTTGTTTGACTTTTAGTTGATTCTTTCAGAGATATAAATTACTTTTGTTGACTTTAGACGCGTATCGTAGTACTTCGATTTTCTTGTTACGTAAAGTTCTTTTAGTACAAAGTATAATCGAAATTTGATAATTTCCATTTCTACTTTTTAAAGTTGCTTGAGGAACTTTATTAGCAAGAAACCTTTTTGACACGTTATAAGTTATAAGCTTTCATATAGTTTTATTTTTAATACCTTTTGAATAAATGTTGATTACTATATTGTTTAAATCATTAAGTTAGGCATTATTTACTTCTGTAAAGCCGCCTATGCCACTACTTACTTGTGCTTATACTAGATATATTCAGAGAAAAGTAGTGATATTTCATGTGCCTTAAGTTAATGTGTGACTTAACTCCAATAAAACTTTTTGGAACCAACCTTGGTACGTTTTTCACCTGAGTATAAAACCTTTAGCCTGCAGTAGTAGTAGACTGGCGTTGTATGTGTCGCACTTGACCAAATAAGTGAAAATTCTTTAACACCGTATTTCGGATTCAAACGGCGACTGCTGTCTTTTGAAGCCGCAAATGTATGTAGTGTTGAGTTGCGGCCATGTATCATAACTCTGTGTGACCTACCTACAAACAAAATGGGTTTGCACCAAATGCTAGCTCCTCTGGCTGTACAGTCAAGCGAGGGAACGCGCCGCCCCGCGTTCGCCTTCCCCCGCAATTCCCGGCGACACGTTTGGGTTGCGCTGCATTCGTTTTCAATTACATTGACACAGCGAGGCTGGGCGCGCGGCGAGCCGACAACCCGTAGGCATGGCGTCCGAGCGTACCTACAGTGCAGAATGGGACCCTCCTGCCCTTACTATGGAGATTTGACGACTATTATTATTAGAAGGTTTGTGGCAGTGGCCCGAGTGTGCCCTGCGGGGCAATTGCTTTCAAGCGCTACCAATTTTAATACCGAGGTACCTATCTACCTACTTATAGCAATCAAATTTTGTATTTATTTGAAAATGATTCGAATGAAACCTAACACGGCATGTCGAAGCAGCCGAAGCAGCCATTTTTACACATTAGACATGGCTGTATGGGTGATCCTTTTTTACCTTTATCTTTTCGGAGGGTTAAAAAGTAAACAAAGTGAATGTCACCGAAACGTCAAACCTGCGTATTTTTTGTACTGTCATTCTGTTTTGGAGTTTTGTACAAGCCTAATACTAAACAAAAGGGCTTTATAAAACAAAATCTCAACCATGTCAGAAATGGATGTGACCGATAATGAAAACGACTGTTCTAATGATTTGTGTGAGTGCGATTTATTTTTGCGTTTGATGCGTAGTGAAAAAATTGTGGTTAAGATAACCTTATGGTTGGACCCGGCTGCGGGTTTTTTAATTAGCTTTTAATGTTTTTGCCCAGTGCTGCTGGACCGGGTGTTCCTGCGGCTTGGGAACGCGGACTCCGATGACCAGCTCGAAAGTTGCCTCTCGCGTTTTCTTCCTCCTGTTATTTTGAAGCTGTCTTCTCCACATGAACAGGTATGTAAGAGGAACAGGGTAAATAAAATTGAAATTACTCCTCAAATCTGTGAGCTACAATGCCACCGACAAACATATGAGAAACTTAGGTTTGAAACTAATAAAACACCTCTTTTTACTTGGCAGTCAAAAGGGAGGGTTAAGATTTTAGCAGTCTATGTATTGTATATTTTGCATTCCAAGTTAAATAGTCTATTAATTATTGACTTCTACTGGAGAAGCTCCCAGTACTTTGTGTTGGATACCTTCATTAGATCCTTGTTTTTGTTTTGCCAGCTTTAAATCTTTTATTGAAGAACATATTGTGAGATTGTTTTGTTTTTTTTTTAATTTATTTAATTTAAATAATAGGGTACAAATGAAGTTGGCAACAATCCACTATAAAAAACCCACTAGGGGTTTATGTAATAGCTGGCGAGTTGTCGCAGATCAATACATGTAAATACTTAAACTATAGGTAGGTACTTCCATTCCATTAACAGTGCGAAAAATAATAAAATAGCAATAATGAACTCATTTATTCGCAGGCTACAAAACCAACAATACTAACATACAAAAAAAACTCTTAGTTTATCTTATTGTAAATATGGCATGACTCTGTTATATTGTCAATTCTGATACTCCCCTTGAACTACCACAATACAACACCCTCCGGCCAGAAAGAGGGAGGGTTATTATAATAAAGTTCAAAAAGGTTAACAAGAAAGATCATACACATTTCTTTAACACATAAGTAAGATTTGAGAACTACCATGTTTGATCTCAAGAAATAATAAAATTTAACTTTGAAAATCATATGATATCCACATGAAATCTTGCTGAGAGAGAATAGGAAAATGGCAGACATGCTGTTCTGCATCTGTAGAATCAGTGGTGTAGTGTATTGGGGGTGGCCCGCCCCTGGTGGCTGGCACCTTTAGGGGGCGGCAAAATTTCACAATGAATAATAATAATACCTTGTAAAAAGTTGCCGGAAAGTTCTTTAGAATTACTAAGTATTGTAGACTACCTAAATAAGAGGGCGGAAAATTTTTCTTTCTTTGTAGAATCTTCAACATTGCTAACGTTTCTTGCAGGTGCGCACAAAAGTGATGGAACTGTTGGTTCATGTGAACAAACGTGTGAAGTGTCGAACTGAAGTACAGCTGCCGGTGCAAACACTACTTCAACTCTACAAGGACCCCAAGGCCAATAGTTTTATCATTGTGAGTAAAATCTGTTCATATTATAATCTAACAAGTGGACGCGCGCGACTTCATCACGTAAAATTAGTAGCCTATGTCCGTCAGGAATAGTGTAGCTTTCTATCTGAGAAAGAATTTTTGAAATCGGTTCAATAGATTACCCTCTACATACAAACAAACTAACTAACAAACAAACAAACAAAGTTTACCTCTTTATTTTATTGTAGATTTGTGTAGTATTGTGTACATTAGCCAAGTGAATTTGCGGTAGTACCACAGACAGACAGAAATACTGATTTGAAGTAGTGGCTTGCTGTTGTGTTTCATACAGAAAGTAGCTGAAAAAGCACAAGACTCTAGATTAAATTTATAACGTCAACTTTAACACCGGTGTTGCGGGGGGAAGGCGGGTGCGGGAGAGGGACGGATCCTTTGACGTGAGCGGCCTGGCGAATGTGTATGAAGCAATATGGACTTTTTTGTGTGTATATAAAGTTGGAATTCGTTTAATCGCGGTCAATAAAGAGAAGTTTCTGTACGTTAGTACTATTATTTATTGTGTGCCTAAGTGTTAATTTTAAACCATTTGTTGTAGAACTTCACTGTGATATACATAACGATGGGCTACCCGAGGCTGCCGCGCGACCAGCAGATAAGCCTTGCGCCCGCGCTGCTAGAAGCCGTAGAGAACAAACCCCAAGGCCATCAGGACGGGTAAATAAATACGTATGCCGCGCCACAGGCTTACCTACTAACATTAGTAAAGTTTTGAATTTTTTGTAACCAAAATTCAGCTAATTCTCGTCAGGTCACTGCAAACGTACCCAGTTGAATGAGACAAAAATCCCAACCCAGCTTGAACAGTAAAAAAAATGTTGAAGGTCATGCATGAGGTATTTACTTACTCTCTTGCCTGTTTTCTCAAACTATATTTTAAAAGACCTAATTAGTAATAGCTACTCTGCATGAAGACAATTGGAATGCTGCTTGTAATACTACAATCCATCCCATTTTTTAGTCTGCCGATGCAGCTGAAGAGACAAATAAAATGACTTTATTGTATAAATGTATTAATTTAGAATTTTATGACATGTATATTAATAAAACGGATCACTCACGTATTTTTGCGTCGGGAAATGCCCGACATGTTTCGGACCAGTCCGTGGTCCTTAACGTGAGTGATCCGTTTTATTAATATGTCTGAGTCTCACGGTAGTTTTATGTTTATGACATGTGCTTTTATGTAAAAAAATATTTTGACTTTGACTTTGTATTTTTTACAGGATATTGATGCTGGTGATGCCACTTTTGGGTGATATCAAGGAAACAGATCTGAATTTGAAGGAGAAACCGAAAGTATCCACTTTGATACTAAAGTTCGCCACTGACATACTTCTACTGCCTTACAGGTCAGTGATAATGATAATTAATAGATTCGGGCGTTACTTTACGGAGGTCCATTTCAACAAACTGGAACAAATTACCTTGCTACTCCGCGAAACTCGGCGGTTTCGCGGAGTAGCAAGGTAATTTGTTCCAGTTTATTAGTGATATTGATAACTATGATAAACGCAAGCGCACCATGAACTACAGTTTATTATTTACAGCGCGCGCAGTTTTTATATCATCTAAAGAAGAGATGGCAAAATGAAAGTCCAATTTAAATAATGGAGTTAAAGAATGCATAGAGTTTTGTGTGATCTTATCAAAACATGTTTCATAATTATTTTTAAGAGAAGCAGTCGCTTTATATTTGAGCTTAGTTGTCAATAAATATTTGAAGTATTTCTGCGATTTCAGAGCTCTCCCAAACGCAGGCGAGAGCGATTTTCAAGTCCCTCCGGGCATGAGTATGAGGACTTACAAGAGGATCGTCAGCAAGAATCAGCTCAATCCTGAACAACTAGAAGAGGTAACGTGTAAACCAGGGGCGTAGCTACCGCCGTATCATGACACGGGGCACCCAAGCTACAGGGGCCACCATGAAATTATTACCCTCCTTTTGGGCTTTGCCGCAGTCGGGTAGAAGAGCCTACGACATATTGTGATACAGGGCTCATCCAGGGCAAGCGGCACTACTAGTGTAAACCCCGTATTACTTTCTACTATTTGACAGAGTGCGAGCTCTCCCTTCTCAAATTTTAACACGTTTAACCAAGTCCATACTTAGTATTTAAAAATTGGATAAACAAAGAAGCAGTGTTTGTAAACCTTTTTCAACTGGAAAAAATACGCAAATGCGAACAAGCTTTAGCCAGTGACTTAGCTACAAATCACCATACTGCTCACACTTCAGTTCCGCTCCTATTCTTTGAAAATAATTAATAAATTCCAACGTTACTTTGCGGAGGTGTCTTACTACTCTGTGAAACCAGTGCACGTGCAAAACAGCTGCTGCGTGGGAAGCAGCTATTTTGCAGGCACAGTATAGATTTCGCTGAGTAATTTGTTCCAGTTTGTTCCTACTCCCTGGTCTTATACGGCGCTTTAACCAAGTTCTTTGACAAATTCTAGTACTACTTTGTTCTACTCTGTTTGTAGATGAAGCTGTCGATAGTGAACCTGATCAGCAAGGACGTGTTTAACACGAGCGACGTGCTGTTGCCGCTGGTGGTGGCGGCTGCTGACTCGCGGTTCAGCGTTGCCAACAGCGCCAACAGCCCACTGATCAGAGCCAACAGGTAACTGCAAGCGGCCCTCATTCATAATCTTACTATCTTAATAATATTATAAAGAAATTAAAAATGATTGTCCGAAAGATGTTTCTATTTGGGCCAAAATTCTTTTTAGTGCCTAAAATAAAGATGAAAATGAATAAAGACTTCTACAAAGTTGTAGATGTCTCGAAATATTTTCCTAGTAATATTACGTTAGTTCTCAACCGGGCCCCAATTTTTATTATGAATTTTCCCACCATCCTGGGTTTTTTATTACAGAAAATTCTTATTTGGTACCCAAATTACCACTGCGTTACCTGTCCCCATGACGCCTCAAAAATAGTGTCCACTGCGTTACCAAACAATAGTTTTTTTCTTATTCTGACGCCAAATATTTCTACAACAGTCATCATTCAGGTATGCGTATGTCATTCTGAATTTAAAGATAAAATGTTCTTTTAAGAATATCAGAATAATTAAAAAATATGCGTTAAAATGAACAAGGGACGTTTTTGACCCATTTGCTATATTACACTATTCGGACATAGATCAGAATGTTTGCTTCTGTTGTTTAGTTCTGTGGACTGGTCAGTGCCCTCGGTCGTGGCTCCTCTCTACTCCCTGTATTTGGGCACTTGGGGAGGGCGGAAGGTGCCTCAAGATGACGTTAAGGTAAGAGCAGTATCACACTATCAGAGCCGACGACAGCCACAGTGTAAGTAATATAATAGCGATACAACGCTGCGGCACCTCAAAAAGAAAAACCCTCATCACGTCGTTGTCCGTACGTCTGTCTGTCAGGAGCCCTTTTCTCAGGAGCGCGAGGAGGTATAGAGTTGAAATCAATATCAAATACTCAGCTCTGGAATCCCTTAGAGCTGTGAAAAAATCAAACTTCTAAGTCAACGCAATCAAAAGATACGGCCGGTTATACCGCATACCGCAAGGGAATCAAAAACCTATAGGATTCTTCCCGTTGACCTAGAACTATGAAATTTGTCAAGAAGCAAGATCTCACAGCACAAATATGGGAAAAAATGTGGAAACCATAAATTTGTAGTAACATCGCAGTTTTTTTTGCGATTACTAACTTATATTTGCACTTAGTATGAATGGGGGCAAGAGTTTTCCAATGGCATAATTAAATTTGTCCCTCATTTTAGTTTATTTTTCGTTAGCAATGTTTGATGCTTATTAAGTTTGTACGGCACCCTCAGTGCGCTAATCCGACTCGCACTTGACCGGTTCCCTTTTAGTTTAGAGGTTTGCCATGCTTGACCAGACAACAAAATTCCAAAAAACATTACTGAACTAAATGATACAAAATTTAAATCTATTGTCAAGAAGACATTAATTTCTCGGGCGTATTATAAAATCAATGACTATATCTTGGACAAGGATTTTTGGAAATGATCCCGATTTGTATTGGCGATCCCTGGCTCCAAAGATTGTACACCTGCTGTGTTAAATTGTAAAATTTTTAAATATTTGAGATGTAAAATAACATTGTAATTTTGATTTATTTAAAAAATTACACCTCGTTGAGTTTCTTGCCGGTATCTTCTCATCAGAGGTTTTTCGGAACCGGTGGTAAATTTTTTGACATTCATAAGTGCTACCTGTACTCTGAATAAAATATTTTGACTTTGACTTTGACTGAGACGTGCCGTAAATGTTTTTTTTTGCTGTTGATCACCTTCAGCAAGATTATTATGAAGCATATTGAAACGAGTTGTCTTTTTCAGGTGCCTGCCTGCACTAGGCTTCGGCTGAAAATTATTCAGTACCTGAACAAAGCGACCGGCCCCGGCATCATGTTCCCGCATTGCGTACAGGTAGATGATGGCTTTCGTTTTTTATTTTGTCCTTTCCCTTCCTCTTTATGATCAAAGGCGTATTTAAAGATTTGGCGCCCCGGGCCATTTAGCTTTGGCGCCCCATTAAATGACGGCAAAGTATTTTATTTTAGGGGCGGCTGCAGCCCCTCGCATCCTGGCGCCCCGGGCCATGGCCCGGATGGCTCTAGGCTAAATACGCCCCCGTTTATGATGTAGACTCGTATAATAGGTACTGGCCTGATACTGCGCCAGACGGGGAGTTGGGGAGGTCAAGAGGAGACTGCCCAAAAGTGGGACAGCAAAAAAAATGGTTGCAATAAAAGTCGAACAAAAGTACAATAATTTGACAATCGCTCGCGCTTTCAGTCTGTCGAACCGACGGGGCTGCTGTCAATACTATTCTTTAGTAAAAAAACCTATTTGCAACGAAATTTAATAAATCATTATTTTATGCAGTTAGGCGTAAAGTTGTAAATCCAATGACTATAAATGGTAAACTAATAATTTGCATTTGTAACATTGGCGTCAACCTGTATTCTCATGTCGGGCTGTTTTTCTGCTGTCATTTAGTATGACACTGTACATCCAAGCATTATAATATCATTGGTTATAGCCCTTCAAGGAGAAAGATGAATGATGAGGATGATAAGATGATGATGATGATAAATGAATGATGTCGTTACGTGCAGACGGTTGAAGGACATGTCAATTTCTTTTTGGTGTATCGGTACCATCCACAAAATTCGTATCTGATCTACATTTTCTGAGTGCTGTAAATGTATAGTCGACCAAGAAATTGCTTGACCACATTTATTACAAAGGGATAAGGTTCAAAAGTGGTCAAGCAATTACTTGGTTGACTATACACGGTTTCGCGTTTCGCTGTAAATTGCCAATTGCCTTTGTAATAGTATATTACAGACCATGTTTGTTACTTTCTTATTTATAGTGTGGTTGACTGGTAGAGAATGCCTACTGGCATTAAGTCCGTCAATTGTAGGTATTTGTTTTGTAAATTATGCAATAAAGCTTAAATAAATAAATAAATATATTCCTTGGCAAGCCATATAGTTTAACAAGTATACAGGGTGTAAAAGAAAGCGCACCGAAAACTGAAACCCACCTGAAATTCAGATTTTGTTTTTTTCTGTTTTTGCAACGTAAAGAAACTTATTTCTTCTTTATTATACCACATGTTATAAAAAAAAAACAATTACAACAAAGTGCTTTTTTAACGCAGGTCATATTCTCATCACTGTTCGATCCGAACACTAATTCGCGGCTGCGAAACATGGCGTTGATGTACTTATTAAACGTGATAAATAGGTAAGAAATTAATATCGAAAGCGATTTATTTACACCTTTTATATAGGTTTGCTTCGGTATATTATAAGTAGTATATGTATTTCAAGTATTATATTTATTATTAGTATGTAATGTGTTTATACGTAAATTATATGGTAACTTTCCACTGTTTTTGCTAAACTCTTGGTCTTTGTCTGTCCCTGCTATGATACTCCTTTATCCACTCAAAGGTTAACTGTAAGAGATCCCTTAAAGGGATAAGTTCGCCTTTGTACATCACTGTATTTTTGTCATTTATGTTTTTTGTACAATAAAGAATTTACATACATAGATACATATATAGTACATTTATAGTTTTTGTAAGATGAAGTATAAATCCTGTAACTTATTTACTGACAAACTGATTCTGTACTGGATTTTTAACTATGTTTTCTACTTGGCATGTGTTGCTTTAACATAGTGCGCCCCTCTTTGTTAAAAGTTAAGCTTAAAATTGTACTCTAATATTATCTGCGAGATCCTGTAATTGGCACTCTGTGATTACTTAATTTACTTATTTTGTCTAGATGCTGTTGGTTCTCCTACATATAATAAATAAATAATAAATATATATTTATTTTCACTGTATTTGCAGCGGCGACCAAACGCAATTGAAAAAGGTGTCTACAGTGTTCCTACAAGGTGTTCTGAAGATCATACGCTCGGACGAGTACGCAGAGCATCAGCCCAAAGCTTACATGTGCCTAGGTATGTATGTCGACGACCTGTTGAGCGGTTCTCTAAGCACAACAGCGATGAGCTCGACGCTGTGGCAGCGCTCTGTCTTGCTCTGGCGCGCTAGCACGAGTGAGCGAATTGGCGGTGTTTCGATGTCGAGTCTAATGCTGATGCGCTTAGAGAATAATAGTGCTGATAGCTTTGGTGCTGGTATCATCGAGTACATACCCAATAGTGCGCAAATATAACTTTTTTCTATGAATAGGAAGGGAGAAGATCAAGTGGGTCTCCTATTAATACAAACGAATCACTCACGTATTTTAAAGTCGAGAATTGCCCGACATGTTTCGACCCAAATTACGTGAGTGATCCGTTTGTATTAATATGTCTCATGGTAGTTTTACGTTAAAAAGTGGGTGATCTGACAAGTGATTTTCGGCCACTTAATCCTTCTAAACCAAACAACGGATTATGATAAGGTTTTCACTGCCATTTAGATTTTTTCTATGGAAGATTTTTACGTACAATTCATCCTAATTGTACGTAGCCGGGGCGGGTGGCTAGTCATCATCATCATCATCATCATCATCTCAGCCACAAGACTTCCACTGCTGAACATAGGCCTCCTCCATGGATTTCCAAAGTGACCGGTTGGAAGCGGCATGCACCCAGCGCCTTCCTGCCACCTGTTTGAGGTCATCGGACCATCTTGTGGCTGGTCGTCCTACGCTGCGCTTGCCAATACGCGGCCGCCATTCGAGAACTTTTCGACCCCATCGGCCATCAGTTCTCCGTGCTATGTGCCCTGCCCACTGCCACTTTAACTTGCTAATCCGCTGGGCTAGTCATCATTCTATCCTTTCTCTCGCAGGCAGGCTCGCTCTCAAGTGTCCGGAGACTATCAACTACCAGTTCGCGCTGCTAGAAGAGCTGGTCAAGAAGATCCCGGAAGCCACGCCGGAAATGAGGACGGCGCTCAGGGATGCCCTGCTGGAGATGTCCGCCGCTTACAAGATTAATCCTGAAGGTTATTAATCGATAAGTTAATTAATCTATAAGCGACAATCACATTAAGTCGGTCGCCGCATGCAACATGCGGTGGCCGCAACAGTGCAAGGTACATGGTAGTCGGCAGCATTAGGCGAGCGACAGCTGCAGCCGCCTGACAGACTCATCTGAGGACGATGTTCGTTGGCCGAAGTAGTTTGAAACAAGTTCGGAAGTAGTGTAATTGCCGCTTAACTTAATATATAACAAAGTTTTGACGACCTGTATGGCGCAGTGGCACATGTGTCTGCTTACTGTGCAAGAGGTCCCGGGTTCAAATCCTGGTATGGGCAAATATTTGTGTGACGAATACGAATGTTTGTACCTGAGTCATGGATGTTATTTGTATTTAAGTATGTATTTATCTATATAAGTATGTTTATCCGTTGTCTAGTATCCATAGTACAAGCTCTGCTTAGTTTGGGACTAGGTCAATTGGTGTAAATTGTCCCAAAATATTTATTTATTTATTTAAAGTCCGCTTCCGTTCCTGTCTGTCCTCGTCGTATGTTGGGCTGCTTACTCCTTAACCACGCAACGGATTTTGATACGATTTTCACTGTTATTTAGAGTTTCTTTTACGGAAGGTTTTTATGTATTTGTGTAATCGCACTCGGGCGAAGCTAGGGCAGCTCACTGGTGCTAAATAAATAGAACCATTTAGTTCGGGCTCCCTAGGCCCATAAGAATGCCTTAAAGACGAACATGCGTATGGTAACGCTCCCGCGCGTCCTGCAGCCACGCCGCGCTCGCCGGCCGCGCCGCAGGCCAGCACGTCGGAGCCGATGGACGTGGACGGCGCGCCGGCCGCCGACGAGCCCCAGGCGCTGGCGCTCTTCGCTCTGCTGGACCAGTGAGTCTGATTAACAACAAAAATGACGCTAGCCTGCCATCGTGTCCCGCTGCTGAGCAGAGGCCTCACCCTCGGATTTCCAGCTCCCTCTGTCTTTAGCAATCTCTGGCCAACCATTTGAAAATGCGTCCATAAGCATCGCATATCGTCGTCGTGCATGCGTCGCATGCATGCGCGTCGTATATGCGTGCGTGTTTATACACCCTTTTTGTTAATCTACTTTTACCCGTCCTTTCTACACGCCCAAACCGTCCTAACATGTCGTTGTCAAATTTTATTAACTGCAAAATTCACTCCACGTTAAACTCTTACAGCATCATTCCTCACTGTATTTTTCAAAGTCTGATTTTCACTGCATTGACACTACTTGCGTGTTTCATTTGTCGCATCCAACTGTCACTACCACACATAACTGTCAACACTAACACTCCTTTAGCCGTTTTAGTTAAACAGTTCATTCATTTACCAAAGAGTGTAACACCCCTCAATGGTGTAGAATATGCAAAGAGTATCCTTCAGATACGCCTTCAATTTATTACACGCCAATATTCCACTACTGACGCACACTGTCTCAGGGATTAGCATCAGTTGCGTGGAGAAGACCCTATCCAAAGCTTTTAGTTTAATAGTGGTTGACATCTTCAAGATTAAAGTTTGTATCTTTCAGACTTGAAATCTCTCGTACCCTTTTAAACGCCAACGATGACTAGAAAAATAGCGACTCCCACGCTACGTTTAAACACATCTAGTTGCTGTCACACTGTGTACAGTTACCGGCAAACATCTTGAGCATTGACCTTGATTGCGCAGTAGCCGTCTCTAGTACGAAATTGCATGCGTAAACTTACTCTCCACTCGATTTATGCTCAAGTTGCTGTTACCACGACAGCTCACGAAACTTTTACGTGTTCTTGGCTTTGAAAAGGTTAACATACGAATCGTTTGTATTTATGTATGTCATGTCTTCAGCTATATGCAGAGCGAGGAGTCGATGATACGTTACATCGCGACGCGCTACTCCGCCTCGGTGTTCCCCCAGGACTACATCCCGTCCCGGTACCTGCTGCTCATGGCCAGCGGGGATAAGTAAGTGGAGTTATTATTAAACATACCTCGTCGAGTTTCTCGCCGGTATCTTCTCACAGATTTTTTCCCCGGTTGTGAATTTTATGATGTTCACGAGTGTCTGATTTGAATTAGGATATTTTAACTTTGACTTTGTTGTTATCGCATTTAAAACTATATCTAGGTATTCTTCGGCCTCAATTAGAATGGGAATGGAAAGTACTGTTAGCAAGTAGCACTTAGATCTATTTTTAGATATCGGGTAACGTAATGATGTTGCAGAAAGCTAAATAAAGATTTACAGTAAAGGTGGAATGAAACTGTAAATTTGTGCTATAAACTACTAATTATCTTATATCCCTATCTTTAGCCAAGATGAAATATCAACAGAAGCGCTCAAATGCCTCTACGGCACGTCGCGCCCGAGCGAGATCGAAGACGTTGTCAACAACGTTACCAAGAAAGAGACAACGACAGTCAACATAGAAGAGGATTCTTCCAAGAAAGACAAGGACAAACCGCAGGAGGACGAGTTTAAAGTGCCAAACTTTTCGGACGTAGTGAATTACGTATGGGACCAACTGCAAAAGAGGAAGAAGGGATCCAATTCTAAACACAGATTCGTGATCAATAACCAGGTGCTGCAGTTTCATCCTTTGACTTATCAAGAGGTAAATCCTTCGATTACAAGATTTCCAATGTTCACCTCTTAAGTAGTTAGTTTATCTAATACTAGCGGGCGTCCGCGACTTTGTTTGCGTGGAATTAGTAGCCTATGTCCGTCAGGGATAGTGTAACTTTCTCTGTGCAAGAATTTTTGAAATCGGTTCAGTAGTTCCAGAGATTAGCCCCTAAGTACAAACAAAGCTTTCCTCTATATTATATTAGTGTAGATTGCGAATCGATTTTCACCCATTATCGTGTTCATTCTTCTCTTCCCCTATTCGATGGTTTCGGTAAACACAGAGCGCTGTTATCCCGCAGATCCTGCGGTACCTCCGCATGTGCCTGAACCGGGCCGCCGGGCTGGCGGACTGCTCGCGGCACCCCAACGCCACGTCGCCGCGGCTGGCGCGCCACCTGCAGCAGCACCTGCTGGACACGGAGGTGCTGGAGCGGTACCTCAGCATGATCACCTCGCTGCTGAGCGCCAGCCCAGGTAACTGGAACAAATTACCAAGCGAAACCAGCGTCGTGCCGTGATTTAACGGAGTGGCAAGGTAAGTGGTTTGTTGATACGGACCTCCGCAAAAAAAATAGGAAGGCAAACAAACAAGTGGATCGCCTGATGGTAAGTGATCACCACCGCCTATACACACCCGCAATATCAAGGAGATTGCAGATGTTTTGCCAACCTAGAGGGCTAAGATAGAATACCTCTCGTGCCAGTAATTGCACCGGCTGGCTGTCTTGCTCTCTACGCCGGAACACATGTGTGCGCTTGCACAGTACACTGATGCTTAGCGGCAGGATTAACGAGCAAGATGGTGGTAGCTATCCGGACGGACTGTGCCACCCGCCAATTAATATCCATCGAGCTTGCTGAGTTGAACAACTTGGGTCATCATTTTGTATGACAGATCAGGTAATATATAGTCCAGATTTTGTTTGTTTTCAGCGATATGACAGCAGTCTTGTCAGTTTTGGTTGCTGAAGAAAAAGTGACATTACCTATTAAATTCACAAAACAACGCGCCTGACGCCCCCGCCTCGAAGCGGGCTCGAGAGTGAGAGCGAAAGGACATATCATCATCATCAACTGATCGATGGCTTTTTGGGGTTGCCGGTTCATAGGCAGCGGTGATCACTACCCATCAGGTGTCCAAAAAAAAACCTTTCTCTTTCAGAGCTTATGCCTCTCACGTGTTTCCTGGACATCGTGGGCTGCGTGCCCGACAAGATGGCCGCCAAGTACTCGAGCCTCCTGCCCTTCTTCAGGAACCTGTTCGTGACCAGCACCAAGGAAGAGATCAGGGAGGCGGCCGCTGTCATTTACGCGATCATCATCGTGCAGATCAGCGACAAGTCGACGGTAGAGAAGGAAGTGAGGGAGCTAGTAGTACAGGTAAGTTGGAGTTTTTGACGACCGTATAGCCGCCATGTAATATGGTAGATTTTGTACCTGTTTTTTTTTTATATACAACATAGGAAGGCAAACAAGCAAGTGGGTCACCTGATGGTAAGTGATCACCACCGCCTATAGACACCTGCAACAACAAAGAGAGTGCAGATGCGTTGCCAACCCAGAGGGCTAAGATGGAATGCCTCTTGTGCCAGTAATTACACCGGCTGTCTTGCTCTCCACGCCGGAACACAACAGTGCAAGCACTGCTGCTTAGCGGCAGGATTAGCGAGCAAGATGGTGGTAGCGATCCGGACGGACCTTGCACAAGGTCCTACCACCCGCAAAAATTGAAGAATTGAAAAATTTATTGAATTGAATTGAGAATGTTATCGTCAGTGACAACTAAAACTCACTAATTATACAAAACTACCCGGTTTCGCATGGGTGCGATTTACTAAAGATTCAAAATATTATTACACAACATAGGAAGGCAAACGAGCATGTGGGTCACCTGATGGTGAGTGATAACCGCCCATAGACCACCACAACACCAAGGATATTGCAGATGCGTTGCCAACCCAGAATGCTAAGATGGAAAATACCTCTTGTGCCGTACCGTGAAAACTGTATGAAAATCCGTTGCGTGGTTTATAAGGTGTAAGCAGCCGAAGATATAATAACAGACAGGGATGATTAAGGTGTCATTCTATGGAGTTTGCTAACTATGTAAACAAAGGACGTAACTTTGTTTTGTCACTGTTTCTCCTTGAATTTTCACACCACCTCATCAAACTCCATTGAAACCATACACTGTTGAAACGGTCGTTACCGTCAAATAAAAAACCTTGGATGTTTCATTAAAAGTTTAAAATGGTTTCATAAGTTAGGTTATTTGGACCAGATGGAATGACGTTTTTGTTTCTTTTAAATTCTACAATTGTCTATGATGGGCGGTGTTGCGACTAAAGTTGGTGATATATTAAAGCCGCTACACACTACCCAACTCACGCTCTGTAGCTGCCAACGCGACTGTATACACTACGCTGTAGTTTGTCAATTTTAAGTTTCAATAAATACGTAAACTCAGATTAATCGTTTTAATTCCCTTTTTCTCCTATAACCTTTTTCACTCTTTCGCACTATTTTTTAAACATTATTTAAACTTCGGAAAATGAAATCTGGTCCTTTTGGACTGTAATAAGAAATAAATATCTACCCTAAACACCTTTAGAGACTTTGTTTTACAGAAAAAGATAAATAATTAAAAAGTTTAAACTAATTCAATTAATGTGAATCATCTCAAGGCATTCCTTTATTTGTTTCTAGGGTGATAGCAATAAGAACTTGGAGTCTCAGTGCGGGTATCTGTGTGCGTTCGCGCACGTCTGCGAGCGGTGCCTGGCGCTCGCGAAGAGGGGGAAGTTTGGCGGGAAAGGCTTCAATGGCAGTAGCTGGGAGCCCTATCAGGACGGTGTCAAAAGTTTAGGTAAGTTATAACCGCCTAAATTTTGTTTTAAGTCGTAAGTGAAAAACACGTGTTTAAAAAATGGAACTAACGATTTGGACACGTGCCTGTCGATATTGCATAGACGGTGGGTTGTCAGGCATGTGTTTTTGTATTGTACCCTGCGTGCAATGCAAAACTTAAGTACCTGAAGGTAGACGACCCAACTAATAGCACTGAAAATGTAATCAATGAGTGGTTTAACAGTTCAAGAAATTGTCCACACTACAACAACAACGAATATTCTTTATTGTACACAACATAAAAAATACAAAAAAAAGAAAAGAAACGAATTAGGAAGATAGACAATAGGCGGTCTTATTGCTTAACAGTGATCTCTTCCAGACAACTGGTTTAACAGAGAACAATAACAGATTAAAGTAGGTGGTGCATTTATACAAAACAGTAAAACACGTAATCTATATATACATATATACACAAAAACCGCTATACATATACAAACAAATAACAATAACTGTATATAAACTAGATTCCATAAATACCAGTAACAATATATTTCCAAAGGCCACAATCACTAGGAAAGGAAAATAGAACTATACTTAATGTTGTAAAACGTTATTACGATAGTAGCAGACCCGCTCTTATATTCGAGTAGCTACATCAAATCAGTTGAATAGTGACCCATCGTGGAACCTCGCAAAATATTATTTTGATTTTTATGAGCTTGTGATTATTTCCAGCCAAATACTTGTGCCACTCGCAAACGCTACTCGTCAGCACCTCCTGCTCGGCCGTGTCCCTCCTGGCGCGCGCCGGCCTCCCCCTCCCCGCCTCCCACCCCGCTCAGGAGGCCCTCATCCAGAGCGAGAACCCTTTCAACGTGAACAAGACGGAAGTGGACACAGACGTTGTGACCAAGTTCACCGTGGCCGACAGCCTGTTCAAGATTGTTGGCAACGCGAAACTGCCATCGAAGATCAAGGAGAGGGCGCTGTTCACGCTCGGCCTGCTCTGCAGCGGGGAGAGGTTCCCGTTTGCGAAGCAGATTGTTCGAGGGTTCCTGCAGATGGCCAAGGACGTAAGTATCCTGTTTGTTACCCGACTGCGCGACGCAAAGGAGGGTAATGTGTTTATCAGCCTATATATGTATGTATGTATGTATGTTTGTTCCTTTGTGGCGATCTAGATACCAAACGCGTGGGCCGATTTTGGTGATTCTTACGTCAATCGATTCGTCTTAATCTTGCGAGTGTCACTAAAGACATGGCAATAATCAAAATTCAATATGGCGACCACCAGACGCCATATTGTGAAAAAGAAAAAATGAAAGTTGACATAAAATATTGAGTGGGGTATCATTGGATAGGTTTTTGAAAATCATGTTTAGGTTTCTTATATCATTTTCCATTTAGAATTTTCGTTTAGGATCTATAACGATTTAAAGTTGGTTAGCAACCATTCTCACTTAATCCGAACTAAAAAGTGTAAAATAAAAAAAGTAAATTTAAAAAATCAAAAACCCAACTGCGTAAAAAATAAATCAAAACTGAAAAGACTAAAACAAGTCCAGTACTCTGAAGTTCTGTTAAGTAATGTTGAATACCTACACCATTGCAATAGTTTCATGAACTTCAACAGTCGGGGTCCCATTAAAAATGTAGACCGGCTCAAATCTTCCCAATAATAAGTCCCGACTGTTGAAGTTCATGAAACTATTGCAATGGTGTAGGTATTCAACATTACTTAACAGAACTTCAGACTACTGGACTTGTTTTAGTCTTTTCAGTTTTGATTTACTTTAAAGCGATTGTTGGAGTCACGGTCGTCTTTACGAGTGGCTGTGATCGCTTCCCGTCTAACAAAGGATATATTTGTCTGTTGACTAGCGACCCGCCCCGACTTCGCACTGGAACAGTTACAATGTTATATAAATGGAAACCTTCCGCGAAAAAAAAATTAACTGTCTAGAAGGCGGCCGAACATACCCCAGAAGGATTTAAGACAGACAGGAACGAATAGCGACTTTAATTTATACTATGTAAAGATTTAATGTTAGGTATTGCATACAAAAGTGTTCAAAAGAAGGACTTAATGCCTCAAGGCACACTCTACCAGTCAACCTTATATACAGTATTTGGATTTGGAGGATTTTTGACAATTTATTATTTCATGCGAAATTGAACTGCACATTTCATTTTAATCATTCAGAAAGTAATTGAGGAACATTTATTACCCAACTCGTACTTGTGTTGTTTTACTTGCAGAGTAAAGAATTTGAAATCCATCTTCAAATCGGCGAGTCGCTGGTGCTTTGCGTGGAGGGAGTCAACTCTAACGAGAACAGGGACCTCTGGACGGAGCTGCCTAAAGAAGTAGGTTACATTAAAAAAGTCTAATAAGGGTTTATTAACCCCCTTTTTCATAAAAAATAACAATCTTTTTAAGCTAAACAATGTTTTGTTACTTTCATTTGAGGGCAAACGTCACAATGACAAATAAAGACATAAAACATGTTAACTAACAAACGTTTACGCAGCGTTTATGAAAAGGGAGGTAAGGCGTTAAGAGTGCCCATCAAGCACGAGTCTTCACAAAGACGAGTGAAAATTAACGGAAACTTCTCAACTGTAACAAAACGATCCGTAGCGATAGTTTAGTTTGAGAAAATTAAAACAGAAAAAAAACCTTTTTTATGTAAAAGTTGAATCTACAGGTTTTCCATTTAAGTTTTTCTCTGCTAAAATTATTTATAGACATTACCTTAGATAGATCATCGCATTATATTTCCAAAGTTTCATTGCAATCAACTCATTCTGATGTAATAAAATTCATAAATAATTTCATCTTATAATGCCAATTCACGTTTCGTGAAAATATAAAAATAAACTGGTTTGTGAATGGGTTCAGTTATTTCGCTGATTTATCTTCAGCAGGTCTCCATGCAGTTAACAAACTGGTTAACAAATTGCCGTTTAATACTAGTTTCTTTTCAGGGTGAAGCGAAAATAAAAGACCGAGAAGCTCTGAAAGAAAACGACGAACTGTTGGAATGGCTGTTACAGGAGTTGTTCAAGATTGGAAAACATCCTCATCCTCACTCAAGACAGGTAATAACTTGCTTTTCGGGTGGTAGGACCTTGTGCAAGGTCCGTCCGCATCGCTACCACCATCTTGCTCGCTAAACCTGTCGCTGCCGGTGGTGTTGCGGCGTGGAGAGCAAGACAGCCGGTGTAATTACTGGCACAAGAGGTATTCCATCTTAGCTCTCTGGGTTGGCAACGCATCTGCAATCCCTTTGATGTTGCGGGTGTCTATAGGCGGTGGTGTACTCTTACCATCAGGTGACCCACTTGCTTGTTTGCCATCCTATTTCATAAAATAAAACTTTAATATAGTAAGCACTAGCTTTTGGCCGCCACTTCATCTGCGTTTTTTTACTACATACTGACTTCCATCCCCCTTACAAGAGGGATCCCCACTTAATCGTAGAATTTCCAAAAATCCTTCCTTAGTACACCAGTGGAGGGTAAGTCACAATAGAGAGATCTCTCTCCAGGCGGGCGATATGCCTGGGGACCGAAGTCCTAAGAATGAAAGTTAGAAGTTTTATATATGCGTCCGTGTTACGAAACTACGTTAGCGTGACGTAGCCGTGTTTGTAGATGATTTTCGCTACATACCGCAAAACCCTCTCTACGAGTTACGAACGTAGCACGTAGCACTCCGTGGCAGTCAATGTGTTAAGGAACACATGTTCCAAATTTCATGTTTCTATCTTCAGCGGTTTAAGCTGTGGTTTGTCTGTCAGTTGGACCATCAGTAACGGAACATGTATGTAGTTGACGTGTTGCTTTGTAAGTACCGGTTTCGCTCTGCAGGCGACCAGCATTTGGCTGCTGGCGCTGCTGAAGAACTGTCCGGAGCGCGCGCCGATCTCGAGCAAGCTGCCGGTGCTACAGGAAGTCTTCATGGACTTCCTGTCTGAGAACAGCGGTAAGCCATTGCTGTTTAACCTTTAGCCTTGTGAACCTTTTCACCGCTAGGAATATCCTAAATCCAGCCTACATTTGGATCTTAATATGTGTATCCGCTCTTAAATTGTGTGGCTTATCGTAATTAGGTAAACGACGCTGGCGATTAAAAGGTTAAATATTATAACATTATTCCACGTATAGTCTCTTAGTAACGCGGTTTTCGCGCAGTGGGTCTTGATCGTCCAAGGGTTGCACTCAAGTAATATGTCTATAATTTTAATAGTACATCTCGATACGAGTGTGCTATGTTGGCCATTATCAGCACACTTGAGGCGGTATTATTCGAGCGAGCGGTACGCGAGCGCGATAGAGGAATATACAAAAATATTTTACATTATCGTGTATACTACTTTCCACCATCTTAATGTATTTATTATAGCAGCTAAGAGATTCTGCTTTAAATCTTTTCCGTAATACTGACTGTGATCGAAAGAAAATTGATAATTTGTCTGTGATCGAAAGATATTTTGACTTTGACTTGACTTTGAGCGAGCAGGACGCGCGAGGCTCGCTTCTGTAACCCTCGCCCCCCCCTGTCCCAACAGAGATAGTGCAGGACGTGGCCAGCAAGGGCCTGAGCCTGGTGTACCAGTGCTCGGCGCCGGGCGCGCAGCAGGCGCTGGTGGCGCAGATCATCGAGCAGCTCACCAGCGGCAAGCGCGCCGTGGCGCAGGTCGCTGACGATACCAGGATCTTCGAGGAGGGCCAGCTGGGCAAGGCTCCCACCGGGTAACCACTGTATACCTAATACGGTATTGCACTCAAAAATCTTATGGCATTACAGTTCAAACTTGTTGTAGACGACCAAAAAACATACTAATGTCCAAAGTAGGTAAAAAAACCTGATATTTTAGAAGTCACAGCGATACAAAGTTACAAAGATGTTGAAGAGAAATAATGATCGTAAAAGAAAACTAAAAACACAGTTTTTCTTCTTTTAACCAACTCTATCAATTTTGGAAATAAAAAAAGTGATTAGAATACAGTATCGTGTTCAAAATTTAACATGTAAAAACTACCTTGAAAATTAGACCTCACTGAGTTTCTTGCCGGTATCTCCTCATTGGAGAAATTTTCCAAACCAGCTGTATATTTTGTGATATATTCAGAAATGCTTCCTGTAAATGAAATCTGAATAAAAATGTTTTGACTGCATACCCCACTGACTAGAAATTTGACTTCAACTTTGAAGTTAATTTAATTAGTCAATACAATTTCATTTTCCTTTTTTTTGCAGAGGCAACCTGTCTACGTATAAGGAGCTGTGCTCTCTCGCCTCTGACCTGAACCAACCGGACTTGTTGTACAAATTCATGCACCTCGCCCATCACAACTCCATGTGGAATTCCAAGAAAGGTAAAAGCCGTTAAATTACAATTATTCGGTAAATATATTTGAAAATTTACTACACCAACTGACCTAGTCTTAAATTAGGTAATTAAACTAATGTTGTTAGAGATAGCTTTGTTACCTGAACAGCTAGCACAAGCTCTATTTATAATTAAAACAAAATTCGAAAATGATCTAAAAGCGGATCAGTGATTCTCTTGAGATCGCCAGTCCCTATGAGCTTTTGCTTCCCTATTTCGCAATTTTTCCTCACTAACCGCAATTGACACCTTATACCAGAGGGTGTGAAAGTGTTGAATTGTTGCAGATTTTTAAAATAAAGGTTAATAAATAATATAGAAACAACGTTTATTATGAGAGCTATAGCGATTCAAAGGTACAAAGATAATTAAATAAATTTGCTGTTTTAAATAATACTCATTAGAACCCTGATAAAAAATAAAACCAGTTTTTTTAAGGGAGTAACCATTTAAACGCTCTTTTTATTTTAAAAAACTCGAATTTAGTTTCACGCTCCATACATTTACTAGCCAAAGTATAAATTGTGACGTCATATTTTAGGGTCGTTTTGTAAGGAGCGTTTTCACGGCGCTTGCGTTGCATCGTTTTTCTACCCGCTATAATTCATGAAATAGTGATCATAGAAAAAAAAACTTAAAACAGTTTTCTTCTTTTAACGAACTATTTAAATTTTGATAGCAATTTATTTTTATCAACAAGCCAATTTTTATAGTTTATCTTCGGCCGCCTACTTCTGAACCACGCAACGGAATTTGATGCGGTATTCACTGTCATTTAGAGATTTTTCTAGGGAACGTTTTTGTGTCCATCTTTAATCACGTGCAACGTGTGATGTCCGCGCAGGCGCGGCGTTCGGCTTCCACTCGATCGCGCTGCAGGCGGGCGCGCAGCTGGCCGAGCACCTGCCGAAGATCGTGCCGCGCCTCTACCGCTACCGCTTCGACCCGACGCCGCGCATACAGAACTCCATGGCCAGTATCTGGCACGCGCTCGTGCCCAGCACGCAGGCCACGGTGAGGCAGCTGCGGGAGGCTGGGAAAAACGTTATTCCCCTTTTCAATGCCAAGGACGCCTAGAGGAGTCGTGAGCTGTCGGGCCGACCACGCCACCGACCAATCGTCGGACGACACGGTGTAACTGCAGTAAACAAAATTCTAACCTAAAATTTTACATTTTCTTACCTAAATAACGTTTATTGTCTAATGAAAAGAAATCGAGGCTGTAAACGGAAGAGGTGATTGATAATGTGTTGCTTTAGAATGTTTTATTCAAACAATAAACAATATTTCAATCGCAAAAACTGAAATTTTAGGTTAGAATTTTGTTTACTACTTAAGACTTAGATGAATACTGTATGTGGATAAGCTTAAGGTTCAAGTTCGCATTTGACATTGTAACGACATGGCGCGTCTGTGACAACTTGTCTATAGAATAGAATATATTAAACGGTGTATAGATAAACACCTTAAAGACGAAAATAAATATTTATTACTGTCTATGCGTTGCTGGCGTTGAAAAGGCAAAGAGGTAGTTTGAATGTTTTACTTGTGTCCATGAACAATGAATCTTACCATAGACTTAGTTATACACACTTTTTGGCTGCACATATTCCTGGGATAGGGACCTGAAGATCTGTATCACTGGGTCTTTCCTTGGTTGGACTCGAAACTTCAGACTTCGCAAAATGATTATGAAACGCTTGTGCATTTACACACTCGGCTCCCTTATCGCGCTCCTGTACCGCTCGCGCGATACTCGCATCATAATGTACTATTGTGACTTGCTCAGGTACACAAATACCACAAGGAGATCCTGGACGACCTGGTCGCAAACATGACGTCGAACCAGTGGCGCGTGCGCATGTCCTGCTGCAACGCACTCTCTGATCTATTGAGGTAATAACTAAGTTTCAACTTTTTTTTTATTGATGATGGACTAACTAGAATACTAGATCAAAGGCCTAGGTGTCTAACCAAGGTGACTGTGAGCGTAAACGCTAGTAGAAACGATAACATGTGTGGCGTAAGGCGGCGAAAACGTCAAACTGTGTCGATCGTCAATGTCAAACTCATACATGCTGTCGTTTTTACTGGTAAAGACGCTAACAGAGTGTTACTTTGTCTAGACACTCTGATGAAATAGGACGCGATTTTCTAGAAAATTACTGTCCTATTTTATCTCCTTTTGACAGTGCCCAGTTTTAAGCGCCGATATGATCTTCATCGGACGTACTCGCGTCGCAACCTATACAAAAACTATTTATGACTATATTCTTTTTCTTTTTAAATTATTTTCATGGAAAGGAGTTTATGACCATACGGTCATAATGAGCGTGGCGTCACCCGATAGGTTTAGGTTTAAGGTTTTTTAGTTTAAGTTTTTTAAGATCAGGGCCCCACTGAAAATCAGCGCTACTTTTAGGATCACCAGTGTAATTTCCTATATTTATTTTTTCTGTTTATTGTTCTTTGCTGAATAAATATTTTCTTTCTTTCAATGACATATGTCTTAATTATACTTCGTACTGTAGGTGCGCTCGCCGCATCACCTATGGCATAGGTTAATCGCAGTAGGTTGCCGGCTTGCCGCGCGCGCGCCCGCTCACTGTGTCGCGCGTTGTGATAGTATTACAGTAAGCAGCCCAACCCTAGCGGTGCGCCAGGGCATTGCGGGGGGAAGGCGGGCGCGGGCGGCGCCTTCCTTTTGACGCATGCCGCCAGGCGAATGTTTATGAAGTTAAACGAAGTTTTTGTGACTGAATATAGTTTGAATTCGATAGTCGAAAAAAGAGAAGTTTCTGTACGTTAGCACTATTATTTATTCTGTGTGAAGAATATCTGCCAGGATGACCCAAGGGAACTTGCATACGAGGAAGAGAAGGAAAACACGTCCGTTCGATAATGCATTTAATTTAGCAAGACGGAGTCGATACAATATCTACCCTACATAGTGTTAAGTGATTACCCACATACGTTACACTGTGGTTGGTTATGGTGGCAGGGGCGCGACGAGCCTGCACGCGTCGCTGGCGCAGCTGCCGGAGCTGTGGGCGCGCCTGTTTCGCGTCATGGATGACGTGCACGAAGCCACGCGGCAGGCTGCCGCCGCCACGGCGCACGTGCTGTCCAAGGTAATTAATAGATTCGGGCGTTACTTTGCGGAGATCCTTATCAACAAACTGGAACAAATTACCTTGCTACTCCGCGAAACCGGTCTGACTCAATCAATCAATCAAATCAAATCAGCCAATCAGTCTGAACCGGTGACTGGTTTCGCGGAGTAGCAAGGTAATTTGTTCCAGTTTGTTGCTGTCCAAGGTGCCACGCAGACAGACATACGTTCAAATAATTAATGGATTCAGGCAATTATATTGTAATGCATGGATGTAGTGTCATACTAAATGACAGCAGAAACACGGGTCCGACATGAGAATACAGGTTGACGCCAGTGTTACAAATGCTAATTATTAGTTTACCATTTATAGTCATTGGATTTACAATTTTGCTTCTAACGGCATAAAATAATAATTTATTAAGTTTCGTTGCAAATAGGTTTAAAAAAAAAAAGTATTGACAGCAACGCCGTCGGTCCGACAGACCGACAGTGCGAGCGATTGTCGATTTATTGTACTTTTTGTTCGCCGTTTGAGGCCATTTTTTAAACGCTGACTCGAAGTTCATTATTTATAGGTCAGTGGATTCAGGGGATACTTTGCTTTGAGGCGTTGCTTTGTTGTTTACGTTTTCAACCGATACGTATGGGACGCAAGCTGACTTGTGTTTCATACATTGAACGAGTTGTGTTTTTTAAAGGGCAACTGTGTAAAAATGTAGGCGGTAGACGGGATTAAAGAAAAAGTTTTAGCTTGTCAGTACGCCATTCGTTCAAGTAGCGAAGGGTCGTACTATTAACTATACGTCGAGTTTGAGTTGTCGATTGTGTCCGCAGCTATGCGTACGCGCAGCAGACGCGAGCCAAGGCAAGGACGGCAAGGAAATCGTGGCGGCCATCTTGCCTGTGCTCTTGGACGACGGCATCACGCACGTCGTGCGCGAAGTGCGCAGCGTCAGGTATTCATATTTATTCATTCCAGAGACCATACTCATAAACGCGACAGGCGACAAGTGACAGTGACAATTCTGTATATGTGTGGTTGCCCACTATAATAATATTAAGTCTGTAGTCTGTGTCGTCACTAACAGCGAATATATTTTTTTTAGGTAACGTACCCGAAACCTCCCTCCAACCGTGAAAACCTGCCTACCGTACAATAGTCTCGCGGCGTGGCTAATGTCAAAGTCGTCATTGGCAAAATTCATCTCAACCTAGAGATGGGAAAGCCATATTAAAACAAAAAAAAAAGTCTGTAGCGTTACTTGTCGACACAGTAATGTACGGCGAATTGTCACTGCTACATGTCGCCTGAGGCGTTTATGAAATTGAACGTCGTTGTCGTATTTACTTATCCCAGATGAGTGTATCCATATTAACTTCATCTTAGCACTTAAAAAAAAACAATATGAAACAAAACGTATTGTTTATTTTTAAATGTAGTAGAGGTAAGACGGAATGTTACAATAGCAGCTTACTCGCTATCCACGTATATCTCGTTTTTTTAAGATGAAGAACACGGTAAACTAAGAAGCGGAGATCGTAAACCTTTTTCTTTAGGCAGGCGTAGGCAAAACAACGACTGGGTTTCGTTTTTCATTTTATCAGACCACTTGGACGGGTAGGAGCGGATAGCGACTTAATTTATGCTATGCAAAGATAAATAACAATGTTTTAAGTTAACCAATGTTTTGTCCTTTTCTTTTAACGGTTAACGTCGTAATGACAGATAAAGACATAACTTTAATTAACATAGGTGTACGCACCGTTTATGAACGTGCTACGCATACACTAATGATATTATTTTAAAATGAAACGTTATATAGGTTAAAAATTGTTTCTACTCACCTTATTTTTAAGACGAAATTTTCGTATGTTAATTGTGAAGTACCGTTCGCCATCTCGGCCTCAAGATCTCGGAACGCACCATATATTCTCGTGAACAAACGACTCGCGCATTCATTAATTCATAACCCTCGCAGCCTGCAGACGGTGTCCAAGCTGGTGTCGGCGGCGGGCAGCTCGCTGGCGCCGTTCCTGCCGCGGCTCGTGCCCGCGCTGCTGGGCGCGGCCGGCGAGCTGGAGTCCGCCAAGCTGTCCTACCTCAGCACGGCGCTGGCCACCGACAGCGGCACGCGCGACCTGCTGGACGACATGCGCGCCAACGCCGCGCGGCAGCACTACACTACCGACACTGTCGTCAAGGTACGGATCGTTCTGTTGACTTTGATTTTTCCGGCGTGACCCACCCTCGACTGTCGGTCGCGAGTGTGACTCGTCGGTATCGAAATAGCGAGACGATAGATCTGCTTACTTGTTCGGATTATTACGAGCCTAGCGTCACCACTTTGCGACGGGGTGAAGCAGGTGAAGAGGGGCTTTCGATGTTTAGCCATTGGTTCGACTTTGAATCTTATCGGGAGTGAATAAAGTTCTTCTAAGTTTTCTAACTGGCAGCGCCGCAGGCGTCGGATAGTAGAACTAAAAATATGACGCCAATGAAAAACGTACAAAACGCAGCGCTGTTTACTTGACGATTGACACATACAATTTTATTCAGGCTATCCAACATAGTCTACCGAATAGACTATGGTCGGCTACTCTGCCACAGCGTTGTACACAGTTCTATGGTTTTCTCATTTCGATGCTCGTCGGGAACGAATATTGAATACTGTCCCATCTGGTAACTGTGTGACTAATTCGGATTTTTTGCAGCAAAATGTTTCCCGACGAGTCCCAATGCGACAGTTGTCGGTATCATTCGTTGGAAACAGATATTGAATACTGTCCTGTCAGCTAACGGTGTGACCGGCTGGGATTTTTTATAGCGAAAAGTATTCTCAGCGAGTCCCAGTACGACAGTTGCGGGTGTGACTCGTTGGAAACGAATATTGAATACTGTCCCGTCTAATGACGGTGTGAAAGGTTGAAATTTTTTAGTAAGTAAATATATTCCCGACAAGTCACAATGTGACAGTTGAAAGTGTAACTCGACGAGAACGAACCGATTTATTGAGCTCCTTTATTTTTTTATAAATCTACACTTAACATGTAGGGAACTCTGGAACTACCGAATCGATTCCAAAAAATGCCTTCAGTAAGAGAAAACTACGTTATCCCTGACGAACATAGGCTACTAATTTCATGCGAACAAAGTCTCGGGCGTCCGCTAGTATCTAATAAAGCCGATCCCTCCTCAACAGTGCATGCCGTTCGTAACCATCGAGGTGATGAAGGAGACGCTGCCGAAGATAATGGAGCTGACCAAGTCGCCCCAGCTCGGCACCAAGGTCGCGTGCACGCACTTCATAGTGCTCGCGGCGCACTACCTGCGCGCGGAGCTCGAGCCGGTGGCGGGCAAGCTCATGAACAGCCTGCTCAACGGCACCTTCGACCGGAACGCCACGGTCAGGAAGAACTACGCCGAGGCGCTGGGGCAGGTGTCTGCTTTCGCTAAGGTATGTAGTAGCAGTCTATTTGGTCTAGCATTTTTAAAATCGTAAATCTGACAGTATAAAGTAATAAAAACAGTTTTTTACGACTTAGAAAATGACGTAAATTTCATGTTAATTTCAGCCACTTTAAACCAGCCTGGCACCAACTTGGCAACCAGTAAATAGTCTGGCAACACTGATTTGGGATTGTTTACGTTACTAACTAATAGAAAATCAAAAAGTCAACCTTGAGAAAATTACGTAATTTTGATGATTGTTTACGAGTTTTCAACCCCCACCCCTCTCAAACGCAACGGCGCCCAGCAGCCAGACTGCCACAATGGTAGTCCAGAAACACGCCAGAACACTACAACTTATATTTAAATTTAAATCGTTAGAAATTTTGACATTTTTGCTGCTATCTTTTAGTCTATAATGTACAGCTCTAGAAGCGAAGACGGATTTTAAGTTTTGCCTGTTGGTATCTCTCAAATATATCAAACGTCGCTCCGTGCAAATTCTGCTTTATTTAATTTAATGCGGGTGGTAGGACCTTGTGCAAGGCCCGTTCGGATCGCTACGACCATCTTGCTCGCTAATCCTGCCGCTAAGCAGCAGTGCTTGCACTGTTGTGTTCCGGCGTGGAGAGTAAGACAGCCGGTGCAATTACTGGCACAAGAGGTATTCCATCTTAGCCCTCTGGGTTGGCAACGCATCTGCACTCTCTTTGTTGTTGCAAGTGTCTATAGGTGACCCACTTGCTTGTTTGCCTTCCTATTTCATAAAAATAATGATAATAATAATTTAACATGTTCTCAGCCACAGTCAATAGAGAAGCTGATGAAGAAGCTCGTGAATCTGTACGAAACGAGGGAGGAGGAGACGGCGCGCGCGGCCATAGCCCTCACGCTCAAGTCCGTCGCCAAGGCCAAGATAGAGCACCTCAAGGACAACGAGGCCCTGCTGGCGCCCGGCGTGTTCCTGGCCATGCACGCGCCCAAGGCCGACGGTGAGCACCACACAGGGTGACATTCACAACGGTCAGGATGGGAAAGTCAGAAACTACAGATACGAAGATCAGTGGCCCGTTTCACTAAGCTATAAGTTACAATTTTACAAGTCTAAACCGGCAACATTGGTCAATAATGACCAATGTCAATGGGCATAGTTACTAATGATGCCGGTTTAGACTTGTAAAATTGTAACTCGTAGCTTCGTGAAACGGGCCACTGGAGTGCGTTTTTTGAATCTCACCGAGTGACTAAAGCTCGCCAAAAAGGCTGTTTTTCATAGAGATTCGGCCATTTTGGTGATCTTTAGTAACCTGATGAGATTCAAAAATTGCATTTGAATCTCACCGGGTAACTAAAGATCACCAAAATAGCCGTTTTTCATAGAGATTCGGCCATTTTTGTGAGCTCTAGTCACTTGATGAGATTCAAAAATTGCACCCCTCTTCTCAGGAACCATGTCATCGATTTTAGCAACAAGTAAAACTGCATTCATACATAAAAAAAAATATTGTACTGAGCTCGGGAATCGATCCCGGACGTTTTAAAAAACTAACTTTGTATGTATCATTATGCCCTAGAATTAGGTTTGTATGTTTTGGTTTATTAAATATTCTTAATAGTTCCAAAAATGTTGACGCTTTTGTGTTTTGTATGAAACTCCTAAAATGCAAATATTGTCAAATCTATGAAGAATATTGAAAAAATCAAAACATACAAACCTAGTTCTAAGGCATAATGACAACATACCAACAAATCATTGGCATAGGTTAAGAGGAAACACCAAGGCCTAGAGAATTGAAAAATAGGTATTTGCCTCCATCTATCAAGCCTCCCCCCGCAGAGTGCAATAGAGACAGCCGCAGCTTGGACTGAAAATACCTATTTAAAGTACACAAAATCAACGATTCGTAGACCCCTGATTCCTTCTCCAAAACTTATCCGATTTAACTACTTTTTTCATTAAAAATTAAAGAAAGGCTTTGGCAGTGTTCCTATGTTTTTCTTTTTTTATATAATCTAGTAAAATTTGTTTTCTGAATGTATGAACGCAGCCGAAAATCTGGCCAATTTTTTAGGTTTTTGAATGTTCATATCTCTTTTAATAATTAATTTATGAAAAAAAGGAAAACATAGGAACATGCATAACAGTGGCCAACGATTTTTTGGAAAAAAAAAATTGCTCTACTGGCATTATCCAGAGAGGAAACAGGGGACGACGTTTGTATGGAAAAACGGCCCTTGTGTTTCCTCTTAAGGTTTAGAGGTTGGAAAACGTTATCGCTGTTTGTATGGGGAGCGCTTTTTGGAGCTGGGTTCACAATCCTCTTAATAATTTTAGAGAATACAATTACAATTTTACGATATACTGGGTGTCCCTAAAACCAACGCCAAAACTTCGAGGGCTGATAGAGCAGCTCATAACCAATCAGATTAGGTAAATTTGACCTCATGAAAGTGTCATAGTTTTGGAGATATTGTCACTTTTATAAAACTTGCCATTTTTGATAAGCCGAATCGATTTTTCGGGTGCTGCAACAGCAAATCAGGAATTCTAATTTAGCATAGTGTTACGAAATAACTATGCTGATACTTTTTATCCCGTAAAATCCTGTGCGAGCGAAGCCGCGGGTAAAAGCTCGTCTACATCTACATCTACACTCATATAATAAAGAGGTAAACTTTGTTTGTTAGTTTGTTTCTATGTAGGGGGTAATCTCTGGAACCACTGAACCGATTTCAAAAATTCTTTCACAGATAGAAAGCTACGCTATTCCTGACTGACATAGGCTACTAATTTTACGTGAACGAAGTCGCGTGCGTCCGCTAGTATACTATATAGGTTTGTCTGTTGTTAGACTCGACGACGGTGGAAATGTACGAGGATATCTGGACGGATATCAGCCCGGCGCGCGAGAGCGGCTTCCGGCGGCACCTGCCCGCGCTGTGCGCCGAGGTGGAGCGCGCGCTCAGCTCCAGCAGCTGGAGCCACAAGATACAGGTACAGTCAAGGAAATTGAAACACGTACCGCCGTAGAACCTAGTCGAAGTGACATACGCATGACATTTGTACGACATGGCCTGGCGTTTAACGCGTCGCGTCATTGCGATAGGGTTCTAAGGTGGTACGTGAATATATTTCCCCTACTGTACCCACCGACATTAAATCATATTCATTTTAAGTAAAGAGTATTCATTTGTATTTGTCAACAAAATTCTAACCTGAAACAGGGGGTTCCACTACGCGCTGTAGGTGCGCTCGCCGCATTACCTATGGCATAGGTTAATCGCAGTAGGTTGCCGGCTTGCCGCGCGCGCGCCCGCTCACTCTATGTCGCGCGTTGATAGTCTTACAGTAAGCAGCCCAACCCTAGCGGTGCGCCAGGGCATTGCGGGTGGGAGGCGGGTGCGGGCGGCGCCTTCCTTTTGACGCATGCCGCCTAGCGAATGTTTACGAAATAATACGAACTTTTTGTACCTGATCATAAAGTTGGAATTCGTTTAATGGTGTTCGAAAAAGAGAAGTTTCTGTATGTTAGAACTATTATTTATTCTGTGCTACAGGGAGCGAACGCAGTGAAGACGTTATGCAAAGAGCTGTCGACCGGCCTGGGAGACCAGCGGGAGCAGTTGGTACGTGCGCTGCTCGCCGCCGTGCACGGCAAGACGTTCGATGGCAAGCAGCACCTCGTACAGGCGCTCGCTGACATCTGCAGGTGAGCGCGCACCTTAAGGAGTCATATTCATTTATTCACTACTAGCGACTCTCTTCGGCTTCGTAAGGATACAATAAGGATGTAAAGTACATAAAATCCTTCCGTGAGAATTATTTAAATGACAGTGAAAACCGTGTCAAAACACGTTGCGTGGTTTAGGAGTGAGCGGCCGAAGAGATGAGAACAGATAGAGATGGACTTTTTTTATACTATGTAAGGAACATCAAGAAAGGGTTAATAAGATGGAGAACCAACAGCTTTTATACTAAAGTTACAAACTGATACTAATTACAATAAGCCAATTACAGGTTCTCGCCAATCAGCAATGTTAGCGTATCATTGGTATCAGTTTTACTATCTACGAAAAAAAGTTGTTGAAGAAAAACCTTGGTAAAGAGATTACTTACTAACCGACCCATGTCGTCCAAGTACACGTTGCAACAGCGACATATTTGCATATCCTTGCTCTTTAAGTTCGCGTTTGACATTACTACGACGGGGCGTGTGACTGACGACAGTTCTTTATACATCTTTGACGAAAACTTGATTAATGAACGTTTCGTTCCAGCGTGAAGGAAGGCGAGGCGCCGGTGTCTAGCGCGCTTGCGTCTGAAGTGATCAGCGCGCTGCTGGCGGAGGCGCGCAAGTCCGACCCGGCCTACCGGCGCCACGCCATCGCCGCGCTCGGCGACGCGCTCAGCGCCACCGACGTCGACCGCTTCGACCAGGTCTACGACATCGTCAAACTCATACTGTCCAAGGTAATCCGCTGCTCTTGTTTTCGGCAGCGTACGCCGCGCCTGAAGCGTCGGCGAAGCCATGCGTATTCTATTGGAGAACGTTTCGAGGAGCATTGTACACCATTTTTATAGAAAAAAAAATAAAAAAAATCCTAGCAAACCGCATAAGCTCTTTTTTATAAGTCTAATACTAGCAGCGTTTCGGAAAATTAAATAATTATGCTGAAAAGAAGAGCCAGAAACAACTTGGCAGTATTTTTTGAATATTCTCAAATACAAACTTACAGAGCGATACGTGTCAATAACAAGTTCGTAACATAAAAAATAACGATGAAAGATAAATAATAACTATAAACAGTTTAGCAAACTTCTTATATAAAACCAACTAGCATTTGTCATTGACCAATTGTTTAGGATGGCTAAGTCAAATAAATTTCACAAGGATGTTTGATGGTCCCTGAGTGAGCGCATGGATGTGTCCAGGACGAAGGCTCGGTGGGCAAGGAGTCTGATGAAGAAGACAACGAGGGCGCGCGGGCGCGGCGCGAGCAGCTCGCCGCGCTCAAGGAGGCCGCCTACCAGCTGCTCGGCAAGGCCTGGCCCAAAGACGCCGCCACGCAAGGTACAATTCCCGGCAAACGTCTAGTAACCTCAACGTCAGTAGCCGTTTCTAGTACAAATGTGCATACGCAAACTATACGCCACACGATGGCTTTTTCTCTAACATGCTCGGAAAATAACGTCAACGGGACTTTAGCGCGATAAAATCATTGTTAGTTTATCTCGACGTTTGACCCGTATTGCAACGGACGTTGACGTTATAAATATGTATGAAAATCGGTAAAATTATAAAACGATTTATGCTCGAAAATTTTCAAAAACAAGACAAAATTTTGCAAAGAGTCCAAAATTATAAAAAAGTAAGGATCTAAAGGTGGGGTGATCTGGTGAACGTTATGATGAACATCAAGTGGTGTGGAGGCTTGCCACCTGAAAAATAACCCGGCTAAGACAGATCAAAGTCCGAGCACATCAGGCATTCGATTATGTCAACGGTTGTCTGGAAGAGATCGCTTTTAGCGATAAGACTGTCTATTGTGTGCCTTGTTTTTTTTCTACATTGTACCTTTTTGTGTTTTATGGTGATCATCAAAGAGTTATTGCATTGTATGTCAGGGGCCGTTCAAGTATTACGTAAGCAGATTTACTACAATTATTTACCCCCCTTCCCCCTTGTCAGCAAAAGTAATCAAAGATCTTATCCCCCCCCCCCCATGCTTACGTAAACATTGGTATACGCATTTTTCTTTTAATGTATTGTTTTTTTATTGATTCATGAGCAGCAGATATAATTCTAGAAATAAGAAAATTAAAAAGTGCTCCTCAATGTTGTACGTCTGCTCACTTTTATCCGATTTTGGAATGCCTACGTCGTTCTTATCTCATCGAACCATTCAACATCATGGTGCTCTAAATTTTGAATAATGCACATCAGTTCCATATGTGTAAAAAAGTAAATAACTACTGCTGACGTAATCACCATCTAGACCCCCCCACCCCCCGTCATCAAAAATAAGCACAGCAAAGACTCCCCCGCCCCCCAATACTGCTTACATAATACTTGAACGGCCCCTCATCTGTAAACCCCATCTTTTGATCTCTGATTTCATTTCTGAGCGTTTGATTCGGCTCGGCTCGGTTTGTCCTAATTCCATCTGTAACATTACTTACATAATATCGATAACGCATCGGGGTACCTACAACTCAATACTTACGTCATATTTTATTATTATTATAAGCTCACGCCTGTTTCCCTTTGGGGTAGGCAGAGACCAAAGAACGCCATTTGCTCCGGTCCTGGCATACTTCCCTCGCTTCCCCCACAAACTTTCCTCTCTTCATACACGTTCGGCGGTTACGGGTACGTCATATACTCCGCAGAAAAATACCAAGAGCTGTTCTTCGAGCACTGCGCCAGCTCGTACCCGTCGAGCTCGCGGCCGACGCAGCTGGCCATCCTGGCGGCCGCCACGCGCGTCACGGAGCGCCTGGCCGCGCTGGCCGGCGAGCCAATGGACACGGGCGCGCAGGAGCCCGGCGCGCGCGCACGGCTCGGCGCGCTCGTCGGACACGCCGCCGCCGTCATAGACTACACGCTCAGTGAGTGCCGCCGCTTTGACCGCCAGTGTACAGTCAAGGAAATTCAAACGCGTACCACCGTAGAACCTAGTCGAAGAGACATACGCATGACATTTGTATGACATAGCCTGGCGTTCAACGCGTCCCGTCATTGCGATAGGGTTCTAAGGTGGTACGTGAATATATTTCCCCTACTGTACACTCAGCATCAGCATATGGAATTGAGTGTAAAAGAGTGTGAGATGATGTATAGGTGTATGGTTATGATGTAAATTGTTAAGTGCACATTCCATTTTCGTTCGTGTCGTCATTGCCCATTAGTTCTTAGTTTAGTATTAGTTTACTAATAGGAATCCCAAGGGTCCCACTGAAAATCAGCGTCTCGGTTTACCGAGGCAGTAGTATGCTGAGTGGGGCCCTTTTTGATTCTATTCAACATAATGTTTTGTTTTTTTTTCATTCTGTCCGTGTTGTGTGTATTTGTATGTTTTATGTTGAATAGTTTTAAATAAATGTTTTTTCTTTCTTTCTATAGTCGACCAAGAAATTGCTTGACCACTTTTCGACCGTATCACAAAGGGATAAGGTTCAAAAGTGGTCAAGAGATTACTTGGTCGACTATAGGAAGGTTGTGTGAGCATGAGGGTTGTGTGAACGTGTGAAAGAGTCGGTAGATGAGAATGAAAAGAGTCTAATGTTTAAAATTAGAAAGGGGTTAGAACCTGAGAGAAGACTATTTTTATATTGTAAGACGTTTAAAATCCTATCTAAGTGGTCTTTCTTTAAAAACTACATCCTACATGTATAAGGTTGTCACCTTGGATGCCCCAAAGTGCTCATGTAGTTCGGTACACCATACAATTCATATGTTTCGTTGTTACCTTGTGATGCTGAATATACAAATCAACTTTTTTTATCAGCAACATTAAAAGTTGATTTTGATACCGGTAGATTAAAATTGGTTTTACGTTTTCAGAAAACAGCAACCAAGTGAGGCACAGACGGGACGCGCTTAACCTCATGGAAATACTTATTAAGAAGTTGAAAGGTAAAATGAAATACTGCATTGGATACATACTGTTATTATAATTACACAACGTATTCTCAAACCAACTTTACGTTACAGATTTAAACAGAACAGAAGAAGTAGAGAAACTCAGCAGTATTTACCACGAGTACGCGAAGGACCTTTCGAAGGATTCCTCGCACGAAATAAGAGCTAAAGTAGATAATATTAAGGTCCATTTGAAATGAACATCTGAAACTATTCATTATTTATTGACAAGTGAATATAATGCAATGAAAAATGATATCTTCTATACTGTGTCTTTTATTTATTACAATTAAATATGGGTTATTTATAGTAATAGTTAATAACAAACGCAGATAATGCAATTATTTAAAAAAAACGATCAAATTATATTAAAATCTTGATAAAGCGATTATCACATTAGCATACATTATATTTATTCCACAAATCTAAAGTTGGCATTGGTTACATTTTATTTAAAATAATCGCCTATTTTTATCAACGATTTATTTTCTCTTTTAATGATATTTTACTTCCTTATTTCCTACGAAGTAAAGCCTTAATATAAAGGAGTTGTTAAAGAGAAAATAAATTATTAGACCCTTTAGCGTCATTATTATATTTATGGAAATTTTCATACTGCAATGAAACGATTAGGTAACGAAAACGTAACAACTTTAAATAATAAACATCAATGGTCGGCGTAAAGTAGCAATTTTACCACGAAATTGTATTGTGGATACAGTTTTATTTAAATTGCACAATTAATGTTAAAAAAATAATGCAGTTTTCCTTGTCTAAACTATCAAACATTTACTGATTTTTTTACAATATATCGTCTGGTGGGAACAAACTCTTTAATTGCATATGATTTTGTAAAAAAAAAGCTGAATCTTACGTTAACTAGCACATGGGTTAATTTGCATACTTTATTGTAATCGAAATTTACTTTTTTTTTAAACAAATAAATTTAAATGATAATGACAGCACAAAGAAAAACTAGGGTAATGGTAGCACTCGAACCTGCAACATCAGCATTCTGTGCCTTGCGTTTGCCAGTTTCGCCACATTACCGCTAGTGGTAATGCTAGTGGTAGTGGTAATGGAATACTGACGTTGCAGGTTCGAGTCCAGTTAGTCATTTGACGTAAAAGTGATATAAATTGCTGCCTGTCGCCGACCACTGCTAAATAAACCTATAATAAAGAGCAATAATTTATCCATGATCTTGTCAGATAATAAAACTACGATATAGATATTAAATATCTATCTATGGCATTCATTAAATGCTGTAAAACGGATTCACTCAAGAAACGATTTTGTACATAAAATGGTGCATCTTAAATTCTTGCCGACTATGCTAACAGTTAAATTATTTTGACCGCTAAGCGTGGTGGACGTTATACAAAACTAAATCTTAATTACATGTAGCTAGAAGTGGCGTGGCGTGAAATTTCACTTCAGTATAAGGAACGTTATAGAATGACGGATGAGTTACAGTTAACATTAGCATTAAAAAAAATAGTAAGGCTACGGAATCGGGTTATACTGACGCCACGCCACTGAGCTAGATTGTCTTTTACAAATTCACGGTTGCCTATGCGTTATAAGAATGATGGGGCATCCTCACGAGAATGCGTGATGGTATGTGCACCGAATATCACGAACTTTCTCTACACGCGGTAACTCGTTACGTAACTCAGTGCGTCTCGTATTAAACTAGACCAAATGGAGAGAGACGCGCTGCGTTATCGCGTCGAGAAGATCCCTGCTAGTTGCACTGATGGTAAGCAATTACCGACGCATATTTTCGGTTCAGTTCTTTATTATTTGGATATTTTCAAGTAAAACGCCCTGGTTTGTAGTTCTGGAGTGCGATTTTTGAATCTCACTGGATGACTACAGCTCGCCAAAATGGCTGTGTTTCATAAAAATGGGGCCATTTTCGTGAGCCTTAGTCACCTGGTGAGATTCAAAAATTGCATTTGAATCTTACCAGGTAACTAAAGCTCACCAAAATAGCCGTTTTTCATAGAGATTCGGCCATTTTGGTGAGCTCTAGTCACCTGGTGAGATTTAAAAATTGCACCCCTGGTAATCGATGTTTAACAAATTGGAACAAATTAATAATGAATAAATATTTTGTGACAATTCACACCAATTGACCAAGTCCCAAGTAAGCAACTAAAGCTGATTGTGTAAATTACCTTGCTACTCTGTGAAACTAGTGTCTTTAAGATCCCGATGATGCCTCGTACTGAGGCGAAACGCGCGTAGATCGTGAAGTTTAACTGTTTAGTGTAGTAATACATTTTGTAGAAGTGGACGAGTATGGGTTTTGTGTGAAAAATATATATGCCGCACAGACGCAGCTGTTTTGCACGCGAGGAACACTTTCGCGGAGCAGCAAGGTAATTTAGTCCAATTTGTTAATATCGACTTCCGCAAAGTAACATCTGAATCTATTCTTTATAAGTTATTATAATTGACGTTTAATTTAAACTCCTACTAGTGGTTTCCGTCATACAGATACACTGTACAGACAACAGAAGTAGCTAAACACTCGAAAACGTCAACCAGATTTAATACAGGCTCTTATTCTCTTGTCAATAGTCTTGTGCAGTGGCCCGTTTCACTAAGCTACAAGTTAAAATTTTACAAGTCTAAACCGGCAACATTGGTTAATAATGACCAATGGCAATGGGCATAATGACCAATGTTGCCGGTTTAGACTTGTAAAATTGTTACTTGTAGCTTCGTGAAACGGGCCACATGTCTCTTTGACTGCTGTTTACAACAGGCAAAATAACGACCTAGTACTATTGTCGCGAGCACACAAGCATGGCCTGATTTAGAGTTTTGACAACTCTAGGCTTAGGGCCTTCGGTATGACGCGCGGAGTGGGTGCACGCCCATAGAAAAATAGTATGAGAGCGGCCGCTCACTCAAGCGGGTGCGGGCGCATACGATAGGCGTGCACCGACGCGACTTAGCGGAGACCCTAAGTATGAACATAAGGGCCTGCCCTACCTGTGCCCGCCCAGCCCTGTGTTTGCAAAGGCCTAGCGCTTCCTTGATCCTTGCTGGCTCAAGGCTAATCAGCCTGTAGGTAAATCAATCCCTGCACACAAGTACCAAAGATAGCGGAAGGGAATTCTTTCGTCTGTTAATATGTATGGGTTTAGGGGGAAACCCCACTGCGGCGCTCGGTCCGCTCCATACAAAGATGTAGTTAGCTTGGGTTTGTATGCACCGTGTGTCGTAGTAAGGTTCCACCTTATTGATACCACTTCTTGCGCCTTTATGTATTAAAATTTCGCTTTTCCTGCTGCGGAACTCCAACCATGACCAGACCATAATTACATTATATACAAAATTAGCTAGCTGTGACCAATTAAATTATAGTTTGCCGCCATACCTAGAAATTGAAATGATAATAAACCAGTTTTTTTTTTACATTTTTGTTTATAAATTTCGTTCGTGCCGCGTATTTAACAAAATTAGGTAACCATACTGGGAGCAAGTTCGCATGTAACATGTAGGGACCTTCGACGCGATCAATCGTCATTGACAATGTGTTACATTGTTATCGATATCAATTGAACAGTTTAATATTTTCGTCCTCTGTTTCAATTGGGCATCTAAAGAGTTCAGTGTTCTATGTTCGCACTGTATAAACAGGATCAAACTCAGCCGACCATTAAAGTGAGAACTGAGAGAAATTGTCTATGCTCGAAAGGGATAGATATATCAACTTCATAGTGCGTACTATGTGCCTCCCTTTCGGAAAATGACACTTGCAGTTCAGTCTTTAATGGTGACGTATACGTCTTCGATTGTACAATAGACTTGAGAATTTCTTGCCACAACTATTATCTATTGGTTATCTACGCGTAGAAACGGTAAATTCGTCACCAATAAACGATTTAATGTCAATTATTGTCTCTGAGTATGGCGGTTTATTTATTATCTAATCACGAGACAAAAAATACATATATCTCTTCATAACGTTACGCATTTTATTATACAGGTGTCTAATACAAGACTAATGTTCTTCCATAAAATTAAGAAGGTACCGCTTTCTATAGGACTCTGTTCAAACCAAACCGCAAACTTTGCGAAATAAATTCGTAAGTTTAATTTTATGGAAAACAACTGAGCCCGTCGAATTTTTACGAATTATATGACGGATAGTAAGTTCTTGCATGCAAGTTGCTTTACATTGCGGGGCTCGATCGATCGACCTGACCAAAGGGGTCTGCTCCGCTCTGTAGGGACGCGCGGCCGCCTTGCCTACAGAGTAGGCAAATCGTAGTAGGTAAAACGAATGCCGCGCAACCCTAACACAGCCCCGGGAGATGCGGGGGGAAGGTGGGCGCGGGCGGCGCGTTCCTTTGATGCGAGCTCCTGGCGAATGTGTATGAAGTAATACGAACCTTTTGTGAGTGCTAATAAAGTCGGAATTCGGTTAATCGCGGTCGAAAAAGAGAAGTTTCTGTACGTTAGTACTATTATTTATTCTGTGAGCGGACTACGGTAGTCCGCAGTGTAACGCAACTCGCATGCAAGAACTCATGTAAACCGGGCTTAGTGCTCTTTACGAAAACAGAGATAGGTATACTAAATATTTTCTAGATTTTAAACTTTCTAAATGTCTAGTTGCCTATCATCGTGATCACAAATTACTATTTATCAGCGACTTTTTCAACAGAAGTAACGTACAATATCTTTGTCCTTTTTAGGTACGGCAGAAATCTACAAATAGGACGCGAAGAGCTCAAAAATGTACGATTACATTTATACTCCTTTTTCGACAGAGTACCTAAGAGGTTTTATAGATTTTTGAAGTAGATATCTTCTGATTGCCAAGGTGGCATAGCCGTTTAATACTTATAACAAGCTACAGCCATCATGTATTTAAGAGTATTTTTTACAAATTCTTCTAAATAAAACGATTGGGCGTTTTATAACATCTTTCTAACCTCTACGAAAAGACTTGCCTCGCCTTTAAAACAACTACAAAGATGTAAGTGCCTCCAAGTCGATTGAGCCTTAAAATAGTTCTAAAATTAACACGAATATATTAAATAATTTATTACTATAATTTAAATTAATAAAACTATGATAATGGACAAAAGCAAGTACCTCTTTGTACATAAAATAATTTCTTATTTATTTAGGCATTCACACTAGACACAACAACCCTATTACGTAAAGGTACAACCAATGCGATACCGAATCATATCGACATCTTACTTTTACAACGTCATATCTACTTGAATTGTGTAATAAACCTTAACTACAGTGTAGCATATAGTTGTTAAAATATGACCATAAATAAATATAATTTGGTAAGATACAAGGTTGAGAAGCAAGCTGTCGATATAGTACTCCGCCAAAACGAATTCTGGGCCACTCAGAGCCCTGTTGCAATGTATTATCGTGACAATACGGCATTTGTTGCGAAGAGTCAGTGTCGTGTAAAAAGACCCTTAGTGTCCCAGAAATCATTTCGGTACAAGTTGTACAACTCATCACGAGTTTCTATAAAGGAATGATCAGTAGCAAAATCTTACAAATAAAGAAGATATCAGAAGTTGATTGAAGGGATACAAAGGCTGGTTTCGGAGCGTCATGATTCACAGCGTGCTCGGAAATTAAGAGCGATAAAATGTAATAAGAAACAATATAAAACAAGTTAATAATAATAGTCAAAGAGCTGATCATGAACAGTATATGCCGATTGGATGCCAAGAAATAAACTCAAATCGCAGCATTGTTACATCACGACGTGTCAAACTTTCGTAGCGCATAGCACATCGAAAGCAGTATTCTAAGAGGAAAATTACACTTATCTCATACTCCCCACACTATCACATGTGCATCATCTCAGAGTAGGCCTAAAATAATCCTTTACAAGAACCCGCTCGCGTCTGGATCGCATCAAACGTCGTCGAACAAGCCTCGCGGCGGGGCGCTCATCTTGTCCCGTCGGCGCTCGTCGAACTCGGATTCTATCGCCGGGAGGGTGCTGTCGCCGAAACGGTGGTCGATTTCGTCCTCCAGCGTGAGGGCCGGGCGGTTGTAGGGCAGCTCGGCGCGCTGGTAGGCCGACACGGGCTGGGAACGCTCGGGGCTCGGCTGCACGTAGTAATCTGAGTCCACATCGTTGAGGAGCCCGGTGTGGGCTGAAATGCGGGCACATGCACAATAACCGGTATAAAAACGATGGTACAGTGAGTTGGAAGTGTTAGTGACGTTTGGTGTTAGTAAGTATACTTGGGGACAAAATTCGAGGAACTTTTATATAGCGTGCTGCCGTGTAATAGTTTCTTTAATATTGTCCCTGAGTGTAGTTCTGTTGTTCTGACGTCTTGTTTGTAATTGTTAGTTACTAAGGCAGTTGAATTAACTGGTACTTTTTGCCAAAGTAACATAAAACATTTTGACAAAGTATTTTGTCATTTGTATTGTTTTAATAGAGATGTATTCAGCATTATCATTTATAAAGTATTTAATAAGAATTATAGAATATAGATCCTTAACTATTATCCATAGGAAAAAACAATTTCGAATGGGTGGTAAATTTTCTGAGATTGACACGGCTTCTTGTAAGCCCTACTAATAAAAATATTTTGATTTTTGACTTTGATTTCGACCCATTTGCTCTCATGTCAGATAATGCATTAAAATTCAATCTTTCTACGCTTAAATGTTTATATTTGTTATGTGCTTTCACAGAATTATTAACACAACAGTAAAGTAAGAAACAGTAGTGCATGTGTGATGAGGTGCAAACAATTACCAAGAACAACTACAACCCACAAGATTAGCAAAATCCAGGACCCATTATTTATTAGTTATGTTGCAACTCATGAGTTACAACCTTCGCTTTTTAAGGTTAAGAGAGGGTTACGAGCATAAAGTTCACCTACTTGGAAGTAGCCCTGCCCATGTGAGCCACGGACCCTAAGAGAATCGCAGATCTGTTTTCCCCCTTCTCGTTGCGTTAAGTGACATTTGTGTGTGCGTGATAGGTTCGCTCGGTACCCAACGGACACGCACACTAGCGCAACTTGCGTTATTACGACGCCCCCACACAAGCAAAGGTCACGCGCGCTCGTCAGTTGCAACAACTGGAGCAGAAATGGGCAAAGCACGACTCGCGACTATCAACTCTGACGTACACAATACAATATAAACCACAACACAATGCTTTGAAAAGTTCAAAAATTTGGTTCAATAAATTGGCCCGCGTAGGAACTTTCCCCATCCCTGAACTGAAAGGGTAGGTATGACATAAACAGAGCAGATATTACCTCCGTCCTGGTTGTCCCGCTTGGAGCGGTAGCTGGAGTACCGCTCGCTGTAGTCCCGCCGCCGCGTCAGGGATTCTTCGGCGCGTTGTCGCTTCCGTTTCTCTGTTAGCAAGTAAAGTGTGGATTTAGTGAGTTTTTTTAGCATGAGAAAGAACTTGAGAGATATTTTATAATGCACGATTTATCGGTTGGTGGTGAGCTCGTCGTCGCCGACGAACTGCTGGAAGCCGCACAGCGACAGCAGGCGGCTGCCCAGCGACAGGTACGTAGCGCACTGACCTCGCTTCACTATCTCGCGGCCCTCGTCGACGAGGTCGGTGGTGAGCTCGTCGTCGCCGACGAACTGCTGGAAGCCGCACAGTGACAGCAGGCGGCTGCCCAGCGACAGGTACGTAGCGCACTGACCTCGCTTCACTATCTCGCGGCCCTCGTCGACGAGGTCGGTGGTGAGCTCGTCGTCGCCGACGAACTGCTGGAAGCCGCACAGCGACAGCAGGCGGCTGCCCAGCGACAGGTACGTAGCGCACTGACCTCGCTTCACTATCTCGCGGCCCTCGTCGACGAGGTCGGTGGTGAGCTCGTCGTCGCCGACGAACTGCTGGAAGCCGCACAGCGACAGCAGGCGGCTGCCCAGCGACAGGTACGTAGCGCACTGACCTCGCTTCACTATCTCGCGGCCCTCGTCGACGAGGTCGGTGGTGAGCTCGTCGTCGCCGACGAACTGCTGGAAGCCGCACAGTGACAGCAGGCGGCTGCCCAGCGACAGGTACGTAGCGCACTGACCTCGCTTCACTATCTCGCGGCCCTCGTCGACGAGGTCGGTGGTGAGCTCGTCGTCGCCGACGAACTGCTGGAAGCCGCACAGCGACAGCAGGCGGCTGCCCAGCGACAGGTACGTAGCGCACTGACCTCGCTTCACTATCTCGCGGCCCTCGTCGACGAGGTCGGTGGTGAGCTCGTCGTCGCCGACGAACTGCTGGAAGCCGCACAGCGACAGCAGGCGGCTGCCCAGCGACAGGTACGTAGCGCACTGACCTCGCTTCACTATCTCGCGGCCCTCGTCGACGAGGTCGGTGGTGAGCTCGTCGTCGCCGACGAACTGCTGGAAGCCGCACAGTGACAGCAGGCGGCTGCCCAGCGACAGGTACGTAGCGCACTGACCTCGCTTCACTATCTCGCGGCCCTCGTCGACGAGGTCGGTGGTGAGCTCGTCGTCGCCGACGAACTGCTGGAAGCCGCACAGCGACAGCAGGCGGCTGCCCAGCGACAGGTACGTAGCGCACTGACCTCGCTTCACTATCTCGCGGCCCTCGTCGACGAGGTCGGTGGTGAGCTCGTCGTCGCCGACGAACTGCTGGAAGCCGCACAGCGACAGCAGGCGGCTGCCCAGCGACAGGTACGTAGCGCACTGACCTCGCTTCACTATCTCGCGGCCCTCGTCGACGAGGTCGGTGGTGAGCTCGTCGTCGCCGACGAACTGCTGGAAGCCGCACAGCGACAGCAGGCGGCTGCCCAGCGACAGGTACGTAGCGCACTGACCTCGCTTCACTATCTCGCGGCCCTCGTCGACGAGGTCGGTGGTGAGCTCGTCGTCGCCGACGAACTGCTGGAAGCCGCACAGTGACAGCAGGCGGCTGCCCAGCGACAGGTACGTAGCGCACTGACCTCGCTTCACTATCTCGCGGCCCTCGTCGACGAGGTCGGTGGTGAGCTCGTCGTCGCCGACGAACTGCTGGAAGCCGCACAGCGACAGCAGGCGGCTGCCCAGCGACAGGTACGTAGCGCACTGACCTCGCTTCACTATCTCGCGGCCCTCGTCGACGAGGTCGGTGGTGAGCTCGTCGTCGCCGACGAACTGCTGGAAGCCGCACAGCGACAGCAGGCGGCTGCCCAGCGACAGGTACGTAGCGCACTGACCTCGCTTCACTATCTCGCGGCCCTCGTCGACGAGGTCGGTGGTGAGCTCGTCGTCGCCGACGAACTGCTGGAAGCCGCACAGCGACAGCAGGCGGCTGCCCAGCGACAGGTACGTAGCGCACTGACCTCGCTTCACTATCTCGCGGCCCTCGTCGACGAGGTCGGTGGTGAGCTCGTCGTCGCCGACGAACTGCTGGAAGCCGCACAGCGACAGCAGGCGGCTGCCCAGCGACAGGTACGTAGCGCACTGACCTCGCTTCACTATCTCGCGGCCCTCGTCGACGAGGTCGGTGGTGAGCTCGTCGTCGCCGACGAACTGCTGGAAGCCGCACAGCGACAGCAGGCGGCTGCCCAGCGACAGGTACGTAGCGCACTGACCTCGCTTCACTATCTCGCGGCCCTCGTCGACGAGGTCGGTGGTGAGCTCGTCGTCGCCGACGAACTGCTGGAAGCCGCACAGTGACAGCAGGCGGCTGCCCAGCGACAGGTACGTAGCGCACTGACCTCGCTTCACTATCTCGCGGCTCTCGTCGACGAGGTCGGTGGTGAGCTCGTCGTCGCCGACGAACTGCTGGAAGCCGCACAGCGACAGCAGGCGGCTGCCCAGCGACAGGTACGTAGCGCACTGACCTCGCTTCACTATCTCGCGGCCCTCGTCGACGAGGTCGGTGGTGAGCTCGTCGTCGCCGACGAACTGCTGGAAGCCGCACAGCGACAGCAGGCGGCTGCCCAGCGACAGGTACGTAGCGCACTGACCTCGCTTCACTATCTCGCGGCCCTCGTCGACGAGGTCGGTGGTGAGCTCGTCGTCGCCGACGAACTGCTGGAAGCCGCACAGCGACAGCAGGCGGCTGCCCAGCGACAGGTACGTAGCGCACTGACCTCGCTTCACTATCTCGCGGCCCTCGTCGACGAGGTCGGTGGTGAGCTCGTCGTCGCCGACGAACTGCTGGAAGCCGCACAGTGACAGCAGGCGGCTGCCCAGCGACAGGTACGTAGCGCACTGACCTCGCTTCACTATCTCGCGGCCCTCGTCGACGAGGTCGGTGGTGAGCTCGTCGTCGCCGACGAACTGCTGGAAGCCGCACAGCGACAGCAGGCGGCTGCCCAGCGACAGGTACGTAGCGCACTGACCTCGCTTCACTATCTCGCGGCCCTCGTCGACGAGGTCGGTGGTGAGCTCGTCGTCGCCGACGAACTGCTGGAAGCCGCACAGCGACAGCAGGCGGCTGCCCAGCGACAGGTACGTAGCGCACTGACCTCGCTTCACTATCTCGCGGCCCTCGTCGACGAGGTCGGTGGTGAGCTCGTCGTCGCCGACGAACTGCTGGAAGCCGCACAGCGACAGCAGGCGGCTGCCCAGCGACAGGTACGTAGCGCACTGACCTCGCTTCACTATCTCGCGGCCCTCGTCGACGAGGTCGGTGGTGAGCTCGTCGTCGCCGACGAACTGCTGGAAGCCGCACAGCGACAGCAGGCGGCTGCCCAGCGACAGGTACGTAGCGCACTGACCTCGCTTCACTATCTCGCGGCCCTCGTCGACGAGGTCGGTGGTGAGCTCGTCGTCGCCGACGAACTGCTGGAAGCCGCACAGCGACAGCAGGCGGCTGCCCAGCGACAGGTACGTAGCGCACTGACCTCGCTTCACTATCTCGCGGCCCTCGTCGACGAGGTCGGTGGTGAGCTCGTCGTCGCCGACGAACTGCTGGAAGCCGCACAGTGACAGCAGGCGGCTGCCCAGCGACAGGTACGTAGCGCACTGACCTCGCTTCACTATCTCGCGGCTCTCGTCGACGAGGTCGGTGGTGAGCTCGTCGTCGCCGACGAACTGCTGGAAGCCGCACAGCGACAGCAGGCGGCTGCCCAGCGACAGGTACGTAGCGCACTGACCTCGCTTCACTATCTCGCGGCCCTCGTCGACGAGGTCGGTGGTGAGCTCGTCGTCGCCGACGAACTGCTGGAAGCCGCACAGCGACAGCAGGCGGCTGCCCAGCGACAGGTACGTAGCGCACTGACCTCGCTTCACTATCTCGCGGCCCTCGTCGACGAGGTCGGTGGTGAGCTCGTCGTCGCCGACGAACTGCTGGAAGCCGCACAGCGACAGCAGGCGGCTGCCCAGCGACAGGTACGTAGCGCACTGACCTCGCTTCACTATCTCGCGGCCCTCGTCGACGAGGTCGGTGGTGAGCTCGTCGTCGCCGACGAACTGCTGGAAGCCGCACAGTGACAGCAGGCGGCTGCCCAGCGACAGGTACGTAGCGCACTGACCTCGCTTCACTATCTCGCGGCCCTCGTCGACGAGGTCGGTGGTGAGCTCGTCGTCGCCGACGAACTGCTGGAAGCCGCACAGCGACAGCAGGCGGCTGCCCAGCGACAGGTACGTAGCGCACTGACCTCGCTTCACTATCTCGCGGCCCTCGTCGACGAGGTCGGTGGTGAGCTCGTCGTCGCCGACGAACTGCTGGAAGCCGCACAGCGACAGCAGGCGGCTGCCCAGCGACAGGTACGTAGCGCACTGACCTCGCTTCACTATCTCGCGGCCCTCGTCGACGAGGTCGGTGGTGAGCTCGTCGTCGCCGACGAACTGCTGGAAGCCGCACAGCGACAGCAGGCGGCTGCCCAGCGACAGGTACGTAGCGCACTGACCTCGCTTCACTATCTCGCGGCCCTCGTCGACGAGGTCGGTGGTGAGCTCGTCGTCGCCGACGAACTGCTGGAAGCCGCACAGTGACAGCAGGCGGCTGCCCAGCGACAGGTACGTAGCGCACTGACCTCGCTTCACTATCTCGCGGCCCTCGTCGACGAGGTCGGTGGTGAGCTCGTCGTCGCCGACGAACTGCTGGAAGCCGCACAGCGACAGCAGGCGGCTGCCCAGCGACAGGTACGTAGCGCACTGACCTCGCTTCACTATCTCGCGGCCCTCGTCGACGAGGTCGGTGGTGAGCTCGTCGTCGCCGACGAACTGCTGGAAGCCGCACAGTGACAGCAGGCGGCTGCCCAGCGACAGGTACGTGGCGGCGCACAGCAGCACCACCAGCATGGGGAAGTAGATGTTGAAGCCCTCCGCGATAATGCCCAGCACGTCCATGTGCCCCATTATCTGACAACAACGCGAGTTGCATGTATTTACCGACGCTTGCGAAAGGGCTTACGCTGCAAGCGACTACGAAAGATTATATCCGCTTGTTACATTAGAAGTATCTATGCCTGCACATTTTTGATGTATCTTCGGTGGCGCCCCTTTGTCCCAAAACTTTTTCATAGACCACAAACACACTTGTGGTCTAAACATCGACAAAATTGTGACAACAGCCTCTGGCGGACGCAAGGTAACAAAAGGGCGTGCGCTAAAATTAAACAATAAAACTTAAGTAAGAAATCATGCTTTCTATGGAGATGTGGCGCCAGAAGGGCGCCTATAAGGTTGTGAGCATTGAACGCGTTAAATGACGTTTCTGAATTAAACCGTAAAATAAATAACCAGTATAATATCGCGTTTAAGTACCAGTAAACATAATAAGTATATGTTAAAATCGCGAAAGTTTAAGACAATTTAAACAGTAAACGCACTCACCTGGGTGTAATAAGTCTCCAGCACGTACTCCTTGATGACGTGCGAGTCCATGTGCACGAGGCTGAGGAAGTTGAGGCACATGGCGGGCGTGAGCCGGCACACCATCATGCCGGAGAATATCAGGCTGTACTCGTTGGTCTGGTGGTGCGGCGCCAGGTAGTACAGGTTCAGCAGGCGGATCTTCAGCACGGTTGAGTACGCGCAGTAGAACATGTACGCGATTATAATGGTCGACACCGACTGGAAGGAAAGTGGCTCATCAAGTTTTTAACCAAGAACGGAACCAAACCTACTGTGAACTAGTCTTTAAAAGTTCCGAAATAGGTTTTGTTTTCACGGGTAACGGTAACCTAATATAATATCGGGCTAATATGCCCGTAATGTGATATGCAATAAACGATTCTAATTCTGATTCTGATTCTGACCCTTGCAAGGGTTGTCGGTCGTGTTTTTCAAAAGAATTCAATACTAAATACATCGCTCATTAAAGCCTGTCAGTTTGCTTTCAAAGCGCTAGCTGGTAACTCGTCTGTTTGTTTATGGTGTGCAAATAACATTAAATGGTAAGGCAAATTCTTGGTGAACTCAACGTCTAACTACTAACCACGATGGCAGCGTAGTTGTAGGTGTACTTGGCAGCGATGACGATGTTGGCGAAGATGGACAGCACGGGCTGCTTGCTGAAGAACGTCATCTCCGACCACACCACGGCCACTGACATTATGCCGGTCAGCACGGCCATCGCCTTTAGAAAGTACTGCTTCAGGATACACTCCCAGTACCACTCTGGAACGACGGGAGGGTTACAATTAAACAATAACGTCGTAAAAGTCGGGGCGCAAAATGCCGACAAGCTGGCAGGTGCCCCGGGTTGGTCCCAAGCTGCGGACTTACCGGCGGCGGGCGGGTACAGCAGGCGCAGCGCGCGCGGCCGCGCCGAGTGGAAGCTGTGCTGGAAGCGCCGGTCGGGCGAGCGCAGGTTGGCCGCCACGTCCTCCAGGTGGAACACGCGCTCCAGCGTGATGCCCCACTGCGTCTCCGTGCGCTGCAGCACGTGGAGCGCTTTGATCATCTGCAAGCCAATTTTTACATCAAAGTTTAAGGTAAATTAAAAAAAATGATTTTTACAAAAAAATTGCCAAGCAACGCAAATTGCAATCTGTTGCGGGTGGTAGGACCTCGTGCAAGGTCCGTCAGGATCGCTCCCACCATCTCACTCGCTAATCCTGCCCCTAAGCAGCAGCGCTTGCACTGTCGTGTTCCGGCGGGGAGAGCAAGACAGCCGGTGTGATTACTGGCACAAGAGGTATTCCATCTTAGCCCCCTGGGTCGGCAGCGCATCTGCAACCTCTTCGATGTCGCGGGAGTCCACAGGCGGCGGGGCACACTCACCATCAGGTGACCCACTCGCTCGTTTGCCATCATATTTCATAAAAAAAAGCAATCGTGTTCATCGGAGAGCACCGTCAGTCACGCAACGGCATGCTACCTTCTTGTGCAGGTTGACGAGCGACTTGAGCGCGGGCGGCGCGGGGCGCGCGGGCGCGCGGCGCGCGGCGAGGCGCTCGCGCAGCGCGGGCGGCAGCTTCTGCGCGATCGTGTCCACGTGCGCGTGCAGCGCGTGGCCCGGGCCCGCCGCCGCAGACATCGCGCACAGGCTCTGCGCGGCAGACGGTTCACGGTAAAAAAAAACCTCCGGCTTTTTTGAAGTCGGTTAGAAAGGGATTGGGAAAATAGTCGCTTTTTCAATGATTAAAAAGTTTTTATGTTAAAAAAAATCATTTTTCGCGAATACCAACAGATTATAATGTTACAGATTCGGCTTACAGAAAGCACTTCTGAATGTCAGAAAATTAACCATCGGTTCAGAAAAAACCTGTGACGGGAAGAGACCATTAAGAGACTCGACAAGATGTTAATGCTATCAGTGTTCATTACAAATATTCTTTATCTTTTTTACATTATATAAAACAAAATCGTTATCTGTCTCTACAATACAATACATTCTAAATTAAGTTTTCGTAAAGTACAGAAAATTGTATGTTTTTTAATAATTTCCATATAAGTAAACTGTCCCCGTTGAAGCCAGAGCAGGTCGCAAGTCATTTCGCATGCTTAGAATTAAAGCGACTCAATTCTGAATATGACATTTCCCAAAATTAAACCCTATGTCTTTTAGTTAAGGTGATATTTTGAGACGTGTGTAATTCAGAAATGGGTCGCTTTAATTCTAAGCGTGCGGTTTCCTAATTTAAAGCGAAGCGTAACTAAAAAGTAACTTTGTTACTAGTAGACACTAGCTTTTAAAATTTACTGCAACCTTATTCTATTCTGGAACAGCCCGTCGCAATGCAGTCATGCTTAAGGCCAGGCCACACTGGTTGCGTTCACGTTGCGTGTGCAACACGGCCCCAGTTAGCTTCGTAGAGCTGCGTCACGCATGCTTAATGCAGCTCTACGAAGCGAGCTGCATGCGCATCCAGTGTGATTCAGGCATTAGTGCTGGAAATTTGTTAGCACGCTCTAGAGTACCATAGAGTAGCTCTGTATTGTAATACTTTTTACTCGACTACGGCAAAGCCAAAGGGAAGGGTTACGTTTTTATTCATAACATTCCTACACATATTACCTCTAGGTACATGATTTTACTTTTTGTACATGAGTAATTAACCGTATTACTTTATCATAGGTCATTCAATGACACAATAAATAATTTCACCAATTAAGAGATTGTTTACTTTAAATATTATTAAGTTTTTTTTTATCTTTAATTAATTAGAGTTTTGAACAAAATTTGTTTCAGTATTTCAATTAGCAAAAATTGATTATAATAGAAAAATGTAATTTCAATTAGAAAGTGTCGGTATACGCATTTACGTCAAAGATATTCTATATAGTATACTAATTGACACAAGCACAGAAGAGAGTGCATATATTAAGATTAATCTTTATCATTGTCTAAGATAAGATAATATTAATTAATTACGCACTACTCCATATACAGGAGATATTATCCTTTTTATAATGGCTACAAAATTGGAAGCATCACTACCCATGCTTTCATAATTCGTCTATTGTACAAATACTTACATTTATTCCTTATCAACTGGGTAATATTGTATTTTCAGATACAGACGACAAAGACTTGAGATAGAATTTATAGTCAATTGAACTAGATGTACAATGAACGAAATTGATTTTAGTCATCGATATAAGAAGACAATAGATCTGCTTACTTGTTTGGATTGTTACAAGCCTAGCGTCACCTCTTGGCGACGGGTGAAGCAGGTGAAAAGGGGTTTTCAATATTTAGCCTTTGGTTTAACTTTGAATCTTATTGTAAGTGAATAAAGTGATTATAAGTTTTCTAACTAGCAGCGACACAGGCGTCAGATAGCAGAACTAAAAATTTTAAGCCATTTTAAAACGTACGAAACGCAGAGCTGTTTACTTGACAATTGGCACATACAGTTTTATTCAGGCTATCCAACATAGTCTACCAAATAGACTATGGTCGGCTACTCTGCCACTGCATTGTACACAGTTCTATAGTTTTCTCATTTTGATGATTTTAGGGCTATTGTAGAATCATTTCACAATAAATGTCACTATAACTATTTATAACACATCCCATAATGTCACAGCAATGACTCATTGCAACAGGGTCCAACCGCGACGTTCAATTGTAATTTATTTACTTTCCTATACACAATGAAATCACAGGTGATAATCAAAGCAACATTATAGTAAACTCACATCCAAAATGTCATCCATATTCTCTTCAGCTTCACACTTGTCCGTACTCAGCTTGGCAATTTTAAAATATGTATACGTAAGTGTATAATTCTTCTTGGAATTGTTCCACAAATTCCTCGGTACTTCCACCAAAGCATAGCCAAGCAGAAGGATCAGTAGAAACAGACCCCACGTGTTGCTGGCAGAGGACGCAATAGCTTTGATCTTCGCCCAATCTAAGTATACTCCGGGCTTTAATGCAATGTAGATGAGTAGAATGCCGCAGATGGTAAGGTAGGAGCCATAGTATATAGCGTTGTCAACGAGAGCCGATTTCAGCTTCCCTTTCACATCAAAGTCACCGGCCTTACTGTACGATTGCATCATTGGCATTATTAACCTGAAAAGAAATAGCGGGCATTGTTTGAAATCAACATAAGGCAAAGCTGACATATGAACACCAAGCTCTACAATGTTTCTTATAAACAATCAAAAACTTAAAAAATTTCTTGTTATCACGAGTTGTAGACATTGAAATAAAACCAATTTGAATGATTTAGGTCTGCCTCTGAACATGAGACCTGTAAGGATAGCACAAGTGGATATTTTCTCGCTTGTTGCTCAGTGCATATCTCTTCTACTCTGCTAGGTAGAATGAGGCGGTTTGAGCGACTATGCTAGTCACGTTTTGTCGAAAGCGCCCGAAACGTTGTCACGAATTAAATGACTAGCAACATACAGGACATTAACTGTTTAAATTGTTTTATTTCTAAATCAAAAATTAAGGATTTGTGTTGCCAAAGGTAGTTAAATTGGCAAGTTCGAGTCCTGAGTAAGTTTTGTTTTGTATTATCATAGCATTTATCATGCAAATATATTTTTTTTTTCTGGATTTATTGAGGCTTTAGTGCACTTGTGTGACTATGCCAGCCTCATGAGAAGACTCCAGTAGCAATTCATCAACCACTCCCCTGAGCAGGGGCAGCTTCCCTGGCACAGAAGGAGTGCTTGACGAACCTATACAAACGTATTTACCAGGTCAAACATTGTGACGTCCAATACACAACTCTCCATAGGTTAGGGAACACATTGTCGTCCACAAAGCTCCATGGTTTCTGACACTTGGGCACGACAGGTACTGGTGTAGAGTCGTTGTGGAGAGGAGACTGTGTTGGTCCTACTGTCGTTGTAGTGCTGTTGTCCAGCATGCATTGTCGATAGACAGTCTGTAAGTAACATTTGAGGTCATTACTGGAGTGTCAACTGATGGAACATGTTCATCACCACCCATGGGAAATAGTCATCCCAAGAGTTACCCACCACCCCATGACTTGCAATTTTATCCCTTTTTTACTTGTTTTTTAGGTTTTCCCTTGAATCTTTGCTTCACAATCTCTGTTTGAAAAATGCAATTTTAAAATGCTATGTAATGACAAAAACTTTTTTTTTTATACAAAATAGGAAGGAAAACAAGCAAGTGGGTCACCTGATGGTAAGTGATCACCACCTTCTATAGACACCTGCAACAACAAAGAGAGTGCAGATGCGTTGCCAACCCAGAGGGCTAAGATGGAATACCTCTTGTGCCAGTAATTACACCGGCTGTCTTGCTCTCCACGGTCCACGCTCCAATTTTCTCACATACCTATTTATAATACATTAGCTTTTACCCGCGGTGGGATTGCACAGGATCAAAAGTATACACAAAATGTTTAATTTTGCTAAACTATATTTATTCTAACAATTATTTCTACATAGTAACTAAATTTGTCCTAAAAAGGTATTTTGCCTTAATTTTTATTCACAGAAACACCTTTTTGTTATCTTTTCCTTGATCTGGGGTACAATTCTTTTCTAACCAGCAAGTGCAAGCAAGAGGGACAGAAGTGTTTATGTACCGATAAACACTAGTATACCACTAGAGCTGGTCCTGTTCAAATCCATGAGTCAATAAAAGAGCAGCAGGTCTAATTTAATGCAAGGTTGAAACTTAGAAGACCCATACTAGTACATAATAAGTAGGAAACAAACTGGAACAAATTACCTTGCTACTCCGCGAAACCAAAGGTTTTGGTTTTTTGCGGAGTAGCGAGGTAATTTGTTCCAGTTTGTTGATATGGACCTCCACAAAGTAACGCCTGAATCTATTAATTATTTATAAGTAGGAAAATTTCCCAAGATAAGTTTGATAAGTGTATTAATCTTTACTGATATTAAGTAACGAGGAATAATAAGAGCAAACATTGTAATTAGTTGTATAAATAGTGCAATGATTGTACAATATACTCACCGAAGACACATCCAATGGCAAAATGAACATAATAACAAACGAGAAGTACCAAGCTGTCAGCACAGCGACTGTCACTATTATGTGATTCCTGTACACATCTCCATATCTATACAATAATGTAGCTGCTAATATAAAAGCCGAAATGATCTCTATCACGAACAGAGTATAAGCCATTTTGGAGTCACGGGTGTGCGCCTTTCGGCGGCTTCGTTAGTTTTTCTTCGCAGTGGCCGCTGTTCTTTGTCTTTCCTTCCAAACCCGCGCAGCTTCGTGCTGCAGTTGCTCGAAACGAATTTGCGTCGTCGACTTCAAAGGCAGTAGCATAGGCCTCTCAATCTCGTACTCCGCAGGGCATTCCTCGTAGAACAACACACCTGTGTCGGGCAAGATCGGATCGAATTCTATACTTGTGCTCTCTGACTTGGCTTCAGACATTTTAGACACTCTTAGAAGTTGATAACATTGTTGTTGATGGGATTTCAGACAACTTCAATAAATCTGTACGAATTATTAATATAAACACTTATATTTTGATAACAAGACGAGAAAAACTGGGTCGTGTTGTGTGTGAGAAATGTAGAAAATGACGTTCACGTACTTAACTTTTTTATTCCATCTTCTACGGGAAACGTAAAGGTAATAGTGGTTATACAGCCATGCCACGAACAGCCAAATTCCGAAACCATTATCTTTTTACACTTTTACATTATTATTCACGACTGATTTATAATTTATTTGTTTCTGGAAGGCTGTTCAATCAAAATCATATATATCGCTGAGCTGACGAAACTTAGCATTAGCAAGCATAAAAGGCTTACGTATTTAGAGTCAGTTTACTACGCTGAATTGGATTTAGTAAGCCTAGAAACTAAACTTTGGCTTTGATACTATATCCTCCTCGCTTAGACAATCTTCCTCGTTGGCTTCACAAAGCAAACGCAAGAAACATTGTGTGGCTTTAATATTTAGGCTTTGGATGGTCAAGAAAATAAACAGTCAAAGAATTTAGTTGGAGCACTGGACGGTTAGATGGCGCAGTTTTCAAAATGCGCATTTAAATTTATTAAGACTTTATTTTCGTTATAAGAAGAAGATATGTAATTAATTATTTTTACGTACTTGATTGCAAATTTTACTCAGTCTCTTTTGCCTCCGTCTTGCCTTTTATTTACCTTTGCCTTGCCATCTGCCTCGGCCTTGTCTTCTGCCTCTGCCTTGCTTTTTGCTTCGATTTTGCTCTCTGCGTCTTTCTTAAGAATAAGAATAAGAAGCTCTCCATGTAGATGTACCTAGGTATAAAATGAATTGAGAAGTTTTTATTTGTAGACAATTATTTTAAGTACTTAGGTATGCCACTTTTGTTGGCAAAGAACAGTTGTTTCAAAATGCTGAATACCTTATAAGAGAGGTTGGTAGTTTTGAAGGGAGGTACTTTGTTTAAACTTTCGAGATTTTCACACATATTTATAACGTTAGGTATCGGGACTTTAACCACTCATGACCACGGCCGTTGAAACATGGCCGAAAAGTCGAGGTAAATTAACAATATATTTTTATCGCGTTAAAGTCCCGATAATGTTATAAACAGGGAGGTACTTGTCTAAAGGGCTTAAGCTGCAATTACATCTTCCTAAATTCTAATAATATTTCCTACAAATCGAGTAGTGTAATAAGCCCTTGAGTGTTTATAGGTATCTAGTACCTACCTATACAGAAGCTAGCTGCTTATGACAAGCTCATATATTTCGCGGCACGTGTTCGCGGATAATTCCCCAGGGAACGATAAAACGCCTTCTCACTGGAGGAGATTGAAAGGGTAATTTTTATTGAAATTGGGAACAGACATCTTATCGAATCGAGGCGGCGTGAAATATTTTCTATCAAGACGTTGGCGAGCGTTGAACAACAATATTATTATGAACGAATTCATACAATTGCAGTGTTCTCAACGAACCTCATAATCGTATATCAATCGGATGGTCGAATCCTCCTTTAAAAAAAATTAAACATCTATTATAATAAATACTTGGCTTTTAGTCAAATAGGTGCTGAATGAGAAAAAAAAATGAGTACCTACCTAAATAGAAACCTACTTCAAAAAAATTTTCTTCTTTGTTTTGTAAATTTTCAAATCGAAACATGGTAACGTTCTCATTACATAAAAAAAAAACTTTTTAATACAGGCTTTTTGTAGACGATTCTTTCTTTATTAGTGCGTTATCATCGATACACATACTTACCTACCAAATTTGGAAACGATCTGAACACTGGAAGTGAGTCAAAATTGGCCTAAAAGATTTGATCTTAACAAACAAACATTGCAAGTTTGTTTGTTAAGGTCAAATAAAAGATTGTTATAATATAAAACGTACCTAATCGAACCTTCACGTGAATACTCGTAAATCAAGTGTGTATTTTACACTAAAACGAAAACACGAAGTGAAGTTGTACCATTAGATAAGCACAGCCCCTTGTCGAGACAAGATAATTTACTAAATGATTTATCGTTTAATTTCTTCGTCAACTTTGCCAATTAAGTTAAAACGGTTGTATTTGAGAGCTCGAGCGAAGGAAGCAGGCTTAAAATGTTTGTTGACGGAAAATATCGTCTCGACGGCGGTGTGGACAGAAGGAGTTAGTTGTGCTCGTAAATACAGCTTTAGACGAGATTTAGGTGCAGTTTAGGCACGACCACGACTAAACCTTAGGTACAGTTAGGGATGGAGAATTTGCAGAAAGTTCTCAAAAAGATGGAACTTTTCTCAGAAACTTACATTGCCATTTTCCCATTACTGGAAATTTTCCTTATGTCCTTTCATAAGTCTCATTTGCTCAAATGAATCTGTAGCCAACAGTTTTACTTGCCCGAATGAATTAATTGCTTGAAAGGTGCACTTTTTTTTCATGAACGTTTATGAAACAAACCTAACTATTGGGTTACGTACGATGAACTTTAAAAAACCCCTGGAAAATTACAGTTTCAGTAAAAACGTGTTTGTCTAACGTGAACTGTTGGTTTGTTGCCGAAGGGTCTGAGCCTACACTTTCCAGCTTTAAGGATCCTGTTTTAACGATAAAATACCTAGGTACTCAACCCATGCAGGTAATGCTAAGTTAAGTCTTAGTTTTAGGTACCGTAAAGTTAAAGCCCGTGTTTGGAAACTTCAGAGTGTAAACTCTGCATTAAGATTTAACGGCTTAAATAGAGGTTTCCAAACTTTTTGTCTCAGACCACTTGGCTATTTTTTGTTATAGAATAAGTAGAACCATTTATTTCAGACTGCATATGGGCCTATAGAAAAAAGAACTTAACGACTAACACACATATTAATAAAATAGAACATTTTAACGCTATTAGCACGTTACTTCAGTGACGTGTGACTTAGTTTCAGGGTGTCCAGCAACCGTCCGCAAAAACGACGGAAAGCGACTCCCTTCGGGCAGAATTCCAGCTTCATGAAAGACGACAGATCGGTCGGCTTCCGCACCACTAAGAACGTTATATGTGGACATTGTGGACCTTAGGTGTAGACCCACTGTCCACGAAAAACATGAATTAATAAATTTATTTTTTTTCCTTTGACAGCTGATAAAGCATTGTGTGCTATGCTACTCACCTCGACAGGGTTAACGTGGAGGGAAATGGTAAAAAGATTCCTGTCTGTCCAAATATCTTCGACCGGCTACTCCTTCTGAACCACGCAACGAACTTTGTACCAAAAAGACCTCCGCTCAGCTGACAGCCTCGGTGAACACATTTCTGACTTTAAATCATCAAACCTTAACCTTAATTAAAGCCTATATCCTAAATCCTTGGCCGGTCTTGTTAGGACCACTGAGAAAATACTAGAATTCCTCAATTGAATGTCCTTTTCTAATGGTATAAAGTTTAGTATTTTATTCAGCAGTATTCTTAAATTCTAGAGCTAAGAGAAGAAAAGCTTAAATGCGATTAGGTTTAAGCTATGAAGGTTTTGAAACCTTTCCCGGGTAGGCCTTTGTCAAACATGGAACATCAATTAGGCTTAGGTGTAAAAGGCCTACTTAATATACACAGTCCTTTCTTATTTTTAGGGTTCTGCAGGTCAAGAGGAAAAACGGAACCCTCATAAGATAACTTTGTTGTCCTTCCGTCTGTCAAGAGTAATATGGTGTTCCACAAAAGCGCCTAAATACATTTGTAGAGCAATGTTTATGAGCTATGCATATTACTTGCAAAATGCATAGATGTCTAATCTCTTTGTTTCTTGTATTTGTACCTAATGCGATGATTAATGGAAGCTGCTGCATTGGAGTCCGATTTTTAAAGAATCATTGGTTCTCAATTTTACTTTTATGGTTATAGTTTCAGGGCGAGGGAAAAGATCACCAGTGGCCCGTTTCACTAAGCTACAAGTTACAATTTTACAAGTCTAAACCGGCAACATTGGTCAATAATGATCAATGGCAATGGGCAAATTGACCAATGTTGCCGGTTTAGACTTGTAAAATTGTAACTTGTAGCTTCGTGAAACGGGCCACAGACCTACACGTTCTTATAAATGAATGTGTAATCTTGAATGTATCGGTCTAATTTCCTTGTTACACGGGTTGCGAACCAGGGGGCCTAACACGCTAGCTTTTATCGATGACACAAAGCATTTATCCCATTCTAACGAGTAAGCGTGTGCGAGAGGGAGGGAAGTGTTTATGAGCGCGATAAAAGCTAGCATGCTACTATAGCAGATCTGCCAAAGGGTACTCCGAATCTTTATACGGGAGAAGCGCTTGGAGGATGATGTTACATACTAGCTAGTATAATAATATTATTATGTTGCTAGATATATCTTAACAATCTGCGTTATCTATCAGAAAGCTATAAACATTCGGCTATTTTATTCCTTTATTTATGACCGCCACGAAATTACCTTTCAAAGTCAATGCCGACAACATTTATACCACAGAAGCCGTATACGCAAATGAATTCCGTTTACTGCCCACACGCTATCAAACTACAGTATACCATATAAGCAGTAAGGAATCTACGTACAAACGCTCAAAACCGGCGCACTCGCACAGAAGCACGCTCAAAACGGCCGCTAAGGGGTTTTCGCGGTCTGTCAGTCGCGGCTGTCGCGTCGAGACGGATTGGACGCGCTTTGCGTTTATCGTTATTGCGTTGCGTGCGCCCGAAACAGTGCGCGAAAAAAAAAGACAACCCTAACGCTCCACTGGAGCGTAGGTATCTATCTCACAAAATAGGCCCAGTTTCGGTACTGCTTTATTTATATACTGTGATCAAATGGACCCTTTACCGCTATTATGGATTCAAACCAAGCAATAAACCGGTTGAATACCTAAATACAGGACATAACAATGTGTCTCCACTGTTGTTGCCAACATTGCCAAGTCAGGTGATCAATGCAAACTGTTCGAGGGTGTGGCTACAATGGGAATTAAGTAGCTAATTATGAATACCTTTGCTTCTTCTTCCGGCTGCGTCACGAGGATAGTTTTTGCTTTAGCTGAGAAAAATAAATGTTTGTTTGAACAAAAGTGTTAATTTCATATAAACTTAACGAGATCCTAGCTGCAATGACTGTTTAGAGATTGCTTATCTTTCTTCTTCTTTTCATTAAGATCTTTTTTAACTAATGGCACTATGATCTTAGTTGCAGTCACTTAGAAACTGCAGGAACTTGAAAAGGCGAAAAAAATTAAATAATAAGGACAGCTATTTAGGAAGTCACAAAATGCGCCAATCGACGATCTAATTTCGTTTTGCAGTCTGTTCGTTTCATGGGTTGTTTTAGTAAACATTAATATTACAAAAATATTATAAAATTACCTACAGGACCTTCAGTTCACGAGTCCAAATGGCACTTAGCCGGTTTTATTCAATTAGCGGTAGCGCTCCATAACTGGCTACTTTTCGCGTACAAACTTTTTCTACAAACGGCTTTTCGTTCAGTTCGAAATTTAAATTTGAAAGAAACTTTAACAAGCTCCGCTCCTGCACGTCAGGAGTGTGCGAGATACTCGGAACAACGCTCAAGGGGGATTAAAGGTGTCAGGTCCGGATGGAAAGGGTTGAGAGGTTAACCCAAACACACCGCCGCCTCGCCGCCTGACCTGTGCTGTAAATGATATCGCTAATTACTGGCTGTTAGCTGTGGTGAAGTTTTAATGGAATTGTTAACATTTGTGGCATGTCTAACTAGTTAACAAATTATGAAATTAATTTAAAAGGTAACCCTTCTAAGAGTAGATAAGGTACATTCAAGTTAGAATAGTTTTTGGCCGGTTATACCTGTGACCTATTGTAGTAAAAGTGAGTGAGTCAGCAATAGATAGCTGAGAAAGTTAGTGGGAGGAGCCGAAGGCGAGGTACTCTGAGATACGAGTTCATCTATTGCATTTTCAGCAGATACCTACATAATACTTAATTATTATTGTGGTTATCGCGACTGCTGCGAGGAACCTAAGTAAAGTTACCTTCTAAAGGCCACAGATAGAGGCAAATTTGGCTTTTTTTTCGCAACACACCAAAGTTGTGAGCTATACTTTTTATAGTTCAGTAGCCAAATGACAAAAAACGGAACCATTACAATTTCGTCCTGTCCGAATGTCAGTATATCACAGCAACGTTTTACCACTTCTGTCTGTTTTCTGTGGTTTTAGTCAAAAACTATGGACTGCACATAACTTTTATTTTATATTTTAAGTAGGTACTTATACTATAGACTTTATTTATCTTTGGTAAGAAAAAATAGAAGGAAATATATCTGCTGTGTTTCTTGCGGTGCTTCTGAGCAGGATCTTTCATTTTCCGAAGCGCTGGTAGAACAAACAAGAGTATGCGACTTACTTCTAAAACATTATTTTATGGAATATTATGCGTGTCCGGCACGCACTTGGCCGGTTTTTTAAAAATGAAACAGGAAGCAAACAAGGAAAGTGGGTCACCTGATGGCAAGTGATCACCACCGCCTATAGACACCTGCAGCACCAAAGAGATTGCAGATGCGTTGCCAACCCAGAGGACTAAGATGGAATACCTCTTGTGCCAGTAATTGCACCGGCTGTCTTGCTCTCCACGCCGGAACACAACAGTGCAAGCACTGCTGCTTAGCGAGCAAGATGGTGGTAGCGATCCGGACGGACCTTGCACAAGGTCCTACCGGTTTTTCATAAAGGTCAGATTTTCTTATTCCAACGCGAGATTTGCAGCCAAAGTTTCCAAGTGAGAGTTACGACATTCAGAAGTTTGTGGCTTTTTGTGTTGAGATATAAATTTTGCCATGTAGTGTTTCCGCGCTTTCTTTCGCAGCAGAAGCTGTATTTCTGCTATAAAGAATAGGGTTATAAGGAACTTTACATTTTCTTATTACGTAGTAATGTAGTAGCATACCAAGTCTCAAAAGGCTTGTCATACAAACGACGGTAAAGTTTTCCACCCTCTAAACCTTAAACAATAGTAATTAATAGATTCAGGCGTTACTTTGCGGAGGTCCATATCAACAAACTGGAACAAATTACCTTGCTACTCCGCGAAACCCAGTTTGGTTTGGTTTCGCGGAGTAGCAAGGTAATTTGTTCCAGTTTGTTTAAACAATAGTGCTGATTTTTTTAGGATACTTTTGTTATGCCAGGGGGTTCCACTCCGCACTGTAGGTACGCTCGACCGCCTTACCTATGGCATAGGCAAAACGCAGCAGGCTGCCGGTTTGCCACTCGCTCGCTCGCTCGCCTCCGCCGTGTCAGTGTGATTGAAAACGAATGCCGCGCAACCCTAGCGTGTCGCCGGGAGTAGCGGGGGGAAGGCGGGCGGGGGCGGCTTGTTTCTTTTAACTTGCGCCGCCTGGCGCATGGTGTATGAAGTAATAGGAACTTTTTGGGCGTGTTAATAAAGTTGGAATGCGTTTAATCGCGGTCGTAAAAGAGAAATTTCTGTACGTTAGTACTATTATTTATTGTGTGGTTATGTTTTAGAATATAGTTTGTTTATAAAATCAAAACCAACGAAACAAAAAGTAGGTAGAGGAAAATACCTAGCCAATAACTATGAGAGGTTCTACTCAATATTAGGAAATATAAAGCACAGAGTAACTAATACTTACTTACACTGTGTATAAAAAATCGACCACTGAATGTAATATCAAAGTTATTCCAAAGCTCCCTGCAACACAAAAATCCAAACAATTAACACCACAATTCTCTGTAGAAATGACCAATCAAATTAATGACATTACAATGTCTCAGGCATTTGATTATCAAATATCTGTAAGTTTGAGGTGTCCCTCAATTAGGGGTTGGTGGACAGGCCAACAAACAAACAATGGGCGACCCTCGTCAATCAGGCGCAGTGATCCCAGCTTTGTAACTGATATAAAATACTCGGAAACGGCGTGAGGATATGCCTACTTATTTGCAAATAGTGTAAACGCGCCTTTTGTTTCTGACAGTATAGCCGGTTTTTACAGTTTTACCCCCTTGGCCTTGTTTATAAACGCTTAGTAGGTAATCCTCTACAACTCAAGTGTCGTTTTTATCATTGTTATCTTTGTGATATTTGCCTTAGAATGAAAAGAAAAGAAAATATGTTTAATTCCATTTCCTACTCCAGCGCTTTTTCCAGTTTCTTCATTCTGGATATGCTTTGAAAGTAAAGAGATCAGGTAATAAAAAATCGCTTTCAATTTAATAAAATTGGAAGCGATTTTTTAATTAGCTCATCTCTTTACTTTCAAGAGTAATAACTTTTACTCTACGGTATAGATGCCAGCTACAGAAGCTTTGATGCTCGGGCCTATAGAATGCATCTATCTGTAGTTGAGTGCACTCGTCGTCAATCCGAATTGCACGACAGCCTGAAGCGCGAGACTTAATTCCATTATGCCAGCATCCCTCGGCGAGACTTGCTTATTATTGCGATGTCTCCGCCTGCCCACATTACACTCAGCACGCATAATGTACAGTAGGGGAAATATATTCACGTACCACCTTAGAACCCCATCGCAATGACGAGACGCGTTACACGCCAGGCTATGCCATACAAATGTCATGCGTATGTCTCTTCGACTAGATTCTACGGTGGTACAGTCAGCAACGAAAGTCCATGAACACATCCTAATTTCCAAAACACCTGCACACTATAAAGTTCCATATGTTACTGAACAGGCTAATGTACAAATGTCTGTGGACATTTGAGAATAACAAAAGTCAATAAACATCGATTTTTCAATAGTCGCTGAACATGTCTGACTACATAATTAGCTGATATGTACAATATCAATAGTCGCTGAACATGTCTGACTGCAGAATTAGCTGATCTCTAAATTATCAATAGTTGCTAAACATGTCCGATTGATTAAATAGTTTAAGGTTACATTCGAAATGAAAGAGATGAAACGCTCACTGACAAGTGAGTACTCTTCTCAGTGATTGTCAAAATTCAAAATTCGAAGAGATGAGCATATCTCAGTGAAAAAAAAAACAGGACAGGCTAAATTGAATCTTATCGCGTATCGTCAATGTCACACACAGTAAGTAACATATTCATCAACCCAAGATAAAATTAAATTTAAATAAAGCTCAGTTTACCTTAATACCTTTAAAATCAATAATGTAATGACCGTAAAGACAAAGCACATTGAAAAATTTGCAGGTTATGGTAGTAGTAATGTGGCGAAAAAAAGTTAAATATTATTATCAAAAATATGTAAATCTAAACTTCCAATATGGAGTCGCGCGCTCAAAGCCTAGAAGAGATATATTGACGTCAAGTAGCGACATATTAGTCGCAAAAAGTACAGCCGTGCTACTATTTCGAGAGTATGTCGCATATGTCTGTCAATCGACAGCAGTATGTCGGAATAAGGTAAAAAGCGCGAGTCGACAAGCTATCTCGCTACATGACGTGCTACCGGATCGCGACAAAGCACTATCTCGCGCCTCCATGTCTCTTCTCGCGCAAGTCGCGCCTTGTCGTGCTAGCTGTGCAAGTTGAATGAGATAACTTGATTAAGTTTCTCATAAATGACACCGAGGGTAGTTTTCCCAAACAAATATCAATAATGTAATGATCGTAAAGACGAAGCACATTGAAAAATTCTCAGGGTAAGGGCAGCGATAATGTGTCGAACTGGCAAACGCAAGGCACGGAATACTTAGGTTTCAGGTTCGAGTCCTGCCATTACCCAAATTTTTCTTTGTGTGTGTGTAATTATACATATACTATCAGCGACTATTCCAAATATTTAAACAATGATAGTGTTCAGCGACTTTTGTAACTAAGCTGTTCAGCAATTTTTGGAATTATGCTGTCCCGTAATTTTTGAAATTACGCTATTCAGCGACTTTTGTAATTAGGCTGTTCAGCAATTTTTGGAATTATGCTGTCCTGTAATTTTTGAAATAAAGCTGTTTAGCGACTTTTGGTATTTCATGGTGTAAATGAAATTTTGCTCTTAACGCAGTTCAACGACTTATGGACAAATGACCTGTTTAGTGACTTTTGTAACGTTATTGTGTTCGGCGACATTCGTTGCTGACTGTACGTGTTTCAATTTTCTTGGCTTTACGCTGGTACTTTGAAGAATTGTCTTCGCACTTATTTACTCTAGTCTGTACTAATACTAGCGACCCGCCCGGTTTTGACACGGGTACAATCGGGATGTAGTAAATAAATAAATAAATCTATATATAAAATATTTTTTTTACAATATAACATCTATAGTCTAAACATAAGAGGGAAAAAACACTTATACCTGAACTAGGATGTTCCTGTGTTTCAGGCGAAATACATACTCTTCTCTACTGATGCGAGAAGTGCTCCATAGGTTTTAATAGTTTACTTACATATTGTACAAATGATTGATTTAAACTTTCGGGATTTTCATACATACTTATTACGTTTATCGGGACTTAAACGAGATAATAAACTGTTTATTTATTTGCAATATAATATTTTGTTTTATTTAAACGTCGAGGTAAATAAATAAACAGTTTATTATCGCGTTTAAATCCCAATAAACGTAATAAGTAGATTGTACAAATGTGAGCTTATAGTAAAAGTCTTCTTGTTTCTACGATATTTCACTTAAAAAAAATTACAAGTCGTACCTTGAGTTACTATTTTGTCCGCCATTACTTTTATTGAAGGAATTTCTCGAGTCTACTGATTGCAAAATGATCCTAATTAGTTGCCCTTTAAACTGCTATGCAAAACTTGTCGTATAAATTGAGGGTTATCTTTTTAGGCCAAAACCATAAGTTACGTATCACTAGTACAGACCTTATAGAGTAGAACAGAATAATTTTATTTCAGACTGCATAGACTCTTAAGAGGGCAAACCTTACAATGACAGAGATAAAGACATAAAACATGTTAACTAACAAACAAATAAGGGGGTAACATTTCATGTACTATACTTAATTAACAACTTAATTACTCGCACGTGAAGTCTGTAATGTGAGTACTTTCGGGCGTCAGTTGATGTTATACGTCTCTTTGTAGAATGACCCAGACACCGCCGCAGGTCCATTGCATCATTAGACCCCGTGTCAACTGATATCCCGGCGACGCAGACTGAGCGGCGCCATTAGTTCTGCGCGACCTCCGTATCTGCGGACCCAGCCTATGAAAAATTGTACCATTCGTCTATGGGACGGACATTAGGAAGACGCGAACAGGGAATAGTACCTACCTCATAAGAGCCAATTAATGCCTACGATTCCAAATTATCGGAATGATTTTTCTTATCTCTTTTGAACGCTAAATGGTGCTAACGCCAATATGCAACAGCAACAAATATTTTCTACTATGCACCATATAAAAAATACAGAAATCAAAAGCAATGAATTAAATGAATTAGACAGCAGTCTTGGGCAGTCTTATCGTCTAATAGCGATTTCTTCCATACAACCGTTTTGATATTGAACAATAACTATAGCAGATTAAAGTAGGTGGTGCAAACATACAAAACAGGAAAAAACACAAATCGATACCTTAAACTTAAATTGTCGTGAAGCACAATCGATCACATCGCACGCTTAGTAATAAAGTGACTCAATTCTGAATTTGATATTTCCCAAAATTAAACCCTATGTCTTTTAATTAAGGTGATATTTTGGGACGTGTATTATTCAGAAATGGGTCACTTTAATACTAAGCGTGCGACATGTGCTTTCCGCCAATCGAAGTTTAAGGTATCGAAATACGTAAATAATTTGATAAATAGTAAGAATAATATAAATAAATAACAATGCCTGTATATTATATGCCAATACAAAAATAATATATATAAATGAACATAATCATAAACTAAATTCAATACAGTTAGAAGTAAGAAAACAGAGATTTTTTGATAAAGTTTTGAAAATTGTTTTACCTCATTCCATAGACGAATGGACGTCAATATAAAAGTGGGATTGTTCTTGAATATTCCCAATGATATTGGAATAGGTATTTTTTATGGGTTAGTTTTAACATTTCCCCATTCCCGTTCTACGTCAATGAGTGTGAAAGTAACGCAAGTTTAAGCCAATCTGAAACCATTCTTCCTTTATAGCACTCACGAATCCCTCTAAACCTTGCATGCGCGCAGCCTCGCATAATGTGTTCTTCCGATCCCTCAGAGGAGCTTCCAGAACGCTTTCATGTATATTTTAGATGATATACTCCACATATTGCTACAAAAGCTACATAGCTATGTTGCGGGGCAAATGATAATGTGCGTGCGGCTTAGCAATTTGTAGCTGTATTTCAGTTACGTTTTCTTCAATTAGAATACGGAATCCCACACAATTCATAACATTTTGCATATCCTAAGACTTGCACCGAAACGTTAAATAAGTTTCAAATGCTAAATCACGTTCGTTTAACACAGGAAGCTTTAATTTAACGTGTTTAAATTAAAAATAAATAACTTTTTGGCACCCACCAGACTAAGTAACTAATTATACGTGGCTGGCATACTAGGCTATCAAAAATATTGATATAATAATGTTCAGCTATAGCTGTCAGACTGGATTTACAACCAGAATTTCTGAGCGATAAAAACCCAAATCCGCGGCCATCTTGCGGCCATCCACCATTTCCACCAATCAGAAATAGCCATTGCTGCGTTTTTGCTTTTTTTATCGCTCGTAAATTCTGATTGTGAATTCACCTTTACGCAGACATAAAAAGTTTAAATTGTAAGACTCTTCTCATAATAACAAATGTCATGTTGTTCCGGGGATGTTCCGAAACTATCTACGCGAATCATGCTTTTACGTTGACGATGTTCTACCAACTTGTGTATTGCTAAGAGATAACGTTAGGATAGTATCGTTTTGGCACGTCTCAATACAGACCCAGCAGTTTTGAATTGAGGTCTTGGCCGTGGACTTTTTGGCAAAACCTCTAGATTTAAGCCACCTAGTTAAGAATAGAATGGAATTTATTTAGTAGGTAATAGTTTTATTTAAATTATTTAGTTTTATTGTTTTAATTAATTATGGATTTCACTAATTAAATGTTACGCAATTACAGTCTTAAGTCTAATTTTGAGATTGTACCGAACAATCATAACTGATACTAAGTAAACAAGTAAGAAAAAATATTATGCTAAAAGATGTAAAAAACCGAATGCGTACGCGTAAAAATAATTAATAATAAGTTTGTTGAACAGAGAAGATAGAAACTCCTTCAAAGACTTTTAAATAAAACTTAATATCGCCGGAATTGCAGGCGGAAATATGTGATTGCCTCTAAAATCTAACCCATAAACGCTTCGTAAACGTTTGTTAGTTAACATGTTTTATGTCTTTATCTGTCATTTAGACGTTTGCTTTCAAATGGACAAAACATTTGTTACCTTAAAAATATTGTTAACTTCTTATGAATAATAGGGTAAATGTACAGTGGAACCATAATTGATATACGAAACCAGTTGAATCGTGATCCACTGTGGGACCTTAATTGTCACAATAAATGACAGACTGTTTAAAAAACGTCATACTCATAATATGTAACATTGAGCTCATGGCACCCTATTAGGGCACTGCAATGTCAAGACAGTTCATTGTGCTTTTTAGGGTTCCGTACCTCAAAAGGAAAAACGGAACCCTTATAGAACACTTTTTTGTTCGTCTGTCTGTCTGTCTGTCAAGACCATTTTTCTTAAGAACGCGTAGAGGTATTGAGTTGAAATTAATATCAAATACTTACGTGTGCAGTCTCTTAGAGCCATGAAAAAAATCCACAGTGGATCACTTTTAAATGATTCGTCCTACGAGTATGAGATAGAGAGTTTTAAAGTTTTGGCGTCATATCTCATTCATAAAATCATAATAATATATTAGAATTTAACTTTTTTCATATTATAGCCGTGAGCTGGAGTCGTGTTTCATATTTTCATAAAATGCACGAGGGCGTTTATATTGAGTTTAAAATTTGAATAGAAGTACCGTGGGAATAAGTTGAATTCAAAATTAGCATTCAAACGTAGAGTTGAATTTCCATTTCCATAAAGAAGCAATGTACGTGTATTAAACTAAGTTTTTTGTTTAAGAGACAATTTTATAATTTGAAGTCCATAAATATCCTTTAGGTATATTTTTGCGTTATCTTTTTTTTTAACTTAATTGTTCAACAATTGGTAGAGACATTTCACAACTGATAGAAAAATTTACAGGTGGTAGGACCTTGTGCAAGGTCCGTCCGGATCGCTACCACCATCTTGCTCACTAATGCTGCTGCTAAGCAGCAGTGCTTGCACTGTTGTGTTCCGATGTGGAGAGCAAGACAACCGGTGTAATTACTGGCACAAGAGGTATTCCATCTTAGCCCTCTGGGTTGGCAACGCATCTGCAATCTTTTTGGTGTTGCAAGTGTCTATAGGCGGTGGTGATCACTTACTATCAGGTGATCCACTTGCTAGTTTGCCTTCCTATTATAAAAAATACCACTGTGATCACAACGTGTCCAAGTTTTTACGTCTAATGATAATTTAACATATTTGTCACATTTTTGTACGAAAAACTTTACAATTATGTCAATTTTTAGTAGTTGTACTAGCTTTTGATGTCTGTGGTATAGAGGTCTGGGCAGATAAGTCTAGGTATTATTTTTATTTACGAATCATAAATATTGTGTAATAGTACGTACAGAAAAAAATCTAGTTTCATTTCAGTTTTAGCACAAAAATCGAATTTATCCGAACTCAATTTCTGTATCCGAAACTGCAAAGCGGCTTGATGAAAAAAAAGTCCGAAACATTCGTGCCACAGCCAAATGAAGTTACAACGTTTTCACGCCAAACAAGCAAAATGTTTATTAACTGCGAAAAACGTTGTCACCGTTTTTTAGGCAGTTCTTTAGTTGTTGTTAGTGAAAATTTTAGTGTCATTTAACATAGATACATACATTTTTACATTTTAGTGTAAGAATCACACTAACATAGAATGTTAGAGCCTTTGTTACTAACACAATATGGATTTGTTCATCTGAAAAAAAAACGTATTTTATATTTTAACTAGTGGACGCGCGCGACTTCGTCCGCTTGAAATTAGTAGCGTATGTCCGTCAGGGATAGTGTAGCTTTCTATTAGTGAAAGAATTTTTGAAACCGGTTTAGTAGTTCCAGAGATTCCACCCTACATACAAACAAACTAACACACAAACAAAGTTTACCTCTTAATATATTAGTGTAGATTATTTTACTTATTTCGTTTTTTTTTATAAAATAGGAAGGCAAACAAGCAAGTGTGTCACCTGATGGTAACTGATTACCACCGCCTATAGACACCTACCAACAAAGAGAGTGCAGATGCGTTGCCAACCCAGAGCGCTAAGATGGAATACCGCTTGTGCCAGTAATTTCACCGGCTGTCTTGCTCTCCACGCTGGAACACAACAGTGCAAGCACTGCTGCTTAGCGGCAGGATTAGCGAGCAAGATAGTGGTAGCGATCCGGTCGGACCTTGCACATGGTCCTACCACCCGCAATTGGTGTTCAAGTAGCGAATGGTCCTACTATTTGATCTGGATGATGTCTCGTATTGTTTTTTACATAATATCGCAGCTTTAGAATTAAAGCGACCCATTTCTGAATAATACACGTCCCAAAATTTCACCTTAATTAAAAGGCATAGGGTTTAATTTTGGGAAATGTCATATTCAGAATTGAGTCGCGATTCTAAAGGTGCGATATATAACAAAGTCGCTATGCGTTCCTGTTTGTCCACATATCTTCGGCCTTACAAAACACATATCTTTGGGCCTATGCAGCCTGAAATAAATGAATTCTATTCTATTCTATTCTATTCTATTCTATTCTTACTCCTTCTAAACCACGCAACGGACTTTGATACGGTACTCACAGTCATTTAGATATTTTTTACTGTAGGTTATATTCGTGGGCAAAGCCGACGCAGTTAGCTAGACTACACTAATCTACACTAGTCTACATCTACACTAATTTAATAAAGAGGTAAACTTTGTTTGTTTGTAGGAGATCATCTCTGGAACTAAGTACACCGATTCCAAAAATTCTTTCACTAATAGAAAGCTATACTATCCCTTGCGGACATAGACTACTAATTTCACGCGAAAGAAATCGCGCGCGTCCGCTAGTTACTAATGAATTAATATTTGATAAAGTTATTATAATCCGCCTGCGACGGAAAATGCCTGACACCTCAACCGCCCTAATCCAGGTGATAACTTTCCTGAAGATTAAATTAACTTCCGTATTCGACGAATTAATTAATTATTGCCGTAAAATAGTCTTGTCTATATAACACGACTTCTGTCCATGTCTGTGGGAGGCGATTCTAGAGGTTCAACCAAATGGTTATGAACATGAATTCGATATGAAGTTAACATTTTTAACGTCAAATACCGATAATCAGTGCTATTAATTCAACGCCCATGACCGATATGACACGTCAACACATACAATATAAAAGTAACCTACGTGCATGAAACAAAATAATAAAGAAAATACATTAAAAATCGTTTTCTATAGCCAAAAATACATAAAAAAGGAGTACCTAACCTATAAAATACGTCACGCTCTTTAGGGTTAGCCAAACGTGACAGCGTGTTAAAGAGATGGGAAAAACAGTGACTAAGGGGGAGGAGATTTTAAAATAGGTATTTAAAATCATGTGCCTTAGTTTTAGGATGATCTTTAACTACAAAAAATATTATAAAAACAATACAGCTAAACTTAATTAAAATTTAATCACACATGAGCTACCGTGTTCACAAAAATGGACCCCCAGGGTCTGTGGACGAGCGGGATCCAATTAGCACTGTCCAATATTTGCCCACTCACCCGGTTGTCAATGTTGTCATCTGATCTGATTTATAAAGCAGGGCATCAATACGTTAAACTCGCTACTGGCCAGTGCCAATATTGGTTAAAAAAACAAACCCCGGCCAAGGTTCGGCGCATTATTATCAAATTTAAACGGATTTTTTTAAAATATATTTTTTGTCAATAGAATCATCGTGTATAATACTTAGATACGCCGTTAAATACTTACACTTATCATTAAAATCAAGAGGGAGATTGGAACTTATAAATATATGTATAAATATAATATATCATGGTAAAACACATTGGGATAGCAATTTTTATCGACGTTTAATGTCACCCGAGTATTCCAAGTTACTAGCTACGACTCTGCTTACACTTTTGCCTGACTGTCGACTTGCTTATGAAAACAACAAAGGCTACTAGGAATACAGAAAAGCTTAAAGTTCCAACTTATATACCGGCTACAGAAAAAAAAAAGAAATATGAAGGCAAACAAGCAAGTGTCACCTGATGGTAAGTGATCACCTCCGCCTATAGACACCCGCAACACCAAGAATATTACAGGTGCGTTGACAACCCAGAGGCTAAGATGGAGTATCTCTTGTGCCAGTAATTGCACCGGCTGTCTTGCTCTCCACGCCAGAACACAACAGTGCAAGCACTGCAGCTTAGTGGCAGGATTAGCGAGCAAGATGGTGGTCGATCCCGACGGCCCTTGCACATGGTCCTACTACCCGCAAAGGAAAAGTGATTCCTGTAAGTTTATCTTAAAAAAATATAATGGGTAATCTGACACTGTCGTCATCTGGTAGGAAGTGATCGATCACCACTGTCTCTGGAGTCTAGCGACACCTTGAGAATTTATTTTTTACCTTAATAGCGTTTTGAGTAAATAACGTGAAAGTTTAAAACATTCTTTTTTAATTTAAAAGTTTATTAATGTAATTAGTTTTCAGGTCGCTAAGCACAGCAAAACAACATGACTTGAATTTGTGATGAGGTTAACTAAAGCTCTTTGACAGAGCATTTGTTTGTTACATCCACGTCAAATTAACAAGAACCCTTCCTAAACCTACTATAATATAACTTGTAAAGGTTAACTCCCTTTAGAGTTATTTAATTGAATGAAATTCATCCTAAAAGTAACCGCTTGCTTTTGCTTTCACGTTTAATTTGCATAAATATATATAATAACATTCCAGCGGCCCTAACATGACAGCCCAGGTTTAGTTTAACCCCTCCCTGTGTCTCTGTCTAACTAGTGTCATAAGAAAGGGACGCAGATAGAGATAAACTAAACTTGGCCAGTCATGTTAGGGCCACAGACTGCTAGCGCTACTAGGTTCTTATCTGTGACTATGCTACACAGGCAATCGTCTCTAATGCTCATAACGCTGGTATAGATGTCTGTGTGTCTATAAATATTTAAGCTCTTATTCATATAAGTTTATCGAACTATTTTTACGACAATATGCTTTATTCTTTTCATTCGAAGGAACATCATACTGACAGGTAAAGACGAAAGGTGTGTTAACAAATGAAAGTTTACTAAGAGCTCACGAATAAGGGTTAAACTTCACATGGTTCACTATTAACTATCATTGCTTTTGAAACCCGATTTACACAAGTTTAGTACTGATACCCATAGTGATAAAACATCTTCTCTTTTTTTCAACCTGCGGACGTCAATTGATGAACAAAGGTCTCTCCCAAAAACTTCCACGACGATCGGTCTTGTGCCTTCTGCATCTACGGTGTAGAAAAACTTACTAACACCACAGAATAAAATAACGTACAGAAACTTCTCTTTTACGACCGCGATTAAACGAATTCCAACTTTATTCAAACGCGCAAAAAGTTCGTATTACTTCATACACAATGCGCGAGACAGCGCGAGTCAAAAGGAACGCGCCGCCCGCGCCAGCCTTCCCCCCGCTACTCCCGGCGACACGTTAGGGTTGTGCAGCATTCGTTTTCAATTACACTGACACGGCGCAGGCATGCGAGCGGGCGCGCGTGTGATAGAACCTGCTTTGGTTCAATCTTATGAATCCTCTTATTTATGTTAGTCTGTCAAATAGAATTGTCCAAAAGAAATGTCTGTGTTGTAATGTGCTCTACAGTTGTAATATCCTAAATAATACACTCCTCGGAAGAATCTCTCGTGTTTACTTTCCACAGCGCGGCTAGCCGATAGCCTACTGCGATTTGCCTATGCCATAGCCATACAGTTCGGAGTGGAACCCCCCTGCTAACACTTTACGGATGTGAAATGAAAACACACTAAATTCAATTGTGTTTTCTAGGAAATTGGTCCGAGTATGCGAGGTACGGGGTCTGGAACGTAGCAGCTGTTGACTATACTTAAGTGGTCTGCTTTAAAAGACGAGCAGTCGTTTATTATGGTTGGTATTTAGGTTACGGAGCAGGCAGCACCTTACAAGTGAAATCGTATTTTTCGTCCAAATCTGAAGGCTTCCCAGAAAATATCTTTCTTTGAGTAATAAATACCAACTGACCTAGTCACAAACGCAACAAACCTTGTAGAATCAACAAAATGAAACTGTTTTCGTCCATTAATCACGTGAGGCTTGAAACGGGGGATATGGGGGGGGGGGGGTTCAGCAAAAATCACGAAATATCACAAGGGAGAGGAGAGGGGGTGTAGTGAGATATCGCGTGTACTTATTTTTTCGTTGAACGCGCGGTTTCTAAACCGAAAAGTGGAGTGTGAATGAAATTTTGTAAAATACTTTTCACAAAAAAATACACGTGATTTTGGATAGCGAAGGGAAAGTTAGTCTTGAACCTTACCACGTATTAATAAAAAACATCACAAAATTAATGGATGACCCCTTATTTAGAGACTTTTTTACAGAAGGTATTTAAGTACATCCTAATTGTATGTGTCCGAAGCCGGAACGGGTCGTTAGGAAGTCAAAAAATAAAATACACCGAGGCCACTGACCTGTAATAGACTTCTAGTCAGCGTTTAAAATATGGCCGCAACAAAAGTACAACAAATCGGCAATCGTTCGCCCTTTCAGTCTGTCGGACCGACGGCGCTGCTGTCAGTACTATTAATTATATTTTTTAAAAGACCTATTTGTAACGGAACTTAATCAATTATCATTGTATGCACTTAGACGTAAAGTTGTAAATCAAATGACTATAAATGGTAAACTAATAATTTGCATTTGTAACATTGGCGTCAATCTGTATTCTTATGGATCCGTTTTTCTGCTGTCATTTAGTATCCATGTATATATTATCATTGACTGAGGCTCAACAATCGCTCATGTGGCTCAAACCTAACTAAACAAAACCTTAACAAAGGACCGCGATTTGACGCGAGTATAAAAACCTGTTTATTGAAGTGGAAATCAACAAGATAGCACTTTGAACAAACAACACGGGGACATAGAACGGAAACGTGATACGTATTGAAAAATGATGTACCCATCTAAAAATATATATTTGAGACAGTGTGTTCTTGTTATTAGGGTTCCGTACCCAAAGCGTGCCAATGGGACCCTGGTACTAGCCTTCACTGTCTGTCCGTTTGTTACCGTGCATCTTTTAAAGCAAAAGCTTTGGCTTAGTTTGGGACTATAGATCAATTTGTATATGTCCCATGATATTGATTTCTAGTTTCTAGATATTATATTGAGAATCCGATAGACTTTACGTAATTAAATAATACTACAAGCACTTCTGTAAACCTTATTTAGTTTAGTTATAATATTAATGTACAGTAGGGGAAATATATTCACCTTAGAACCCTATCGCAATGACGCGACGCGTTGAACGCCAGGCTATGTCATACAAATGTCATGTGTATGTCTCTTCGACTAGGTTCTACGGTGGTACGTGTTTCAATTTCCTTGACTGTACAGACAACTGACAAAGATGTTAACGCTATGAAGTCTATCACTACAGAGAGTGAGACGGTAGAAGAGTGAACCTAGTGTGAATGAATATGTACTACACTAGATATCAGGCATATCTTGTGCAAGGTCCGTCCGGATCGCTGCCATCTTCTTGCTCGCTAATCCTGCCGCTAAGGAGCAGTGCTTGCATTGTTGTGTTCCGGCATGGAGAGCAAGACAGTCGTTGCACTGGCACAAGAGATATTCCAAATTAGCCTCTTAACAACGGATCTGCAATCTCCTTGGTTTAGCCGGTGTCTATAGGCGGTGGTGATTAGTTGATTACTTACATCAGCTGACCCATTTGCTTGTTTGTCTTCCTATTTCATAAAAAAAATGTCGATTAGTATTACTTCTTTTCACGTACTGGTTATAAATTTTTCTGTCAAACCTGGTATTAACACACGTAGGGCTCCGGCGGAAATACAAGTCATTTTAACGGATGCGGGTGGCGCGATAAGCACGCACTCGCTCGACAAAACAATACTCGAGGGGGAATTGATTTGATGACAGGTACGATTATGCCTATGTTTAACTCGTTTTTAGAGTTCCGTAGTCAACAAGGAGTTTCGCTATGATCGTCCGTCCGTCTGGCCGCAGCTTCGCTCAGAGACTCTTAGTCAATGATATTATAATACATGGATGTACAGTGTCATACTAAATGACAGCAGAATACGGTTCGACATGAGAATACAGGTTGACGCCAATGTCACAAATGCAAATTATTAGTTTACCATTTATAGTCATTGGATTTACAGCTTTACGTCTAACTGCATAAAATAATAATTTAGTGAGTTTCGTTGCAAATAGGTTTTTTTACAAAATAATAGTATTGACAGCAGCGCTGTCGGTCCGAAAGACTGACAGCGCGAGCGAATGTAGCTTTGTTGTACTTTTGTTAGACTTTTGATGCGGCCAAATTTTAAACGCTGACTAGAAGTCCATTACTTATATAGGTCAGTGCTCTTAGTACTACAAAGCTGTATTTTTTAATCTATGTTCTGTATACATACTAGCGGTCTGTCCCGGCTTCAGTCGCCTACAATTAAGATGTAAAATTATATAAACACACACACACACATATATATATAAACTGGCTAAAACCAATAAGTCGTTCATGGGAAATTGCGTAAGATTTTACAACAAAATTCCAAAAAACATTACTGAACTAAATGATACAAAATTTAAATCTATTGTCAAGAAGACATTTATTTCTCGGGCGTATTATAAAATCAATGAATATATCTTGGACAAGGATGTTTGGAAATGATCGCGATTTGTATTGGCGATCCCTGGCTCCAAAGATTGTACACCTGCTGTGTTAAATTGTAAAATTTTTAAATATTTAATATGTAAAATAACATTGTAATTTTGATTTATTTAAAAAATTACACCTCGTTGAGTTTCTTGCCGGTATCTTCTCATCAGAGGTTTTTCCGAACCGGTGATAAATTTTTTGACATTCATAACTGCTACCTGTAAGCCTAATCTGAATAAAATATTTTGACTTTGACTTTGACCCTCTGTAAATAAAGCTCTAAATGACAGTGAAAACCGTATCAAAATCCGTTGTGTGGTTTGCAAGGAGTGAGCGGCCAAAGATATAAGGACAGACAGGAATGGATAGCGACTTTGTTATATATATACTATTTAAAGAAAAAGAAGAGTTCCCTTATTCGACATAGACAATGCACAGCCTCGTTAAAGATAAAAACATGAATTTGGAACATGTGTAGAGGTGAACTAGGAAAGAATTTTTAGAATTAAATGAATTAAAAGGGTAGTGAAAGTTTAACATCTAATCCAGTGTCTACTCAGACCAAGTTACGGGCAAAAAAGCTAGTGTTGATGTAGTGTAGTGTTTCTGATACAAAAAAGATATTTGACTTCTTTTTGTCACAAAAATACGCAAAAGCCAGTAAAAACTAGGCTTGAATATTTCGTAAAAAATAGCAAATCTACACTAATATCTACATGAATATAATAAAGAGGTAAACTTTGATGATCGATCTTGATGATGCCTCGTATAGAGGCGAAACGCGCGTCGATCGTGTAGTTTTAGTGTTTAGTGGTGGTGGTGTGTAGTTGAGTCTGTGTGATATATGTTGTTTCGTGTGGAAGGGAGGAGGGTGGGTTTTTGCATGAACATATATGTGTCGCACAGACGCAGCTATTTTGCACGAGCCCGGCACTGGTTTCGCGGAGTAGCAAGGTAATTTGTTCCAGTTTGAGGTAAACTTTGTTTGTTTGTTAGTTTGTTTGTATGTAGGGGGTAATCTCTGGAACTACTGAACCGATTTCAAAAACTCTTTCACAGATAGAATGCTACACTATCCCTGACGGACATAGGCTACTAATTTTACGTGAACGAAGTCGCGCGCGTCTGCTAGTAATTTTATAAGCCTAGAGGCCTCAAACTTTATTCAATTCCAGGCCTCTCAGAATAAAGTATCAGAAATCAATGAAAAACAGCCACCTTGTCAGAGTCCGACCGTCAACCCACACAAGCAGGTAAGTAAAAGTGAAATAAGAGCTTGTAAAAAAAGAAAATCTGCGAACTTTTTTATTTCAAAGCTTAAATAATCAATCTTCTTTAGGCGGAGTCCCGCTTGGGGAAGGCGGATAATTATTCTTTCGGCCGAACAATGCCATGTCGACGGTCACAATGTTGTAGAATACGATAATATATTACTCAACCCTTTTCGTGTACGATTAAATGAAAATAACGTGTCGTTTTCTTAAGTCATTACGGGTTCAAAGACGATGTTATACCTACCTATACTAAGTAGAAAATTGTATTCTAATTTTAACCGACTTCATTTTAAAATACGTTAAGTTTTGTTGTCTGCCCGTGAACATGAGACCAGTACCCTTACCATGAGTACAGTGCACCTAGCCGTAACCATACTCGCTAGCGACAGCGTAAACGATTTGTATGGGGAATTGCACAGCGCCTTCTAGCGCTCACTTAGATAATTAAAGATCCAACGGTAAATTACCTATCGAAATCTGAACGTCAATGTCTAACGTTTTGTAGCTGTTGCCGTAGAATATTGGTACCATGAGTCACAAATTCGACACATGTCATCGAAAAATACCGTATCGACTATGGTTAACTCTTTCACTGACAAATGGGAGCGTATTTAACCGCTATCGACTGTAGTAACGTAATACGAATTTTCGATAGAAACTCATGGTAATGGTACTGTAAAGGGCTCGAAACGTCGAGAATTAGATTTGCTACAATACACGCGATATGAACCGTTTAAATTGTTTTATTTCAATAAGAAAATACGTTAACTTTTTTATTATGGAAAAGAAAGGAAAATCACCAGTAATGTCTGAAGGAATGCCTGTTGGCATTGAGTCCGCCAATAGTATATTTTTTGTAAACTGTGCATTGAAGTTAACTAAATAAATCTATACTAATCTACATTACCGTAATGATCTATATCTCACTAATCTACACTATATAATAATCTAATAAAGTGGTAAACTTTACGCTTATTTTTTAGGTATGCTTTGCATCCATTTAGATCCCTCCCATAGGCCTTCCAAGCCCTCTTACTGTACAAAACAAGCCCCATAAGCTACTACACGCCGGTGTCTTATGTGAAAGTGGTACTACCCCGCAGCCTTCGGTAAAGCGGCCCTATTTGTACTATATCTAACCAGCAACTGGCTACAGTAAGGCTTTTTATAAAAAATCGAGCCACAGTATTAAATATACTTTATTGCGGATTGTTAAGGTTTTTTTACGTAAATACAAACATACATAGACTGCTAAAATCATAACCCTTTATTTTCTCTCTACCGTAGTTGAGTGAAAATATACATGGTTATTACGGCAGTAAACTTTATTCTGGTTGCACAGAATTCTTTATTTAGGGCCTAGGGACTTGTGACTAAGTGATAGCAAAGCCGAGGTAAAACCAGCCGATAACCATAAATAAAACTGGTATTTTAGGCTTGGCTTTAATATCATTTTATTGAACAGCAAGCAGCCCTGTTGGGAATAATAAGTTAGGCTTTGGTTTGAATTTCATCCACTACTAAACAATAAATTTAAAATAACATCAATATATGAAAGGCGGGTGGTAGGACCTTGTGCAAAGTCCGTACGGATCGCTACCACCATCTTGCTCGCTAATTCTACCGCTAAGCAGCAGTGCTTGCGCTGTTGTGTTCCGGCGTGGAGAGCAAGACAGCCAGTGGAATTACTGGCACAAGAGGTATTCCACCTTAGCCCTTTGGGTTGGGACCGCATCTGCGATATCCTTGGTGTTGCGGATGTCTATAGGCGGTGGTGATCACTTGTCATCAGGTAACCCACTTGCTTTTTGCCTTCCAATTTCATAAAAAAGTCGAAGTCAATGTATATTCAGGTAAAACTTACAAGAAGTATTTATGAAAGTGAGAACTCAAGGAACTCTACGATTACGACTTATTATTACGATAAAAGTCGTCGATGCTACAACGATGTAGGCATACTAAGGCATTATAGAAATATTCGTCTCACTGTACGAGTACATGTCGCACGCTTAGTATTAAAGTGACCCATTTCTGAATAATACACGTCCCAAAATATCACCTTAATTAAAAGACATAGGGTTTAATTTTGGGAAATATCAAATTCAGAATTGAGTCACTTTAAGACTAAGCGTGCGATGTTTTAAAATGCATTTTGAATGCTAAGCTGTGTCGGGAGACAAAAGCAAGGAGCTCTGTAGAAAGACTATTAAAATTTTATACCCGCACTCCACGTCGTTCCGGATGAACCCGGCATTTTGTTCTAAAGAACAGTTTTATATGAGCTTTTAGTAACATGAGGTTTTTCCTTGCAAAGATTGATTAAGCTCCTTTGGGAATAAATACTAATGTAGATTTACATGAAGACATTTCAAACGGGCGAGTAAGAATACATTTAAACTCTATTGTTTCTGCACAAAGCAGCGGTTTTCTACTGATCATAAAAAGCAAATGTAACGGTCCCAGTTATTGACAGTGACCTAGAAATTGTCAGGAAAATATGGAAACAAGTGAGTTAAAAGAGAGACAATAATGTCAACTACCGGTATAAACAATGCCCTTCGCTGTCAAACACTGGTACGGCTCCATAAATTATTTCGGAGAAGCGACTGGGTACTGAGAAACTTGATTAATCATTTATTATTGCTAACTAAGAACATGTAACATGTGACTAAGATAGAGAAAGGAATGTTGCGTTGGTTTGGGCATGTTGAACGGATGGATGAAAGGCGATTATGTAAGCAAATTTATAAGGGTGTGACTGGGTGAGTTGGTAGATGGCGACCTCGGCGTACGTTCGTTGATCAAATTGGCGACGTCCTAAAGACAGGCAGAATTAGAAGTATCCGTAACCGCCGAGCATGTATGAAGAGAGGAATGTGTGTGGAGGAAGCGAGGGAAGCATCCCAGGACCGGAGCAAATGGCGTTCTGTGGTCTCTGCCTATCCCAAAGGGAAACAGGCTTGAGCTTATAATAATAATATATATATTAAATATTACTATCTACGAATACTGAGAACACCATGAGAATCTCTTGTTACATTAATGCATAGAAATAGTATAGCATAGAAAGAGTATTTAAATTGAAAGCGATATTTTATTAGATAATCTCTTTACTTTCAATGGCAACACAATGTGCCAAAAAGAGACGACTGCATACTCTAAGCCCCCTCTTCAATTGACACCCTGTACACTCAGGAATAGACAAAATGGTTACCTTTAATGTACTTTAAGGTAGTGTAATCTACGTTTTTCTTATTAATTTGTAGGTTTTACTACCTTGACGCACACCAAAGGTAACCATTTTGGCAGTTTTGGGTGTGTACGTTTGACATGTGCTGAGGCTATATCTATGCTTTGTTCTTCATCCAAGCATTAATGTGTTGAATTCATAATAATCTGAGGAGAAAATGACATAGAATGTCACTTTAGTTAATTGCTTGTCTATCGCGTACCGATCTTGAGCCTGTCAGGTAAATGACACAACCTGATTAGGTAAATTCCACTAGTTAGACTTAGACAATGGGAATGATGATTATTTGTCTGTTACCAAAATTGAAAGAACATCTCAAAAGAACTAGAACTGTATTTTTAAATAAAATTCGATCAAGATACCAAGTTTTCTTTAACCTAAATATAAAAAAGTACAGTACAGTTGGCACAGTTTTTAAGAAAAATCATGTAAAAATTGATTTAAAAAATATTATGCAGTAGCACTCAAAACACTCAGGCAAGGCATCAAAAACCACTAGTTTATAAAGGTGCTGTTACCTTGACAACTATGGTACAGTACCCGGCACGATGTGCAATATTTACTGCCGGGTACTGTTTTAAGTTACAGGCAGAATTAGGAAAACTCATAGCTTTTGAGCCACCCTGTCAGTTCCATACGTTTTATGGGCTTGGTGGTTTGTGGTCTTGGCTTACGTTTTATGGCTATGGTTTTAGGGCCATTTCTAGTATATATATATATTTTTTATGAAATAGGAAGGTAAACAAGCAAGTGGGTCATGGTAAGTGATCACCACCGCCTATAGACATCCGCAATACCAAAGAGATTGCAGATGCGTTGCCAACCCAGAGGGCTAAGATGGAATACCTCTTGTGCCAGTAATTACACCGGTTGTCTTGCTCACCACGCCAGAACACAACAGTGCAAGTACTGCTGCTAAGCGGCAGGATTAGCGAGCACGATGGTGGTAGCGATCCGGACAGACCTTGCACAAGGTCTTACCACCCGCAAAATAATAAATAGATAATAATAGATACAGCGTTTAGGATTATTCGACAAATGTTTGTTTTAACTAGTTTTGAACTGTCATGTTTGTTGACTAGACAGAATCACATAACCGTGTCTTAATTTAGCTGTATTAACATCTATAAGGAAGTTATTATAGCTATAAGGCTGTAGTCGTTGCAGATGGGGGCGCGACGTAACTCGATACGACGACACAGTTCCAGAAGAGGTTGTTATCTGAGCCGTGACGGCACATTTGGAACCTTGCCATCCTCAACCGAGCTCCTTACGTCAGCGAGGACAAGGCGAACGAGACGTTAAAAAGCGCTTATGAAATATAGCTGATTTATTCAACTGCCTTGTTGAGTGAAGATGAAATTAATATTATTTAGAGGTAGGCAGAGTTTGATTTATATTTAACCGTAGGAATTTTAATCACATTTGTTATACCATTGCTATTCTGAAATACGGTCTTTATTCTAAATGAAAAATGTTGTTATAGGATCTAACGAGGGCAAGTTTTTGCAGCAATGCCGTCGTGGCAGCATCAGAATCAAATCAAATCAAAAATATTTATTTGTAAGAATATAGTAAAATAGTGGATGAGCCTCACTGTAGCCAGCTACTAGGAAAAACGGGTGGTAGGACCTTGTGCAGTGTCCGTCCGGATCGCTACCACCATCATGCTCGCTAATCCAGCACCGCCAAGCAGCAGTGATTGCACTGCTTTGTTCCGTCGGGGAGAGCAGGACAGCCGGTGTAATTACTGGCACAAAAGGTGCATCTTAGCTCGCTGGGTTAGCAACGCATTTGCAAACTCCTTGGTGTTGCAGGTGTCTACGGGGCATGGGCGTTGGCGATCAATTATCATCAGGTAACCCACTCGCTCGCTGGCCATCCTATTTTATATAAAAAAAAATGTTTTGAAACAAACCAGTGACATTTCTTATTTATTAGGTATGTGCTCCATGCCCCCGAATCATACTTCCCTTCCCCTCCACCACCTCTTGCCGCGTAGGCGTCTCGCCAATTAAACGCGGTCGCTGTATAAGATAAACGGGCTTTTTAGCCTAATGGTTTTATCGGGAATATTTAATTCCGTCGCTGAAGCAAAAAGTTGTTAATAACCATTAAGATTAATAATGAATTCCAAGCTCTAATTATGGAATACTTATCTCCTGGAATATTAATGACCAGCTCAGCCGTTCAAGGTCTGTGAATAAATAACAAAGGCATCATGTTTTTTGCTAAAACTTTGGTCCCTGGAATTTGTAGAAATCTTGTAGGTAAATGAAATAAATGGTCCTTAAAATTTTGTACTTAATCAAAAATATAGATATATAGTTTTTAAATTTTTAATGTGGAACATTCTTATTACCTTAAGTTTCTCATAGTTGGCGCCGAGGGTAGTTACACCTTAAAATTAAAAATGCAATGGCAGTAAAACAAAACACATTGAAAAATTTGCAATGTATAGTAGTTAATTGGTAAGAGTGTGGCACGGAATGCAATAGTTGCGGATTTGAGTCCTGTCAAACGCCAGAGATTATCTTTATGTTGTTGTCATTGCATATTATAGATGCTCCTTTTGAGTTTTAATTAGAAACGGCATCATATTAATAGAGATGCTTAAAAAAGAAATACATGCTATGAGTATACATTATGCTAGCAATGTTTATGTAGCATCTACTACTCGTATTTAAGTACATATTATAGGAATTTCCTCTGTATTTGAATATCACGTTTGGTTGAAAACCAATTCGTTTTCGATAGACGTAGGATTTGTTGCGTAACATCGGTGCGCCTAGGGTTACCATCTAACCGGATGAATCCGGTTTTAACCGGATTTAATACTACGCCCGGTCAAAATCCTAATATTCATTAATTCAATTTATCTATTATCATCTGGCCGCCCGTAGGCACTAGCAACCCCATTGGAGTCGTTTGTCCGTTGCCGGCCTTTGAGGAAAATGTGGACCCTTCTCTTGAACGCCTCGATGTCAAAACTATTCGGGAACTCCGCTGAGGGGAGTTGATTCCACAACTTTACTGTATACGGGGCAGAAAATGTCGGTCGTATAGTGAAAACAAACCGCAAACGCAACACGCTAACTCGCTACGTAACACAGTGCGTCTCGTTCTAACCAGCCGAGTAGGAAAGAGACGCACTGAGCTACGTAGCGAATTAGCGCGTTTCGAGAAGATTCTTGCTAGGTGTACAGGATAGATATATGTAGTGGGCGAGTTAGACAAGGAGGCAGGGTTAGACATTGGTGTGCGTGTGTTTGTATTTGATAACATTACATTCAAAGAAAATGACACGAATTTTCGGTGAAACGGCGTACCTATTCCTTATAATTGACTGTTAGCAGGGGAGTTCCACTCCGCACTGTAGGTATACTCGGCTACCTTGCCTAGAGCGTAGGCAAATCGCAGTAGGTTGCCGATTTGCTGCGCGTCCCTGGCTTGCTCGCGCTGTGTCAGTGTAATTGAAAACGAATGCGCCGCAACCCTAATGTGTCGCCGGGAATTGCAGGGAAAGGCGGGTGTTCCTTTTAACCCGAGCCGCCTGGCGATTTGTAACAAAAAATACGAACTTTTTATGCGTGTTAATAAAGTTGGAATTCGTTTAATCGTTGTCGAAAAAGAGAAGTTTCTGTACGTTAGTACCTACTATTATTTATTCTGTGTTGTGGTAACCCTAGGTGCGCCGGCGTGATTGATCGAGAACCGCGCAAGTGCACGGCTCCAGAACGGTTAGTACGCTTGACGTTATCTGTCTTGTCTTTCATTTCGTTCCTTTCTTACTGGGTTAGTTGAAAAGGGACACACATAGGGTAGGGAGAAAGCGAGTGATGCTTGGCTCTAGTTCCGGCTAATCCATTGAAGTGGCGTGTCGCTTCCCTGGAAAAATAAGTTCATACATAATTCGAAAGTGTTACTCTTTGGATATTAACCTTACTGATGTCATAATATAAATGTAAAACAAACTGGAACAAATTACCTTGCTACTCCGCGAAACCAGTGCCGTGCTCATGCAAGTTAGCTGCGTTTGTGCGACATATCGCACCCTTAGAATTAAAGCGACTCAATTCTGAATATGATATTTCCCAAAATTAAACCCTATGTCTTTTAATTAAGGTGATATTTTGGGACGTGTATTATTCAGAAATGGGTCACTTTAATTCTAAGCGTGCGATATATGAATATGTTCATGGAAAAACACACCCTTCTCCGCTTCCACACGAAACAACATATATCATCATCATCATCATCATCATCATCATCTCAGCCACAAGAAGTCCACTGTTGGACATAGGCCTCCTCCATGGATTTCCAAAGTGGCCGGTTGGAAGCAGCATGCAACCAGCGCCTTCCTGCCACCTGTATGCCAACATATATCACACAGACTCAACTACACACCACCAACACTTAAAACTAAACAACACGATCGACATGCGTAAAAATGCGTATAAATGTAAAAGTATAGCTGTTTGGATGTTTGTTCCTCAGCCATACAAGGACGGCTTTAAATGAAGTTTGACACTAGATAGATCATGTCCTACTTTAAAATGTTTTAGATAATATTGCGCACGGACAACGCCACGGGTAAAAGCTAGTTTTGAAACAGAATAAGTTAAGATTAGATTAAGTTTAATAACTTTTGTGTGTCCACTTTAGTGTCTCTTTGGTGGTCTCATCCTGGCCTCGGGCCCAGCAGTGGGAACATGCATGTACCGACAAACCAAAGTACCAGGCATGGACATTCATACATTAGAAAAATAATAATATAGTCCCTCCCTTTTTGCTGTTGTCGGGTATAAAGTAGATATTATATTTCTCACTATAGAAAAGATAAAAACATTTCACAATGCATCAATGCGTTTATTAATTTCATTTTCAGTCTGAACTTTTCAGAACTCCCATTCCAAAACTCGCCTCCCAGTTCAAACTCAACACGAGAAAGTAGGTTGTATAATGCAACTATGAAAAACCTCACCTTATGTATATCACACAGGGTCTAATTTACCATTATTTCAAAAACGTCACATTCGACGTAATGGTACTCATGTGGAGTGACATCGATACGCCCATCGAGCACGTAGCCAACGGAGAGGGGTAACACTAGTCAATAAAAATAATTTATTTATTAAAATCCATAAACATACCTTAGGTTTCGTACAAAAAAAACTCATAAGCTTCAAGCTTTGTTAGTTATTTAGTTCCAAAACCGGAAAATGTTTTAGGACTTATTATTACAACCGTCACTTTCACTGAAAAGTATGGCGTCAAAAATTGATACGTGTAAATTTCCGTATATTCTGAAGTTATATTCAATATACGTTCATAATGGCGTGCCGTTCTATTCGTTAATGTGTGAAAAACAGAAAAAGGCTATCGTTAAAATAGACGGAATCACATCACTTCTTCTGTAAGAGTTTCAGTTCACTTCAGTTTTGCGGGTGGTAGGACCTTGTGCAAGGTCCGGCTGGATCGCTACCACCATCTTGCTCGCTAATCCTGCCGCTAAGCAGCAGTGCTTGCACTGTTGTGTTCCGGCGTGGAGAGCAAGACAACTGGTATAATTACTGGCACAAAAGGATGCGGAGAGGATGAGGAGAGGGTCTCTTTGATGTTGCGGGTGTCTGGTGATCACTTAGCATAAGGTGACCCACTTACTTGTTTGCCTTCCTAATTCATAAAAAAAAGAGTAAATATTGTCAATTTCCACTCGTTTAATCGCGGCTCAAGTTAAACTGATTGTTTGAAACTAACCTATTCTAAGAAATGAAATCAAAAGTTGGGGTTTATAGATGACATTATCTGATGTAGAAGTGGTCGGACATTGATTTGTTTTGTCCTAGAAATTTATCTGGTGACAGCCTCTACACCTTCTCTGACCATAATATTACCAGAACATAATCATTTGTAGACCCTTCTTTTGATCTTGGTTTCTATTTCATAGTTTAGTGACGCGTATATTTGATCTTATGTCAGACAGCGCAGCAATCGTCTCAAGAATTAGTTTTACGCAAAATAAGAGACATTTCCTCTCTATCGGTTTCGTGCTCGATGGATACGAATGACGTTCATGAACAAAGCACTCGGTTTAATTTAGAATTGCATTTAGGGAACTTTTGCCAACTAAGCGACTGGATTGGTTTCCGATTTCGTAGCAAAATTATTCTACCTAATGTCCTGGAGTGCGATTTTTAAATCTCACCGGGTGACGAAAGCTCACCAAAATGGCCCTTTTTCGAGAGGTCCTAGAGATTCGGCCATTTTTGTGAGCTTAAGTCACCTGGTGAGATTCAAAAATTGCACCTCTGGTTATTGTTTTATAGGTTTATTTGTCCTCATTTTGGTTTCCTGTTCCATTATCAGTTGCGATGCCACATTCGCAACTATACTTATTTAATGATTGGAGATATAATTCTTACGACATTTTACTACTACCTATCAAAAGAAATATGGGTAAAGTGCTTAATTAATACAGGTGCGGCAGTCTACATTTTTTAGGGCATTCAAAGAAAAACAACAGCATTTATACGAGTAAGATCGAAGAAACAAACGCAACAGACACAACAACAAATCGACACAGTAACAAATCGTTTAGCTTCTTCAAAATTTCAGGATCCTATCCCACTAAAACATCTCAAGTCCCAAGAGTACTTAGCGGGCCTACTCATGTACCCTTTCAGGGTAAAGGGGTGAATTACCTGTCCTCAAGATGGAATCTTAATAGGCCCCGCGGTTCCCGCAACATTTTAGCTGTCACATCGGATAGCGATGCCAAGTAATTAGAAACGGGTAAGTTGGTACCCTTAACTTCGAGATGTAAGGAGATAGGGACTTTAGAGCTAAAACATGGTTCAGGTAAACGGTGACTTTGAACTGCTGGGGCGACTTTAGAAAGTAGTTTTAAGCTCAAATTATAAAACTTAAATTTTATGCAATGACATGACAAAAAAACTTGAGATTTTGACAGGACTAGAATCTGTTACCTCGACATTCCCTAGATGCTCAAAATTTTTCTTTGTTTGATATTGCATACCATTTAAATTCAATTATTTGAATGTGGTAAAACTTAAGTACATCATCAGTTTTAAAGAAAAATTTATCATATTTTAACCGTAATTTTAAATCCATTTGTAAAATTTATGGGTTGTCTAGTTCTTTATATGACAAAAATTCGGTCAGTAAAGGCTGTACAAATTTCATAACAATTTTTAAACTACCAAAGTATTAAGTATCAAAGTCTATTCAGTTTAGAAAAGTCCTTTCTAAATTGCCCGAGAGTAATGTTATTTCAAAGGCAATTAATATTACGTTTCGGTTTCTGATATCCATAACTTTCCTCTTATTTGAGCTAGATAACAACTCGCTAGATAGAACCGCGGCAATGCAAAGTTCACGAGATTTTAACTCTAACAATTTAACTTAAATATTCCAAGCATATTTTAAGTTAAATTGCGGAGATGAAGGTTCTTGTGCCGGCGATGCAAAATGAACGGTCGAGTTGTTTTGCTTTTTATGAAACTCGGGCGTTTCGTTTAAGTTGAGGTACGATGAGTTTTTGTGTTTTTAACGCGATCACTGACCGATGCATATACGTATGCGTTTTCGGTGCTTTCGCACGATGCCGCTGTTTGGCAGTCATTTAAACACATTGTGCGTTTTGTGAATTTCTGCGTTTATCGGCATTTGGCGAAATTTCGAAAAACAATGCCAGGAGTGAATGTGTAAAGAGTCACATTCGACAATATCGACATATAGTTTATTTTAGAAATTGAACATTCGTCTATATTTGGCAAAAGCGACTCTGAAAAGCGATATTTTCAAACTTCAAACTTCTTTATCTGCAGAGAATAATACAATCGAAAAGACATTGTAGTGATCTAATTTAGCTATTAAATTAATTGTTATTGGCTCGTCACGTAACTAAATTATGTCAACAAAGAAACAAAAGATAATGAAATAATTTTGACCTAGTTTTTTTGAGAACAAACCTTACCTGGCTACGGGCAAGACACATTGCTCGTGGCGTACAGCCCATAGCCCTCAGGGCGGAAAAGTTCTTGACTGGAGACCACGACCCAGAATATGAAGCACAAGACCGACTGTCGTAGCGATCCTTGGGGAAGGCCTATGCCCAGCAGTAGGCATCTTTCGCCTTATGACGATGATATTATCCCATGGCATATCAAGTGCACAAGGATGTGACGATGATGGGTGTGTTATTGCTGAGTTATTGCCATTACTGCTCCCTAATGTAAAGCACAGTTAACTGTAATGACTTAATTGGTCAAACGTTCTAACTCCAATGTGTAACTGTAACCCCACGAGTTCGACTTCGCATTCATAAGTTTCACATACCACTGAATAATACCATTTAGCTAAACAAATGACGTTCAATTTTCGCCCTTACGCCGGCTCTAAACAAACAGTCATCCATTAACCCAGCGGTTGCTGTAAATTTGTTAAGACGTCGTCGAGAAATGTGCGTATAAAACTTCCTATCCGCTTTAAATGCTGTAATAAAACATATTTAAGACTTGTGTCGCTACTTACTTAACTGGCAGCATGGAGCGTGTATCATAATTTACGTTATGGGCTTTTGTGCATATTTTTTACACTTTATACAATACAAACGCCCCTTCCCGGCTTCCCATGGGTAAAGTTTACTAACGAAAACTAACTAGAATGTGTTTTGTACATTGAAAACTTCTGTCAAAATCTCTAAAACAGTAAAAACCGTGTAGTAGTAGGAAGGTGGTGAACGCTCGCAACTCTAGCTATAGTAGCACGCTAGCGTTTATTGCGCACATAAGCGCTTTGGTCTCTCTCGCACACGCACAGTGGTTAGAACGGGATAAATGCTTTATGTCATCGATATAAGCTAGCGTGCTAGGCCCCCAGCAGCCTTAACGTGTCCCTCCCAGAGTCTATGTCGAACTAGTGTCATAAGAAAGAAACGCAGCCAGTCATGTTGGGGCAACTGGTGTGATTGTGTATAGGAACTGTCATCTATTAATCTATGGGTGTTTCATTTCCACTTCGCCATCACCCGAAGGAGCGTCGGGTATAATTCCCGCCACGGTCCGCTTATAAATTGATGTATTATTAAAATCAGAAGCGGCTTGCTTTTATTTTCCGTGGAGTGCTATTAATTAAACCAAAGGATTATAGGCGGGACAGATAAACGACAAACGGAATATTGATGAATGCGTTTTAAATGTTAACTAAGCTTTTTGCACGCAAATTTATAACTTATGGATGAGCACAGTGGTAACACTTCGCTTCAGCAAGGTTGGTTGCAGCACAGAATTAATAATAGTACAGAAGTTTTACTCCAAACAAAACGGCATTTAGTAAGAGTTATCTCGCTACGTAACTCAGTGCGTTTCTTCCCTATTGGGGTAGTTAGAAAGTGATGCACTGTGTATCATATAGAAAGTTCGTGCTAGTTCACACACTTCACTGTTCACACACGGCACACTGTCGAACATATATTATTGAAGAACTGTAAAGTGAAGCAATTAAGCAAACTCATTTGAACTCTTTTTTTAATCCTGCTGGGAAATAATGTCATTTGTCGGCCTTTTTAAATAACCTTTGAAGGCATTAGTTAATATTCAGTATTAAAATTACACACAGGTAGCGTAGGAGCCGGTATTAATGGACCATACGTCGTGCATAACATAAAGATGAAAGTTAGAGCACCTCGCAGAACTTCCAAGAATGGCGTTCCGTCGTAATGTTCCTCTTTGGAGCTCATTACAGGTTTATGTTTTGCTTTATGCTTTTGTTTGTGCGAAATTCGGTAGGTAATGCTGCAAAAAATAACTCTTGCCATGTTTTGTACGTAGGTTTCATAGATCGGGGGTCTCATGGAATAATAGGTTAAGTCTAAAAGAAATTTTCTGTTCTGATGAAGAGGGTATGTAACGGCACGCAAGCAAGCATGCGACAGACTTATCTAGACTAATATAATAAAGAGGTAAACTTTGTTTGTTTGTTGGTTTGTATGTAGAGGGTAATCTCTGGAACTACTGAACGGATTTCAAACATACTAAAAAATAAACTAAATCATATTCTTAATAAAATATCAAATTGGTTAGAAATTCATAACCTAAAACTTAATATAGGCAAAACTAAATTAATCCAATTTAAGCCGTATCAGAAATCTGCCTTAGCACTTCATTACTGCTTTAAAAATACACAAATAGAGAACGTAAACTCCGCTAATTTATTGGGTATAGACCTAGACTCAAGTTTAAACTGGAAGTCGCATGTTGAAAAATTATCCAATAAACTGTCTTCTTTTATTTACGCTCTCCAACACCTAAAGCGTGTGACTGATTTCCAGACCGCTCTCTCAGCATATTACGCATATGCTTACTCAAGAATGTCATATGGTCTTGTGCTTTGGGGAAACTGTTGTGAAGCAGAAAAAATCTTTATCCTACAAAAAAAGTGTATTAGAATAATCACCAATATAGATCAAATCGAAACCTGTAAACCTCACTTCATCAAACATAAAATTCTCACACTCACTTCCATGTACATCCTAGAATCTAGTAAATTTGTTAGAAAGCATGATAACCTGTATTCACTATTAACGGATGACAAAAGAAATGATCGTAATAAAAACCAACTCAGACTGCCCCAAGCTAAATTAAAATTAGTAAAATCAAATCCGCACTACCTAACTATAAAAATTTATAACCACTTACCAAATTCCTTAAAAAACATTGATAAAGCCAGACCATTTTATAACCAACTGAAAGCCTTCTTAATCACTAAATGTTTTTATAGCTTGAACGAGTACTTTAAAGATAAATATGTATGAGCAATTGATAGAAAGCTATTACCGGGCTCCAAAAAATAGTTTTTAAGTCAGAAAGTATACTGTAGCAAGTATTGCCAAATGTATTGTAATACGTTATTTTTTATCAAATTATACTAAATAGCCCTCTGATATTGCCGTGCCCTTGCAGGGCGTCACATGTATACCTAGCTTAATTGTACCATCCAAATATGTCTGTAATGTGATATGCAATAAACGATTCTGATTCTGATTCTGATTCTGATACCCCCACAGATAGAAAGCTACATTATCCTTGAAGAGCAAAGGCTACTAATTCCACGCGAACGAAGTCGCATGCGTCTGCTATCTAAAATAACTGTTTAGCTTTTCTAAAATGAACCCCTTTCCGTATGAAAGTGCGTTTTTTTTATGCGGCCCTAAAGTTTTTCTTACATTTAATTAAATGCGAAAAGGTTCCATAATGGGTGGGTTCCATTCGTGATTCAAATGATTCGAAAGCACACACTCATTTCGCCACTCGAAAACTCTGCTTCAACATCAACGGCCATCATTGCATTTAGTTCTACGAGTTTGAGTACCGTGCAGAGTTCATAGTACTCAATGGACTTTTTCTGATTAAAAGCGGTTAAACTATTTAATTATCTGACCTGCGCGATATTTCAGTTTTTATTAAAAAAGTTTAACTTCGGTCGTCAAACTTTTTTAATCAAAATTCGAATTTATTTAGCGGTCCCTGTTCGATTTTGGTGCATGTCGTAGGTATTCTTTCTTTGGAGTAACGCGTTTGATTGTGTTGCGTAACTGCGTATTCTGCGTAAAACTTTTTTCAGAAACGGTTTTTTTTATATTATAAAACCAAAAATGCGAGTTGGATTTACGCACCGAGGATTCCGTACAAACTTTATAAGCACCAAACATAGTTCTAACGAAAAGATAAACTGGATTGAGGGACCAACTTAACTTTGCCATTGAAAAAATGTTGTTCTCATACATCGACACAGGTCGCGGTCAGCTTATCAACTGTAAATAAGTTTAAAGCGCAAAAAAAATTGTTTGTAATGTAACTATCCGGTTTAGAACTTGTCCTTATACTTGTGTAGTACTCCAAAGACATCCCAAGAACATAAGTTTAGGGTAAGCGATTACTCAAATACCACACAGACAAAATTGTAACCTAATACCTTTAAAATTGTACTAAGCATGTAACGACAGAAAAAACTTTAATTAATACGTCTGCCCATAGTTGGGAAAAACAAATGTTATATAAAATTAACCTTCTTTCTTAATATAAAGATAAAACATCTAAGTCGATCGGTATTAAAAGATTATGCACTGAAAGCCGAGGTATATTAAGCTAGATGCGCCACGTGGCAGCAGCAGCAATGCATTGCATTGTGATTTCCCATATTACCGCCTCGAACCCATCTTGATACGTGCATTGAGCTCTTGCATTGTGCTCGTGAACGGGCTGCCTGTATAATACCTACCTATAGGTACCTTAAGCCGACCTAAAACCTACCTAAAGCTTAACCTATTGCCAAAGTATATACTTAGTTTGGTTACTCGTGATTTTGGTCAATGATAATCAAAGTTCGTTTTAATTAGCAAACCTACTTGCTACTGATAAACATTTGATGAGTGATTTACAAATCAAGAGTTAGGTAAGGTGTAACAAATTGTTTGGTAGTCACTTTTTTATGTAATAGGGACCAAACTTTGGTTCCGTGCAACAAAACTGTTTTTTTTAGTGTACTGACAGAACGATATCTCGACGTTGAATCCGACGCTGGTGTGCTTTGAGAAAAATAGTGCTATTCATGTTAGAGCCATTGTAGGTGAAATACATTATTGCACAGTTCACTTAATTTAAAGAGAACCTGATACTTACATGTAAATTATAAACTAGTTTTAATCACGTTCGTTAATAACGTCACGTTAGTTTACGTTAGCAGGAATTCTGGTCGAAGGGAGTCGCTTTCCGTCGTTTTCGCGGACGGTTGCCGGATACACCGAAACTAAGTCACACGTCGCCGAAGTAACGTGCTAATTTTAATGTTTTGTTTTATAAATATGTATGTTAGTCTTTAAGGTATTTCGTCTTGGGCCCGTGCAGCCTGAAATAAATGGTTCTATTCTATTCTAATAAAACCACAACCCTTTCTTTTAGTTTTGCCGTGGTCGGTACCAAATTGTATTTTATCTTTCGCGAGGTCTCAAAGAACTTTAATGAAACTTGTGTTCGATGACATAAGAATTACTAATAAAGATATTACAAATAAATCATGTGTTTTTGTATAAACTATTTGAAAAAGACTATCTGTACTAAAAACTATTTACCAGGACTGTTTATCATTTCTCGTCTTAAAAAAATCGAGGCTTAGAAATTGCTTAGAAAGTAGCAAACGGATTTACTTAATAAAACTTTTAATATCAGGTCATTTCTCTGTTTTATAGGCAGGAGTTAAAATAAATATTCAGTTCGGTAGGTTCTTCACGTTTTGGCGATTTTTCAAAAATATGTTTCAAATGTTCCAAAAGCTTGGAGCTGGCTTTAGGGAAGCGGTCCGCGTTTTCATTATGAGAGATTTAATGGCGGTTTACATAAATTAGAATTTGCGAAACGGTTTAATTTCCAGTTATAATAGAATTGTCAACATTTTTGTATCTATAGATACCTTTTCGAGCATAATAAAAAACGGGTATCACATTTGGTTTTAAATACAACGTTAACATCAAATGTATAGTCGACCAAGGAATTACTTGACCACTTTTCGACCGTATTACAGAGTTAAGGTTCAAAAGTGGTCAAGCAATTACTTGGTCGAATATACATATTTGAATAAGTAATTATAATATTATACATATTATGACTTGTCATCTGAGTGTTGGTTAAACATGATAATTGATAAATCATGTTACTGTAAATTTATTAAGTAGATATAATAGTAAAGTTAAGATCTCATAAATTGAAAGATATATTTCTTTAGTAAATTATTCAAATAAAAATCTACCACCAACATATGCATATAGCCCAATGTGTGATTAAATGGTAAATCAAAATCAATCAATACTTATAATCAAAACACAATTATTTTTATCTATAATGTAGATCACTATTACTGTCCAATAACAAATAGTAAAAAGCTGGACTCCCTCAAAAATTAGATATAATAAACAAATAAATTTTACACCTATGTCGTTATGTTTCAGGAACAAGAATAAAAGTTAAGAAATTTCCGAATTTAAATTTTACGTATTATCTCCTTTATAATGTCTAGGATAGTTTAGCTTAGTTTTATTTATTCCTCTATATAATATAATAAATAAAATAACGAAATAATTATTATGTCAAAAAATTCAAATTACTATTATAAATAAATAAAATATTACGCGTTACCATTTCAAATCGTCAAGAACATAAAATGAAATAAACAACATGTAAATTAGTAAAATTACATAAATCATAATAAATATGTAATGTTGCTGATAAAAACAAGAACAACAATATTGAAAGATAAATATAATTGTAATTTAACTACTCAAACTACCATTTCATGTTCAGATTGTTTCATTATTGTCGATAAACAACGGAATTGCCTCAAAGCACTGTATTATACATCTTACAAACCGCTACTTAATTAATTCTATTGTACAACTCGAATTTCGATAAAATCCATAAGCCGCAGCTTTCCATTAACGAAATAGAAATTATACTTTTGCTTTGTGCGATACTTAACTTCGTTTCCCATTTGCTCCGACCGAAGGAGGGAGAGTAAGACCCACTGACGATACTCATTTGCACCGCTTAGCTGAGCTGAGGACTCACGACATAAAAACCAAAAGTTAAAACTAACGTGAGATTCAAAATATATTATATTGATCAGCCATCAGGAAATGCAGCCAGCCTTTTAGGCGCTTTACCGCAGGGGACAGACTTAGGAGATATTTGTACAAATAATTATGTTTTTGTATTTTTTATTAGGTTAAGTTATTCATATAACACTCTTACAATAATAAATTATAATTGTAATTGTAATATAATTTAAAACAATAAAAAATATAGATGATTCACGTATTAAAAGCCGAATTATTGTTCGACATGTTCCGGATCAGTCATGGCCGCGGAGGCTCCTGAGTAAGGACAGCGGACTGCGAGGCAATTCTCGCGTCATTAGAGATGAAGTCACACTCGAGATAAGCCAAAAAGAGCTGTCAAATCCCTTCAAAATCTGTCATATTTTGATACATCTCGAAAGTCAGATCAATCTCGATGAGCGCCAGAATTGGGGGCCTGGTCCGAAACATCTCGGGCGATAACTGGGCTTTAAATACTTAAGTGATCCATTTATTTCAATAAGCCAAAGGTAATCCAAATTTAGCTTTTGTTTTAAAGCGTTCTCGGCTGCTGTGGCCCTAACATGACTAGCCAAGTTTAGTTTATCCCTATCTGCGTCTCTTTCTTGTGACACTAGTTAGACAGAGACTCAGGGAGGGGTTAAACTAAACCTGGGCTGTCATGTTAGGGCCGCAGGGCTGAGGACTCGTTGTAAATGAGTTACTATTTTTTTAATTCTTAAATACTTAATGTGTGTTCAAATAAACATAAATAAGACAACTTGCCATTAAACCGGTGTTAAGACAATTTCAAAATTATACTTTAAATAACCGAATCTACAGAAACAAGAAAATGCAATAAAATCTTCAACCTGTCCGATAACAAAGCTAATATGAACTTTGATTCCCAATTCAATTCCATTATTTGTTTATAACCACCATTGGTAATATCGATGATCCCTTGGATGAAGGACTAAAGCATGGATATAGCCTCAGTACTTTTCAAGTGTACATAGCCAAAACTGTCAAAATCACCTTTGGGTGCGTCAAGGTAGTAAAACCTGCAAATTAATAAGAAAAACGTAGATTATTCTACCTTAATGTAAACATTACCATAACCAAAGGTGACCATTTTGTTTTTTGGTTGTGTACATGGTTTCAATTGAAAAGGAGTTTAGAGTATGTAGTCATCTCTTTTTGACACATTGTATTGCCATTTAAAGTAAAGAGATCAGCTAATAAAAAATATCGCTTTCAATTTTAATACTCTTTCGATGCTATATCATTTCTATGGATGATCCCGTCAATGTCAACATAAGATTTTCGTAATTATAAACGTCTTAAAATTATTATAAAAGTTTTCATGATTTGTTCCTACCTTTTAGAAAACATATTTTGACAAAAGCAGGTATTTTGACATGTGGTGTCCAAAGAAAGGGACAAAATTTTTAACTTAGTTTAGTAACTGTACTTTTACGAATAAAGGGGGTTAGTGTATACCCGGCCTAACATCTTGGTGTGTTTCGTGAATATCAGATAAATTCTGTCCTTATTACAAGCCAAGACAGTCTCATTGACCTCGTAATTGAATCCCGACGATGAGACCGCCCTGAGCACAAGTGGTTATCCAGTGCTCTTTTGCTTAATACCTAACTCCTATTTCATAAAATTGCACAGTGACAATCTGACATCATTGTCAAATTGCGCTAGAAAGATAGAGTTTTGTCGATTCGCCGTATATATCATGCGTATAAAATCATCAGCAACATCTTTGGCCTAATAGTTTCTTACAGACTGTATAAGCAATGTCAAGGAAAAAGGCAACGCCTTTCATGGCTATGATCCAATAAAGAAAACAGGCGTTTGTTTTTAATACCCGTCGGTAGGTATCACTAATGTTTCGTGCATGCAACTTGTGACTTGTGCAACTTTGTGAACTTGGACTAAACCAATGACTTGTATCGGTTTATTCCAAGTCCAATAAATGATGTTAAATCTTAGGCTAACGTTGATCGATTACTCTTACTTATACATATATGCTATACAGTGGAAAATAATCTGTGTTACTCTACAAGAGGGTTAGAATCCAATATTGAAAATGCTGATATGCTGCAATCTGTTCAACGCACTTGGTGCTCAGTTTACTTTTAAATAAAACAGTGGCCAGAAACAATTTAAAGCTTAATACGAATATAACAGGTTCTACATTCAAATTAAATTTAAAATGCTATATAATGAATGACAACACAAAGAAAAATTAGGGTAATGGCAGGGTTCGAACCTGCAACATCAGCATTCCGTGCCTTGCGTATTCCAGTTTCCGCCACATTACCGCTTAGCTTGATGTTGCAGGTTCGAACCCTGCCATTACCCTAATTTTTCTTTGTGTTGTCATTCATTATAGAGCATTTTAAATTTAATTTGAATGTAAAAAAAATACAAAAAGAAAAATCGAACAAATTTAAAAAGAAATAATTTCGATTACAATAATATAACAGGTTCTCGTTTTAGACTTTACTACCATTTGCTTAAATGATCTGCTCAAAAGATAAATTTTCGTATGAAGCTTCCCTTCAATTACATACATTGTGCTCTGAAATTTCAAGTAGTAAATTGTTCAAACCGAAACTTTTACCTTTAAGATAAATTTAATCAGCAGTCTAATCAAATTCTGCTGAAAACATGCGAAATATTCTTGATGGATTAATTACTGAACGCGAAACTTTAATTTCTTCTCGATGATTTACATAATAGGGCAAATTTGTTTGCAAATTTCAACAAGTTTACAAAGTGGTCCTCCGGGAGAACGAGAAGAAATTCCGTTTTTGGTCACTTCTTTCGTCGAGTAGATTTTACTTTCATAAAAATACATTCCATATTTTTATTTTCTACACCAACATTTCTTACTTTTTACTTTCTCTTCGCTGTATATTTAATATAGCTGAAGTTATTGATTTAACTAGTTTTCGAAATGTTTCTCCCATCTGTGTGTTTTAATTAACATCTTTAGAGGAAATATGTATCTCTGCCAAGCAAACAAAATGTAAAATGTTAAGTGAAAAGTTATTACTACAATCTAACTTATGACAAGGCAAATATATAATACAAATTATATATTTTTTAAGTTTTAAACTTTTTCATATAAAAAATGCAAGAACTATTTCAACTTTCAGGACTTGTCTCGTTTATTAAACAGGTACGTCGATGGGCCCACTTAGGTGCTTAAAACTATGAACATTGAACATGACCTGTATATAATCTATGCTATTTTTAACATAAAACTACCGTGAGAATTAGACATATTAATAAAACGGATCACTCACGTATTTTTGCGTCGGGAAATGCCCGACATGTTTCGGACCAGTCCGTGGTCCTTAATCGTGAGCCCCCGCGGCGGTGGCGGTGTCGTCGTCGCGCCACCGCCGCGGAGGCTCATGATTACGTGAGTGATCCGTTTTATTAATAAATCTATGCTATTGTCCATGACAGTTGAGATATTTTTTAGCACCTTGCCAGCTCAGATTTATCTCATAATGATAATAATATAATATTTTACTTCAAAATATAATATTTTACTTAAATTAAAATACATTTAACCACATGCATTGAAATATTCACTTATCCGATTGTACAATAAACTACATTTCAAAAAGTGAAAAAAAATATATAAAATGGATTTTGTATGATTTCTTGTTATTGGGTTTAGAAATTGGCTACAGTTTTTTCTTAAGGCTTCCTAATATTTAAGAATTTATTTTATCTTTCTCATGACAGCTCGTGTAGCCAAACGTCTGCAAACCGCCTATTGTTTGTCTTTATTATTTTCTTATTTATTACTTTTCTGTATTGTTTTGTGTGGTAGTGTGGCTTAAATACAATGAAGGATATTACTACCCCTACTACATTGGACGCACTGTGAATGGGAGAGAATATGACGAAAAATCCAATTTTCTGCTATTTTACTTTATGAGATTTTTGCCGTCAAATTATAACTCTCGAGTCAAGCTATGAGACCGTCAGAAGAGAAAATACGAGAAAACAACACTTAATTCAATTTGTGAAAGGACTTGATGTTTTATGAAAAAGAAAAATGAGCTTCTTATAATTTAACGTCGACAAGGTTAAATAAGAACAGTGAAATTATGATGAATTTAACCAAATTAATTTGACACGAGGCAAATTTTACATTAAAACTATGCAAAACTGTAAGACCTTTTTAGGATTCTGCAAATAAACTAGGAACCCTTATAGTTTCTCTGTGGCGGTCTTTCTGTTTGTCACAAGTAAAGAGTACGAAATCCGTTTTTTTAATTGATCTATCTCAATGTATAATGTCGATGTATTAGGACGACAGTTTTCAAAAGGCAAAGTTAAATTTGTCCCTCAATCCAGTTAATCTTTGAGCTTGAGCAATGTTCGATGCTGATGTTTACGGAACCCATGGTGCGCGAGTCCCATTCACACTTGGCCGGTTCTTTACCTCTTTCCCAGAAATATACGTATTTCTGTAAAAGCAACGACATGAGACTTCGTATCCCATTACGGTACAGAATTTATATTTGTCGAACTCTCCACCGCGATTCTGAAGCATGGCATGCATAAACAACTTCAAGCTTTAAAATGTGTACGAAGTCGGAAACTCGACGAGCGGTTTACGGCTCCACGATACGTTTCGAAGCCTCCAAAGGTTTAAACTTTTCAACTTGAAGAGTTGAGTTGAAGTCTTTTCAATAAGGTTGAAGTTCACGTTTGTGACACGGTACCTAATTAAGTTTTCGAACGAAATTTACACGTCAATTTAAACAGCTGGAGTTTCGTGAATGTTGTTGCTTCCTGTTTCCTTAGAGGTAGGTTTATTCTTTTGTTCTGACATGTTGTACTCCTCCAGTTAACTGTCGTAACTGCATTGCAAACGGTTTCCTTCTCGTGTGCCCAAATGCTGCGGTTCCCTCATGAACTGCTCCGAAGGAAAGAGTTAGGCTGGTGACACCTGGACATCGATCAATGATTTCTTAGCCTATATGGCTGTCATTGGCTAATAACCCAACTTGGCTTAAAACCGTGCAATTTATTGTATTGCAGACATTGGCACAAGCCTTGTGGCCGCCACTGACGAAAAAAAGAAAGAAGTAGATAATACAGTTAACTGGGAGGAGGGCGATGATGTCATCCATGGGTAACGCTAATCGAGTGTGAAGAAGTTAGCCAAGACTAGTGATCAGCTCATTATACGGATTAGAAAAACGGCGAGTTAGACATCATTCGGCGAGTTAGATATCCGGAGACACACAAAGGGGAGAGGGGCATAATGATTGCAACGGATCAGCGATTCCTGTGGTCACTGGCTCCTATGGGTGACGGTGATTTCTCATCAAGTGACCCGCAAGCTAAGTTGCCGCTCAATTACATAAAAAGAATCATGGGAGTTTTCCATAAAGACGTAATTATACCTTTTTCATCACCAAGTTCTTTTCCGTTTCCGATTGAAAAATAACCGAATTGCCGGAATTTACGAGATTAAAACGCTTTACAATATGAAGAATTAAAAATAATGTTTCCCGAAGTTAAAATCGGGAGTGTTTTTTTATAAACTTAAGGTAACCTACACGATTAAAATGTGTTACTGGTCGCAAACATGAATTAATTGTCAAGTCACTATGAAACTCTGTCATATATTTATTAATATTGCTAATCCCCAGAGATAGTTTGTAATTAATCACAAAGAACTACTTACCGCACTAAGATTAGGTTTCATCTAGATTCAAGTATAGAATTTAACAAAATTAAATTTCACGGAAGCACCAAGTGCTTTCAGCGAAATTCTTGGCTAGCCAGTTAAAAGATATGTTCGTGGCAGAAGCCTGCAAGTGATGCAATAAGGGTAAATACCTACCTATTGACATGAGAAGCGCAGATAAATCGCTATTGCTGGTACCGTCTACCCCGTGCCTAACAGCAATACTAACCTACATGGAGAAGTAAGCTATAAGCGATATCCTTGAGTGGGATCGCGAAATAAAAAAAAATCGTAGTAATTAATTGGTTATGACTAAATACCCGAACCTTTTGCGACGAAAGGACTTCTTCGAGTTATTTATCTACATCTACACTAACATCGCACTCACTTCGTTTTCCTAGTTTTTTTTTTTATGAAATAGGAAGGCAAACAAGCAAGTGGGTCACCTGATGGTAAGTGATCACCAACGTCTATAGACACCCGCAACACCGAGAAGATGCAGATGCGTTGCCAATCCAGAGGGCTAAGATGAAATACCTCTTGTGCCAGTAATTACACCGGCTGTCTTGATCTCCATGCCGGAACACAACAGTGTAAGCACTGCTGCTTAGCGGCAGGATTAGTCAGCAAGGTGGTGGTAGCGATCCGGATGGACCTTGCACAAGGTTCTACCACCCGCAAAACTTTTAGTACTAGTTTAAGTTTTCTATGACTATGTTTAGTCTAGAATTTGACATTATTGTTTGAATTTACGTATATAAAAAAGACTTTATTAATATAAACGGATAACTCGTATATTTACCACGTACATGTTTGAGTTTCGTGTATTTATTTCACGTATTTCAAATAATGTGTGTCCGAATTTCACGGTAGTTTCATGTTAATAAAGACTGTGTTTTGTTTGTATGTAGGGGATAATCTCTGGAACTACTGAATCGATTCCAAATATTTTTTCACCAATCGAAATTAACACTGTTCCTGACGAACATAGGCTACTTATTCCACGCAAACGAATTCGCAGGCGTCCGCTAGTTTTAAATCGTCAAAGCGTACCCCGAAATCAAGAAATGGGAAAAAAGCGCTAGGGGACATTACAACAGCACGAGCGGAGTATCGTCTGAAAATCCATAAAGATTCTACAAAGTATTGTGAAGCATTTAAAAACTTGTATTCTAGCAACTCGCATCTCCAGCACTTATTCTGAGCATAAAGTGGATATCCCTTCTCACTTGTTTAGTTTATTTCCACTTTAAACTTCAGTACCAATGGAATCTTCTTCCTAGTCGTTACACTCTTGGCAGAGTGGTCGTATTATCAATGGAATAAGTCTGCGGAAAGGTTATATCTTTTCGCTGTCTCTAGTATTTCGAGCCGGGCCGTAATATCGAACTTAGCGCACCACCGTTCTTTTTCTTATTGCCCTTCGCCGGGTCGGGACGCGCAAGTTCGGTGGCAAGTGGCCATGTTTCGTATTTGGCTCGGCTCCTTCCTGAATCCCAAACAATTGTTCTTAAAAGCAAAAGTCAATAATGAATGTTATGATAGTTTTACGGCATATTTCGTTATATCTTTTACAGGATTTATGCCACTTAAAAGAGGTTTGCATGTGGCCTGTTGGTTAGTATGTAACCACCGCAGCCTATGGAGTTATGGCAATGCAACATCTAAAGTGTCACTTGCGCGTTCTCTAGGTACTCTGATCATTTTCTGGCCTCCTTAATAAGCTCTGTACATCTAGCACGAACCTTCTTGTCACCCGTTAACTCAAGGTTAACTCGCTACGTAACTCAGTGCATCTTGGTCTATTTAACTACCCTGGTAGGAGAGAGATGGATTGAGTTACGTAGCGACTTAACGCGTGATAAAAAGTTTCGTGCTAGGTGCACTAATGAAACTGTCTATAGGTACGTGCTTGATACGTATCGTGTTTACAAAAGCTATAATAGAAGCTGATATTGTTTGAAGACTTCGATTTTTGGCAATTTTTAGGGTTCCGTATCTAAAAGGTGCCAATGGGTTCTTATTGTCTGTCTGTCACAGGACAGTGTCTTTTGAACCGTAATAGGTAGACACTGGAAATTTTTACACAAAGTGTATTTCTATGACCGATATATCAACGAATAATAAAAATAAAATAAGCTAAACATTAACGGGTTCCCCATACACCAAACGTGCTCTATTAGACGTTTTTTGTACGGAACCCTATGTGTACGAGTCCGAATCGCACTTGACCGGTTTTTCGTGTTCCTACGGCTCTAGGAAAGTCAGACACGGTGATTCTGAAATGTTACTATCTATTTAGGTCACCTACACTTCTATCTTCCCGAGAGCTAGGGTTGAGGCAGTTTGCTTTCTACACGTCTCAGCATTTAATAAAGTGCGTCAGCGCAACGTTCAAATGCTAGTAACATCAGCCGCAGAGCCGAGAACAAAGGCATATCGTTTTCAGTCATATTATTCTCCCCTCGCTATTTACTCAATTCTTTATGAGATTTTTCTCGGAATTGTATAAGAAAACAAGTATTACTTAATATTAACTTTGCTTTTATCTTTCAATGCTTCTAGCTTGAGTCAATTTTGTTGACAACGCTTCAGGAAAATGCTTAGTAAATTGAATATTTAATCGAAAACCAATAAAGTAGGCTAAGAGTTGCCAAGAAGTAAATACTTAACGAAGTTCGTAACACGCGCTCCTACTGACCGAAGGCAAAACAATTCTATAGATAGCCGTAAGATCCCTCGAGCAACAAAGTACAACCAATACTTCTTTGCAACTCCAAACGTTAGTTATCTATAGGGATTGTGATAACTTTCCCAACTAATAAATAGTTAGGCAACCAGTGGAAGGCGATAATTCCATTGTTAGGAGTTATAGCAGTGGCAATACGGCTTTTGGAGGGAATAAAGTTAAGAAGTACCCCTTAACCTAGTTCGCGGTTACACTAAGACTAATCACGCACTGCGGCTTCCAACGTGCGGTTTGTTTCAGCAGATTTATTGCGGTTTAGTTACAGCATTCTCAGCAGCTGGTGTCCAGCAATAGTCCCTTTTTTTATACAACATAGCAAGGCAAACGAGCAAGTGGTTCACCAAATGGTAAGCAAATGTGTTGCCAACCCAGAAGGATAAGATGGAATACTTCTTGTGTCAGTAATTGTACCGGTTGTCTTGCTCTTTAGGTACGCCGGAACACAACAGTGCAAGCACTGCTGCTTAGCGGCAGGATCAGCGAGCAAGATGGTGGTAATCCGGACGGAACTTGCACAAGGTCCTACCACCCAAAAACTGTCTTCGAGTGACACATTGCTTTTCTTCTTTCGACAGTGTCGATGTGTTTGGGTAGATTCCGTTTTGCTAGAATAACAAACTGTACTAAATGATGTTAATTTTGCTAATGTTACCACGATAATAAAATGGATTACACTGTTATATGTACAGTCAACCAATTTGATTCGTAGGCCACTGTAGAAAAGTCGCGATGTGTCACCGCTGATATATTATGACATTTAGAAGCCCTTATGACGTTAATTGTGAAACGGTTCTAGAGTGGCCTATGAATTGAATTGGTTGAGCGTACATACCTACATCAAAGGAATCATTTTACTATTTGGAGAGGGCGATATCAAGATTTGTCCGAACCAGAATCCTGGTCATTTGAAAGTCGAGTTCTAGACCGAGTGTAAATAAACTAGATTGAGTACGTCTGAGTTCCAATTTATCGTTTTTAGCTACCTACTGAAACTAATATGTACGCGACACGACCTTATATTATTACTAGTGTCCGACCGCAGTTTTTACAATCAAAACCAAAAACCGAAATTTCGGTTTCTGTTGCAGTTGCGGCCGAAACCGAACCAACACTCGCTTCGAGGTTAATTTTTAGTTAAATTTTTTTAAACTTATGCTAATTTTAGTTATAAATTATTTAAAGCACACGCACAAAACGCACTACAGCGGACTGTTAGCACGGTTGCAAGGTTAAGCCGACAGTGACACTGACACTCCGCATTAAGTCGATCACTCCCGAACGACGCGCAGAAACTCACGAACCTAATTTCGGGTTCAGTCTTAGTTTCGGCAGATTTTCTGCCGAAACAGAAAGTAAACTAAAACTTTGCGGGTACTACCATCTTGCCCGCTATTCCTGCCGCTAAGCAACAGCGTTCACTGTTGTGTTCCGGCGTGGAAAGCAAGTGAGCCGGTGCAATTACTGGCACAAGAGGTTCCATCTTAGCCCTCTGGTTTGGCAACGCTTCTGCAATCTCCTTGGTGTTGCGGGTGTTTATCAGGTGGCCTACTTGCTCGTTTGCCTTCCTATGTAGTATTAATAAAAATCCAATTTCACCCTGAAACTCGCCGAAACCGAAACGAAAAGTTCGGTCGGACACTAATTATTACACTGGTTGGTAATACAGTTTCGGGTTTTAGCAACACTAATCTCTTAAAATGAGTTTTCCAAAGAAATATCAGCGGCGAAAGTCACAGTGCGTTCTTAGTATAAGCCGAGGCTTACTTGTTTGAATCCGAGGACCAAGCCGTTAGCTTAATGAAGCAAAGTGTCATGCTGTCTTTATACGCGTAGACACTGCATGTTCTACTGCGTTCAAAAAGAGACAAAAATATAATTAATAGATTAAAATTGTAATAACAACACAAAGAAAAATTAGGGCAGTGGCAGGACTTGAACCTGCAACATCAGCATTCCGTGCCTTGCGTTTTCCAGTTTTGCCACACTGCCGCTGCCCTACCCTGCGAATTTTTCAATGTGCTTCGTCTTACGGTCATTACATTATTGATTTTAAGGGTACAACTACCCTCGGTGTCATCTATATGAAAATCGAAAGAAATTTCGGTTACAAAATTTAATATAATTAATAGATTCAGGCGTTACTTTGCGGAGGTCCATATCAACAAACTGGAACAAATTACCTTGCTACTCCGCGAAACCAGTGCCGGGCTCGTGCAAAATAGCTGCGTCTGTGCGACATATATATATGTTCATGCACAAATTTTGTTTCGTGTGGAAGCGGAGGAGGGTGGGTTTTTGCATGAATATATATATATATATATATATGTCGCACAGACGCAGCTATTTTTCAGGAGCCCGGCACTGGTTTCGCAGAGTAGCAAGGTAATTTGTTCCAGTTTGTAGACAAAAATATCGCGAATTATTAAGGAAGTGTATATTTTTATTTGATTAAGAGGAGTGTGAACCCAGCCCCAAAGAGCGCTCCCCATACAAACAGCGATAACGTTTTCCACCCTTTAAACTTTAACCTATGGCAATGATTTTTGGTATGTTGTCGAGTAGGCATAAGCCTTAGAACTAGGTGTGTATGTTTTGATTTTTTTAATATTCTTCATAGATTTAGAGTTTCATACAAAACAATAAATCGTGAATATTTTTAAAACCATTAACAATATTTAAAAAATCAGAACACACAAACCAAGTTCTAGGGCATAATGATATCATACAAAAAAATCGTGGTTATAGGTTAAGGTTTTGAGGATGGAAAACGTTATCGCCGTTTGTATGGAGAGCGCAGGGTTCACACTTCTCTTAACATACCATTGCACAAATCTAAGCTGTTATTAACTTCACCATACAGAAAGCTATTCTTTTCCTTCATATTTATACTGTTCTCCCGTTCTACAATCGGGGTACGCTTTGACCATGATCCAAGATTTGGCAGGTCAGGTTATTACATGCCGTCTGACCTCCGTAACCCCTGTTACAGGGAAACCGTACCTACAGGATCACAGTTACACATTAATTTACATGAATGTGCAGGTTTCTTCACGATGTTTTCCATAACCGTAAAAGGATAGATTACTGGAGACGACCGATGGAGATCGAACTCGGTATCTCACGATCACGAGGCCCCCCCCAGCCACAAGGTCACAAACTCTCTCCAAAGCTATTTCTTTCCTTAAACCAATTAATGAATTAGGTGTGTCCTATATTTGACTCAATGTACAGCCAACCAAATTTATTTGTGGACCTATAGAATTATAGTTAGTTTTATTTTTTTAACATTCAAATTAAATTAATTAAATAATTTAAAAGAAGATGTAGTGACTAACATAGAGAAAGGAATGTTGCGTTGGTTTGGGTACGTTGAACGGATGGATGAAACGCGATTATGTAAGCAAATTTATAAGGTTGATGTGACTGGGCGAGTTGGTAGAGGGCGGCCTCGGCGTACGTTCGTTGACCAAATTGGCGACGTCCTAAAGACAGGCAGAATTAGAAGTACCCGTAACCGCCGAGCATGTATGAAGAGAGGAATGTGTGTGGAGGAAGTGAGGGAAGTATGCCAGGACCGGAGCAAATGGCGTTCTGTGGTATCTGCCTACCCCTATACCCCAAAGGGAAACAGGCGTGAGCTTATAATAATAATAATTAAAGAATGCTTTATAATGACAACACAAAGAAAAATTTGAGTAATGGCAGGACTTGAACTTTAACACATTAACACATTTGCCATTTAGTGGTAATGTGGCGAAACTGGCAAACGCAAGGCACGGAATGCTAAGATTGCAGGTTCGAGTCCTGCCATTACCCTAATTTTTCTTTGTGTTGTCATTATACGCATTTTAAAAGTGTCACAATTACTTTTAGTAGTAAATGTCGCTATAACACAGCAATTACTCACTGCGACAAGGTTGTACAGTGGCCCACATTCAGATTGGTTGACTGTACATTCAAACCGCGATACTAGTGAAGTCATTAAGAACTAATTTTAAACTTTCTCCGCGGCGTTGTGTACCGAGCATATAGTTATTGTGTTCTCTCTCTGTGTTTTTCATTTAAATGGTAATTATAGTGTTTATTTTGTTTTTTGGAAATGATTCTCTTGTTTATTACTGTTAAGGAAACAGTAGGTACTAGAGTGCTTGACACGTAAAGGATATTGTTTTTACCAGTAACTGACATCATTGTCTCTGGTTTTTGTCGTGTTTTCGTATCTTATCGTCAGTTTTAGCACGGTATATATTAGGTGTCAATGATGGGGACCGTAACCTCAATGTTAACCTATATATTTCATATAAAAATAAAATTAGACGTACAGAAGTCCCACTTCGAACAAAAACTTTTTTTTATACAACATAGGACGGCAAACAAGCAAGTGGGTCCCCTGATGGTAAGTAATCACCGCCGCCTATAGACACCTGCAACAACAAAGAGAGTGCAGATGCGTTGCCGACCCAGAGGGCTAAGATGGAATACCTCTTGTGCCAGTAATTACACCGGCTGTCTTGCTCTCCACGCCAGAACACAACAGTGCAAGCACTGTTGCTTAGCGGCAGGATTAGCGAGCAAGATGGTGGTAGCGATCCGGACGGACCTTGCACAAGGTCCTACCACCCGCAAGACTAAACTACGTTTAGTTATCAATAAGAAGCGTTTCACTGTATGCTGTATACCTCTCTATTTATCGTATAACTCGTATTCATGCGCATGCGCGGTAATTTAATGACCCGGCCTCAGTGCAGTGGTGCACCAAACGAGTTGTAACTTCCAGAAGTGCGCCGCCCCTGGTTTAGCTCAGGGGTTCACAAACTTTTTAATCGAGATTTTCTTTACATTTTTAATAAAAATAAAAGTTTAAAAACTGTTACCCGACTACGGAAAAACCTAAAAAGTAAAAAATAAGTTATAATTGATCACTATGATTGTCCTATAGAGTAAGGCACTGTCTTTAAGTCTTCTGGCAGTGTCCCATTAGTAGCGTAATAATACAAATCAAATGCCTTGGTCGTGCGTCAACTACAATTATCAAGTATAGCAAATACTTCCTTTTGGCTTTGCCGTAGTCGGGTAAAAAGGTGATATGTCTTTTTAATAGAATCAATGACTATATCTTGGACAAGGATCTTTGGAAATGATCCCCATCTGTATTGGCGATCCCTGACTCCAAAGATTGTACACCTGCTGTGTTAAATTGTAAAATTTTTAAATATTTGAGATGTAAAATAACATTGTAATTTTGATTTATTTAAAAAATTACACCTCGTTGAGTTTCTTGCCGGTATCTTCTCATCAGAGGTTTTTCAGAACCGGTGGTAAATTTTTTGACATTCATAAGTGCTACCTGTAAGCCTAATCTGAATAACATTTTTTGACTTTGACTTTGACTTAGAACATTGGTTTGTTTTCTTACAACGATTATTTGTTGAGGCAGACATAAACCAATTAATAATGTATAATTTAAATTTTTGCGGGTGGTAAGTCCTTGTGCAAGGTCCGTCCTTGCTTGCACTGTTGTGTTTCATCGTGGAGAGCAAGACTGCCGGTGCAATTACTGGCACAAGCATTCCATCTTAGTCCTCTGGGTTGGCAACGCATCTAATCTCCTTGATGTTGCGGGTGGCTATGGGCGGTGATCACTTACCATCAGGTGACCTACTTGCTCGTTTGCCTACTTATGTTGCATAAAAAAATTTGAAATATGTAATTTATGTTTTAATATGCCTTGGAGATCTTCGATATTGTGGAACGTTTAATATAGCAAAGATAAACAAAGTCGGACACTGATGGATGCCTCGATCCGTCTTACTGAGCACACGCGAGGAAATTGAGTGGACGGGTCGAGTGTGGCTCAACTTTGAGTGCCTCACTCAACACTGGTGGGTATGGGTTATGTTTGTCATTATTATTTGAAGGAGCCGAAAATTAGGTGAATCACCCTTACCATGAGTCGGCAGTGGCAGTACTCGCTGGCGACGGCGTGAACGATTTGTATGGAGAATTGTAGAGCGCCTCTAACTGTCACTTAGAAGATCAGCCAGTGTGACGATCGGTGAATTTATAAAGAAAACACCAGGAGTCATGCACATAAATTTATTTAAGAATCATCTATATAAGCCCGGGAAAAAAACGTAGGTCGTGGTTAAGAAAAATAGTGGCCGTCTGGTTCCGCGTCGCAGGGCGATACCAGGGGGGTTCCACTCCGCACGGTAGGTATGCTCGGCCGCCTTGCCTATGGCATAGGCAAATCTCAGTAGGCTGTCGACTTTCCGCGCGCCCGCTCGCACAGCATTCGTTTTCAATTGCTGACTTGTGACGATTGTAGTAGCGTTTATATAGGACAAACCGGTCGTAGTTTTAATATTAGATATAAGGAGCATGTTTCATCTTATAGGCATAAGCACGCAGAGAAGTCCAATTTTGCAAAATATTTGATAGACACAGATCATACATTATCAGATGCTCATTCTTATGAAATATTACACTTTTGCAAAAAGGGATTTCGTCTGAATGTTTTGGAGCATTTGGAAATAGTTAGGTACAACAACGCGGGATCCATTGTCAATGAACAGGTTAATTTTCCTTCTTCTCCTTTATTGCGGGTATGCTTAAATTCTGTCTTTAACAATGGGGGTAGCTGAGATTGAGATAAATTATGTGGGTAGTTTGTGATAATTATGGTACTTTTGTTTTATTTTTAAATTTTGAGGGTAGGCTTTGAGAAAAATAATAAGGGTAGTTGTGCAAAAATGTTGGCGGTAGGCGGGATTAAAGAAAAATGTTTTAGTTTGTCAGTACGCCATTCGTTCAAGTAGCGAACGGTCGTACTGTTTCTTTGATCTTGATGATGCCTCGTATAGAGGCGAAACGCGCGTCGATCGTGTAGTTTTAGTGTTTAGTGGTGGTGGTGTGTAGTTGAGTCTGTGTGATATATGTTGTTTCGTGTGGAAGCGGAGGAGGGTGGGTTTTTGCATGAACATATATGTGTCGCACAGACGCAGCTATTTTGCACGAGCCCGGCACTGGTTTCGCGGAGTAGCAAGGTAATTTGTTCCAGTTTGATGGTTTTTCCTTTTGGTCAAGATTTACCTTGTTAATCTTGACCTTGTCAATCTTGACCTTGTTAACCTTCACCTTGTCGTTGTGGGTTATGACCTTGACTGTACATAATTATATCGATAATTAAGTAGGTATTGTCATCATCTCAGCCACAAGAAGTCCACTGTTGGACATAGGCCTCCTCCATGGATTTCCAAAGTGGCCGGTTGGAAGCAGAATGCAACCAGCGCCTTCCTGCCACCTGTACGAGGTCATCGGACCATCTTGTGGCTGGTCGTCCTACGCTGCGCTTGCCAATACGCGGCCGCCATTCGAGAACTTTCCGACCCCATCGGCCATCAGTTCTCCGTGCTATGTGCCCTGCCCACTGCCACTTCAACTTGCTAATCCGCAGGTATTGTACAAAATGAGTTTTAACCCGACTACTGCCAGACGTACAGTCCACGCTCTGGCAATAGCTCATACATAACAGTTGAGATATATTATATTAAACGGCTTTGAGGGAATTTCTTGGACATTGCCCAAATTCTTTTTGGATTAAAAGGCTTTGTTTCTCTCTTTTCAGTTACCTATTTAATTTTTACGCGGGCGGTTTTTTTACCCGACTACGGCAAAGCCAAAAGGAAGGGTTATGTTTTAGCAGTCTGTGTATGTATGTTTATATTTACGTATGTTTCATTATAGTGCCTAAACGACTGAACCGATTTTGATGAATAAGGTATCAATGGGTTTGTAATTGTAGTCTGGGTGACATAGGCTATATTTTTTGTGAACGAAATGATTTACTTTTTACCCGACTACGGCAAAGCCAAAAGGAAGGGTTATGTTTTTGTTATCTTTCATCGTTTTCATATATGTACGTTTACGTAGCTAATTTTGTTATACGTTGCCAAGCAAAGTTGGGGGCGAAATTCAATTTGGGAAAACCTCCCAGCGTAAGTATTTTCACAGTAAATTGGGCAAAAAGCGATCGAAAAAACTCCATCTCGAAGATGTCTTCTGACCGGCAACCGGTCGGAATTTAGTAATTGAGTTGCGAACAAAAGCACGAGTCATCGACTACCCTGTCTGTGTCATGTTTGGGGAGGAATTCCGGACTCCGGCTAGGGGTTGCCACGACAGATAGTTGTTGTAACGAAATTCCGGCGGTCGCAGAGTTCTCCGCGCGTAAAGGTAACAAAACCAGGCCATTTCTAGAAATTTTCCGAACAACCTGTGTGGAAACTGTAGACAAATTGAAGTACTTTTCGATTTTTTCGCTTCAGTGAAATTCTATTTCACACTTTGACAGTTGGATATTTATTTGTCACAACAAACGTCTCGGAAGCATTAGAGTTAACTGTTCAATTACTACGGTAACAGTTTGTTGCGGATACGCACCGCTAGAGGCGCTGTCCATGTTTCCATAGTTATCGAGAAGCTGACGTTAGTGACGTCTATTGAAACAAAAACTAAAAGTACCTAAGGGACTGCTCATAATTCTAACTAAACCAGATTTCAAATTCAACATTTACTCCTGTAATACAGCAAGGATCGCGCACCTGCGGCATTTTTTCCAGAGCCCATTTTGGAGTCATTTGGCCCCAACAAAAGCTACATTCTCCAAGTAATTCGAGGCGATTCCACTGCGACGATGGAACCAGCCACTTAAGGTAAGAACGCTTTTTATTTTATTTGTCATCGTTTCTTCCTTAAGCGACTAAGAGCCAACTTTTACCGAAATTTATTTCCAGCTAACCTTTATTTATAGCATGTGTAAAAAAAGAAAATTGCATGTAACGTGACTTAGTTGGAACTTGTCAAGTACTTTGAGAACTAGAATTTAGGTTAGGAAGGTCTTAATGTATTAGGAAGGTCATATCACGATCGCAAATGTGATAACGGATGTCAGTTTGTTTGTTTCATTCATGCCTTTGTAAACAAATAAATGAACGTTATCAGTTTATATTGGACACATTATAATGGCCGGATAGCCTAGTTTTTAGCTACCCTGCCTATGAAGTTTGAGGTTGCAGTTTTGCCGCGGGGCTCACGATTAGGTACCACGGACTGGTCCGAAACATGTCGAGCAATTCTCGAATTTAAATACGTGACTGATTCATTTGTATTAATATGTTGAGGTTGCAGGTTTGAACCTCGGGCGTAAACATTTATCTGATGAATATGAATCTTGTACTTCAGTCTAGGATTATCTGTATTTAAATATATATTCGTCTATGTCATATATATGTATAAGCATGTCTATATTTGGTCTCTCCCATAGTACAAGCATTCCAAGCTTGGAAATAGCTAAAAAAAATATTTTTAGGTCTCACGTTTATGGGCAAGACAAAACAAGACAAGACAAATACTTACTCTTTATTGAACACTACACAGAAAATACTTTTTTATTTATTTTGCTGAAAATCTAGGTAATCATTACTGAAAACTTTCGTAGTTTTTCATACAAATATTCTTCGACGCCTGTTCGAGCTTTGTATAAAATTATGTTTGCAATACCGCATTGTCTGTTTTATTTTGAATTTGCTGAAAACAAGAGAATGCGCCAAAGACGTGTTTCGACTATTTTTGACAATAGTAAATTTCTTAGGAGCGTCGTCTGTACCGCCTCTGTACGCCTCAGTTGGTACGGCAAGTATGAAAGATTAATGAGCCGGCCGTGGGGACAAAGGAATTTTGAAAACAATTTTACTCTGCGCCTACTTGAGTTGTCGGGAGGAAACCGGTACCGCTTTAAGCGGTTTCTATCATCTTTGTCTTGCCTTTTCAGTTTATTTAAGTACGGATCAAGACTTCTTAGCTAAGGTAGCGCACAGCCGTTTTATCGTATGACAATACAAGACAAATACCTATCTACTCTTTATTGATTACCTACCAGAAGAACAAATGTAGAAGAGGTATAATTTGGATACAATTTGAATGTATTCCTTTCAAATAGGAGTATAGTCACGTTTTTGTATAACAAACGTTAAAATTATGTCAAATTGTAAGACTTGTAATTTTTGTGATACAGGGGGCAGGTCAGGAGCACCCTAAACCGACGAGCATGCATGAAGAATGTCATGAGAGTAAGTGAAGCAAAGGTATTTCAGGATCGTAGCAAGTGGAAATCCGTAGTCGCTGCCTATCCCTCCGGGAAACAGACGTGGCTGTATGTAATATGTAATTTGAAGATTTATAGTATTGGCGCTCTTTTCGCTCTCAACGGATCTTCGATGGATCTGACTGTAGTACAATAAATTAACTCTTTTTATTAATCACCACAAAACACAAAAAAGTACAATTTAGAGAGAAAACATAGGGCACACATTAGGCGGATTTATCGCTATAACCGGTCTCTTCCAGACTACCGTTTGAAAGAAAAAATGTAAAATAGAACAGATACAAAAATATTGTAAAAGTAAAAGTACCGATGGTCAGATATTTTGCATACTTATTCCAAAAATGTATTCGTAAGACATACAATGAATAACGTATTTATACGTTAATTACGCTGTTAAGAAATGGTCCAAAAGTATCGATGTAGAATTAGTAAATAGCGAAGCTAGAAGCAGCTCGAATCGGTGCCTAGTAGTAAAGGTCTTGCGTATATTAAATACATTATTATGATTTGATTTGATTTGATTTTCTTTATTTCTCAATTTAAATTATCATATAAATTACAATTTATTTCAAGATATATGCATTCACATTGAGATCGTCAAAAAATATATAATAAATTAAGAATAATAATAAAAAAAATGTAAATAACAATAACAAAAACACAAAATAACAGCAATATAAATTCACAAAATAATACCTAATAATGGATAGTCAAACACAAATTTAGTATGTCAAAGTTATTACATAATCAATAAAAGAATTAGTTAAAATAATGTCAATATATAATAACAATAGCGTTTATGTTAAAAGTTTATATGTTTAAAATTCAATGTCCATAAATTCTTTTATTGAGTACAGGGGGTTTTTCAATAGAAGACCTGTTATGTGTCAGGTATTAGATATTGACGTTTTATAAGAAACATTGTGCAGTATAATATTTTCTCAAAAACAGCTGTTGTTTCTCGCAGCTCGGTAAATATGAAACGCGGCAGAGTTCCCAAAGGACGTACGATCTACTTTATAAATAATAAACAAACAACAACGAGGAAAATATTTATACGTAAGCAGGCATTTTTAGGTCTACCGGGATATTTATTCTATTGCCTATTAAATAACCATGTTTGTAACTTTCTTATTTATAGTGTGGTTGACTGGTAGATAATGCGTACTGGCATTAAGTCCGCCAATTGTATTTGTTTTGTAAATTGTGCTGAAGCTTAAACAAATAAATACCTACTTAACTATTTCATTGTGTTGGTTAGCTGGCCAGTAGATGCCGTTTACTTTTCTAATTAACTGTACTTACTATATACGACTTGTGTTATTGATTGTTTTTCCGTTTAAAATATATTGTTTTTTATATTTTTAAGTTCATCATCATCATCATCATCTCAGCCACTAGAAGTCCACTGTTGAACATAGGCTTCCTCCTCGGATTTCCAAAGGGACCGGTTGGAAGCGGCATGCAACCAGCGGCTTCCTACTACCCGTATGAGGTCATCAGACCATTTCTAATAACATATCATTTTTAAGTTCATGTTTATATATTTCTGTAATGCTTGCAACGTCTTCTCTGCATTACTTTTTTTTTCACCATTTTGTTTATCCTAAGGTTGTCTGAAAGTGATCACTGTTTGACTATAAGACCGCCTGCTGTTTACTTTGTTTTTTTATCCCCATTTTATTTCATTTGTTTGTTTTCTAGCGTGGTGTAACAATAAAGAGTATTTGTATTGTATTGTATATTCTACCGTTAAGTGCATTTATACATTTAGTTCGCATCTTTTATAACATAGCTCGAAAATAACACATTGTTTAGGCTGTTTAGTACCCGCAGTAAAAGCAGCTTTAGTTGTTTAATTTCCAACTTAAATATTGTGAATTGTCTAAGCATGTTTAAAATTATTTATACATTTAGCTAGATAGGTTTTTGAAATATAAATTTCTGACACGAACTGCAGTAACATATATGTGATTAATATGTTATGGTGTTCAAATAAAGCGCATAGTTTATATCTTGCAATCATAAGCGTCAAGCCTTGCACACTCATCTTTCTCACCTGAGCTCAAACACGCTGAGTACTCTTGATAATCTTTTGTTCAGAGATCTTGAGATCCTAGCTCTAGATCTCTGAGCTGCTTCACAGCTCTTCGCACCGAGATCTGTAACCAAATCGATGGTATACTTCTATCTATACGTATACTGTTAATTTAATTATGATGTGCAATATAGAGTTTTACATAGATACATACATGGATTCCGTGACTGACGGACAGAAAACGCCTTAGGGGGTATAGATATACCCCCTGATTCATAAACGCTTCGTAAAAGTTTATTAGTTAACATGTTTTATGTCTTTATCTGTCATTGTGACGTTCATCCTCAATTGAAAGGGACAAACAATTGTTAGCTTAAAAAGATTGTTATTTTTTTATGAATAAGGGGGATAGACTTTTAATTCGGAACATATGTTTTTATATGTTTATCCTTAGGTTGACAATCGCGCCTTTTTGGATTACAAGCGTTTAGAACAAGCCATTAAAAAACAGTGCCTTCAGTCAATCTCACGTCACGTAAAGGAGTCACGTCTGTACCACTACCATGTGTTTCTATCGAAAACTCATATTACATTAGTAGTCGATAGCGAGTAAACACTCTCCAATTAGCTACTAGTGAAAAAGTTACCTACATGTCCCCCTCTGTGTCAATGTTATTGAAAACGAATACCGCGCAACCCTAACGTGTCACCAGGGAGTGGCGGGGCGAAGGCGGACGCGGGCGGCGCGTTCCATTTGACGCCAGCTGCCTGGCGAATGGGTATGAAGAAATCCGAACTTTTGAGCGTGTCAATAAAGTTGGAATTCGTTTAATCGCGGTCGAAAAAGGAAGTTTCTGTACGTTAGTACATTATTTATTCTGTACTCATGGTACCGATGTTCTACGGCAACATCTACAAAACGTTAGTCGCTAGCGCTTAAGTCTCGATAGGTAAGGGTTACCTTATCAAGGACTAGGACCGTTAGGTCCCAGTCCCTGGATAGTGACCCAATAGTTAACGAGAACATAACGGTTACATAGAGTAAAACGAGAGAGAGTGATATCAACTACTGGTACTGTTACCTTAATTTAATGTAGAACTCATACTAGCGATCTTTAGTTCTATAAGTGACCGCTAGAGGCACTGTACAATTCTCCATACAAATCGTTTACGTCGTTGCTAGCGACACTGGCACTGTAAACCAATGGTAAGGGTACAGGACAAGGCTCTCGCGCGGCTTGGGGTCGTTAAGGGAAGTGCCACGTGTAGATTTAAGGATCTAAAGTTAACCGGTCGGATCCTCTTACAATTGTAAATTGCAGCGCTAGTTTATTGGTCCCAATCTGTCACTCAGAGCAGCTCTCTACCGCTCTTGAAATATCCCGCTTAATAATGGTCTCTCTTGCTTGTTGTGGTTATTTAAAGAACGCACTCAGTCGGAGCGTTCTAATGGTTGTGTTTTTCAGGTTATTTATTTATTTCAGTGCTTTTTAATCTTTTTAATTTTTTAAATACGCGTCGCGCGTTGAATAAAGGGGTATTTATAACTAAAAAAAAATCTGGCGGCGCCTGGCGGGCGCACTCCGCTCTGACGATATTTTTTTTGCGATCGCGACCTCTTTAGTAATCCTTAGGCACCCCCCTGGGGATTGCGATTCCCAGATTGAAAAACACTAAGAGAAGGAAATACTAAGGAAGTTGGCAAAGGAGCACGCGAACTTACACTTGATATGGGAAGTAGCCTGTCTTTGAGGTCCCCTTCTCATAGTGGGTTTCTAACACTTCACTGACGCCATAAATACACCGCCGATCTTTCGGTTGCACTCTTAGCCCATCTTTGAACTTACCGACATCGATATTCGGAGGTGAACTCAGCTTACTGACATAGCCGTAGTGACGGCCAAAGAAAAATAGACTTGGGCCACATGTGCTGCACATATGACAACATATCGGGCAAGCTTGTACTAGAATGGAGGCCCAGAACTGGTAGTAGGAATGTTGACAGACAACCAACGCAATAGACCTACGACCTGGTGAGGATCACGTGAAGAAACTGGATACAAAAGACTTTTAGATCGAGGAAGGTGGCGTGCACTTCAAGAGACTTACACTCAGCATTGGGTGGTGTTAGGCTGAAGAAATATAAGGAGAAAAAACATGGTACTAACGCACCGCAGCGGTATACATAAGAGAACTACGAGGCTCTTCACGTGGTGCGCCGGAGTAGGTACTTATTCGTGCTCGTTAGTGAATTCACGCACCTTAGAAATTTCTTTCGACGACGAGCTTGATACTGGTGCAGTACCCTATTTTGCTCACGGCACATGTAGATAAGCGTAACAGGACGATGCCTCGACTTCAAGCACGATGTTCCCCCGTTATTCTTAAAGTGAAGAAGAGAATAACTGGGCTCGTGGGCTTAAAGAAACAGGGTAAGGAATGTTCTAACTCGACGCAGCGAGTCGCGACCCTTGTGGTGATTCAGGAAAAAGACAAATTGCCTAGATTTTCTTTTTATTGAAAATCGCTTGGAGAACAACGGCGAGGCGTGTCTGGAATTCAATATACAATTAATGTATTCAGAATGTCTGACTGCGTTGTTACGAGATTTCATATTTAGATGGGATATACTCGGATTTGTCCCGCGTACAATGAACAAAAATCATAATATTTCTTTAAAGATAGTCAAGTCAATATCTCAATCACATGCATGTAAAACAAGAGGTTTTTTAATTGGAATACCTTTTAGTAATTCTTTAATTTTAAGTGTAACATTTTCGTCATCTGAACGTCGAGCAGTCAACAGCTCCTGGGGATGCCGCGTACAGAGGCGAAACACAAATAAATCCTAGTCTCGTTCCACAAACATCTGTGACACTGATAATTAATGCATAAGTTACGTATAGTAATAACCCCATAGTTACAATACTTACAATATCCCTAGTTCACTATTGTGCTGTATCTATCTATCTATATAGGGCGGTATACTATGTTTTTGTTATTTCTTAGAACTATGTGTGTTTATCTTTGAAATAATTTTGTAGATTTGTAAATATTGGCACTTTTCTGTTTGTATAAAATTCCTGAAGTTATCAAAATTATCAAAAGTTATCAAATCCATGAAAAATTAAACAAAACCTAAAGTTACAAACACTAAAATATTTTAGAAATAGGTGAAGGTTTAGAGAGGACAGAAAACGTTAACGCCGTTTGTATGGAGAGAGCTTTTTGCGGCTTGGTATACAATCCTCTTTGCCTGAATATTGAATAAGGCTGTTTTGACTTAGGCTTTATTCTTCTAGAAGATAGGTGCTAAAAATGGTAGGTTGTTAACCTAAGTGAGTTATTCAAAGGCCGGAACAACTTCTGATGTAGAAGTTATTGAAGCCGGGTTAAATGGAGCTAAAATTTGCGAACCCGCACAAAGCACGGGCGGCTGGCGGGCCCTGAACGAGAAACATTACTTAATTAAGTAAGTAAGAGTAACTGTACTAGTGCTTGACACGTGTACGGTATTTTTAGTAGTAGTAGTAGTTGACATCATTGTCTCTCGTTTTTACGATGTTTCCGTGTCTTCTCGTCAATTATTAGGTCACTGTCAAACACTGGGACCGTAGTTTAATTATGAGAAACTTAAATGTAAGTTTCTTGTCAAACAAACGTCAGGAACGCGTCAGCGTTATTCTCTTAATGATAACAGGAATGGAAACAGTTTGTTGCGGCTACGCGCAAGGGCGGATCCAGCTTTGGCGCCAGGAGGGGGTCACATAGTCGTGGTCATATTCTGTATGGTGACAAAATAAATAAATAAAATCATTATGTTCAATTAGTGGTCCACCTAAGTCCTGGAACCAGCTCAGGGGGGGAGGGTTATGACCCCCATGACCCCTCCCTGGATCCGCCGTTGGCTACGCGTCACTAGAGGCGCTGTCCATGTTTTCGTAGTAAGGGCATCTGCTAAGTCGCGCGGGCGCACGGAGCGGGTGCAAGCCCATAGAAAAATAGTATGAGAGCGTCCACTAATTCGCGTGTGGGCGGTGCGGGCTCATACTAATTATTTGATAGGCGTGCACCAGCCCCGTACGCCTGCGCCACTAAGCGGACGGCCTAAGTGAGAAGTAAACGCTAACGCGATCCCGACGTTTACTGTAAGCGACAAAGACTTACCCTAAATGTACAGCGAGCAAAAACTTTACCCTCCCTTCTGGCAGCAGTCGGGTTTTATCGACCTTTCCAGTTATGGATATGTGTATATCTTCGCATGTTACTGACTTTTGACATTGGTCTGTAACATTGGACTTCTTTAGAAAGCAAGTTGCGGCGCTATAAAAAGCAAATAACAACAACAACAAATACTCTTTATTGATTCACACAAGTAAACAAAATAAAAGAACACACACAGGAAAATTTTACATGGGAGTCAACAGGTGGTCTTATCGCTGAACAGCGATCTCTTCCAGACAACCTTTGGACAGAGATACGGTGAGAAATAGCTTAAGTACAACGTCCAACGTCGTCGTTAAGTAATAACATCCAAGTATATGACCTTTTCCACTTTTACTTTCATGACTTTCATGAAAACCAATCTACAAATTGATGAAGAAGATTTTTCTTCGTTTTTTATGTAGGTAAGTTGCATCTTAGTTATATCCGAGCGAAACCGAGGGGGTCGCTAGTAATAATTATTTGTTTGTGTTAAATAGAACCGCTTCCATGCCATACTTGGACCACGCCACAGACGCCATTGTCTTTCATTACATTACCAGGCTTTCTTCGTATCGCACATTTTGTTCGGACGCTCTACATTGAAAAAAATCGTTATATGTAACCAAGCTTTCGTCTGAATTTTGGAGACCAAGGTACAAACCGCCATCAGCCATTTAATAACATAACTGTCATTTCGTTGATTATAAAAATGTTTTCGAAATAGATATAGCAAAGCAAATAAAAAATGAAGAGCTGTAGTCTCTAAATCTGTAGATTGAGGGCTATCGAATAAAAATATAATTTAAACCACGTCAATAAACTTTACCATGATGACCATGATGACCTGAGGATCAAGATACCATCATTAGCAGGTCAGATTACTTCATTGGAGTGGCTACCATCTGACCCCCCTTAACCCCGGTGACAGGGAAACCAGATCAATAGGATCATGTTTACATATTCTTTTACATGTACGGTAGGTAGTTGCAGGTTTCCTGCGATGTTTTCCCTCGTTGTAATGGTATTAGATACTACAAATACTCGAGTAAGGTATAGCCGCTGGGGATTGAACTCGGTACCTCACGGCAGGAGGGTTCCACTCCGCACTGTAGGTGCGCTAGCCGCATTACCTATGGCATAGGTTAATCGCAGTAGGTTGCCGGCTTGCCGCGCGCGCGCCCGCTCACTCTGTGTCGCGCGTTGTGATAGTATTATAGTAAACAGCCCAACCCTAGCGGACGAACTTTTACGAACTTTTTGTGCCTGATCATAAAGTTGGAATTCGTTTAATGGTGGTCGAAAAAGAGAAGTTTCTGTACGTTAGTACTATTATTTATTCTGTGCTCACGGTCAAGGGTACACTTCCACTAAGTAGGTCACAAATGCTCTCTCAAGTGTCATTCAATTAAGTAATATAATCAAACTGTATTGAATGAAAATGGTTCTACAGTATGACACGAAAGATCTCATTGTATCTGCCAATGGAAAATGATACTTGAAGTATTGCACCGATTCCAGCCCCGGATCTTCAATTTTTTCAGGCGAGGCAATAACTGAAAAATGCCGCCCCCGCCCACTTATATTTATTCAAAGTTAAGTAAATGATGAGTTGTCTATTCGTCTGTAAAATGTGAATTTGGCGCCCTCTGAACTTGCCGCCTGGGGCATAGGCCCCAGCTTGCCCCCCCCCCCCCTTGATCCAGGGCTGACCGATTCCTTTGTTAGTATTAATATAAGAAATAAGAAATATCTACTTCAATTTAAAAATAAATACACGAGAGGAATAAATCAGAAATTCAGAATACTATCACAGAATTTGTTATTCCCAAGCCCTTTTAAAACGATGAGTGAAGATTTTCTGAACACTTTCGTAATCTGCGCGTTCCTGTTGATTTATTTCTAAGACAAAAAGTTTAAAGCGTTTCGGTAAAATTTATCTTGAAAAGTGTTTATCTAGCTGTTCAAGTTTAAAGTAACGACAAAACAAAGTTACCAAAACTTTGCTTATGTTACCAAGATCTAGCATAGTGATTCCCAAAGTGGAACATACGGACCCCCAGGAGTTGCTTCAACTTCCAAGGGGCCAATGTCAGCACAAAAAAATTTGGGGCCTATGAGATGTAAAGGTTACACATTTTCCCGTTTCCACCGAAACATACGTCAATGCCTCGTGATACCCTAAAAGCTTGAAAGCATTTTTAAAAATATTTACTAGTACTATATTTGAAATTTTTCACAAGTGGGAAGTCTCAGTATTTTTTAAGATCAATGTTCGTTCGAAAAATAAATGATAACCGGAGAAGAACTGGTCTATTTTTTTACATAAATAAAAATACAGATTTGTAAAAAAATATAAGGAAGTCAAAGGCAAGTGGTCTACAATAGCAAAAAGTTTGAGGACCTCTGGTTTAGCCGAACATAAGCCGTCCTGTTCCATGCGCGTGCCGCCAATACAAAGTGCCTTGGTTAGTAAAAATAATCGTCCATCCCAGTGGCCAGCGTATTTTCTATTCTATCCCCACAGGGCAACAAAACAGAAAATACGCTGTCACCCTAACATGAGTTCGAGTTTCATTTTATCATCTATCAGCCTTCATGAAGCAGGAACTCTGGCCGAAGGGAGTCGCATTCCGCCGTTTTTCAAAGGGTTGTTGGACACCACGAAATAAGGTCACATGGCGCCGAAGTAACGTGCTAATTTTAACCTCAATATTCTGATGACGACATAAATATTCGTATTTGTATTTTTTTAATTGTAATTTTTTATATTTTTTAAACATCTATATTTATCTTTAAGGTATTTTTCCATGGACCTATGCATCCTCATTTTTTTATTTATCCCTTTCTGCAGCTCTATATAATTAGTGTCATTAGAAAAGGACGGACGTAGAGATAAATTAAACTTAGCCGGTCAAATTAAGGCTATATACTTATACCGATGTCACATAATTTAACGACCGGATTAGCGTTAGCGTTGGGCTTGCTTAGAATTGTGTACAATACAGCGTTTCAATCTACACTTATCTACACTAATATAATAAAGAGAAAAACTTTGTTTGTTTGTTTTTTTGTTAGTTTGTTTGTATGTAGGGGGTAATCTCTGGAACTACTGAACCGATTTCAAAAATTCTTTCACAGATTAGCTACACTATTCCTGACGGACATAGGCTACTAATTTTACGTGAACGAAGTCGCGCGCGTCCGCTAGTTATACATATTTTCATGCAAACATACTGTAATTATTTTCAACCTTAAACAAGTGTTTATTGCAAAATGTAAACAGAATTTTACCAAACCTTTTCTGATCTAGTTTCGTGTAGTGTTTATCGGCTCTACACACATTTGTCAAACACGGACAAGGATTTGTGCTACACTTTTTAGATTTAACGCGTTATTATTTTATTATTCCGAGCCCGTGAAACAGTTTTCATTTTATCGGAGTTATCGCAGCGGATTTATTAGAGTTATTCATAACGTTTATTTTTTATGTATTGTTTTAAAGTGTCATGAAAAAAGAGCGCCCTTTCAATATTAGAGCGTTGGTTTCACTTTTAAAAGTCGGGTTGTACGAAATATGTAAATTACGGAATACGGCTATTGAAACGGCTTTTGAATATTTTTTGTTGTTTCTTAATGAGACTTTGAAACACAGTAGTACAAACAGAAACAAACTTAGCGGACCATTTAAGAGAAAACTGAGAGAAATTGTCTATGCTCGAAAGGCGTAGATATATCAACTTCATAGATAGATAGAAATTACATCAAATTTAGAAAACATAAAAAATTCGCGGGTGGTAGGACCTTGTGCAAGGTCCGTTCGGATGGCTACCACCGTCTTGCTTGCTAATCCTGCCGCTAAGCTGCAGTGCTTGCACTGTTGTATTTCGGCGTGGAGAGCAAGACAGCCGGTGTAATTACTGGCACAAGACGTACTCGTATTCCATCTTAGCCTTCTGGGTTGGCAACGCATCTGCAATCTCTTTAATGTTGCGGATGTCTATAGGCGGTGGCCATTAGGTGACCCACTTGCTTGGTTTCCTTTCTATTTCATAAAAAAAAACACAATAAGATCGTCAAAAAGGTATAGGCATCGTGCATACGAGTACTATATGCCTCCCTTTCGGAAAATGTCACTTTCTCGCAGTTCCGTCTTTAACGGTGACTTAGATGATGTGTCTTCCATAGTACTACCGTATTATGCCTCCTGAATTTTATAGTGCTTGGGTAAAATGAAACACTAAAGTATAAAAACAAGAAGAGCATAAAAAATAAATTGGCGAGTCTCCGTATACAGTAAATTACGTAGTTTATTATCTATAGTATTCTTGTCAGTTTTACGTTCTTAAGGGCTCCCTAGCGAGAGTCCCTGCTCAGTGCAAGCTATAAATACGGGCTACGAAAACATTCATTGCGCGTCTTACATAAGAGTTACATGTTATACAGGGTGGAAGGTTTGAATGCCACATGGATGGCAACTACCTTAAATACTGGCAATATACAGGGTGGAAAGTTTGAATGCCACATGGATGGCAACTACCTTAAATACTGGCAATATACAGGGTGGAAAGTTTGAATGCCACATGGATGGCAACTACCTTAAATACTGGCAATATACAGGGTGGAAAGTTTGAATGCCACATGGATGGCAACTGCCTTAAATACTGGCAATATACAGGGTGGAAAGTTTGAATGCCACATGGATGGCAACTACCTTAAATACTGAAACAGCACATTCTGTGTAAAGAAGAATTTTATTTATGTTTAAAAACAATAAATTCTGCATTTATGGATTTATGAAAAATTGCTTGAACCGGTCAAATGCGACAAAAAATAACATGCCGTATTTTACGATGCAAATCGAAAGGGTTACTGAAAAGGTTCATTTTTCTCTAGATAATGTGCACTATCAAAATAACGAAACGCTATGAAAACTAAGAATTACCTTTTAATTTTGTTTTCACCCGTCACGTGAAATTACTTTAAATTGTACGCAATGGAGACTTACTTTTATTTTAGAGAATAATAAATACTTCAATTATGGATTTTTTAAAAATCGTCTCTAAAATAAAAGTAAGTCTCCATTGCGTAGAATTTGCTATTTCCAATAATTAAATCATAAATCCACAAATTGAATACTTAATAATGAATTTATTGTTTTTGAAAATAAAGGAAAGTCTCCTTTACACAGAATGTGCTATTTCCAGTATTTAAGGTAGTTGCCATCCGTTTGGCATTAAAAAATTCCACCCTGTATATGGTTATATAAAGGTTCTATAAAGGTACACGAGTGCAGTAAGCCTTAGCTCAATCAGTTTAATGAGTTATGATTATGATTATGATGATTAACCATTCTCATGCAAATGCAATCCGCTGTGAAATGGTAAATTCGTATACGTATTTATATTTTGTGCGGGATATATTGTTTTTACCCGATTGCGAGAAGAGGGTTATCTGCTTTGGGAATTTAGACATAGATGCAGTTTTATTTGGAATCATAATAATACAAATATAAAAAAGAGTTTTAGTGACCTAGTGGCCACCACTCTTAAGTTAATCAAACTAAACTAATCCTTACTTAACGCATTCAATCCCGCAAAGCATTTTATTATGTTTTTGTTCGTGGAAGAGGGAGTGACCTCAGGTGGCTCGTCTGTATTCCTATTTTAGACAAAAAAAAAGCATTAACATCCTTACAAGAAAACAAGTTTTACAGCTAAACTTGTATTTATAATAACCTTGTGAAAGTCTGAGTGAACTCCTTTTCACGCGAGACTAAATAATTTCTTGTAAATTTAGTTTGGCGCAAGTAAAATATTTAAAACATTTTTTAACTTTCTGCTACATTACGCTGACGTTACATAATCTCTTGAGAATTGATGTCTGTAAAAAAGAGCTAGTTCTGCAAATAAGTCTATCCCGCTTGACATCGGGGAATAAATCGAGCATCAACCACTTTGTAATTAATCCACGTCGTTCTTTGATAAATTATTATGACAACGTACTTATAAATTCTATACTAGCTAATTAATCACGTTGAAAAAGAGTCTTACATGTTATATTATTATTCCAATAGACCACAAGTGGTATGGTATCCAAGCGTAGCAATTGTTAACGCCAAGCATGTACGGTCAAGGAAATTGAAACACGTACCACCGTAGAACCTAGTCGAAGAGACATACGCATGACATTTGTATGACATAGCCTGGCGTTTAACGCGTCGCGTCTTTGCGATAGGGTTCTAAGGTGGTACGTGAATATATTTCCCCTACTGTATGTGTACGTGCCGAGAACGTCTCGGTTAGTATAATAATATAAATTAGACATGCGCCGAGTAGCACTTTTGCCGAGTAACGAGTACTGAGTTTTACTCGGTTCAATTTTTTTTCAACCGAGTACTCGGCCGAGTAACTCTGTTTAATCAAGTTCCTATTTCGTGCACGTAAATAAGTACAAACAGGTTCGCGCCGGTCGAGCGGCCGGCTCGCGTTGATACACCCCTCACCCCGCCCGCGCCTTTCAACTACCAGTCACTTGATAGTTTGCAAACAAATACTCCACGTTGCGCGTCATAGTAGATAAATAATTGAATACTTTGTTAATTAACAATTGACTGTATGTAGTACCTGATCAGTGATGACCTGATTTTGATTAACACTGTTGTTTAAATTATATCTACCTAAATATATTGCTTTTCTTAAACCGAGTATACTCGGCATTCAAACCGAGTTATTCGGCCGAGTACGAGTATCAAAAAACCCGCCGAGTACGCCGAGTCCCCAGTATTAACCGAGTACTCGGCCCATCTCTAATATAAATGTATGAAAGTAAAGAACAGTTACCTACTGACATAGCTACACACGTTTTCTAATATTATATTATTCTGATAGATGATAAAGCGTTTTTGTTTAATATCCCGCAAGGAGGGCAGACCATACTCACATATTGCCACAAGTCTCTGAATGCCACGGCAATAAATCTTTACTTCATACATTATTCACACGGAAAAGACGCAAATAGGCGTACAAGTGCTTAGTTTGCGTTTAATAGAAAATGCTGACTTATGAGTCCAGCTTGGACACTTCGCAAGCTAGCCGCCATCTTGGAAACTTTGTAGACATACATTTTTGTTCCACAAAGCAACAAAGTTTACGAATAAGCATTGACTAAGCTTACAGTATTATGTATTGTATAGAGTCAAGGTCATAAATAAATACGTTCCCAAAGTGCCAATAATATCTCTACACTTCTATTACACTGACGATAAGGTTAGTGTTTCCATTAATTTGGTCAAATGACTGTGTTGATATTTGTGAGCTTGACTGTATTACGTACGTAGTCAGTAGCAGAAGTAGCTCAACACTCGAAGAGGTCAAAACTTCTATTCAAATTCTTACTCTCCTGACAATACAAACGTGGGTAGAAATACACCAAAACTACGGTTGTATACATAGGTAGCTCGAGGTCGATTCCAAGCTCGATCCCCGCCCCCCTCCCTTGGAAATCTCGAGTTAACGCCGGTCCCCCCAAATGAATTCCTGGCTACAGCTTTGCTAGTCGCCATCAAATATAACCTAGCGATCAAGGTTCTCGCTAATAGAACCCGTCCGCACCTAGCTCGATGGCGCGTACATTTCATTGCGTACTTAATATTGTAAATATTTTTTGTAAGATTTTACAAATGCGGGTGGTAGAAGAACCATGCGGGTGGTAGCTATCCGGACGGGCCCTGCACAAGGGTGCAGGGCCCGTCCGGATAGCTACCACCATCTTGCTTGCTAATCCTGCCGCTAAGCAGCAGTGCTTGCACGAGTTGTGTTCCGGCGTGGAGAGCAAGACAGCCGGTGCAGTTACTGGCACAAAAGGTATTCCATCTTAGCCCTTTGGATTGGCAACACATCTGCAATCTCTTTGGCGTTGCGCGTGTCTATAGGCGGTGGTGATCAACTTACCATCATGTGACCCATTTGCTGGTTTGCCTTCCTATACCATAAAAAAATATCGATAGCAGGGCTATTGAAAAAGCAGCTTCAATAGTAGAAGCACTCCAAATGGATGCGTCATTGACGCACTTAGATAAAGGCTTACCTCTTACATTGTCTCGACGATAGGGTGGCAAGACAAACGCATTCGGCTTTTAAATGATAACCAGTGATTTATGGCCTCTAAAGACGAATTCTCGCGAATATTTCGATAAATTTCAACAATTGAACAAGAGATATTGGATCGGAAATCCGACCCGTAGGTATTAAGGGTCAGATTACCCGAAAGTGTGTAAGAAAACGAGGGACAGTTTCGGATAAAGGTGCGAATTGAATTCGACTCACCGTGTTCGGTCTGCTAATAAATAACATTAGTCTTGAGCACAACTAGAATTCCTTATACCGCGTTTTCGTGAACTATAGCCACTCTGTTACAAGCGCATGGTGGCAGTTTGGAGTGTACCACCAACTTTTACCTTTATGCCATAGACTTGACTAAAAGTATGTTTGACAAAAAATGGGATGTTGACGAAAACTGTTTGGACCAAAGGTATAAAACCAATGACACACATTTTTCTGTAACAGTAATTGTTAAAATTCTATTTAGATATATTTTCTATGATAAGGTCGGTGCTTTTTGCGACTAAACATTAAACCCTCTGCCTAGCGTTGTGCAAGTTGCAGAACATTCCCCAAACGTTTAAAAACTCCTCAAGTATTTACGGGGTACATTTTCGAGAATGTTTGAGTGCATTAAAAACGTTCTGTTTCCATACAAAAAACAAAGAATATTCTTAGAAGTTACCGAGAACGTCTTGCAGGAAAGTTTCACAATTTGAGAAGTTTGTTTTGGTAGAATGCTACCTCTGTCATTATTAGTTACTCTGCTCGCGCCGCCATTTTCTGTGTTAGCATTTGAGCTGTATTTGTACAAGTTCGACGAATATCTATATGCTTAATTCCATTTGCAAAATCATTGTGAAGCTTTCAGCTTAAAATTCAGGTTTGTTTACTAATTAATAACTAATGCAGCTAAATTGTTTGTTTCAAATTCAGACGTGATTTCGACCAATACACAGCGGCTAATAAAGGTCCGACATTTAATATGTTGTAATTCTGATATTAATTTCATAGGCATTCGGTGCCAGCTCTTATGAATCGAAATATACATACATAAAGTCACACCTGTTTCCCGGAAGGGCGAGCAGAGACCACGGCATTCCACTTACTACGATCCTGACATAAACTTTCACTTAATGTCGTAATATTCTTCTTGCATGCTTGTCGGCTGAGGGCTCTTCTGGCCTGGCGTTTCTCCAGAATGCCTCCGAGTCAGTATTCGAGAAAATTCCGAATGAAGCCGTATAAACTATGAATCGTATAAATCGCTCGCAGTCTCAAAGTACTAAATACACATATAAAAAGAAGCTCTACCATTACTTTGGATTGTAGTGTATTCTCGGATTCGGATCGGACGGGATACGTAACCGCTCTCAGAAAACTTAAGTGTCACGATTCGGATGCAAATCTTACCTTAGCCGCCATCACAGGGAAATTACTAAAGTTCTATCCCCACTGACCAGACATGAAAAGGGTGTCCACGATATCGCTTTACGTGTCCCATGCTACATATTGGCTATTGAAACTATTACCACACGAAAAAAGTTGCATATTTTCCTTGCTACCGGTTTTAGCCTTTGTTCCAACCGTATAGAATTCGTTTGAAATTATAAATACTTTATCGAAACGCACTTTACCGTTACCTTTTTTGCGGTATAACTTGAAAGAATCCGATTAAATTTTCTTTACGTAAATATGACAGAAGGTTCAAAGGATGTAAAAGAATCCAGGTATCTCAGGTCGCTTCAAAACGCTTTGATCAGGAGCAAAATAAATATACAGGCATTCAGTTATTTTTTTAAGAGTTTTATAAATACCGTACGGCTTTAAAAAGCATATTTCGGTTAAGTACTTAAATAATTTCCACTATGTGTAACTAAAATTTACAACTATTTCAATTCTCATCCAAACTACATAATTAATGCGACGCTTTGGTCTTATCGTAAGAGTCAAGCTCACAAAGTCAAAGCGCTTGCCCTCCAAAGTCAACTTATTAAACTTGCTAAATAAAATAGCATATGATTCCCAAAATAACACGTTATTAATGGCGAACTTTCCAAGAAAATGCGAGAAGTTTTAATCTGATTAAGACTGTTACAGAAGTTGTTGAACAAACGCGCTCCAATATAGCTTTATTCGATGAGTTACATTGCCGCGATCGTTCCGAAGTTGCTCGCTATCTGCAGTTATACGTAAAGTACTGTTACGTGCCAAAACAATAAACTAGCAGATTAATCACCACTGATCACTTGAAGCAACTGTACTCGACTCGACTATTCAAAGTTGTTTTCGTAGGCATGAACTTTATTCCCGGCTTATTCTCGAAATTGCCCAAAAGGCACTCGAGACCGCGGCGGAGGGATCCGGATTGCCTACGTAATTGGCTCGCCTTTTGAGCAAAAGGACGGTGTGAGAATTTATGAAGATACTACTAGGGAACGGAGGTTGATTTTGTTTTACAGATTTAAGTGTATTGCGGCTATTTAGTGCCAACTTGAGAAACGGAAAAAGGGATCTGATATCGTTGAAATTCAGGCGTAAAGGCGTTTTGTACAGACAGCCGAATGCCTGAGCTCGTTTTACAGAGATCAATGGAAGGCAAGGATTACCGACATTGAAACGGGACGTGATTTGGATACACGTAATGTTTTGATTTCCTTCAGTAAAAAAGGAGAGTAAGCCTGGAAAAAAATATGTTGAAGAAATATATTTACTCAAAGCAAAAATTAGGAGAAAGGGATTTAATGTTACATTATAGAAGTATTTACAAACCAAAGGTCAGTTGCTTATATGTGATGCTATTTTCGTATAATATATACATAAGGAAATTCAACAGGTCCATAATAGTAAGATGTATGTTACTATATGCACGCTCGTCTCGGTCATATTATGTAAGGCATATAAATAGTTGTATTTAGCGGTCATGGGAGAAAAGAAATATTGTTATGTACTTACATACCAAGTTTATCAAGTATATTTGCATTATTTCGTGCCAGATTTTGTATTTGTTGTCAGAAATCTAATTGTAATACTTTGTCAAGTGGTAATACAATAAGGGGTAAGTTATTCCTTTTTAAGAATTGGAAAAAAGAGGAAAACGAACAGGCGGGTCACCTGATGGGAAGTAACCGCCGCTTATAGGAACCAGCGACACCAGGAGAATCACTAACCCGTTGCTGGTTTTGAGTTCCTCCAGTGGACCTCCGGATCTCCCTGCAGAGATTAAAGTCCTAGAAGGGATCTTATTTAAACGAAAGCAAAAAAAACTGTGAATTTTAATAAATAAAATTTATTATAATTTAAACGAGTACTATGCAAGCCAATCCTAAGTTATCTTACATTTAATTCCTATTGAACGAAAGCGATGTATATTATTAAAGTTTTAAGGTAGATATTTATTGTACAAACTGCTGTATTAATGTAGATTCATCTGTAATTCTCTGAAATTTTTAAGGTGATATTCAATAAAGCATAATATTTGTCTTGTATTGTAATGTACTCCCGACAAGAGTAACTGTTAAAACTTGTAATATTAAGAGGAAACACAAGGGCCGTTTTTCCATACAATCGTCGTCCCCTGTTTCCTCTCTGGATAATGCCAGTAGAGCAATTTTTTTTTTCCAAAAAATCGATGGCCACTATTATGCATGTCCCTATGTCTTCCTTTTTTTAATAAATTAATTATTAAAAGAGATATGGACATTCAAAAACCTAAAAAATTGGCCAGATTTTCGACTGCGTTCATACATTCAGAAAACAAATTTTACTAGATTATATAAAAAAAGAAAAACACAGGAACACTGCCAAAGCCTTTCTTTAAATTTTAATGAAAAAAGTAGTTAAATCGGATAAGTTTTGGAGAAGGAATCAGGAGTCTACGAATCGTTGATTTTGTGTACTTTTAATACGTATTTTCAGTCCAAGCTGCGGCTGTCTCTATTGCACTCTGCGGGGGGAGGCTTGATAGATGGAGGCAGCAATAGATTTTACAAATACCTTTCAATTCTCTAGACCTTGGTGTTTCCTCTTAAGGTCCAACAGTTACACACTAAAAATGTTTTATTCTATTCTATTCTGTACCATTTTGTCTGAAAATGAACGTTGGGAACGTTAAATTAAATGTGCTCCGTCATTGTTATGACACCTGCCACGTGAGGCAGTAATTTTGTTAATATGTTTACTTCGTTTTGCCGGCTGTGCCGCGCCGCGTTGGATGAGATTAGCAGTATTACTTTAATAAATTGCAGCTCCACATATCATATGTTATTGTAGTAATTCATTGTTAACCGACGACCTGGGAGATCGCAGGCAAGAAGTAGATACGGGAGGCTTTAGATTGAGGGAAATGGTGTGCACTGTAGCAGGGGGGTTCTACTTCGCATTGTAGGTGCGCTCGCCGCATTACCTATGGCATAGGTTAATCGCAGTAGGTTGCCGGCTTGCCGCGCGCGCGCCCGCTCACTCTGTGTCGCGCGTTGTGATAGTATTATAGTAAGCAGCCCAACCCTAGCGGTGCGCCAGGGCATTGCGGGTGGAAGGCGGGCGCGGGCGGCGCCTTCCTTTTGACGCATGCCGCCTGGCGAATGTTTATGAAGTAATACGAACTTTTTGTGCCTGATCATAAAGTTGGAATTCGTTTAATGGTGGTCGAAAAAGAGAAGTTTCTGTACGTTAGTAGTATTATTTATTCTGTGACTGGAGGTCTGTCTGGTTCTACCCCACTTAGTAAGTCTGTCTGGTTCTACCCCACTTAGTAACTCTGTTTGGTTTACCCCGCTTAGTAACTCTGAATAACTCTGTCTGGTTCTACCCCACTTAGTAACTCTGTTTGGTTCTGTCCCGCTTAGTAACTCTGTTTGGTTCTGCCACACTTACTGCTCTGCTCAGTAGTTAACCACGTTGTCAATGACGTTGCCTTCATATGCCTTTTTGACAAAGGACAGATTTTTAACTATTAGTCTAGTTAAATACGAATCAACCAACGGGCCCTTAGTTACTCGAGATTTTCGTCACAGGGAAATGAAGAGTGTTTCTTAATTCCTTACAAAGCGTTTTTTGTATAAAATTCTGTAGAGCCTAATAAGGAATAGTACCTAATAGAAAAAACAAACTGAAATGTTAGATTAGAAATATTTTAATAGTTGGTACCAATACTCAAATTGATTCACTGCTGCTAATGGATATGTCAATCAACTCAATCCTATCTACTCGATTTGCAGTTAATTAACATTTCTCAACCTGTCACAAAATCACTCGAATTTACTAAATCATGTTTCAAGATGTGTTCTAGCTCACCAAGGGCCGGGCCATACTGGGCGCATGCATTAGCGCTAGATTAGCGAGCAAGATGGTTATAGCGATCCGGACGGACCTTGCACAAGGTCTTACCACCCTCCGCCATAGAATATACCCGTTTTCGGTTTTATTTCTAGATTTATTCTATTTTATTTTTTATTTACAGGAATAAGATTTGAGTCACGGCATCTTTTCGAGTAATTTCACGAATATCGCTTAATTTTATTTGCATTATCCAGCCCACGGTTTATAGTTTTACCCGACTACGGCAAATCCAAACGGAAGGGTTGTTTTTATTGTTATGTTAGTAAACCGCAGTTTTCACGTTACGATGTACAGGGTCTATCTTGAAGTTACAGCTTATACGTGCCGTTTCTTTATGTAATTTTTAGTTATTTGAGCGTGAATTAAAGTCACGTAGATTTTTACAACTATATTTATATTTCAAGTTTGGATAATTGTATTTATTTGCATATTTAAACCCGCTTCCAATAACAAAGTGGTTAACAAATAAACTTGTAATTTAAATGATTTATAGAGACTGACATTACAAAATATACTACATTGCTTTTTGCTTGGCCTTATACTACAAAAAAAAATATATCACAACATACATACAGTCACAACTTAATTTTTTTTATTTTTTCTTAAAATTACACGCTGCGGACCGACGATATCATTTGTCATTTTTTCAAGTTAAAGCATTTTTTACATTCCAACCAATTCGCTGACTTGAATAGCAATGTTTTGCCGTTTTAGAGCACAGACCGTTTTCATCAGAACCGAGTTATTACGTTACTTAGGGAACATAACACTTAAAACTTCTGTCGTTTGAATACATAATTATTTTCGGGGCTTTAAAAAAGATAAAATAAGTTGTCAACTGTTTCTGGCAACATCTAAGGGAACAGTAGAATAAGCAAGAATATAACATAAAAGAAATGAATTCGAAGTGACATAATCATGTATAGTCGACCAAGAAATTGCTTGACCACTTTTCGACCGTATTACAAAGGGATAAGGTTCAAAAGTGGTCAAGCAATTACTTGGTCGACTATACAGATAGCAGCAGAATATTAGCAAGGACGAAGAGCCCAAAAATGTACAAGCTCTTATGCTCTTACAAATAAAGTCTGTTGTGGATCTTTTTGAGCATTCCGTTGGCGAAAAATATGCTAGTATGTAGCTGCTATGCGGGATGCCAATTCATGTTAATTCCGTGCCCTCCGACCCTGTATTACAGGGGCTGTAACGTCTATTTATTTCTGCCCATCAGGCGCTTTGTGATGTAAATACGGCCTCAGTCGCCCTCAGGACCACAGGGCGAGCCGCGAAACTCATCCATCGATTCCTACTAATTAACGCTCTACAGGCACATTTCTATTGAATTTGATTAAATAACTAAGCCCAATTTAAAGATAACTTTTACAGGATGACATAGATATTTATTTGAATACCACGTCGGTTGGAAACAGGAATGCTGCTAATGTCAACCAAAAAAAAAACCAATTATTAGTTTTCATTACAATTTTTATTTATGCAAGTAAGTGATTTATATTATTTATTTATTTAAATGTTACAGCATTACAGTTACAACCAATGCGCTATAAAATTAAAGACAAGTGATGCAAAGTTGGCATGTCAGGATAGTACTAAATGGAAATCCATGGTTTCTGCCTACCCCTCTGAGAAACCGGCGTGACTTAATGTATGTTTGTATGATTTAAAACTAAGCGTATAGTTAAACAAACTAGCATTGGAGAATAATAAGGCAATTTATCCCAAATATGTATAATGAAACCAAAAAAATACAGTTATGATCAGTAAGTTAAAGCAAAATTAAAGAAATTCAGAATGAATTTAGTTATTCTATACATAAAAAATAATGTCTATGGCGATCTTTTCAGGTACCTTTCCCATGGACAGCAGCCTGGAACTTAAGTTTTCTAGTTTTTCCTTTTTGTTACTTTGATTCATTTAATAAAACAATATTGATACAATATCATACTAGAAGCGTTTTATACCTTGTGGTTGAGTTCATGCACGACCTATCCAATCTCACAAAACACTTATTGCTTGGGGCACGTGCGCTGAAAAGAACGATGAACTTTCAGTGCACCCATAAAATATGAAATTTGAATTTACATTCGCTCCGACTTGCCAATCTTTTAAGGTAAAACGGTGAATGCGTAAGCCAAGAGGCTAAAATAGAGGCTTTAAATCACTAAAAATCGAACATATTTCTTGGAAAAACTATTGCGGTCATCTCTGCAATTTATTGATGATTAGATAGAGATAAAATGGGAGTTTGATCACTCTTTTGTATCGTAAAAAAGATTTAGTATGCCTGCCTGGATAACACTGAAGTTGTTTGGCCCTAACGAGCAAGCAACGAGCAAGTTCATAAGAAAAATTACACGAATTAGAATCATAATCAAAATCAGTTGATACGGGTAACTGTACAAATAAGTCTTAAAATATGTTGAAATTCCACTTTTTATTTATCTAAAAAGAAGCGTATTAATTTATAATTTATATAATTTAATAATGAATCAATATAGAAAATATAAAAATACCCATCAAAACAAATTTTTAGAACAAACTAGAACAAATTACCAAACCAAAACAAATTGCGAAACCAAAAATAAATTAAGTAAATAAATTGAATAGCCAAGTAAGTATTCAATTGTAATAGATAACTTAAAATGTATGTAATATGTTTTAACAATAAAGGTGCATTGCTCCATACGTAAGCGCATATTTTGGTAATAAAATAAAATAAACAAAAATAAAATGATCTAGACCAGGCCACCAATTCTCACCTTCATCGAGATCCATCTCACATATCCTAAAAAATGACAGATTTTGAGGGGATCTGACAGCTTTTTTTAACATAAGTATCTAGAATGTGACTTCACCTTTACTAACAGCAAAGCTGAACTTAGATTTTAACAGATTTCGCATAGAAAATGTATAAACTTAAGTGTTGGTAGTATGTAAAACTATTTATTGTGATGTTTCCTCAAGCGTTGATCTTCCGAGGGTCGTAATAACTTTCACTATCCCGTGCCAATATGCTAAGTAGCAAGTTCTCTTCCACATAGCACATTGACCTTGGTTTCTTATGACGTTGAAAAGTATCAAAGCTTTAGGCATTAAAGCCATTTATTTATATATTTATTTAAGCTTTATTGCATAGTTTACAAAAACAAATACAATTGGCGGACTTAATGCCAGTAGGGATTCTCTACCAGTCAACCACACCATAAATATGATCATCATTTTATTCTATTTTTTGCTGAAAATATTTCTGTAGGACTTTTACGTTTCGTTAGGCAAGGTTTGTTTTTGACTTTATAACATTTCTGAAAGTTAACGGTTTTAGCTGAATTTCCTTTCAGACTAAGGCTTGAATAAAATCCCGGGATTTTTAGTATTTCTAATATCGGGATCCCGGTATTGTGCATGCTAAAAAACACCGGATTGTAAACCCTGTTTCTGATAAATGACGATACGTTAAAACGTTTTCTGTGTAAGGGACTCCAATATAATAGACCAAAAAAAAGTCCACTGTTAAGATTTTGGTAAAAGTTTTATTTTATTTTATTTTAAATTTCTGTTCTCTTCATCGTTCACATAACATAATTATATCACAGATCAACATAATATGGCATAACTACCAGTTGTAAAAGTATACATTTATGCAAAATATTAGTGAAACATTAATTCATTACACTCAAAAAGCAGTTACATTATACACGTAACTAAACTTTTGTTTATTGTAATCGAAATTATTTATTTCTAAATTTTTTCGATTTTTCTTTTTCCCAAAGAAAAAATATCAATAATGTAATGACCGTAAATACGAAACACATTGAAAAATTCGCAGGGTATGGCAACGGTATTGTGGCGGAAACTGGAATACGCAAGGCACGGAATGCTGATGTTGCAGGTTCGAATCGTGCCATTACCCTAATTTTTCCTTGTGTTGTCATTCATTATATAGCATTTTAAACTTTTGTTTACCCATTATACAAAAAAGTGACTATCAAACTAATGAAACACCTTACCTAACTATTGATTTGTAAATAAATTATCAAATGTTTATTACCAGCATATAGTTTTGCTAATTTAAAAGCACTTTGATCACCATTAACCAAAATCACGAATAACCAAACTAGTTCGGTTGTCACTTTTTTTCAGTGCATTGTGTTCGTAAATACAGATCCACATTTTAAGACATTACTATGTTGATATTTTCTTAATAAATAGTATCCTAGTTGTATAATAAATGCGAAATTACTAAATTAGGTATTTGGATGTTTGTTCCTCAATAACGCATCAATGACGCCTGGACGGATTAAGATAAAATTTGGCAGACAGATAGATCATGTCCTGGAATAAAACATAGGATCGTTTTTATCCCGTAAAGTCCTGTAAATGCATAAATAATCCCGCGCGGGCAAATCCGCGGTTAAAAGCTCGTAAATCATATTTTGTTGAACCTCCACTCTCACTGGAGTAATTGCAACAATTTTCTCCTCAAACAAAGAAATAAAGTAAATTCCTTTAAATATAAATGTCCTATCATTAATTGGGCCAAATCTGTGGGTCACAAATGAGAGTCTGGGATTGTTCGCGGACGGCAGAGAGAGATTTTATTTAATTTGTCTGCTACCCTCCTTTGTCTCGATAGTCGTAATTCAAGGTTTGCGGAGACTCCGGGACGTCGGAATATTTTATCAGCCAGCACCTTTACGAGCCGTCTATAAATTGCGCCATAAATAATACTTAGATAAAATTGAAATGTGCCTGAAAGTTTGAAGATTTTTTAATTAGGGAACAATCTCGGGATCAGCGGGGTCTGAGGTTTATTTTTGTAATTAAATTTACTACAGTTGCTAATAATTTTGCGCGTGTGAAGTTTTTTCACGTCTTTGGATATAAACTTTTAGTGTAATTAGCAGTAATTAAAGCCTTGGATGAAGAACTAAAACATGGATATAGGCTCAGTACAAGTTTAGCGTACACACCCAAAACTGTCGAAATGGTTGACTTCAGTGTGCGTCAAGGAAGTAAAACCTGCAAATAATAAGAACAACGTAGATTATACTTACTACCTTAATGTACAAGGTCATCATTTTCTCTATTCATGTTGTTACAGAGTGTCAATTGAAAAGGAGGTTTAGAGTATTTAGTCGTCTCTTTTTACACATTGATCAAGAGATCAATGAAAAAGAGATCAATATCGCTTTTAATTTCATAACTCTTTCTGTGTTTTACTATTTCTATTTTTATAAAGCATAGCTTATTCAGAATAGATTATTTCGTGACTAACACTGTCATGGAAAAAAGGAATAGTTGTAGTTATACGAACGAAGTTTCTCACAAGAGAAAATTCTGAAAACCGTAAATTTGTAGCTACATAATACAGGATTTTTTTTCCGATTACAGAATTATATTTGCAGTCGGTAAACTGATCGTGACTTACGTCGCTGTATGAATACAATAGTCTGCCAATGGCAAAGTTAACTTTGTCCTTCAACCCAGCGCGAATTCGTATGGAACCCTCGGTGTGCGAGTCCGACTCGCACTTTGCCGGTTTTTTCTTATTTTTTTTCATCGTTGTGCTGTATGAATTACTACGTAGATACGCAAGTTCATCAACTGCTCACTTTGATTTTAAAAAAAAAGAATACGTTATTTCATTTCTTGCGGTGCTACTTCTCAACAGAATCTTCCATTCACCGAAGCGTTGGTGGATCAAACTCGTAAAAAACTCTATTCGGCCTAATTGTAAATTTTTATTCTTATTTCCAATGTTATGTCAGAAAAATATTTTGTTAAGGCCTTGGATGAAATTTACCCATCAGCTCCCATTCATTATTAGGTTTATTGTAATAACCGAGGAATTTAAACGAGACCTCTTCTGCATAAATTAATTATGATTTCTCGTCGTATAAATTGTTGAATTAAGCCATCCTAAACTCAGTTATCATTGGGTTGACTCCATTCAGCTGTAATATAAAATGATCCATTTATATCAAACTTTGTGTTTTTTGAACCTAAAACAGTAAAAACATAAGGAAGTAGTAAGCAAAGCTTGTGTAATAGGTACTAAACAACAGATGTAGTTAATTTAATTTAATAATTTTATATGGATAAAAACATACTACTAGAATGCATACATTATTAAATTCATGATTTAACAGCTAAGGTGGTAGGTAGGTAAAGTGGTAGGTGCGGTGGTTGGACCCGAAGGTAGGTGCAAGATCTTTCCGGATCGGTACCACCATCTTGCTCGCTAACACCTTCTAAGCAGCAGTGCTAACACTCTTGTGTTTCGGCGTGGAGATCAAGACAGCCGGTGAAATTACTGGCACAAGAGGTATTCCATCTTAGCCTCCGAGTTGACAACGCATCTCTGCAGGTAGCAGGTGATCACTTCCAATCAGGTAACCAACTTGCCCGTTTTTTTGTATTTTATAAAAAAAATGTGCCAACAATCATAAGCACAAAAAAAATTGCCTCATGCTGCAATCGAAATCGGAACCTTTCATTGTCAGGGTCACTAGGCACTAGGCTACTTACCCGTTCGTCATAACGACGAATAAGAAAGTATTGTTGTTACACAATAACCTAAGCCTTAGTAAGTATCCGTTGTTTCTGAAGCACTACTGAAGCCAGCCCAATTTATCTTTCGTCCTTTATACCCTAGACAATAGGCTTAACCAGACGCCTCGTCGGGATCACCGCTCAATGAGACAAAGAATTACCTACTGGCAAAACCTATCAGATCTCACATTCTCTTACCTAATTGTTTCTTTTTCTTTAATTTAAGCGTTGCTTTTGTGTAACTGCAGCAAATTACTTCGCAAATCCGTGTAAAGCAACAATTATGTCAACTGTTAAAGCAGCGGACGGTGGCAAAATTTAGATCCGTTCCTGAGGATGCTCCTTAATGAAGCTGAACGGCAGAATAAAGTGCTAAGTGGTGCTAAATAGTTCAGTTTGTTTGGTGTCTGTTACTTTATGTGGAAGCGGTAGGACGGTGGATATTTGCATGAAATATTTTAATGGCATGAACCTTCCCAAAGTAACTCCAAATATCAACTTCCTTGCTGATGGTAACACGATCACCACTGGCTTTTATTATTCATCAGCTGTTCGAGCTTCTGATACGACGTGGCACTATCTTGTTGTTTCATCATGAACAACTAAACTGTGATAAACATCCTCGAGCTAATATAGACCTCTTCCCAAAGATTCCACGACAAACGGAAGCTTTTTCTCCATCCACCTTTGGCTTTGGAAGCCATCATCCACCTTTTGGGAGGCTTCCTACGCTCGGGTTTCCTAAGCGCAAATTGAATGTGAAGCAGATGGTGGGATCTTTTCCTTCGCCGAAAAGCTCATAGTCAAATTAACTTCTGTACGAAAATTTCAAAATAATCTGAGATGTGAGGTCTGGTTTGAGTTCACAAATTGTGAACTCCAGGTTAAATCTTATGCATCTTGACATACCTATCACTCCTCACATACTACCTCGTAGTTTACTACAAAAACATGTGCTTAAATTTATCTGTCGGTTTGGGAGGGGTAGTTGGCGGCGCGCCATGTGACCCACATAGCGGGGTCAATGGACTTGAGGCCAATAAATATTTTTTGTTTACGCCACCCAATTATACGATTGGAGCTATTGTTGGAATATGCTGAGCTGGGCCGCTAATTGATTCCGGGAGCCGGCCTGCCGGATGATTATCTTGCTTATTATTGTTAAACTACACAGAAAATAATGAGTTGCCATCTCAATAGAGCGGAAGTTTTTGAGCTGCAGAGACTGTTTTTTGCTCAAAAGACAGCAAACCTTAATGTTTTAAAGGATAAATGGAAAGGAGTCTAAAGGATTTGTCAGCAGGTGGTTCGATTTGGACCGCACGGTGTGAACACCGTTTAAGAATCTCTTAGACTAATATTTTGTCTGTTAGACGTGAAAACTTTTTTCTGACAAAATTAAAAATTAAAATAACAATTGATATTTAAAAAATAAATTTCGTAACTCTAATGATGTGGAATACTGCTTAACATCTTTTTCAAGATTTCGTACCAAAAAGGTAAAAAGGAAACCCATATGGTGCGACTCCCATCTATCCGTCCGTCTATATCCGTCTGATTTTTCTAATAGGCATCTTTTAGAAATAAACAGAAATCCACTAATAGACTCAGTTTTACAGTGCGATGTGTTTTTCTTTCACAATTCATTATCCGGTGATACGAAACCCACGGTACATAAGTACGACTCGCACAAGGCCGGTTTTAAAAAAGCGATAACTGGATTTATATTATATGTATATAGCTTCAAGGTGCCCCTAAAGATGCTTAAAAGCATCTCTTGATATTCACCCAAAAATCCGGCCTTAATTTCCACCGAAGATTTTCCGACTCTCGTCAAAAAATATGTTTTCGTATTAATTTCTCTGAGCATTTTCCTTTACTAAATGATTGCATCGGCGGCGCGAAGGTGAAGAGGCCACATTTATCTTACATCCATCATTTTGATATATTTCCTGGGCTTTGGCAGCGCATTCAGAGTTTCGCTCGTTAATAGAATTTATCTCGGAAATATCTTACGGTTCTTGCTTAGCTCAAACTGCCTGAAACTCGTCGAGAGGAGTTTTCAAAATTTATAAAGTATTTATGTAATTCCGCTACTCTTAAGTTGTAACGAAGGCAACTTTTCAAGCTGTCAATTACAGTGTTCTTCATAAGAACTTTCCAAAAGTGTAAATTAACAATGTATTTGGACGGAGTCAAGTTTCAATCGATTGGATTAAATATGTCGATTGCTTCATCCTTTACTTGTTTTATATATTCTTTTACCCGCGGCTTTGCCCGCATTTTTTTTGTATACTATACAACATAGGAAGGTATACGAGCAAGTAGGTCACCTGACGGTAAGTGACCCCCACTGCCCATACACACGCAACACCAAGGAGATTGCAGACGCGTTGCAAACCCAGAGGGCTATTTTTAGACAGGCTAAGCCAATTGAGGTACTAAACGTGTCCCGACATGAAATTTTCAACTGTAAACCTAATATATATTAGGTACCCCGAGAATTAACTCGAGAATGGCATGTTCTCCATTTTAGACATTCACTTACAAAGTTTACCGAGCGAGTGAATTCCGAGAATCCATGTCTAGTTGAACGAATAACTTCTCTTCGAGCGAAACGGAACATGGTTCTAGTGTTTCTCGTATCGTTATTTTCGCGGGTTATTTGCCGTAGAGTGCAAAGGTTGGCTTGGCTGGTTGGTAAAGTGAATTTTCTGCCCGCCATAGCTTTACCAGCAGTAAAAAATCAGTTGGAAACCATTTGAGAGAAAGTTTTAAAGGCAAACTTGTAAATTTCCCCGTTTGTGTTTCTTTATTTTTGTTTACTTGTGTGAATCAATAAAGAGTATTTGTTGTTGTTGTTACCCTTTCAAGTTAAAAGCACATTAAGAAAGAACAGCCAGCATAATCCACATTAAAAAAATTACGGTTTTCACTCATTGAATAAAGTTGGCGACGTTAAAAAAACAGCTCAAACCGTATGGGATAACGTTTTAAAGACAAACTTGTAAGGTGCTTTTAAAGGTTAAAAGCACTTTTGAAGAAAAAGGCAGCATAATGCACTTGAAAAATCACGGGTTTGCCCCATTTAATACAGTTGGCTGGATTAAAAAAAACCGGCCAAGTGCGAGTCGGACTCGCGCACCGAGGGTTCCGTCATCAACAACATCTAGTGTCGCATTTTTGCTTTGTAAGACCAAAACAATATTTTTTATGTGTATTAACTACAAATTTATTGTTTTATTTGTGCTGTGAGTCCTTGCCTCTTGCCAAATTTCATAGTTCTAGGTCAACGGGAAGTACTCCATAGGTTTTTGAGTGTCTTGCGAATGTATCAAACATGCGGCATAAACTGCCGTATGTTTTGATTGCGTTGACTTAGAAGTTTGATTTTTTCACGGCTCTAAGGGACTGCAGACTTGAGTATTTGATATTAATTTTAACTCAATACCTCCACGCGTTCTTGAGAAAAATGGTCTTGACAGACAGACAGACCACAGACAGACGGACAACAAAGTGATCTTATAAGGGTTCCGTTGTTTCCTTTTGAGGTACGGAACCCTAAAAACCAGCTCAGAACCGTATGGGATAACGTTTCCTTAAAGGCACTTTTAACGTGCTCTTTCAAGTCAAAAGCACATTAGGAGAAAAAGTCAGCACAATGCACCTGAAAAATGACGGTTTTGACCCATTTAATACAGTTGGCAGCAGTTAGCATTTAATTTGTGGCGCCGTTTTAAGTGGACCTGGCCGCAATATGGCTGGAATTTGGAATTACAGTCGTAACAACGCCATATTAATTCGAGGATGTCGGACAAGATGACAAGACTTTAGCCGCAGTTCATCGTTATTAGTTTATAATCGAGCGTGTGGTTTCACGGAATATGCAAAATTATGCAAACGCGGTGTGAAGAGTCGTGAAGGGGGTGCGAGATGTAGCGTCCTCAAGTTAGTTTGCCTGATGCATGAGAAGGCTGAGGAAGTATTAGGTGCATAAGTGAAGTAGGTAGCTATTTTGTGTGATTCACTAATTGAGAAATTATATAGACTACCATTTACTGTATTGTTATATATATTTTAATTTGCTAAGAATTAATCAATAGTTAACGAATTGGTTGCTTGGACACTGTTATGTTACACATAAGATAGAAAATCAAACAATAGAAGTAACATAGAAGTCTTTGAATATATACCAGTAACATGCCATTTTGTATAGCAGGGCGTTGCTGAATTTTGTACAGAGAAGGTATTCTAGACCAATAATATTAAAGTTATAATATTATAATATGCAAGTTAGTATAAGGGCTTTTTTATACAACATAGGAAGGCAAACGGGCAAGTGGCCCACGTGATAGTAAGTGATCACCACTGCCCATAGACACCGGCTGTCTTGCTCTCCACGCCGGAACACAAGAGCGTAAGCACTGCAGCTTAGCGGCAGAATAAGCGAGCAAGATGGTTGGTAGCGATCCGGACGAACCTTGCACAAGGTCCTACCACCCGCGAAACTAGTTTTACTAGTCCTTTTTAATTACCTGTGTGACAGGAAACGGTTTTCGAAACTGCTGTTAGTTTAGTTCAGCAAAAGGCATCATTGGTAATTGCTTACCGAACGGAAGGGTAGCTCTTAGGTAAGCATTGAATCAAAATGCAAAATGTATGATCTAGCTGATGTGGCCTAATTGATAATGACGGATGCAGTGCGCAATGGAACGTTCATGAATCGAATTATCCGCCATTAATGATGACTTTGTCAGAATTTACAACTGTTTAGTATTCATGATTAATATTTATATTACAGACGGACCCTTGTTGAAATATACTTATGAATGGAAATAGGTAGAGTCGAGAAAATACATTCACGTACCACCATAGAACCTAGTCGAAGAGACATACGCATGACATTTGTATGACATAGCCTGGCGCTTAACGCGTCGCGTCATTGCGGTTCTAAGATGGTACGTGAAATATATTTCCCCTACTGTACCTATTAGTTGGAAGAAAAGCAGATTATGGACTTCGTATAAAGTGATTTATTATTGCACTCCTGATTTTAGAACCCTCGCTATCGCTCAAGCTCCAAACTAACACGCGGTACAGCGATAAATCACTTTCTCCTTGGTACAACAATCTACTATTATCCTAAGAAGTATGAAACGTAAATCCTTATTTCTATGAGCATTTTATTTTATTTTATAATTAGGTCAATTCAAATTAATTTCACTGATGATATATGTTTGACAAAGTAATTAATTGAAGTTTTTATTTGCTCTGTTCGTAAAAAGATGATTACTGAGTACTTAATAATTAGTTATGTGCCAAAGAGTTTCTCAAGTTTTTATTCGTCATTCCCTAACGAAATCGTTTCTCAAATATATGTAGCAGAAATCTTATTATGAATTATGAAGCTTCTAATTTATCACAAACCTGCCAGTTAGTGACGAGCGTTTCATACGAGATAGCGTAACCCTACATTCCAGTAAATACGTCTCGAATATAGCTGGGCTTCCAAAGTAAAACAAAAGAACACTAAAATATTTTTTATTCCAAACATTGAAATGCGAACGTTATCTGAACCGAACGTCGGAATTGGCATGTAATACGTTTATACTTACCTCGGGCCCCGGACGTCCTTTCAATAAAGACGTTATTCCGAGCGTAAAATTTCTAATTTGGGCTATGGAAATATCGTCGTTCCATTAAGATATCATTTGCCTTTTGTTTTATTATCTGTTAGTATAATGACTTGATTTGTGAATGGTAGAGTTATTGAATGAATTTTGATTTCTTAAATTGTAGGTTAACTGGTATCAAAAAGTTATCGTTTACAATTATAAGGTTCTTAGTAGTCGTAGTTCTTCTTTCTTTATGACATTTTTATTGAAAAACATGTAAATAAACAACTTTGTAAAATATTTTCAGTTTCTTAATAGCTATCGTTAATCGTCGTCCTAAGAAACACGAGTGGCAAATATACTGTCAGACGCAAGATCGAGTGAGACGTGCGAAGATTGCCAAAAGCCATTCAAAACTGAAAGAATTGTACCAATATATGAATATACCGATATCATTATTTAATCATTTTGCAACAAATCTACGTCGTTAAGCTGTCATAGAAATCTAAGCAATATTGTAGGCGCGGCACACTTCGCGGAGTTACGAGGCTTTGGGCGAACCTCTGTACTGGGGCTGCCGCAATTGAGTTGCCGCTCGTGCGAACGAATACGACTTAATTTAAGTAAACGATAAACTGTGAAGCATCAGTAGGACGCTTCTTTTACCTAAAACATGGAGCTTATACTCCGCACTGCAGGTAAGAACGCTGGGCCGCCTTGCCTACAGAGTAGGCAAATCGCAGTGAGTTGTTGGTTCGCCGCGTGCCCTCTCGCTCGCCCTCGCCGCGTCAGTGTAAATGAAAACGAATGCCGCGCAACCCTAACGTGTCGCACTATTATAGTGTTGCAGTTGCGGGGGGAAAGCGGACGTGGGCGGCGCGTCCAGTTTGACTCGAGCCGCCTGGTCAATGTGCACGAAGTAATACGAACTTTTTGTGTGTGTTAAAAAAAATGGATTTCGTTTAATCGCGGCCGAAAAAAGAGAAGTTTCTGTACGTTATTTCTATTATTTATTCTGTGGCATAATTTAAGGCAAGGCGCACTTTGCGAAGCTACAAGTCGTGCGGCGTACCTCTGCACTGAGGCTATCGCAATTGAGTAACCACGCGTGCGAACTAGTTAATTTAAGTAAACGATAAACAGTGAAGCATCTTCTTCGCTTCTTATACCTAAACGCCATTTCTGTTCGAAGTAAGACTTCTGTACTCTCTGTAATACTTATTCTGTGGCAATGTTTCAAAAGGTTGTATGGAAAACTTGCAGCTTCCATAATAATTATGCTCTCGAGCTAGAAAAATAAACCTCCACGTTACCGTCCGGAAAGCAGGCGTTGCATATTCATTTAAATTATAAATTCATGCTTCTCTTCAAGCAATGCTTTAGTGTAGAAATGGCACTGCTCTCCCGTAATCTGCATTTTCCGCGTCGCGGGGACTTCCCCAGGCTTCCCCACGAATAGTGAGGAGTATCCCCAGCCGGGAAATATTTTACATAGCTAAGAGCAAACTGCGGAAGTACGTGTGGAATTGTGGTATTAAAGAGATAATCCTGATATAATAGCTGTGTTGTTCCAACGGTAGCCTCGCGGTTAGGAATTATGTGACCCGGATCAGGAACTTGTCGTACAATGTGGGGTGGCTTATATTAATAGTGTTTCTGATTTAGATTTTCGTTTATGCGAAGTAATAATATAACGTTAGAATTAGTGACTGTACCAGACTGTACCTCTTAATACTTAGATAACAGAGATCAGAAGAATCATTTTGTTGTCGGTCCGTGTTGTTGTTCGTCAGATTACCTTATCATTTAAGTTATTAGAGGTCTGAAATTAAAATTAATGACAAATAGTCGACGACTTCATACTGATTTAGTGCTATTTTAACAAATTAAGCAAAGCCTTTAAAACACTTTTTTCTATCCGTTTTTGTCAACGTTTCGTCAAGAACCTCCCGAGCAGCAGATCGTTTTAGATCAATTCATTACGTGTTACCTATAACCAGAACAAGGCATACTTCTTTAAGGGATAATGCTAAGCATAAAATAATAATCTACCTTAAAAAACCATAAATCATTTTCTAAATCTACCACGCAACATCCAGACAAATATGTTTACTTTACGTGACTGTTTCAGTTATATCTGCCCACGAATTTTCGCATTTTTTGATACCTTAATACCCTTCATTCATGGTAGCTTAGAGCACATATCTTTTTATCTCTTAGAATCTCCTGCAAGTAGAGCAGAAGGCGGCATTGCCATACAAAATACACACACTACCCCATGCGCAAGGTGACGTTTGTATACGCGTCTGTGTGCTGTGTGCGCCAAGAATAATGGGACAACGCAGGGCGGCGGGGGCTGCGGTATATCAATTTGGTGCGGGGCGGGGAGTGACCAGTCTGTATGAATTACTAATTACGCGGAGTGAGCAATCCAAATGAGTTAGTTACATAGAAACGCACCATTAGAGGAAGGCGAGTTCGCGGGGAACCGATAATATAAAATCTACAATTTTCTTTTTATTTCACGTACTCATGGTGTTTCTTAACAAGATTTATTCCTAACTAGCTGACCCGGCGAACTTCGTACCGCCTAATTATTGGAGGCATATTTGCTCACCGTTTAGACATACCCTGGACTACGACAAACATTTTAAAACCAAAATAAGCTCAATCGGCCCAGCCGTTCTCGAGTTTTAATCAGACTAACGAACAACAATTCATTTTTATTTATATAGATAGATAGATAGATAGATAGATATTCTACAGCTATCAATTACCACAGTAAAACAACTTCTGATTTTTCCAAGACAAATGGCCGTGTTCGACTCCCAATGGGTATAGTTATGTCTCTTTTTATTTTGAAAGTAGTTTTTTTTATTCTAAAATCGACGCCATTTTGCCTAGAACAAACTTGCTTTTCTACATCTGCACTATCTAAACTAATACTACTATCTACACTAATATAAAAAAGAGGTAAACTTTGTTTGTTTGAGGGGGTAATCTCTGGAACTACCGTACCGATTCCAAAAATTCTTTCACTAATAGAAAGCTACACTATTCCTGACGGACATAGGCTATAATATCACACGAACGAAGTCGCGCGCGTCCGCCAGTCTCTTATAAATAGTATCGGGTTTTTCCGTACCTCCCGTTTTGATTCCTCAACCTGTATTCTCTAGGTTACTACAATAAAATTATCTCTAACAAGAGAATTATTCCGCGTGGACGACTTTTTCATAAAACCCTGCTTTTTCTCCGGCGCGAACGTTCAATTTAGTATATTTTTATTTCGTCTCTAGAGGTTTTAGGAGCTTTGCATAAAACTCCTTGAATTTGTTTTCAGGCTTAAATAGTTTCCTTTCCTTTGAACCGTTTGCTTACAGTACTGTATTTAATGAGTTTTTATCAATCGGGTAAATCAATCAAAATAATCTCGATTTCATAATCTTCTACTTCTTTTTCTTTTGAACATAGTATAAGACAACGTCGCTATCGGGCTCTATGTGCCTATATCTTCGGCCGTCTATTCCTAATATCCTAAACGTACATAATATCCTAATTGTACCTGTACAAAGACTGTTCGGGACGCTAGTTTTTAACAGTGAATGTTTATTTAGGTGCATAGCAACAATACCTCCAAATTAATGAACAAATTGCACCTGATTTTACCTTTCTTTAGGGCTCCGTACCTAAAAAGGAAAACCGGAACCCTTTTAGGATCACTTCGTTGGACGTCTGTCTGTCTGTCTGTCAAGACATTTTTTCAGGAACACGTGAAGCTATCGAGTTGAAATTGATACCAAATACTCAAATCTGTAGTCCCTTGAAGCCGTGAATAATCAAACTTCTAAGTCAACTCAATTAAAAGATACGGCCGTTAATGCCGCATTTTTCATTCATTCAGCAATTAAAAATCTATGAGGTACTTCCCGTTGACCTAGAACTATGAAATTTGGCAAAAAGCAAGGTCTCACAGCACAAATAAAATAATAAATCAAAAAACCGTAAATTTGTAGTTAGAAAACAATAAATAGATTTGCTCTTAGAAAGCAAAAATGTCGCTATCCGTCACTAGATGTCACCCCTAGCGAGGTAATTTGTTCCAATATTAAATACGTTCCAGCAAGATTTGAACTAACAATACATGCGAAGTTAAATAAAAGCTTGTAAAACCGTAACTTGATAAGTAGAAACACTTAAAAGGGCAAATAAACCGCTCAACTTATCTAAAACGAGCGGACAACGGCCGCTAAAAATACGTCGAGAGCTTGTTTATTTAACGTACCTATCGCAGTGCCACAGTTCGGCAAACAACGTTCCTAATTGGCCTGCGTTTACTGGCGGCGTTTGGCTGATTGTCGGCGAGAGAAAGGCAAATACCACTACAGCCAGCTTTACTACAGATGACAATGTGGTGATAATTCAGACTCTTCTGTAACTTCACTGTTAACCTCGTAAAGCCCACGTCAAATTTCGTTCTATGAATTTTGAACCATACCGTTTGAGACAGTGAGTTCAATCAACGTCAGTTTGACATTTGTCCTTTTTGTAGGACTTGGGCCTTACGAGGCTAAGGAATGTATTTACAAAGGACGGCGGTCAGGGTCAAATTCTGATGAAACAGAGAAAGGAGCTAGAGCTGGTTTGATTTATAAAACACTAGTGGACGCCCGCGATTTAGTTCGCGTGGAATAAGTGGCCTATGCCCGTCAGGGACATTGTAGCGTAGTGTAGGTTCAGTAGTTCCAGAGATTACCCCCTACATACAAACAAACAAAGTTTATCTCTTTGTTATTATATTAGTGTAGATTAGTGTGAATTGATAAAGACCCAACCCCAACTAATACAAACTCTAATTAGTACTAAACATAAAATCATAGATGACGTCTTAGGTAGCAACTCTATTTTTATTTTATTTTATTTATTTATTAACCAACTTACATTTACAGACATGCCACACATGAAAGTTATAGGTTACATACTTATACATTTTATAATAAATTATTTTAAAACATAACAATTATTTACTACGTACGTAAATGTAAAGTATTGGTTCGATCGTCGCCGCCAGCACCCTACTTTTAATTTTAAGTATAAAAATCATGAATATGCCATGTACTATAGTTAGTATAATAAGATGATATAGAATCAGTTCTATTGCCATAAAATCTAGTGCGCTTATTGGCATTTAATCTTCAGAGAATCCTTTTCGTTAATATCGCAGCTATTTTCGAAGAATCACTTTCATCGATGGCACTTAAACGTGTCTAAACTGGCCATGAATTGAGTTTACGTTTTGCTACACTCCGAGGGGCCGTAAACTGTTTTATCAATAACGGGGCAAGGACATTGCTAAAGAATTTCATATCGGTCTGTTTCTGATTTAGTTTATTTACAGTAGCTTGGAAACATATCCGAGCGGTTGAGGTGTTGAAATTGTCTGAGTCCGCATTCGTACTAAATTTATTTATTTATTATTATTTTTTTTTATATCACTGGTAATAGTTATGTTCTCATGTTTGAAGGTGACTGTACAATGTTTTATAAATCTTCCCGAATTTCGCATATATTTACTTATAACATCTATCGGGACTTAAACGCGACAATAACATTGTTTATTTACTTCAATGTTTCGACAGCATTGCAACAGCCATGGTCACGAGGAAGTACGTGGCGACTGCATTGCCATATGATAATTCCTCGACCGTATTTTGAAAACACGTGAAATATAAATTACGTACTTACTCATATTTTGCTCAAATATAAAGTATGCAAGCAGAGTTACATGTTGCACGTCAACAATCAACAAGATCTTAACGTTATGTTACTACACTACGATTACCTACTTAAAGTTTGCTTCTCAGCATTTGGCTAGGGAGACCGTTTTTAATTAACATTGCTTCTTTGGATCATACATGACACTTGACATGACAAGGCAGCAATCTACAGTCAAGGAAATCGAAACACGTACCACCGTAGAACCTAGTAGAAGAGACATACGCATGACATTTGTGTGACATAGCCTGGCGTTTAACGCGTCGCGTCATTGCGATAGGGTTCTAAGGTGGTACGTGAATATATTTCCCCTACTGTACGTCGTAATTTTCATACATTTACTGTGAGTGCATTTCCGATGACAGCCGAAATCTCCTCTTAAAATAATTGTAGTACACACATCTACATCAATTGGAAAGGTAATTTCGAAGTTATTGCCACTACAACTAAAGTAAATCTTGATAGATCTTCTTCTAACAAAAATTTGGCGAAAATTTGAAATTCTAAAATACCAACGCAAGTTTTTTCATGCAAAAAAGGAAAGTTACTGAGACAAAAAAGACAAAAGCGCAAGTAAATCGCGACGCATGATAGAAGAAGTGGAAGTAATTTGAACAGGTTCAGTGAACTCAGGGAAAAAATCCGGAGGCGATCATCCGAGGGTATCGCATCCCCTTTGGGCGGCGAGTGTGTTTCCTCCCACCGAGCGGAAGCAGCGGGTTCGGCTCCCGGGCCGGAAATAGGCAATGGCGTAATATTATTGTTGGATATTTCTCTTGGATGCCTAGTGGATGAAGCATAGGCTGACTTGTATCATATTTGAATCTCTATGTAGTAATGCAACACATGAATACGTAGACCATTAAACTACGCTTAATTTAAGCGTTACATTGAGATTTAAGAGAAGTATTGTAAAAGTGAAATTTTAAAAATTTGGTTTAGCCAGTAAGTTATTTCACATGGGTCAAAGGTTGTCACGAACTTTTAAATCGTATATAACCATTCAATGCTGAAGCCCATAGGCAATTCATTACTGTTTTAGATATTAACCAATTACTCGATTTTCTAAAAAAAAATCCTATTAAGAATAGTTATTTCAGAGACTAGAGTGCGCGCTTCGATCGGAGCATTTTATTGACCTACATTGGAGATGCATCGGAGTGGGGTTATGGAGCTGTCGCGCAAATCGCTTAAGCCTGCCTCGGCTACCAAGTCACCCCTTGTAAGTCATGATAATCCGGTCATCAGTTACAGAGCTGTGGTAAAGAAACACGTTCACGCCCCATAACTTACTTCCCTACAGCCACCGAAATGAGAAAACTATAGAACTGTGTACAACGCAGTGGCAGAGTAGCCTACCATAGTCTATTTGGTAGACTATGTTGGATAGCCTGAATAAAACTGTATGTGCCAATTGTCAAGTAAACAGCTCTGCGTTTCTTACGTTTTAAATTGGCGTCATATTTTTAGTTCTGCTATCCGACGCCCGTGTCGCTGCTAGTTCGAAAACTTAGAATTGCTTTATTCACTTACGATAAGATTCAAAGTTGAACCAATGGCTAAATATTGAAAGTCCCTCTTCACCTGCTTCACCCCGTCGCAAAGTGGTGACGCTAGGCTTGTAACAATCCTAACAAGTAAGCAGATCTATTGTCTTCTTATATCGATGCCTACAGCCTATAGTTAACGAACAAGCAGAAAGCCCCGTAAGAGTCACTATTTGCTGAACAATTAGTTGTAATCTACTTTTTTTTTTATACAACAGGAAGGCAAACAAGCAAGTGGGTCACCTGATGGTAAGTGATCACCACCGCCTTATAGACACCTGCAACAACAAAGAGAGTGCAGATGCGTTGCCAACCCAGAGGGCTAAGATGGAATACCTCTTGTGCCAGTAATTACACCGGCTGTCTTGCTCTCCACGCCGGAACACAACAGTGCAAGCACTGCTGCTTAGCGGCAGGATTAGCGAGCAAGATGGTGGTAGCGATCCGGACGGACCTTGCACAAGGCCCTACCACCCGCAAACCCGCTACTTTGGCACAGGGACCATATTACTTCCCAACTGCAGCTAGTTTAGGCCACGGTTTGTTAAGAGATTTTATGTTTGTTTTCGGAGTTAAAACCAGCCTATTAAGTGCGTCCTTTTCTAGAACGGACAGATCGACACACATACTAATTCATTTCTGCGTTTTTAATATTGTCATTGCTTAAAATATTGTAAGTTGATTTTTACTAACGAGTTTACTAAGTCTGTAATAAACATTTTTAATTTCCTTTAATAAATAAGTATCGGTTTATTGCTTGCAAACGTCCTGTAACGTGAATACATTATGTTATCATTTAATTATGACTTTTATACTTAGTCAAAATTCAGTTGATTCCACAATTTCATGACAGCAAAATACTTACATTGAAATCAGAAAGATCTACTGCAATACCTGACTGCTTGAATTTTGAAAAATAATAGATGTAACATTATAAAGCTATCGAATCCATTTTATTGTTGCTACCTTCATAATTCTCATAATAATAAATATTCTTATATATATCGAATCTTCTATATATCTAATAAATATTCAAGTCCTTTGTGTTATACCCACTTTAGCCCAATCAATGGCCATCTCTATCCCAATATAATTTATCTTGTTTTCCTCAACCTTATGTTCGCCGGTTTGATTGAGTCATCTCAATATTCAGACAATCCATCGACTCATGACGGATCAAATCATAAATCGATAACATAAATATTTATGGGTGCTGTATCTGTCTGATTGGTAGAACGGAACATGTACCAAACTTTAGAGAGCTCTACAGGCTAGACAACATCGGCTGACATATCTGTATGTCATGAATATGTTTTGCGGGTGGTAGGACATTGTGAAAGGTTCGCCCGGATCGCTGCCACCATCTTGCTCGCTAATCCAGCCGCTAACCAGCAATGCTTGCACTGTCGTGTTACGGCGTGGAGAGCAAGACAGCCGGTGCAATTACTGGCTCAAGATTCATTTCATCTCAGCCCTCTGGGTTGGCAACGCATCTCCAATCTCCTTGTTATGGGTGTTTATGGGCGGTGGTGATCACTTACCATCAGGTGACCCACTTGTTCCTTTGCCTTCCTATGTTTTATATAAAAAAGTGACAGCTGACGCTTGTGCCGTTCCTAAGTATAATGGCACAAAGTATGTAATCTCAGCCACTTGATAAAGCAACGAGTACAGAAAATAATGGGATTCCCCTTTGTGGCGTTTACCGGTACCGGTTCTGCGCCTATGCTCAGCTGGTACGCCTTATTAACTTTGTGATAATCGTTGTTGCGTTTTCTTTCAAGCGAGCACTTTTTCAGCTATTTTATGATTCTCTGTACATAGTTGTATTGTTTGTATGTTTCTATTCTATGTTATAATAAAGTGAATCCTCTCTCTTTTGCTCAAAAGCTAGCTGAAAGAGATATCTTTAAGGGATAAGTTCACGTTTATGCCACTATTTGCATTTATCTGTGTTTTTGTAACGTACAATATAGAGTTCACATACAGACTGTTTTTCCGCCAATATATTGAGTTTGCAGTGACACTCCACGACAATATTATTGTTATTCACGTTTCATTTCATATCGCTTCGCTCCATTGCGCAAACATAAGCAAAATATATTCATAGACACGGCTCATGGAGAAGAAACATACACAAGAAATCCATTAAGATCCGAACTACTGGGAGCTTAATAATTCCACAGCTTATTTGTTTAGGCTTCGGTCATACGTACCGAGTTGTAGTTATTAACAGGCTGATTTGCTGACATTGTTAGTTCTCCCTTTGGCTGAAGTAGCCGAGGATAAAAATAAACAACTCGGAGACAAACGATACCCATTTAGAGTTGGGGAAGAAGTCGAAGGATTCTGTTGAAGTCGCTATTTGCTAAATACGTTTGATTTTGCCTTAGAAAGACAAATGAATAAAAATAAATAATGCAAGACAACAAACTGGAACAAATTACCTTGCTACTCCGCGAAACCAGTGCCGGGCTCGTGCAAAATAGCTGCGTCTGTGCGACATATATATGTTCATGGGTAGTAGTGCAAAAATGTTGGCGGTAGGCGGGATTAAAGAAAAATGTTTTAGTTTGTCAGTACGCCATTCGTTCAAGTAGCGAACGGTCGTACGGGTCGATCTTGATGATGCCTCGTATAGAGGCGAAACGCGCGTCGATCGTGTAGTTTTAGTGTTTAGTGGTGGTGGTGTGTAGTTGAGTCTGTGTGATATATGTTGTTTCGTGTGGAAGCGGAGGAGGGTGGGTTTTTGCATGAACATAATTATATGTGTCGCACAGACGCAGCTATTTTGCACGAGCCCGGCACTAGTTTCGCGGAGTAGCAAGGTAATTTGTTCCAGTTTGTTGATATGGACCTCCGCAAAGTAACGCCTGAATCTATTAATTATTTAATGCAAGACAAATTAATAAAATACACTGTTGCTGCTTATAGCATATGCTGCTGCAACTAGCAACGCTGATTTTCAATGGGGCCCTGAACCTGTTACACGCGTTTTTAGGCCGCTGTAATTGCTTCCAATAAGGCGACCCGCAACATTGTGAAACTTTCTATGTGAAAAATTTAAATATAAAACATTATTTTGAGAACTTTCTACAATGTATCCATACCTAATTACGATAAATAGTGAAGGCAAAGAATGTCACAATAAGTTTAATTAGAATAAGTTTAAATAGAAGGGAAGATTCTATTCTGTGAAGGGTTCATTCAAAATGGGTCCCTAAAACAATTTCAAAACGCATTCTTCAATTTACCACTAGAAATACAAATGTTATGCCCGTTTTGTAGGTAATCTCTCCTTAGAACACACGATCCGTATTATAAAAAGCAATTTTATTTAATGCTCGCTGACCTTCCGAAACTTTATAAAAATGCCAGTGGTTGAAGCTTGTGACATTTTGTTAAGCCCAACTCGAGGCCGGCGTCTGAATTTGTTTAAGGTAGTCTTTTTGTCCTCTTACTTCAAATACCAACCTTTGACTCAATGAAATTCAATTTGAAATAAGTCCTGTTTCCTATTAAGGTGGGTTTAAGTAGACCAAACGAACCAAGGTGCATTCTATGGATGATCTGTTAAGTTTGCTTGGTGTAAACGGGCTCAATTATGTACTAGAGCTATTAATGAATAGCTATTAATGAACACGGCGGTAATTCTTAGAATAAGTATTCTTAAAATGTTCGTTCGCTTAGTGTAACACGTAGGTACTTTTGGTGTCAATGAAAAACAAGAGTTATCCATGCTCTTTCTCTTCGTTCGTTTGGTTTAAATCCACAGTGGCCGGTAGCTTAACACTTAAGAACCTAGTCGAGGTAACGTATGAAATGAGAGTTGCTCCAATTTGTCACATTACTGACAGTGAGAAGGTACTAAAATGTTCAGCTACTGAGGCTAACCGTACGCGAGTCCGATTTGCACGACCGGGCTTTTGTAGCTATGAAAGCAACTTTGAGGTCAAATATTTACGTAATTCACGATCTATTAGAAGCCAGAGTTACCTACAAAGTTGAGAGTTCTTATTCTAAGAAACTTTTGAAATGAAATCGGGCTGGTAATGCAGGAAAATGCCAAAAGCCATATTCAAAGAGAACGTTATTACAGGAAATTGAAAAGACATCCGGGTCTTGGCCCAGGGAGGCTCTTGCCAAATTGGACGTAGAGTTTGACTTAAGTTAGTTTTAAATGCTTTGAATTTGTAATGTTTTAATTAAATAAATATTTTTGTCTTATATAACACTAGCGGACGCCCGCGACTTCGTTAACGTGGAATTAGTAGCCTATGCCCTTCAGGGATAGTGTAGCTTTCTATCTATGAAATAATATTTGAAATCGATTTAGTAGTTCCAGAGGTTACCTACATACAAACTATAAACAAAGTTTACCTCTTTATTAAATTTGTATAGATGTAGATAGTGTAGATGTAGAGCAGCTTAAGTCAATCTGTGGCCCGCCAGACCTTTGTTATTGGCCCTCCTGAAGTTACAAAACTGTAAACCATTTTCATTTTAGCACCATTCTAAATTTCGCGGTCATAAATAATTTTTGCTTGCTGCCCTCGACACCATGACTGAAACGTGTTTGCGGCCCCTTTAAAAACAAGATTGAATAGGGCTGATGTAGACATAGAAGTGTAGATTTTTATATTAGTGAAAAAATATTTTAAACTTTCGCGATTTTCACACGTATTTATAACGTTATCGGGAATTAAACGGCTGTTGAAACATAGCCGAAACGTCGAGGTAAATTATCAATATATTTTTATCGCTTTAAGTCCCGATAACGTTATAAATATATTAGTGAAGATGAAGATGTAGATGAAGTTCTTTTTTCTTTGTTGTATTATTGATTCTTCATTATTAATGTCATTAATAAAAAACAGTTCTGTTTTAATGTTTGCACCGTGTGAAGCTGTGGCATGTCGTTAGTACGAGTACGTTAGTAGTATAATAAGTCATTTTGCCTTCGACTTTTAAATATGCTCGACTACTTTACTTACCTACCAAGACTCGACCGTCTTCCAACAAATACGTTGCCGGCCGTTACTTTTGATAACAATTTCAGCGAGACTAATTAGGCGGCTTTTACGAGGCCCTTTGACGTTTACGTTGTGTCCTGGCTTTGTACTGCCTAAGTAGGGTCACCCCTCACACTGTACTCCGAGATTAAGGGCCAAACGAAAGTAAAAATAATTATTAATTACTTCCTTTGGTCCGCGGCTTCACAATTCATATTTTTGGGATAACGAGGTGACTTTGTCCAATTCCCCTTTTCCGGGTATAATTTGTACCAAAAACTTAGTATGTTATAATCGGAACACCGTCAGAGTGCAGCCGACCTTCCGACTGACGTACAGTCAGCCTCAGAAATAGCTTTACACTTAAGAACCTTTTCGTAGTAACGAATGAAATGAGAGTTGCTTGATTTTTTCACACCACTGACAACGACAAGGTACTAAACTGTTCACCTACTTCTGAGTCCGACCGTACTCAATCTAATCCTTTTCAGTGATGGAGTTTTCTGTGTACATTATGTGTAATGTCTTTGCTACGAAATGTAAAAATGTAAGTAACTTATTAAACTAACTTTAAACAAAAGTATTATTAAATAAAACTGAGATAAAGAATTATTTCAAACTTAATCTAATAAGCCACTGCCTATGGGCTATTACTAGAATGCTGGCAGCATATCCACGTTGCACGCCTGTTACGGCTTATTATCAGAAACCTACACTCATTTATTTTTGTACAAAAGAACCTTTATTCCGAAACAACTGATCCATTGAGTTGTTCACAAAGGCTTTTACATGCTATGTTAGTGTGTTTTTAACATTTGAAACAATAAAAAATAAAATTAAAACATAAATATAGGGATATCAGAGGATAATCTATCTAAAATAAAGCTAGGATTTTTTATTTTACTGGACCTATACACATATCAAACAAGGAACAATGGAATTGGGTCAAACCTCACCTGTTTTAACCCGAACGTACAAACAAATTGACAAAGTAAGTCCACAAAATGAAAGCTTGTAAAAACGAATTCTGTTTCCTTTAAAAAGTTGGTTCTGCTAACAAATTCTGAAAGTCGAGATGTAGTCGAGTGGTACTCTGTTACATATATACGAATTCCTCGGTTTTGAAATAAGCTTGTTATTTTTGCAGGCCTGCAGACACTCTTATCGTGGTCGGGTAGGGAGGTGTATTATCCTAACGTATTTAATTTGTCTGGTGTTATTCTTGAGAACATTTCTCTTACAGAATATTATTCTTAAGGTTATTAAATTTTGCTCAATATGAGTGGAAATTATGGATGACTAGAAGTCCGCGATTCACGCGAAGTTCAAAATGCCGTGTGCTGTGCAAAAATTACCATCTATTATTTTAACATATAATGTAGTAGTACAGTTGCATGAAAATCCATTTTTAGGGTTCAGTACCTCAAAAGGAAAAACGGAACCCTTATTAACTTTCTTTTATGCGGATTTTTGTGGGTGGTAGGATCTTGTGCATGGTTTATCCAGATCACTACCACCATCTTGCTCGCTAATCTTGCCGCTAAGCAGCGTGCTTGCTCTGTTGTGTTCCGGAGAGGAGAAAATGAGAATGGAGAGTAAAGAAGCCGCTGCTTTTACTGGCACAAGAGGTATTCCATCTTAGCCCTCCGGGTTGGCAACGCATTTGCAATCTCCTTGGTGGTACAGGTGTCTATGGGCGATGGTGATCACTTACCATCAGGTGATCCACTTGCTCTTTTCCTTTCATATGATGTGTAAAAAAAGTACGTCTCTCTCCTACTCGGCTAAGTAGAAACTGCGTCGCCGCAATAACTCTATCATTCTCTTCTAATCATGTCTAAGTTGGCGCCATCGATATAAGAAGACAATAGATCTGCCTACTTGTTCGGATTGTTACAAGCCTAACGTCACCACTTTGCGACGGGGTGAAGCAGGTGAAGAGGGGCTTTCAATATTTAGCCATTGGTTCAACTTTGAATCTTATCGTAAGTGAATAAAGTGCTTGTAAGTTTTCTAACTAGCAGCGACACAGGCGTCGGATAGCAGACCTAAAAATATGACGCCAATGTAAAACGTACAAAACGCAGAGCTGTTTACTTGACAATTGACACATACACTTTTATTCAGGCTATCTAAAATAGTCTACCAAATAGACTATGGTCGGCTACTCTGCCACTGCGTTGTTTGTACACAGTTCTATAGTTTTCTCATTTCGATGATTGAAGCCCTAATTTAGTTTGAACGGTTAAGTAAATTGCACGTTGTTAGAGGCTTTAACCAAAACTGGACATGCCAGTCCAACAAAATGAATGAATCATTTTTTACTAAGTGTCAGCGTACTTCGGTCAATGGGTATTTTAACAGGCCTTTCCCGCGTCGGTGTGTAAGCGTGCCATATTTAAAGTATCGCTGTCCGAGGCCGCTCGACATGTTGTCCCGGCTACGTGTTACTTTGTGTTTACGTCACACTTCACGCCGGCAATTACAGTTTTTACCGTCGCTACGGAACCCGGGCGAATTTAAACGACTTTTTGTCTTTTAACGAGCTAGGACTATGAATGTGTCTCTTCAACAAAGGTTAACCCGCGCACGTGTTCTTGCGTTACTTTACACCCTTAATTTTATATTATACGGTAAAATACACTGTATTTATCTTCAAACTGGATCTAATTACCTTGCCATTCCGCGCAACCAGCGTTATGCACGTGCATGTGCAAAATAGCTGCGTCTGTGAGATGTATATCTTTTTCATGCAAAAAACCCACCCTCCTCTGCTTCCATACGAAACTACCATACAACATTGTGACTACACGATCTACGCGCGTTTCGCCTCTATACGAGGCATCATCATGGATCCATCTATACGAGGGGTTGTGTATTTATCTTATTTTTATTTTATTTATTTGGATTGCCAATGAGTGTTAGGTACCTAAATTCCATAGTCAGTACACGATTTTGTATAGTTGAAGGAAACTGAATTATAGATATCCACAACAGCAAAATTATGCTACGAGTTTTGCGGGTGGTAGGACCTTGTGCAAGGTTCGTCCGGATCGCTACCATCATCTTGCTTATTGAAAAGGTTCTACAATGGGCTATGATATGAAAACTGGGTGTATATTTAAACTCTAATTCTATTTAATCCTAGATATGACCGCTGGTAGGCAGGATAGGTCATACATGCGCCTTCGTTTGAAACAAATTAAACTATCGTTTCCTATTTATAAGAAAAAAGAAAAGAAATAACATTAAAATAAACTATTTTTATGTTAAGCAGATTCAGTCCAACATATAGTCCTAATTACTTGCAAATATAATTCACTTGAACTCCACAAGCGAATTCAACGAAAATTTCATTTCACCAACGCGACGTGTTGATTTGTTTGCGCCAAACACACGGCACAAAACAAAGCCTCCGAAACTGTAATAAGGTTATGAAAATTACTTTAAAACCTAATTACTTGGTGCGCCGTGGACGCCCAGAATCCTTTGGGAACGTAATTACTTGCAAACTCGAGCTGATTGTAGGATGGTTTTGGAGAAGACAAAGACTGGGTTGTGAAGAAAATACGCAACCTTTTCTTTTTTAGAATACGGTTACAGAATCTTTAAAACATCGTATTTAGCTCATAAGTATTCAAGCCGCAAGAAATTGTGTAAATTATACATGCCATGTGCGATTTAGTCAATGTTAACTCTAATTTTGCGGATCGCTACCACCATTGTTCGATAATCCAGCCGCTAAGCAGCAGTGCTTGCACTGTTGTGTTCCGATGAAATAACGGCACAAGAGACATTATATAGGTCCGTAAAGTTTTAAAAATAAGGAGGAGGATATTAAGTCTCCGTTTTAGTGATATAATATCTTGAACCGAGGGACCGACAGATTGGGCCACTAACGCGGGATTAAGTATCGGAAAAAGTTCGAGACGTCGGTAACGATGAACTGATAATAACGGGGTCCAGTTTTACAAAAAACAAGTATTTTCACGACAAGAAAAAAGGTTTCGTGAAATAATAAAGACGGGAAGTTTCCACTTGATACAGCTTACTGTTTTAGTTTTAAAATCAATGTTTCCTTATGTGTCGCGACTTGCAGACAATGAAGTAATACAATTTTAACAGTTTATATCACGTGTATTGCAACAAAACATGTTCACGGGAAAACTGAGGTGACAACAGTTGTAAGATTAATACTAAATAATAAAACAAAAATTAAATTGTTTCAATTCACGCAATAAGATTATCTCAACCAACTCTTCGAAAATAACATCTGCTAAGAAGAATGCGCCGCAAGAAACTCAGCATATTTTTTTCCCAAATAGAAATCTACCAAACAAGTAATTGAGAATGAAAGTACTGACTTTGTTTGTAAAATTATATAATTATCAGAGATGTGCCGAATATTCTGTAAATTTCCTATCTCATTTAATTACACAAGTATTACATTAGTAACGATGTGACTGACATCAGATCTTACTTAACAAATGTAATAAATATTTAATGCTGCCTGCCTCCAAACTATGTCAAATGGTAAACTATGTAATAATCAGCAAGCATACAATTAGCATAAATAGTTTAGTATGCTTAATAGAGGTATACAACTAACTTATAGATAGAACCATTATTTCTCGTTTTACTGTACTCGTATTACAACAATAACAAACAACAAATACTCTTTCTTGATTCACACAAGTAAGCAAAATAAAAGAACACACACAGGGAAATTTTACATGGGAGTCAACAGGTGGTCGGTATGTACATATACCCCGTTGGCATACATATTTTAATTCCATCTCAACAGCTCCAAACAAAAAACATTCGTGAACGGTAATGACTTCAAAAACCTCAAGAACGCTCCAATCGGAAACAACGTAAGAAATCACATCCGTGCCATGTTTCGAAAGCCCTTGTCATATTTATGTTTGGACGAGAATCTCTGCACGTGATTTTTTGAAGACGAAATAAGATGGTGGACCGGTTATCCGCAAAGTTAAAGCTTTTGTCGTGTAATTATTGAAACAAAACTGTTTGAAATAACTTTCAATTAAAATTCATCCTTCCTTTAGAAATGTATAGATTTAGAATAGAATAGAATAAGTTTATTTTAGGCTGTATAGGCCCATAGAGAAATACCTTAAAGACTAACATAAATATTTATTATAGATAACTACTTAATAGCTTAATTACTAGCACGTGAAGTCTGTAACGTTAGCAATAATCTGCGACGATTTGGCATGCACACGTTCGATAAATCTGTGCAAATCGATCTGCGCAGATACATCGCTGCGATAATCGTTGTGGTGTGTAGCGGGTATTAGGCGTTACTTTCCGCAGGTCCATACCAACAAATTGAAACAAATTAACTTGCTACTCCACGAAACACCGGCGTGAAGTAGTACCTTGTTATTGCGTTTCGTACGGTGACTGAAAGATCCAGAGGCCCACTGGGGGGAAGGTACCTGCAGAGCGGCAACAGATTAGTGATTCTTTTGGTGTCGCAGGTTCCTATGGGCGACGGAACTGGAACAAATTACTTTGCTACTACGCGAAAAATTTTCGCGAATTAGCAAGGTAATTTATTCCTGTTTGTTGAAATGGACTTCCGCAAAGTAACGCCTGAATCTATTGATTATTGAAACTAATTTCAATTCTTTTAAAAATAAATAAATATCTCGGGACAATTTACACCGATTGACCTAGTCCCAAACTATAAGCAAAGCTTGTACTATGGATACTAGACAACGGATAAACATACATATATAGATAAATACATACTTAAATACAAATAACATCCATGACTCAGGTACAAACATTCGTATTCGTCACACAAATATTTGAAAAACTTATAAAGTCCGATTGTTAAATATACCTCGCCAGTTCTCGTCACGGAGTGACTTGTTTTCTACACATCCCAAAAACCTCTAATCTTTAGCAAATACAAAAAAAACTTTCAGAATGTTCCTATATAACTATTCCCTGCGCCTCAATAAAAACTATTTACGACTTAGGGCCAAGTATTTCCTAATGTCTTGGGCTATCCGAATGTCTTATGACTGGAACGTAAAAGTCGACTCGCTCACCTAGTTATAGGCTATATTTCTCGCGGTTTGCGGCAGATCCTTTGTCGATCATTCCAACTAAAGAGCCTTATAAACCTTTCTGTGCTGTCCATAGACAAAGACATAAATAAAACGCAAGTATTTATTTGAAAGCAAAAAAATAAAATTATTTTATTTTCCGATAGATGTCGCTGTTCGCTCCGCTAAACGCGGTAACTAGGAGTTTTAAATTGAAGGCGAAATTGTAATAGCTGTTCTCTTTACGTTAATGGTAATACAATGTGCTGGAAAGAGACGACTACATACTCTAAACCTCCTCTTAAATGAACATCGCGTACACACATGAATGTCAAAATCGTCCCCTTTGCTGATTAAGATACTATAATCTATGTTTTCCTTAATAATTTCAAGGTTTTGCTACCTTGACGCACACCAAAGGTAAGATTTTGACATTTCGGATGTGTATGTTTGACATTGTTCTAAGTCCATGCTTTAGTTATTCATCCAAGGGAGTAACATTTGTCTACCATAGTCTATGCATAGGGTATACCATAGAGTATATCGCACGCTTAGTATTAAAGTGACCCATTTCTGAATAATACACGACCCAAAATATCACCTTAATTAAAAGACATAGGGTTTAATTTTGGGAAATATCAAATTCAGAATTGAGTCACTTTAATACTAAGCGTGCGATATATTTTTAGTAGGTAGTTTGAATAATGCGGTCCCAAATACCTAGCAACGTAAACGTGGTCTCATTTAACGAATGTAGAGGGCGCTTCTTCAAATCTGAACGAACAGTCTAGCAATGTAGAACTTCGATCTGCGTGTCGATTCTTGCGCCAGTAGAGATGAGTCATGTTCGAGATACTGACCCATGAAATCATTTTGCTTCTCATTGATAAGCAGGTTTTAACGAAATCGATTTTGCTTTTTAGGGGTCTCTTAGTCAAACTAGTTCTGAAGTCCTTATAGTTTTGCTATGTTCTTCCGTTTGTATGTCACAGTCACTTTTTCTCAAAATCTATAGAAGATACGAAACCGCGCAAACGTATAGAAACTATCGTAACTCCCAAACCATAAAAACACCAACATTGTTGTAACTTTGAACCCTTGCCAAGTAAACAAGAACATAAGGCGTCCTAAGCTATTTAATTTTAAAATAAGTTTAAACATACCCAAAATTAGTGGCAGTGCATTCGAAATTCAAGCGACGAAAACATGTTATTGTATTCCACTGATACACAACAATTTCGCACGGATTTTAAGGAACTGAGGCATCGGTAAGATCTAAACTTTTACCGTTGAACTTTAAACATCACAGAAGTACATGAAGATAATGTAATTACACCGTTTCTGTCGGAGCATAAACAGTACTATGTACAGCTGATTGGACGCGCGTTATGTCAATCTACCTACTATATCTCTCTAATCTGGGAATCTACCCGCTGTCCACTGACACCTGCATAACGCGGAGTGTTGCAAGATACGCTGCGTTTTGTGGGTGCAAATTGAAACCTGTGTTACCTGGAGGCGGCTCGGGGGCGGCTCTAAGGCGGGTTCAAGGTGGTGGTTGAAAACATCACATTTAATAAAATAAAAATGGAATGTTACGCATGTAAGAGTGAGATCAAAGACAAAAATGAAATATTAGCATGTGTAGCCTGCAAGGACTCGTACCACTACGCATGTCTAAATATGACGAAAGAATTATTTATGGCTAAAAATCAGGAGCTCCAACGCGCGTGGCGCTGTCCATCCTGTACAAATGTAACATCGCGGAGGCGAAATGACAACACTCCAGTCAGACGGCAACACGATATGTCGCAAACATTAGAAGAGGCGAATGCGACGATTGACGATATTTTTCACGATGAGACACAACAAAGCATATTGGGCGATACACAACATTCGTTGAATTTATCGTCAGTACAATCGCCTATTTCTCTAGAACAAATAGCAGTTTTGCTCGAAAAATCGTTGGAAAAGAATAACATTACGGTACTAGGTAGCATTAAAAGCTCGATACGAGAAGAAATTAATATGGCAATAAACGATTTAAAACGGGATTTTACCCAAAAAATTGCTGTGCTAAATACACAACAAGAAAAATTTACTCAACAATTACGAGATGTAACCAATAAAATGCAATTACTAGAATCCGAAAATGAAAGAATTAAAAAGGATCTTAATTATTTACAAGCAGCGTTAGATAAACCAAACATGACTACTAAAATCAGTCCTGACGTAACTCAAAAGACATTTGTGCTCTACGGGTTAGATGAAATGTATGGTGAAACCGAAGAAGACTTATACCGGCGAATAAATAACATGTTTTATGACATATTAAACATTCACATCAATGGCTTCATCGAAACTGTGAAGCGGGCAGGAAAAAAGGGAAATCGCCGTCCTTTGCTTGTCGAACTCCTGAGCAGTCGTATGAATAAATATGTTCTACAAAATGCACATTGCTTTAAAAACACGGGGTATGCTGTCTCTGAAGTATTAGATAGGGAAGCCCTGCACAAAAGGAGAATACTAAGAGAAGCCCTCTGGAGCGCACGAAAAACCGGAAAACATGCAGTTATACGGAATAGCAATTTATATATTAACGGCAAAATATACATTCCGGAACCAAACACACCTCTACAGCCTACAGTGCCTACCCCATGCAACGCTAAAGATAA